>JAVHJL010000005.1:0-2400000 GCA_036971715.1 Arthrobotrys musiformis
AGATCTAACCTAACCTAACCTAACCTAACCTAACCTAACCTAACTAACCTAACCTAACCTAACCCTAACCTAAACCTAACCTAACCTAACCTAACCTAACCTAACCTAACCCTAACCTAACCCTAACCTTATCCTAACCGCTAGTCTACCCAGACTGAATAGCACATTGCTAGGTTTCTGAAGTACGCGAAACTGTCTGCGCAGCAGAACGTACGGAAAGTTAATCCAAAGAAAGCACACACCTCCAGGTGGGTACGCGCGCGTCTCGGATCGGAAACAACTCTGCGGAGTCACGCCCCTTCCCAGATCTGGGCCCCCCCACATGAGGGAACTTCGGTTCTTTATCTTCGAAATCCTCCTGAAATTCCCTTGATGCAGAGAACCTGAGAACGGAGAGTTCGCCTACAGGACAAGCAAGGCCATTGAAGACTCTGCTGTATCGTCAACAAAGGAATAGAAGTTGGAAAGTAGTTCCTCTGGTGGTTGCCATGAGTTGTGTTGCATTCCAAGGTTCCAACACAAAGTGCTTTGGGCAACACCAATTGTTTGACGTTTGACATAACGCCACGGCGGCTATGGTTTCACACTATTCCAAAAACAAACGACCGACAAGGATAGAATGACAAATCCCATCCTTTTATCCGAGATGTCATACGATCGGGAAAAGAGAGGGGCTGGTTACCCCTCTTTTCAGCCCAATTGTACTCTGATATTTCTGTCGGTCGCAACAAGATAAATATGTCCCTGATGAGCCTTCAAGGCGAAACTGCTCTGTCGTTTACACACCAGAGAACAGTAGGACTCTTGTTGCTCATCACATTTTCTCAAAGAACTTACGATAATTCACTTATTTTACATAACCCTAACCTAACCCTAACAATATCTACAAAATAATTAATTTTAAAATATCCATATAAATGTTTAAGGAAGTTTATGACATAATTTCATAAAATTATTCAATAATTTATTACTAAATTTTTTCGAAATTGGTAATAGTAGATTATTATATTATATTGATTTTAACAGGGGCTTTATCTTTCTGAGGAAGACCTTGAATAGTGTTATGGAAATTACATTATATAGTATTTTTCTTTTTTTTGTATTCTCAAAAAAAATATCCAAGTTTATTGTAATTCCAGTAAAAAAAACTGTTAAATTTTGGGCTTTTTAGAAAAATGTTGTACTTATATTTATATTGCATAGCATTTAAATTCATAAAAACTGGATTAAAGATTTTGGTTACCATCATACTTCTATTCTTGTTTTTCCTTTAATTTTTAGAATTAAATTTCTTATTATAATTATTATTATTATTATTATACTTTCCTTTCTTCTTATAAAAAGATTAATTAGTACAAATCTTAAAATTGATATTATCAATTTCAATAACATATTATTACATTTCCATACAAATTATAGTGGATAGTTTTCTATCTTAGTATTCTTTTTTATAAATGTATATATATTATTGGAGTTTTATTTTAAGTTTTTCTTAAACTTTCTAATATAGGTTAAATTCATCCTAATTAGTTAGAACTATAAATTTATTAAATTCTTGGAAATAATTATAGGCAAAATTAGTCTACTTAAGAATAGTAATCTATTATTAAGTTTTTGCAGCCTTGTCGTCTTTACCACATTACTATTTAAGAAAAATAACAAAAAATCTGTAATCTATTATTATTTTAACTATATCTGAGTTTTGTTCTCCTTCTTCTTTAATTACCATATGATTTTAATAATAAATATAAATCTAAAAGATAATATCATCAAAATACATTCCTATAAATAAAATTTTAATACCATTATAAGGAAATTAAGAAATTTAAAATTAGAAATAAGTATCAAATTATTAAAAAAAGTAATTAAATTTTCTAAAAATTTTATTAAACTTTATTAAATTGCTAATTTATAATATTTTAATATTAAATTTCTTTTAAAATTTATTTTATTTATTTTAAATTTTAAGTTTTTTAGCATTGTATTATACTAGTTTTACCTAAAGTTTCTTAATTTATTTTTTAGAAATTTATAATAAAAAAGGATTAAATCCCTCTCTTATAATTTTTTTACTATTCTCCATATTATCATTTAGTAGTTTAGAAAATTTTTTAAAAATGTTTTTACTAAAGTTTCTAATATATTATATATATTTTTCTTTTTTTTAATTTTATAGATTTAATACTATTTAAATTATTATATTCTAAGTATTAATAAGTTTTAGTGGAAGTATTGATTTTTATAAACTTATTATTAATATCTATATATAGGAATTTTTATTAAGAAAATAAGTTAATACTAAATCAAAAATAAAATTTATTTTTTTAGCTTATAAATTTATTTATATTGTAACGAAGCATGCCCAGCAGAAAGAACTCCAAGCAGAAATCCAGGCGGCCGGAGGAGCCCTCAGAATGACCATAGGAAACATCCAGGCAATACTGTGGTTGGAAGAAAAACCACACGACGCAACACAACCCGCAGATCCAGAATAAGGAAGCACCCAGATCCAGACCTCAGAACTTAGAGAACAATATTAATAATATTATTTCTACTTGTGTGGTAATAAGGCCTGTTTAGGCTTATGCTTTACATAGATTTCTGATTTACTAAGAATCAATTTATGATTAGTTTAGTATCCTGTATATCCGAATGTCTAGTTTAGATTTATCTCTTATCTAGTTTAATATTCTATATCCGAATATCTAGTTCACAGACTTATGTCTTGTTTAGTTTAATATTGTATCTTTGAATGTCTATTTTATAGTCTTACCTCCTATTTAGTTTAATATATTATTTCTTTTATTATTTGTTTATTTAATTTACTATATCTACTGTTATGTATTTAAAAATTAAACAACAATTTAAATATCAATTTGTATTTATACTAGTATACCATTTTTGCTTTATAATATTTATGTATTATTTTGATATTTCGACTAGTTTTTATACAATTTCTTATACTTTATTACTTCGCAACTTATCAACCTAATACTTAAATGTCTGGTTCAAACATTCAGCTTCCCAGATTTTCTGAGGAATAGATTGCTGCTATTATAGCTGTTTTTAAGTACTTTAAAAATAATATAATAGTAGCAAAAACCACAATTAACTACATTAAATTCCCAGATTTTGATGCCTTTAATAGTATAAGACTCTACGAACTCAGAAACTTCTTAGTACAACTAAATAATAAATACAAAAGAGAAAAAACCAAATTCAATATTTTGGAAATCAAAATAGCTTATGCTGTTAGTTTATTAAAAGAAAATTTTGCTGAGCTAGTTTTCAATAAATACAGTTTTGATGATGGAACATGGTTGTAGAACACCTATGCCATATTTACTACCTGGCTCGAAGGAGCCTTTAGAGACTTTGACCTGGCTGGCATGGTAGAACAGGAACTATGAAATTTTAGACAAAATAATAAACCTTTTTTCATATACTTTACAAAATTCAGATGCTTGATAGACAAACTTAATTATAACAATGCAGCTTAAATTATATATTTGAGAAATGGTCTTTGTATTGAAGTTGAAGAATTTTTAATCATAAGAGATATATTATCTATAAAATTTGATGCATTTATAATCTTTTGTCAAAAACTTAATAATAATTGGTGGATCTTGGATACAAAAAAGAAATCCTGTAATATGGTAAATAATGGGTTTTTTAAAAAGATTACTACTATTTTAGTACTGAAGGTATTAACCAAGCCTAACAATCTAGCACTATTAACGTGGGGAAATAATTATTTTGGGCCTGGATCTATGAACTAATTTACTGGTAATATTAGAAAGCGTTTGACTCAAGAAGAAAAAAATTAACAATAAGCCTAAAAGTTATGCCTGTATTGTGGAGAAGGAGGATACTTTGCTAATAGTTGTCTAAATAAGAAGTTTTAAAATAATTACAATAGATGTTTCCTATATGACTTCTGTTTGATCTAAGACTAAAATATCTGAGGACTTATTTATGAAGAAGTTTAAAATGAGATAGTATTTATTATAAGATATTACTAAGAAGATGTTAAAAAAGAGTTGGGAAAAGATATTACCTAACTGTAAAGTGTAACATATAATAAGGTAAAAAACTCACTATTACTTTGAATACTTAAAAACTTCAAAAAATCTTTTAGATTTCTTTTATATTTTAGAACCAATATTTTTGTTTAAATTTTAAAAACAATGAAATATTATTTAAACTATATATTGAGATTTTTATCACTTTATACCCCTATTTCCAAAACCCTATTAATATTCTTGCATATTTAAATAGTGGCGATACAGGAATACATATGAGTTGCAAGTTTACAATTGAGAATGATTTTTTACTTTATTCTAAAAGAATTTCTAAATCTATAAAATATTTTAATGAGATAAAAGAATTAGTTAAAGAAATAATTTGATTTAAAATAAAAATCTAATACTATGAAGAAATTATTAATGCTGATATTATTAATATTATTAAATTTTTGAACTTGGGAAAACTATGGTATAAGAAATATAATGTTTATATTGATTGGGAAAATAACCAAGTATATATGAACTGCTTACTTAGGATTATTATTGTAAGTGCTAAAGCTTTTAAACAAATTATGAAATAAGAATTTGTGTTTGTTATTCATAGGTTAGGAAGAAAATGGAAATAAGTAACATATATTAATGATAAATTCCTAACTAAAAAATTTGTTAAACTTCCTGAAGAATTCTAGGATTTGTTAAAAGCATTTTTTAAAAAAAAAGGAGATACTCTATTACTATAAAGAAAAGAAGATATGAAGATCCCCATTCTTTTAGATGCTAAATTAATTTGGGAATTTGTATGATTAATGAATGAAGAATATCTTAAAGTCCTAAAAGCATGGATTGATGAATATATGATTAAAAGATTTATTAGGAAGTTTAATAGCTTATGGGGAGCACTAATTCTTTTTATTTTAAAGAAAGATGGTAGCTTATGACTCTGTGTAGACTGGAGGAAACTTAATACTATTATTGTTAAAGATTGATGTCCTTTACTTTAAATCAATAAAATTCTAGATTACCTTAAAAAAGCTAAATATTTTATATGGTTAGATATTTATGGTGTATATAATTGTATTAGAATAGCCAAAGGGGATAAAGAAAAAACAGCTTTTTGTATTTGATATGGATACTTTAAGTTTTAAGTAGTATATTTTAATTTAATAAATATTCTTGCTGCTTTTTAAGCATATATCAACGAAATTTTGCGATTTTTTTTAGATAAATTTTGTATAATTTACCTTAATAATATTTGCATTTATAGTAATTTATGAGTAAAACACATTTAATATATAAAATAAGTTATTAAAGTATTATAGAAAGTAAAACTTTATATTAAACTTTTTAAATGCGAATTCTTTACTAAAGAAACTAAATTTTTAGGATATATTATTAAAAATAACAGCATCAGGATGGATTTAGCCAAAATTCAAGACATATTTGATTGGGAAAAACTAAAAAAGGGACCCAGAACTGTCAAGGAAGTATAGTCTTTTTTAGGATTCGCGAATTTCTATCAATGATTTATAAAAGATTATGTAAAAATAGCTAAACCTTTTTATAACTTAACCAGAAAGGATCGAATATTCTATTGGGGAAAAGAGGAGCAGGATACCTTTCGAACACTTAAGTAAGCCTTCTGTACTAAGCCAATATTGAAGTACTAGAATTTAATATTGGAAATATGAGTAGAAATGGATGTATCTAACTTTGTTTGTGCAGTAGTCCTTTTTTAAAAACATAACAATGGGTTCTGGCATCTTGTAGCCTATTGATTAAAGAAGATAACCCCTGCAGAACACAATTATGATATCTACGATAAAGAATTCCTATCCGTGATTCAGGTATTTAAAGAATGGGACTGGTACCTAATGAGCGTCCATATTTAAGTATACATCCTTATAGATTACAAAAACCTAGAATACTTTATGACCAAACAACTTCTTAAACAAAGATAAATAGGATGGATAAAATATTTATTCTGATTTAACTTTAAAATATTCTTTATTTCCAGAAAAACCAATACCAAAGCTGATGTACTGACCAGAAGATTGAGAGACCTCCTTCAAAAAGGGGAGGATGAGCGTATAAAAAATTGAATTAAAATACTTATATTACCCGAGAAAATCCAACAAATTAGTATAATAATAATGCAAGAAGACTGGAAAATAGCAACACTTAAAAACCTATACATCCAAAACATCATAAAAGCTTTAAGAAAAGGAGATAAACAACATCCTAAGATAAAAATTTCAAAAATGGAAAAATAGTAAAATAAATTTTACTATAATAACAAAAAAATAATACCTGATAATAAGGAAATCTGTAAAAAAATATTACAACAATATTACAATTATTTTACTATAAGATACTTAGGTAAAGCTAAAATGCTAGAACTAATTCAAAAAAAATATATATAGATAGGAATTTGGAAAGACGTAGACTGATATATTAACAATTACTACATATATAAATATATTAAAGCTTTAAGAAACGTATTGTAAAGATTACTCCAATTGCTCCAAATATTAGAAAGGAATTGGTAAAGTATTTCTTTTGATTTTATCATCGGATTATTAGAATTAAAAGGGTATAATATTATCTTAGTCACTATTGATAAATTTTTTAAGATGATTTACCTGATTTTTACTACTAAAAAATTAAGTGCTAGAAAACTTGCTGGAATTTTTCTAAAAGATATCTGGAAATTATATAGACTATTTAAAAAAGCTATCTCAGATAGAGGAAGGAACTTTCTTGACAAATTTTAAAATAAAGTCAATAATCAACTAAAAATCTACTATTGATTTAGTACTGCTTATTATTTTTAAATAAATGATCAGACCGAATGTATTAATACCATAGTAGAACAGTATCTCAAAGCCTATGTTAACTACTAACAGGATGATTAGATAGAATAGTTATTTTTGGTTAAATACTTTTATAATAATAAAGTATCTGATACTACTGGTATCTTTCCATTTGCTGCAAATTATGGTTGGAACTTAACCACTTTTGAATTCCAAGAACTCAAGAAACCTGCTAAGAACCAGGAAGCTATAGAATTCGTTCAATAGATATCAGACTTACAAGAAATCCTATATACAAAAATCAGCTGTGCCATACAAATACAGCAGGAACAAGCAAACAAACAACGATGTTTGGCACCTAAGTATAAAAAAGGAAACCATATTTGGCTTAATATGCGGAATATTAAAATAGCCAAACCCTACCCTAAGCTATCCAATAAGATAAAAGGACTATTTCAAGTCCTTAAGTCTGTAGGAAAGCAAGCATATAAACTAGAACTTCCCCTATCAATACAAATCTACCTCATCTTCCATACTAACCTACTCCACGCAGCGCTAGAAAACACTTTCCTGGGCTAAAATTACAAAAAACAACCTACACCCATCATAGTCGACAACAAAAAAGAATACGAGATTAAAAAAATCCTAAACTCACGGTTATACTACCGCAAACTTCAGTATCTTGTTCAATAAAAAGGCTAAAACGAACCTACCTAGCAACCTATATCCAATATTATTTATGCTCAAAAACTACTCCACAATTTTCATAACTCCTATCTTAACCAACCTAGCCCTGCTACCTAATTTTTTCGATTTTACTTTACCCCTCTGCGATATAGCAGAATTAAGCGAACTAATCAGAAAATCTTAACCTCTTAACATCACCCAAGAAATATTTTCAAACCCTAATTTATTCAAACCCCAGGCACCAGAATCCATATATCTTTACTTATACCAGGAAATTTTTCACCTACAAGCAGAATTAGTTAAGCTTATTTAATGCAATCTTTTAGTAACCCTTCCAATAAACTCCCAGACCAAGGATGATGAACAACACCAGAACGACGGCACTATAACAGACCAACTATTTAACAAAATGATAGATTACCACCAAGAACTCAGTATAAAACCTCCAGAAATTAAAGATAATGATAAATTTACACAAAATCCTACCAGAATAGACATCCAAGATTATAACACTGCAGAGGAAGAAATTCTAGGATCAAACATTCCAAAATAAAACTTTAAGAAACTAAGTCTCTTAAGAACTATGCAAAAAAGCAGCTATTAAAAATTCATACCACTAAAGATTAGCAAATGATATTGACGAAGTAAGGAACCTACTTCTGTACTAAACATCAGAACAGAGCATCAACGAAACATCAATACTAAAAAAGAGGATTATATAATAAAGCATGCTCAACAGAAAGAATTTTAAGCAGAAATCTAAGCAGCCAGAAAAACCTTCAGAATAACCATAGGAAACATCCAGGTAATACTATAGTTGGAAGAAAAACCACACAACACAATATAACCTATAGACTTAGAATAAGAAAGTACCCAGATCCAGACCTCAAAACTTAGAAAACAACATTAATAGTGTTATTTCCACTTGTACGGCAATAAGGCCTATTTAGGCCTATACTTTATACAAACTCCCGATTTACTAAGAATCAACTTATGACTAGTTTAGTACCCTGTATATCCGAATATCCAATTCAAACTTATCTCCTGTCCAGTTCAACACTCTATATCCGAATGTCCAGTTCACAAACTCATATCCTGTCCAGTTCAACACTATATCCCCAAATGTCTATTTCACAGTTTTACCTTTTATCCAGTTCAATATGTTATTTCCTTTATCATTTATCTATTTAACTCACTATATCCATTGTTATATATTTAGAAACCAAGCAATAATTTAAGTATCAATCTGTATTCACACTAGTACACCATCTTTGCCTTGTAACATTTGTGTATTACCTTGATACCTCGACTAGCCTCTATACGATTTCTTACATATATAATTAAATTTATATATATTATTTTTCATAATTCATTACTATTATTAGATTCTGAAAGAATTTTAGATTTTTTTTTAGGAAATAATCTATATTTATTATTATTATTATTGTTATTTAAACTGTAGCTGACTATTTATTATACTAATATATACTATTTACTTTACTAAAAGTTAAATTAGTTAAAGTATTATATCTTACCTAAGTCTTTTTAACAAAATTCCCAAATAAGCCTAGCACCTTGCTAGTTTCTCAACTCTATTAATTCAGATTTTTTAGAAAGAACAATCAGTATTCAGTAAAACTAATAAAATTATATATAAAAAATATAATATAATAGAATAAGTAAAAAACTTATAAGACTATTTCAAAACTTTACTATTAAATAGTAAACTAATAAAGATAGTTAATAAATTAACCAATAAAATTCCAAAAAAGATCTAAAAACTACTATCACTCAAAAAATTCTTAAATATATAATAAAGTTTCTATATAAAAAACAAATTATATATAAAACTATGGTTTGCCTGTCTGCTTGTTGCTCACCTCTGAGAGGTGAGCCTTCTAGCAAGCAACAATCCATCATACATATATTATAACAAACATTATATAAAGATAAGATAGGTCAGTAATTTAAGTTTCCACTGATCAAACAAAACCAAATGTATTGTGGAAGCAACACATTCTACATAATGTAGGAAATCGACTCATTTCCTCTAAATGAATATTTATATTTTATATAAGTGGTGGTGGTGGTGGTGATACCTTTAAGGTGGCGTCCTGGTGCAGGCAACGTGGATTGGAGTAGTGGGCCAGGCTGGGCTGGGCTGTGTAGAGTAGTAGTATTTGATTAAATACAGGGGGTGGAAATATTTTCTGGGGGCGGAAATACCTTGATTTTTATAAAGGATTGCTAACAAATGTTCTAGTGATTACATAAACCGATTAGGCGATTGGTGGTCCGGGACACTATACGACTTTTTGTTTTTCTGGCATGGAAAAACTCCGTGAATAGTTGGTAGTACCAAGACCACAACTCGTTTGTATGACAGAGGTTGGAGTCAGGCACTGGCTCCAACACATTATAACTCTTAGGGTTGGCGACATACACACGCCCGGGCACATGATTTCGCGAGGCGGGGCCGTTCTTCAGGTTTGAGTCACAAACCGAGCCATATTTACAGGCTAAATTAACAGCGGGTAAACGACTTGGCTCAAACTGAATCTTGCTAGGAGTCAGCTCATTGCAGAGACTCAGGAGTCAACGTCTTCAACCGGGCTGCGAGATGCACCGGCTAAGCGAGACGGCCAAATTGGGTGCAGGTCAAGGGTTACGCTGCCCAGCTTACCCCCGCTTAAACTACTGCTCAACTGGTACTAACTAGTTAATCAGCCAGCCAACTAACTAATAGGTCGTCTAGTTTTTGACTGATACTATAGTACCAATAATTCCATAATAGCTGACCTAATTCTTGTAAACCAAATAAAAAAAAATCATAGTACTTATCTTGTTTTATAAAGTGACTATTTGCCATACTAAATTTGGTATGCTTTTATGGCCATCTCGCTTAGCCGGTGCATCTCGCAACCCGGTTGAAGACATTACCCATGACGCATTATTTGATCCAGCCTCTGATGGACTTTTGGATTGCGCGGTTCGTTGATTGGTTCCCTAGTTTTGCGCATGTGAACTCAGTATATTTGGTCGGTTGTAAACTTATAAAGCTTCTAACCTTCCAGCATCGAGCTCCTTGAGTTCAATTCACCGCAACAGAGCTGATATTTACTTGCCTCTTTTAACTGCCTGAGTGCTTTAACTATATATTACTAGGCTTACCACATCGCCATTGGCTCGCTTTACTCGTATTGAATCCAAGTTCAGTCTCAAAATTCTCAACCAAATACCGCAAGCTTAAAACAACTAAAACAGAATGTCAATGATGGATCTCGTCACGCCTTCTCGAGAGATCGAGGAAGGGACTGAAAAGAATACGGAAAATGAAATTCCTGAAGACCGTCAACCTACTTTCCCACACCCTCTTGATGCCAGTAACACTGCGGAGCCGGACCCGCTCACCTGGCGTGAGAAATACCTCCGCAATTTCTCCAGAACAATCCGTAGCAAGCCAAACTGGACTGAAAAGATACTTGACCGCGACCTTTTCGTAAAGTGGGTTCGCGAGACGCTCGAGAAAACCCTGGACTCAGATGATGATAAGCTCTTGTCTTGGGATCATGATGATATCGAGTTTTCCTACAAGGAATTGACGGAAGCCTACAAGAAGTTTGTGGACGAGGCAAAGACGAAGCCGCAGCTGTATGGGTTAGAACCAGATATAGATTGTGTCTGGAGATCTGACAGTTTGATTGACGAAGAGCTGAGGAAGGAACTTATCGATGGTAAGTTTAATGTGATTATGATGCTGCTATAGTTCAAAAACTAAATCTTGCTAGCTGTTGCGACATTGGAGGATGTCCCAGAGAATGAAAAGGACTGGCATCCTGGCTCCAATGGACAGGTGCTTGACCTCGTTCACCCTTCTTTATGGCCTATAATCTACGGCCGATCTATTAGCTTGATTGACGGGAAGCCTATCAAACTTCCCGAAAACGCCATCGATGACGATGGCGACAGCGATGATTCGTACTCCAAAAAGTTCTGCTGGCTTCCGTCCGAATTCGAAGTCGGTGCGGACGGTACAGTAAAGATTGCGAGCTATATCAACAACTTATCGTCTCCAGAGCAGCAGAAACTATTTTATCCAATTTTGGAACGCATATTCCAGCGATTTGTTCCCTTGTTCAATCACGTGCTCGCGGATTTGAAAAGGGGGATGCAAGATTTTAAGCGTGTTAGCAGTCCCGCCGGGTATCCCTCATATGGGGACGAAGAAATTCAGTGGTTGTTTTCAAGTGTACACAAGGAGAAATTTGGCGAACTGCTTGCGCAGTTCAAACGCGGTGAAGAATTGACAATACGGCTGTCCGAGTTCATACACGTCTTTCGGGATACCGATGAATGGGAGACCGATGACTCGGACTCCGATGACTCCTTGGAGAACGATGACTCCTCGGAGACCAGTAAAGGTGTTGTATCGAGAGAGGATTTGGAATATAATCATTGGATAGAGGTGGAAGGTGATGATACAACAGCGCCGTTTCAAGTGAGGGATATGGGTACTCTGCAAATGAATAATCTCTGGAGTCCACCCGAGATCTCGGGCGATGTGATGTTAGAAGGGAGAACGGCCAAAGTGATCGTCAAGCTCGCTAACATTATTTTGACACCGGAGAACCCGGTATATAAGGGTGGCTCATGGCATGTTGAGGCCATGAAGGTAAGATCTCAGAACTCGGACCCACATGAAGGACAAAAAGCTGAATGATGTGATTAGAACGAGCGGATCATCTCCACAGGTATCTATTACTACGACCAGGAAAATATTACAGACTCGGCTCTAAATTTCCGTCGAACTATTCCTGGCATGGAATCTTTCCAATACCAACTCTCTCAAAACTCCAACTGGGCAACCGTTCATGACATGGCTTATAAAGGCAGCGCGGTGCAGAAAGTCGGTAGCATAAATACGCAGAATAACAGAGCGATCGCGTTTCCAAATATCTACCAGCACCGGCTTAAACCCTTTAAACTGATCAACAAGAAGAAACCCGGATACAGGAAGATACTGGCTTTCTTCCTCTGTGATCCTACTGATGATAGTATCCCCACAAGTAGAATCGTGGCACCGCAGCAACCGGAGGCTAGAGAACATTTGGTGGATGCCCTGAGAATGGGACCCCTCGGGATGTTGCCCGAGGAAGTCTTTCGCTTGATCGTAGATGGTCTCCCACGGGCCGTCACTAGGAAAGAGGCGGAAACCTATCGCCAGCAGCTGATGAAAGAAAGATCTTCGTTCAATGGTACTAACGAGGCTGTGAGGGGTGAGACGTATCATTTGTAAGTTTTTCCTTATGTGCCTGCTTTCGGGTTAATGATAAATTCTGGAACATACGTATGCTAACAGGTCATAGGTGTGAGCATTGATTTTGGAATAATTAGGGAAATATGGGCCAAGGGTGAATATGCAGATGTTTTCATTTCCTTTTCCTTTTCTAATTAGTGTATGTAAACTTCATCTGGGTACAGGACAGCTTCGAACCTGGGTACGGGACACCGAAATCAACGTGTCATCTCTGAAAAATTTCTAAATATGTGGCACAAGCCATCACATTTTGTTAAATCAGCCCATGCTTGCACTGACTAGTTCCTCAAGTGTAAAGGACTAAAAGAGATGAATCGAAACCGCATGTGGGCGCCGGAAGCCCCTCTTCCCCCCGCAAAAAAAAAAAAAAAAAAAGAGAGAGAGAGAGAAAGTATAAAAGGATTGGCAAATTGGTATCTGGAAGAAACTCATAAGGAAACCGGAGTGCATATAAATTAAGGTGCTTTATTTGTATAAAGGAATGAAGACTCGGGAGAGCATTGTATATTGAAATAGAAGAAAAGCGAGTTAAAGGCAATCGCGGTTTAGACCATAGCACCCAAAGTAGTTCCGCCAATCATGATGGCGCCACCGACAAGGCCGAAGAAGAGGAGTACTGTGGAAATAGTCGCTGGTTACAAGCAAGAACCGGCATTTCCTTCTCCGTTACCAATACCTGTTGCAGATCCAGGTCTAGTTGTAGTGCTGGTAGCCATGATTCTCGCAATCTCATTATTGCTATTATCGTCAATAGAGATAAGGATAATCATTTAGCCATCCATTCCCGTTAACTCTCCAGCAGAAGTCGTCCTGGCAATATCAGTAGCAACATTGATAATAAAGGTACTTTAAATGCCATTGACAGTTAATTCGGCACCACCTATACCGATACTAACAGTTGTTAGAGACCCACCACTTCTATTTCCAGCTTGAGTAATAATTAGAAAGAAGCCTTCAATACCAGCGATATCAGTCTAACCTCTAGTCACCCTAACAGTCCCATACTGTTTTGCGGCGTCGATCGCGACAAACACCACGCCTGTTTTTTGCGTTGAGTGATAAACAACCCAAATCCTAGATAATTTATATGGTGTCCCTAATAAAATCCCTTTTTCCTAACAGTACCTCCTGTATCCTAACAGTACCTTTCGAATTATACGAAGTCGCAAACGAATTCCCGCCTAAAATCCGCCTCATAACGGAACGGAATAGAACAGAACAGAACAGAACGTAATGGCATAGAACATTAGAATTGCAGAAGTAAATACTCAAATGTTGTAGCAGATTTTGTGAGAGGTCGCTAACAAATGGTTGGTTGGGCGTTAATATAATGTGTATGTAGGTCAGAATTCCCAAGATGTTGCTAACACTAGTTTTATCACTATTATTACCACGATAGGCTGTGTAGCCGCCTATGAAACTACGAGGGAGCCTGGAGACGTTCCGTGTCGTTCCAGCGCGGAATAGCCTGGTGAATGACTGGTAGTACCAATTTTTTTGCTAAGACTATAATTTGTTTGTATGGGATTCATTGGAATCAGGCGCTGGGTCCAATATATTATACCTCTTAGTTCCATTACGCCAATTTTCATCTCCTGTCAGCACATTTACCAACTCCTTCGCCGTCACATGATCGGATGTTGTTTCCATCCTATGCGCCCACAGGCATCTTCCCTCTCGGAAAATCCACTCCCCACCATTTTGCCAGAAGTCCCCACCTTTGAACGCGCCGTATCCGCTCTTAACCATTTGTCCCATGCTTCTTATGATGAGACTCAATAAGGAGTGTTCCATATATGCCGGCCTTGTGGAACTAGCTAATGATTTGTTCATCTCGAGTCTTACATATATGCGGCGAGTCGGGTCCGTGAATATTGGGAAGTCGCAAGATGTTTCTGCAGCGTATGGAATGATGCGAGAGGGGTCGCCGCAGCCAACGATTACGAGTCGAGAGGGCCCGGCAGGCAGAGTAGAAAGGACAGTTGGTGTAAGACACCGCGCTAGGGAGCGGACATAATCTTGATCGCAGGAGCAGAAGAAGTGGCGAACTAGATTGTTGATTGTTCATCACTCTGCCAATATTAAGATATTGTGATATTCGACTGACTTACTAAATATCACGATAACATTGCCAACGCCATATCTTGCAGCAACTAGCTCCCCAAATCGACAGCGTTTGCCGTCGGCAGAGAACACAGGAAGGTTAAATATAGCGGAGATGGTCTTTTCATCAGGAATAGGGTGAGGAGATGTAGGAATGCACGGTTTGGACATTGTGAGAGAGTGAACTACCAACGATAGAGCCATCAGTAGGGGTTGGTGGCGATGGAATTTAAATATTGAACGATCAATGACGTCATAAACTAGAGAAATGAGGGGTACGACGGTATTGTGCATGTGATTGTTATGACGCGGTCGGAACCTGCCCTCGACTCGCTCGCTCGCCGTGATAATGATGTTGCCAATCTGAACAGAGTTGGAATGGGGATCCATTATTCAACTTTTTGCTATCTCTTCACGCCCACTCCAAGGACAATCAAAATCCTCACCAAAACCATCGGTGCAGTCCCCCAAAACACCATCCAATTTTCCGCCGTCCAGTCTCCCACCCTCGACCAAGCACCCCATCCCCCAACGGCCTGCGCAACACTATGGCAGTAGGCCCCATCGCTAAGCAGCATTCCCGCGCACAAAATTCGCCAGAGACGGAGGTCATCAAATAGACGGAGCACCACTGCTTCGTTGAACGCAAAATACAGCCACGCCCCACCGAGTTCAGTGTACAGAAATGTGGCGGTTGCCGCAAAGGAAGCAGAATGGCGCGTCATGGCCGAGAGATATTTATCGGCTGTGCAGAAGGCGATGACTGCGCCACTCGCGGCGATGAAGGGCTCGATTGTTGTGAGGATGAGGCGGTAAATGAAGGGGATTGAGGCTGTTGCTGATACAGAAGCTCTGGAGTTGCGACGTGGTACCATGGTGATTAGTGACACGACGGCTTTTCGACGAAATTTAAATTTGAAAAGAAATAAGATATTGGGTATGATGAAATCATAGGTATGCTGTTAGAGAGAGGTGCTGTGTTAGATTCCTGAGATGGTATGGGAAGAACACCATTATTGTATGCTACAGTAAATGGATATATGCTGGTGGTAGAGCTATTACTGAATTGCCTGGGATATAAGCATGGAAGTATCAGCCAAGTAACGCTATACCATGTAGTCATTAATGGACATAGAGCAGTAGTGGAATTACTACTTAATAAAGGTGTTAAAATGAATGCTGAATTTAGCTACTAAAGCTATTTAATAATCCGGAATGCTATAAAGAGAAGATACAATGTAATAGTGAAACTTTTACTCGACAATGGAGCCAATTCGGAGTTGAAAATTGGTGATCGGACGATGCTATTGTTTACTATAAAGGCTGGGTAGGAGGTAGTAGTCGAAATACTGCTAGAGAAGAGGGCTAGATTGGAATCCAAATTTGACATTGTTGGTTAGATAGTATTATCGGTTGCTGCGATGATGGGGCATTAAAAAGTTCTCACGTTATTACTTAAAGGGGGTGCTGAGTTGGAGTCTGAGGATGCTTGTGGCTGGATGCTGTTATTATACGTCGCATTTAAAGGCTAGGAGGTAATTGTGAAAATGTTGCTTGAGAAAAAAGCCAACACAAATTCTAGGGATTTTAGTGGCCGCACGCTATTACATTATGCTGTACGAAGTAGAAATGAGGTAGTAGCACGCCTATTTCTTGAGGGGGGTGTTGAACTGGAGGCCTGGGACGACATTGGTTGGACACCACTCTTACATCCTGCCCACGCGGGCCACAAAACGGTAGTGGAAATTTTGCTTAAAATTGGAGCTGATGTAGAGTCCAAAGATGGTTTTAGCAATACGGCATTGCATTGGGCTCACAAACGTTCGAACTGGGGGGTAGCGGGATTACTGCTAAGAAAAGGGATGGAATTTGAGGCTTTGACCATGGGGCAGTCTGGGATATAGAATAACACTTGGGGCTAGTCGAGCAGCGTAATTAAATTACATACAAAAAAAATAATCTTACTCTGCACCGCTGGCCGCAGAAGATAAGTACTCAGCAAATCTGGGATCAACCGTAAATTTTAACCCCAACTGAGATTCACCAACGACCCCACTAACAGGGTACAGCATCCTGCAGGCTATTCTGGGAAGATAGACAGTTTCTAAGAAGCATTGGGTAGTATCTAAGTTGCTTGAAGGGATGCTATTGTCCCAGAGGTGCATCGGGGTCTTATACTTTACTCTACAGCCCAGCCGAATTCCTTCCAACAGGAACCCAGCTCCAGGATAATTGGATTACTTGCTTCTCTTCCTCTGTTGAAATACTTCTTTCGAAAGAAACGTTGCCAACAAGTTCCTTTCAATTGACAACCAGGGTACGGGGCCGAACCTGTTTGACCTGCCACCATGGCCACCATGAGGGATTATATGTGTCGCTAACGTAGCTAACAAACGATTTGCGTGTGTCGCTAAAAGATTTGCGCGTGTCGCTAAGAAACCCCCTTTCTGACCGTTTGACCGCCAGTCTTTGCAAAATCGTGTGTGTCACTAAGAAAAACCACTGAAAGTACCACGACGACATCGACGTCGACGTGTATTCCGCGGAAAGCTCCCTTCAGGCTGTGTAAAGTCGCAGCCCGGTAGGTACGATGTCTGAGATGCTTTCCAATTTTTCTTGATTTTTTGGAGTCGGTTTTGAAGAAGGACACGGCTCTCGTACCTGTGTCCCAGGCTATCCCTTGTGTTTACACCACATCAACAAACCACGACTACGGCACATGCACGCTACGAATAAAGCTCCTTAAGCCCCGTAAAGTGGTAGGATAGTACATGAGACGCATTAGATAGCTTGTGGATTTTCTTGATTTTTTTTGAGCTCGTTTTAGTAAAGAACACAGTGCTTACGTTCGTGTCCTTACGTTCGTGTCCTTATCGATATCTAAGTTCCGGCTGTCCTATGTGGCTGTCCGCTGGAGTCGCAGCCCCAGAAGTCCCAAACACGCCGGAGTCGCAAACGGGAGTCGCAGCCTTTGGCCAGGAGTCGCAGGCAGACGGAGGAGTCGCAGCAAACAATTTGTGGGTGGTCGCAGCAAAAGATTTGTGAAGGGTCGCAGCAAACTCGCGTGGGGTCGCTGCAAAATGGTATTCCACGCACCTTCGGCCCAGCAGGCAGAACAGCTCCACCAAAATAGCAGAATAAGAGCCAACACTAACCCTTAAGGTCTGTGCAGTAACTTATTAATAATAATTAGTTAGACACGCTCACCTTCTCTGTAAAGATATGTAGCCACTTAGCTGTGTCGAGCGTTGACGGATAGTCTTCGCCCAAAGTCTTCTCATATCCAGCAAGTGCTCGCTCAATCTATTGCACGGCCTCGTCGTATTTGCCGTGGTTGCCCAAGACCAGGCCGATGTTGTTGACTGTGGAGAGTGTTGATGGATGGTCTTTGCCCGTTACGTAACGACTGCACATCCGGTCGACATCCACCCTCCGTGGTGGCATTTTACCATGATATCTCTTACGGAACCATCTATTCTCAAAAGCTCGAGCCATCATGAACTTACTGCCGGCGGAGAATGGAGGTCCGAGATCCAGCTAAGGAGATTAGAGCAGCGGACGAGAATAAATGTGTGAGCAACTTCACCTCGTAGGAAGTGTAGGAATTTTGGCGGTCCTGCTCAACTTTATATCCTGAAAACCACAAATATCTTTCCTTGAGGTTGACATAGCAAGCATGCGCGAGCATCCCCCTACGGTGTGTGCTATCTTCTAATTAATCTTGAATTTGTCATCTACGCTTCTCTACGAATTAAAGAGGCCCGCCAAAGGAGAGGAGAATATGTTAGACAGGAAGTATCTTATTCTGAGGGACCAATCCATTTACAAGTTATTTGATTAAATTTCTGACTTTTAGAAGTTCAGTACCTTACAAATTACCATGATACAATTTAGAGCCCTACACCAACCAACTATAGGCGTGATGACTGCCGTTTTCTTGGCGGTAATCGCGTGATTAGGGTTGCGAGGTTGACATACATTTCCTTCATAGATTGAGCCTTATTTAAATCAGTACGCAGTTCTTTCTAACTTCCATCTTTCCAAAACTGGAGAGCTTACCGTGTTTTCTTCGATGAAAATGCCTATTTCATCCGCATGATCCATCATATCGTTTACGCCAAAGTGCCAATATATTCCACGGACACCGTCACTATTGATATCTGAAGTCGGGAAGGCAGCGATATCTCTCACGACTGAGTCATCGGGACCGCGCATCGATTCAGTGTTCACTATCCCGTCATTTTGATACCAATCTCCCAAATTCGGCCCCAGGATACTCTTCTGTTCTGGCGTAAGATCCTGGCCGCCAATTGCGTAGGCAAAAGGCGCCATCAGCGGTAGGGTATCCTTCCGCGGCAGATACTTACCCGGCGGCGGCAGAGTGACCTTATAATCAGTCTCACTCAGCAGCCTATTCAGCACTTCCTTAGTTACCCAGCGCACGAGATCGCGGATGTTAATGAGGCGCGGAATAATCGCCCACCCGGCTGTGTTGACGACCCCCTTTAAAACGCGGTCGATGATCCAGACGCCAACATTTATGAGGGGGACCGAGTGCAGCACTTCGCGAATGAAACTGACCAACGGGATGGGGAAGGATCTAATGGCGTCAATTGTCCAAGGAGGCCAGTCTGATGGGAATGGAACTGTAGAATGAAAGGACAGACTGAAGTAATAAGTACTCAATGAGGTGGTTTCTGCCCTCATATGGAGATCACTAACACCCTTGATACTGTTGTCGTAGAGGCCATTGTGATTGGAATGAACCCATTTTGATACCGGCCCAGAAGTGGACTCTAAACGCTGGCGCATTTCCTCAAATGTTTCATTCCCATCTCTACATATACCCCAGTGATCAAGCTGGAGGTCATAATCCCTTTGCCCTGGACTTCTAAAGGATATTGTGGCAAACAATCTTGCTATAAGCTTGATTGCTTGGTCGGTTGAGTTCTGGAATTGTTAGTTTAGCGCCTGTGTAACCAAGCAAGACAGCTCAAAACGGGTAGGATCATACCAATAGGAAATTATCAATGACGTCTATGATAGTTGTGCCCTTGTGAGGCGTGCCCAATGTTGTCACAGAAATGGCCCAGTTATCTCTTCCTCTAGCGCTGAAATACTCCGCATGCAGATCTCCCGCACCGCGAATCATCAGGCTAATTAAACACCGGACTGTATTTCCACCTTGGGAATGGCAAATAAAGTGGGCTTTGGAAGTTTCACTCCACTTCCAGTCGGCGTACTCTTGTGGCGATTGAGAAAATAGGATCGCCCTTCTACGGCCGCTAGTCTTCGATAGACGGGGACCCTTTGCCGGATTTGAGTCAAAATATTTACCATAACTAACATCGACGTCATTGTGCGCTTCGATCTCTTGGGTTGTGGGAATGAAGGAGTTGAACCTTGTAGGTGTCAGCTAAATAACCAAAACAGGACCTTGGTTCTGGGGCGTACCTTCCGATGGTAAGCTGCCTATACAGCTCGCAAGCGCGTTCCCAATTAGAAGAGAGTGGTCCAACTTGAGGAACAATCACGGTGTATCCCTTGTCCATAAGCAATCTGGGGATACTCTCAATGCCACCCCAATAGTTGATAGCACCAAATAAAGGTGTACCCCATGCAACAAATCCCTGAACTTATTGAACTATTAGACCTGAATGACCAGAGGTGTTTCAAAGCCTTTTTTACCTAGCACAATTGGGACTTTCTTATCCTCAGGTAAATTCGAAGTAACATGGTTCGCCAGATTTCGCAGGTTAACAAGTCCATCTGGATCATTGAGATTCATTGCTGTGCAGTTAACGGCCTCCGAGATGTGTAATGGCAGAAATAAATTTAAGAAAATACCGCTAATAGTAGTAAATATGAGAGGGAAAAAGGGAGCAGGAAAATAGGGGAGAAGGGGGACTGTATAGGCGAAGAGTCTAAGAGGAACTTCAAAACGATCAAAATATAGACTTGGTGCTGGAGGCCGTGGACTTATAAGGTAAAAACCGAATAATATGACGGTTGTGGCAATGGTGGTGAACGATGCCCACTTCGAAGGGCGAACTCTCTCGTATTTATACACGATAGGAGCCTTTACATTGTACAACAGGCATGATCATGGCTCTGATCGGAATTCCCTCTTTCTATGGTCGAAGAACTGAAACCGGTAGCCTTCATCAAATCGTGAGGCTCGCGAGACTAGAACTGATGTACTATGACAATCTAACATCCACGTAGACATATGGTTTCATGCTACCAAAACCGATGGCGTAAGATTCCGTCGAAGCGATACCGAATCCCAACGAGGCTAAGTCGCGGTCCCAACGATATAAAGTCCCGGCACCGGGGAGTTATAATCGAGTATTTTATTGACCCGCGATTGATCAAATGCTATGAAACAACATCTTTGAAAACCGGAACTTTCCTAACTATGGCCTTCTTCCCACGTCACCTCGATCAGTCATTTCATTTATTTGCATGCGATAAGCTCCGGATTTTACCTTGCCTGTCAAGGCCCTATAAGTGTGTCTATTTGTCAAGTAAAAACCATTCCCACTCTGTGGATCTGGTTATCGCAGGTTAGCACTTTCATTGTTCCCAAAGCAATACTCCCACTGTGAGGTATCCCGGCTGGCAGCCTCAAGAGGCACGATTTGTGTTCAGTCAACTACAAATAATGTTCAGGCACAAATCTAATTTTTGGGTTATAAAAATAACAAGAAGTCGAACAATGAATAATGAAAAGTCGAATCGCGCAAAGGTGTGTCAGTATGACGCCCGCATTAGGGAGATCCGGGATACTTAGGTATACATGCCTGGAAATTTTTCCGGAGCACTGGACTCGCTTCTTGGCTCCCATAGTTTGTCCCGTTTACAGAAGATCTTGGTTTTTCCAAAAGATATGTTAGAAGTCCTGTAGCATTATCCACCAGCCTTGTGTTAATTAGAGAACTATATCAGAGGCAGTCTGGTCTTGCGTGGCAGTTGAGATTATGTGCTCTTGTTGGGTAGAATCCTACCAGCACATATAATACAACGTTCCCTAAGCAATCCTTGATAGGTCCAAAATTAGGATTGTTTGGTGAATAGAACCATAGTGTTAGAGCAGTAGATTCGACGCACTTGGTAATCAATGTGGATGATAAACTGGTGTTTGCATAGGGCCACGGCAAATACCGCATTTACCGGCACAATGAGCCTTTGTAATAAGTAGTGGATAACTAGATGCGTTTATTTAAAACTAAATTTGACTGTGTACCTTATTCGCTTAGTTTTGTAATATGATTAAAGCGAGTTTTTTTGTAACCAATTATATTTTAATCTCATACTATTAGTACATTTTCATTTATTTGGATTAAACTAGGATGAATACATATCCGGCGCCTGATACTTTCAGACACCGCAATTTAACGTCGGCTATCTCGCCTCCGGATGATACGTATTAATAGCTTAAGATGATTCTGAAACAAGGGGAATTCCGCACCTGAAATTTATGTGAAGCGGACAAAGCCATTACAGAGGGTTTGTCATTTCTTTTGTTAATAGACATACTGGGGCCTTTGTACAATATCGCCTTCTATTCGAATAAATTCGAGGCAACTATAAGGAAATCCATTGCATGCCTGGTCTGATTTCGAAGTTTAACCCTAGCAAGGCTTCATACAAAGAATTACCCCAACAGAAGTGTTAAATCTTTACCAGAAACTCGCCAAAAATTTCAATCGTTAATTTTGAGTATAGTTCTTTCATAATCCTTTATTTTTGAGGGTGATCAAGCAAGGCTTCCTCGATCTCTTACTCCACGAACCCCTACAGCATCTTACGCACGTCGGCGGGCCAGACCGGAGGTCACTATGGCTATATGTGGCTTTTGTAAAGTCAAGTATAAAATTAAGCACCATTTCCACCCTAATATTTAACAACTTACTTTCTGCGTTCATTAATCATTCTACGGTACCATCCATTCAACATGAAGGTGATCGCTTTATTACAATCCCTTATAACTCTCGCGCCTATCTGCGAAGATCCCGTAAGAGATCCACTCAACGATCTCTGGTGCTACATTCCGCATACCCAAGTGAGATGCAGAAAACAGCCTTATTTGACGGCGGCTACTGTAGCCTGGTATAGTGATACGTGGGAAGTATTTAGATACCAGACGACAGGCAGCTGTGTCTACCCTTCTAAGGCGCCCATATGGTAAGCTTCGCATTATTCTTGGCAAATTTGTATAGTGTCAATAGAATATATACTAATTCATAAAAGTAATTCTAAGTGGCTATACTCGCCCATTCATAAGTGCTATATTTCGAAAACTCTCATTAGCCGCTGCAGTAATTTACTAGTCCCCTAAGGCCCTAATTATATTATAAATTATAGACTAATTGGATTGTAGATAGTTTAGATTATTGCACCCCTAGGGAATAATGGGATTTGAATGTGCTCGCAAGACATGCCTTTTGCATATAGCAGAACGAACATTGAACGGGATTGGGTGGGATGTGTGATATAGTTACAGCTGATTTATACCGAGCGATAGTGGAAGTCACTAGCGACTACCACGCAATTGGATACGGTTGAAATTTCATTTTCTTGCAAATCGTGATCGTGGGCTTATGTATCATATTTTCGCTCGAAGAGGTCCAAGAGGCCGGACGAATCGCTACTGTTTGTCTCATATTCGCAACCTAAGTGGCAATAAAAATCTATTGCAAGCCCATAAGGCCCGTGATAACATGTGGGTTAAACTCTAGTTCATAACGTATAATAATTATCATTTTATTACATATTTCCTATTAATTATATTGGATATAGTCTATAACTTCACTTCAGTCTTCGACAACTTAGACAAATACGATGAGGCCGTATATTCTGCGGCGCGCACGCACACACACACGCGCGTTCTAATTTGGGCGGGATTGGAATGCATATGTTGCTAAATAGTCCACAGGAACGTGCATTTTTGCGCTATAACATGTCAAAAACTTCCCCACACCAGTCGGTATAAATGCCAAATAGTTATATTTATGAATTCATCCATCATACGCGTGAGACAGCAAAAGGATTAGGCGTGAATGTCCCATCTGGATCAGCTTTAGCTCTCTGAACCCCCAACTTTTTGTACTTATCTTCATCCTCATAGTAGCATTTCCAAACCTTCTCATCGCTCATATTCCAATCCCCCCACGAAGCCCAGAGCAGACGTCTATCAACGGGGCTAAACACACCATTCGGCCCGTTCATCAACATGTCATTCTTCGCTGCCCACTCTTCAGCGTAATGTTTCGAGTCATCATCCGTTTTATGGAAACAATCTAAAACCTGGACGATGGAGCTATCCCTCCAGCTGTACGAGGTACCGTTATTCCGATTTGTGGTGAAGCGGGAGAAATTCCCACCATAATTCTGGATCTGCACGGCGAGTTTACAGCCGAGATAACGTTCGTAATTTTTCTGGCCTGGTTCGCCGTTGAGATAATGACCTGGATTATAGATTAGATCGATACGTTTGACTACCGTATCGACCCATTTGTTCGTTGACAGGTTTCTCTGGCTCGTAGAATACGCGCGCTTGACGTAGGGAAGGTCAAATTCCCGCGCTTTAGGAAACATCCAGTCACCAGTCAGAGTAGCCATATCCTTATCCCACTCGTCGATCAGTAAGGCCAGATGCTTGAATGAACTGCCGAGCTCTCGGAACTTCTGGAACCAACGATCCACCGTTGAGTCGTACTTATCACCCTTGTTGACCGGGCACCATTGGGCGTTGACGGTTATGATGGCAGGGAACGTGCCGTTCAGAAATTCGAGAAACCCGTCTGAAAACTGGTTTTTGATTTTTGCTTGGATATTTTCCCATATTCTAGAATCCTCTAATTCGGGGAACAAGCCTGTAACAGGGAATTCTGTGCTGAGAACGTTGATGCAGAGATCGTAATTACGTGGGAAATTGGCGTCGTCGGACATTTTCGCCAAATGTTTGAGTAGCTCTGTGAGGACCTCGCTGTTGTACAGCCAGAGACCCTTCAGGCCATGAGGGCCCTTAAAGCCATTCGGTCCCTCAATGGTACCCATATAGTCTGACGCCTGGTAAACCTCGATGACATAATGGGTAATGATACCAAAATTACCTGGACTGCCACCGAGAATTGCCCAGAAGAGATTGGGATCGGTATCCTTGGTAACTTCCTTAATGGCGCCGTTGTAATCAACCATGCGGATCGACCTAACATGGTCACCAAACAACCCGAAGCTTCGACCCAATTGACCGTACCCTCCAGTCTGCGCGTGGCCGCCGACACAGACATAAGGGCAAAAACCGTGCGGGACGAACAGCTTATTATACGTGAGATAAGCATTAAAGTCCTTCAATCGGTTGCTAACACCAGCATAGACGTACGTCTTATTCGCCAGCCCAGTAGAGTTGAACACCATCATATCCTTGTAGGTGTTTGTGAGATCGATCTGAATGTTTTTCCCACTCGTGGACGATGCACCACTGTATTGGTGGCCACCGCTTTTGACGGCCACCGCGGCTTTGTTGTCCTTGGCCCATCTTACGATCTTTATAATGTCGTCATCACCTTTTGGTTGCACGATGAGACCGGGGTTCATATCGTGGTCCTTTTGGTGGCTTGAGGTGGCATATTGTTGGTTGAAATAGGCGTAGTCTTTTTGTTGGAGTTCGGTACCGTCACGAGGGTATTGCATACCCTCTAGGTCTTCAATTCGAATAGACATTTTTGCGGGTAGTACGATAATAAGCGTTCGAATTCTCTAACGGTTATCGAGAAACAACAGACCTGGCGCCATGGCGAGAGGTGGCACTGGGTCTTATATAACATTTTTGTGGAACTATCCATCCCTCACATTTTTCGGGTTAATTGATTGAGGAGGAAAGCAACGGGTCTATCATGTATGACGGCCGAATGGAAGGATATGCGCGGCTCTAGATTCTCGACTGCGATGCATGTGATCGCGCAGTTTTGCAGGGCAGCGTGGGATGTAGTAGCTATTAGCTTCAGCCGTGCCGTAACCCAGAAACCCAACTAACGCTAACGTTACACAAACTAGTCCAGCCCGAAAATACACGTATATAAACGTCTAAACTTAACAAATTGGATCCGTTGTATTCACGTTTAATTTTAGTACCTAGGAATTTTCCGCGCCTTAATCCGAGACAGCAAAAGAGGGTAAGGTCGCAAGGCTACGGGAGCGCGCGTGTTCGTATTAGGTTCAAACGAAGCTACAGTTGATATAATCCCGCCCCCAACGCCTCTTGAGATGACTCATGAAATCCGCAGCGACATCTTGGAACAGATGGGATCCTTAGCTTCGTTCGGTCTCCGAGTATTGTTATATTTTTATATAAAATTAATTCATTAATTAATTAATTATTTACTTCTTTATGTTTTTTATTCTGAATTAAATGATTAAATAAAGAAAACGGTTGTAGCAAAGCTACAGCAGCATAATAAACCCAAGGCAGAAGTGGAGTCGGCTGGCGGTGCTATCAGAATGACAGTTGGAGACATCCATGCATTGCTGTGGTTGGAAGAAAAATCACATTTTTTTTAATAATTAAGTAAAATATTTTAGTATCCAATTTCGTATTCTGTAGTGATTCGATCAGTGTATACCATGCAACCGAAGGCTTATCCCGTCAGGTATTTGACTTGTGAATGAGCATCGAAAGTACTTAGCCGGGGTTTGCAGAGAGGCAGTCATAAACAGGATTTTAGCAGGGATTTAGCAAAACTTTTGTGAACGAATATACAAAGGTCACAAAAGAAAATTTTATATATACCTATTAGCTGTTTAGCACGGGGACAGGAATACGTTTCTAGAATTCTGTGTAAAGAAAACGCTCACAAACCACAAATTATAAGCAGAAAGCCTCTCACAAACACCTATTAACCCAGATATTTTATGTCAAGTATACTGTAGTTGGAAGAAAAACCACAAGAACAACACAACAGCACCAGTCCCGAATAAGCTGGCACCCAATCTGTACCCTGCCGTGCTTGCAATTCTAATGCATTGATTCTTAGTCGTGTTAACAGCTCTTTTTCTTTTTCTTTCCCCACCATACTATATTGTTGATATTGGCAGTATTGTTAGAAGGTAATTCATTGCAACCCGCAAAGATCTAATTAGCTTCGTCTGTAAGGCTATTAACAAACTGGTTTCCAGTTTTTTTATCTTATTTTCTTTACCTACTGTTTCTTTTTTAGTTATTTTTCATGCTAAACCACAGGCATAAGTTTTGTTGGTTACGTTAGCATATGCATTTAGTTGTGTTTAACAAATATCTTTCTAAAGATCCGCTCGTTGTTGTGGCTAGTAGCCTGCCCTGTTCACAGAAACTGTCACATCCAATGCCAAAGGCGGCCTTCAAATTGCAACAGCAGACAACACATCCTTAACGAGAATATAATCCAGATGCTGAATGTTTCGAATAAGAAGTATTTTCTAGAGCTAGATAACGGATAATGGCCATTGTCAGCCCCAACCAGCACACGAGACAGTGCCACAATAGTGGAATTAGTTGACAGACAGACCATCAAAGGGTAGCAAAATAAAATGGTTGCTTATGCAAGAAGTCTTCGCAATCATTCACAGATGCTTGGGCTTCAGTGATGACACTCCACGCAAAATTATTTCCTTTATGTTCTTCAATAACCTGACAATCCATGCTATATTGGCCTTTTATGGCTATTCACAGTATGGTTTTGCCATACTCTTATAAGTGGGGGTGTTAGCAAACTCTGCCCTACTTACATCTGTTTTCTGCTGATTCTTGGTTCTCTTTCTGGTTGTTCTTGGCAATGTAGATTCTTTAGATTTCTTTTCTGCGCGCTTTACCGTTATACTTCATATACTATTAATCCTTATAGTTTAGCAAGCAATCAACCTACTCTACTCTTATCCTCCCTCTTCTATAGTAAACCGGTCTAAACTACTACAGTTTGCCCTGTTTATGGTCTATTGAACGAAATAGCAAAACTGCCCTTCGTCGACAGTGCTACACAATGGAAGTATGCCTTCCCTTTACTCAATTTCTCCTTAACATCTTCCAACGCTCCGCGAACGCCTAGAGTTGTCCGGTTTGCGCTGGGGTCCGATATCCTCTTGTTTTTGTCGGGCCTCCTCCTCTCCTCCTTTTCGTCGGGTTTCCCGGAGCGTTACTTTTTTGACATGCCTATGTATGTATTATTGCCGATATTCTGAGGTCGATCTACGAAGGCTTGTCAAAAAAGTAACGCACCATTGAATAAATAAATAAATAAATAAATAATTGGTGTGGTGCCCGGGGGCTGATATCTTGGGGACCCGGGGCGTGAAAAAGCCGCGCTGCGCTGTGTTTCGACACCAATACCACCACAACTACCGATACCACCATCATTATGACTACCGACCGACGAACCACTACTCCATGCGGATGAATCCAGATATTAACATTGATAGGAGTGGGGGTTAAGCAAGTGGATGTTGCTGCTAAGTTTGGGGTCAACCGAAGCTCTGTTTTCAGACTTCTGTGCAAGGCGAAGGATAGGGGCTACAATCCTAGTGATTACACTACGCTTACTATAGAACATGTTCTTAATGAACAGCGGTCTGGAAGGCCCAAGAAGGCCACTGAAGAGGTTGAACAAGAAGTTGTGAACATAGTAGCTAAGGATAAGTCAGGCCGGGCGGCGAATACACGTTCAATTGCTGGAGAATTAGGGCTAAGTCATCAAATAGTGAGCAATACTGAAGCGTCAGAAGTTCAAAAAGCTGAAACCAACACGCAAACCAAGGCTTACTGCTGCTATGAGGCGTCTTCAGTTTGCATTACAACACAAAGATTGGACGCTGGAGGATTGGAAGCGGGTTATCTGGAGCGACGAAACCAGCGTTATCCTCGGGCAACGACGTGGAAGCTACCGCTTATGGAGACGCCCAGAAGAGCGGTATCATTCTGACGTTGTTACTCCTCGCTGGAATAAGGCCAGTCAGTTCATGTTCTGGGATGTTACACGTGGGATGCGGTAGGGCCGTGTCATATTTGGGCCGCGGAAAAAAAAAAAAAAAAAAAAAAAAAAAAAAAAACGGTAGATATTGCAGTCGCTGCAATGAATGAAATAGCTGAACCAGCTGCGCGGCGTACTGGTCTTAGGAACAAGCCTGGTCGTAGGCCTCAATAGAAGTTTACTAAGATAAGCGGCACTCTTCTTCGCGAAAACAAAAAAGGAGGTATCGATTGGTACCGCTATCAACAAGAAATTATAATGGCCAGGTAACTCACCAGATCTCAATATAATTGAGTTTTATTGGTACTATTTAAAGCAGAAGATTACCAGACATGGAGCACCAACAACTAGAAGTGACATGGAGGCGGCATGGCTCGATGAATGGTGCCAGTAGGAAATAATGATTAGTTTTGTTTTGTAAATAGTCTGGAGAGCATTTTCTGACAATTATAATTGTTACTATTCAATTTTTAATAGTATTAATATTGATCAGACCTATAATTTCATATTTTTAGAGTGAAATTTTGAAAGTGTTACTCTGGTGTACTCTGATTTCATTCTGAAAATAAATAAACAAAAATTCACGGGAAAGAAGTTCCGGTACAGGGCATTGACAAAAGTACGGAGCATTGACAAAGTAAAGAGCTTGCTTTGTTAGAACAAGTCTTGGGATACACGAAGAAAAACTGTCTGACAAGACGACCTATTGAGATCGTAGAATTTGAAACAAAGAGGGGTCTAAAGTCCCCGGATCTGTAAGAGCGTTCAAAGCCGTCAAGATTGGGTCCATTCCCTTAAACCGGAGCCGGCTTAACTGGGGCCGGGATATCGGTCGTGTGGACGTGGTTGGAGAGAAGGCGGTTCTCCCCATCACCGGCTCCCATATAGAAGACGACTATATCATAGGTCCCCTCTTTATTGACTGTAGGTACGACACTCAATGCCCCGCCTTTCAAAACATCCACATTAAGATCCTCTGGCTTCTCTTGTCCAGGGTTTACGAAGTTGGTCTTGATGAGATACAACCTGCTATACTCCTCCTTGACATCTTGAGCAGCCAAAGTCTCTGACCCAACATAGAAAAGGAAAGCGGTATCGCCAATTGCACAAGCCGCATGTGTCGTCCAGCCCTGTAGCGTATTTCGTTTAATGGCAGTAGTACCCACGAAGCTAACCGGGAAGACTATTTGGAAAAAGAACATTAGTACTGCGCTTGCTAAGGATATATGTTCTGAGGAAGCAACCACGTCTCCGGCAGATACAAATTAGACAACTTACGGTCACCTTCACCCGGCTTGCTACTGAGTGGTTTCCATCTCAGGGTGTAGTTGTCCGATCCTTGATAAACAATGTAACGACGGTCGCCCCCCTTATGATAGAAAGCAGAGATACTCGATTGCTTGCCAACGCCGTCGAGCGGCACATCCTTTGCCTTTCCAACTCTAGAGCCATCTCCTTCAAGAGAGTATTCCTTTACTGTCCTTCCGATTGGTTTGTCCCTATATTGTTTTTTTCAACTGCTAAGTATGTTCTTCGCTTAAGTCAGACACATATATTTGTTATAGAGCTTACTCAAGTTCATATAGCCATCCGTGTTTCTGGCCATCGCCGGTACCCGCCAAGGCATTAATCTTGGTGGTAAGATCAAGACCTGCGGTAGATGGGCTCACGGAGAGAACGATATTCTCCTTCCTTTTGGTATACTTGGAAATGCCGTAGACGCGAATCTTAATTTGAATAGTTTCGATTAGTTTAGGTGAATGGCAATATGGAGGGATTAAATTACGATTATCGGACTGCATCGGAACTTACCTGGCTCCTGTACTTAAGAACAACGAGTGGTGTACCAGGGAGCAATGGTCCGAGATCCCAACCGAGTCCCGGAGTTGTTGGTGGTTGGTATTCCCCAAGCTTAAGGCCGTCAGAATTCAAATTGCCAGTGCTCTCAGTCTTCATACCAAGGTTGCGGTAGGCAGTGGTATAAAACTCGAGGATTTCATCATTGTCCAAAGGGTTCAAAATGGCGGCAATGCCAGTGAGGGTTGTATCGCTGCATTTATTCTCAATGGTAGACATGGCTGCTGGGATGTTTTGATCTGAATAGTGACAGCTTGTATTGTGGTCTGAACAGGAACTTCGTGTGTCTACGTTATGTTCCGAATAGGGAATATCTGGGTGATCCTCTGGACTTGGTTGCTTAGGGCAGAATAGTGAACAAAGAATGAGAATTGGTTTTGTAAGTTTGACTACTAGATCAAAGCTAAGAGAGATAGTGATACTGCGAGAAGATGTTTTCTGATCTGGTATTGAGGAATCTTCTACAGACTGGTGGGACACCTCGCCTTTTATAGACAGAGATGAAGCGATATCCGCCATCGAGCGATTACTATGGTGTGAGGAAAGGTCTCCAGTGCGGCCCGCAAGAAACTGTAATATTTCTTTCGAGATAGTCAAGAGATAGCTGTTTGGTAACCGTGAAAGGCTTTTCACGCATGAGGTCCTCTTCCTGCCATCTCATTGTCGTACGTTGTAGATCACTCGGACTACAAAGCCAAAAGAATATGGCCATCGGCATCAGCTCCAGGTGTGATTGGACGACGAAGGCATCAATGCACTACTCTGATCGGGCGTCGTAGCCACCAACCGTAGCCTAGAGAGATATGCAAGTTTTCGATATTACTCGCTGGCTATGCACAAGCCATTTCAACGCCCAAACGCCAGTACGCGCTGCGAATGAGGACCTGCACAATCGATCAATCTACAGAATACGTAATCCCAGCTCTCATTGGAAATGATAAGAGGAGCTGAAGTCAATTTTGTGGCGTGTAGTACCATCAAAGATGGCGAAGGGAGAATGCATTGCGTCCACATGCGTATCAAGTTTCAGCTATTCCTATATGCTATGATCACGCGATATTGACGTTTGATGTATACGCGTCGGAAATTCTATGGTTCAGTTACCTGATACCTACCCTCACGCTTTCGCCGAAAGCTGCGAGTCTGAGATCCAAAACTCTTTTTACCAAACCATTATATTCTCTTTTAAGACACTGATGTCTCAGTATCTAAGTGATCTTAAGACCACATTGTACAATAGCATCAAGAACCTTATGCTATAGATTGGTTGTAACAATTGGTCAGTGGGGCGCAACTGAATTTGCTTCAGTATATTACGCATGTACGTGTGTTAACAAATTTATATTTATGTAGGTCTGGCTAACTAGCCGTGCATATGATTCTAAGAATATGGGGGCACCAGTGCCAGCTTAGCGGACTGCCGTGTATATTTGGAAGAATAGTTGTTATGATACCTTCAAAGCTGCAAAAAAATAGAATTCTGACTCGATTTGACAGCTTAAAGTTTTTTGATATTGAACAATGGAAAAACAGTTGAAAAGTGCAACAGCACAACACATTCTGACTCAACTACACAAAGAGTTCTCTATTTACCGAAATGATTAGTCGGGAGTCGTAATCTCAAAGCCGATTTTTTGCGGCTTGCGAAGATAACTTAGCGGAATTCCTAAACATAAGTATTCAAACTTGAAATCGAGAGGGTCTGGAACGTTGAATTCCTCTTACAAGGCTCGGCTGGCACAGAAGGTCCCATGCAGCAATCGCACACAGGAGAGGCCCAAACACGGATCGCACACAGGAGATTTGCATACACGGGCCGCACACAGGGACCGCATACAGTCAAGCAAGTATGCAAAAGTGTGTGACTTAACAGGCCAGATATGCATACGGCAGTCGCGAGTGTGTATTTGTGATGAGGCAAAAAAGAGCAATAAACCGGACTCAAACGATTAAGAAAGAGCTGGAGCAAAATTTGCAAAATAGATATGTAAGATGTGGTGATTTCAAGCTGTGCATGCATAGTGATGCATGAGAAAGCCGAAATGCGAGAGCCATTCATCGGCAGTTATAACCCAGCTTCTGCCTTTGTCCATTGTCTCGCATTGCGGATCTCGGTTAGAATTACATAAAATTTCCGGTGGCGAGAGTCTACGTGACTTCCCGTCATTCCACCCACGCACAAAATAAAACCGAATCAGCATCTCTAGGCGCCAGAGAGTCGCGATGTGCGATGGGCACGAAATTTTGTAATATTACCTACTAGACCACCCCTTCAGGGTCGGTTGAGCAGAAACTACTAGAATGAAATCAGATTTATCAAACGAATTGAACAATGAAGCACGCCGGACCAAGTCAGCCAGTCGGATATTCTAGGACAGGACAATAAAACCGAGCTGAGAAGGGGACCTATATCTGCAGCTGATCTTATAACAGAAAGCATCACAATTTCGTGAAAAGATGAGGCATATCGCAAGCGCCATAGTACGCCATGGCGTTTTTGTTCCCACAAGGTGTCCTGGTTCTTAGGTTTTGGAGTTTCCGGTAATCACGCTAGCTGTCAACCTGATATCTTATTAGAACTATAATCGGAAAGCGGACTTGACTCCGCACCTTCAGCCCCAGAAGTCACGATCAAGCTTGATAATTTAGACAAACTGGCGGGAAGTTGGCCCATATCACTCATATGAACTTTCCAGATATCCCATATTTGCGGGTTTACATCCAGCATTCGCACTCTTGATAGAGTGCCTTTGTCCCTTCTTACCCGATCAATCGCATCCGACGGCTGAAGATTTTCAGCCCTTGATTTATCTATACCACAGTAAATATATGTTCTGAGTAGCTCAAAGGCGCCCACAACTATGGCCGCTGGAGCTCCTATCATGTCTTGTAAATCATGTCATGAGTAGCCAAGAAATCGTCCCGAATCTCAGCTTTCAGCTTCGTTTTGATCGGAGATTACACAACATGTCTGTAGGTAATCATAGCTGCTCACAGAGCATACGTAGTGTAGTGATATATATACTGGCAGCAGCAGCTGGTTCTTCACCTTAGAAACCAACCCCTTCTGTCTCTTTGCCATAGTCAATAGCCACACTAAAGTTATCCAAGACTACCAATATGAGTTCTTCTAAGTTACTCCTCACCCTTTTGGTGGCCTCCTTTACAGGTATTTAGAAAACATGTCCTAGAATCCAAGCGAACTGCGATTATTTGCTGATCAGATATTTCTATAGCTGGGGAATTTCAAGCTCCTCCTCAATATATCTTCGGCCAGCTGAACTCGAAATGCCCGGATGATGCCCGTTGTGTCGCGACGCGGTACCCAACAGTCACGGAATATTATGGTGAACCAGTCGTTGTAACTACGACCAATACAATCATAGATGTCACTGTTAGTTTGTCTTGTTTACCGCTCCCTCATCCCTATTTCTTCAATCTCGAAGAGATTAAATAAAAGATCTCGCTGAAATTGAACGGATGTTTAGGTACATACTTCCACTCTTACCCATTATGTGGCTGTTGTCGAGCCCAAGCCAATGGTGAACGAGCCAGGTAGACTCCATCTAGTATTTGACAAAAGAAAGAGTCGATCCGTTCCTAACCAAACTGATTAAACCAGCTGTCTGCGAAAGCACCATCATCAAGCGGGTGGCCCGCCCAGAGACCGTCACTGTCATGTACAATCATACCACAGTTTCCCACGAGTTTACTGGTGTAGTGACAACTGAGACGGTCACCGTACCATGGACGTCTACGACCACGATAGCGTGCGTCCGCGAGGTTGGTGGTCCACATGACCATGATAGCCCCTCGGCGCCGATATCCTCAGTCCAACCTCCCCCAGTCCAGCCTCCCCCAGTCGATACTCCCCGAGGGGATGACTACGGATCCTATCCGCCAACACCTGACCTCGACCCCGACTTTGAAAATTAATAAGGCATTAGCGTCCACCCATATTGATCGCTGACGGTTCTAGCAAAGGCTAACGCTCAACGACGCGATAGCCATAAATGCCTTGATAATCCGACGAACCCCAAGCGGTAATATGAACCCTTACCTTCGTCTTGGTCATGTATTATTACTTGAGGCCATAGTGTTAACTATAAGGCCTGTTGTCACAAACTTTTTGAAACCTTTTCTCCAAATTTTACCCTGTAATGTACCATCTCACATGAAATGTTCCGATTTGAGAGATGTTATCTATAGAGCCGATCGGCTTGACGCAGCTCGGCTTTAAGTATTGTTGTTTCGGCTTTCTTTCGATAGCTTTGATATCTTGTATATGTTGCCCGGTTAGGTATATTCTTAGCCATCAATTCCAGTTCTGTCTAAATCTCCGATCCAGGCATATATATTAAAAGCAGAAATGTAACCCAATCTTTGAATAGAAAATTTGAAGAGAATGATCCAATGGGAATCAAGTCCCAAACTTGAGACTCTCGCACAATATTCAGGCTTGAATGGAAGGAGCATTAATGCTCCAGCGCGAATGGGCTGGGACGAAACCTCGCCGGTACAATCTATTACGCTGCTACTTTCTCTGCCGCTCAAAATATAGCTCAAAGTCTCTTGTTGTTGCTGTTGGGAAGTAGTCTCAGAACCAAAGCATATTAACTTCGCCTGGAGGGTTTTCGGTGAAGTGTTCAGTGGCGCCGCACGTTCCGGTCCGGACTCACGACTAGCTTCGAAACGAAAAAAAAAAAGCTCATCAGCGCTTGATCTATTGCCGTTTGGGTGTAAGTTGAGCAGCTTCCCCACACCATGATTATCAATGATTCAATTGGCTCGTCAGTAATGCATAAAATGGAGAGGATTGAAGGGCCACTTCTTGCATATGCAAGCTGTAGGACCAAGCCCTGCCTCAAGCACCTGCATTCAAGGCCAGCAGCCTCAGCTTTGCATATTTCCACGAGGTCTTTCTACCGACAGGCGGCTGGATACAATATTATTGTTTAAGATTCCCACAATACATTTTTCCTATGTGCGATCCTTGTACGTGGCTTCCCTGTGTGCGATCCGTATATGCAACTAGACATCGGCCCACTTTCCGCACTCGGAAGCCACGCATAACTCTTCTTCTATATAGCGCTGAAAAACTTACCTTTGTGTGCACGATCGGTTTGGCGTTAAACTGGGCGGGCCCCAGCTGCCAGAGCCTGGATCGAAGCTAAGCCCCAGACTATGTATGTATTCCCTAAATAAGTATGCACCTGGTCTAGCTCTGACTATCATTGGGCCAACATATTATCAAAGATTCCAAATCCAAAATATGCCTACATATATTTGTAAATAGCTAGATGTTGCTTCGATTTATTTCTGTTCGCTCCATATTTTCCTATTATTCATGTCAGCTATTAGAAATCAAACTTCGCGGAAATTCCCTAGTGCGAGCTTTACGGCATGTAATAACAGTGAGGTCTCCCCTTCGCAAATTTTGCGACACCTAGGTACAGGGCCAAGCAAGATTCATACTATATTTTAAATATAGCCCATCTAGCTGATGGTGTTCCTCTCGCTCTCCATGCTAGCCACCCCTGAACTCGGTAAGAGATGTCTGTATTATATTGTCAAGCCTAGACCTCCGAAAGAATTAGAGGGAGCCTAGATATTCCTGTATTCATTTGCGATTATCTATCGCATATTATATACTGACTGTCTCGGTTTCCATCAAACTTGGTTGCATCTCATCCACTCCAGTTTAAAATCTGTTTTACCACCTTTTTGTGATTATCCACGGAAATATTCAACGTGCATATGTGCGCAACGCGGAGAATTTCATTCAAATGACCTTCCTTAGAGAAGACTATAATAACTATGCTAGCGCAATAATTTATCCGACTATTTTGAGACGATTATCGTTGGTGTCAGCAATATATGGGCTTTATATCGACACTAGCTACTATTGTGGGAACGAGCTCAACTAGGTTAGTACTCCAGTATCTACGTACCATAGCACTATGGAACGGTTCGCAGAAGATTCGAAATCAGGCTCCCCCAAACAAATCTCAACTTTGGAAGATAGCCATAATATCGGTATATTTTTGGGTAAGCAACCTCATCACAAGCGTAATTCACGCGAGTCGGCTCAGATAACCATCAGCCATACATATATCACAATCGGCTTCTATCGGAACCTTAATCCTCGCACGCTAGGTAATACTACTCATCGGGTAGGAAAGTTGATCTAATCAAATTTTGGCCCGAGAAACTAAAATACACAACATGGGCAAATACTTCCAAGCGATCCTAATCGATCCTTAACGATTTCGATGATACCCTCGACCTATATATTTACTATCTCATAGACATTGAGAATACCAATCATTTTGGTATTTACACGTATAAGGGGAAGCACAGACGGTGCAGCCCGAAAAGCCCGACCCTCCGCATTGAGCATATTGAGCGGCTGAGCAACTGCCGGAGCTTGTAGTGCTTGCCTTTGTTGTTGTCTTGGTCGTGGTCGAAGTTGTAGTAGCTTTGGAAGTTGTGGTGGTGGCAGCCCTGGACGATGTAGTCGTCGTCTTGGTAGTAGTTGTCTGTTGCGGGGCGCTGGTCATCGCGGGAATGTTGATGGAAGAAATTGACCACACTTTACCACCTTCGCTGCTTGTAAGGCCACTATAGGTTGCGCCTCCTGCAACGGCAATGGTTCCTCCGAATGTTGTATCCGCAGAGGCCAAGGTAATAACGGTGTTGATGTAACTCTGTGCGGCAATTGTACCAGAGCAGTTGTCATTACACTCGGTTCCGGTACCGTAGCCCCTCATGTATGGGCCGGAAGCGCTGGAGTAAGTGGACAGTACTGCGCCAGTTACGGCGTTCGTAACAGTTCTACATTTTAAAAACACGATAGTCAGCCGGTTGCAATTTCTGCTGGTCTATTCTGGGCTCTGTGGCTTACTGTAACCAGGTGTTTTGGTCGGATTGGAGGGCGTATTCAATTCTAACTTGGTCGGAGCCGCTGACTGGAGCAGAGCTACCATCGAGCTGGCCAAACCAACCGAATACAGAAGCTCGAACGCACCTATCATCATTTCAGCATCTAGGTAAGGACCATCGGAGGAATCGTTATCGAGTCGATACATACCACTGTCCCGCGGCCGCTCCACACCACGAGTTTGATGGCCATGATTCCAGTGTAGCTTGGATCAAATCACCAGTACCATTGGACATTCCGGGCCACAAGAAGAGTACACCATTCTGAGTGGGCGGCGCCGGACCTGGGATTATGGTCGTTACGGCCTTGACGATTGTCGATTTGGTGGGCCCGAGGGATACGCTGCCTCCCCATGTATCTGCTCGTTTAACGACGAGGTTTGGGGGGTTTGGGATAACGTTTGCGGCCGCCCAGCTTGCAAGAGCAAGAGCGCCAAAGATAGTGGATCGAATATGAACCATTTGGAAAATGGAAAAATAGAGTAAGAGGTATACAACTAAAATTTAAAAGCTGAACCTTAAAATGCTCTCAGCACTCGCTGTCCGGGAAAAGGATTGTAGATATCTGACACCTCCAGAAATCCAGAACCAAGTTAGTCCTTATATTTGATAGAACTACCCGCCGAATCACCATTGAAATTGGGTTAAATTGGGTCGATTGACTCTGACACGATATTAGAGAAGCTCTGACGCGGATATAGACCCTTTCATTTTGTTATACCCAACCTGCTCCGACGGAAGAAATTCGCAGGCTCGCCATCGGGCCCACTCTATCCGAACTCAAAGCCCAAAATCCGACGGCGAAACTCGCATCTGTAACACGTGCGGGTACCACTAACAATACCGTGGTAACGTAGTTTCAGATCAATATAACCCCAAACACGAGCTAATTATCAGACCGGGGTTCTTGCATGAACCCGAGTCTTGACAGAAGCTTAATTGCTCGCTTGCGAAACAAGAGCTACCCGTTCTCCCCGGTCGATAGGGCTCCATACGGATCAACGGGACGGTCGTTCTTCTTGTGGTCAGTTAGCTCGCCCATTTGAGCGTCCATTTTCTCAATCGGAAACTCGGAAATCGGCTCATTACTCTGTTGGGACCCCCGCCGCTTTCGGGCATCTCAATTCCGAGGCAAAATTGAGTAGCAATTAATTGTGCCTCCAATGGCCTATGCTTCAAGAGTTACGCTAGATGTGCTGAACAACACATATTTTACAACACTACCAACACAAGACCGCTACCAACACAAACTCCTATATTCTAGAATTCCCGTGGAATATCTCTAGCCACCCTTGCAAGTAGGCCATCCCGGTCCCTTGTTGACCATTCGAGAGGCCGACTAAAACAATAGTGGTGTTTGTGATCCGACTTGCGATACTATATTATACAGTATTTATGCACCCTGACGTCTTTCACCATTGGAATTCACGGTATCAAATCTAGTCTAACTTGGCCCGCAGGTGCTCGCCCCGGCCCATTCCGGAATCGGGCGGGTGTCCAATCGAGAATACAGCTGATAGCAGGAAAATACTCAACGGCACTAGAATCTTGACTATCCCCAACTACTAGAATAATATTCATTTGTGTGGGGTAGACTTGCAACTTTCGGCTGCCCTATAATTTTATATTTATCGAGAATTGGATATTGGTTGATCGAAAGAGTATTGTCATTTTTCTTTTTGCACTTGCCGCCTTGATATGACGAGGCTGGTTGACTATTGGGTGGATGCAAGCCATGAAGACGCCCATTTGCGGCTGAAAGCACCAACACCCCAAAATTTTGCCTCAATTGTGCCATCGCGTTGCCACGTCTCGCACGGTCTCGTTCAGCTCAGCTCTGGCACCCAAAAATGGGGTCGCGGGAAAGGAAAAGCTTAAAAAGAAGCCAAGGAGGGATACATAACAGAAGGGGTTTGGCAACTTCATCCTCAATTTTCAGACATACATATACATGTACCGCGATACACTCTTCAGCTTCACTGTGGATCCCTAGAATAGCGACGAGTCCCGCTTCCGAAATGCGCATGTACTTCTTTTGCATCTTAAGCTGCCTCCTGCTAGCTGTCAACGGGGCAGCTTTGTATGTACCGCAGACCTCCCAAGAAGAAGATATCTTCTCTGGCCTTTCTTTTAACGAAAATTCGACTCTCGACGGCCTTGAGGACATTCTTCACGCGCGAGACATTGAAGCCCTGCGCAGACGCTACAGTGCCCCAGAAGGCTCGCAAAGGCCTGAGAAAAGGGCAATAACCCTCAATGCCCTCATTTATCGAGTTACGATTGATGGTCGCAATCAAGGAAATTGGCAAAACTGGGTCGTCAGTGGGAATATTGTCGTCACATCACCGGTGTCTACTACAACAAATAACGGCAAAAACCTCCTCGACTTCTTCATAAGCGTTGGCAGCCCTGCAGCGAATCCCGTCGCCGGATCTATTAGATACTTCACCAATCGGTATTTATATACATTGGCAAATGGCCGATTCGGACAGTCGCGCTTGGACTACGTCTACCAGACCAAGAGTGGAAACACTTATACAAATACAATAGACACCAGATATGCGGCAGCGAACCAATTGAGTGGGTTTAATGCGAGAAGCGGATTGCTTGCAAACGTATATCTACCCGATGTTGGCAGTTGGACGTTTACCGTTGGGTCAGGGTCAAAGACGTGCTCGGGGCAGATTCGGGTGGACGGAAGGGGATTTATTGAACCAGGCAGGGCGCCGTACAGGGGGAGGTATTCCGGAACCCTTATTTCAACAAGGAAGTTGACGTTCTAAACTACATGTCCCTATATCATATGTTTAATACGGGTTTACGATATCTTGTTACCGGTAAACGCTAGCGTCCAGTGTATTCCTGCTTAAGAAATATAATTACTGTATATTTGGAAGTTAACGGAGTTAGATACAGCCTCTCATTTTAGGCAATTCAAACCAGGCAGTCTGTATGTCGCCAAATCATTGCTTGAATGTCTTTGGCTGGTATCTGGGCTGCCTAAACTTCCGCTGTTTATCCCCTTCCAGGTCTTCATGTTCACTGACGAACGATTTCGCAGCGCCGCTTCCCTGTACCGTGGTGCTCCTAGACCCATGAATAATCGATGATCGCAATAACCTATCAGATTCCTTAGCCCTCGCAAAGACGACATAAATTTATCGGTTAGCGTTCTTCTTTTGGAAAGACTCAGCTAGCCCGATAAGCGCCATCAATGGCTTTTGTGACTTGTCCACGATATGTTGAATTTCCGCCCTATATTCGGCTTCCTCCCTGCTGATTTCCTCATTCGCCTTCAGCCAACTACGTATGTCTGTCTCAGTGTCGCCCGTAGCGGCCTCACCCCACGAATGGCACATCCCCCCGAATTGCTTTTGAAAAGAACCCACTGCTTTTCGTATATCCTTTTCAAGTGTGCCAAAAACATTCGCTTTGCGTATGTGAGCACCGAAAACCTTAGTCATTCTTTCAAAAGCGCCGGGGCCTGAGAGCCGTATTAGTGTTAAAAGTATCCTCCGGGGTCGGTTGCGTACAAGAGCATACCTCGCTCCTCGATAGCATTCTGATAACCTTGGCGCAGCAGCTCTGCCAATCGATCAGGAAATAGAAATAGCCGTCGCACCGGCCTAAAATATCAGCAGCTAAACACGGTACCGATTGTCGGGCTCCATACCTCTGGTCTTCCTTTAGTCGGTTGCAAAATTCCGCCGCTACGGCTTGGGCATTTTCTATGCGCGGCACTAAGCAATCCGTAAGGAGTTTGACGGACATATCCCTGCCCTTGGGACTGCTCTCGAGGTTTTCGTCGATGCAGTCTAGAGGTCAGCGCCAAAAGCTTTATTTTGCCGCAAAAGGAAACTTACTTCGCCAGGATACCTCAAACTCATCTAGGGCGCCAATGACCTTGAGGTTCCATGAATGCAGGTGGCCCTCAGTTTTGGCCATGAAAGTATGCCAAAGGACGTCAACCTCAGCCCCCAAAGGAGCAATAAATTGTTCATTAAGATCCTTTAGTTTGCCAGTTGCCGACTCTCCATGGTGAAGATATGCCGATTTTACAGCCTCTTTTATCGATTAGCAGCCAATATAGGCAGCCACCTCAGGGGTGTCAATACTCACGGAATTTATATTCCTTTTAGTAAATTAGTATCGCATTTTAGAGTCAAAACTACCGATGCTACCTACCTTGGCTATTTTCTCGTGCAACTCTAGGCAGTGTTTTTCGCCCCTTGAAATGGCAGTGGCTATGCGAAAAGTTAGAATTGGATACAAAAAAGTTTTGTTAGGTACCTACAGAGACCCTCTAAGAAGAATTGCGCATCATTTTGAATGTTCGTCCCGAACACAAGCGATTCATTATGAAGCCTCTACCACGATGTTAGATAAGTCGGAGAGGAGGCTCAGATATGTAGAATATATGATACGCACGCTCGATAGCACCGTAAACGCCTTGTCCATCTCGGCCTTTGCTTTCTGCTTTCCGGCTTCGCTCATCCCTGTAGAATCCTTGCTTCCAAACACTTCGGCCAGAGATCCAATACGGTTGATATTTTGACCAAATTGCACTGCCAACGCTGACTTCTGTTCAAGCGGGGCCAATGCACAGTAATTCCGGAGCATTGGGATCTGTGATTCCTCCGTGGTCATAATACCAGGTCTCTTGCGCGGCGATGAATTCTCCAAGTAGTGTTTCGCGGATGTCACAAAACAAGTGATGGAGGTGTCTTCTTTAAGAAGCTTTGAGTAGGTTTTAGAAATCGATTGGACAGCGTGCTTGTCTCGGGCTTCGATGCTTAGTTTTTGGAGGCTTCAGATAGTTAGAAAGGTCTTTAAATTTCACATGTGTCTATTTGATTTTGTGAGCTCACTTTCTTTCAAGGGATGTGATCTCTTCTCGGGTGGGTCTTTGTTGCTTGGGGCTACAAAGCCGTTAGCTGTATGAGTACCAAGCAAACATCTCGCCCGATGGACTGCTAACCTTTGCGAGTCTACAAGGGCGTAGTGAGCCTCAATTTTATTATTGAGAGTAGTGTACTTTTTCAGGAACTGCTTGTCTCCTTTGAAATCCTCAGCCGCATCACTAGGTTCGAAATACTACCGAAATTAGTGGACGTCATATGATATAGCAATACTTCAGAAATGACTGCACGCCCTACATCACTGCAAGTGCAAACAATTGTTAAGTGCCTCCTGCCATCATGCTTTAAACGTTTAATGTAGCCCGCTTGGGATAACTCCACAGTAGTTTCGTCAGTGGCAGCCCTTGTAAGCCTGGTAACAACGACAATCTCGTTTGCTTGAGCCATATACTGCCTAGTTGCTGCCGTACGTGCCGCATTGGAGTCCCTAAGTCCAGGTAGGTCTACAAGTATGGCGCCTGTTTTGAGAGCGTCGGAATCGAGGTAGAGTCTTCAAATCAGCCTGCGGCAGCGAAACTAGGTGCGATCTTGAGAGGCTTACTTGACGACCTTGACAAGTGGCCACAACGTTGTCTCCTCGTTGATCGTAGACGGTACTAAAGATCGCATGTAATCAATGACTTTAGCCCTAGAGCTAGTCTCAAGGATATGTGTGCCGGCTATTAATTCTGGACGTGATTCGTAGAGCTCATCAATTTTTGGCAAGGCATCTGTGGGACTAGAAATGTCGGGGAAGAGGGCTTTAATTTTTGCCACTGCGACTTCCTCGGATTCGGTGGATGAAGGCTTGTTCAGGGATACATCCGAATCAACTCCGCTCGCGTCATGGACGATCGCACGCATTTCAGATTCTAATTCACTTTTCTGGAGAAACTCCGTTTCAACACGATAGGCGGATCCCCCATCCTCTCTCTGGCGTATTTCTATTGGGAATGAGGTACAGGCGTGAAGACCAGACTACCTTGTCAGTGGGGCTAGGTACGCGCGTGCGAAGAGGATGTATAAATGGCCTTACAGTTGGCAAGGTATTTGGTTCATCCAGCACAGCGGTAAGTAGCTTTGACTTTCCTGTAGTATTTTAGATCATTTCGAAATTTTGTAATAATGCTTTGAAAAATGTACAACATACCCACCCCGCTATCCCCCACAAAAGCTAGCACGGCCGTAGCTGAAAAGTCCGCCTTCTCAGCTTCCAATACTCGCTTCAAGATATCATTACCTTGAACACCAAGAAGCCCACTGCTCTGCATACTCTCCAAGGGCGTCTTAATTTGTGCAAGGAACCCTTTCCCACCGGTTAGCAAAGCATTAAGCTGTCCCTCGACCTCTCGCGGCGAAGCTCTGGCCTCCACCGACGCAGCACGTGCATGCAGCCTTGAAATGTGGGTGGGGGGTCGGCGGAGCCGCAGAGGGCAGGGACGCGGACGCCATTTAGCCCCGATGCCAAAAACTCTATTGAAATACATAGGTGATAATATATGTCTCGGGAAAGCGGAAAACAAAAAGCGAGAGGCAGTTGTCCAACCTCGACGCGTTGGTGCGTTCGCGCCGGGCCTCGGAGGTTTGGAGGAAATCTAGATAGCAGGAGGCGGGCGGTTGCGATACGAAAGGAAGTCTTGGGCCAATTTTCAATTTGGTATAAATCCTCGATGCAATAAAGAAAAAGGGTCCCGAGGTTAGGATGCTCGAAATAGGGTAATTGGGAAACCTGCGAGGGATCTAGCTGCAGACACTTTAGCTGTTCTCTAGATCTTGTTACCAGCGCTACGTAAGGCCCCGGCAACACTTTCTTGTGTTGTACTTCTGAGGTCTCGAAAGCCGACAGCATGAACTCGAACATGAACCTCGAAACCGTGGAAGACATCCTCAAGCGTTTGAACTGGCGCAGAAGAAAAGAATAAGAACCAAAGGGTAAAATAAATTAGCACACGAATAAGAAAGTACGGATGTATCGATGTCACTATTGGGGCAGATGCCCGCGTTGGGAGCAAGGATAACCGTATCGATATATATCGATATATCTCAACGATAGTTAGTTTCGCTATCTTAAATCATTGCCTCAGCTCAGCCCACCTCTCAATGCCATTCAGATCAATGCGAACTTCGAATTCAAGCCCTATCCGTCGGGTCTGCTCGCCATCCTTTCCGATGCTTCGGGTGCACACAGGGTCATGTCAAGGTATTGCAATTTCTAATCCAAATAACTCAGATGCAACATGCAACAACACATAGTGAATATCAATACACCGAAATGACGGTCTCGGTCAACTACCCCTTGCGGCCGCTCAAGCACTCGCGGGTATGAACCTGAAGAAGCGGTTTCTCAAGTTCGTATGCGTCTCCGGTGGCTGTTTCGACCCAAGCGAAAACACCCGCAAATTTTATCCCATGTTGAAGGCAGAGCCAAATTCGTGAACCCTTAGTCTCGCTCCCGACCCTATAAATAACTGGGCAGCGCCGCGTATTAAAGATGCCATGGACAAAACCAAATTATTTACTTACGTATATCGTACATACATCCGTACAACAACAGAAAATCGCGAGCCAGCCGGGAGGCTAAGTACCACTTAGTCTAGTCTCGCTCCCAGACGCTCGGTAGGCAGACTGGACAATCAATACAAACATTTGCAAATCATTTCGAGCTAATCCCCCCCGCCCCACGGCCGGGATCATCGATACCTCCTATATCCTCCTCGATCCCACCTACTGCATCTGATGTGTTCTGAACACCTCCACTCACAGGCTTTCGACGTCTCAACCAAATCCAAGTCAAAACGGCTACGGCTATCAAAAATACGACGCCGCCAACAACCCCGCCGGCGATCGCACCAACATTTGTCGAAGATTTCCCACCGCCGCCCCCATCTTCGCCATTTGGGCCGCCGGTCTGACTTTGTGTAGAAGATGGATTCGCCGGCGTAGCGGGAGACTGTGTTACTGATGGTTTACTCCCCTTCGGGCCGGAAGTGCATTCTAAATTCGAGATATCGCTAATAGCTTGCTTTGCAACTACCTCAGTTCTTATAGCATCGCAATCAAGCTCGACAGATGATACGATGGTTATGAGAGGTGATTTGATACCAACACCGTTTTGCAGGCTGGGGAAAGTTACGCTAGAGATGAGCGGAGTGTCAGCTAAACCTCAAACTGTCCTCAACCATCGACGCGAGTTGCATACTTATCAAACTGCCCCTGCAAGGTGATATATCGCGACACCTGGGAGAGCTTCGGGAACCAATTCTGAAGGTCGACTGAGGTCATATAGTCATTGTATTGGAGCACCAAGGTGTCTAGGGTGCCGAGCTCGGGGAAAAATATACCCGCCAGTACCGAGTTATTTGCAAATGCCAAATCCGAAACACTTTCCAGTGCAGGAACAGAGACGCTTCGAAGCTTATCATTTATACTAACAGTGAACCCCCCAGAGACAGACCGCAGTCGAGGAAACGATATATCAACCGTATCCGTCTGTATAAGGTTAACATCCCCGCCAATCGTCGTCAACTCTGGAAAGACGACACCAGGCGACCCTATCCCAGCAAGTGCGACCGACGACGCCATAGTACTACTCGTAATCGAGAGATTCCCTAACAATCCTAGAGAATATAATTGGATTTTGTGTCCCATAGAGGACCATATATTCGGAATCGACGAAATAGAGGTTGCAGTAATATTCACGGAGGAAAAGCTTACTCCGGCAACGTCTAACACGCTAAGCGAATAGAGGCTATCGATAGCAAGCGAGCGATTCCCCGCCCCAGCATCCGGGGATACGGACAGGGAGATCCTCTGAACGCCTGGACTTTGTACGAAGACAATATCGCCATCGTTAGCGATCCTCGATAGGTTGAAGTTGATATCGGTAATAGGAGAATCCGAGAGTTCAAAGAATAAATCCCCGCCAATGCTGGATAGTTTCGGGATATCGAGCTGTGAAAGTTTGGACGACCGGATCGTAAAGTCACCTAGGATTATTGGCCACGATGAGCACCACGGAGATATTAAGGAACGCATCCACGAAGCTTCTGGCGTACCTGTAATCTCCAGAAGCGAGGGTCCCTCAAGCGATTCGAGAACAGGCCCTCTCAAATCCAGGTCGCCACCCACAGTCTCAACGCTTCGCAGATCAACGGTTGTAACGGTTGCGTTATCCGAAAGGGTGATGTCTGCAGCTTCTATACACCCGCTGGGCGCTAGTGCAGCGGTGTCATCGAGGAGATCGCCGCATCCTAAGAAGACCAGAAGTTTTGCTTAGCTCACGAGGAGTCACAATCCCAAGATAATCTTTTTTACCGGTTTGTGCGCGGGCCTGCGGTAGTACTAGGAAGAGGCTGAGGCAAGCGAGCGGGCCCAACCCTGGTGCCAAAAGCCTTCTCCTGTCCCTAAACATTAATGCGTGTAACGGAGCAGCTGCGCGCGTGGTGTGAGGTGCTTTGTTAAGGTTGTATGTACGATAGATCTATTGGGTCGAGAGGTGGTCACAATGTGAACAGTACTCGTGAAGCGCGCGAGATGTCGCAATTCTAGCTTTGTCGGGGAGCTCGAGCCTTCTTCGATTTCCCAGCCCTGTCCTCCATCGCGCGCACCCCAAATGGGGCACCTGCGGCTGAAGTTACACAAAGTTCGATCTAGGCCGATCTGGAACGGTCCCTCGGGTATAGAATCTTACCGCCGGGTAAACTCGGATATACCGAAGCTAAGAGCGGTCGTGTGTTGTGTTACCACCAAGCTGTTGGATTTCCACAAGGGGACCTACTTATTTGCGTTGCGATTAGTAATGACCAATCCTGCGACCGAAACCACCTGCTTTTGTCAAAATCAGGACGGAATGAACATTTTTTAATCGAATGCACGAAGTCTGCACGAAACTCGTCCCCTGATTAACTCCATGATAATACGTCATAGATATTAAAGCCATGCTTCCCAAGACATTTCGAAAGGTTCGTTTGAAGGAGACGCTTAATCGTGGCTTGGCTATTAGCCCGAAGTGGAAATATCGTCCGACCCAGAAAAAAGTTTTCAGCAATAATTAATATAATAATATATAGAAAAAAATATCTCCGCCAAAGGTCGCCGCATTTTACATCACTTATACCATCAACTCCAGGAACTCTTATTCTCATTCATTTAGGGAAAGCAATCACGCCACTATCAACACGGCTAGCTGCACAAAGATATGGAGTGAATGCTTATGCACGTCGACTTAGAGCATGGCCAAACGGTAAACCGCAGCACTAAAAAGTCTTGTTTTTCCAAAGCTAACTACACTCAGCCTAAGCGATGTACCACAAATAAGCTAAGACGAGGCGTGGCGAAACTTGGGAGTTTGTTTCGGTTTGGCACGTTTCAATCTTCAAGCGGCAGGGCCAGTGCAGCGCACCAATTTTGCATGTCCGTCCGGGGTTTTCATTGCCAAAACATAGTTTGTTCAGCAAACGAGGGAAAATACCACACGCATGAACGTTGAACTATTGAAACATTCGTGACCTATTGTAGTGGCTGTGGCGGAGCGTTCAAAGATTTTACAATCCGCCTGAGCTCGGCACCGTTCGCCTGTGCTGTCCCAATGGATTGGCATTGTAAGGACCGCATAGTGTTCGAAGTAAAATCGGCTACGCAGGTTCGAAGAATTCTAGAATATATATATCCTCGTCTATACAACCTTATTTCATTTCTCCTTCACTTCTGTCTACATCATCATCATCATCATCATCATCATCATTCACTTCTAATTTTCACTCTTGTGCCGGTTCACAAGCTATCTTTTCACTTCTCAACATATCGCTGGTTTCGATATACCCTGTTTTATTTTATTTCTTTCATAGCTACTTATTTCTTTGCTTTTTTACTTTGATTTATCTAGCTTTCATTTAATTTTGGTTCCCACGCAAATTCTACGTGCTACGAAACCTCAAATACAACTTAATCATAATTCTCTTCTATCGAGCTCTTATTTTCCAACAAGGTATGGTTACAAGTCAATGAATTTCATTCTCCGGGCGGACTTGCTAAACAAAATTCCTCTGGCAGGCTTTCTACGAGTCGTCTTTGCTCCCTTTTATACATCGCCGAAATGACTGCCACTTTAAGACAAGCGTTCTTCTTGGCTGGCATGCCTTCGGGGTTCGAGATCAGAATTACCCAAGCGACCACCTACGGGCCCCGCGGTTTTAATGTGACCTGGAGAGACCCGAAGAATTTCAATATTTCCAAAGTAGCCGCAAGCTGTTTCGGTGGCGGGGTGAGTTACATTCTTTGCTTTTGTAAACGATATCCATAACATCTCAACCTGAGGATGCTAATGAGGCGCCATGTACCATAGATGTCTCTACCATTGAATGACAGACCAACCTTCGGACCGACGTGTACGAGGGCCTCCGACTTCAAGGCGAGCTTGGGTGCGGATGGCACACCGGTCCAACTTGGCGAGATGACATGGGGGAAAACCACTATTGAACATTGGTACAACGCTTTCGTCCCCGGCGACCCGGGTGCGATCGAGCTCAAATTCGAGATCGCCGACATAAAATCCAACAAAAAAGTCGCGGGAGGTAGCCTCACCGCGACCCCCGAAAAGTTCCATATTCTTCAGCGCCCAGACAATATTAAGGTCGAACTAGTTTGGGACAACGGCGAAAAGAAGACTACCACAACCTCAGTTGCCGCTGACATCGGTGTCGACCCCCCCTCAATCCATATCTCCTTCACAATGGACGAGAAAAAGAAGTCGCTCGGTATGGGTTTCAAGCAAGTGCAGTCTAGACTAAATAAAGTGGCTAGCCTTGGTGTTGGACTAGTTCTCGACGTGAACAAAGCCCTTGTCGAGTGGGGTGTCCCAGGTGGCGCTGTCATAGTCACAGCTATCGAGCTTCCCGAGACAGTCGATACCGTTATGAGCTTCGCTGAGAACAGCAAGAAATTAGCTCAAGCTCTCGTTGCCGGTAATAAAGGACAGGCTCATCTAGCTTTCATGAGCATGATTAAAAATGGGTATGATATCGGAAGCGCTCTCATGAACATTAAAGGGATGAGGAGCGACGTTGCCGACAAAGTCGTGAAGATGATACCACCTGGGGCTAAGGACCTATCTGAAGGCGTCTTGACAAAATTCGCTGAGAGAGCCGTCGATGCACTCTTAAGCGTCGAATCCGGAATCGTTGATCCTGAGGCAGCCAAGCGCCTTCGCCGTCGAAAGTTGGCTCGCGCGAGAAGATACGAATCGTACGCTTAAATTCACAACAAGACAGCCCCGACGTGTCCGGATATCGATGGATGCATGCCAGTCATTGCACTATAGTATAGCGTCCCTTTCTATTGTACCTAGCTAGAGAGTTAAAAGTAAAATGTTTTAATCACGTTTCGAAGCTTCGAAAATACTCCTGATTGATATATATACACCCGCAGCAGTACTTGATTTACGAGATAAACTGTAACACCCAGTGCCAAACGTATCAAGAATTAAAAATTATACCATAATGGCAAAATAAATAGAACTATGGCTACAGTTATGAGATTTTTAGAAGGCTAAATCCGTGGCATCAGCAGGAGTATCAAAGTATGTATAGTTAAGATAGTCTGGGCTGTAGTTAAGCAATATATATATGCTATCTTGCAACCTTAAACCCTTGCAGCTGTAACACTGTCGTGTTGAAACAACCGGCTGGGGGAGCATTGAAAGTTCATATGGTATGTACGTACTATAGTACTAGCCTCGGGACATGTAATTACATGCCTGTATATGTACATGTACACTAGTGTGCACGTCGCTTGGACATACTCGTTGGGGCAAGTGTAAGTTTGGAATATGTCTAAAGGCGCTTGGCTATACGACTGTATCATGGTACTTATATAAGTAGCTATAATTTAGTCCGGGAGATCGACATCGTATAGGATATAATAAGCTCAATATAATCAGCATTGATGTGGATATTAAATTAACATGCCAGAGTTGATGCTGGGCCACACGAAGCCGAGATCCGGGCTGAACACACTGTACTGGCAAGCTCCATAGGCCGAGGCGCAATAAAACGGCCTTGACTGATAAGAAAGTATTACATGGGCTGGTGTAAAATATGACCTCCATGGCGGCTCCCATCAAACACAGCCAACTCGGGGTTGCCCACCTATACAATTAATTACAATTGATGTTCCGGCCCAGTAGCTCCGCAGGCCTGTGTGACGTCATGCGCGCGCGGGCTCCCTTGGCATGTCAACAAGTTTATAATTCAACAGCCGGATATCGGATACCCGCAGGGCAAGTGGGTAAATTCAATAGCCACGAATATGATACTTCGATGGATGCACTGGGTGGCCTCGCATAATCGGGTCTCACAGCCCACGCCCGCTATGCGAAAAACAAATCGAGGAAGATGTTACTCTATCTCTTCGTGGGAGTTGACTCGTGGGAGTACTCATAATCGTCAGCTGAACTACAGCCTATGGATCCACCGCTGTTAATTGGGGACTTTTGTAGCGTACGCCGACACTAATGCACTCTTGCCGTCAGAGGTCACATAAATATGCTCGAAAAAGCTGTACTCCCGCAGCCTGGCAGGGGAGCCCTGCCCATGTATCTCGAGTCCCTTCGTGAACCCGCTGTTCCGAACCCGCATGGTTGGTCGCCTTTCGAGCCTATCGACTTCGCACGTCTGCAGACAACTCACAAACCAGTACCTGGATCGATCCTAGCCATAAAATACGGAAAACTCGGCCGTTGCGTTAAATGATCCTATAAAGCTGAATTATAATTAGAGCATCAGGCGTCATTTTTTTTTTTTTTTTTTTTTTTTTTTTTTAGCTCCACAATGACAGGCAGGCGTCTCCCTATTCGAATATTCGTATTTTCAGGAATCAAGACCATGGAAAGAAATCACATTTTTCCAATGCAGCTGTCACACAACTGGTCCAGCTTTTCCGCAGGTTTTGCGCTGTCGGTACCAAGAAATGGTGAACAGTAAGGCTAAGGATTTGGCGTTTCTTCAACCGAATCACTCCGGCCCTTCGCGGATACCAGCGCAGGGTACCCTGTTTGACCAAGAATTGCATCGCCGGCCCATTCGAACACCTAGTCCTAGGATCTCTCAACATGGGCAGGTTGATCCTGCCTCGTGGGCTTTACACTTGACAACTCTAACTATAGGAGAGAATCCCGTTGCCAAGAAGTTAAGTTCGTAGCCCAGATACTATATAGGAGTCTAGCCAACTACGTAAACCCAACCTTTTGTCAAGCCGCAACGCATTTTTCGGTTGGATTCAGTTGCATTGCAAGGACATTTGAATTATAACGTTATATAACTATGCAAACCTCAGGATAGGCATTCGCTTCTGCCAGCTCTGGTTTATAATTTACGAGACAAGGCATTCGTCCCGAAAGACTTAAGCCTAATGAGTTAATTCTTGGGTAGATTTCATCCTTGGATTCACAAATAAATGTCAACTCTGCGAGCGGCGCCCCCGAGGTGCACTTATTCAACCGGCGGTGAACCCTTGCTATCTCTTTGGCGCGCATTGGTCGTCCTACAACCTTGCTGCATGGTTCTCTCATGCAGAGAAAGCATATGATGCAACACGAACTTGTCTTGCGAGCCTCATTTTGAATTCCTACAGTTAGCACCATCAATCGCGAGGATGTATAAAAATATATAAGCTAGGTGCCTCGGAGCTTCTCCAGAAGAAAATTGCATAGTATAACCTCAACGTTGCAAAAGGGATTCCTTACACCCAAACCCTTACGATGGCACCTCACAGCATCTCTCCTCCTCCTTCTCAGGATCGGGTTTCACTCAGCCGTGATGAAACCCCACACCCCACTACTGTCATAGATATTAAAAGTTCGAACACAGAACCCATCGCTATAATAGGTCTCGGTACGTAGACTAATCCCTCTGGATAACCAAAACCCCCCAAACAAAATATATTGTATCTGATGAAGTATCGAACGCTAACACCCACCTCGTAGCTTGCCGACTCCCCGGCGAAGCTTCCTCTGGTTCGAAGTTTTGGGATTTGCTCGTCAGCGGCCGCTCAGGCCAATGCGATTTTCCCCCGTCCAGATTTAATGTTGATGGATTCTATAAATCTTCGGGGGATCTGGCCGGGAGCATCAATATGCGCGGAGGGTATTTCCTCCAGGACGATATTCGAGACTTCGAAAATGGCTTCTTCGGTATCAACAATGTCGAGGCCACCTATATGGATCCCCAGCAGAGGAAGATACTTGAGGTCGTTTATGAGTGCTTCGAAAGCGCCGGCGCACCAATGGAGAAGCTATCCGGTTCGAATACTGGATGCTATGTTGGGAATTTCACAATAGATTACCCAATAATGCAAACCCGAGATATTGACGGGATGCATCGGTACGGGATGGTGGGTATGGGAAGCACCATCCTAAGCAACCGAATAAGCCACGCCTTTAACTTGAACGGCCCGAGCATGGTCCTTGATACCGCTTGCTCTTCAAGCATGTACTGTTTGCACGTGGCCTGCACGGCTCTCGAAGCCGGTGACTGCGACGGAGCGGTTGTCGCCGCCTCCAATCTCGTTCAGAGCATTGAGCAACAGGTCGGGGTCATGAAAGCAGGGGTTTTGTCAAAGACTTCGACATGTCATAGCTTTGACTCTAGCGCGGATGGCTACGGCAGGGCTGATGGAGTTGGCGCTCTGTACCTCAAAAGACTTTCTGATGCCATCAGGGACGGCGATCCAATCCGGTCTGTTATTAGGGGGTCCGCTGTCAATGCTAACGGGAAAACGCAAGGTATTACATTGCCCAGCGCAGAGTACCAAGAAAGGGTCATCCGGAAAGCTTATAACAAAGCCGGGTTGAAAATCGATGATACGACATACGTCGAATGCCACGGAACAGGTGAGCGCAGTTTTGTGACGTTTAAAACTATTATCTGATCGGCTTCCTAATACTAACGCGAATTCACACATAGGTACTCCGGTAGGCGACCCAATCGAGGTAGACGCTGTTTCTCGTGTTTTCAACAGACCAGGCCGAATGCCCCTACGTATTGGCAGTGTTAAAACAAACGTCGGACATAGTGAAGCTGCGAGCGCAATTGCGAGTGTCATCAAAGTGACCATGGCAATGGAAAACAACTTCATCCCCCCAACCATTGGGGTTTCCCGGATCAAGTAAGCCCTCTCGGAGCACTAACGACCCTCTTTTTCCGACTACTAGCTAACAGAGTCATTAGTCCTAAGATCCAACCTGCCAGGATAGGTGTTGAAATTGTTACAAAAGGGCAGGCTTGGTCAACGCCCGGGGGCCTACTCAGAGCTGGGGTCAATTCGTTCGGCTACGGCGGCGCAAATGGCCATGCCATTTTGGAGAGCGCAAGTGCTCACCTACCCTCGAGTTACTCTAGCGCTAGCGAAATAGTCCCATGGAACCGAACCAAATTCCTCTTACCACTATCTGCGTCGACAGACGAGGCCTTGGCTGCTCGTGTAGATGATTTGAAATCTTATAACCTAAAGTCTGTTGCCCCACAAGACCTCGCCTTCACCCTTGGATCTCGTCGCTCCCATTTGGAGAAGCGCGGGTATCTCTTGAGTTCGCTGGAATCTTATCATGAAGATTTCAACTCAAGCAACCTTCGGAAAATAACTGCCCCTGTTCGCAAAGATCTGCCACCCTTTGCATTCGCGTTTACCGGACAGGGAGCTCAGTGGCCCCAGATGTGTGTGGAGCTCTTTGATGAGTTTTCCGTTTTCCGCACTGCTATCGCGGAAATGGATTCAGTTCTTCAAAGCCTTCCACATGCACCTAATTGGTCTTTGAGAGGAATCCTTTGCGAGCCAAAGGCGACAAGCCGGGTAACAGATCCAGCTTACTCCCAGCCGACCTGTACCGCTATCCAAATCGCTTTGGTTTTGCTACTACAATCCTGGGGTATTACGCCGAATGCTGTAGTCGGACATTCATCCGGAGAGATTGCCGCCGCGTTCGCCGCCGGCTTCATATCGTTAGCTGAGGCTATCACGGTAGCCTTCTATAGAGGATATTGTGTCAACGGCAGCGACTTCAATGGCGCGATGATAGCTGCTGGTGTCTCCCAAGAAGAGGCCAACTCTATAATAGAGGAGCTTCACCTCACGGGACAGATTAGGGTTGCATGCATCAACTCGCCAACCAGTGTTACAGTCAGCGGAGACGCCTCGGCAATTGACCTGCTGCTTGAAGAGTTAGAAAAGAGAAAGCTTTTTGCGAGGAAATTGCAAACACAAGGCCGGGCTTACCACTCCCACCATATGTTAGCATTCGGTGACAAGTATGAAGGGCTACTGAGGGCAACTCGATCGTTAGGGGTGTCTTCACAGGTCCAAACGGGCGCTACTTGGATCTCCTCCGTTACTGGGAAAGCCGTGGAACAGAACGCTGTTGGTTCTTCATACTGGCGTAGTAACCTCGAGAGCCCAGTAGAGTTTTATGAAGCCGTCTCCGAGCTTACGCGTATTGGTGCACACCATCTTATCGAAATCGGCCCTCACTCAACTCTTGAGCTTCCAATCAAACAGATCCGGGCCAAACTCGGAGTCATCGAAGAAAAATTGCTCTACTCTTCGGCAATAATCCGCAACAAAAATGCGATTGAATCAGTCCTTAGCATGGCAGGGCTTTTGTATCTCCACGGCCACGCTATCTCTTTCGATAAAATAAATGGTCTGGAGAGATCGTCAAAGCCAGGAGTTCCTAGAGCCAACTACCGTGTCATCCACGACCTTCCTGCTTACCACTGGACATACTCGGAGTCTCCTCTATGGTATGAGCCGAGAGTGAGCTCCGAGCTACGCTTCAGGAAATATCCCCGTCATGAGCTATTGGGTTCTAAAATCCCAGGCGGAAATGGCCTCGAGCAGTCGTGGAAGAACACTATCCGCATCGACGAGTCCGCTTGGTTAACTGATCACAAGCTTGACGACACAATAGTTTTCCCCGGGGCCGCGTACATTGCAATGGCGTTAGAAGCACTTCGCCAGACCGTAGAGCCAAAAGAGAGGTCCGAGGCACAATTGAAGAATATGAATATTCTTTCTGCGTTAGTAATACCTATCAGCCAGACATCGTTTATCGAGCTCTTTACCACGTTGAGACCAACCCCAATTACTTATGCCACGAACTCCGACGAATGGTGGGACTTTTCCATTGTTTCATTTCAAGATGGCATCTCGACCACGCATGCAACTGGATCTGGCAGGGTCACGATTCATTCTTGCGATATTAAAAGAAAAGTTCAAGCGCCTAAGGGTACCCTCGAGCCATCGGCCCCTAGAGTTTGGTACGATAAACTTGTCAGCAAAGGGCTCAACTTCGGACCGGAGTTCCAAACGATCACAAATTTCAGTGTCAGTCGATTAAGAAATCTCCAGCACTGCGACGCCACGGTTCCTATGAAACGACAAATAGCGCATGAGGTGTACCCAATTCACCCTGTTACCATCGATTCCATGCTTCAGGCGTCAATTGTTGCAACCACAGCTGGAAACACCAGAGATTTGAACGCTAAAATCCCTACACGCATTGGGTCCGCTCTATTCTCCCTCGACGACGAAAACCCGGTCGGTAATTGGTTCGTTAGTTCCGACGCGAAGACTACCGGCTTTGGTTCTGCGAGTATTAACGCTGAACTTGTCAAACCAGATGGAACAGTGAAAGCCAGGTTGGAGAATGTTCGTTTAGCTCCATACCAAGGCGCCCAAAAGGAGGTCACAAGCGACCAACGGCATCCAATGCTGCGCGTTTTGTGGAAACCCGATGCTACTCCCGGCCTAATTACAAGTGAAGGGCTCGCACGCTATCTAAATTCGGCTGCGAAGAATTCGGGAGGAGAACTCTCTAGAACTCACTGTGACCTCATGGCATGTGTTGATCTAGTTGGACACAAGAATCCATATCTAAATGTCCTAGAGGTTGGAGACAATATATCAGAGTTTACAAAATCCGCAATGGAAACCTTGATGGCGGGGACAGCTTTTCCTCATCTACTATCCTATAACATCGGTAAATTTAACACCGAAGGACGTTTGTTTGGATCAAAGGTCGAGATAGCAAGAGGTGAGCTAGGGGATTTCCAAGAAGTCGGCTCAAAGCGTAAATTCGATCTCGTTATATTCGCCAATAAAGAAATCCCCGCAGAATCGGCCACGGAGCATCTAACGTTTTTAAAGCCCTACCTCTCCCGATGGGGTACTATAATCCTTTGTTCAAAATGCAATGAGGCTCCTCTGCAAAACATGGGCTTCACCTCTACAGCAACCCAAGGCGAGGGCTCTTTTATAACGCTTTTGCATCATAGCGAGGATACCGATGAAGTTGGTGCCGAAATAAAGAAAAAACCATTGATAATTATCGAGAACTCTCCAACGGATATTAGCAGTTGCATCGCGGAAGAAATCAGGAATTCCATTGGACAAACCCCTATCCACATATCTTTCAACGAGGTCTCTGAAGAGTCCATTCCCCAGGGATCGACAGTCATCAGTCTTCTTGAGTTACAGTCCACACTTCTAGGAAATACATCTGAGGCTGAGCTCGACGTCGTCAAGATTCTCACAAGCCAAGCATCTTGCTTGACATGGATCACAAGTGGGAATCTTCTAAGTGGCGAGCGCCCAGAGCACAGCCTTGCCTTTGGACTATCGCGAGCCGTTATGATGGAGCAACCCTCTCTTCGATTCTTTGTCTATGACATTGATGATATTGGCGCCAACCCTTCGAAATCCGCCCTCAATATCGTATCTCTCTTCAAGAGAGTCGCCCCCGGTTTGGCGGACTTTGAGTATATCGAGAAAGAAGGGACGGCACACGTAAGTCGCTTCATCCCAGATGACGTTCTGAATAGAGCATTCAGACAAACCCAAGAGGGAGAGACCGTCAAGATGCCTCTTGAAGCTGTCCGGAAGACGTATTCTCAGCTCTCCATCAAAACCCCAGGGCAGTTTGACAGTCTGTTTTTCACTCAAATCCACCTCCCGGAGTTGCAACCACACGAAGTCCAAGTCTCCGTCAAATCCGTCGGCCTGAATGCAAAGGACTTTTACGCCCTTGGCGGCAGAGTAGATACCAAGAATTCAACCTGCTTGCTCGAGTTCTCCGGTATCATCGAAAAAGTGGGCACGAGGGTCACGGACCTTTCCGTTGGCGACCGAGTCTACGTTATGGCTCCAAGCTTCTTCCGAACTTCAGAGATCGTTCCAAACTGGGCTTGTAGCAAACTCGAGGATAGCGAAGATCTAACCTCCATTAGCACGATTCCATTTGTCTACGCTACGGCCCTCTATGCTCTCCACAATAAAGGCAACCTCCAGGAGGGCGAAAGTGTCCTCATTCATTCGGGCGCCGGTGGCATCGGTCTCGCTGCAATCCAACTGGCTCAGCTCGTTGGTGCAGAGATTTTCACAACTGTATCTACCGACGATAAACGACAATTCCTGGTGGAGCACTTTGGGGTCAAGCCTGAGAATATATTTAGTTCCCGTGACGCCTCCTTTGAGGCTAACCTCATGGAAGCGACAAATGGTGCGGGCGTCGACATGGTGCTCAACTCGTTAACTGGGGACTTGCTCCATGCGAGCTGGAGATGTTGTGGATACTTTGGAAGGTTCGTCGAAATCGGGAAAAGAGATCTTTCTGAGTCAGGTCGATTGGAGATGGAGCAATTCCTCAAAAATGCAACCTACACCGCTTTCGATTTGAGCGACCTTTTCAACTCTCCTAATCCCGCACACCAGAAAATCTGGTCTGGCCTAATGAGGAGGGCCGTAACACTTTACCGACAGAAGAAGGTCAAACCTTTCCCGTTGGAAGTTTTCGATGTCGAGAATTTACCGAACGCTTTGAGACGGTTCGGTTCTAGAAACAGGATTGGAAAGGTACCTAACTCAATCGCCAGGCGCCCCATGTTCCTGATGTCACTTATGTGGACTAACAAACCAATAGGTCGCTGTCAGTATTGAAAGACCCGAATCTATTCTCAACGTCAAGCTGTTTAGATACACCACAAACTTTTCCGTTGATAAAAGCTATCTTATGATCGGGTGCTTAGGAGGCCTCGGCAGGAGCTTATCGAAATGGATGGTAGAGAGGGGTGCCCGAAAGTTCATTTTCCTAGGGCGTTCTGGTCTAGACAAAGAAGCTGCTCGTAGGCTTGTTGAAGATCTAACTTTACTCGGGGCTGAATGCAAAGTCGTCCGCGGCGATGTGGTTTCCGCTACGGACGTTCAGAAAATGGTTTCGGCAGCCGATACCCCAATAGGCGGCGTAGTGCAAGCCGCCATGGGGCTAAATGTTAGTGTTCCTTCCCAAACCGGAAAAAGAAGAACCACTCATAATATTGTTCTAACTTCGATGCGCCTCTACAGCACGCACTATTCAGTGTAATGCCAAATAAATACTGGCATACTGGGGTTGACCCGAAGGTCCATGGAACTTGGAACATCCATGAAGCACTAAGAGGCAAGGACCAGCATCTCGACTTTTTCTTACTCACCAGTTCCATCTCTGGCAGCGTTGGTACTGCCACCGAGGGCAACTACTGCGCTGCAAACTACTTCCTCGACAACTTTGCCCGTAAGTATCCACACTAGATAGAGCCGTTTGGCCAAGTCGTTATTTTATTAGTCCGCTGACCCAATTCTATAAAATATAGGCTACCGAAGGTCCCAAGGTCTCCCCGCTACATCTGTGGGCCTGGGTATGATATCTGAGGTCGGCTATCTCCATGAGAACCCTGATATTGAGCAGTTACTCCTTCGTAAAGGGATCCAACAGATTAGCGAGAGTGAGATGCTCTCTATCATAGACATCAGCTTAAATCGATCTATGCAAATCCCACGGTCATATGACAACGCGGCGGCAGCACACGTCCTAACCGGTTTGGAGCCCTTCGGGATGCTCAAAATCCGTGAAAGAGGATTCAAGGGTAGCAATCCTGTACTCAAAAGTTCGAGAGCAGCCATTCTCGCTAGAGCAATCCACGAGCAAGAAGAATTTGCGGCCCCACAGGATGGGGAGCTACCAAGCGAGGTATGCAAAGCTAGGGAATCCGGCCTCTCCCTGGTTGATGCCATTATTGCGTATGTGGCCAGACGGTTCGGGGACTTAGTATTGATCCCAGCCAGCAAGGTTATTGTTACAAAACCTTTAGATGGGTACGGCATGGATAGCATGATTGCAGCGGAATTTCGCTCGTGGTTTTACCAAACTTTCAAAGTGGACATCCCGTTCTTGGAGTTGTTGAACAAAACCACAACGGTCGAGACGTTGAGTAGGGTCGTGGCCCAGAAGGTCCAAGCTCGAATATAGACTCCCCGGCCGGCCCGGTGCCGGCTCCAGGCTCAAAGGTTAACGTTTTAACGTTTTTGGTGTGCCTTGGTCTCGTTCCCAGTGTGTGCCTCCTTATCTGTAATATTATAATACATGTAATTATGATAATAAATTTAATATATATGTACGGAGTAGGCGAGTTTGGTCTCAATTATAATACTAGCCGCACCCATATATAACTAGTGCTAGCCATCGATCGATCGATTGCAATTTAATTTTGTGGAGTTGAGCTAGGCATAGAAGTACTATGTTGTGCCCCAATGGAACGTTACGTTAACCGACTCGTTTGTCCGAGCCACTTATGTATGCATATGTACATATCACACTGCGTATACCTGCCTTTCTTGCTAGGAAACTTCCCTGATATGCACCAGAGAAAGGGAGTCGATTCGCAGCGCTAGTTTTCGATTGGATGACAAAGCCTTGAAACGGTCAACAGTTGTTGGCAGCGCTAGCGTTAGCGGCGCCCCCACATTGGACACCAAACCCTTGCGAAATTCTGGAAAGTCGCACCATACTTGGAGCGCATTCCGACGGGACGAGATAAACTCGATTTGGAGTTGACTTTGAAATCCCAGCCGAGGCCCCGAGGCCCTAGCGCTGATAGTCTATCGCCATACCCATTGCACAGCACGCACCCTGAACCAGCCATTTCCAACCGCACTGGTGCATCTTTGTAGAGATATTTGCAATTTGGCCCAAGCTTATGCGCCTAAAACCACCTACATAGAACTAGCAGCATTACAAGGATCGGTTCGCAGGCCCAACCAGTAAGTTTCGCCCGATAAGCAAAGCTCAAATTCGCTCGCCATTATGCATTCCTCGAAGGCCCCTCTCGATTTCAGCTAGAACTTTAAACTCAAAATCCATGGACCCAGTGGACCCGGTTATTCGTGGATTAAAAAATAAAACCGTACGAGCTGGCCCGTGAAGAGTGGGCCCTGAATAACCCGCGATGCCTCTTTTGAACGACCGCCGGCCTAGCTTTGTAACTAGCGGTTTGGGCAACTCCTGACTTCAGCTGCAGAGGTATCAAAGGTCCTACCAAGTACGGCTCGAACTGGCCAATAAAATGATGTTCGGAAACGGCATGGTGTTGATAGGCCTCATACACCAGATATCATAGTTGTGCAATCTTGACACAATCATTTATAATTAACTCAGTCGAAACGCACAGAAAGAAGTCTTATTTGTGGTTGAAGAAGTCGGCCGTCAGACTGGAGCCGACGGACCCTGCTTGGAAAATATCACACCCCAACACAATCCCAGGCCCTCGCGAAATCATGAATCATGACAGACGACCTTGGAACACAAATCCCAGGAAATGACCATCGTGCATTGCCGCGGTATTTAAAGGCTGCTGCATCCCGATTACTGAGACTCAGCATTTCATGTGCCAAGTCCTTTAGCAGAATTTAGTTTGTTTGATCGATCCCGCACCCCATTTAAAAATGCTAATATTTAACGTATCCCAGCGCTAGCCACGACCGAATCAATGGATCTAGGTGTATATCTAGACCCACATGTGCATAGGCGCATATGTATGCTTAATATATACGTCGGCCTGAGAGATATCGATGCATACGCTTTTATTACTATGGAGTAGCTGTATCAGGAACATTCGAGCCGGGCGATACAGGACCCACATGGAAGCGAGATAAAAGCCTTGCATGCCAGAGTCAGAACCCCATCGAAATCAAAACCGTCATCATGGCTATCCCCAATACAGCATAATACTGACTCGCGGCTGCATGCATGCATTTAATCGTTTCCATACATGTTTCGTGGCCGATACTATAGATATATGTATGTACATACAAAACTACGTATATGCCCAAATATGCACGGCATGCTATCATGACCATGGACCAAGCTTGCGACAACTGATATAGATCGACATTATAATAGCTGATCTCGGCCCGCCCTGCGGAAAGATATACTTACATCAGTTTTGATCATTTAATGTTTGATTATGCGAACAAAATTCACAGGAACCACAATGCCGAGTATAAAAAGCAAGCCGCTGAGAAAGGAATTACGTCTAGCCTACCGAAGAGCGTAGTATTACTGCTACGTCAAACGATACCTTTGTAAATTTCAACCACCACAAAAAGATATTAGGATATGCCAAGAAATTACAATACTGACCCACAAAATAATACGGCTTGCCTTTGGTTGCGAATTTATATTTTGAAAGAATGTCCGTGTTTCAACGGCGGGTAGGCTAGTAGGAAATGGTGACTTCTAGTCAGCTTTCAGTGGATAATAGGTTGTCTCGTAAACCAATGCTAGGGCCTTTGCAATATAGACCGCCCCAATTAGGCAATTTTAAAAGAACCTGTAAAAAGGGCCAAAACTGGCCTCAGCCTTTAGAGCCAACACTAGTATTCAAAGTGGAGTTGGCTATCCTAAAAGTGGGTCCATTTGCGAAAATTCCTCATATGATATCACTCTACTATGCCTAAGGAAACTAGGCGTAAGAATCACATCGGTTGCCTGGACCCTGTTTGCAACAAAGGTAAACTAAGAATCACCGGGACGCCACTGGGGTCTCTTTGTTCCACTCTCAAGACGCACCTAGATACGTGCCCTTGATTTAATTCCAGACGTTTCCTAGTCGAATATCTAGCAGGGATATATAGTACTTCATGGATTCGTATCTGTTCCACTTCCCGCTACATTTGCACAAATACGTTCCTCAATTATGCCTGTACATCGATCGCTCATTCGTCCATAATCGGTAGCATTTGGTGTACGAGATAGCGTTCTTCCCATACGAGGCTAATTTCTGGCCCCTTGCCTTTAACCTATAAATACTATTGCGAAAACCTCCCATAAGCCTCTTAAAAATCATTTCCTACTAGTTTCTCACCAATATATATATCAGTATTAAATTATATATATTCGCTAGGTCCTATAGTACTATAGTACTATACCGACAGAATCAAGAAATACTTCAATAAAGGTCGATCTTTTTGTTATCGGTGTATACTCACAACAGTGAAATGATCCCTAGATCAACTTTAAATCTTTCTCGGCAACGGGGTATCTCGAAGGTCACGACGTCTTCACCTATTATACAAATCAAAGCTACTCTTGCCTCCAAGGCACGTCCAAACTCTAATATAAAACATGAACAATTGCGAAAACAGTCTACTGCAGCAGCGTGCGTCCCCCTTATTTGCTCCGCTCCACTGGATCCATAGAAAAGGGATTCCATTGGCTTTGCTATCTCTATTTCAGGGCCCACAAGTAACCCATATATATCTATCTGTAGAGCTGTGGCGGAAATCCAGGACTTCATGCCGTTTCCCGACTTCAACATCCCAAAGGCACCTCAGATATATCCTCTAGAGCCTCCACCAAACAAAACGCCGAAGCTGCCGATTCAACCGCCACAAATATCGCCCGATACTCCCAATCTCGATACAAGATTGAACAATGACCACTCGTAAGCTATATACACAAATCTTTTCCACTCAAAAAGATCTTAAGAATGCCATTTGTAGGCCAATTCGTTATGTTTTACTAAGTTGACCTTCGGTAATAGATTAGTTGGGATGACAGGGGGGCAAATCGTTGCGGAAATGTTCACTCGGCATAACGTTGAACATATTTGTAAGTACAACCTCGAATGCCCTCTAGAGTTTTACCCCACATGTACATACTTTTACCAGTGTTGAAACTCTAAAAGTTACCAGCTACTAATATTTCTTTAGTTAGCATCAGCGGTGGTGCGGTTATCCCAATACTAGACGCGCTCCACAAGCACCCCACAATAGATCTAGTCCAACCCAGACACGAACAGTGCGGAGGGCATATGGCAGAAGGCTACGCCCGTGTTTCGGGGAAGCCCGGGATAGTTCTCGTTACTTCTGGTCCCGGAGCCACAAATATGGTTACACCATTGCAAGATGCTCTGAGTGATGGAGTTCCTCTCGTTGTAATATGTGGTCAAGTTCGCACTTCGTTAGTCGGTACAGATTCATTTCAGGAGACAGATATGATAGGGATTAGTAAGCCCTGTACTAAATGGAATCACATGGTGAGGACTGTCGAGGAGATCCCCCGTCGTATCAACGAAGCCTTCGAAATTGCAACGTCAGGACGACCAGGACCAGTTTTACTCGAAATTCCGATCGATGTTGGGGCATCCGTACTCAAAAAGCCAGTGAGCTTAAAGCCTGTGATCCCCAACCTCAAAATGCTAGCACTTCAAAACACTGTCCTGCGGCCTACCGACATAATTGCTCCGAACCCTCTTATCGGGGGCAAGGCAGGTTCCCAGATGCAACAACGCAACCTCATGGCAACAATTGAAAGAAGCGCCAAGCTAATCAACATGGCGAAAAAGCCCGTCATTTATGCCGGCCATGGTGTTCTCTCTAAGGAGGAAGGACCGATATTGTTGAGAGAACTGGCCGAGAAAGCCCAAATACCAGTGACAACGACGCTACATGGTCTGGGATGCTTCGATGAGGATGATGAAAAGAGTCTTCATATGCTCGGAATGCACGGGGCCATATATGCAAATCTAGCAATGCAAGAGGCAGATTGTATTATTGCCTTGGGGGCAAGGTTCGACGACAGGGCCACTGGGAATGTTGCAGGTATGTGATATTGGGCTCGCTCCATGGCCTCCACCAACACAAAACCCTCGTACATCCCAAAGCAAAATCCAACACTTCCTTGATTGGGTCCGCATGTGATATGTGCATATGCATATATGCATGCGCACGACTGTACTAGCTCCCCTTATATAAGCTTATCAAGACTTGACATGACATCAATCGAATCAACGACATAAGTATGGACAGTAACTAACATTGGCAATTCCTTCCACAGAGTTCGCTCCAGCCGCGAAAGAAGCAGCTGCCAAGGGAAAAGGCGGAATCATTCACTTCGAGATACAACCAAAGAATATCAACAAGGTTGTTGAGGTGACGGAAGCCGTAGAGGGGGATCTCTCAGCTAACCTCGAGCTACTTCTACCACTGATAGATGGAGTAAGGTCTAGAAAAGATTGGCTAGGGCGAATAAAGGAGTTGAAGGCGCAATTCCCCCTCAGCAATTTCAACCGTGCGCCGGAAAGTGGTCTTTTAAGTCCCCAGTTCGTCATTGAAGAACTCTCCAGGCTCACCGAACCCTATAAAGATCAGGTCATCATAACAACCGGTGTTGGGCAACACCAGATGTGGACAGCTCAACATTACAAATGGAAACATCCTCGAACTATTGTAACATCCGGCGGATTGGGCACTATGGGGTTTGGCCTTCCGAGCGCTATCGGAGCAAAACTGGCGCAGCCTAACAAAATTGTTATCGACATTGACGGCGACGCCAGCTTTCAAATGACGCTTATGGAATTAAAGACGGCAGCGTTATATAATCTCGGCGTCAAGATCATCATCTTTAACAACGACGAGTCGGGAATGGTTTCGCAATGGCAGTCTATGTTCTTGCAAGACAGATTCACGTGAGTTACTCTATTTTACATTTTCTAGGCTACAACTAACTCCTTCGACCCCCAGACTCGCCCATCACGAGAATCCGGATTTTGTAAAAGTGGCAGAGGGTATGGGTGTCAAAGCAATCCGGGTGTCAAGAGCAGACCAACTCGAAGATGCCCTAACAACAATGCTTGAATATGATGGTCCGATATTATTGGACGCAGTTATAGATCGAAAAGTAGCCCTTTACCCGATGGTGGCACCTGGAAAAGGTTTAAGCGAATATCTGGCTTATGATGAGGCGGCAGAGAAAGAGCGCCGCGCTCTATTAAAAAAACGAACGGGGTACTAGGACAAGAGCGGCTAGCTTTATAGTTGCAGATTCAACTTTTAGACTTGCTGGTAGCACCTTTTTTTTTATTCTTTTCACTGCTTTAAAAAATTCTGTTTAGCTATTAGAGCGGTACCTCCGGCAACGCGCTGGCTTTGTTGTATTAATTAAGAGCAATAGATTGAACCTCGGTTACAGACCCAGAACTTCCCTAGATCTAGATACACCAAGCAAGCGATTGAACCCAAAAGTACTCGAGTCGATCGTGTAATTATAATATTAACGTTAAAATTACGCGTTAAGGCTAACACAGTCTAAAATTGAGGGGTGGAGTCTGGTAACGAGATAAATGTAATCCTGTATGCTCCTAGGTGCGCAATGCAAACTATACTCGATCGATCATGCAAGCACTCAAGTTGAGGGTCCCCGAAACATATATATCGTAGCTCTTATTGGTGCCTCCATAGCTATAGCTTGAGCTATTGAGTTTGCGATCCGATAAACAGTCTACTAACTGCAAATTGCTACGGGTTCTTGTTTATGCGGTCCAAATTGTACCACGAAGTACCGTTTCGATCTCCCCTAACCCTCGACCATGGTCATATGTATCCAAGTTGGCCGTCTGGCATATGCATCAAGGCCACAATGGCGGGTTTCTAGTTGTTGGCTTATTTACCCGGTTTACCCACAACATAGAACATGCGGCAGTCCAGGGTCGTATTTTGCTAACCTGTAACAGTCTAGCCACGTTACACCGCCCCGATTAGTAAACTATTGTCAAGAATATCAAGCTTTCTCTCTGTGTTTCTTGGAATACCGGTCCATAAATTACTTTAATGCAGGGACAGCCTTGCGGTTTCTGAGGATGCCAATAATAAAGACTCGACGTGTGGCAGTTGTAACATTATAGTGTTCCATTGTTGAAATTATCCAGGTGGTATGGCCACCCGCGACTCACCACATCGCATGAAAGTATAACGCGACCATTGCCAAATATACTATTGTAGGATCCGATTCTTCCCCCAAGCCCTCTCGTTCGACTTGTGAGTTAATTCGAGTTTATGTTATACACATTATGAGAGCGATCGTGGGAATATATATAGATAGGAATGATGACGGCCTATATAGCTATCCTCATTTACCCCAGATCTGAGGCCCCATCGATATCCAGCCAACTCAACAAAGCACCGCGAGTAATATATCTCCTACAAAAAATATTAAATATATCCTCACCTACTTTCTTAACTCATTCCGTTCGAAATCTACTGGAGCTACCTCCACGCCGTATCCACGCAGTCTCGTAATTGCAACCAAAGGATCCACGACTCGTTCAACAGCTGTAGCAAAATCCAACGCCCACAACACAATGTCCCCCACACTCCCCCACGCCCAGCCACAAGCCACGTCCTCGAGCAGAGAGACCCTTGTCGAAGTTTCCTCCAGATATCGATCAGATTCCATCACAGACCCCTCTAAACCTCAAGCGAATACATTCTTCGGCCGTTGGAGACAGTTGATCATATCTATCGCCGTATTTTTGTTTCTCCTCGGAGGAACAATCGGGATGATTGTCGCAATCTTCCGACTCAAACAGTCCAGTCATCACGATTGGCAGGAAGCATACGCAACTAGCAGGCCAAGCAGCATCACTTCGAATTCGTTACCTATCGTCACTCCGAGGGTTTAGATCCCTTACTTTTTGGAGTTCATTACATCGAAATCTATCGAGCTATTCGCCGCTCTGTCACCTTCGGTTTCGCACCCCAAACCTCGAGCTAAGCCAAGCCAATATCTTTGCAATTGGCACTAGAGTGCAGAATACTGTACGCGAGATTATGAACAGCACTACTGAGGCACTAATATATACTTAATACTTCCCTTGAAGATTTCGAGCATCTGGAGCGAACGGCGCTCTCACCAGTTACACGACCTTTTGTTTGACCCCCTATCGCAATCACATCATCGCACGATGTAGTTTAGATGTTATACACGCTCACCTTCGATAACTATAATAATGTTACCCATGCGGCACTATCAGCATTTATTTAGACATTTAGGCCTATACTTTATTTAAAGCAATGAATTAGCCACCCCGCGGTAATTATTATCGAAGACCAGCCGTTCGATCCTCAATCGCAATTGGGAAGAGTCATTTATGGCGTTATGGCACAGACGAATAGCTTCAACGAAAACGTCAAGCCTATACGAAAAGAGTTGTCCCTGGCCTTATAAGCTTAGAGTTCAGTCGGGGTCTAAATTTGTACAAGAAGGGGGAGTGTTGAGCAGTGGATAGTAGCCTCGAGACCCCCCGCGTGGATAGGAACATTTAGCATCGCAGATACATGATGCGACAACAGATACTACTTATAACACCAATTGGTACCAAGCGCCTTCAATTAACGGCCCCTCCTAGCTCCAAAGCTTTTTTTCAATGCCTCTACCATTGCTTCTCCTCGTTAATTTATGTTTCCGCCTACGTAATGCAGTTTGAAATTCTTTCTCGGCTTCGGGCTGAAGAGAAACCAGGGAAGAATCAAACTAGGTACGAGTATGTACGTATGTATGTACATACTACTGACTTCGACGAAGTATCTCATATCCTTCCAGCAAAAAGCTAAACATGATTGTTTCATCGGAATGTGCACGCAGGCTCTAAAAAATACGCCCATACGCTTTTTAGTCCCACGCTATGCACACTTATACATGTTTATTCCCCTATCTTTAGACGAGTATATACTTGTGTACAGCAATCTCAGCCCCGTCAAAGCTTGGAAGTCTTGGATAATCGCTCACACGACCCCTAAATATACCATTCGTGCAATCGATCCTCTTGGGCTTCTCAACTAGATCTGGATGCACATTTATATACCTGAATAAGCCTATCCGCTGTACCAAACTTTTAAAAGGCTCCGTCTTCACAGGATCCCGCGCTTTGCGGGGCGATGTAACATCACTGTCGGAAAGGGCTCCCGCGAGGATTAATCAAAGACCAAGGGATGAATGTATATTATCATCACATAAGGAAGCTCACAGGCCCCGTGAGTCTGCGGGTAGTACAGTCTGATGGTAACTTGAAATTGGGACGTTCGCTATTCCTATATACATGTATACATCCCTAAAAACTTTAAGGTTGTACTTTTATTATAGAGGAAGGCTATAGTTCTGTATCATATACGTAGATTTCACAAAGGAGGCTGTTGCTTGTCTATGGGAGCTTTAAGAAAGCAAGTACTTAAGTAGTTAGCAATCACTGGTACCCAACATCAATCGTGATCTAGATCTAGATATCTTAATCCGGTCGCATCCAAAACACCCAGGGCAAATACAGATCTGCAGAATTCTGTAGATATATACACACACATTTTGAAACTGACTACTCACGTACGCTATATATATATATAGCAGATAGCCTCATACCGCTGTTTGGAAGGAGCTCTATACATGCAAAGGAGACAGTCGCCAAGTATGAATGCACTTTCGACGTGTCTGGGATATGGCCAATAACAGAGATTCAAATTCCACATGCGCAGCCCTATCTCACTGCCAGGCTTGATCGGGTGGTTTTTCCCTGGTTTGCTTGGAAATTTAAAAATCCTTCGGGATCTAAATCAACGACAAAGCCACAATGCGACCAAACGATTATCCTATTCTCGGCCCCACTCATCCCAACCAGGCGAAAATACAATAGCGACTAGTGAAAACTAGGAACTAAGAGGGGATACGGAGCTACGGAGTAGACATTACCGTCCTAAAGTTGAGATTGATGAGAACACATCTAGTCCCAACTAGAACTAGACCGACAGTTAAGCTTAATTCCAACTTTGCAGGATCGGAGGCTCAGCTTTCTAGAATAGCGCTAGTTATGAGCTCGGCCCCATTTATTCCCTCATGGAAACCTTGTCTCAAGGTCTCGTGAGCCATAGCTGCAACGAGAGATCCAATAAGATTTCCTCCTATTAAACTGATTGCAAAGCTTTAAAGACCCTTCGAGCTCGAGGCTTTCTGCGCCAATGTGCCAAGTTTAAGCTGAAGATGTGACAACCCCAGCACCCATTAATTAGAATTATGTCCCTCGCTATACCCACAGGATATTCCAAATTATTCTCGTGGTTATGAAGATGAGGCAAAAAATATCCATTTTGATTTGACGGGAAAGATGCATAATTTTCCCGCACTCACAGACATGGGAGGGTCTTAGTTTCGGGCCCAACTAACGTTAATGCGTTACGAGTTGCTTGTCACATCCCAGGTTGAGGCTCTAATCGTCTCTTGCTTCTAGTGCGAAAGCTAGAAGGCTGAAGAGGAGATAATGGGAAGGCTTTAGGAATGGTGCATATAGCCGAACAAATCACCAACCAACATCCAACCCCATGTTGGACAAACACGAGCCCGGTCTTTTGTGTCACCATCCCGCGATAGGCCATTTGCCCGCTGCAATGCAAGGAGACAGAGGAGCAGTAGTTAGAGCAAGGCTGTCGAAAGTGGCCCTCCCGCCGTTAGTCTCGTCAGCCGCGCCAGCCAATTTTAACATCATGGCGCACGTTTTGAGGAGCTCGAACGCCGCAAAATCCAACAGCCCACCACAAGTTGGAAAGTTAATTGTGCGATTGTGATATCAAACACTTGGCATGGGAAACAAGAAGTGTATAAAGTCCATGGCATCGGCAGGCCAAGAGCATAGCCCTGGCTCTTGGGCTCGGATTCGCGAGTGGCGATTGATATCATTGAATTTCGGTCACATCACTTTCGAAATTTCAAGCCTTGAACACCTTAGGTCCGTCGCCTTTGGCTAAACACCTGCATCCCCATTAGCGGATGTTATTCCACCACGTCTTAAAGACGTGGATTATATGCAATCACGCCATATGACTCCCAAGCTCAAGCCGGGACCCAACGGGAAACCCCGCCTCTCGTTATTGTCAACGTTTTCCAATGATCTCGGCCACGGAGACCCAACCTGCATATGCCTTTTTGCAGGATCTTCAGGGACTATAGGCTAGATCTAGATTTAGACTCAAAATACAACTGGCGTGGAGTGGAGTATGCGCCCGTGCCTTCAAGGCTAACTAAGAGCAGCTGAATCAACAACCTTGCGACCGCTGTACCCAGTATGGGGTGACCCTCTACAGTTCCACAGCAGAGCCGCGAGGCTACACCGTTCAAGCGCGCACAATTTAAAAGTATATAAGGATGGCCGTACTGCGACGGAGATAGTTTTAAAATTTCAGAATATCTCTCGATCCACCAGCATTTCCTTCCTTAACTATCATCTTCTTTTCATAGAAGAATCATCCTTGTCGAACTATGCATTTGCCATCTCTTACCTCCCTACTACCCCTTGTGGGTCTCTTTCTCCAAGTGTCGGCAGACCTAACTGTTATCAATGCCGACAACGTAGCAAAGGGCTCAAACAGCTACATTGTTGTCCTCAAGCCTTCCACAAACCGGACTCAGGCTCAGGAGCATACTCACCGCATTTCTACATACCATCGAGCACGGAGTCTTGAAGAACGTGCTGGAACCACTGGTATTGGTGGTGAATTCAGCATCGATGGCACCGGTCCCAGCTTCAAGGGATACAGTGTTCACTGTGACGGCCGAACTCTAAAAGAAATTCTTAGATCGCCAGAGGTAATGCATATTTTTCTTCCCACGCAGAGACTTCGTTCATCTCGCTCTCTAACACAATCCCACCGGAATAGGTCCAATATGTCGAGGCAGACACAAAGACCAAAGCTGATGTAATCCAAAGCTCATCAACTTGGGGTCTTGCCCGTATTTCGTACAAGTGGCTCCCATGGCCCTATAAGTACCGATATGTCTCTACCTGGGCTGGAAACGGAATCACTGCCTACGTCGTCGATAGTGGGGTTCGAATTACCCACACGGTAAGCCTTTCCACCTTCCCTACCCCCACTGATCCTAGGAACCTTAGCTCTTTCTTACACATTATACACGCAACAGGAATTCGAAGGCCGAGCGAAATACGGCTTCAACGCTGCCACTGGTACCAGCAACACTGACAAGTACGGCCACGGTACGCACGTCGCAGGTACTGTAGCCGGCAAAACATTCGGAGTAGCGAAGAAAGCAAAGATCATCTCAGTCAAAGTCCTCGATGATAAAGGAGACGGTTGGTCTACGTGGACAGTCGCTGGTTTGAATTGGGGTAAGTAGTCGAGTCTTCCTCAGTACAACTACTTAACTGTAAATGCTAATTACAATAATAGTTGGAAAATACGCCAAACCCGGGAAGAGCGTCGTCAACTTATCGCTTGGAGGCCCGAAATCAAAGGCTGTCAACGACGCTGTTGAAGCTCTCTACCGAAAAGGAATCGTTGTCGTTGTATCTGCGGGGAATAAGAATGTATGATGTACCCCCAAACCCCCCTGAATTTGGCCCTACTTCAATTACAACCGCTAATATGTGTATGCAAACGTTCAGCTTCCAGCCGCCAACTACTCTCCCGCATCCGCTCCTAATGCTATCACCGTTGCAGCCACTGATAGCTGGGACTGGAGGGCCGATTTCTCCAACTACGGTGCTTTGGTGGACATTTTCGCCCCCGGTGTGAATATCCGTAGCGCATATCCTACCTCCAACACCGCCACCCAATACCTAGACGGAACTTCTATGGCCGCCCCACATGTCGCCGGCCTTGCGGCCTATTTCTTGAGCAGCAAGACTGCGTACCAAAGCCCACTCACCATCCGCAACAGAATCGTCACCAATTCTTGGAAGGGTTTCGTTTGGTACGCTGGAACCGGCTCGCCAAACAGGCTGGCCTACAATGGCTACGCTTAAGGGGCGGAATTTAAGCTGCATGGGCGCTCACACCTATAATATCGGATATTTTTTAATGTGTTTTTTGTACTGTCTCTTTTACATCGCCACTACAGCATGCCTAGTAGTAGCACACACACACACACACACACACACACATGCGAACTATCATCATGTTTTTGTTCGTCTTTACCCCTTTCTTATTTTTTTTTTTTTTTTTACCCCGTTTAGCTTCACAAAATTAATGTACTGGCGTTCATGAGATTATGAGAATATAATATTATGGTTTTGATTTCGCAATGAAATTGGCACTTGTGGACGCCAAAAGTCCTCCGGGTTTCCCCATGTGCGCGTATGCTCAACATTAAAAACGTCTGCATACCTAAGTATATACCTATGCATAGATATAGATGACCGTCTCGTAGCTAAGAATAATGGTACCAACAAGATCTAGACTAAGATCTTACCGAGTGTCACATGTATATTGTTCTTATACTGGTGGCTTTTATGAGACTTCACCAACAGCACCAGCAAGATCCAGACAAGGGCGAGACCATGGTACCAATAGAATCAAAACCGGTGTGTACTCGGCTGCGGCTGAATTTCGGTGTTGCATTCTGAGTCGGGTTGTGTTGGCGCCAAGCTTCCCGCCATTCGCATTCGCGGTAACTCCGCGTCCAGCGCCCGACATCACGAGCTTCGATCAAAATCATCACCACTTACCAACCCCATACCTCCCCAGCACACAGCCCATCCTTTCTACGGACGTAATACTGTAATACCCGCAAATATGGCCTCCGGATCCGCCGCGCTAAACAGACGCCTAATTCAAGAGCTACACAAATCCCGACAGGAGGATAACCCGGCACTGACGTACCTGTCTCCTCCTGACGATAGCGACCTTCACCACTGGCGCGCCGGACTTCGGGGAACGCCCGATTCCCCCTACGAAGGTGGCGTATGGGATGTGGACATCGTGATCCCGGATAACTATCCCCTCGCACCGCCAACTATCAAGTTCATCACCAAGATCTGCCATCCCAATGTCCATATCAAGGTACGGGGAGGCTCCCATCACAAAATAACACTGCCGTTCGGTTGTTTCGCAGTATTGTTTACTCACTGATTTGGATCATGTTACAGACCGGCGAAATCTGCCTCGACCTCCTCAAGTCCGAATGGTCCGCGGCATACACTATTTCCTCGACCATGACCGCAATACAAACCCTCCTGACGAGCCCGGAGCCAGACAGTCCACTGAACGTAGATGCAGCGTCTTTGCTCAGATCCGGGGATACGATGGGATACGAGAGCCTGGTACGGTACTATGTTTGGCGATACGCAAGGAAGGAGGATGATGAGATATGAGCTAGAGGAGGAGGAGGTGTAAGGTGTATGATACTAGATTGTTCGTCTGCTGTTTAAAGGGCTTGGATTAGCGGGACTTGCTTTATATACATTTCTTTTGGCATACATTTTGGAGTACCTACTTTTCCTGAGGTAGTAATATCACGAGCATTACCATTGCCATTGCCATTAGTTGCTAGTTGGGATGTGGAGAATATAATGTTGATGCTTGTTGCCTACAAAGCGTCGTTATCGATAGTCAGCCAGGCAACAGGGCCAAGAGGGAGGTAGGCCCAATACCGGGGGGGCTACCCGATCTCCCTGCCGACGAAGATAGAAAAGTGTGTGTTTATGGCGCTATCAGACGATGTGCAGAGATGTGTTGTCTGAGGTTGAAATTCGTGCCAAGATTTTGCTGAGTTTGGGGGCCAACCGCCATCCGACTTCATCGTCATAATCTTCCCTGGCCAGCCGTCGACGCTCTTCCAAAGGCTTCCTCTGTCTTCACTCCCCTCGTACCCCCCCTTTCTCCCCCTTCTCCCCTTTCTCCCCCAACCCATCATCACCACCATCACCGCTTACGGTAACATTCGATACCGTCTCGCCCAAATGTTCGCCTGTCCGACCCGACGGGCTCTCCTCAGCTGCTCTTCCCATGCTCCCCCTACCAGCCGCCGCCTGATCTCAACGGCCACGGCCAACTCCGTACAACAGCGACCTATTAGACGATATTCTTCTTCGTCATCCTCATCATCGAACTCCAAACCGTTCGGTCCCAACAGCCGTGGCCTCGCGTCCAAGACCGGTGCCTTCAGGAAACGGGAACGACAGTGCGAGAATGGACAGCAGCCGCAGCAGCAGCAACCACAAACAGCGCAGAGTATTGCGCCGCCGATACCTGGCAAGGTATCCGGTGTGGAAATCAAGACAGAGCATCAGCAAGCAGTAGAAGAAGCTCCGAAGGTTGAGCAGAACCCTCTGCCGTTCGTGGCTCGTACGGATCATCTCCGGGCAAAAGGTATTGAAAAAGCCTCGTCCCTTCTCTATTCCCATACGATCCTTGCTAACTCATTCGTCTATAGATATCCATGCATCCTCTTTCTTCGCCCTCCACCGCCCGATGTCAGTACGCTTCCCTGTCCCGGGCATCTATAACGCCAACTCCTTCCAAAAACTATTCGACCCTTCGACCCCATTATCCAACATGGAGCTCCACAAGATCCAACAGGAGGTCCAAGCTCGCCAGCCTACCATCAACGAGAATGAGGCCACAAACAATCAAGACACCATCTTGAGCCCGGACGAGGTTCGGGCTTACGCCAGGAACGGCAGTCAAACGGAACAGAAGGCATCTTCATCAGAGCCCCAGATGAAGATCTCTAGTTCCATCTTATTCGAACAATATCTCCCCTTCAACCCTCCACCACCCCCGGAACCTATCTCCGAGGGAACCATCAAGGCCGAGAAGGCTTCCTTCGAGAAGCTCAAGGGCATGCAAATCATCACAACCACCGAAGGTTCAGCCGACGGGCAGCCATACATTTTGGCATTCTTCCAGGGCCCCGAGAAGCAGCCCGGTAGAGTCGGCAGAGTAAGAAAAACCATGCGCAGCGAGGTTCCAACCATGCAGGCCCTCAGCGTAAAGAGACAGCGCAAACTAAAGATGAAGAAGCACAAGTATAAGAAACTGATGAAGAAGACAAGAACCTTGAGACGAAGACTCGAGAAGCAGTAGTTTCTCCCCTCCGCTTTTTTATTTCCTTCCTTTCGTGTACAATTTCATCCTCTCGTCTTTATTTTCGTATGCTGCTCATTCATGGCGTCCGTTGTCTCTTTTTGATATCCTTTTCTCCCTTCTACTCGCCACCACAACCACTGTCACCACAATAATGGTTTGTATGAAAACTACACTCAAACACACCTCTTCACGCGGCTCTCTCACGAAAGAGAAGCGACGACGCTTTTTTTGACTCTCTCCTTCCACTTATCTATATTACTATTCTTCGTTGGCCCAGTTCCACCCAACAGCTTCCGCGGAAGCGAAACTCGTAGACTTTCTGTTCTTCTATCGATGTTTACATATTTCTTTTGTATTTCTAAATATGTTTCTCTTCTAGGGTACTTTCAAAGTAATTTTATTTTCATATCTTGAATATTGATTGATATGGGATACCCGAGTTCCTGTTCGACTGTAGACACCTTTTTTTTTTTTAGCTCTAGGTATAATTGAACCAAGCAAGCATTCCAGTCAGGGTTTTGTCGAAAATATTTGAATCAGAAGTGCAGGTGGACAATATTAATAGAGCGCTATGCTGCTTGTAGACTAGACTATATTATGCCGGTTATGGTAGATGTCACGATTGCTGGTTCATGAAGGGATCAAGCTAGGACATGACAATCTCTCGATCGTCTTACTACAAACTTACATCGGATGTTAACTTTCGCAGCGGTGAGATATCATGAGCTCGCAGGATTTCAAGAGATAAGTGCAAAGCGACTGCTCGAGCTCCAAGCTATTGTCGCAGACTTGATGTCAGATACCAGGCTAAGAAATGGACTCGAAGATCAATTGACGGGTACACTTGTCTAGCCACTAGTGGTCTAGCAATGCATGCATAGGAATGGTATTATGCGTATGCCTTTACCAGAACCAGCCTGGGGGGTAGGAAAGACTTGGGTTTCTTGGACTTCTAGAAACCGAGATAGTATAGTTGAATCCATGAAAGTGAAGTTACAGTTGGGTTGAGTGTTGACAAATGCAACAGAGTTCATAAGCCTCAAATCCGCAACTGACCACGATGCAATAACAGCACGCAGTGTATCGCCCCCCTATCATGTCGTATCCATCATAGAATGTAGGTATATCCATTCCTCATCAGAACCTTCCTCGATTGTGGCCTAACTAGGAGCCCAACATGTTGAATGGAATTTCAGGGACAGCTCGACAGGGACAGCTTTAACGTGGCCTTGTTATAATTAGCCGAACACGGCTTCGAATGGATCAAAGTTCCTCGCATTGGCCAAATGGGCTACGAATTGGACAGCTCAAGTTGACGACCTCCTGAGAATTGGTCACACCGCCGAGCAGGGCAGGGGCATATTTCCGGTTGGATTCAACCACAGCCGGTTCGAACTCACCAATGTGGCCATAAACCAGGGCGCCTCCCCTTCGAGCTGCGAAGCTTCAAGCCTTCCATATGGATCCATGACGCATCAAGCAGACACAACTTCGACTGCTAAACCTTTTTGAACGCCAGAGTCGGCAGCCGGAGCCAATCGCAGGCAGAGTTTGGTTCACGTCGCTTTGTTGATGGGCCATCAGCTGACCGTTTCAGGTGGCCTGGCCTGGCCGGGTTAAGCTTCGATTTCGGCCTTTTCCCCAACAAACCATCGGAGCTTCTGCGCGATGCCCTTCCCTCGAAGCACCAAGCACAACATACTTATATGCATACACTCCGCATTGACTGGCAGGAGAGTTAATCACAATTGGCATGTGGCTCTACCTTTAAATTCACCTTCACAGGTCAAACTGTCAGCCCAATATCATCAATCTCTGTTTTTGAAGCCAACTGCATTGGCGGCGACTCGATTAATTTGCTTAATTTGCGCCCAACAATTATCGGATCCCTGAAATAAGCTACGTCCTCTTACGTAGCTTTATATCGCCTCCTCCTTGTTTTCATTTGCTTCGAATTCCCTCCGGCTCCCTCTATTTGTATTGGCCACTGAGGCCTGTGACACCATCGGGAAATCACGTATCGCTGTGGAATTTATCTGCGGCAGTGGCCAGATACCAGATAACTAACGTTAAACTCGGTATCAGCAGCAGCAGCTTCTCCTCCTTCAGGCCATCCTTCCGATCAATCTCGTCCCAAAGCGGGTCCCAAAGCATCGTTTTTGTACCCCCAACCCGCGGGACCATCTCGACGCTAGCTGGTTGGGAGGAAGGGTTTCGGACGTACATACCACCACCGTGTATGCATACTTATGCATATGCCTACGTCGCCCTCCAACTAGGTAAACTAGTCTGCCAACCAGCTCGTGAAGGCGAAGAGGAGGCCACCAGTTGTCCGTTGGTATCGATATCGCCAGCTCCGACGGCCGATAAATAGCCATCAAAAGGATGTATCAAAATGAGACTGATCAGCCCGTCTGTCCCCCACCACTTTCATTTGCTGTCGTCCTACCTTCTCCTGATAGCGCCCTCCTTCTACCCCCATAATAAACCCTCCAATAAATCTTCTCCCCCCGTTTCCTCCTCTTCTTCTTCCTCTTCTTCTCGCTTCTCTTCAATACGGTCGTTACACTCGGCTTCCACAAGGCGAAGACGTGGGTCGAACATCAATCTTGAAATAACGCCGACAAACCCTCGACGATCCTCCAGCAATCGAAACAGCTTAACAAAACGCTCACCCCGTCACGCGACCACTTCTAAACTGTCCGTCACCGCAAGTAACCCGCTCGCTATCGTCTCCACCAAGCCCCCTTTGTCTCTACAAAAGTCCGGTCGACATTATTCTTCGCTCGCTAGCGTCACCGGTCTGACGCAAGAACTCATTCGAATCACTACATATCGGAACTCGTCGGCTGCAAGTGCAAGAGCTATGTCTATGGGAATGGATCCACCCTCGGGAGACCACCTGGTGGTTCTCGTTCACGGGTACGTCATGAAAATAACATTTCTTTCTTTGACTATGAATCTCAGTTGCTAACCCTGTCGTTCGATCAGTCTCTGGGGAAACCCAAGCCATATGGAATACCTCGCCGAATCCCTCAAGTCCCGCTACGACGACTCCCAGCTCATCGTCCACGTAGCAGCAAGAAACAGCGGGAACTACACTTATGACGGCATAGAACTCGGCGGTGAACGGCTCGCCGCGGAAATCGAAGAACTACTAGAGGACTTTGCAGATAAAGGGGTGATCATTCGCAAGTTCAGCATCGCAGGCTACTCCCTCGGTGGTCTGGTATCCCGCTATGTGGTCGGCGTCTTATACTCCAAGGGAATATTCGACAAGATTAAGCCGGTGAACTTCACAACCTTTGCTTCCCCCCATCTGGGTGTCCGAACCCCTAAACTGGGGCTCCACCATCACATCTGGAACGTCATCGGTGCACGTACTCTCTCCGCTTCGGGAAGGCAACTCTTCACAATTGACAGCTTCCGTAACACGACCCGTCCGTTGCTCTCAATCCTTGCTGATAAGGATTTAGCATTCTGGAAGGGTCTGTCGGCGTTCAAGAACAAAGTACTCTACGCCAACATCATAAACGATCGCTCCGTCACATTCTTTACCTCCGGTATCTCCAAATTCGACCCATACGCTGATTTAGACATGGTGGAATACAAATACCTTCCGGGCTACGGCGATGTGCTAATTGACGATGATGCCGGTGTCACCCTAAAATCATCTCAAGAGCCGGGCGACGAAGAACCGCAGCGCCCTGCCGCAGGGGCTGTAATCGAAAGGAAGCGAGGCAGTGGTGTATTCGGCACCATCCGGAATTTCGTCCGAGACCTACCCTTCCTAGCATTATATACCGTCCTCGTCCCCGTGGGGCTCTGCTTGTTCCTTATGAACGCCGGTGTCCAAACCTACACCTCAGGCCGCCGAATCCGCCTGCATGCCCAAAACCTCAAGTATAATATTCCACTAGCTGTAGCCGAGGAAGTCCAAGAGGCAATGGATGTGATGGTAGAAGGGCTAAACCACGCCCAAAGAGCCGACCACCTCCCACCCCGCACCGAGGACGAGGAATCGCTCAGCCCACGTCAACAGCCCACAACCTCCAGATCACCACCATCCAGCCTCGAAGACTACCCCTCCACAAAAAGTGAAGAGGACGAAGAAGGGAAACTCCGTCTGGAATCAACCCTCAGCATGCCCGAATTCCCCACGCTAGCCCTAGCAAAGCATCAGTTCGAAATGATCGATTCCCTCGACGCACTGGGGTTTAAAAAGTTCCCAGTCCACATCCAAAAGGTGAAACATAGCCACGCAGCAATCATCGTCAGAAACCCCAAGAATAATGCGTTCAGCGAGGGAAAGATGGTTGTGAAGCATTGGCTGGATGGACAATTCGAGGTTTAAACCCACCCCAAACGAAACGAAACCCATATTACGAAAAGCAGAAAAAAAGAAACATGCCTTACGAGGCTGAGGAGTTATTGATTACGATACCCTGTTACTACTACTTATAACTACGACTAATCCACCCTACCCATCCATTCAGCATGCATTGCGTCCGGCGACCGTTTGAACTTTTTTGTTTTGTTTTGTTTTTGTTTTTTTTTTTGGTCAGGAGCCCCATAGATTACATCACCTCCTCTCCATTTCTACCCCACCAGGCGTCAGATTGCAATTACTCGGAGTTCATGAGCAGAAACCCCATTCATCCATTGTTAGAAACATCTTCACATGTACTGTAGCTTCACAACAACCATCATCATCCGAGCCGGTACCCCCGAGCTCTCACGATCATTACTTCAATCATCACTTTCGTTCCTGATTTATAGCAAGAAATTAGAATAGAAACACCCCCCCGTGATATAAACAGGAGTATACAATGCATTGGATCCTTAAGGACTCAAACAATAAAAGTCATCACCGAAGCAGCACGTCGGCGGCAAAGCAAACGGCCAGGGGCACAATATACAACAAATAAGTGGAGGATTAAGTGTTGTGCCCCTCCCAAACAATAGAATCTGGGAGCCTCGCGGACACGTACATGCGTGCATGGGGAGCACAATAAGGCCGATCGAGGCCAGCGGTACCTACTACTAGTGCATATGCACGAATCCAGGCACTGTATTCTCCATGCACAGCAGATATGGCCCGGGGTAGAAAATTCAGGTCGATAACAATGGACGGCCAATTATACTATCGGGGACTTTTTTATTTCGTCATGTCATATAATAACATACGTCAAAAAAAAAAAAAGGACGAAGTCGAACGCGAGCTCGAAGTTGGAAATGGACAGCTCTGCGGTTCGAGTAACAAAATGAGGGAGTAACATCAGGAGCAGTCGAAGGAAGAAAAAAGGATTTAAAGCTGCTGACGGCAGACCCTTCACGACAATCCGGTCTGGACATGACAGCTGTACAGGACATGTATATGTCCTAGCCCTCACCCGAAGTTCGAACACTCCGGTGCTCTTTTCTTTTCTTTATCACCCTTCTTCTATCTAAAATTACACACTGCCATATTCATCTTCAAGATATTATAATTATAATACTCCCTCTCCAAGCTCCCGCAAGTCATAACGGCGGTCAACGGTGCAGCACCATCCACCAAGCTAGGTCTGCGTCTCGACACAAGCATTTACACCCGCTCTCCCCCGTAGTTACTCAAGGTACCACTATAAACCCACCAATCTAGTATAGAAACGCACTAACATCCTCAGACTCGCAAAGTATCCCCGACATATACATTAAGCCATGAAATCATGGCCACGATATTCAGCCTCCCGATAGAACTCCTCCTCGCAGTCTCCACGGACCTAACCCCAGCCTCGATCATCTCCCTCCGGATGACCTGCCGTTCCCTCCGTGACCGTCTCGAGCCTCTTATCCCCAACGGATACAGGGTCACTATGAACGACCTCCTTGAAATCGAGACCTGGCCGGAATACCACCCCGCCCTTATGCGCCCATTAGCTGCTCAATACCCCGATTCGAACGACTACTTTGCGTGCAGTAACTGCCTAACCCTCAAATCCGCCGATGCCTTCGCAGACAATATGATGAAAGGAAGGAGAGGCAAGTTCGCCAACGAGTCCACAACAAATAAATCCTCCCGTCTCTGCATCACCTGTGGGATCGAAAGGGGTGTATACGCCCCCGGCACAAAGCTCTACCACGGCGGGGCAAAAAGGATATACGGATTCGTATGCGAGACTTGCAGCGGGTTTGAAGAGTTCCAGAATGGAGGCAGCGAAGGGACGATTTGTTCTGGATGCTCGTAGCATCATGCATAGTATTTTTTATAGAATTATATACTATGCAGTTTCCCTTCGGGGTTTTAATAAGCATCATAGACACAGTTTCTCTTCCTTTTAAAAACTTAGTAGGGGAATTGAACCCACGTACAACTGTCGGTTTCAAGAACGTATAAGCGCAGGGTTAAAGCTTGGACAAGTTAAACGGCAGTGTTGAAGAAGCCACACCTCAAGGGTATGCACTGCACCTGTCAGTATAAAAGCCAGCGCAGCACCACCTACATAATCCCAACTATGTATACCCTCGTTAGCCCATAAAGGAACATACCTCCCTGTGCCGCTTCTTTAATACCCCAATAGACAAGTAAGCGGAAGGGAAATATTTAGATATCCCAGCGCCATGCAGTGTCGAGACTGGCCCCGGCGCCAGCTAATCATCACCAAAGATTCCAACAAAATCAACACATTTGTGATCTCCATTAGGCCTGTTCTGTCCTGAATAGGTAGGTTCTCTCAATAGGGCTAGACCAATAGCACCTTCGGCTTTATTAGTTTCACGTAATCCCGGAAACCATTAATATTGTGGGGCAGATTTGTAATACTTGGTGAAATTTCTTGGAGGTTGATTTAGATTCCATTCCTTAAGTAACGCGCCCGGAAGACGCTGATTGACGGTAGGTTCAATTCAAGGGCTAGGTCAACAGCCACTCCTGAGCGACGTCATGACGAGATGAACACCACCATTCAAGATGCTGCAAATAAATCAAAGGGCCCGATTGCATTAACACTAGGCATTTGGAAGACCAAACCACAAACCTTGCGGATCGTCCAATGATAAAACCATCCGAGCCTCTAACCTGAACCTCATCGGACGCCGTTTCCGTTGCGAATACCCGATCCGCTGCGACGAACACCAATAAATCGAACCGAAGAGGAAATTTTCACAACCGTTGTTTCAACATTAGCAAGCCGTCTCACAATCAGAGAGTACTTGTACATTTTGATAATAATCGTTTCGGCGGAAGGTGAAAATAACAAAGGAAAGTCCGGTCGCATACCCTAAACGCTGCCAACGGATACCAGAAACGCTGCAGGTTTAGCCTATTTCTAACCCGTCGAGACGTTCAATAGACCTATTTATGCAATAGCTTCATACTCGGTATTCACAATTACTTAAATAATTGAATGTGTTTGAATGTCCGCATGGGCATGATGTTTTATTATTTTATTGTCTATAGATCTATCGTCTATTTACTCGCGCGTATACCAAATTAGTCGCGTTGGTTGATGGCTTGCGGCAGAGTTTTATCGCAGCTAGGATCATACAAATGCCACAAGACATCGATGCAATACATAGTCCCCAAACATATTGTAGCTCAGACCTACATGTAGCGGAATTTCCTGTTTTACCAACAAGTCGGATTCTCATAGATACTACGCAGTCCATCCAGACACAATATTTAACCCTGGCCCCCGGATGCCCAGATGTGGGCCAAGTTATAATATATACTTTTACTTTCGGTTTGGAGACTAGCCAGCCCAATCGCTCAGAGCTTTCTAATTTCCATATTCTTTATATCTCACACGTTTGGAGTTTCTAAGAAATCTGTAAGCTGTTCTTCGCGGGCACACCGCCGGTCGTTTCGAATAGTTCTTAGACAATTGGTATCCGGCCTTAAGGCAAGGTTGAATCATCAGATCATGGGCAAATCTCATGTGCGATTCTAAACCTAAGATACAGTTAAATAGGTGGAGTGGTAGTGCCGTTCCCAACCGAATTGAAATAACGCATAGCTTATCTCGTGAACCAAATGCTGCCGCGCATAGCTGGAATAACACCAAGCAACGAAACAACCCAGATCTAAGTCAAAGGCAACGATACCCCGCCGACTATTAATATTTTCACACGCGAGCCTCGAGATCGTGTGGCTATGTCAGAATCGAAGTCGCATACGCATCAATGCATTGATTCGTCCATGCGCGCGCTTCTAAGCCCCATATGCATACCAAAGGGCCCGGGCTACTACCAGCCACCGCCAGCATGCGGAATATTCGAAAACGACACAATATGCCATGGTAGAATTCAAAAACAAAAAATATTATGTGACCAGCAAGAATCACTGTTTGCCTAACGGTCAGGCAAGGCCCAGGGTACCAATCATATCAAGTCGATAGGGTGGGGTATACGTACAACTCATATGCTCATATGGCACAGCACATCAGCCTTGTCTCGAGATCTTGCAATCCCCAGATCCTTCGAACATCAACCTAGCAAGGGCAAATACAAAAAGCCAACACGAGAAAAAAGCCATCGATAAATAAGCCAGCATCATCAATTAGAATCAAATATTTAATTCATCCGATCCCACAGCTGCATTCGAGGCTAATCCCCGCGAGACCAGCTAATCCCGCAATTGCAAGCAGTTTATCGAAAAACATGCAGTGCACTGTCCTGGAGAAGAACGGCTCCCCTTGCGATAACAGGTGCCGGGCCAACCGAGGATATTGCACAAAACACAATGCGGAGTATCAAAAACTATACGAATCCTACAAAACGTTAGAAAAGGAATACGATGGTATCGGATTAGAAACTAGCCCTCCAGGCCCCCCGGGAAGTGGTGAATCAGACAGTTGGAAGATAAAAGCTTTGAAAAAGATCAATTGCGGGAGGGAGGTCTGTCAACAACGAACCGAAGTCAATCATCGATTTTTTAACCAAATCTCTCAAACCCAGGCTAACCGCAACGTTAACTGGCAAGAGGGCAATCGTAGCCATGTCCAAAGGATTTTGAAGCTCCAATCCGAGGTCAAATTCTGGGAGGGGGAACTGGAGAAGCGTGACCAGCAGGATAAAGCCTTCGAAAATGCTAGGCGGATCAGGCCCGCTCAAAGTGCCACTCGCATGAGACAAATACCTTACCCCGACACCGCACGAATCCTCAGAGACCGCGAAATTGCTAGAGAGGCTCGGGAAATTGCTAGAGAGGCTCGGGAACTTGCCAGTTCTTCGCCCGAGGAACAACCTAGCCCGTCTACTTTCGCTGCTTCCCTACCATTGATATTAATTGCAATCTACGTCGTATTCTCTCTTTGAAAAGCCGCAGCTACTACGATAAACCAAGCACCGGGCTTGAGAGTAGCTCGAGAAGCCTCGGCCTCTCCCCCTTTCCCATTTTTATTACGGTATCAGGATACTCTATTAGGAGGAAATTACCCTTGGCATCGTGGGTTTCTTCTGCTCATATCTCACTTCCTAGTGGAGAGAGCCCTTATTCAGGATAGATACATGGCGAGAAACAGATTTTTATGCCCACAATATCATCACATTCCCGCCCATTTGGCATGTTTCCTACCTCACGGAATATGGTTTCAAAGAGTTTCTTGGGTCGTGGCGCCGATTTCATTTACGCCTTTTTTCCCTTCATCGCTCCAGAGCCCTTAACGGAGAATCTTACATACTACATGGCTACGCCACACCCTATGTATCTCTATCGCTGTATTTTTTCGTTCAAGAGCGCATCAAGTGGTGGCGTGGACGAATCCATGTGCACATGTATTCTACCTCATACGAAGGAATATATTCTAGGTTCTCGGCTCTCCTAATGTCATACATCTTCTGTAATTTCCACAAGATACAACCGTCTCATCGTCTCGTAAAAGCCGATCGTTGTGTCTCGGCCTAGCTGAACAGGCATACGCATTTGGAACGCCCATTTCCGAATACGGGACCACTATACAAGCGCAAACTTACATAGGCACATATACTTCTTCAAAGTAGTTGTATACTGCAAAGCTTTAGTCAAAACCAAAACATAATTTTTTTTAATTTCTACTTCTACTTTTACCCTTTTTTTCTTCTTTCTTTTCTTTTTTTGAACGTAGTTACAACTTCAAAAATCACAAAGACCTATACTAAACTGAAACAGAAAATAGGAAAGGAAGTAAGAGTGTCCCGAAAGTTCAAATAGCTAGACACTCAATTGATCAAGAAATGGTAAGCAAATATATTAAATATGAACTAATATGCGTAAATCTATACCGCGGCGCCCCGTTCGTGGAGCATTCTTCTAATCCATTCTCTGGTCTCATTGTCTTTCACCTCTTCCAAATCCACCGTTTTGCCTGTACTAAGATTCAGTACCATCTCTCCCTCTCCAATGTCTTCAAATGCCTTCTTCCCAGTATATAATTCCCATACAGAAATTGCCAAAGCATACCAGTCATCAGCCTCCGTAGGTGGTATCCATGTACTCTGCCTCATTTTATTACCACTCCAAGCTGTTAAATGTCCACCCGAAGTGTCTTCTATGAGATCTTGCCAAATCTGAACGCTTTCGTCTGCCGGCCGTGCCGATTTAAAGTCGCATAGACGTATTTTATGATCTTGGCAGATAACAAATCTCGAGAGACAGACATCCCCATGAACCAAGTTGTATTTTGTATGTAGCTCTTTCAAAACCGCAATCATCTCAGTTTTGATTCTATTCTTTTCAGATTCATAAGCGGCTGCCTTAGCATCGGTTTTTTCGGACTCGATCTTAATTGTCTCAATGTAATGTTCGAGTGGGCGTGCAATTTCCATTACAAGACCCACTGGGCGAGGTTGGTTGTTCGGAGGCACATCGAATTTAACGAGACGGCCATGTACTTTGACGCCACAATCACCCGCAAGTTCGGCCATTTCAACCTCCCTAGCCGCGGTGTAGTATTTTATGGCATAATCTTTGTACTTGTGAACTCTAGTGGACGTTCTCGGGTTTTGGTGAGGGAACAATGTGACCGTTTGTTTAAAGACTCTGTGACCTCGTTCAGGATGTATCTCAAAGAGATCGTCCAACGGGATATCGTTAGGTCCAAGCTGCATCATGAGATGTACAGAGTTGAAACAAAATGGTATTATTCAAAGAGGGTATGACTGGGATGTCGTTGTTGGGTGGAAGTCTGAAAGATATGAAGTACGCGTGTTGTAGGGAAGATGGAGGGTACACGGAACAACCTGGGGCACAACGGAATTTATAGGCTCGTCCAGGATAGGCCAGCTCGAGAGATAAAATATTGCGCTAGATATTACGCGGATCAATTACAGATCTGCATCCTAGAAAATCCCAAAGTATTGAAGCAGATCGGTAGATAACAAAGCATTGCGAGATCTCGAGACGGCCCTATATATATAACATAGAGAATTCGAACAAGCGTCAATACCGCCCCGCTTTCATCTCCCGTGTTTCCTCTTGAGAATTTCATAGAATAGGATACACTAAATTATGAAGTAGGAATTATTAAGGGAAATGCGAATATACTAAGGCGCATCGATAGAGCCGACACCAAGTGCAATATTCGAATGTGGCACCCTCGATCCCGAGAGCTAGCAGCCGGGAAAAAACTAAAATTAATATGCCAGAGTAGCAACACTAATGGAAGCACCTATGATGTACTGAATTTACCAAACCGCTCAGTTTTAGTATATTTTTTCAAGGGTATGGCGTTATGTTGATTTAACAGCTTCGCGATTTGCATATATCTATCTATTCATAGCGCTGAGTACGTGCAGGCGCTCAATAAAAAAACTGGGCAACAAATTCAACTCAAAAATACCACAAAGAGTTGTAAGGGTTTCATGAGTTGTAGCTACTCCTAAGCGCACCATACGCTTTGGATCCATATATCAATATATCCTACAAAACAAGGCTTCATGAATTCCAATAATCACCCAAATATACCCCAACCTAGCGGGAGAAAGCCTTATTTCAGATGAACTTTGTATAAAGTGAAAGCTTTGGCGCCTTAAGGTCTACATGTTAGCTCGTGGAAAATCAATATGCAGTATCTCAGCATGCATGCATGACATATATCCAGCCAGCTTGAAATCTTGTAGCCTCGAATCCGGGAAATCTTGCCTAACAGGCAATGCGAGGTTTGCTTCATGATGCAAGCACCATGCATGTAGATGCCTTAGGCAAACGACAAATAACGGGCACGAGACTATATTTGCTCACTCCGGGGCATGTTTCTAAGTAGAGATATGAGCCCTAAGTCGGGTGCGAGGTCGAGAAGTGGGGATTAAATTAACTGCGAGGCCATGGCACAGCACACCTACCATGTCTTGTCCCGTACGATCTGGCACCTTATGATTCGACGTACAAGAGGCTCAACTCTAGCCCTCAGCCTTTCCGTTTAAATCTCTAAAAGACGGGGACCAACCTTACCCCAGCGATAGGTTTTCCAGCGCTGTAGTTCTTGCTTTCACACTACCACTTCAAACCTAAGGCTAATGGATTTTCAGCAAAGCGAAAGTCAATATATGCAATATAACATAAGAAAACCGACTTCGGAGTGGTCTCGTATCTCGTATCCAGACCGCACAAAGACTAACTGCTTCGCGGATTTGGAGCCGTCAAAGTCACATTACTTGGGCCTTCTCCATATCAACCCATTGCTGTATATACCACGATACACATATACATTCCAACAATACGCGCAAAGGCCAGGAGAAATAATCTAGCCCACATGCCACCAGCCCCCAACCCGCAAGGCAGGGGATCCCGTTGGTGGTCGGCTTCCCAGCCTTCCGCTGAAGCAGACACAAAATGTCATGCATTTCACAAGGATGGTACTGATTGTTGGGAAGATGTGAACTTCCCCGGTGACAAATACTGCCTACGCAAAAGCTACAAACTTGCGGAAGCGAAATATGACGCAGTCGAAATCGAGGAAGGCGAGTCTGACATACAGAAAATTATAAAAAAGCTCGCTGCAGGCAGAGAAGCGGTGAGACTAAGGGATCAGGCCAACCGCCGATTTTACGGCCTGTCCGAGGATAACAGCGGTCATAATAGGTGGATCTTGAAGCTCCAAAATAGTATCCAAAAGTTAGAGCAGAGTCCAGAACTAGTTCAATGGAGGCTAGATCTGGGGCGGCGGCGCGCGAACGACCAAAAACCAATACCAGCCCGATCCCTCCTGCAAACAGGACCAAAGCTTGCCGCAGAAGTGATTGTCCTCGAGCAAGGGCGGACGATACTTCCCCGTCGATCGCTCCACCAACCCAATCCAATAGCTGAGGTATTTCTGTTCAACAGCGTTAAGAGCAACGGCTTGGAGCCAAGGAGACCGATACTAAAGAAGATTTACGATCTGGCTCCCTCATTGAAGGCACATCCTACCTCCACCACTGGGGAGACATCCGAAATGGGAGAGCGGAGTCCACGCGACGATATCCTCCGCTTTTTCCTCCGCGAGATCATTCTTCATAGAGGCGACCCTAGCGAGATTTCCAGAGCCGTCAAATGCCAAAATATCAGTGCCTTCCTGCGATCATCGTCGAATGCAGAACTTGATTCGTATGTCACTATTTTCGAGGCATTCAAAGGCTTAAAGTTGCTCCGGAATTCGATGCCGAATTCGCTCCAAATCGAAATTATGCACTGCCTACGCGATGCTATTTGTGACTATATTTCAGACTCCCAACCCCCACCGTCGCCCATATATATAAAGCCAACTCTTTCTATACTCGGTGCTAATATTATTCTGGAGGGTACGTATCCGCACCGACGAATGGGTATTAGATTTTGGGACTGTCTTTGGACAAACTTTGAATGCGAGGTGCAAGGCGAATATCTAGATATATTTGCTGTTAGATTTAGAGATCTGATACAAGTCAAGGTTTTGGCGGCGCTGAGTAGGTACCGTTCATGGTGTCCCGACTACCCTCGCCCTGGCCCTTACAGGGAACCGTCTATCCAATATCTTTCTCTACACCGCGCCCTTGTGATGCAGAGATTCGTCCCCATGGCAGAAGGCATCTATGATTATGACGAATCCTTAAAGTTCAAAACTGCAGGTTGCGAACTCACAAACACAGAAAAAAGATGCTATATTTTAGGGAGAGTGTCTCTTTCGTCTGGAATGAGCTACCGCCTAGAACAAAAATTGACAAGAATGGTTGGAAACATCATAGTCCTGATATTCGACTCAGAAAAAGGATATGATGTACCCATGTCGCATACCTCTGGAGAGCCAGTTCCTTGGATCATAAGAAATCGGACGGTCCAAGTAGGTAGTCCTCCCTGCCTTGGCCCTTGGACAACCGTCCTTGATGCAAAATCCGTATTTCTCCAGGACGACTGTCGCCTAAAAAAGTTGCAAAACAGGTCACTAGCAAAGGACTACCTCGATTTTCTAATTATTGACAGAGACCCATGGAGGGGTTTTCAAATACTTCGGGAAGTAGCCGAAACCATATGTGAGCTTTGTGGCAAACTTTCATACCATCAACTCGCACACGAAGCCATTCAAAACTATATTCCCAGTCATGAAACCACGCTAGATTTCAACGATGAAGAGAGTATCCATTATTTAGATGAATTCAGTCTTCAGGATGCAATTGACTTCCAAGGAGAGCCAATGCTTCGCTTCTCCTATGTGGAAAACCGTTCCCGATGTTGGGATACTACAGGCTCATTTCGCGATACTCTCGAGACTCGGGCCCAATATACAAAACAGCAAATTACGGGTCGCCTTGAGTCACACTCTATATCGGGGATCTTGTCGGATTTAGAAGCACACCAAGTCATCACGCCAATATTAGAATACGAGGTATTGGATACGAATAGCCCTCCCATAGTTGTGAAAGGTTCAGACGGGTTTGATGACCTTTACTTCTGTTACACCTACGACATGTATCCCAAATACGAGCAAGAGGTCCTTAGATACACTGTCCGACGAAGGAAGGGCCTTTTCGAATTTGCCAAAGCCTATAAGAGATCTCATCCTGGGGGCGTGTTTGCGAAGGGAAGAATCAAAGTTCCGTATTGCGCATGGCCTCTACCGACTTCAGAGCTACCAGGCCTTGAATCTCTCAAATTTAGCACAAGACAAGGCTGCATATACAAGTGGAACCTGGTGCCGTTCGATCTACCCGGTGCTTCCCGCGCATGGCAACATTTCATTGATCAGGAGATTAACGACCTGCTTCCATTCGTGTGTATTGTAGATACGACGGTATTGGTATGTGCTGACTCTTATGCGGCTGTGCAAAGTTGCCTCAAAGCTTTATTTGGGCTCGGGAGGAAACATAATATATCATTTTCCATCCCATCACCAGCCTTATGGACGAGAGATTTCGGCAGTTAAACCTCGACTCGTTGTGGGAAGGCGTTCGCCCTGCCCTCGAGGGCGCTATATTTGCGGGTACGGATAGGTACCGAAGCGGCGAGATCGATGAAAGCGGAGACATGCCACCGCCTGAACCCGAATGGATGGCATACGCGAGAGGTGAACTAGGCGCTACAGATTCAGAGGCTCCGGACACGGACGAGATAGAGTCCGATCTAGATCGAGCTATAGCTAGGTATTTGTCCAGTCACTAGACCTCTAACTTCTCAGCCACTATATGTAGGACCTTTGGTAATCAACGTAACGTAACCGGAAAGAATTAATGCTCCGTATACCCCTTTTACGGTCGTGCTAAGGAATAATATAATAAAGCTAGTTAACTAGGGGGCATCACAATGGAACTATTTACGAAATGAGATACCAGCAAATACATGAACGCCAGGAGTCTTCATAACATCGACGTCCCGTGAAAAGAGTGTCATACGATACGATCAAAGGCTAATATCTCTCTACCTTTTCAGTCGTCCCTGTGGCTGATACCCACAGGGGCAAACGACCGCGTGCCTTGATATCATGTTAAAACTCTAGCTATAGATACATACATATAAACCTCATATCGACTTCAAACACCCGGGGCCAATGGTGCCGTTGCGTGATTGCGGAGCTACCCACGTTGCAGATTGTATGAAAGGCTGGATTTAAGACCACAATTATAGGTCCTTCGTAATATTGCACCGTCTGAAACTGACTCAGCAGGCGAGACTTTTTGCCGTTATAAAATTATAAAAGTTTATAAACCTTCTTTTTTATATCGGCGGTAAAATTATAAAGTGTAGTCTGGGGCATTATTTTCTTTATCCTAAATCCTCTCATTACGATATAAAACCACTAGATGAGTGAAGATCTGATATATAAACCCCGTTTTTAAGCCATTGTATGCTCGGTGTACATATATCTGTATGCATCGAGGGGGTTAAACCGGCTAAAAGGACCAATATTTGTTGTAGTCCTCTTCCGTCGATTCAATTCTCTCACCCGTGGGTTTTCAATCGCCAGGAACGTGGTTCTGAAGCAAACCTTGTGCAACATTTCGCTGGACCGCGGAACAGTTGACGAATATGGGATCGCTAGAAAGGGTCGAGAGAGTTTAACCGGTCCCTTGCATAATGTCTGATTTGAGCCAGCGGGTTCGTTCGCAAATGCATACGCAGAAGGTTCGGATGCAACCACAAAGCCCTTCGCTCTACATTTCCATACAGGCTAAGAAAGTAGATTGCCTTACCAGTAACCGTTCCCACCGGTAGATTCCGAAGTATGGATTAACGTTTCCTGCAGATTGAAGGTAGCGAGCTACATGAAGGTTCCTGCCCAAAATATTTCTGTTCGAGAGGAATGTTTGTCGCTGGATAGTGTTTCAACCTCATCTCCAAGCTCGAAGAGGGCTCGAAGCCCACAAAATCCAGGCCATTGGCTCTACCCGTTCCTAGGCTTGAAACAGCTGGCCTACCGGATGGTTCCGTGAGCCGAAGAGCGAACATTCCCGCGACATCACTTGAGGCGTTTTTAGATTCTGGGAGGTCAAAGTGTTGAGGGAGAGTTCAAGACATCGGCGGCAGCATGCACAGTGTGTGGCCGCTCGTCCAGCCTCCATGAATCAGTCTATTACATATCTTAAATGTGGTCTGGAGCTCTTAAACGTTTGAGACCTGACCCGGGAGTTGTTTAAACTAGTTGCCGAAGGTCAATCGGCGGATATGCATAGGCCGCTACTACGTAGCTACATACGTAAAGGGGCTTTCTCTCAACTTGAAAGTGGATCACAGATGAATGTTTTTATTATCCACGACCTGCTGCGTGACCTCCAAAACTGCGATACTCGGATCCATACCCAAGGGGCGGTGGATCTTGAGACGAACCAGCGCCAGGCTGCAAGGTTTTTCCGTCCCCTCTCGCCGTCTGAGGCCCCGCCCTGAAAGGGGAATGAATTCCTTGTACGCAGATATGCATATGCTGACAGCACCAAAGAAACTTTACACTTTGTGACGTCGTAGAATGGCTCGGGCTTGCAACTAAGAACTGGATACCCGCGCCTTTTGACCGACGGGTATCACATTGGAACACGTAAAACCAGTGGTATCGTGAAGCAAACTAGTAGCTACTTAGGGCTTGAGGTGGAATCGCACCCGAAATAGCCAAGCGACCCCACAAAAGTTCGATGCAATCAACGATGATTTCGCGACAAAATAAAACCTCAAAGCAAGGTTATTCTAGCAAAGGAAATCGATTGATCCGAAGATAGGAGAAAAAACCCACGCCGCTTTGCTTTTTTGGGCTAGGGATGTTATAAAATGTGTCATTGATTTGCACATTTCTGGCGATGTTGAACGGGACGCATTTGGCTTCAAAAACAAATCAAAAACAGCACGGACTTTCGAAAAGAAAAGAAAAAGCAGAAAAAGCACGAGTAATGCAATGCACCTTGACTAGCAGAAAAACGCCTCTTCAGAACCGTGTGATGACCTGTGGAAGCTATATCGACAGCTTGGATTTTAAGTGGTGGAAATCGAATCCTGTCAGATACGATGGAGATAAGCTGTCAACCAAGCAAGCAAGGGATGGAGAGCGACCTGCTTCGACGAAATTTCGAAAAGCGCACTGATTTCAGGTTTTGATCCCATAGCGCTGATGATACGATAGTACCCTTGGACATTCCCACTCTCCGAGATTTATGCCCCCCCAAAGAAGGCCAGATTTGAGGCACAGCTGCACGCGGCATATATTGAATCTTTTTTTGGCACATTAATGTTGGCATCGGCTTGTCAGGAACGGCATTGGGCTGGATTCTGGCCATGTGAAAAGCACGAAAGAGAGGAGGAAGCCGTCTGTTTGCATTGTTGGTTGATGTTGGGATTTGGAGGAGGAGTTGCTCTTGCGTATATCCCTGTAGATTTAAAACGTAAAGGGCTAAATGTTCGCCCATGACCAGCTGCAGGTTTTGTTCGGCATGTAAGTCATCGTTCTGTGGGAAGGTTGGAAGGTTGTGGGAACGCTCTTGATCGAGCTCGAGCGTGCAGAGGTTATTTCCGAATGTACGCAGCACACAAGACAAATAATTAGGCATGGGATATCAAAGACTGAGACATGTGGAGGCTGAATCTCCTGCTGTCCATTTAACAATGCCTCCCCACGCCGTTTGACTGTTTCGTTGATAGCAAAGAATGCCGACGAAAAGGGGGCGTCTAGGCTTTTCTCAGACCATGATGATGGCATTAAACTGGAGCTGGCTAGACTTGCCTGTCTCCCGAACCAGAGTTAGTAGCTGTCTGCCAAGCTGGGGAATGGCGAATTTGTTCGATATATGGGGAATTGATACGGTATATTGCGCTATGATCCCTCTTCTGTGGCAGCTGTGCCTGTGCAGTTAGTGTCATTTTTGCTTTGGCTCGGTTCCCCACAATATAGTAGTTTAGATGCATGGAAGGGAGATGGGAGAAATGCTTGGTATTCCTTGGTGGAGGAAGGTGGAGAAGCCACTGAAAATGAACAAAACGAACATTATCACAAGGGAAAAACTTCTACCACGTATCAAGCGGCCGGAGGTTCGAGGTGAGCCATGGCCAATTGCGAGACTCGGAACTCAAGACATGTCGACAAATGGTAATATATTATCTAATCGGATTGACCCAGCGAGCCTCGGGGGCAAAAAATGAATCTTGACAGCTCGCTCGTGGGAACGATTTTTATTGGATGCTCTAGCTCAAGGATGGGCCAGGCCTGTCATGCATACATACTTCATACATGTATGTATATACATACATACCTTCATAGAGGTACCGCTACATAAAGGTCCATGTTCTCTGTGCATAAGTTTTGTTGTTAATGTGTTAGATTTCTTTGGCCCATACCGTTTATCAAACGGCTTTTCGGGACATGTTGACGCCTGTTAAATATAATACAAACCTCATATATAGCAAGATTCATAAAAACATGCATGCGAAGTTTTTTGGATGGTCCGCTCTAATTCTAACGATATCCGTGACCGTTCTACCGTAGGTTAATCTCGCATTCAAACAAGTTTCCTCGCGACATCGTTTATAGACTTCCCGAGTGTACCCCGTAGTTTTATCGATGGCTGCTGACTGTCTCCTAAACCCTTGATCAACAATAGAAGTGTGGAGAATTGTGACTTTGAGACCCTAGCGGCGTGCCATATATGCAAAGCACAGACTTGTTGTCGGCCATTCCACCGTGATTGCACCTGGGTCCGAAATAAAAAGTCATTGCAGGTGGAGTTTTAATTTTCTGAGGGGGCAGCTGCGGGAATCACCTGCCTAGGGGCGGGATTCTGCGTTTTTTCTTCCTGAGGTGGTGGTTTAAATATCTTGTATTTCCTAGCGGCTCTGAAAGATTGGGAATACTTTTTTTTATCCGGCTCCTTTGTTGGAAAGTCTTGGAGGAAGTTCGATTTCAACCTGAATGTCGGGTATAGAGCACGGCTCTTCGGTACTCAACCGCCAGGTAACCGTCAACTAGTTGCAAAAAGGTTCGAAATAACGCCTTTTCGGTTATAGTTGGATGCACGTAAGTAAACGGTGGGCTTTCCTTTTATATCCCTGCAGCACCTTCAGGTTTTTCCGAAATCCTACTTGTCTCCCCCAGACTTCGAAGCCTAAGATCAATTGATCAACACTCGAACTGTGCCAATAGCTTCCCCCTCATAAGCACTTGCACGTACATAGTATATATGCGTTTGCACTTGATCCCGAGATGAATCTTTTTTGGTAATATTTCCGGCGTGGTTCCATGTATATTTGCTTGTGAATGTTGAAGGTTCGAGGCAAAACCGTCGCGGTGTCGAAATTTCGGAGCCAGTCGTTTTTCTGACGTCTCCTTAATTTCGATTAACATTTTAGTCCGTGATTTTTTGTTCAGGGTCTGGCGAGCAGAAAAGAACATCACAGGATCGACTTGCCCCCATCTGCGATGCATTTCGCACATTCCTTTTCGTAAACATATCTTCCCCGCCCCGCCCCCTTCAGTCCGGGTGCAACCTCGGTCGTAGACCTTCGGTCTTTTCGCACTCAGTAGATTTTATTGTTTTTTTTTTTTTTTTTTTTTTTTTTTTTTTTTTTTTTTTTTTTTTCCTTCACAGATGTTGTTGTTGTTATTAGTACCACAACTGTTGGTTTTGGAGTCCCGAACGAACCATAAAGTTGCGATACTAGGCTGCCTGTCATCCCCACGCACGCCACGATTTCTATCTGTTTTCGAGTGGGCCATTGCTCCGTTTCAGCCATTAACCTTGATCCCTCACTAGCCCGACCAGCTAACGTTTGTAGCGCTGTCTTGGATCACATTTGTTTGGATTTTCGATTCAAACATTGCAACGACAGGTTGAAGGAAGCTTTTGAATGTTCGAAGTTTACATCCACATCAGTCCCACAGACTCGCAGAAACGGGATCACCCTGGTATCTGGAATTCTTTCAGCTGCAACTAAGGCGAAACTGTCAAGATCAACTTGTCGTTTTTTTTCAACGGCTTCCTATTTTCGGTATACAAACTTGTAACGGGGTACTAGGAAGGCAATTCCCGCATCGGGTCGGCCGCGGAGTGTTCGGATTTCAATAACGGCAAACGTATATCAGCCCGCCGGTTCGCCTGCTTCGCCAAAAAGGAAAAGAAAGAGTGGCTATATCAGACGACTTTTTTGTTATCACCAGCCCAACCGACGATTCAATACTCGATTTGCGTCCGAACTCCACTTCTCCCGCCACTGACGACAGGTTTTTGAGGACACTGTGTGACTTAATAATAATAATACTATATTCGTTGGGTAAGTACCAAACAAGGTATTTCCTAGTGTTTTGTTATCATTTTGGCACTGTTCCAAAGACAAGTACCGATACTTGCCTTGTCGATATCGATATACATGATATTGGTATCTTCAGTTAATTGCCCCGAGATGGTGCGGACGCCTCGGGTCCGCAGAGCAAGCGCTGCCTATATATATCTGCTGGTCACTTTCACGAGTTTCAATTCCTGCGGCCTGGTCGATATCGAGGCACCAAGGCTATAGTACCCCGCATGTATACGTTTGAATTTACATGAAAAACCCGAACTTCTCGAAGGAAAGGGCTCGCGAAACAGATGCAAAGGGAAATACGACCTTTCGAACAACATTTGCAACAGTTGTTTGTGTTCTGGCCTGTAGGCGAGGGTTATTATCAATATTGTCTGGGTCCACTGTTTGCTGTTGATGTTGTGCGATTCCAACCGCAAGGTACCATTACCTCAGTTGGGTTTCTTAATACAGGAACATATAGCAGATGGCTTCGAAGCTAGCGTCCTTTGTCATGCTTGCTTTGAGGCTATTGACAACTTGCTTGGCCGAGCTAAGTTGACATCTGCCTGTCTTTGTCCGCATTGCATTAATATCATCATACATCCTAAAGTTCTTAACTTATTCCCCATCGATATCCCGGACAGCTCCACCCAGACATATTACATATCGCATATTAGTCCCCATATCTTTCTCTCTTTCCCATGTTCACCTAAAGCAGGCAGATCTATAACCCATAGTTTCTCGGCCCTTCACTGCCAATTTCGTTCAGCCCTCGGTTCTCGAAAGTTATCCCTCCGTTGATTTCTTTCCGGCGGCTCTTGTCGTTTTCTGTCACCGTTTAGGCCAATTCCTCGGGCTTGGTTGCTCTACCTGTGGTCCGTGCCCACATTCGCTGTGCAGGCACACGACGCCAGACAACAGCCAGGAATTCTCGGTCAGGGTAAAGGGAAAAAAAAGTTCCTGTGGTTTGAGGTTTCGTATGTCCATTCTCCACTCGAACTTAACTCTCCCCCCTCCTCGTCCTCCCTGCATTGCATTATTATTGCGCGCACACCAGCAGCAGAATCAGAAGCTGGTGCGCTGCGACAGGAAGCAATTAGTACATATAGTCCGAATTGCCCCGAGTTCCGAATCCCCAAATCTTGACTTCAGCCTGATAAGAAATAAAAAAAAAGGTTCCTGCAATTGTGGGAGCCCACCAGATCCACATCCATATCCATATCCACCCACCGGGCCCATAACGTCTGTCTGTATGTATGTCTGTTAGACCCGGAACCTTTCATCCTGCTGCAAGCCCAAAATTTCCCCGTTTCGCGGAGACGCCATGGTGAATCTGGAGTAGGCGAGTGTGCCGTGGCCGTTTTCACTCATCGTCTTGTCACGGGTGTTTTCCCCCAGGACTTCCTGTCTCTTTTGGCCTGGTTAGTGGGTTTGCCTGTACCACGGTTGTTCTTGAGGATTCTTTTTTCCTTCTCTCTGCAGCCTTCGTCTCATTTCTTTTTTCCGTTAAAAGAAAAAAAAAATTAAAATTGCCTTATATAATTATTATACAAGGCCTTTTTGACTCCTGTGGGCGGCCACTCTCGAGGCTTTTTCTTTTTCTTTTTCTTTTCGTTCCCCGGATCTGATTGATTTAATTATCTTTTTGACAGGACGGACCGTATTAACATTTCGTCTTGTCGTCAGTGCAGTCTGCCATCCAGTCCGGTCAGCTACATGCAATACGTACCGTCCGAGTACCCCAGGATTTCAAATCGATAACATCGGTCCAGTCGAGTCGACCTCCTTCCTCCTTTCCGGCAGCGAAAGCACCTTCCATCGCACGGCCGGCTAGCTGCAGAACAGAACTGCAGAAATTGACTGCAGACCGACCAGGTTCCCCGATTAATATTCGCCTTCCGCATCTCAGCTTAGTATCCGGCTTCCTGAACGAGCAGTCGCTCCTTTCGCCTTAGTTTCCGGGCTTGGTGTTGAAACGCAGCCCAAAACAACAACCAACGACCGCACGACCGCCTTTCCGTTCTCACCTTACTAAACCAGTATCTCCAGCCCTTCATCATCTGCGCTTCATTTCAAATTCACCACTTTCCGTTCAGCTGGACGACAATATTCTCTCCCCTTTTGCCCGCCCCGGAGCCGTCCGCCTTTTCCCCGTGCCTGGCCGAGTTTTCTAGAATTCCATTGTACTCCGATAACGATAGCATCAAAATCCTGGACCGACTCATCCAGCAATTCATCGATTCATCAACCGATTCCTCAATCAGTCAGTCAGTCAGTCGGCTCATCAACACCATAGGCTATCGCTTCTGCTGCAATATATCCTTGCCTTTTTTCGATCGTATCTTTCGGAAGACACAAATAGAAACAACAACTTCTGCTGTGGCTCTCGACATCGTTCTATCCTTTCCCAATATAAAAATCTATTGATCCATAGATTCTACCGATCATACCGGACTATAGGGACGAAGAAAGATCATATCCTTCCTCCCTCTCCCCCCATTCCCCTTTTCTTTATACATTTATATAAAAGTTGCGAGAAATCGCAGACCAATACGCTTGCCGCGTTTAGGGCACTGTCAAAATTAAGCTATCCAAGATTCCGCTCTTCGGGTCATTCCTCGAAATGTGCATGGGTGGAGATGCACACGAAGACTCAGCCGAAAGGCTGCGGTCAAAAGAAATCGAGCGTACGCTCCGGCAGGACGAAAAACGAATGGCGAGGGAGGTTAAACTACTGCTGCTAGGTTGGTTCCCACCATCATCACCCCAAGGATGCTGAAGCTTGCCACTAATACGTTTATGCGGGTTTCAGGTGCCGGTGAAAGTGGAAAGTCTACAATTCTCAAACAAATGCAGCTGATATACGCCGCCGGGTTCCAGAAGGCCGATAGGGAGAGATACCGTGGGATAATATTCACGAACATCACAGAATCTATGAAGCTTGTGCTGGAACAGATGGAGCACTTTGGCCTGGCATTCGAGAAGGCAGAGAACGAGGTATGGATCTCTTGACATCGACAGAGACAGATGCATACTGATTTTTACTCTGCACTTCTAGCAACATGTCTCTTTAATCTTGAACCAGAAAGAGCTCAGCAGCGGCGAAAAGATGCCAAAGGACCACCTCGCACCTCTAAAGTCCTTGTGGAACGATGCAGGGGTACAACAAACGGTAGCCCGAGGGAACGAATTCGCCCTCCACGACAACCTATCATAGTAAGTTCCCCTCATTGCTTTCGAGCAGAGCATAATGTCTGACCGATCTCTAGCTACTATGAGGAACTGGATAGAATCTTTGCTCCTGACTACATCCCCAACGACCAAGATATCTTGAGGTCGAGGCTAAAGACGACCGGAATCAACGAGACAGAATTCGACCTTGGCCAGCTAAGATACCGCATGTTTGACGTTGGCGGGCAGAGATCTGAGCGAAAGAAGTGGATTCATTGCTTCGAGGGTGTTACCGCCCTGTTGTTCCTGGTTGCCATCAGTGGATACGACCAGTGTCTCGTCGAGGACAAGGATGCCGTATGTACACCCAGCAACACGCCCGTTTCAGGCCCAACCACTAATGATAAAAATATATAGAATCAAATGCAAGAAGCCCTGATGCTGTTCGAATCGATCTGCAACTCGCATTGGTTCATCCGAACCTCGATCATTCTCTTCATGAACAAGATCGATCTCTTTCGCGAGAAGATCAGTTCGTCGCCCGTGAAGAAGTACTTCCCAGATTACACCGGAGACCCAGATTCGTACAAGCAAGCTTCGGAGTTCTTCCACGACAACTTCAAGAGGCTCAACAGAAACCCTTCAAAGGATATCTACGTGCACTACACCAACGCCACTGACACAGATCTCCTCAAGATTACCATGTCCAGTGTTCAAGATAGTAAGTTTCCATCGTATCAGAGTATCATTCCGCACAGGCTAACGCAGATTACAGTCATCCTCCAAAAGAATCTCCACCAACTAATCCTATAAACGCTCGAACCCGTTCGAATCATCCTTTAAGACCATATAATGAATAGTAGCGGGACCGGTCGCCGAATGTATATATGTATATGTGTTTACCCCGCGAAACGACCAGCAATCCCGACCTACTCGGGCGGCCATGCGGCCCCCAGCTGTTCGTCTATACTCACCACGGCCTCCTCATTCAGAACTGCTTTTAATTACTGTTTATCTCCCCCTTCTCTCTTATCATAGGGAATTTTCTATAGCATGGTGTTCTGGGCTTGTCTGTTATCTCGCTTTTCTGTTTTTTCTTTTCTTGCAGTATCCGAAATCATAGCCACAAAATCGGGGGGTTCCGTCTGGTGTTCTCATTTCCGTTTTTCCCTCCCCCATGTTAGTTTTTATCTTTTTGTTCGCACGGCGCTGAATCCAAAGCGTTCTCACAAAGATGCCCTGTTATGACACACACGGACACAACCTCAATTTCTTTTAATTCCCTTTTTTTCCCTTTTCCATCTTCGTTTTCCTTACAAGCGAACGCAACATTCTGCATATTTTAACACGGCAGATGCCTCTCACTCACTCTCCAAACTCCTACTGTTGATACTTCTAACGGCTGCATTATAATTAAAAGATACTGCTCTTTTTCATTATCTATCTCTTTTTTCGGGTGGTTAAAATGCATTGCACTGGCCGTGGACTGTCTTTACCGTACTTTGTTTTACTTACTGTGCTCGTCTCGTTGTTTTTGATCGTTCTATACAAGCCAGCGGGATTATATCGAATACTCATGGAGATGGATGGAATGGGGGATTTTGTGTCTACAGCGCCTGTTTATAGGCACTTCTTTACATAGCTTAGGCTAGTCGTAGTCGTAGTCGTAGTCGTAGTCATAGCCATCAATTATTATTTTTACACACCGCCTTCCACCTTCACCTGTCGTAAATTCTCCCGAAGTTGTTGCATTTTCACCCGCCGTTTTGGTTGCATTGCGTTCCGCTTATCTCCGCGTCACACACCCCACAATCCGCCATCCCGCAAATTTTCAAAGCTTCGCCAAAAAACCCAACAACCACACCTCATCACCCCCCGCTTCACCGACAAACAATGGCAACAGCACTAAACGCAATCTACCGCCTCGCGGTCCCCGCCGCCGTGGGTGTCGGTCTCCTCCAGGCCTCGCTTTACGACGTCAAGGGCGGTTCTCGCGCCGTGATCTTCGACCGTCTCAGTGGTGTCAAAGAGACCGTCGTGAACGAGGGAACCCACTTCTTGATCCCATGGCTTCAGAAGGCGATTGTATACGATGTCAGGACGAAGCCGAGGAACATTAGCACCACCACCGGTAGTAAGGATTTGCAGATGGTCAGCTTGACGCTCAGGGTTTTGCACAGACCCGAGGTTTCCAAGTTGCCAAAGATCTACCAGGTACTCCATACACCCGCTCCCTTCCCTCTTTGTGAAAGATATATAATACTGACGGTAATTACAGTCCCTAGGTCTAGACTACGACGAGCGTGTCCTCCCCTCGATCGGTAACGAAGTTCTAAAAGCCATCGTCGCCCGCTTCGATGCCGCCGAATTGATCACCCAGCGAGAACAAGTCTCCAACCTCATCCGCGCCGAACTTCTAAAACGTGCGAATGAGTTCAACATCGCCTTGGAGGACGTTAGCATCACCCACATGACCTTCGGGAAGGAATTCACCAAGGCCGTTGAGCAGAAACAGATCGCGCAGCAGGATGCCGAGAGGGCGAGGTTTATTGTCGAGAAGGCGGAGCAGGAGAGGCAGGGTACGTTCCCTTCCCTTCCGCCGTATTATAATCGAATGCAACTAATAGTGATTTGAAAAACAGCATCCGTCATCCGCGCCGAGGGAGAAGCCGAATCAGCCGAAACCATCTCCAAAGCCATCGAAAAGAGCGGCGACGGCGTGATCCAGATCCGAAAGATCGATGCCGCCAGAGAAATCGCACAAATGCTCGCCAACAACCCCAACGTTACCTACCTCCCCGGTGGCGACGCCGGAAAAGGCGGAAACTACCTCCTCGGATTGCGGTGAATAAACTAATACCTACATTCTTCGAAAAATTGTAATATAAGATGGAGAAGCTTAGGGGTTTTTGCTTAATGATCACGGGTGGTATCTCCGCACTTAAACCGTTCTATGGAGGAACTTGGATCTACTATTAATGGAGGACTGCCGGGATGAAGCTTTTGAAAGCGGCTTTTTTGGAAGCTACTATTATTGTACATAGACACTTACTTTTTATCCCAAAAGGAATTTTTCTACGATTGATTATCATATCAATTGATAATGGCTATGAATTCGTTCGAGTCGTATACCGCGCCTGAGCTAAGACAGAATAACCACATACGATAACAAGCACCATTCTTCGACCCTCAACAAGTTGAGGAGTCTGGCGACGAGACAATTCTTCGACTAGCTCTGGTTTACGAAACGAGCACTACTACCCCTAGAAGACCACGAAATAATTTGGACTCCGATCTAGACTATTCCATCCCAAACGAAGCAAGACATCTCTTCGCCGCCCCTTCGCCCGCCCAATAAGCCCCGCTGACACTAGCAAGCCCCAACAGCGGCGCCGTATGCTCTCCGCAGAACCACAACCTCCTCTCCCCGACGCCCTCCCCGATAACCTTCACATCCTGAACACCATCCACCAATCCCACGGGGAAATTCGTATAACTCCCATTACCGGCGTATTCATCATTCAACCAATTCGTAGAGACGTATTCCCTCGGAATACAATCCGGATCATCAGCTGAATAATTCGGCAATTTCGAGATATAAGGTTGGAAGAACGCCAAAATCTTCTGCCTAGCTTCCTCCGGAGAAGCAGAGAACTGGAGGATGGAGGTTATGTATTTTGAGGTCTCGCCGTGGGTGTAGAAGAGGAGGGTTGGTTGGTTGTACGGCGGGTGGATGTGGGCGAGGGAGATCGCGGCCGTGGTTTTACGGTTTGCGGTCGAGTCCGCGAGGAAGACGAAGTAGCTGGGGCCATCCATCCAGAAGGGTTTTGGGAAGGTTATGTACGTCTGCCACCGCCGTTAGCTGCTGTTGTATACCTCTTTGGGGGGGATAGGTACCTTCTCCAAAGATCCGTAGCCAAGATGCTTAATCGACTGTCGAATCTTCTCCGGAATCGGTGGGACAAATCTAACCCTATCCTGCTTCAATGAACCCAACGGGATCGAGCAAAGCACCGCATCGGCAGTATAAACCCCTCCATCCTTGGTATAAACCTTATGAACAACTGCCTCATCCTCCGTCTGCTCCGTCTCCACCATTTCAACAGGTTTATTCAACTCCAGACACCCATCTTCCTTCAAAACCGTCTGCGCCATCAAATCCATCACAGGCCCATACGTCGACGACAGGAAAAGATTCTCCCCAGGAATCGGCTCCTCCATATGCAAATTCCTAAAATCCTGCTTCGAGATCTCGGTAGCCACTATGCTCCCCAACAGATCCGCGACTTGCAATTGATACCCTTTCCTCTCCTCGTCCCATCCTTCCTCCCCCTCGATTTTGGATTTGTAATATTCCATGAAACTGACGTTGGGCGCAATACTCTCCATGTTTTGCGCGGAGAATGTGATACCCTCGTCAAAGTAGTCCCACATTTTGGTGACTACCTCCTCACCCAGCCGTTTGGGAAGGACGGTTCCATCCACAGCAAAGACGACAGTGTCGTCGAGTTCGTCAACGCTGTAGCTCGAATTCGCCTTTTCAGCGATAGCAATGATGGGATTACCGACGTTCCCATGGATCCAGTTCGCCCCCCTGCCAACCCATCAATAACAAGATCAATCGAAGAATATAAAAAAAGGAAAAGGAAATAACCCACAAATCCAACGGAAGTCCAAGCTTCGAAGTCGTCGCAATCCGTCCACCGACCCGATCCCTCGCTTCGAGTACTTTAACCTCACAACCAGCTTGTATCAGGACCTCTGCGGCCCTAAGACCGCTCGTTCCAGCTCCGATGACCAGAACCTTCGGTTTCTTTAAATTTGACGGCTCGCCATCGTTTTCTGCGGATACCTCTGCAGCTGTGGCGGTAATAGTCATGCTGGCTAGATTATTTTCGTAACCGGTTTTGATTTTTAATTAAATAAAAAAAAAGAAGAAATTTGTTTATGGCTTGTTAGGGAGAGAAAAGAAGAAGAATAGGAAGGGCGATGATTAGAGGAATCCAGACTTCGAGAGGATGGATTTGGGTAGCGGTTTGCCTGTGGGAACTGTCATCTGTTTCTTTTCAATCCTTTCTTAGGATGAGATCGGTGTCTTATGATAATTGAAGGTTAATATTGAATATCGAGGAGAAAAGAGAAAGGAAATGGAGGTTGGTTGGTTGGTCGGTTAGAAAAGAGGAGGGGAGGAGGAGGGTGGTTAAATAGGGTGCAGTAGCAGCTAGCTAGCTTAGCTTATAATTAACCAGCTGAGCCTGCCAGAAAGCAAAGCAACCCGTCGGCGAGCGAGCGATAGCTGTAGAATCGAGTACGTAAACCGAGCGCAGCTGTGCAGCAATACGAATGGCATCCAACGGAACAGTATCGTTAAAGTTAGCGCCGGGGTTTATCAGCAATGCGTTATTTTGGTGTTTCCCTTGTGGTAGAATTCAGATTCGGTCCGGGCAAAAGGTAGGCAGGCAGCCTCAAGTCCAGTTAAGCTTAAGCATGCATACATGCAGATGGTATACTATAGTGACTTATGCATGGGAGAAACAGTTAATTTCGGGTTAACTCTCGCTCTTTGGATTGCAGGTTCGAGCTGCAGGTTCGAGCTACAGCGCTAAGCTGGGTTACTCGAGCTAGCTAGCTGCCGGCAGCTGATCCCAACGTTTTTTGCCACGGATGTGTCTGCACCGCTGCACACCCATGCAGGGACCCCGATAAGCTAAGATATAAATATGCCGACACTATCATATATCCTTCGGGGAGGAAAGGAAAACGGATATAAAATAGAATAAAATAGATTGTAGATAGTAGGTAAGTAGGTAATTACGACTCGTTCCGACGGTACACCCGAATCAGACACCGCATGTTCTCCAACTCCAGCGGATATCCGCTGCTATCCTTCAGTCCCTGTGGTACCCGCCACCATTTCGCGTCGTGGCTGGCGATCGTTTGCCATTGATCGCGGTTCGTCAGGGTCTTGTCGAGGAGGAAGCCCAGCTTGTACCCGCCCATACTATCACTATTTTTACTACCACCACCACCACTACTAGTGGCGGTGTTGTTTTTGTTTTCCTTCAAAACGTCTAGGTCCTCGAACCCGCCCGCCGAGTCGACGACGACAAGCAGAGCACCGGGTTTTGTAAGGGCGTGCAAGGACATGAAGAACTTGGTTGTGGCGGTCGGGGACTGGGAATAAAGTTCTCCCGCGGTGAATAGGATCGTGACAATGTCAGCCGACGATATCGAGGAGATAGTCGTATCCGAAAGCGGGGTGAGGACGTCCTGTTGGTGGCATTTGGCCGAAAACCCCGATTTCTCTAGAAAGACATTCGATTCCTTTTTTGTCGGATCTGTGAGGGTGGTGTAGAGGGAGTCGGTGATGGGAGCCCAGGTCGCAAAGTCCAGCAGCGTCAGATCCAGACCCCTTCTTCCCTCATCTTTCTCCTCTTGTTCCTGTGATCCTTCTTCTGTCGAGGTTATATCAGGGACCGGTGGGTTGAGGAAAGAGTATGCAGCAGCCATCCCAACTATCTCTGCCCCAGCTCCACCACCGATACAAGTTATACTGAGCCTCTTTTCCCCCTTACTACTGCTACTACTGCTACCATTAGGAGTAGTAGTACTATTGCTGTGCGCAGGAATTGTTGGCGTAGTATAAAAAGCTCGTGTAACATCATCAGACCACCATCCGCCAGCTATCATCTCAAAGTAGGCCAGAGCTCTGGCGACACTCCACCTGACGACATAGGCCTGCAGCTTCTCGGGGGAGTCGAAGGCGGCAACATAGTCTCTGAGGTAGAGACTGTGCTTGACAGACTGGATGATCTGGGGCAGGTCTGGGGTGTCGAAGAGATGTGAGAATGTGTGCTGGAAGGTGTTCAGGATGGTTTTGAACTGTGACAGGACCCGCGGGTCGATGGCAGCCTTTGGATTCTTAGCTTCATTCCTATTGACATTAATATTTGATACTGTGGTAGTATTTTTCTTCCTGTCGGACTGTTTCCCCCTGGACGACGAAGAAGATGACTTTGAAGCCGCTGGCGGGGGTGGACCCCTCCTCGACTGTGGCATATTATATAATTATGTTATATTACTCCCCTACACATCAGCAATATAATATTACAAAAAAAAAAAGAATTTAAAGAGCACTTTGACTTCTGCATTTGGGTGTTAATTGAAAAATAAACGGGAAATTACCGCAAGTGGTTAGCTGGGAAGAGAAGAGATGTTTGTTTGGTTGTCAAACAAACAAGACGGCAATAAAGCACACGTCCACAAACTGCCCGATTGCTTCTAGATCCAGAACAGAATCAAATTGATTGATCCTGTGCCATCGCGTACTCGCACATGCAATTTGGCCCAATAGTTAGTGAGCAGTATAGCATATGCAGGAGATCACAGCCCGCTAAGCCCGTTTTCATGTTAATTGATTGTGTATATCTTGTATACATGTTTGCGATGCCTCAGGCCTGTATGTACGCGATGGATACGATAATATAAAACATTTAAACAGAGCATCTGACAGTATATACTTCTAATACATACAATCCGCCCTCCAGGCCTCTGTTGATTATAATTATATGTATTTCTGTTTCATTTGGACTGGTTTGAAGCCGAATGGAGCAAGTGTAACGGTATAATCTCAATCGCGTCCTGCAGCAGCGTCCTGCAGCAGCGTCCAGCCACCCCGGACGGACACTTCCAGACTAAAAGAGGCCCTTTTCCCCACTCCCACCACTTCCACTTCCACTCGCACTTGCACTTCCACTTCCAGCCTCTGATTCCAATTTATTGTAATTCGTATTCGAAAGAGAGAGAAAGAAAGAAAAAACACGTCCTCAGCCCGGATCATGGGAGGAGGCCACGGTCGGGTCGGGCCAATATAATATATATTATCATTTAGGTAAGTAATACCAGCCAGCCAGCCATGCCCGTGCATTGTGTGTAATTAAGTTGATGTGATTGATGCTATCAAAACAACTTTGTTAACCCTTTTCAAACATCAAATTGGATTCCACTCTCCTCCTCCTCCTGCCTCCTCCCTCCCTTTTCAATTTTCAATTTTCAATCTTCATATTTTGAATTCAATTTTCATATTTTCATATATCGTTCCATATATACATATATATCCCTCTTTTCAATTTTGCATATGACGATGAGGCATATGATCACGGTATATTATCACATCCACTGACATCGCGATATCTATGGATCTTGGTGACTCCATCATATAGATCTATATATTTATAATTCAATATATATACACTCCGACAGATATAATTAACGATCCGACATATACACAGACAGTCCTTTCCTCTTGTCCTTGTTTTCGTCACGCTCCTTCAGTTTGATATATAAGCGATTCAATATCATTTTCAATAATACCGGACACTTACCCAACCACCAGACCACGACACCTCCAGATATATACGAGTAGAGAAGGAAGAAGAGAGGCAGTGAAGGAGAGAGAGAGATAGACCGAGAACATGGCGTCCAAAGTCAGTCCCGTCGCGGCTCCGGCTCAGACTTTCGCCTTCATCACCCACTCCCCAGCCACCCTGCCAAACAACCTCCCGCCGGATGTCGACGACGCCAGCCTCGCCCGACGCAGACGCCGACGCACCAGGTATTTTTTTATATTCTCTCAAAATTGAAATAAAATGTTAATTGGTTGTGATAGCCACAAGGACCAGGTCGTGCTGGAGGAAGAATTTGCCAAATGTGACCGGCCCGACAAGCACAAGAGGAAGGAGATTGCAGCCAGAGTCGGCTTGGAGGACAAGCAGGTTCAGGTGCGTCATATATCTACATACCTATCTATATCTATATATCTATGGATGTATAGATGTATAGATGGATAGATAGTGGTGATGTGTATTCGCTCGGCGTGAGACTGATACTGTAAATAGATCTGGTTCCAAAACCGCCGCCAGACCCATCGACGGAAGAGCAAGCCTCTCCAACCTCACGAACTCATCCCCAGAAACATCCCCATCTCATCTGACCCTCCTGTCATCTCCCCCTTCACCTCCTCCTGCATCAAGAACCCCATCCACCACAGCCATCGCGATCACGACGACGACGACACCATCGAATTGCCTCATCCTCACTCCTCCAGTCGTCCTTCTTCTCCCTGCCCGGCCGGAGACATCCAGGACCATCACGCCTCCGACGCTACCGAACCTGATCTCTCCATGATCACAGCTGATACCTCCATCTCCTCCATCGATTCAATCGATTCCCTCAACAGCGAACCAGAGCTCCTGAGAAAGACGTCACCGATTCATTTCCTCTTGAATCCGCCCTGTGAAACTCCGGACACCTCCTTTGAGTCCACTCAGTCCACCATTCCAGACGACCTAGAGATGTCTCATTTCAATACCATCACATCCTCCCCCTCTTCCATCATGACTAAGCCAATGCCAATGGACATTGAGGAGCCTGCCAAAACATTCGTCAACCCTCGTCGCACCGGCTTCAGCTCCCAGCCGGCTCCGTCTCTCCTCAAGCGATCGTCTTCCGCCGTCCGTCTCTCGATGTCCTTCGACGGGAAGGCTACCGTCATCCTCGAAAACGACGAGGATGCCTCCGTCCCCCGTGGAAGCCAGACCTCCCAGGCTTCCTTCCACGAGCATACTCCTCCCAAGCGTCGCACCGACAACGCGAAAATCTGGGAATCCTGCTGCGACACCTCCCTCGTCGCCGAGCCCGTCAAAGAGGACTCCCCACGCAAGGCCCTCAAGACCATCCGCGCCCGCGGCGTCGTCGCTGCCGCCAAAGCCAAAGCCGCGGCTAAGCACCACAAGTCGTCGTCCACGACCACTCCGACCGTCGAGGTTGCTAAGAAGAAGAAGACCAAGAATGTTCTGGGTCCCAAATCGGCCAATCCGATCATTCCATCCGCCAACACAACCACCTCATTTGACTCCCCAAAACCTCTTAAAATCCAACATTTTAGTCCAGCCACCGGCATCTCCAAAGCCATCCCCAGAAAAGTTCTCACAGCCGCTCAGAAAGGTCCAAAGAAGGCTACTCCATCCCCTCAAATGTCTGCCTCCAAGAAAACCCGTTCTCCCTACCGCACTCTCGCCGACACTCTCAACGGCAAGAACGCCAACAAGGCTGGTTTCACCATCTACCAATCCGGCGACGAAGGGGATTCCGACAAGGAAAACTGGGAACCAGGTTTCAAGGTCAGGAAGAGCAAGCAGGCTCAGCAACCCATCTGGAGGCCCAAGGGACCCAGGGAAATCCTCGGAGACCTCGGCGGACGTGTCCCTCAACCCAATGAACTCGAGGTCATTGAAAATCTCATGAGTTTGAGAGATGGATTGTGGCGTTGAAAAAATTTACTCTTTTCAACCTTGGATTATTCTCTCTCGACCCCTTGGATTCTTTGATCAACCCTCAATGGATATGTCTTCTGTTTTTTCTCACTTTTTGTTCTTTGCCATCCATTTTCACTTTGCATGCGACGAGCGACCTGGTTTGATGCAGCGGAAACGATACGAGACAAAAGACACTCACACCCACCCCTCAACCAAACTCACAAAAAAAAACCTCCCTCCTTCCCTCCCTCCCTCATAGCATCCCTCCCAAACTACACATCAACTGGAAGGGCCCCTCTCAAAAACTGGTGTTCTATTCTTTACGGATGAAATGTACTCTAACAAACTCTGTTTCCGGGCGGTGTTCTTTGAAATCCTGTTGCAACCCTGTTTTCCTATTCCCCCTTATTACTTTTATTATCATCATCGAACTTGTTTTTCCAAATGCATGTACATTAACGACTGGTGTGCTTTTGTCTGTGCTCTTGCTGTTCCCTTTCGGAGTGCAGATTTGCAGGCGGGTACTTATGCGTACAACTACTTGAATACTTTTTAACTCTGGTAAAGGATCATTGTATTTTGTCAGTTTTCTTACTTTGAGTGACCCATGCCTTAAACTGCGACACACCACCAATATATATTACCCCTCGGCATCCATAGTAGGGAATAGAAGTGTACATTCCGCCGTTCGAGCCCCTGATAGCTCAGCGGTCAATTGACCGCTAGCCCATGTATTAACCGACTGATACAGGGAAAACAGAACTAAATGGCACGACACTATGAAATGGCCTTACCGTGCAGCAAGTTCTAATAGTAAACGGATATCGACATCTATACATATCCTCTGGCGATAGTATATTGCTCTGATCAGCTACATATCTACGAAACATGGCATTCGCCACATGACACAATGCACCCTTGGACTTTCGATATTCCAGCTCGATGTGCAATCTATAGCTATTGGGCTATCGAATCGGTATCGGTCATGCTTGGCCACGTCCTAGACATACACCTTCTGACCGGCTCTCCCTCCGCTCGCTCTCACCGTTTACATCGTCATCCATATACCCCTCAGTATCTTCTATGCGGAGAGTAATAAGTTCTTCAGGTACACCTCAACGAAGACGAAGAAGAAAAAAAGGAGTTTATTTTATACACAAGAGGAAAAACGCTTCCCACGGCCCTTATTCGCTTCCGCCAAAAGAGGGGGGTCGATAGGTATATATTATTCACAAAAAAAGAGGACCTTCCACCATCCTTGCTTCCGAATATATCGATGAAATATCTGGATTGAGACCGATTTACTCCTCCGAATCGCCGTAAAGCGCCTGTCCGGCCTTGCTGTTCAAGAACTCGTTCCTAATCTCCAATCAGCACCCCATCTAAACCCATCCAAACCCCTAATAGGAGGAGGAAACATACCGGTGATTGGCCCACTCCATCAAATAATAGATCCCGACGAACGGCGGGACGACGTAAAGCACCTGACCGCGGAACCTACGCCATCCGTTGAAGATGGCGCCGTGTAGGGCTCCCGCTGTGGGCTTCTGACGATTGGCGGCGAGGGTGTATTGGATGATTCCGCGTTGACGGGCGAGGCCTTTAATACTCTAACATCAGCTTCCGTTCATCTATACCGGAGGCGAGGGGGGGGGTGTATACCGAAACTGCCCCAGTTTCCGAGCCAGCTGTGGATGACGTTAGCCAGGTTCTTTCTGAGGGAGGTGAGACGGCGTACTTATTCGGCCCTGCTTTTCCACCACCACCCATTGCGAATGATGTCTACTTAAAAACGGGTTGAAAAGGGTGTCGGGAGAGGTGAAGGGGTGAAAGAGGCGAGGCTTGAGGTTGGATGTGTCGTCGGGTGGTCGGAAGATGGGATTTTTGCGGTTGTTTCGTTTAATGGAGTTTCGGAAGAATTGACGTCGGCCTCTTTTTGGCGGTTTGGACCAATCAGAGGTGACGGATTTGGTAAACAACGTGCAACGCAGGCGTCTGAATTCAATATCAACATGATGCATCTCGGGATGCTGCAAAACTACCCGATTGCAATATATTCCCAAATATGTAAATGGATTCAAATGGACATAGACACCCGATACCGATAGCTCCTGCCTTTGGGCTTTTTTATTTATAAGGTACCTAAACGCAGACCGGTGGACTTCAGTCAGTCCCGAAGGCCAATTTCACAACACAAACAACGCAGTATTCGCATATTCCCAAAATCACATCATGTAGTTATCCGGCCCAATATCGACATAACACAGGCATAACTTCTTTCTTCCCGGCTCAGTTGCTGAAGGGGCAGTACACCCCTTAGGTTGGGTCATAATGCAACATACTCTGTCCTTCAGCCGTCATTTATTGAGCCCTCATACAACTAGTATACTTCGAGCGGGATCCATATCGATCCTAATTGAATCACTAACACTCCATTAATATCACGAGCAATTCGATGCCTCCAAAGCCAATTAGCCGCCAACATTCCACAAACACGCTCATCAAGAAGAGGGTATTTGGGAAGGATATTTTATTACGGTGGACGGAATCCTAGAACGAGAATCATCGGTATCACAAACCAAGACGGCCAATCGAGACATAAAAGATTCCGCAGTCCATGGAGACGAGTTAGTATGCCAATACCACTGCCCCCTAGATTTGCGAGCACGGATATTCGATGAGAGCATAAGGTGAATAAATACCACTACAGAATATCAGTATCAATGTGGAAGCCGTTGGTTCACGAGATTTGGGAGTGTGGACTTGACGCTACGTCATTTATCTCAAGACCGAATGGGTTTCTGGTAGACTTTCGAGTTGGTGCAATTGATGTAAGTAAACTTGTGGGCCTATTTAAGTTGAACTATCATAAGCTATTCAGATTCCGCCACAGATCGTTCAAGTCACCTCCACGTGGCCACTCGCACCGTAACATATTGGGACGGCTTTGTAAATTTTGGGGGTATACGAGGTAATAGTCAGACTCTGACAATTTTTTATAAAATCTAATATTCCAAACTGGCCATGGGCTAGGGTGGCGAAAACATCTAAAGATCCGTAGTATAAGCCTAGCGGGGTGGCGGGTATAACATATCCGGGAGTAATATAAACACTCGAGCTAACCTTATCAGACACTGCGAAAATAGGTGTATCTCGCAAGAAACACACCCACCAAAGTTCTAAACGGGTGGTCATATGGTCGACTACGACTACGGCTAGCCAGACAACTACAAGATGTCACTTAAGTCTACGACAAGCACGAAGCGGAGTAGAGAGGTTAATATTATTTATTTTCATTCCTCTTAAAAAGTAATATCTGCTAGCTAGAAAAAAATACAAAGTACTCCTTCGCACATTCCTCCAAAATCCATCACACCATAAAATAGTCGATAGACACCAGAAGACCATGTAATCCGAAGAAAAATACAGTGTTTTCCTTTTTTCCCTTTCCCCTTTCTCTTCTTTCGCGCTCTCCCATTGAAAAATATTCCCTCCGCCGTTGTTCAAAAAGATAATTTTTTTGGTGATTCTTTCATTGTTTTGTTATTTGTATTCGACGAGTATGACCCTTCCATTTCAAAAAAAAAAAAAAAATACTCCTTCTCATATAAATGCATCGTCGTTGTTCCCATATTTTTCAACAAAAGGAGTGCAAGAAAAGAAAGAGAGAGAGAGAAACATGCTGAAGCAGAAAGATACAGAATAAAACCCCCCATTCGAAGGAAAACCCGGTACAGTGAAAGTCGTTTTTTTTGTTGCCGTCCTTCTTTTTTTTTCTGTTCCGGCTCCAACGAGGGTTTTTAGTAAATAAAAGTTATCAAAAAAGGAAATTAACATTAAGGAAAGTATAGAAGCAAGAGGTCGGTAATGGCGTTACAGTTATGTCGAAGGAAAAAAGCAGGGCGATCGATACAGGCAAGACGAATAGCGCAAAGGCGGAGTAATAAGACAAGGAAAGGCAAGGAAATAAATAAAAATAAAAAAAAAGGTATATATATAATCACAAGGTCGTAAAGGAGATTCGAGTCGGGATCTATCGGCGAACCATGAATGCAGCAAGAAAAAAATGTGCAATGCCTTTCAGGGGAGTGTATTTGCGAAATGCTGTTCGGGTTGTGTGGTGTCCCTTGCCTCAAGAGAAGAAAGTTAAGGAGAAAAAGTCAAAAAGGAAATTCATTGAAAAGTTGAGTCTAAGAGTTCGATTCAATGCGTAAGGGAAGGACGAGAAATGGCTGTCGGAGCCTCTTTTTGCGGGCAAGCAAAGTTGGAAGTATTCGCAGGTTTTGACATCAAGGAAATGTGGAAAGCCGGAAAGGAAAAAAGGGGATAATAATGATTTTGCATATAAATCATGCGTGACCGTAATATTACATAACCGATAAATAAAATTCCGTTGGTGAGTTCGTAGGTTGGTGAGAGGGGTTGTGAATGAGTCGTTGGGTTCTTTAGTTGGTGGGCGATCTGCTCTTCCAAAACGAGAACATCTTGCTCCATCGCTTTTCTTTCTTCTCCTTTACTTTCTCGGGGGTACCTGTGGATCCGGTTTCAACGCCAGGCATGGTGCTGTATGAAGCGCTGCCACCGAAGAGATAGAAACGCTTTGTTTGGGAATGAGATGTTCCGGGGATGTCATCAACAGAAACGCTCATTCTGATTTCCGGGCCAGGTTCTCCAAGGAGAAGAGGATCCTCGTAGATGGAAGCGCCTGACATTATTGTCACACGGTCATCTTCCTGGTGGTACAGGTGAGGAACAGGTGGGAGCAAGAAGTCCGATGTATGGGGTGTGGAAGGCATGGTGGGTGGACAGATAGAGGTGCTAGTAGTGCTGGGTGTAACTGCGGGTGTTTGGTCGAATGATGAAGCATGGTGTAGGGAGTTATAGGAAACATTTCCGCTGGCATTGCTCATTGGCTTTGTTAGAAGGTTGCTTGTGCCAAAGACGGGAGAAAGCTGGGTGTCAGTGGTAGGCGTGGGAATGGAGAGGGCATCTGTCGATGTGAGAGCCTCTTCGGCTTTTAGTACCATATCCTCCGATATTTGAGATTCGCTTGCAGGATCGGTGTCTTCTGACAAGCGGCTCATCTTGCGCTTGATGCCTTTGCGGACGTTTGCTACGCCGTCGACGATATCAAGCTCTTCGATCTCACTATCATCGGTATCCCAATTCAGTGCAAGCCCTGCAGGCATGACTGGCTTGGGTAGGTCTTCAACACGTAGGGTCATATCGGCGTCTTCCTCTTCTTCTTCATCCTCCTCTTCAGTATCTTCAAAAACATCACCCATACCATCTCCCTCGATTTCGTCCTCGGCAAGGGAGAAGAGTTGCATTTCGGGCATGCTCTCCGCACGTCGGTGGTAGCAATTCCATCCGGCGGCAGAGTGCATACGCTTCCTTGCGGATTCGAATCCGGAGAGCGGTCTGCTAGGAGATTTAGGGGTGTTGAATGGGCCAAGAGCGGCATCAAGATCAATGACTGGGAACTCGAATTCAGCATCGGTCTCATACGCTCCCAAGTCAATCATGGGCTCAAATTCAGGCTCTTCCAAGCTAGAAGACTCCCGTGGTTCGTAGTCTGCTACGGTTGTAGGCATGAGAACGTAGTTTCCCTCAAGCATGAGACGTTGGATCTCGTCTCTATGCATGGTGGGAGGAGTCGGTGTCCGTCTTGGGAGATTCTTGAGCTGACGCTTCTTGTAAGATCTGCGCAAGAGAATTGTTCCCGCCCATCCCTTCATGCCACCCTTTACCTTCTTGGGGGTAGCGGGTGTGCCATCGGGGTTGGAGGACTTTCTACTCTTGCGTTTTGGTTTTTCAGCAGCCGATGACTCGGACAAATGTTTTGCATGTCCCTTCTTCTTGCCAGATGGGTTCTTCGGGGACAAGGGAGGGAATAGCCAACTAGACTTGTATGCACCGTTCAGGAGGGTAGCAGCGTCAGCAGAGTTTGGTCTACGGTCAGTCTTTGTTCTAGGGACACGAGGTGTGCTTGAAGCGTCGGATGCAGATGCACGCCTTCCTCTGGAATCAATAGTATGCAGTTCTTCCATGCTACTGATCGAGTTTCTGTAGCCGTGCAGACTGCTAACACTCTCGCCACGTATTGTGGTGAAAGTGCTGCAAGTGCCTGCGGAGGCAGGACGTGGAATAATTTCTGTGGCATCACTGAAGGTCACCCTGGGCTTGCGAGGAGTCTCCTCGACCGAGGTCCTAGCCGACTCGACGGATTCGTCCGTAGCATTGACAACCGAAGAAGCAGAGGAATCGCAAGAGACGGCGCTTGAGGGCACCTCTAATACGATCTTGGCATCGGTTACAGGACCTGCATGAAGAATTTTAGTATGGCAGTGCAAATGTGGCAAGATTGATCGGATGCGCATACCTAAAACGTCGTCCGCAACACCAACAACGGGTTCTTCGACAGCACCGTCGGTACTGGATGCCGGACTCGAGGGAGCACTGCCATTACCCTTGTTGGCATTGGTGTTGTTATTGGCTTTGGCGGCAGTCAACATCATGTTAAGGACATCGGCTGAGCTCATGCTCATGGCAGAGCTGCGACGGTGGGCATGTCCACGCCGCCCTTGCATACCCGGGGGCGGTGGAGCAGCCGTTCCCTTTTCGATAGTTGGCGGCTCCGGGTTGGCTGTTGCATCTGGGGGCGGAGAAAGAAGTCCATTTTGGGACGGAAACCTGGGAGAAGTTCCTTCCTTGCTCGGGGAGCCAGTAGCACTTTTCGATGGAGACGGAGTAGTAACACTCCCTCCGAACTTGAATGGCTGGTTGATAGCTCCCAGAGATAGGGGTTTGTTTCCTGAGATAAGTTCGCTCTGTCTCCTCGCATGAAAACGTCTCTCACCGAGAGTGGCAGTTGGTGGAGACGGAGATGCAGGCGGAGTCCGTAGCTGGGGATTTGCTGGGGGATTAGGAGCCAACAGATTCACAGCTGATCTAGGAAATGTCGCTGTCTGTCTCATGGGGAAAACAAAATTCGACGGGCTATTTCCAGGACTTGCTCCATTATCAGAATATGTCGGACTAGGCATCCCAGATGGGATGCTATTTCTGCTTGGAACAGCCGAAGAGCTTGACGGTCGTTTTGAAGGAGTAGCAGTAGGTTTTGAAGGGAAGACAAATGTCTGCATCGGTGCCGACGATGCCAGAGTGTGAAATTCTGTAGCCATGCTGGGCAGTTATAGGTTGGTAAGATGTGAATATGGTTTAGAGAGTGAGTGTCTGTCGTCTGTCGTTATTAGAAATATTGTCGGAATAGTAGTAGAATCACCGGATATCGAGTTATATAGACGTTTGAGGGTCGTGAAAGAGCATGCAAATACACAGATTGTCGAAGGGGGCGGTTATGAAAGGCAATCCTTCAGAGGGTCATTACTAACAATCGTGAATGCTATATCATATGAAAAGGATTTCAGGTCAGTTTCGACGCCCTCCCTTATTCCTTCTAGCAAACACACAACGGATGACGAGGCACGACCGAGCCAGTAGTTAATACCAGCAATTACTGTGCCTGTATCAAAAAGTTGGGTTTGTCACAATCAAATACGAAAATGTGATACGGACATACAAGATGAAACCTTGCGTTTGCGGGAGTGCCTGGAAGGAAATCGACGGTTGCTCGTGAATGTTGGAGTTTCGAGTTTCCTTTAATAATAAGAATTTGTTCCGACAGTTATATTGGAACCCAGACCGGACAGCTTTTATGGGAAGCGGAGACCGTCGGTCTAGATTTTTTGATATCTCGTGGGGGATGAGATAGAGAGAGAATCGAACGCTTGGATGAACAATTCAATGCCTCCAAACTGCGATTTGATCGAAACCAGCACAACCAAACCAAGAAGTATGTTCAATCCGAGAATTTCCAGTCGTAGCCGTTTAAAAAAAATACGGTCGCTGGTGTTTTTAAAATCCGGAAAGATCGATAAAAATAATATTTCGTGAAAAGAATGAATGTAGTCGTAAGACAGACAGTTGTAGTAATTGTTGTTAGTGTTGAAGGAATTAAGTCGGCTGATTGTTGAAGTAAAAGTTCCAGAGAAACGAAAAAAAGGAAAACCGAGTCGATTGAAGTTAACTTGAGTATCAGAATATATTCTTCCTCGGGTTTATTTTAATTTCCCTTCCACCGTTCGATTCTTGAAGCGCCTTTGAATTGTGGTGATACTATCGATGTCGATGATATATTTGTGTTGTTGGAATTTGACAGACGATTTTGAAAATGGTGTTGAATTTGTCGCCGACGAGTTAAACCCAAAAACGAAATGAAAAAAAACTACTGCTGACTGGCTTCCAATTACACAGGGCTAAATGAGTGGACAGACACTACGGTGAACAACCAATAGGTCCGGAGAGGGGCTGTAGAGCAGAAAACAAAAGAGGGGACAGGTGAGTAAAGAAAGAAAAAAAACAGCTAACGGCACGAAGCCAGAGCGGGATGGATCTCGAGAAGGATGAGAAAGAAAGAAAGAGGGGCGAGATGGAAGGGAAGGAGAGGAATTAGAACAAAAGAAGGTCAAGCAAATAAAATGAACAAAAAGATCCAGGAAATTTGGAGGACAGGCGAACCACAAACTAAAAGGAAAACCCGCCCAGCCAGCCAGCGGGCCAGGACCAAACGGGCGACCTTCTGGATTGGAATTGCCAATCGGACGGGGGTTAACGAAGGGGGGCCATGGGACCTGCATGTACAGGAACACTGGTGGGAAACATTGCGGTTCGAGGGGACGCTAGCGACGAAGCAGCATCGTATCAAAAAGAAAAATTTCCAGAAGGGTGTGCCCAGAGCATAAGGTTGGTAGCAACTAAGGGGAAAAAGGAATTAGCAGCAGAAGTCACTGCTCCGTACTGTTTGTATGCTCTGTGTACACGGTTGCCCCCCTTGTCCATTGTCCCTTGTCCCCTGGTCCGAAGCAGAAGGCGGCGTGGATTATTGACTAATGAACGAACGAACGAGCCGGATTTCCCAGTTCAGTCGAAAGGAACGAATGATATTGGTGGAATGGGCGGGTACCGTCCCCAGAATTTTCCCTCTTGATTCTTTTAATTCCCTATACTGACATTATACATACGCATACAGACACACAATCGACGTAATATTAAATATTGCCGTCGACGGCTTGAACAGAATGGAGTCCATGGTACTCCAAGTTCCTTGAATAAAAAATAAAAATAACTTTCACCAAAACGGGTGGGCTATTGTTCCTGATTCAGCCTACACCATGGCACACCCCCATGGGCCTGGCCTGCTCTGGCCAATTGCCCAAGGGGAATTGCCGGTTGCTAAAAAAGAACAAGAACAATCCTCGATGCAATGGAGGCGGACATTCTACTAGCTAATAATTCTAGCTTTTCACCTTGCATTTGGGGGTATTATATTGCCGGTCACCTTAACGACCGTTCTGCAACTGTAACTTCAACGTCAGATCGCTAATTTTAGGGAGGAACTGTTCACATTCAGGCCACAAACTGATATGGATGCATGCGCATCATATCAATCTTTCATCGAAAAACAAAAAACAAAAGAGGGAAAAAAAGTCAGTCGTGGCTTCAACCGTACTCCGTACAGACACAGCACAACTGTGTAATCGCCCTCCAAGACGCATTGGGCGGATATCTGTATGTACCGTCACCGCCAAGGTTGCTAAACTGGAGACCTGGCTGAAATTTGAGCTTTGGCCCCAGCCTCGTATCGGTCTCTGATTGGTCATATCCTCAAATACCCGCACATCTAGGGTGCCTTCAAGGCGCCAAGGGCCGTCAAATTTTGGACCAACGGGATCAGCTGTGTACCTGCATTCATATTGAATGCGGATAAAAGTCGTCACAGGTTTTACACTAGCATCTTCCCATGCATGAGGAACCCATGCCCTCGTAGGGGTTTGGAGGCTTTCCCATTCATTCAGAACTTTCGCCAAAAAGCTCATGATACCGACTTTCACTAGCCTCGCCGTGGCCGTGGGTCAAGACCCCCAAGCTTGCCATTGCAATCGCCGGAAGAGGACATTCTTACACCACCTTCGCGCTTCTCGAGCCGTTTCTCCATGAACCACTGCTATCGATATGACATGCTCACATTCCAGAGGCTTCAAATGTTTCACTTGACGTTTTCGTCAAACGATTCTCGCAATTACTCGGAACCAGACCCGGTCGTAAGATTTGTTTCCCACTTTGGGGGGCTCCAAAGGTATCAAGGTATGTAGGAAGTGTTCTCGCGATCACATACGGAGCGTAATATCGTGAACGCTTGAGGGAAACAAAGATTAAATAAATTTCTTTTAAGATTTGAAGGTTTTCCTGCAGGAAGATTTCACGTCGCGCAGAAATGTCGCACGTTACATGAAGAGAGAGAAAACCCTTCACAAGTTTCGATTTTGGTGAGCATTTTCTATGGTTTCTCCAATTTACCTGTCACTTCGGGTACCACAATCTTGCGACTGGCTCGGGAAAAAGGGGCATGCATGTGGCCATCGAGATAGATGGCACACCATCACCTCAAACAGCAACACCATCACTAAGTTAACAAACGGTTTCCCCTTGTCGATAACTTTTTTTTGCCCCTTGCATGCATTGCCATAGCGCAAGCAAAGATGGGATGGCTGTTCTTTGATTCCATAGCCCAAACCCCGTTCTCCATGCATTTTGCACTTTAGAAACTTCAATCACAGTTCCAAATCGAGCTAATATCGATCTGTTTTACCGTCGACTCGACTCGACCCGACCGTGAAAATTAACAAAAAAAAAAAAAAAAAAAAAAAAAAAAAGACTAGCCGGATTGCAGTTCCGACCAGAAATCTTTTCCTTTCCCGGCAGTCGAGGTGTCGGTAGACCATCCTTTGGCCTCACACATCCAACCCTCCGCTTGCGATGACTTACATATTTTACATACACATACGGCAGCTCTCGAAGTTCTAGGTTTCGGTCAATCAATGTCGAGAAATACCTGCTTCTAGATTGTATCTCTACCTTCGGACTTTCATGCATTTGGGTTGTCAGCACCGGCTGAATTACGACAAAGATCACCCAATAGCAAGCCACCAACTTCCATTCCTTCCCAAGATGTCTCAATGCTGCCTGATTGGCCGAGCTCCCCTCCCAAAAGACAATGAGCATTCCCCAGCTTGCATCCAACATCAATGCTCCTTTACATTGTGGCTTTCGAACCCGTCGACGGTGCCTTTCGTACACTCGTCGAAGCAAAGGAAAGTCGGGTCCCTGTAAATCCCTTCTTTTCCCTACCACGTCTATCAAACAAACCCCGGTATCCCTTTCGAAGAATGTTCCTGTCCCATCCGATAAGAGATATTCTGTAGAAGGATCAGCGGTTTCCTTCGTCATGGCTCCAGGAATTTTTGGCATTTCAACATATTGCATTGTTATCCGGGAACTTTAATAGGGTTCCCCAATCTACGGGAAAGTACCTAATTAACCCAATCAATCTCAATCAGATCCGTCGGCTGCTGTTTCTCCTGGTGCCTCTTCTTATTCCAACAGACGAGCGCCGCCCACGCCCAGAGAAAAAAAATACCTGGGTTTGAACCGAAGGTTTCGCTCTGATTGCAACGTAACCCCACTTCCCATTCCGCTAGAGTAGCGATCTCTTTTTTGGCCTTGCCCCATGAAACCCCAAGGTGGAGATAGTAGCAACGTAAGCCTAGAACTGGGCGGGAAGCAGAACGACAAACGATCAGAATAGATGACCTTAGCCTCACTTTTTGACTCAGGAACTGTTCCTTTCCAAGCGAACGCCCGGCCTGGAAAGGCTGAAGGAGCACTCGCTCGACGGTTGCATTTACATTTTGACTTGCAGAGTTACCCCGTCGGGAAACCCAACGAGCAGAAAGAAAAAAAGGGACTCGAGGCTTTTCCCACACCGCGAGTTCTGCTTTTTTTTTTTTTTTTTTTTTTTTTTTCCCTTCCCTCTCCCTGTGCCAGAAGAAAAATGAGGCTGTACAAAAAAACCCATCATCCCACTTTTCCAGTGGCACTCTTGAAATTTACACTCAAAGAGGGGCGTGGAAGGACCCGCATCGTAATTCCAAAGGTAACACAACACACACTCCAAAATTAAAATCTCAAGGTCAAAGAACCCGAGGGCACAGCAGCTCTCCTCGAGGCCTCAATAATAATAGAAAATCAATAAAGGGCTGTTTTGCCCTCTTGGAGTTCAACAAAATTCAAATTCCAGGAGAGTAGCAAGGAAAAGTAAAGACAACGGAAAAAGGAATTAACCCTTCACATATCGGAGTACCCGAAGCTTCCCGTAATCTTGTCCCTCCTCTCTCATTGATAGGCAAATAATTATAAACGTCGCGGTGGTGCACCGGTCGAGCAGGAAAGAAAAGAAAAGAAAAGCGCCGGCTATGCACCCCTCCGCTTGATGACGGAAACCACAATTTCTCCAATCTGCGATCGAGAACCACCGGCCCGGAACGATGGAATACGACATGATACAAAGTGCACTTGCATATCCTTCAAACGTATACTTACGCTGTTACTAGGTACTTTCTTGCTTCCAAAATGTTTATTTACATTTGGCAGCTATTGCAAGTGCGGGCAGGTTTGAGGTACCATCTACATGCATAGCCCGCCATAGTAACGGTCCACTTTCCAACTGTCCTCGTATATCAATCAGCCCTACAACCCGATCAGCCAACCAAGGGATGAAAAAAAGCTATTCAGCTGCTTGACCGGGTGTCTCACAACAGGGAGACCCGGATGCTGCAGTAAGATCGCAGTCGCAATTCAAAAAGAAAGAAACAGCAAATAAAAACCCTAATTAACTGCCTTAGTTACCTGCGTGGGTAGTACCATGCATAACTCTATGCAATCTACGGTAGTATTATTATATTATTAAGTTAATTGTTCCCCGATTGGTGATTTCAATATTAAGATTTGGCACAGGATCTGTGGCTAGACTCGATTCTTTACCTTTTAGAGTTCCTTGACATACATTAGCAAGTACTAATAGCCTTCTAGCTAGCTTAAACGCATTGTTTTAGCAATTAAATACTCTGTACTTGGAATAACATTACTCTAAGCACCTGAAGTAAAACAATTTGAGGTGAATATTGTGGTTTGTAGGACCGGGATATAATTTCGGTGTTTAATGCAGACGAAAGGGAGCGGTGAACTATTGAGGGATGATTCGCATATATAACTGCTACTTTTTGCGGACAAGTATATGGAACGGTTGAACAAGATATGATAGGATGGCGAAAGGCGAAACACGGAACGTTAGAACACATGGCGATTAATCGATTAGCTGAAGGTTCCCTCAGCTAGTTCAGGTTATGGAAACGAGAATCCAATTCCTTATATAATAAAATCTTGACCTAAAACGCGGGCCATTCTCGTCGGAAAGAATTCGCGGGGCCTGAATCGAGATTGCCTGTTGAGGTTGGACAATTGTTGCAAAAAGGATTAGTCAACGCACCGACTGTGGTTTATGTCCGTCTGACTTGCTGATTCAACAGCCCTCGTTTTCTGCACACGCATGCAAAGGTCTAGGGCACCAGGATCCTTGAGCTGTTTTTCTGGGGCTCTTACCCCAGTTTGTGGGGTTAATCCGAGTCCTGGAGGTCATAGCTCCATCATATCGAGATATATTAAACGAGGAGATATATTACCCAGTCGTTGGAATATACACCTAGGTATATAGTGTCTATGAAATATAGTTTCAAGACCGGGTATATAGCCCTCTATTGATTTTGAATTTATCAACCAACTGCCGGGAGATCTTGTCCATCGTAGTAAATAGCTTTCAACCGTTTCGTTGTATATGCCGACATCGCGATTCCTGATGCATCTAGGGACCACAAGCCCATAATCCCCAGCTAATCATTGTGCGATATCAATATGAGGTCCATCGCTTCCCAGCCGGGGAATATAACATTATAAGAATATGTCATCATATAGCCATATAGACATACATATCTCTGGAATTCTAGAAGAGTACTTCAATAGAGATAATACGATCGTCGAATATAGCCGGGTGGGTTGGAGTAACTCGTATTGGAAAACTTCATTTTAGGATCTTTAAACAAGCTCCTGCTATAATACAACTATATAATCTTGGAACGTCCAAACTTAACTCCGTGCTGGTTAACGGTCTGATTACTCATGATCGCGGTTGTTTGCTGTTTGTGCTGACATTGAAATTATGTTGGGATCGGAGATGTCCTAGGGTTATTCTTACCTTGACTTGATATCTTTATCTTCCCGCATGATGCACGTTTCATGCGGATGCATGGATGGCTAGGCCTTTATAGGGTATCCTTATCAAATTCGTTAGGGTTCCCACCACAATCAATTGCAAATTAATGAACTTGTTTTTGATGTGATAATAGAGGGCTAGCTACCCTCCGCGACCGGGCACTCATGGCGTTAACTCATCTTTCTTCAAAATCTTTAGTTGATAACCTAAAGATCTAGATACATATCTATATCTAGGGAAATTGGCCTTGATAAAAGACTGGCAACTAGCCGCATCTGGAGGCTGAAGGAATTTGATTGAATAGTTTTGAGATAGACAATACCATTCGAATACACAATTTATTATATACCCTAAACAAAACCTGCAAACAGCCAGGGCCCCTATAGTAAGACACCGATTTCTGCATAGGACTTCATTAGCCCGACGAAACCCTCATTTAGTCTCTATCCTCGGATAGATACCATCCGAGGCCGTAAATTTGAGCTAAAGCCTCGTATAGATAGATATCGCTAAGGCGTGTCAAGGAGCGGGTAGGAGCGACCCTCCCGGTGGTTTTTTCGGCAATTACTCATCAATCGTGGTAAGTCCATAGGGGGGCATAAGCTTTTCAAGGGCGTGATACTTGGCAGTGGATTGGCCGGGCCGTGATGAATATCATTAGCGTGATGATTATAATCTACCGCCTTTTTACCAGATGTCAGTTGGGGGTGGGATGGATGGATGTGAGTTCGCCTTCGTTGAGGACGACTAACTAGCTTTATGCATGGCGACATTTGGACTTGAGATGGTGATAGAATAGACAATTAAGCTGCTGATCAAGATTTGGGGATTATATAAATGTGAGGCGGAAGATATTCAGTGATCAAGTTAGTGTCTGGAAGTTTAGTCCAAATCCTTTCAGGAATTCGAAATTGGTCTCCTACACACCCCAATGCATACGCATTCTTAGCCAAGCCGGCCATTGGTCTCATGAGGCCTCTAGGGTAATAAAGACCCCGAGCTAAACGCTTAATCCAGTGGACATGAAGAGCCCAACCGTCAACCGATTGTCAATAATCGCCAGGATACCAATATCAGACGATTCTAACATGCATATACTCACTCTCGCTCACCACCGATAAACTGGTGCACTCACAAGTAATACCTCGACAAATCATTATTCCCACACGCCCTTGTTTTCGGCGTCATCACCACCTTAGCCTAATGGAAGTCTGAGAATTGTGGCTCTGGATGAAACCTCAATACGAGCTCTATAGTAGTTTGTCGGAGTAACTGGGTTATCATATGGTCTGAACCATGGAACATGTCTTGGAGAGGCAAGCGGGGAAGTCGAGGGATATCCGGGGATGCGAAGTAGCGGAGACGATCGAAACTTTCGAGGTCGAACCCGACCGAAATCGGGGTTCTAGGATGAATCCCGCGAGTAATTGTTTCCGCGACGGATACCAGCCAGCTAGCTACGAGTTTATATCGATCTAAAAGTCTATAAAAGGGTGGATTTCCTCCCAAGGAAGACAATTCTTTCGCTACCACCATCCACACCAGCATCAAATCCGAAGAACCAATCCAAATCCATACCAAAACATCTCCAACCCGGTTTCTAAACCCTCACCAAACCAAAAACTTTTTTCAAAAATGCAGATCTCCATCTTCACCGTCGCCGCCCTCATCTTGGCCCCTCTTGCAGCCATGGCCGCTCCAGCTGCCGAAGCAGCCCCAAATCCAGCTGCTCTCCCTGATTCCGAACTCCACACTCTCATCAAGCGTGCATCCTGCTCCACCAATGCCAACTGCAGCAACGGTCAGAAGTGTGACTGCCAATAGTACGTAGATATTTCAAAAATATCACAGTAATGTATTCTATATGCATCGGTGATCGGTATAACTAACTTGTTTCGAAACGCAGCTGCTCTGGCTTCCCACTTTCATGCTACAAGATCTGCTGTTAAGCGGACGGCCATCGCAACTACAATGCCTAGGGCGATATCGCGATTCGAGAGATTCTTTTGCATATTTGAGCCTTGGACAATAACTCGTTGCGGGATCTCGAGGGCGGGCGATATCGCGATCTAGCTAGCCATGTGTGGGTATACGATTGCTCAACCCACTGCAGCGCTCAGCTTAGAGTTTGGAGAAGTCAATTTTGATCCGATCGTTTATATATACTTATTACAATTCTGTACCTAAACCATTCAACATATATTTATATCTGCACCACAGTTGAAATTTGAAAGTAGTACTATTCGTGATGACTCACTTTGCTCTGTCTAAGCTATATGAGTTCTTACCAGCAGATTAGATTAGGTATAGATTAAATTAGATCAAGGCTTGAGATATTATGCTATGATATCATGCTGAATCCTAGACGAAACAGACTCTGTATTCCAAAACAAAATTTAAAAGTGTTACACGGGACTGGAAGACTCCGACTGTGTAGTTGTGTTAATATATTTGAGGAATTACGTGGGGCTTAATAGCCTCGAATCCAGGCGCTGATTCATGAAATTCAATGGTTGACATATGCGCATTCGAATTCATGCTTCTCCCTCTGGTTGCAGTGGAATAATATTCCCGTGTAACCACTCCCTGAACATCTCCAACATTTCCAACAAGGAAGTGTGTTGTCCTATCACTCAGACCACGAGGTTAACTCCAATCTGCTCGTATGCATGCTTGTAAGTTAACTTTAGGCATCGACTTCTTTCCCGTCTTCATTTCCAATCCCTCCAACTATTACCCCAAAGCCTTCCCATTGCATGTAAAATAACCCCCCTGCAGCATGCTGATAGTGAGGACCAGGATTTGATAAGTTTCGGCGAACAAACTTAAACAGAAACCCGAACCGCGAAATTTAGACATCCCGCCAACGACGACAACAACGGAAAAAAAACTTAGTTTCGGCACAAAGAAAAAAAAATACAACAAAAAGTCCACAACCTGCACCGTACCTGCAGCAATCCGACTCCACCGTTGACGGCGCCAAAAGGGAACCCAAGAGGCCGATAGATCGCCTCTTGATTTTTGAGCGACACAAGAGAGGGAGGTACTGGCCAGAGAAACTAGATTGGCAACAGTTTCCCCACCAAAATTAGTAGTGGGGGTTGAAGGGTCTTCGTTCACATATCGAAAAGAAATGCATCCCAGATGACCATTCCTTGCATGCGGATACTGGCGCGGGCAGGCTCGTCCTGTCCGGCGCTATACCCGCCATCAAGGGTATTATTACGAGGCAATGGCTCCCGGACGGGAATCTATGCCAATTGGAGGGCGCGGACGTCGTCGAGGTTCTTGACGACGATGCTGCATCGGAATGTGAAACCAGATGAGGAGGAGGACGATTTTGTAAGTTTTTGTTTTTGCTTCATCTATGGATTGGCCTATTGCTTGGTATTCATTTCCCCTGAGATTATCCTTGGTTTATGGATCATGAAGCATTACTTGTTTGTACTTGAATGCATGATATCAAGAGGTGGGGCGCTTTATAAGAGATATATATCTACGATTTGGCGCGATAAGATAATAGAGTATAGAATGAGTATTGCGCAAGGTTCAAGCTATATTTTAACCTTGGCATGCGTGTCTAAACTGCCTATACACCGAAAGCATACAGCTACTCATAGCGACATATCAAATACCCAGCCGACTAACTCAAAAGCCCAACGGTAACACCTAGATCCCGGACCTTCGCGACTCTCTTATTGAAGCTATCCAAAAGGAAGCAACGACCCCAAACCGCTACATAATCTTCCAAGCCACCCCCTCCTACTCGCATCTAGTCTCCGATCCCATCTTCCTCCGCGAGAGCATAGACCGCGCTGTCAAAACCGCGGGGTACAGGATCGAGCGCGTCGAAGCGGTGGGCGTGGTAATTGATAGTATTCCCAGAAGCGCTCAAGCGCCTTATTCCGAGGGATGGAGTATGCTGGTCACTGACCGTCGGGCACACTTTTACGGCGATACCACGGCTGCATACGAGAATTTCGAGTTTTCATCGCCGCTCGAAGCAGTGTCACCCGACCTACAACCTACACCCGCCCCATTGAGGCTATCCCGGAACCCGGACGACGATCGTGGGAGCTTTCAGATGATCTTTCGGACAGCGAAGATGGAACTTACCCCGGAGGATGGGCATATTGATGTTATTGATAGGGAGAGAAGTTGGCTTTACGTTAAGACAAAGATGGCGAATACACTTTTCCAAAATGGGATGCCTTCGACTGCTATGGTTCACAAATACCGCGTGGACGGGGATGAAGACGGATCGAATGCCAGATTGTATCCGGAATTGGTGCGTACAACCAAAGACCTGACGGTCAGGCTTAACGGGTTTCAGATATGGGAAGCGCGGGTGAATTATGGGTTAAGGAGGCTCACGGAGCAACGGGTGGTTTCTAAGGCCCAGGGCAACGTAATCAAGGCTTTGAAGGTCCCGAACTCCCCAAAAATACCGGCCTCCAAGGAGCTAGAAGCCGCAGTGGCGGATTGGGTGGTAAAGAGACCTGTATACGACCCCGTCACCTTGGAAAAACGGCCAATGGAGATATTTGCACGGATAGCACGTGAGAAATTGGAGGGGCTCGGCCAGAGAATCCCTCAAACTGGTGTCCATTTTGCCAAAGTTCTCGCTGGGGGAGGGGGCTGGGGCTTGAACGCTGGGTTACTAGCTTTGGATCCGGACGTTGTACAGGGATACAAGCCGCCTGAGATGTTGGGGAAGTATTTGAAGGAATTGGGGGATACAGGTCCGATGTCATTGACGGGAAAATGGATAACATTTTACGCGAATGATCCAACGAAATCGACGGTGAAAGGACGCAAAGGATCTTCACTAGGGATGTGGAAGTTCGTCATGGTGGGTAAAGGCGATACTCTGGGCCCCGAAGCCGCATACCCGGGCAAACCGTTAGCTTCAAATCCCATCGAAGAGACAACCACGGATTCTAAGGGCGTCGCGACGCCCGTTCACGATTCCGAAATTTCCACACAAGAAGCGCCCAAGACTTCTACTCCTGCAGAAAAAGTACCCCAGCAGGTATCGGAGCAGAACCCGATAGATGAAGCATCCGAGCAGAACGCTCCTGAGGAGGCACCCCAGCAGGATGCCACATCAGAAACACTCCTGCAAGCATCTATAGGAGGAGCACCTTCAACAGAAACATCCCCGCAGGCCTTTTCAGGGGAAACGACCCAGCATGTTTCTACGTCACAAGAATCCGAGCTGGCTTCGACAGAAGATACGTCTCAGCAGATTCCGTTAGAAGGAGTATCTGGGCGGTCCACTGTAGAACAAGAACCCGAGCAAGCCTCTACCGAGGGAGCGCCCCAGCAGGTTCCTACACCAGATCAGAGCCCAATAGAAGAAAACCCAGAGCAGAATCCAGCAGAGGCCACCCCCGCGCCGGTTCAAGCCAACCCTCAAAAGCATAACTACCCCTCCCAATCCATGCAAACCGGCGCTGATACCGCCATCTGGATAAACGGACACAAAATGGAGATCCCTATGTGCGCACTCATGTTAGATCTCCTCGCGGAAGTTGGAGAATGTTAGTAAAGGACCCTCCCTGGCCAGCCCGTCTATGATTTCATCGAGGCTAATCAAAGAGTATCTAGACGTCCGCCTCCGTTTCGTCGGTTTGCCACTCGCTCCCGGCGAGAAACCAACGATACCTCGAAAAAAGTGGAAGCAGCCCAAAAAGGAATCCAAACCCCACCCCTCCAGTATAATGATCCCTGGACTGTCGCTAAAGAAGCCGGAATATGACTTTGAGGGCGAGAAATACGAAAGAGAAATCCAAAGGGCACGATCACAGAATTATCATGAGGATGCGGTGGTGGTTGAGAGCGAAGATGAGGGGGGGTACCAGGAAGGGCTTAACGTCACAGGCTCCTTTCTGACCAAGTTGACAACACCCCGAAATGTTGAGTCGAATTCGAATTCGATAACCGACCAAACGGCGATGATCCGTGAATTGAGGGGACTACATAAAATGAATGGGACATTGGCCGAATTGGAGGCTCATCTGGATATCGAGACAGAAGCTGAGGAGCTCGTGAATGAAATCAAACTAGGTGCCGCATCTCAAGGGAAGAATGGACAAGATTCTCAGACGGATGGTTCGGTATCGACACAGACACCCCCAAGTGAACGGAATGAGGAATTAAACGGGTTGGATATAGGTGGAGAGAAACCGGCGGAGAACCTCGAGGAGGGGAAAAAATAGCGACTTGGGCATCTTACTACCACAAAATGAACTGGATGCAAGTGGTAAAAAGGTAACGGACCTCGAGCTAGGGTGGGAGAAGAAGTCGGAGGGACTGGTGGCAGCGGAGGAGGAGGTACGGCTGGACATTCTGCCAGAAGGAATCAAAGAACCCAGCCAGGAAGACAGCTCGATACCGGGAAAAGAGGCACAGTAGGCAGTAACTACTATTCTCTTCGTACATACAGACAGCAAATTTAGTGTATCATACTATGTATATAAAAATAGCGGCGTTAATATGTATGTATTTGAACGCGATGATTGAAACTTTCTAAAATCATGTTATTATCTATCTAAAAATACATAATCTTTTGGATATTGAGCATCAGGTGAATGGTAGATTCAAATATACCGAACTTATCGAAAAGTCGGCGAGATCGTAGAAATACATTTAAGGCGCCTGTCGAAAACACCAGACCTGGCCCAAAGGATCGTTTTACAGGGTAGAATCAACCCGTCAAGAACCCAATCCCGGCAACACCGACATAGAATCCATTTAGATCAACAATCTCTCAATCTTATCCTTGACGGCCTTGATTTGCTGGGCCAACTCGCTAGCCTCGTTTGTGGTGACGCTGGCGGAGATGACGGCTCTGCTAACGCCACAGGCACGTCCAAGGGCGATCTTGGATGGAACGAAGACGTATGGGACGTTCTTGTCTTCGCAGAGGAGAGGGAGGTGGAGAAGGATTTCGATGGGGGAGGTGTCGGCCGCCATGACGATGAATTCGGAGATACCACGGTTAAGAGTCTTCGTGGCTAAAATTTTTTTAAAGATGCAGTTAGCGACATGACCATGAAGCTGCGAGAGTACGAGATTGGGATTAAATACCTTCGTTGGCACCCTTCTTGAGCTGGCGGTAGTTGTTGGCCTGCTGGATGATGTCCAGGATCTGTTGGGTGAGGGCCTGGTCGGCGAGAGGGAATGCTGTATTGATGCTTGTTAGCTTCGACGTCCATAGCCACCGCTACCACGACGAGGGTATGAGATCGAGTGACAAACTAACCTTTGGGATTTGGAGCAGACATGTTGATAGAACCGACTGATCGTAAACTTAGGCTAAGGCGACTGTTGGATTGGGGTGTAGATATATGGCAAAGGGTTCCTTGCGGTAGCTCGCCCTTCGATGGTTGCGATGCAGAGAATTGGTGATGGTGGTTTGGTTGGAGAGAATAAAAATTTTGGATTCCGAATAAAAAAAATAAAATAAAATTTCGTGTTGCGTTGTGTGTTGAAGCTGAGTCAGCAGACGCCAAGGCCCCAGTTCCACGCCCCCAAGTTTAGAAAGCGTGTTGGTTTGGGTCTCCTGCTTGTCTGCCAGCCATCGTCTACATCATCAGCCAGCCAGAACCTGCACAACTTCCGTGTCTTTGACCTCCTCAGGAACCATCCACCCCCACAGTCCGCTTCTTCACGCCCTTTCGACTTCTCTTCGCTGTCAAGGATACTCGTCGATTTATATACCGACTCTGTCTTTTTGCCAGTCTAACTTCCGACCGAGTTTCCCGTAACTCCCGACACATATTTCATCATGTCTTCGGATTATTGGTACGTGGCTTTGACGGCGACTTCTTTTTTGACAAGAAAACCCCGGGAGCGAGAGCCCTGTGGCTTTTGATATGGATTCTATGTTCGAGCCTGTACTGACATCTATTCAATTTAGTCCCGTCTATGCGGTATGTCATGAACAATCCTCTGTCTGGTCGTGGCCGTCTTTCTGCCCCTGGCGAAAATTATCTCCGTTGCCGTCATAGCTTGCACTGGATGCGGCAAGTCCGACGTCGGTTTAACTCGCACCGTTCACCACTACTCCAATCCTTTGAAGAAATTATGGAGCCTTTGAAAACATCTTTTGCGACGGGAAAACAAAAAGAAAAAAATACTGATGTTCGAAATATCCTATAGCCGTTCTTTGGTGCCATGGGGTGCGCCGCCTCCATAATCTTCTGTGCTTTCGGAGCTTCGTACGGAACCGCGAAGTCTGGTGTCGGTGTCGTCGCTTCCGGTGTCTTGAGGCCTGATATGATGGTCAAGAGTATGTTTCCTATTCCCCTTGCACAAATGGCCGTGGAATGTGGTTTCCGAGCTTTTGAGAGTGGTAGTGCGTAAGCTCGAACGTCAGCCACGCACGCCCACAACCTCTCGAAAATAACGAAGCCATTGTTTCATGGGGATGTTTGCCCTGTAAATGTCAGAAATTTTACGCTAACCGCGAAACCCCCACGCCCGAAAGACTCCATCCCGGTCGTCATGGCTGGTATCGTTGCTATCTACGGTCTCGTCGTCTCCGTCTTGGTTTCCTCCGGCTTGAGCCAAAAGCAGACACTATACTCCGGTTTCATCCAGCTTGGTGCCGGTCTTGCTGTCGGTCTCTCTGGTCTCGCCGCTGGTTTTGCTATCGGTATTGTCGGTGACGCCGGTGTCCGGGGTACCGTTCAGCAGCCAAGGCTCTTTGTTGGAATGATTTTGATTCTCATTTTCGCAGAAGTTTTGGGTAAGTCTTTTTTCCCCCGGAGGTATTCACATTGAGGAATGATACTAATTACGTAATCTAGGTCTTTACGGTCTTATCGTTGCCTTGTTGATGAACTCGAAGGCACAGGAAAACCCAACTTGCGCGTAAAGGAATTACGCAAAAGATGGGAGAATAGAGTAGTACTCATACATCCTCACGCCCTTTCCCTTTGCCATATCAATGGCTTACCACGGCTACCACCACCACATGTCTACACACACACCTACGGTTTGGAAAGATAAGAGACGGGAAATTCTACATGGTAATATTAGCATTTTTATTATTCTTGTAAACAAAAACACACGACGGGAAACCGAAATGAAAGACACAAGAAGGAAATTCCAGAGATGAGCGGTTTTAAATTTGCGCGTTTTCTTGTTCTTTTTGCACTCTTAATTCTTCGGTTTGGCACTATTCCTCCTCTGTATTTTAGGGTGTCCTTTGAAAACTTTTTTTTTTCCTTAGTTTTTTTTGTAAGCATCATTAGAATATGGATTGTTTTGAGGGGATGGTATTTTTCTTTTCCTTTCCTAGCTTTACACCCACGATAAAGATTGTAATGCTTGGATCTGTGAAGGGACTTGTGCACGCGGGTAAATACATATCGTATGATAGATGGACCAATTGGGATGTGGATCTGTAGACCCTGCGCCTGAGCCCACCCGTTGGGTTCCGTGTAACTTTGGCCGGGAACTTCCAGTCGATTTGACCTATCGGTTCACAGACATGCGACGAAGTGGAGGTGGGTCTGGAGGTTCTAGATTTTGAGAGACGTAGGTGAACTGTGTGTAACGTCAAAAGGCCTTAAGGGTGGACAAAAATGTAATTAATATTAATACAAGGAAAGACCCCTGTGGCCTCTGGGTACGAGATGAATCTCTATCTTATTTTGGGCTCTTATAACTTGTAACAGTAGGTGCCTACGGCACCACTGAAACCCGACTGCCTGGTCTTCATTATTAGTAGCTGCATAAGCCGGAACATAAGTATTAGCTATTTAAGGCTTAAATTTAAGTTTATGTTTTGGCAAGTATATTTATATTTTATTATATGTTTTAATGTTGTAATCCACCTGCCAGCCTACTTATTAGCCAACGTACCTACTAGTTGGCCTACTTATTAACCAGCCTACTTACCAGCCTGTAGCCTACTTATTAGCCTACCTACTAGCTTATACTTACACACAGGCCTACCTAAATACCTACTTACTATTTTAATGAATTCAAAGTTGTTTAAAACGTAGAACCTTCTAAAAAAAATAATATACTTAGGTAGTAACAGATTTGTAATATCCAAGCCCACTGTGTCGGCGCCAGGAAACACCTGCACAATGGCCTTCAATCAATCATACCACTTCTATACTTCTTCGAAGTTATTCCTACAATTTAATGTCAACTATGATGTATACTAGACGTCCTGTCAACATTACCTGCTAACCCCTCAATTGCTTCAACTCATCTCATATTCCTCCCTCCTCTCTCTCTTTTCTCTGCATACTTCCATATTAATATTTATATATATGTAATTTATTTGTCTCGACTGCTAACACGCGATAGCCGTAATTTATTCTTACATGCGATGTGATGCTTGTCCTGCGAGTATTAATGTAACACCCCAATTGCAACTTGCTCGAGCTCGTCGGGGAGTCGATATCTACCCTATAAATCAAAGATCTAGCTAGGCCAGCTGACGACGAAATGAATCTGTTCTTGCTCTTTGAAGGGCAGCCCTTTTCTGGGATATCCAAATCCACGTGAAACATCCTACCATTGTGATGACGGTGAGTACTACCGTGGATACAACGAATATTCGCCACTGTTCTGCAACTACAATTTGCTGAGTTCCGTCGTCAGCAACGTCAAACGAGATAATGCTCCAGCCGAATATACTCTATCAAGGAATTCTATAGTCAGCACCGCCCGAAGCCCGATTAGGTGAAAAATTTGAAGCTATTAGAGCTGAATATAACATACTGAAACAAATGCACCCGGCAAATACATAGTAGTTAGAAATGCAAGAACCTTCATGGACCGCGAATCCCTCTGCGTGTTCTTCGCAATTCGAGTCATAGTTTCTGACTCTTTTATGTTGGCTTCGGCGATTTTTTTGCTCTCTTCAGCGATTTCCCGCATAGCAACACCGTTTTGCTTTACATCTTGATTGACATCCAAAGTCTTTTGTGCGAACTCCCGTAATAGATCGTCGTTGGCCTTCATAGCGTCTGTGTTTTCTTTCAGAGCTAGAGAAGCCTGGCGTGATTCGTCGCCAGCGACTCTCATAGCTTTGGTGTGCTTGAGTGAAATGGATGTTGATAACTATATTGCATTTCAGAAATCGCCGGTACCTCGTAATATCTTTTGACCAAATCAGGCATTAAGAAACAATAGAAAAAAGCTTACCCACGCAGAGGAGCTCCTAAGTTTATCTAATTCTTGCTTCAAAGAAACATCCAAGTCCTTGATATCAACCAGGAGCCCTGTCAGCTCTTCCTGAACCCTCACTGAGGATTCAGATTTCAACCCGGTGAACTCCAAGAATTTTAGATGCTGTTCTTGGACAAACTCGAACCTCAACTTTGACATGCGGATGTCGGAGTGCATTCGGGAGGTGTATATTTGATTGATGTGGATTTTTGCATTAAGTTCGCTGTATTCACTTTCCACTTGGTCGCCTTCTGACAAGATAAAGTTTTGCACTTGTTCGTCCTAGTGGCGTAAGTTAAAAGGGTCAGTGAGATACGCCGGACCCTCAAAATAAAGGCTTCAACTACCAACGTAAGATAGCCATGGCCGGTATGGCCCACAGATGAAAAATAAAAATAAAATAACTCCGGTTGATGTTATATGACGATAATAATGAGCAAGTCTATACCAGTACCCAAACAAACTAGGGCGCCCTTTTGCATGCTACATCTGGATATGAGGGTATATATACCGGTATTGATACAAGGTATATAATATATATCGTGAAAGACCCAAGAGAAACTTACTAGCGACTTTGTGTTCCAACCAATACCTTCAGAGCATTCCCTCCACAAAATTATCCACTGTTTCAAAAATAAAACAATGATAAAAAAAGGGTCTTTCGGACCACTATTTATTTCCTGCTTAGAGGTTGCAAAAATATTTTGTAATAGCCGGAATTGCCCTGGGGTTTGGCTAAACACTGGTAATTGTTGAAGGACTGCTGTATTCCGTTTTTTCAAGTCGTATTTTAGAATTATCTTGGAGTGGGCACAATCCAGCAACATTGTATTCGAAAGAGGACTCCCTTGAGCCGGTAATATGGGCAAAAATGATCTTGGGTTGATTGGAGATAGACTAGATACCCCTTTTAAGGTCCTTGCCCATACCGGATCGTCAGCCTCGAGGGAGGAGTATGCCCCAGCCAGCTCTGGTTTACGAGACAAGTGGTATGCTCTCGTGGGCAGCACGATATATATATCTAGAAATATATTAGCTTGAGGCTAAGTCATGTACTTTCAAGACTAGTCGACTAGGTGTAAATGCCTCGGCATGGCCTAATTGAAGCGGAATTCTGTCGCATTGCGCTTCGTTCGTGCCAAAAATCCAAGCCAAATTTCTTTAGGCTGGCTACAGGTCCCTACCATATGCTGCCGGTTCCCCTCTTTCATCTCTCAATGACCGAGCCCCGATAGGAGTGGCTTGGCGAGCGCCGTCATATATAGGTGTTTCAAGTAGCCTAGAATTGAAGTCGTGCTTTGCAAATATTGCCTCTAGGAGTGGTAGTGGTACGCATTCTAAGTGACTTGTCCAGCTAGTCGACCGAATTTAGACACGATGTTAGTTAGATCCATAGGTCTGCAATCCATCCTATTACGTCTTTGATTTTTTTTCAAACCTGAACCGAAAAAGTCCTTGAAGGTCTCAAGTCATTGAATCGTTGGAAGGCTGGTGTCTTACTAGAATCTATAACCCTCTGTAGGGTGGTTATCCTAATTCCAGTCCAATGCTGGGAATTAGTTCGATGGGATCTAGGGGGAAAGTCGGTATACCGTGGGGTTAGCGAACAGAAGTGCGTACCTTTAGGATAATTTCAAGTTCGGAATCCGTGAATGCCCGTAGCACCCTCGGATTATCGTTTATATCGAGACTTCCGGGGTATCCAGTCTTCTGGTTTCTAGCCTTGTAGTCATAGACTATTTAAATGCGAGTAAATCAAAAGCCATCAGCATTACATATTTTGACTAGACGACGAGAAACCGCTAGGTTCATAATGTCCTGGAAATGATTAGGTAAAAAGAAAATATTTGAAAATAGGCTTAGGTGCACCGTTTGCTTCCCGTTCAAAGCAAAGATCTATCAACATTCGGGCATGAATTCATGTCTCTACATGCGCTGGCCATCATGATCAAACCCGAAGATGTATGTCCGATCCGGTAATACTATAACCGAAGTCTTGACCGAGGAAAGATTTTCCAAGACCTTTTGTTTGTTGACGAATAAATTTGCCGATGGAAGACACACCGGAAAGTTCTGAAGGTTGTATTTTAAACTCAACCTTTCCGTTGGCTATTGTAACCGTTGGGTGTTAGATAGAGCCGAGGGTATTTGTGTAACTATAGATGCAAACTCGTGAGTCGGTATATTTAAATTGCCATTTTCAGCGCCATTGGGGCCTTTCTCTGTATTCGCAAAGGTGCCGTTGTAAGTTTCGGGCTCCCCGCTTGTATTGGATGAATTGACTGGCGGCACCGCTGTGAATTCTTGAGAGGATTCCATTATAGAAGGTGGTCTTGGCTGAGTATTATTATTGCTGAAGCCTCAGTGATAAACTGAGTTTCGAGGGGGCAGAAGGCCTGGGGATCTGAGAGGGTCTATATAACTCGGCTGGGTTCTTTGGCTAGCTCTGGCTTGTAAGGTAATTTAAGCCCAGCCCGCGGGATCCTGATCGGTCGAGCAAGTCACGATGAGGAGGGTTCGAGGCTGCGTGCTTTTCACGCACACCTCATACATACCCAACAGGTGAGGCTGGGAGCTGCATGCTCCGCCGCTGTAGTTTACCAGTCGTTGGTGTCTCCAGTTCTGGATAGTTTGCTTAAGTCTCGCTTAAATGCGACAAGGGTGATTCTATTGGGTTGGTGGAGATTTGTACAACATACATACATGGGTCTATACATTACAAGGGATTCGTAAGGCAGTTTCGTCAAATTAACCTCGAGTTCGAATAACCTCGAAGGCAGGTTGCAATGAATTCTAGGTCAACGCTCCTTTCGTATCAACGTTACACGGGCCTATGTGGAGGACCATACTTGTTAGAGATTGGAGGACTATGATGTGATGACAAGGCATAGGTGAGCGTCCCCCCGACTAATGTGACGAACCTCCTGCTAATGTGACGATATATTGATTGCGATCCTTGCGAATGTGCATATGTGTATTGTGGGGCATTGTTACGTTACCTAATTCTCGGAAAAAACTTCATCTAGTTACAGTTGTGTTGACTGTTGGATTTGGAATGGGGCTTTATAGCTTTACACAGTTTGGATCCTAACCGCTTTACAAGTTTTACCTTATATATAGTATAGACACAACCCCACGGGGTAGTGTTTTTGCCCATATATCGTTCTACCTTTTCTCAATTGTCTATTTCTTTTCAATACCAAGTAAATTGTCATGTGTATGTCTAGCCAGTTTTCAGTTCCTTTACATACGCTCCGGCTTCTTCCCTCACACGTTGATTTTGTATTCTAGAGTAATTTGTTATCATACGCTTGCGTTAGAAGAAAGTGCGAGGCTGTTATATATCGTTAATTGACTTGCTTCTCTTGCATCAACTCGACGCAATTCCGCTATAGCTGGTGAATTCATGAATTGCCTGTATGGTATATGTGCTTGCCTAGATATAGGAGGTATGTATTTGTTGCGGTGGAGTGTGGTTTGAGACAAGAGGTATGTTGCAAAATTTTATAAAAGTAAAAATCTAACACATTTAACTTGGAAATTTAGATACTTCATATACATGATCATATGGTCCTAACTTCTAGATTTTAGCGCTTTCAGTGTCAGTACTATTGTCTGAGCGTAGCAATCGGCTTACGGAGACTTGTCAAAAGAAAAAAGAATCTTGTCGTTTCCGAAGTTTTTTTGTCAAAAAAAAAAAAATTTTCTTGTCATTTGCGAATCTTTTTTTTTGTCATCGACGAAGGAAACTAGCAACTTGGTAGACGTTGTTTTTTTTACAAACTTTCGTATTGGCGAACCCACACCCGAGCGCTACTGGCGACACGCTAACTGACAAGGGATTTGGGGCCCCAAGACTGGATCATCGGCAGGGATTTTGCCATAAGGCTTCACACCATATCCCTCGAGCTCGGTGTAGCATGTAGTGGATTTGAAGCTACAGTGTAGTCCTGTATTGAAAAAAATGCTTCGACACATGTGGGAGCTCAGCAAACCAATTAGTTTAGAAGCAAGACGAGTTTGTCGACAAGACAAGTGCTGAGCGCAAACCAATATATATATAATGGCTTGCTATAACCAGGGAATTAGCTACCAGTATACAACGACTTCATCTCACAATCCATCACTCCAGATCTGACCTCAAGACCAACTCCGGATCTAATCGAAACTATCAACCTTCACGGCGATTGCGCAAGCACGATGGCTACCGAATTATCTAACGAACGAAAGTTTGTTGATATTCTCGCCCAGGAATCCACTTTAATCGGTCTGGCTCCTGAGGTTCTGCTCCACATTCTTTCCTACTGCTCAAATGACGGACTATCCCAACTGCTTCTGACCTGCAAAGCCGCATACACTATCGTCTATCCTGTTCTGTGGTCAAGCCTTAGCCTTGGGTTTCTTGATCCTGATTTCAGCCCATATGCGTTCAACGATTCTCTCCATTTGGAACAGATGGATGACCTGGCTAGAATTACCCATGCCTTGGTAGGCTCGGATCTTGGATACGGATTTATTACGAAAATAGCAGCGTTTCTAGGGAGAGAGGAAAGCCTTGAACTGGTAGGGGGCCCTGAGACAGAAAGCCCTTTCCTCGAGGTATTAGGGGAACGTTTAAAGGGTGGCAAGGTGTCGAAGCTCAAGTATTTGGAACTCGAGCTTTGTCGTAAATGTGAGTGGAATCGAATGCAAGGGAATCTGGTACGGCTTCTTTTCGTTCCACGCTAACACGCAATATCTATACAATAGATCTGTTCGAAATGCACGACGAATCCCGGCAGAATAAGCGATCACAGTTTGGAAATCTTATTTCCGAGGTCAACCGTTATTCTAAGGGCAAGCTACAAAATCAAGTTTCCCTTGACCTCAAGTACGAATGCTCGTCTATCAAGGGTATATCGGCAGATTTTGACTATTCCAAACTCACGAAGTTGGATTTGAGATTCAAAAACCCAATCGCCGAGGGGCCCGTCCACGATATCATGGGCCCCGCCAAATGGGCACGCGATTACACGAACTACTCAAACCAAGCGCGCGATATCACCGCCCTCACGAAATTGCTCTCCACTGCCACAAACCTGAGAGAGCTGACGTTAGAACCAAAGTCGGCCAGACCCTACCATCGAGATGTCATTACTATGAGCCCACTCCCGGCATCGGTAGAGCTACTGCAAAAACTCCAAATCGCCATTTCTCGGCTGGGAAGGCTCAAAACATTCCATGTCAGCGATTTTCTATTTGACCCTTCGTTCTTCCCTACCCCCCCAACTTCTGTCACAACTGTTATGTATACAAAGGTCGAAAGGGTCTCAAGATCGTGGTGGCGTCAGTTCGCATCCTATGATTTTCCAAATGTGGATTCGATGACCATCCATTACCAGCACGAGCTAGCACTAGGTTCGAGCAGACGCGAATGGTGGCGAGGTATCGATGACGATTTAACTCAGGAGGCAGACGGTGGATACGACGGCTTCCAACACTGGAAATTCAAAATCAACAATGTCGTTGTCACTGGACTAAAGGAATTTATTTGCGAAGACCGAAGGGACTATTTCCTACCCACTGATCTCGTGGAGTGCATCGTCAGAAATAACCAAGGAATTCAAGAAAAGTGGAGAGAGCCCATGGCCGCACACTACGAAATAAGTTTGTCCGTAGAGTGCCAGGCAAGACTTATGAAACCCATAAGTGACCAAGGGTTTACAGAGGTAAACGAGATCGTTCGAAAAAGATTTTTGGAAAGGCACCGAGATGGGGAAAATAAACCAGATGAAGAGCAGGAGATAAGATTGTATACGATCGAATACGCAAAGGAGATGGTAAAATGGCTTGAGGAGAACATGGAGTCAAAGGCTACTGGCAATTGACCATCATCCTAGATTGTGACCATGATGGCGCAGTCCTATAGGCTTACCGCCTCTCGATATCTCTTCCCCCTATGCCTCTTCTATTTCTTTGACTCCCAATTTGATTGTTATTACCCGCGTACCCGTATACCCCCAACACACACCACATTAAACATTCTACCACTTTCTTTCTTACAATCCCTTCCACCCCCTAGGGCTTGCCCCTAGTGCCCCTATTACCGCTATTATGTTTCCCCCACTAGCTAGCAGCGCTGTTCCTAGCCACTTTAAATTAAATTTCGATGATTCGAATCGATTATGGTTACACAGATTGCAGAGGTTGTTGTTGCATATTGTGTGTTGCAGACGCCTCTAGGCTCCCTCAAGCTTGACACGTGCACGAGCCCTTCGAATACATCTTCTTGCCTCGTATCATGCCGCCCTCGAATCTTGTACCCCCTCCATTATTTTTGTACCCAACTAGAGCAATAGCACAGTTTTTAGCACATTTTTACTCGCCCTTTTGATCCACCTTCTGTCTTGTCACAACCATAATTTAAAGCGTAAATGATTGATAATTGGTCATGTGACAGCGTAACAGCAGCTAATCGGATTCAGGAACCACACACGATGGATCAAGCGCTGCACGCGTGACTGCACTAAGTCCAGATCCTTGCGTGCTCGAACACTGTCGCACACTACGAATTCAAGTATCTCTAGACCTGTACGACGTCTTCTTTTTTTCAAGAGACCAGTACTACCTACTCGCTGGTTTCTAGCAATATATACAATTGCGACGCGAAATGGGCGACATTGAATTAGGACTAACACCAACCGACACGGCGATCCAGGTGGTCGCGGTCGACACAGCCCTGCAATCGATATCTCGGTCGCCTGCCATCCCTCCTCTACTACTCCTCCCCTACGAACTGATTTTAGAGATAGCAAGCCACTTAAATATAACCGATCCTAGACCCGGCCAAAATTCTAAAGACTACAATTCCCTCTCCCAAACATGTCGTCGCTTGCGCCAAATCTTCTACCCAATCGCTAATCGTCACCTCTGGTATGACCAGGAAACGCAATTTCCCGATACGCTACTAAGTATCGTCCTATATAGCTTTACGGATCCATTGGTCGAGTATGTCAAATCGGCTACGTTTCGATTGCGAAGACAAGATGGAGAATTTTGGTTGAAGGATGAATACGACGAAGCCATCGAGGCTGGAATCGGCCAGCTGAAGGCACATATAAAAAAGAAGGCGGAAGAGGGAAACAATGAAGCTTTCGAATTTTTCGAATCCCAAATCGATGAGTATGGGATGTCCATCTTGCCCACAGTCTTACTCTTCCAGTTGAAGGAGTTGAAAGAAATCGAATTGGCGCCTTCGATTCATGCTATAAGCTCGAGATTTCTACTCACGACGCTACATTACTTCAAGCCGCCTTTCCAGATAAATCGGTTGGGAATGGTGAGGCTAACAGACTTCGCATCAGTTAATTATTGGCTTTTGGAAAGATTTCTCCGGTTAGGGCCAATTCAGAGTGTTGGGATTGATTATAGGTTCGGCAGCACGAGTGGACATCCAAAGATCAGGCCGGCGCCAGAATTGCCGAACTATGTAGAGGATAAATGGGAACCGGATCTCGAGTCCGAATCTGATGATGATATCTCTGTTATGTCTCTGGAACCGGAAGAAACGGCCATGGTCGAAGCCTTCTGGCCTCGTTCAGGGAATCGGTTTGGGAGCGCATGGCGTGAAACCACTGAAGAAGAGATAGAAGAACATTTCAAAGGGTACCAATCAACTGGCTGGCAAGAATGTTGGTTCCCGACGGAAATTAGCTACGAGCTTCCTGGCGCCAACCCCTCGTCTTCGTCGGATACCCCATTCGAAATCCAAGACCTACGCCTCTGGATGGACGAAACAGCACCAGTGTATGAACGACTGATTCCACTACTTCACAAAACTATTGGCCTCCGTCGTTTCGACTTAAACCTTTTCCCTATGTGGGGGAGGCCACAACCGCTAGGCTTAGGGACGCTGGAAACCTTGGATTTCCAGTGGCTTGCGAAGCTTCTGGAAAAGCAGATCGATACCCTCGAAAGTCTAAGTATACGGGTATTACCATTCGGCGCTCCACAGCCCCATGTTCCATCACTTCTAAGATTCCACCATCTTCGAAAAGCGCACCTCTTTTGTACCTCTGATATGATGCAGACCTTCTTAAACCGAGATTCAACGACGGGGCCGTATTTCGAATCCATGTTTCCTCAAAATATAGAGTTCTTGAGAATAGATTTCTGCTACAATGTGAAGCTCGTGGAGGACGTTGTAAACCTTCAAACGAATTGGTTTCCGAATCTGAGGGTTGTGCTGGGAATGTTTAAGGACGAGAATGCATCCGCTTCAAGGGTCGAGGGATGGCAGAACTTATGGTCTTCGATGCCGTATCAAGAAAATCCTAGTTCTGGGTCATGGGAGAAAAGAGAAGAGATACCTGAACCATCAGTATGGAAAAAAATAGCCACACAAATAACTGGATACCCAGATATCAGTTCGGACCCCCCAGTCTGGCGCAGAAAGAGTACAGTTCATTTCGCACCCCACACGATACCTATAAACTCTACTAACATTTTACAAACACAGGCCTATCACATATTCCAGTCCAATACCTAATAATAACAGGTCACCAAAAAAACGTCTGGTGTTCCCACGAGGGTTGGTACGGCCCTTTCCAGCAACACACATCATCAGACATGCCCTGGGACGGCGATGCATTTGAGAGTGCCCCAGAGTGGGAGGATGACAGGGATACAGATGAAAACAACTATAGCAGGCTGGATCCATTCGGTGGGCCATGGATTGGTACCCCGCAGGAGCATATCGATGAAATGAGAGGTTAATTGATTTTAGTCAACAACCGGAATGTTGCAAGAATGCCTCTTTCTCTCTCTTTTTGTTTTGCAGGCACCCGAGAAGCTTATATATTTGGCGCGGCATGTTGGCCTTGGGACTGGCACCACGGGATGAGAGTATAAAACTAGCCCTTAGCAAATATTAAGAGGGCTATACGGCACAACACTCGGTCCCAGCTAAAATATAGTCCAAATAGTAGGCTGCTTGAATGCACCATCAGGCACCGTCTGCAGCCCAAGACTACGTGATGCATAACTATGCATACAATTTATTATAGCGCCGTCGCACAGCTAGCTCCATATTTCGTGCAGATCGAGTGTACCCCAACCGTTCGGTAGTTAAATCTATGAAACTCTTCCTGGGCCGCATAAAGTACCTGGGTACGTATTTCCAGGTATCAGATATCGTGACTTCCCAGCACGGATGACATCATAAGTCTCAAAAATAAGATGACCCCTGATCCATCTCCACCTTCTGGGTACGAGACTATATCCACCTACCTACGTCAGATTTAGCGTGAAATTTGTGTTTGCGAAAAAGGTTGTAAATTCAAGTTTAATTTAACTGGCCAGTACCGGTATCGATGCTAGTCTCGTTCCCAGTATCAATGATGTCGATACTAAAAAAATACTGAATATCGGAAGATGCAACTATCCCCGAGAAAGAAATGAGAGTAAAATACACCTAATAGCTAAGCGCATATGCGTATTCTCATATGCAAGTATTGTAGAGCGAAAGATCAAAACCAAAAAAGATGGCGAAGTAGGTGTATCATATATCAAAGAAAAGCCATGCAAAGGAAATTCGAAAATATCATAACCTTGTCTCCTGCGCAGCACCACTCTCTGAAATCTCTCCCGTTTAGCAAAAGCGCACATCATCATCATAATCATCATGAAATAGAACAGTACTCCCCTCCACGTTCATCAAATTGCACCCTCGCTGCTCCCTGGAGCACCTGTATGACCCGTATTCACAACTTCACCCTTTGCAAAGGAAGGTTTCCGAGCGCCACTAGCGGTACTCGATCGTCTTCTGGTCTGCGACTCTCTCCGCCTCTGTTCAACGGAGGAAAGAACGGATTCGTCAAATTGGTAGAGAGACTTGAGTTCCACATCTTTCTTGCGCATAATGTTCTTCTTGACCCAATATGGGAGTGCTTGGGTCCATTGGTATTTCGTAAATTTGTGGGTTGGTACGCCGACTATACACCCATTAGCTCTATCCTCTCCTTGATATAATATACCAGCAACTCTATAGATCTGACAAGAACTCAAACTTACAAATATAATCCAGCTCCTCCAATGTCCTCTGCTTAGTCTCAGGCAAGAAGCAAAAGATGAGGAGGAAGGCAACAACATTCAAAGCTGCATAAAACCCGAATGCACCGGTGGGAGTCATCGCGCCCAACATTCTCGGCCAAGTCATTGCCAAAACGGCTGCGAAGAATAGACAGACCGTAACGGCATACGACATTCCCACCTCTGTCAATACAATGTTAGCAACACAGTATTTCACATAATACCACAAGTACTTAAGTACATGTCCATACCTCTATGCGACAGCGGGAAGACTTCGGCAGAGTATGCAAAAGGAACGGGACCTTCTCCTGCTGAATAAAATGCCGTAAAGATGTAGACGAATAAAGCGATGAGGGCGATATGCGCCTTGCTCGAATCTGGAATGTAGAAACAGAAACTAAGAAATAGTCAGCCAAATTGCTCGAAACCCTGTCTTGACACCGGCTCCCTTACCCAGCTGCAAGCAAAGTCCAGGCCATCTGTGGGAACGTAAACAATAGAAGTGACCGGCGTCCATAAGTATCGATTGTAAATACGGCAGGCCATGCAAACAGAAAGTTAATCAAGCCGAAGCCCATAGAAGCGATCAAAGACTCCTTTGGAGATGCACCGGCGGCCTCAAAGATAGAAGACGAATAGAAAGCCATTATATTAACTTATAGCAAGTCAGCTTTCAGGACCGCGCAAAATTTGAATCACGTTTTCAACTACTTACTGCCGCACATCTGCTGGGCTAACATGACAATACCAGCTGCCAAGGTCGCACGTCTGATACGCGGTACTCTGAAAAGGTCGATGAATCTGCTCAAATAAGTGGATTGACCCATAACTTTGTGTTCGACATTGATCTGTGCATTGATATAGTATAGGTCGCGGGCAGCTTGGATACGGTGGTTTCGAAGCCGGAGAAGACTCTTGAAGGCCTCTTTGTAACGTCTCTTCTTGATATACCAGCGAGGCGATTCTATAGTAATAGATATTAGAAATCAAGTGCTAGTGGGAGTCTTTTGAGGAATGAATTTCTTTTTCGTACCAGGGCAAAAGTAGATACCGATTAGCAGTGGAACGGCTGGGATAAAGGCAGAACCGAGTTGGAGACGCCACGCGATCTTGCCAGTATCAACGACAGCTAAATTGGCGCAAGTCCCCCTGCAGTCCCCGTTAGAAAAATGCGTATACGCCTCGAGAAGATATAACACTTACAGAAAGATACCGAATGCGGTCCATAATTGCTACTCAATCGGTCAGTAAAGTCTCATGCGGTTCAAAACGAATAAGTCAAAGCGCACCCATCTATATACACACACATTAGCAGAGGAATAATGGTAACAATACGAAAACCAACTTACGTCATAACCAAAGAACCACGAATGGCCGCCGGTGAATTCTCGGCGGCAAAGACGGGGACAGTAGAGCCCTTTGACCCCATACCAATACCAAGGAGTATACGACAGATGAACAGCTCGTACCAGTTTCTCGTGAACCCAGAACCGATAGCAGGCCAAAGACAAAAGTTCGCAGAGAAGAAGATAGTCCCGCGACGTCCAAACAAGTTGTTGAGAGGGTCTGAAAGCCAGCAGCCACTAATTGAGATTCTGTTAGCACGTTCTATGGACAGAGCCATATGAAGTTGGGTTTAGACTAACATGAAGGCACTGCCGATATACGGCGCGGAATTTACTAGACCTAAAATCCATTGGTTCTTGTCGTCATTCGGGGACGGGTTATCCGGGTCTACCCAGATGCCAAATTCTTTCGGGAACGAAAGATTGGCGCCGTTGGATCCTGTTTGGTCCCATCCTCTGTCCAATTGGATTAGCTATATAGGACCTAGCTAGCTTAGACCCCAAAATGGAATTGACACATACTGTACAGCGGCGCCGATAGAGCCTATGGTAAGACCTGTTAGTAAATGTCTATGTCAACAGATCGAAAAGAAAAAATCAACATACAAACAATGATAGAGATATACAGAGACATAGGTTGTTTGTAAATATGCTCCGCCTCATCTTTCAAGGCCAGCCTTTCAGAATCGTCTAAATCCGCAATCTGTTCATAATTTCCCGGGTCCTGGGCGACGAGGGCGCCCTTCCGTAAATCGTCTTTGATGTCTTCAAGGTCATTCTCCTGAGCGAATCTATCGACGTCCACGAAGAGAGCCTCCCGAGAAAGCCCAGCGAGAGGGTTCTTGATTCTGCAATTGCACCGCACCGTGTTAGAGATACTACTCTACCTTTGGGAGTTTCTGTGCTACGTATAACAGTCGCCGACTCCTCTCCGAAAATGACGTATGTATAGAATTTTCAAGGGTGGGAAGTAACTTTGAGAGGTATTTGAGAGATATGACGGACATATTGGTCATGGGGAAAGAAGGGGAAATTGCTTCGTTTAAAAGTTTAAAACCTACTTTGCTTCGACGTTTTGGTTCAAATTGATCGTGTCGACTGCACCATCTCTCTCGTAGTCCTTCGAGTCATCTTCACTAGATAGTGCGAAGTAATCCTCCTCGTTAGAAAAAGGCATAAAACGATAATAAATGGGAGAAATTCATGCATACCGACTCGTACCCGGCTTTTCATACTCGATATCATTGGACATCGTTTTGTATCTATTTCGTATATCGATATATATCTGGTAGCCCAGCGAAGATTATATATTGGCGACTCCGAACTTATGGATAGGATGTAAATATAAACGAAGTAGCCCCTGGCCTGGGAGACCGAAAGAGATAATTATATAAATGAAAGAAACCTTCAATAGCATACGATCATGACCGTTATCGATTGAAGATTTTCTACTTAGTCGAAGGGTTGATTGCGAACTTATATTGCGAAGGCGTCTTTTGCTCCTTTTTAAACATAGCGAAGCAGCATCCATATTGATTATGCATGCCGGTCACTGAGCATTGCACCGAACAGAAAAAAGCCGCTCTGATGAACTCTGATGCCTGCGCTGTCGTCCAAGAGCGGTAGCCGACATACCGATCCTCCAGCATTTGCTTGCAGATCCCAACTTGCAGCGAACCAAACTCGGAACGCCTTCCACACCAGCCAAAAACCTCTGTCAGACTTCTACTTCGTCTTCGAATGCATCATGGATGCAATGTGTCCGCCAATTGCCCCTTCCCTGTTCATTCATTTTCTTTTTCTTATTTTCTCATTGTGATCACGGAGATTAGTTACTCTCGGGTCGATGGACGTAGTGTAGCGTCCTCTCGTACGATAGGCGTTTATCCTAGTCGAAACCCTCGACATGATAGTTTTTTAAGACGAATCTTGAAGCTCACAGACATCTTTTTTCTGGAGCTATAGCTCTTGGCGAACCTTTAAGTACTCATGAGCATCTGAGAATCTTCACATAGTCTAGGGATATTGCCCGCAGAAAATCAAGTTTTCTTAATTTATTAATTTTTTATTATAATCCTCCCATTCATTGTTCCCAATATCAACTCCATCATTATATCATCAACCCTGCTCGACATTATAACCCCATTTGCATCGTGTCATAGGCGAATAACTCGGCTGACGCTGGTGCGAAAAAAGAACCACATGCGACTCGGTAGCATGCCCGAAGTATACCATACCATGCACGCCCTCGCATAAAGGCAGCAAGCAGGCAGCGGTTCGCAATCCACACCATAAGTTTAAAAAATCGGACGACATGAGTCGACCGTAACTCTACGGTTACACCTTTATGTATCATCCTCCCTTCCCCAGTTACATTTCACTCCGAAACCAGGATAGGTAGACGGAAAGGAAGAATTTTCGGCGAAAGAGTTCCTGGCCTTGTCACTTTTTCTATTAGTCTTGCATATTCGGGATCCTCGAGGCCTAAAATCTTTGAATTCCACGGCCACTCCACTCCCCACAGCGCTGCAGCAGCCCAGTTTGCTGGGAGTAAAAAAGTGTTCAGTTGCCTTCGGCACGAACTCCACAATCGAAACTAGGAGAATTCTCTTTTGTTCAAGAACCTCGAATGACGGTATTCAGGGTATTCCAAAGGAAAGAAAAAAATCTCTCGTATCCGGCGGACCCACTGTTGGGATGTCGATATCGAGAAATAGTGTTGCAAATCGTTTGGGCCAAGCTAGCTTGAAAAACAAGAATTCTGGGGTATGCGGGGTACGGATGGCTAAGGAGCCTTAACTACCCAAGCGTCGAATAGGGCCATGCTTCTTGTATGATTTGACCGAGAAACATCCCTAGAGGTGCCTAGGATACTATTACCAACGTAGCTAACTAGTACCGTGAAAAGTCCCGAAATCATTACCCGATATATCGATAGCGGTCATTTTGAATCCTTGGCCTCGTTCTCCCGTTCCTGTCATCTGACAGCCATCCTGCAAAGTCAACATGTTGATAACTGAAGATCGAATATTCTTATGTTGTTTGAGATCTCTTCTTCCTCTGTATACGTATACTAGCTGTCGATATATCTAGGTAGCAGCGTGCTGAAAAAGATTTTGCGCCTGAGCGGCCGCCGTAGATAGTTTGGTTCGGTTGAGAGTCACATTAATATCCATTCATCCTACTCGACGACTGCTAGTCAATTCGCATCATAAGTTAGGTACCTACGAGCAGACCCTGCACATGAGCAGTTTCCCGTTTCCGTGCGACGGCAAACCATTTATGTATCGGCCTCTCCGGCCGGATCTCAAAGATAGTTATAGTAACTGAAGCTGAGATAGAGCCTGTATAATGGTGGGGAGACATTTGACATGCAATGATGAAGACGACGTCTTGGCATACGATATCGACCTCAAAGTTCACGATCACGCATGGAATCTCGGGGGCAAAAAGTGCGCATGGGCAACATTCTAAGAACATTATTGAGAAAACCAACGGTTAATTGATCGCCGGAAACGAAAATTCCGGGGTAAAAGGTACCGCCATGCTAGCGGGATCGTGAGTTATCTACGCTCTTTTGAGGTAGATTCGGTGGAGGACGTCCGGACTCAAATGATGTTTAAACTTTCGCCTGAAAACATCGTGAACGTTTCGCCCCAAACTAACGGAGAGGGTTCACTTATGAGGCTCGGTCGATCGATATCGTGTAATGGAAGTATTTTCTAACAGTGGTTGTGATGTCATGCCTTGTACACTGGAAGGCTTCTAGATTCTAGAATTCGAATTCTGCGCTCTCATGTGCGATGCGCAACTTAGAACATGCGGCAGGATTAATCCCATAGCCAAGGCCATGGAAACTGCCGTTGCATATTGATATTCCAAATTTCTAGGACCCCAAATCGAGTCGATTGGTTTGACGAACGTTAGACTATCTTGGCCTCCAGCCTCTAGAGCTAGAGCTCTGCGGCTCCAAGACAACGCTGTCACTGTACTGGATTGAATACCAAGCGCAAGCTATCAATATTGTATCGCATAGCTATAGCATAAAATGACATGGCAAGGTACCTAGGTACCTTTTTTCGCAGGAAAGTTGACTCACCTCGAAAGCCAAGCTTGCTCATAAATCTGGAAGACAAGAACGATTCAATTCGAGTGGACAGAATTCAAGCAGTGTTTGCCAACTGCATATAAACATGTATACATACGCTGGCCTGGACACAAGCTTACAAGCTTGCAAGGCAAAAATAGATGTAGTGCCAAGTACTTATGAATAGCTGGCCTTTCCATAAATGAATGAAGTTCTACTTTTTCAGGAATAGTTCTTGTTGTGAGTATTCATTATCTACAATGCAATGCCAACCCCGCACGAGGCTCCAGCGACGCGAAGGTGCCGTGTCTGCGTTCCGCAGATGCAGGCTCTCGATGCCCATCTCTTATCTACATGCACAACAAAAACAACACAGCCTCATGTCACCATCGGGCAGCTGAATTTTGACAGCCTCAAAACGGCCAGCCCTCTTTTACAAAACACTCCATCGTGGGCGGGGCACATCCCAGGAACTTCGACTCCATTCCATCACTGAGAACCTGGATTTGACTCTACCTTTCGATTATAACTCGCAGAACGATCTAACATTGGGAATAACTCTTCGATCCCTAGATTCCCCTCCTAGGATCCTTCTATTCTTTCGAAAGATAGAGAAACTATCAGCACCAGCACTTACTACAGGAAAAGATGAAGCGTGAAGTCCCGTTTGTTCCTCGAGAGAAGTATTTCAGCTAACCCTCCGAGCTAAATCTAGAACCACTTATCTCTAACCCACTTTTGTGTTAGGTCTCCACAGGGCTTCTCAGGCAGCCGGGATAGTCGCGCAGCTGGTGTGCAAGATGTCAACGAGGAGCTAGCCAGAGTATTCCTTACCCAAACCACCACCAGAAACCCGTGGGGCCGCGCCAATGACCACAAAAATGCCCAAGAGGACACAAAAGAAAAACCCCCAAGCCCAAGATTCGGCAATGATATTAGAGATAGTCATAAGCATGCCTATATCAAAAAAGAGCCTGTCGAACAGCATAACAATTATGGCCAATTTGTTAACGAATCTTTTAACAACGTACCATACAATGAAAGCGAGATCAAAGTTGAGAAGGATCAACAACCTTCTAATCAAGAGAGCACGTCGACCGAAGGAACATCCAGCAATGATAAGGGCAGCAAACCATCTCAGGAACATAGTGGCCAACAAGCATCTGGACCGCTTGATAATACTAATGCTTCCAAAAACCTTTTTTGTCAAGCTATTATCGCTGTAAGGAAGGAGATTGCAGATATCCTCCGAATCGTCTCAGCCATAGTCTACCCAATCATAAGATATCTGATAATCGGTGTAATAACCCTCTACGTGGGGGGTATTATCCCGCTCCACCTAGCAGCACATATCATCCCGGGCCCGACTTGTGGTTTCATCACTCCGTATACCCCAGAGTCACTATCAACGTTCTCCCCTTGTTCGGATCCCAAAGGATACATCCAACGCGAGCCGGATCCGCTTTTCGCACAAGCCGTGACCAGAAGCTCTTCGTTCGCTAAGCTTCAAAAAGTAAATTCAGATACGGATAAATTACCTGCCCAGATATCGGAGACACGTCACGATTTTAGGAAGTTGCTCATGGAGTTAAGGGTCGGCCCTGCCGATGCGGGTTCGATGTATATACTCCCACCAATATTCCCGTCCAGAAAAACTAAAACTAAACTTATTTCGTTAAAACAGGTCGAATCTCTACTCGCTTGTCCCTGAGTACAACGTTCTACTAGACAAGGTGGTTGACGGGATGCACGACTGCCGCGCAAAGACTCGCAGCCTAGTCGATAACACAATAACCTACACCGACTGGACTAATTCTGCACTTCGAAGGATCGATGGCCAAAACTCTTCAATCACAGCACTAATTTATTACCGAAGGTGGTGGCCGTACCAGAAGTCCTTCGCCGAAATGGCAGTCGAAAAGGTTTTCGACGAGTTCGCAGATAAAATAGAAGATCTAGCCGGTGGCGTTTACTCCAAGTACGTGGAACTGGGTAAGACTCTGAGGGAATTGGAGCAAAAACTAGACTCCATCGCAATAGCCCTAAACGCTGGCAAAGACACATTCGAAAAGGCGAAGTTAGCCGAAAAGTCCTTCTGGCTCAAATTGATACGTTCGCAACCGTATCGCCAGAAGATGGAGGATATTGAGAGAAAAGCCGGACTTTGCGCAGACTTTTATGCATCCGCGATGAAAGCACTAAAGATAATTGATGCTACGACCCTTGAGCTGTCGGAGGCTCGCATAGGAATTCGTCATTTGCGCGAAGAGGTCGGGAAAGCGACATTGCCACGGGGAAAGGAATGGTCGATAAAGCTAACGATCAGGCTATTGGAGAACAGCGCAGCCGAGCTACTGGCTTCGAAGTCTTACAGGTCAATCGGCTATTGGTGAGTGATGAAGACTGGGGTGGGTATTCTAGGAAAATTTAGAACGGACTGAAGAATCTTGCGAAGGCGAATATTCAAATAGGAGGGTTATGTGCTCGATGATCGAAACTAATCTAGAACTAAACGATTGATATTTTGCAAGTTTAATCACGCCTAGTACCTAGGCATTCCCGCATCTCTATCGCGTGTTACTATAGATTCAGCCGCTATCCTCATATATGCGCATATGAGTATCTATACCTTATGCTAAGCCTCGACCTATCCAGTTAACGGACAGCCGACGAACTAAAAGTGGGGAGCGAACACAAAGCGTTACACAGGAAGAATATATCACTCTCATATATCCCATAGCCACGTGATCCAAGATCTTACGAGTTATGAACCGGATCTCAGACATCACTTGAACGAAAGATCCACAATGGAATCCCCTAGCCCTTTATTAGAAATGTGTTTCCTGGGTACAAGTTCAGATACTTACATAGTACGTTGGATTCCCTCGAACCCTGATCAAATGATCATGAAGTCCGGCCCAGTACGTCCATGGATCCAGTCCACGACCATGGATTCCAATTTTCCCAGCCTAAAACATGATGTAAGACGGCCGCGGCCCGCATCTGCTTGTCCCGACCGAACAAAAATATAAAATCTGAAAGACGGTTAAAGGAGACCTCGTTTCTACGCCTTGTCGGCCCGTCTGCGCCTCGACATCGTCTCACGAGCATAACCTCCCAAAGCCGCATATAACCATCCAACACGCAAGTGAACTCCCAAAATGAATGAAGGGAGTCAACTCCAATACAATACCATCTACATCCGACACATACACTCAAAACGAACCCTGATTCTCTAGCATAAACCCTGTAGAGTCCATTTGAGGAAGGCTTCTAGAAAGCAAAGGAACCTCTCCCCTTTTGTTGTCTAAGTGTAATTTTAGAGGCGGGACGGAAACTAAGCTTGGTAGGGACCAGGAAAAAAAAAATAGTCACGATCTCCTTTTCTTCTCAAGATCTGGCTGGGTATATTTACATCGTGGGGTGGGGTATTTCCCATCCCCTCCCCTTATTCTTACGTAGGAGGCAAACCGGATATTGAAATGTGAAAGTGCATCTTTGCATTTTTAAGATTGCCCAACATGCCAGATTGATAATCGGGGAATGAAGAAAGGCCGAAGAGAAGAAAGTTCACGAACCATGAGTCGAGCACATACAATCCCTGACCATGGGCATTAAAAGGCTTCGAGTTAAGTCCGTCGAGTCTGTTACTATTAATGGTTTTATTGTTGGTTATGATCCCCGGGCTTCATCAGACACCCTCGCAAAGCGCACGGATTCAAAAAGAGAAGTCCAACACCCTTGCTCAGGTTCCTAAAACCTCCGTTGTTGGTACCGTCGTCGCAAAGTCAAGTGTTCTATTTTTTTTTTCGTATGAAAAAGTTCTCTTTGTTTTCTGGAACCGATGTTGGAGCCAGAAAGAGAAGGCAGAGTAAATCTCCCTTCTTCCAGCGGAAAGCTGCAGATTTGATACCAAGGTTTGAACGGGAACGTCGAAGTGATGCATGGAAACATGGCAGCCACAGTCTGTCGGGGCTATTTTGCTTTTCTCACGTACCCCTTCTTCTGCGCCACCGGTGGAAATGATGCCCTGATTTCTCCCCCTTGCTCCTACATTTTGCATAGACAATGTGCTTCTGAAATAGAAATCTCGAAGAAGGGCTGATATGTCTGGTACATACGTACCTGAGTAACGTGGACTTCGAACTCTAACAATGTTGTATCGATTGCTTGAGGTATGTTGCTATATTGTCGACGGAGAATGTCGATAACATATATAACCTTTTTATTCTCGACGGAAACTTTGTCTCGCTTTCCTCGTTAAAGATTTCCTGGACCGAATGAGACTTTCAATTGACTTTGTGCTTTCGCCTCTAGGGCTTGTCTGACTTCCACGCGGCCGTCGATGTTCTGAACTCTCGAAAAATGTGAACCATGTATCTGATCCGAAATCGTCTTTGTATTCGTAACTTGTAGATTGTACCTACAGTTCAAAAACCCATAATATCGAAAGTACACGCGTGGCCACTGCACGCTCGTATCGTCTACAGCATCCAAAGAAGCAAAATTCCTGGCGCGGCGTCGGGCGCGCGGGGGGGTGTTTCATGTTCCTGTGTTTGTGTAGATTCCTTTTTGCTTGGTTTTTTTTCTCATTATATTTCCTAATTCAATCCTAAAGCAGCATTCCCACGTTTTCACTGGCGCAGGGGAACAAGCTTATCCCGTCTGTTGGAACCCTCCAAAAGGCTCGACCCAGGAAATAGGGTGTTTGAGTGGTGTGGCGGGATCTTGTTGTAAATTTTCCGTCTGGATGATAGAAAAACAAAAAAAAGGTCCTCAAGGAATCGGCCACGGCTGCCTGATGTGTCCAGACTCCTGACGACGGTCGATTTACATAACAGATCTCAAGAAGAGCTAGCCCGTGATGCCATACGATGTATTTTGCAGTTTGAAAGTTGGAAACGACGAGAGTACCCATTTATGTGGTGTCTTCGGCGGTGCGATATGGAACTTGAGGGCGGCTACTGCGGTGAAGGGTTATTTTTCCATACGGCTTAGACACATTCTCACCCAGCGGTTTGTCGACCAAGACCTTGGTTCGTTCGTCTCTTTGAGTTTCTTTTTGTTCTTCCCACTGCATGATTACGTTGCTGTTTTTACGATGTCACAGGTTTGTTTTCTTATAGGGTGACTATTGATTTTCATAACGATTGGAATTATGGTTCGCCGTGCCGCACGATAATACATACAGGCACATCGCATCGCTGGGACGGATGTTATCATAAGCCGACAGTTCACGGTTCCTTTTTATGGCGGTGCACAGCCCTTATGGTTCCACGTCGAAAAGCAGTTCTCATAACTATTCCCAGAACGGTTCCGAATCCGCCAGTGCAGTGGCACTTGTGGATCTTCCCCATAAACCCAGCAGGGATTCAGCGTCGTTCTTTCTTTCTTTCTTCTTCATGAAGGAGAGAAAGCTGCACAAACCGGTTGAGGGGGACTGTTGGTTTTTCCTGCTAACCGGTTTCCCCGTTCCGGGGGCTGCTTGACTTTTTTAATGGCTCAAAAAGATCCATACCAGCGAGAGAAAAAGATGAGGCATGTCTCGTCCTGAGGCGTGCGAAGGTTGGACTGCGTACATGTCTGAGACGCCGCGAAAGCCAACAAAGAGTTTAAACCTACCACCTCGTGGGAAACCGATGTTGATGGTCATATTTCTTATTTTTTGCTCTATCGCAGCGCATGCAGTAGTTCGCAGCAGCGCATGCAGAGAGAAAAAAGCGAGGAAGTCAGGTAATGGGAAAGGGCTGTCGGTCGGCCTTGCAAGCTTGGCTTATTGTTTCGAGGGCTGAATATTGCTTTTCCGACTTTGAGATGCCAATCCACATAGCCAATCCAATTCAAACCGTGCCCCATGGCCGTACATAATACATATATGACTGGGCCCCTCCTCGCTTTCCGGATTTCCAAAAAGACCCCATGATGCTTTGTTGAATTCATGTTTGCTCTCCCACATTTCTCATAAACCATTTTAATTCATCACTACTTCCTTCTCGAATTCTCGTAGGTTCCGGTCAGCCATTCTGATTATTATTCTCCCAAACAAATTTGCGAAAGGGTTTTGGTTTCGATTTCGATTACCAATTCGGCTATTATTCGTTTTTTCCATTCCCCCAGTCGGTTCTTGAGTATATATCCACTTCGGAGTTCCCTTCGATAAACGGTATCAGTCATCTTTTTGTCACTTTCTTGTTTCTCCTCTTTCTTTTTTTTTAACCGACAGGAAGAAGGCTTTTTAACCTTGGAATCTTTTGGCGACGGACGGGATATCTTCTCGACAAAAAAACGACCTTGCTGTTTGCAGTATCGATTCCCCTGAAGGAGTGGATTCGAATTCGGTCGGACCCGAACTCGACCTTGACTGGACTCGACTGGACTCACGCAATACTTTCCCCAGATAACCGTATCAAGGCTCGCTCAAGGGCAAGCCAGAGACTGGACGGACGAGCACTGCAGTTAGATACTGGCGTGCATGCAGAGGACGCACATGCCCTGTTCATCCTAGTCACAACCTTCGAACCCAAGACATTTTCCCAACCCGTCCTTGAAGCCATTTTTTTCTTTCTGGCTCTCTCTCTTCCTTCGCTCTCCATCCACTGTTCTGTTCCCGTTTCGACGGATTCGAATTTGTTTCCCGCCAAAAAAACATTTCGCCATTTTTGGGGCCAGGAATCCGTGCCGTGCCTTGCCTTTTAGCTTGTAAAAAAACTCAAGAAGAAGGACTTTCGATCCGAGATAGACCCCGCTTTGGCAGACGGATTTGGGAAACCGAGAAGGAATTCGGTCTTATCATAATCAGCTTGCATTCGACAAATTCTCCGATTGCAGCAGACATTTTTCTTTCTTTTCTCCTCTGTCGAGCCGTGTTCGACAAACGATTCGAAATCCGGGGAATCCAAAGAAGCAAAGGATACAAGGCAGGCAGGCAGGCACAGGCGTGGAAGAACGAGTGGATCCGGGCGAGAAAAGTGAATCGCCGTGTCCGAGCGGATCTTAATCGTCAATCGTCTGCTATCTTTCGTGGGGGGAGATCCTTATATCTCGAGGTCATCCGTTCGTTGGTCGGGAAGTTAAGAGTCAGTGCAGTGGCCCAGACCGAACTGGACTCATCCAACGCAGCCCGCCGGCTATCCAAGGACTTGACGACGAAATCCATCGGCACCAAGCAGCAAGGGCCCTCCAACCTCATCTCCTCCATCGTCCTTAAACTTCACCATGTCCGCCCAAATCTCTTCCTCGTCGATGCCTTCGACTCCCTCTGCCTCCCGCTCGCCGTCTCCGTCATCTAGCTCGCCGTCGTTAACTGTACAGAAAACTCGAGCAGCTCCGTCGGCAGAAGTAGCTTCAGCTTTGGCTTCCTCTTCGTCGACACCTTCCTGGAGAAGATCTCACATCAGGTCCAAATCCTCGTCCTCCGTCTCTCCTCCTCCTTCAATGATCCGAGCACACAGTCTCCCATTACCAAACCGGACAAAGTCCCAAGGCCCTCCGCCAGCTTCTCCAAAATGGACGACAACTCCAGCCAGCCCGACGTACAGGAACTCCTTTGTCCCAACTTTCCCGTCTACCCCTCTCAACCTACCTCCCTTTGCCAAGAGGCCGTCCTTTTTGAGAACAGCCACGCCGCCGCCTCCAACCCCTCCAAAGGCGCCACCGGCATATCTTGCAACCGAGGTGTTCCCAGGAGTCAATAGCCAGCTGTCCAGTTACCCTCCGTCTTTGACCAGCAATGCATCCAGTCCCACATCCTCCCGTAGCTGCTCGCCTTCCTTGACAACCTACAGCCTCGAGACTATCGAGGACTCTCCTGATGGCGAACTTCTCGCCATTCTCGAAGAAGAGGAAGAACGGCAACAGCGCGATGCAGCCGAAAAGGAAGAAAAGGACAAGGAAGAGGATACAATTGGACTCGGTCTTTCCTTGGTTACCTCTTCAATGAACAACATGTCCCTCCGAGAAAGTAAGCGAAGACAGAGGTGGAGTGTCTGCGGAGCCGAAAGACGATCGGATTTCGACCTAGAAACCATCTACGAGGATTAGAAACCCCTCGACGCACCACAGCACATCCCAAAATGCCCACCCCTTTTTTCGATACCATGGAAATCTACGAAATGGCAAGGGAGATCAACGTACACATACCGTACATACATATATATATCCAACCTCCACTCAACGGAACACGAAGCGTATACACAACCTCTCCACTACGAAAAAGTGCGCAAGCTCGCTACTTTTTATGTTATCATTACTTCCCTTTTTTTTCCCCCCTCTGTTTCTGTACTCCATATTCCAGTTTCCTCGATTTTCATCATCCTTTTTTCTTTCCTGGGTCGCCATTCCCTTCCGATTATTTATAAACGAAGAAGGCCTGCTTGTTGTTCTGTCTATACCATTACCACCGGCGCTCTGTTAATTTGTTTCTTTGCCTCTGTCTGTTTCTATTAGCGAAAAAATCCTTCGTTTTATATAACCTTTTTTTTGTTCCCTTGTTTTTGCTTGCGAGGGTGTATAACGTTGACCTACATATTTTCCTTTGTTCTTTATTCTTTCGTTCGAACAAAAAACATGCTTCTATCAAAAAATCCGGAAATCCTCTTTTCCTTTCTTATCGTTTTTGAGTTTCGTTTTGCATCGATACCCGGAGTTTTACAGGATTAAGGGATTTCCTTTGGCGGGTGTTTTTCATATCTTTTTCATACCTTTACCTATCATATACATATAACTACCCCATCTCGCTATAATCGTCGTTCTTTCCCTCTATTCACGGTCTTTACTTTCCTCATTTTATTTTTTGGTTCTCTTTTTAGAACGAAAGTTTTCTTTGCGAAGTCTCGGAGACGAAAGTTATCATTCACTCGTTAGGTTATTCGGTCGGTGTAACAATAATATCATTCATACATACATATCATTACTATCATTTCCTTTTGTATATGTATTCTTTCTATTTCCTTGTGTCACTTTGATTAATGTTAATTGTAGTATGTTTAATAAAGATCATGCGTGAGTTTTATACATTACGCTTTGTAAATTTGGACTTTGAGCATTTCTCTTCTTAGCCTGGTTCGAGATGACTTCAAGCTGTATTTGTGTAAACATCGCTGGCATTTCTTTTGAAATATTCGAATTCATTTTGTTACTAGTTTATATGTTTTAATATCCTTTTCGATGGTGCCTGCCACCATACATAGACATGCATGGTTTTTGATGGGCATCAAACCTTCAAAGCTCTTTTTGTTCCGCATTACCCCTCGACGGCACTCCTTACCTGAATTTTCTAGTTTTGAATCAGTGATTTCACAAAAGTTTATCAGTTCTGGTATTATTTCTTTAGCCTTGTAAGTTTATATAACATTTACTTCAAATAACAATCACAAAAAAGAGTTTGTTTATTAGCAATCGATCTGATCTACATGATTCCCGCAACCTGTAGTCTCTTCGCTCATGTCAACGTCAACCAGCCTCCGATGGCACAAAGAAATATAGTTACTGCAGTCCTATAGCTGGCATGTACTTTCCCTCACCAGACCTATCAACTATACCTCATCCAAACCTTACACCTGACGAACTAAAATAACGGCCGAACAAAATTTAAAAACCCATGATATCTATTCCTTCCAAACGCGTAGCGCACGGGCGAGGCCAGTCACACCCTCGCAAAGGATCTAGCACTATACCAAATATGAGGGTATATCCCTCAAAAGATTGGATTTATCCTCCAGCTCACGATCTCTTCTTCGGAGTGAACCTGAGAGCGGGTTGTGTATGCAAGGCGTCTGGTCACATACGTACTCCTTGCTGCAAATTGCCCCCCATACATCCAGACCCCTCTATTCGGCCTCAGTTAGTTACATCCAGACCAGCCCACTCGAGAAATCCAAGACGGGAGAAGAGGATCTTATGGCACCTCTACCCAAAATCTGGTCGGGAATTAACACTTTAGATCCAAATTCAAATCCTAAATGCCCTTTTTCGAATTCAGGTCAGCCACCTTACGTTACCTGAGGGTGTGCAGGTTGACAAAATACAACATGTGACAGGTACACAACACCCCTCCTCGTAGTTCATGCAAACGAGTGATCAGGTATCAAGTACCAGGCTAGCTATGCCCATACCGTCCATCTACCAAAAATCCAAAACACCACTACCGCCCGTTAACAATAGATCCTGCCCGAAAATAGGTAGTAACCTCTACCCCTCTCATTTCACACAGACAGAAAGGAAAAAGTGTGCCTTGCAGAAATAGATCCTCCTAGATATCCGACGCACTCTAATCCAAATGCAACACACGGTTCCTGCATTTAGGGTGCCGGGAGCTACAAAAGAAAACAAAAAGGTTTCTAGCAAGCTTGCCTAACCCATACTTCTTTTGCCTGACACTATCTATCAAAAGATGCATGATCATATGCAAGGTCTTTTTGTTTGGGGAAACAAAAAAGGGCTGAAACATTTACTTCGGGGCGAAAAGAGCCTCTTTGTCCTATATGGTCCTATTTTCCTTCCCGCCCGGTGTTTAGGATTTCTTAGCTTTTATATCGTGCCTGATAATTCGGCGGCAAAGTATACCACGTCATATACACCACTGAAACGTCAACGCCATACTTTGATTATAAGTGTTAAAAATCTATAATATTTTCATTCCTTCGTATCTACACCGCCTCAAGTCCATGGATCCATATTGACCAAATCCGCCCTCTCGATATATCCTTCAAAAAAGGAAAAAATAAATCTCCAAACAAAATCGTGTACAAAATAGGTTGTCTATAAAAAATGAAATAAAGAAAAGTAGGTAAATTATCATACTAATATATTTATCAGAAAAATATAATCTATATATAGAAATCCCATCTCAAGGAAAGATAATAATTATACTTCAAGAAGCAGGAAGAAGGGAAGGGGAAGAGCAGCGGGGTATCTTTCTCGATCTCGAACAAAAACAAAAACCGATTTTGCGAAAAACCCACTGATGCAAAAAGGAAAGGGGGTCGTAAGGCTAACAGAGGAGGAGAAGGATTTGTGAATTGAAAGCAAATGGACGGTCTATAGGGTATGAGCAATGCGGAAGGCAAGACAAGGAAGAGCAGAGAGAAAGCAGAGCAAGCAAGACATAAAATCCCCTATAGAAGCCTCCATCGTAGGATAAACGCCGGCCGTGCATGTTTGAGAAAAAGAAAAAGGGAAGAATCGGTCTGGATGAAAAGGACGAAGATCAAAAAAAACCCACGCTAATAAACATCATGAACTGATACTAAACAAAAATAACTTGAAGGGAGATCGATCCGTAAAAAGCGGGGATGGTAAAACGAAAAGGTAAACCAAGAAAAGAACCTCTCATTAGAAAACCAAAAAAGGTATCTACCTGATCATTAAAAAAAAAAAAGACTTATTGACCTCGTAGAGAGGATGAGGGAATGATATTAAGCCATAGTAAGAGGTGCCTCACGCTTCATATCTTGGGCGTGAGAAAGCTCAAATGACTTGAGAGCGGCGAGGTACTCGTGCAACCCCCTCCTGGCCGCCTTCTGGCTCTCGTTACTCTTAGTACGCTTAGCCGGCGGGCAAAAGTTGGTATCATCGACTTCGTAGCCGAAGGCGAGGTCGGAATCAGCCTTCGATTGCTCAAGGGGGAAAACCATGTTGTCCTCCTCGCAAGGTGTGTCATCGCCCTGTTGACTCTTAGGTGGGATGGTGAAGCGTTTGCCATTTTGGATATCGTCGTCCCAGATGAAATCGTCGACCCCGTTAGTGCCGAGAGAACCACCATCCCAAAGGCTGTGAGCATCGCCCTTGCTGCCCTGGCGTGGGGTTAGAAGGACACGTTGACGTTGCTGGAGGATCCATGCCTCGGAAGGAGGGAACTTGACTCCATGAGGGGCTGAGATTTCGTGAACATAGCGAAGGACGCGGTTCCACCTGAACTCTCGGGAGTCTCGAGAGTCAACAGCAGAGATTGCGTGTTTGGTCAGACGCTGGTAGGTTGGTCGATGATACCCGGTAGGATATCCGGTGCGAGGAGCAATTTGCTGAACGACAGGATTGACCGGCATGATTGGGAAGTAAGAGTTAAGAGGATTCTCACGTGGAGTAGTTGCAGGCTGAGCAAATGTCGTGCACAGTGGAGGATATGAGTCCTCTGGTGTCAAGGAGAAAAATCCACCAGGGAGGAAGCCTTGGGTGGTTGGAGTTTGCAGTTGATTTTGAATGACTGGTTGGGGAGCAGTTGTGGTTGTTTGGATAGGTTCGGGGTTCAAGCACAAGAACGAGAAACCAGAGTTATCAACTACCTGCTGCTGCTGCTGCTGCTGCTGCTGCTGCTGCTGCTTCTGTTGAGAGTAAGGCTGTTGAAATTCAACAGCAGTTTGAACTTGATTCAAAGAAGACTGTCGAGAGTGAGCAGACGGCTTCGAGTAGGTCGTTGGTGCAACAGCAGGAGTGTTGATATTACTGTTTGTCGTATGAACGGAGCTGTGATGAATGGAGTCGTGAGCAGAAGGAGGTTGAGCCTCGAATGCAAATTGGAAATGGGATGAATTTGCAACGGAGAACTGAGAGAGAGAAGGACGGGAGGCGTGCTTCTTATTTAAAAGATCCTGGTGCAGTGAGTTTGCTCTCGTGTGATGTTGGAGGCTGTGATTAGCAACAACGGCACCGTGAGCAGCACCCGCCTGAGGTCCCAGAACTAGCAGCTGCTGCTGTTGGTTTTGCACTCGAGACGTTTGTTGGAGCTGTGCCTGATTTTTCCCGGTTAGATTTGGGTTCCCATTCGCATTAATGGTCCCGGCAATGGCAGCACCCCCTGCCCCACCAACACTACTGATAGGCGGGGTGTGGAAGTAATATGGTGGTGGAGAAGTGACGTTGGTGCCGTGATATGATGTATGGAGGTCGGATGACGCCGGTGTTGTGGGCGTGACAAACACCGGAAGGAACTGCTGATAAGCGGGTGCATTCACACCACCATTAACATTACCACAGCCATGATGAGGATGATGATGGCTATGATGATGGCTATGACCCTGCTGTTGCTGTTGCTGTTGATGGGGTTGGAGATGAGAGTGGGTCTGGTTAGAATGAGGAAAGAAGTTCTGCGGAACAGTCGACTGGAACATCGGGGCGAGGGTTGAAGCAGCAGCAGCGGTAACAGCCACTGAACTTCTTCGTCGTCGATGCGAAGCTGATGTGGTGGAAGTGATGCTGTTGAGCAGCTTGAGAGTCTTGTTTGCAGACATTAATATTGACTCCCAAGAAAGATATCGCACAAAGACCAGCTGGTAATAATCTTTAAGGCAAAGATATATGCCTCAGCTGAGATTGATGTTGATGCCGGTCAGAGATATTGAAGATAGTCGGAAACCGTGACTTTTGTTGCTCGGGGTTTGCGAGTGTTGCAATTTGACGCCCAAGCAAATTATGTGTTGTTTCGGGCGGGTTTGCTGTCGAAAACGGAAAGTCTGTTCCCAATTAACACCTCATCTCATTAGCACCTCATCATCTTCTTCAACATTCATCCCTATCAGACGACAACAGAAGAAACAAAACAAAAAAAAAAAAGGAAAGGAAAGGAAAGGGAAACAAGAAACGACAAGAAACATCATGTGCGAGTACATACATGTAAGCATATGGGTACGTACCTGGTAAAGATCAAAGGAAAGGTGGGTACTGAGGGTCTCTCCCGTGGGAATGGACAATTAGATGGGAATTAAAATCTAATTATACGTTGTCCTGTGCTTTGCTTTGCTGTGCTTCCTTGTTCGCAAATAAAATGGTCGTATGAGGTATTTAATAACTGGCAAAGTAGAAAAACTAAAAAAAAAAAGTCGCAGATACTCCGAACGGCGGACGTCCAAGGTTTCGAACCGATATAACTTTTTTTTTCTTTCGTTCTTATTAAAAACAGGCGATTCTAACTAAATCCCTGGCCCTTTTCGTTTTTTCTTCTGCTTTGCGTGATAATAGTCCGGTTGGCTTGCTGCACCTTGGTATCCACCTTGCTCTGTTTTTCAACGCTTTGCTTTTCTTTTCCCAAGAAGTTAGATAATGGATACCTATCGCCTGGGCTTGCCGGCTTGTTTGCTGCACGTTATTCTATTTTTCTGGATGCTAGATCTTCTTCTTGCCGTTTTTCGTTATCTGTAAGATCTAATCTTCCTTCTTTTTTCTTCCCTTTTGACTTCCGAAAATGGGTCGATTCGATTGGGGGTGTGTGTGCTTGTATTTCCTTGGGTAGGGGTTCCGTTCCTATATATTTTCGTATGTAGGAATCTAGGAGATATAAATATCGATCGATATCGGCGCTCAGTAGCGGGGGCGTGGTTTAAAAAAAAAACGTGTAGTTATAAATAATGCGAATTATATAATCCTCTGCCACGCAAAAGCTATAAGCGCTAGGGAACTCCGAAGTCTTGTTGGAACTTTTTTTTTTGTTAGTTATATTATTGAGAAGGAAAGGCCGAAATCTTCGATCCGAATCTTCTCGCCAGAATCATTTTCTGGTTGTTTTATCCAGTTGAAAAAATTTTCGTTTTCGAGAGAAATGGTTAGATGGAGGAATTGGCAACGGTGTTCTTGACAAAGTCGTCCTTTTCTGAACTCTTATTATATAAGATAAAAAAAAATTGAAGAGGGAGATATCAGGAGATAATATACAAAATGAGAATCCCAATTAGAAGGCCGGTTTTCCGTATCTAATATAATATAATTCACGGCGAGGTCCTCAATTCACGAAATATATGTATAACACTCCCACGGCGGGCCTGCACACACTCAATTTTTTGGGGGCGTGCCAGCACAATGCGAGACCCAGCCCCCAGTGGCCTGCCCAAATTTGATTCAGGCCGAAGAAAAAAAGCAGGAAGGGGAAGAAAAAAGGGTATGACCGGCCGGAATCAAACGAAAAGAGAAAAAATAAGAAAAGAAATTTACTACTATTACATACTACGCTACACAGAACAACTGACACCTGGTTGTGTATGCGTGTTTCGTGTGAATGGGCCGATTCTGGGGCTTGCCTTTCCTACCGGTTTTCCCTTTCCCGGGAGGAATTGGTCCAACATACCGTTGAGTGCAGCACAAGGAAAATAAGCAAACTGAGACAGGGCAGGCGCGACAAAAAAACTTCATGATCAGCCAGATGATTAAAAAAGAGAGAGCAAGGGAAACGTCCGAACGGTCCAGTGCGTCCTACACACGTATGTTAGCTCCAATTGGAGAACCTTGAAGAGTTTAGAAGAATCGCCAATGCGGTTATTCCTATTGAAGGGGAGCCCAGGAGGATGAGTAGGAGGAGCTGCCATAAGCTGTGCACATATCATGCCTTAACCCTTCCCACCCCGGAAAACAAATCACCGTTGGCCATGGCATGTTGAACTAATAGTCAATGGACATGACCTGACTTGGATTCCAGTTCAATGTCTTTAAAAAGTGTCAAATCCGAAATGTCTCTGATCTGCAGCCCGTCGTTTCTGAATGCAAAGCAAGCAGAGGGGAAAAAGGAAAAGCACCTGCATCAGCCCAGAAAAACAAAACCAAAGACATTTTGACTTTTCGGCCCTACATATTAAACCAAAAGAAACTTTTCTCAAGATTAATTATATAATATAATTGATCAAAAACACCAATCCCTTGCCGATATCCAGAGTCCACCAGTGTCTGATAGTTCTCAATAATACCTATCTTGAGCGAGTCAGTGGAAAGACACTCGTGAGACCACAATAACGTCGTTTGTGTCAAAAAATCTTGGTTTCCGGGGTGTACGTGATTAGGGATTCTCCCGAAAAAGCCTGATATGAATCTTGAAATCTTGTTAATCCTCGCCTAAGGGAATGGGCAATACCAAGCGGCGGGCTGATTGCTTAGTTCTCGACTGATCCTTTCGAACTTCGAAGCCCTTCCGTGGGAAACCTCGAAATTCCGATTTCGACATATAATAGACTCGCTCCCGTTGGGCTGATACACCAGTTTGATGATATGATATGCCCCCATCCCATGCATGCCTGGATGGGGTGATTCTCATGATCCGGAAAGTTAACAAACACCCACCGGCCTCACACCCCTCCAATCATGCGTGCGCAAGTGATATTCACATATTATACACCTATATGGCCATATATCCACCTCCGCATTTTCCCTTATGCAAAGTAATATAAGCGGGCTTATATCTTAACAAAGCCGGAAAAAATTGAACATGTAATGCTCATGTGTTCTTCAAAGCGATAACTCATGGACCTTTACGAATTATGGAATACGGATCGATGGGAAGTTACCTGCCTAGCTGACTACAACTTACATAGCTCGATATACGATGTATATGTCATGGATATCATCGTACGCCTATCGACTATATTACGGTATGTGTTTTTCGGCAGCACTCATATGATATCACAAGCACGAGACGGTGACATGTCGGTTATTTTACGCTCCGCACTGATAGGGAAGAGCTTGGCTGGAAAAAAGAGTTATGGTTATCAATAATCTCCTACCCAAGCTAGATATCCCAGCTTACCCCGACATCTTCCCATATGAGAAAAAGGGTGAGAGGCTCGCCCGGAAAATCCAGCCTAATCGCCCCCGCCCCTTGCCCGGGGGCCATTCAATCACTTTCCCAAATTGAGCTTTCCGCCGCTTATATGATTACCATATCCGTAGGCTTTAACAGCTTCAACGAATGGCTTTCCGGCTCCCAATTACCAGAATAAGTATGTCTCACATCACCCAAACAAAATAAAAACCGCAAGCTGGACCGACTCGCCAAGCCGTTGAAAAAAAAAACTTGTTGGTTTGTCATTGTCATATGAGAAGAGGGACGGGTATTGCGAAGTTCGTCCCGAGATAATCCGTTGCCTTTGCTGACCACACACATTGTATCTCCGAAAGCGCGCTTGAAGGAGGAAGCCGTACGGAAATTCGTGTACTACGCTACGTATATGAACGGAGCGAGGAGGAAGGGAAAGGACCGTCTGGAACCTCCATCCGGGCCGTTCGAGTCCTTTTTTTTTTTGCCTTCCCTTCCTTCCTTCCCGCCTAGCCTTTGGAATTCCGCGCAAAAGGCTGCCTGGAAGCCCAATCACTCCCCTTTTCGAACCATCATTCCCGAACTCAAGGGTTCACCTTTAAACTCGAAGGGGAGAAAAAATTTCCCGTAGGCATTAAACCGTACGTCTTGAAGTGAAGCGCTTTAATGCACGGTATCACGCATGCGCATGAGATACAATCTGAAGCCCGACTAGTTGGCATAACTAGTCCACATACTATAAAAAGTCTTGTGACCTCGAGCTCATGCCTTCCCTCCGGATTCGCAATTTTTTGATTTGTGCATCGGAAAGCGCAGCGCACCTTCGGGAACTCCCATCCTTCCCACCTTTTGCCAAGGCTCTTTCATGACCGATCGATCCAGGTATGATGTAATCTGGAATAATTCCTTCGACAAACCAGTGTAGCTACTTAGTAAGTAAGTGAGATCTAGAACTTCAAGATGAAGAGTAATCATAATCGCGACTTGCGGTCAAGTCACACGATGGTTATGAAACCCAAGTATCCGCTCACGGCCATCACACATATCATTTCGAAAGTGATACAAAAACCGTATTGCCGAATAATATAATCGAGCTCCATCTCGAGCTCGTCAAAGTAAATAGCGCTCCTGGGTGGCACCGAGGTAAGCTTGAGCTCCTGTGCTCGGTCCGGAACAATGGAGCACCATCCACCAGCACACGCTCAAATATTAAAAAACCACGTAAACTACGGTTATGGGTTCGTCAATTGGGAGTTTGGAAACGAGCTCGGTTGGGCTGGGGTTTCGCCTGTTCGTGCTTTACCGGCCTGCCGGACGGACCCCCACGTACGCACGTTTTCCCTTTCCTTCTTTTTTTTTCTTTCTTCTCGTCAACGGTTTCTAATTTTATTTCGGCGTGGGTTTTTTGGGTTATCGATATTGGAAAATGAAATGATATCCACAAGGCGGCGTTTTTAGATCACATTTTGGGTTTTCGGTGGAGTCTGCATGTTATGTAATGTTCGGGTTTCGGCCGTCAGTCATGGATTCTGCTTCGTTTCGAGAATTATCATGTCATGTCGGGACCATGGCCAACAAACCGACAACATCAATGCATATGCATCTTGATATACAGTACAAGTTGGCAGCAGTATCGTAGCCAGACTTATATATATATATATACAACGGTTAGTATTTGTTCATCTTAGCCTCCAAGAAAACGTTGAAGTCTCTTGGCCCATAAGCCACGTGTGAACGTTAGTAAACAGAATCTTTTGATCCGGAACGTACCCAAAATATTCTAAAAAGGCCTTCCTCTACACTTGAGGAATAAAAGGGGATCCTTGTCTAGAATAAAGACACTCTTAGGCCCGTCGATCAACGGAGTTATCCCATGGCCCCTCTCCACGCCTCCCAGTCGTGCTCAAGTGACGTCGGAGTGTCGTCAACGCAGTGTCTACGCTGTATATAAAAAGCCTTGCGCGGCCTGACGGGCCTTAAGATGTAGATTATAGTTTGATACCCCTCACGATAACATCTATTCTATATATTCTATTACATTAAAAGTTGAATATTATAGCTTATCGTATTATGTCAACGTACCAAAAGGTCCGTCGGTTATACCTCCGAGCCACTACCCACTCCGAATCCTCAAGATTAACAAATACTCACCGGTAAATCTAAAAGATATAGACAAATCCAACAAAAGGCACCAAAGTCACCCAGAAGTCTTCTCCAAAACTAGAACACTCAGGCCCCGTTCTATCGGACTCCCTCGCCGCCGAATCCATACGTTCTCACGGCTCTTTCTCGTCCGGAAACCCAACAGGTATCCTCTCCGTCATGTCTTCGAATACAACCATAACCCACGGTGATGACACGATCGGCGTGAGGCGAGTACATGAGAGTGAAGACGGTGGTGGACACGTCGGCGTCGCCCGGATCGTCGACGATAATGAAGAAAAATACGAAACCGGTGGAACAGGCAAGGGATTTGTAAACCCGCATTATGGACAAAATTGGGATGGGGAGGAGGTAGACTGGGATGAAGTCGCCGGCAGGAAGAAGCCGCAGAAGGATGAAGGGGTTAGTGTGGTTGATAAGCAGCCTGAGATTGGGAGTGACGAGGATCCGGGACGGTATGCGGAGAAACGCTTCGTGGAAAGGAATATAGTGAGGGATAGTGCTGCTAGCACTGGGGGGCGAGGTGAGGGGGATAGAGAAAATCCTTATGAGGTCTTGAAGGACAGGAGTTCGTAGTGTTATGTTAGGATTGATATCGGGGTTCTGACTGGATATCATGGGATTTCAACCTTGGTAAAATTGGATACGAAGGGCATTGCATTATTACCGAATCTAGCAAATACAAGTACGAAAATTCTTGATATTATGAAAATATAGCTCCCCGTTGCTCTAATTAAACTTATCTTGAGGCGGTGAATATATCAAAAGTTATCCTCTCCGAAGGCATAAAAGAGAAGGGGGTATGAGGAGAGAAAGAACTGCGTTGGCTGTTGCAATTTCCCTCCGCCAAAACCGCCAAACTTCACCGCCAAACTTCACCAGTCCCATCCACCATAAAGAAACCATGCGTCCCTCGTACGCCCTCTTCGCCCGGCCTCCCATCCGCCGCCCAACATCCCGCCAATCATGGAACGCCTTCGTCGAATCTGCCACCTCCCACTACCCCTCCTCCACCTCTTCAGCCCCCACCCTACGTGAAGAGTACCCCATCCCGTCTCCCACAAAACCCACCTCGCCGCCTTCCTACCGTCGCTTCAAACCCGCTTCCCACTTCTCGATCTATAAAATGACCGAAATCCAACGAACAGTTGAAGAAAGCGCCGACTACAAACTCGTCTTCTACGCACCGGTGGACTCCGTTTCCCGTATCAAAGATGCAATATTTGAAGTTGGTGGAGGGGTTCTAGGAGGAGGAAAGTATACCAGGTGTTGCTTTTCGAGTTATGGGACCGGACAATTTAAAGCTGAGGTTGGAGCGAAGGGTGGGGAAGTTGGGGTTGTGACGGTACGGGAGGAGGTGAAAGTTGAGGTTTTGTGTCATGGGAAGAAGGTTACGAAGGCGGCTGTTCGGGCTTTATTGCAGTAAGTTCTTTTATAATGCTTCTGCATATTTATGATGAGGTACTGATTGAGGTTAAGTACACATCCGCTCGATGCGCCGGCATATGAGGTCTACAAAACAGAATTCGGATTCTTGCCGCATCAATTGATCGCACAACCTACGGTAGAGGGACGGCTAAGTTGGCGTCCGAAGACGGAGCAGGAAGAGAAGCTAGCGAACCAAGTGCAAGAGAAGATCTCGAAGCAATTCGAGGGGGCGAAACTAGCTGTGAGGCAAGGATCTTCTCAGACGACTGTGTCTGACACCAAAAAGGATGCGCCGCATCCGACAGCGACGACTGCTGGTGCTGCTGGTGCTGCTAAGCTGGAGAGCGAGGACGAGAAACTCACTGCGCTATTGGATTTTCTTGACAAGAATTCAAATGGAGCTCAGGACAACAATAACGCCGTATCTCGTAAACAAAATGCTGCGAAGATAACGCCCCATCATCTTATAACTAACCCGGGAGATCTATCTAAACAAGAGATTCTATAATTTCTCTTCAACCTCAATACTCTGCAACCCTCGCATCACGCTTTCAAACGCCACCAAAGCCGCGGCATTCGCCGGGAATGCCCTCAAAAAACACGGCAAAAAGCCCCTCCAATATCCCATATACCCCCTTTCCCTATATACCCCCCTAACCGCACTCCACCAATTTTTATATTTCCGCTTATCCATCGCCAATTCATCGGTCATAATCCTCTGTTTTACAACGTCGCTAGGATAACTCGTTATCCAGAATACCTGGGCACTCAACCCTCCAGCCCAGAAGTTAATAGCTGGAGCGGATAGATTTGTATTCTTCTGGAGGTACTTGGTGATGATATCATACGACCCCCACCAGCAGAAGAAGAATGTGCGGAAGATGAGAGTCGACTTCAAACCGTGGAATATGGAGAAGACACCGTGCTCGCGGGAGATTTTGAGGATGCAGTCTATGGGGCCTGTGTACTTTGGTTTCGGTATTATGGTATTGGGCGTGGTGGTTGTGCTTGTGTGCTTTAGGGTGTGGTATTGGACTTGCAGACGGGCTTTGACGTGTTCGATTGGGGCGGCGATGAATGATACCGTCTACAGGAAGGTGTTAGGTATGATATGAATACGGGTGAGTACAAGGGGTTATACCCATCCAGCGAGGATACCGGCTATACCGTGGCCCGTGGAACTTAATTTGGGGATTGGGTCTAGAGCGGAGCGACCGTCGGGTTCGTCCAGGTGGGGTTCCGCGCGGAGGAAAGGACTGTCGATATCGAGAAGCAGCTGGCGGTAATTCGATAACGAGCCAAGCATTCTAATATTTGATCAGCACCCTCGAGTCTGCAGGGTTAGTGGTAAGTGAATGCATACACCGAGTCCATGAACATCCATCCGACCAGCGGAGGAGTGGCTCCTGTATCATATCGCGTAATTTTAATATTAGTATATTTATGTAAATTATAATGTAATGTAGGATAGTGTATATAACGAGATACCTTTGTATAACCCGCGAATACCCTCATTTTTTACTGTTTTGAGAACGCAATCGAGAGGGCCCTTGAACTGCGAGGCCGGCGAGGTCTGTAGACGGACTTTGACGGTGTCGAATCTGTTTTTGATATAAATTAGATTTTACCACCATTGATAAGTATTTATACTGGAAGGGTCGGCATACGGATGTCCCACTAGATATCGCCAAAAGCGACGTCAATTGGTCAATGTCCACGTTTACAAAGCTGCGCATGTATAAAATACCTGATAGCTTTGCTATATATGTAAACAATGCAAACGATCAGCGTTGAAGTCCTCGTGTAAATTATAAAATGTAGATATAGATATGGTTTGAACTCACCGATGCCGGAGAAAACACCAGCAATGAAGCCCCGGTGCGGCGCATGTGATTTGCCTGTCTGATCCGTCATCTTCCCTCTCTCTCCCTTCTACGAAAATACTGGCGATGTGGGCGGTAACAAAGATCTAAAATTCAAGTTGTATACAATTGAAGAAATCGCGAGGGAGGAGAAGGAGGGAGTAGTTATAAGTTAATCACTCAAATTATATCAGATCTCCCCGACCCTCGATACAATATTAATCCCCAAGCAAGCAAATCCCAGGCCAAGCTTTAGACCGACAGCTAAAAGGCGTCGACCGGGGGGACTAAAGCATTTCCGGGGAAGGTAAAAACTAAAAACTAAAAGTTCCTGGGGGACAAACTGGATCCGGCTAGTGCTGTCTGTACGTATCGACTCGAGCTCGGGGCAGACCGTATTGATATTGATTGCATGATCCCTGCACATGTCAACCTTGAAATAACTTTTTTGCATGGACGATACCCGAATCCATTTTATACCGTCGTTCTATCCGTTTTTCTGTATTTTCAATATCTTTGTATCGATATCTCCATATTTTATTTTTTATTTTATATTTTATACGGTTTATATCCGATTGGCAGAATACAACAGCCGTGTTGCGCTAGTCCGTCCGTTTGGTGCCTGTTAGCTCTCCACGTCCGCTCAACCTCACTCAACCTCACCTCCAACCTCATCCCATCACCAACCTCATCACCACCTCCCCTCCGACATGATCCTACGATTCGCATCTACTCGACTATCGTCATACTCCGCCAAAAGTTGACTAGCCGGCTCGTCATCACTATCATCATTAGCATCATCATCATCGTCATCGTCGCCATCTCTCAGATTCACAATGTTCCGTCCGTCGGGTCTCTTCAAGACCGTGCCCTGTCCCAAGATCTCCACGTGTAGCCTCCACAATTGTCTCTTCTCACATCAGCTGCCCGCCATCGTCCCCGCCCCTCCTCCCATTCTCGTACCTGCATCTACATCGGTACCTACATCGGTACCTACGTCGACGGCGAAATCAACCTCTTCAAACCCCAAAAGTATGTTGTTTCTCCATCCCTCGTCCATTGGTTGTTTGTTATCGCTGACATATGGAAAAGAGCGCAGTCCCACGCCGCCTCCGGCGTCAAAGCGACGAAAGATTGACGATAGCCACCATATCAAATCCACGGAAGCCCCCTCAAAACCCATCATAAAGTCTATTCTCAAAAAACCAGTTTCATCTCCTTCCCTCCCTTCGTCGTCACCGTCGGAACAGCCGCCCTCAAGCTCCCTTGACTCCGAAGGTGGAAAGTTTATCAAACTCCAAACTACAGACAAGAAGACAGGAGCGGTCACCCGGACGAGAATAGAACGAGCAGGTCCTGCATTCTCGTCCTCTTCTGGCTCATCATCATCCTCTTCCATACCAAAACCCTCGTTATCTACCCACCAATCGATACGGACCGTCCATACCACCGCCTCGAAAAGCCAATCCCCTACAACCAAACTCTCCGAATCAGATGCCACAAAACTCCTTCTCGACTTTGGAAGGCCCAAACCAGGAGTCCCTCGGGAGCCTGAACGTCTTATACCGCGAACCGTCGCCCGACCACCCACAAGTTTCGACAATAGGTTCAATATCCTCACACAACTCCATAAGGAGTTCGTCCGACTAGACCCAGACTCCCAAAAGACCGTCGCCGGAAAGCAAAGATTGATAAAACTCGCAAACGATGAGGAGGCCGAAATCGCCCTCAAGGATATCAATACTTACAGGGTTCTTATGAGGAATCGCATTTACGGCTTGACGAAAATGAAACCGGAGGACTTCAAAAAGGAACTTGAAGAGAAGGAGAAGGAGAAACGTCGGAAGGAGCTACCTGATGGAAACGAGGAACTAATAACAGGATTAACCCCGGAAAGCGAAGTCTTAGCTCTGGGAGGCTATGTCTCCGCTTTCATCTCCCTGAAAGCGTCCGAATATGTTCTCCTACCCCCCACAGAGGAAGAAATCCGGAAAACGAAGGAAGGCCTCGAAGCTGCCGGTGGAAGAGAAGAGTGCGAACGCTGCAAAACTAGATTCCAAGTCCTTCAGGAGCGAGACACGAAGACCGGAAACTGGGTAACAGGTGGCAGCTGCACCCATCATTATGGAAGATTTGTTACCGAAGGCGGCAGGAAGCTATGGGGTTGCTGCTCAACACCGCCTGGGGAAACACCCGGATGTACAGAACACACAAACCACGTCTTCATGGTTAAAAGTCCCGTGAGACTCGCCAGCGTCTGGCAATTCGTCGAAACCCCTTCACCGCCGGTTCTATCGCCCTCGGATTCTTCAACGCCACCGCCAGCCCCAGAGACCTCGAAGAATATCGAAAAGGCAATCTGCATGGACTGTGAAATGGCATATACAACTAAAGGATTCGAAGTAATCCGTCTAACCGCGACCCGCTTTCCCACCTACGAAACCGTGGTGGACATCCTCGTTCAACCCTATGGCGAGGTCCTCGACCTGAACACCCGTTTCTCTGGTGTAACGCAAGAACAATTCGACACTGCGCTCCCATACAACCCCTCGATCCCGAGCAAAGATCCCAAAATCCTAACACGAGCATCGAGCCCCCTCGAAGCCCGTGAAATTTTGTTTAATCATATCGACTCATCAACAATCCTCATTGGTCATTCGCTCGACAACGATCTCAAATGCATGAGAATAATCCACCCACGCGTTGTGGATACAGCATTGCTGTATCGGCATCGTACTCCGGGGATGCGGTTTAGTCTGAAAAACCTTGTCAGAATACACCTGGGGCGGTTCATACAAACCAACGAAAACGCACAGGGACACGATAGTAGGGAGGACGCAAACGAAGCAGGGAATCTAGTGAGGAAAAGGATTCAGAAGGATGTTCAAGCCAAAAAGATTGGGAAGGATGGAGTTTGGGCTGGGGATGCGACGTACGCGTTTAAGAACTCTGGAGAGAATGCGAGTACTCAGAATAAGAGTGCGAAGGAGGGGGCAGCCACCACTTAAACCAAACCAATCCACTTGAAGGTTGGTTTGATTCTAGGGTTTTTTTTTTTCCACGTTTTTTTGCATGGCGGATTGGGATTATGAATTTATGCTACCAAAAACCTCCCATCTCGCCCCTCATATTTTTTTTTTACGGCAGCAAAATTCTAATGTAAATAGATACCCTTTAACTACCAGTGGCATACTACACGACATATATATGTACTATTAGTACATTTTCTTAGTGTCCTGATGTACAGCCGCTTTCCATAATATCTCATAATCGAAGAGAATCGATACACGATAACACTGCAATAATGTACCCTAAGAATTAAATATCGCTTCCTGGCGCTTCATGGTTATATTAGTTTACAAAAATGGGACTAGTAACGGATGTGTAGATGGTTATGATATCCAGAGAGAATGACAGGACAATAAACATGAAGACGGTATGGGTATATCTGTAGTGATTGTATGGTATATGTATAATACGACATTATAAAAAGAAATTAAGTAAAAAGAAAAATAAAAGAAGGAAAGTCGTAAAAGGTCGTAAGATGCATTGCTATACAATTGGATATCCGCCCAAAAATAAACAGAAGATTTTGGAATATAAAAGAGAAGGCCGGCCGGTGCTGAAGTGTGATATCATGAAAAAAAAGAGAGATGCAAAGAAGTATAACAAACCGAATTCGAGATAAACCACCCTCTGACATGTTACTAATCAGTGTCCAGCAAACAAAGCACCTTGGCTCTGAATATAATGGTCCTAAGCCCATAATCGTCTCCTTTCTCATTGCCCCACTTGATAACCGCCGGGAACGCGCATGCACCAACCATCTTCCCTCTCAAGTCTTCATCAACATCGTCTTCCATGCCGGAAGCATCCTCCATCCACTCTGGATCGAAAATATGGCCCACGGGGCTTACAACATCGATTCTAGCGCGCTGTCCCTTGAAGTGGTGAGAGATCCTGACGGCGTTGGCTAGGAGCGGGATCAATGCTCGAGAGGCTGCATCTCCGGGACGGGCTTTGTGGCCTGGGATGAGCGAGAAGACGACAGATTCGACTTCGGAGCAGCAGTCAACTAATGCGGATTCAGAGTTGTCTTTCACGGGGTGGGTATTTGTGAGAAGGGCGATAGAGAGGGCACGCCAGCGGTTTATCATGCCGTAGTTTGCTGTTTTATATCAGATTAGTTTTTATACTCTTCGATATAAAGTAAGGGGGGACATACGCGGAGAGATAGCCGAATGCTGCGTCAACATGACTTCAATCCCTCTCATGGCGGCCTCCTGTCCTTCCTCCAATCCGACACAATACCTATCAAATATCCTTCTCAAGATGATATCCTGCACGACAGCCTGCATCACCGTCATCCGGCTGTTACTCATCGTCAACCGTGCGAATTCGGGTACCGCGTGGCCTATCCGTGCTTGTATCCCTCGATCCTGTACCATCTCCGGCATCTGCGAGGCTGCTTTACAATGTTTCCACACCCAGTTCCTCAGCTGCGTTGCAAACTTTGATAATTCTTCTTTAAACCATTTATCATCCACGACACCTTCCTCTGCCTTCGCGACAGATAGGTAAGCCGTAACGTCGTCCAAATCGTCTTTGAGGGTCTTAACCTCCTGTTCACGTTTCGTCGATTCTTCTTTTAATTTCGATTCGGCGACTTTTAGGGCCTCGGTGAGTTTTGCGATTTCGGCCTGGTTTGCGGTCATCATTTCCTGCATTTGCGTGTGTAGGCCGAAGATTTCGGTGTCTTTGATTTCGAGTTGGGCGGCGACCGCGGGATCCCAGCGGGCGACTTCGTTGTTGGCCTATCCCCGTCTCATATATTAGCTTCTATAACTTTTATAACAAGGTAAGAAACAACATCGAGTGAACGTACAGCTAAATCGGTAACCTGCGCCCTCAAAGCCGCAACCTCTCCCTTCAAATGCACATTCTCCGCCATCAACCCCGAATTATCAAAATATCCCGGCAACGGCACTCCCCTCCCTCCTGGCGGCGGTCCATGTTGCCCCCCATGCTGCGGAGGAGGCGGATAGTACGGCCTATCATACCCCGGAACCGTCAACTCGCTCCCCTCCGGCGAATTCCCACTTTCGGGCGTATGATCTTCCCCCGAATCATCATACTCCGTGGGCGGCGCCGCGTAAGCACCGGGATGAGTATGATGATGTGATAACGGCGGTGCACCTCTCCGCCCAGCTCCTCTATGAAAGGGTCCTCCAGGGGGGATGGGATGGTGACCTGGTGGTGGTGGGGGGTAATTAGTTTGGAGTGGAGTCCTGGGACGGGGGGTTATGGGGCGCGAAGTGGTACCTGCTTGTGGTGGGGGGTCGTAGTAGCCGGTTGGGGCGGGCATGATTTGTTGTGGTGGTGGGCGGGAGGCGCCGCGCATCGAGGGGGGTGGTGCTCCGCGACCGCGGGTCATTGGTGGGCCGCGCGGTCCGAGGTTGGCCATTTAGTCCTGACTGTGGTGTTATTTGTGAAGTCCGTGAAGGGATAGAGATGGTGGCGGCGGCGAGGAGTACTAGTTGTTGAAGAGGAGGAGGAGAGGGGGGAGAAGGTCGATAGATTTCGAAGCTTTGGGAGCTACTATCGTGGGAAAGCCGAGCTAGCTGTTATAGCGCTATTCGTGGCCCAATGGTTGTCCGCCGTTTGATTCCCTTTTGTGCTGGCAAAGCTGTTGGATTTTTTTCCCTTTTCCTCGTACTGACAGCTTCCGATCCAAAGCCTTCCACTAGTTACGTATGTCGGAATTCCCCAGTTGGACGATCGATGGCAAAGAAGCGTTAGTTCCGTTTCCGATTCGATCGAGGTGTCGTGAATTCGTGGATTCGAAGTTCGAGCAGAGGAGATAGAAGGATAAGGATAAGGACAGGATAGGAAGAAAGAGGATAAGCTAGCAGTATATATGAAAAAACCTGCCCCGCCTCAACGAACCCTTGCACTCTCAATCGCAGTTGCAAGTGTGTAATAAAAACAAAAACCCTTGCGCCAAAAAAACCCGGAAGGCGCTTACAAAAACGATGGATAAGAATAAAGTATCCAGCTAACTAGCGAAATAATGTTTCGAAAAATACGAAAGAGAAGAGAAGAGAGTCAAAGAAAAAGGGGTTGGAAGATAAAAATGTATTAATTCCGTAGGTAAATGGGGACAATCCATAAACCCAGACAAAAGGCGGCTGTTTCTCCTTCAACCTTTTTTTCCTTTCGTACCACCACCAAAATCGATTTTGCTGTTGAAATACAGGGGTGGTGGTTGATCCTGGGATATTCGTGGCGGGGTTAAGCAGATTTTTTAAGCTTAAACAAGTATTTGATAATGAAATTGTAATCGATCGCGGGGTAGTTCCATTGATGGGTGCTGAGCAACCTTGTTTTTTAAATCTTGGGTCGTCGTTATCTTCTGCAGCACGTCAAAACTCTCCGCATTCGTATTTTACTGACAAATTCGAAAACCATGATCATCTTGAGAGTGGGAACCTGGATGCGAATATATATGTACTGCATACAACCCGCGATGGCAAAACGGATCATCGACTTTGAAAGTTAAACTGGATTTTTTAGACCTGATGATGCATAGAAGCTTCTTGAACCGCTAAAAAAAAAAACGTATGACATGCCAACAGTGCGATGCATATGCGACGTCGTTTGTGGAGTGACCTCTTTTTTTCCCTTCCCTCCCACTCATTGGTTTGTATGGCCCGATTCAAAGCTTTCGCCAGACTAATTACAAGCTCTCGCTGTTCGACAGGGGTGCGAGCTCACTAGTGTATATTTGGTAATCAGTGTTTTATTGTTTCACCAAAATGGGAATATTACTTTATTCGGTGCTCACAAAATTTGTTTGATAAAAGCTTCCGATCCCCGTGCGATTCTACTTTTTTTAGATTATAGTATTAGAGGAGAGATAATATCAATAAAGACTCGCGACTCACATATTGTAGTTTTTTGTTACTTCTCTATTTCGAAATTTCGGCTGTCGAGTATTTTATAAATATCATTTTTTGTGTTGTTGCTGTTGTATATTTTCAACTTTTATTTCCTGATTTGGTAGATTCTCAGAGTTACTGATTTCCCTTTAGGGAGAAAAAGGAGCAGATCAGTAAGCATGAGGTAGTACAGATACTATTATTTGTGCTACAAAGCGGCCACCAAATGGTCTACAGTCGATCCAACGTTAGGTTTTGATATTATCTCGAAAAGAGCCTTTCTCTAGACCCTTTAGAAGCTCAATGATTAAGGTGTGAGTGCTATGTGATGAACATAAGCCCATAAAAATTGCCATACGGCACCAACCCAAAAGGGAAGCGACTTCTATGTATTATCATTGTGATATCGTACCATTCAATCTAAATCATTTAAAGTGCAATTAAGCCAGCAACCCCGGGTGCTCCAGGGTGGGCTGAGCCCGAGACAAACTTCGACCACGTGTCCCAGATATGTGCATATATATCCATGACCCAGGCCAATACTCAAGTCAGTCCCACGGATCCAGCCGACGTGATACTGAATTAATAATATAATACGACATCTTAAATTCGTGCTATAGCGCTATTGAACTTTTAATGGGACTCTCCATGCAAATCAGCAAAAGCTTGCAACTGAGGAGTATTGAGACACATGAGGCCGAGATATAAACGTCAATGCCAATACTAGTCTCGCAAGAAAGGTGGGTGTGAGCCCATGTACACGTCCGGTTTTGGCGGACCAGCACCCTCCGTAGAGCTAGACTGATTTTAATAGTATACATACAATTTCGATCAAGAAAATTAATGAATGAATGAATGAAAGAAAGAAAGAAAGAAAGAAAGAAAGAAAGAAAGAAAGAAAGAAAGAAAGAAAGAAAGAAAGAAAGAAAGAAAGAAAAGAAAACTGATATAAAAAAACTTATCAAACGGTACTAAAAAAAAAATACATCGACGAGCCAAAAAAAAAAAAATAGCAATACAAATAAACAGTCATACAATTGTAAACGTCAACTTCAAACTTACTCCTTCTCCCAAATCCCCCTTCGTTGACAATAGGTTCCAATCCCCGGCTCCTCCCCATTAGCCCAAGCTTTTATCTCCGTCTCCCCTGCAACACCCTGAGTATCTCCGCCAATAGGCCCCTCTCTCGTCCCAACCGCAACATAGAACTCCGCAATCCTCCTCTCTGATCCTCCATCAACAACTATATAAACATCTCCAGAACACTCCACAGGAACCCTATAATTCAAATATCTCAAAAATGTAGCCCCAATACGACGCTCATAAAACCTCCTGCCTTGCCAACCAGGATCAGATAACTGGAATCTCAATCCTTTCAGACGATATCTCCTCGATATATCCAGTTGATTATTAGGGTACTCCAAATACTGCGGCTCGGGGTGTCCAAACGCATGCGGTGACGGGGGACACTTCGAAAGAAGGTAAACCGTTGGTCTGAAACTGGGAAACTCCAACGCTGGGATGTGAGGGACGCCGAATTCGAAGTGCAAGTTCTCTCCAGCGGAGAGGTAGACTTTCGACCAAGATTGTCCCGACCAACGGGGTCTTTTGAACCCGTTACCCGTTGAATTCGTAGAGTTCGATGGAGGTAGGAAGTACACTGGTGGACAACGGGTTGTGGTGCATAATGCACGGGATTGAACGTTATCCGGGAATTTGAAGGCTGAGGAGTAGGAGTTGTAGAGGTTGTAAGTGTCGAGGTAGGGAATGTGGGCTGATGTTAGGAGTGGGGTAAGGAGGAGGGTCGTGCAGAGCAAAATTTTTCGAAGCATCGTTTTTTATATATATATGTATCGATAATATATAGTCGTCTATATTATACTATACAGTACTATACTAATCGATATACTGAAGCCTGGCAGTTACGGATAGTATGGTAATATATAAGATTTTATAAGACGAAAAGCAACCTCTAGCTATATAGCGCTATAGATGCAGGTTTGTATAAAAGATCAAGTGGTATAAAAATAGAAATAAAGAAAAAAGAGTGACTGACACCGACGATCTCTTCAAACAAAATTTCAGCTCGCTGCTATAGCTAAGGCAGACTTTGTAAATCTACTGCAGTACTGAGGCATAATTTGAAATTTAATTTATTCAGGATGTGACTAGAGTCTCTAGTTTTATACTTACCCTTCGAAGGTAACAGAAACAGACATACACACAGAAACCACACAGCCCGGCCGCAAAAGAAAAACCCAAAAGACGAATCCTCAGCCTAGCCTTAGCGGCAAGTACCTCCCCCTCCCTCGCCTCGTACCGCACACTCATGAGCTCATGATCAATCGAGACATAAAAAAGAACAGACCACAGCCAAGAGCGCACCTACTCTCCACCAAGCCGCTGGAAATGACTTTCAAACTATGTGTGTATGTGTATACCGTAATTGAAGCCTAATCACCCTTGCATGGTTACATCTAACACATCTACTAAAAGCAACAAAAGAGAGCTATAGAGGAAAAGCTTGTTGATATGCCAAGTTACACAGAGCACACGGGGCAGTAAGAAAACCATACGGTGCACGCAGGGTTAGAAAAACCAGATGCTCCCTTCATCATTAAGGTCCAAACCGATCGCGTACCGGACCAACCATTAGCGTGTATGTATGGGCGGGAAGAAGGGAGAGAAACACACCAACCTCCCCTCTCCTCTTTAAGCTTATTTAATCCATAGCTTAGCTTTCCGAACCATACAGCCTCTTACACTCTACCTCCTTTACGGCGTTCTATCTTACCCAATAATTTAGTCTCAAGGGAAACGGCATATCCCCGAAGTTAGCAAGGAGGGGGTTCTGGAAGCTCGCTTCGATGCATGGTACGCCTGTATACCAAGCTGCCTAACGAAAGAAGCTGCAAGGAACAGCCCCCCCAGCACATGCACACTTGAGTAATGGGAGCATATACTCTATAAGAAGCAATCGACAGCACGGATCGAGAGTAAAATTTATTAGAAGACCAAATCTCCTCCTTGAAAGAAAACTACTATTCTTAAATCAAACGGTTTCACGACAATGGCCTCGATCCGTCTCAAGCTCATCGCCGTGGGTTTGTTTCTTCACGAGTTCTCACCTCAGCTCACCAAGCTAGGCCAGGCCTCCTTGCATTCGGAAAATAGATATACTTAAATCCCACCCCCTCCCCACCCTCCTTCATCATGTTTCAAAACTTCTCTTTGTACTACTACGGACCAACAATAAGTCCAAAAAAAAAAAAAAACAAAGCGGCGATCCCGCGTAGGTTTTCCCGGGAACCACAGTTTCAGCTTCTTTTTCTTCTCCGTACCTGCATTGTTACTATTACACATCATATTACGCTCATATAAACCTCGCTTTTGTTCTAGTTAAGGCCCTTTTTTTTTCCTCCAAAGGAAATTCAATCGGTTGGATGAGGAAAAACTATCGTTGCACCTCCTGTGTCAACTGCTTCTTTCTTCACTCAATGCAAGGAGGTGGGTTTTTCTAGTACTCCAATTGAATTACAAGGTATATCAAAAGGGTAAAAGTCGATTTCCCGCAGAGAAAGCAAGGATGCATTGCATCCAAGTCAAAAGAAACATCTGGAGAATACCATATCCCTCAAACAAACTCCGACATTTTCCCACCTCAGACCCCATATCCATACCCTTCGCACAAACTGCTGTACTGCAAAGCCAGCCACGACAGCTGTCAAGAAGCCCGTAGCCGAAGGGGTCCCCATCTTCAATGTTCCCAATCCGGAAACCTTTCCTCCCAAAATCCAACGGACCAACACGCGCGTACGAGACGCACACACGTCGATCATTCTTTTAAAAGCTTGTGCCGCCCTGATGATCAATCATTGAAACGTAACAAATCACCAAAAATATATTATGTGGAGATAGGAGGACGAGTAGGAATCCGGAAGACGGGGAGTCATGAATCACGTCGCAGAATTAACGGGTACTGAACACGTAGCAGACTATTTTGTCTAGAATCTATCCCTTAGGTACATAAGTACCTAGTGACGTATACATAGACGGATACTCGGATATGAAGTAGGTGTTTCTTCTCCCCTAATGTTTCGGCTTTCGTAGATGGCACGGCTGAAGTATGTGTGAACGTCGTTTTAGGCCTTCCTAGATAGTAGCATCTGACATGAGGCGGCCTCACACCCGTCTTACATAGCCCGAATAAACCGGCGCTAGCTGGCCAGCAATTAAAGTTGACCCCCCAAAAAGGCTTTGTTGAGATTACGCAAGCAAATCCGTTTCGGAACATTCGGAGAAAAAATATATTGGGTATCAACCAAGGCAGCGGAGCTGAGACCTCGCCAGGAGCATGCCATACAGGGCTTTTGGCGCTAGGTAAGGTGTGGGTCTATCTATAGACCCATGGATCAAGGAGCGGCATGTGGGGTACCTTTATCGATTGCGGGTACAGGTACATACATACTTTGATCGGGTAACATTGTCTATCTATAAAGCCACAAAATGTATCAACGTACAATAAACTGCTGAACCATGCCTAGACATCTATTACATGACAAAAACAGAAGAGAAAAACAGCGGGTATAGGTCTAGCAAAGAGGCAACCAAAACAATTACAAGAGACATGCATAGACTTTAAGTGCGATTTTGTGTCTTCTGATCTTTTTGGTGAATCGCCCAACCTCCTTCGTCGATACGAAAATCCATTTTCCCGTCCCTTTCTAAGCTTGTATATATATACTTATATATATAGAATTACAAAACGTGGCATCCGAATTAAAAAAAACCCAAACCTAAACTCCCCAACCCGATTGACGACAAAGCCCCTGTCATCCCCAATAAAACAATAACCCGACGAAAAGGGAAGATCCCTTTAGATCGGCGGCACGAATACGGGGAATAAAGCCATCCGATATCCCTTTGAGGCATGGTTTGTTCTAGACTCTAATTCGATATCCTCGACAAACCCGGTGACCTGAGGAACCTCTTCCAGCACGTGCAACTGCGGTGGCGGCGGCGGCCACGACATATCTTCGGAATTTGTAGTAACAACAACTGTTACCGAACGAGTTTGCGAAAGGACGGTGGTTGCCGTGTTTGTGATTTTGTTCGGGAGGCTGGATCGAGTATGCGTACAACTTTTTGTTTGGGCGGGAATATCCGCGGCCATGCTGACGGAGAGCGAGGTGATGGACGGAACGCTGTCCGAGCGATAAGAGCTTGGCAGGAGGCATTCCGTGACATTTTTGGAGCAGATACTCGTGAGAGGGACGGCGCCGATAAGTGTGAGGCCCGGAATAGTGATAACTAATGAAAGGATTGAGAACCGCATTTCGTCGTACGAATTATAGGGCAGCCGATTATACAAATATATAATGAGATATAGTATTTTACGTTCAAATAAATGAAGATGAATGTAGCTTTTCTCTATAAACCTGTTCGAAAATTATAGGCCAAAGGCGGCCAAGGTAAAATCTAAAGAAGGAGGAGGGGTAGGAGTAGGAAAAACATACAATAAAGGCGGACAGGGCTAGAAAATAAATGACATAAATCCCCTCACTGCGATCATAGACGTGGACTTTGTCGTCTAGCAACTTTTGATTTTCCCTCTCTTATTTCACAGATCAGGGCGCCCAAGCCTTTATCGGCGTCGCGAAGCTACGAAGATATGCTAATATTCAGTTCAAAAGGGGCGTATGGATGGTAAATCCGTCGATCGATGCCACAGACCCGGCTGCACGTTGAGGACTCCACCTCGTCGAACTGATTACCAATGACCAATCATTTCCTACAAAAACAACAATGAGCTCACGATATTTGGATAATTCGATTCCTCCAGCCAGCGCCTAGTTAAGGCAAGGGATCTACACCATAAAACGGGCTGGCTGCATGTGTGGTCAAGGTAAAAATTTAATCATAAAAAATAGACAAAGGGAAAACCCCCAACGTCGTAGAGATATAGATACCTAAGTTGGTAGAGAAGGAGAGCCTATAATATCACACTTTACTTAGTAGTCAGGTACCTTAGTGTTTCCAGAAGCATAAACAACCTCCGTTTGGTGAGATATCCTGCTGAAGCGGGGACTTTGTTTCCTAAACCACAGCCTTTTGCTTTCGTGTTTCCTCACGCAGGTCCTGCTTCATGGTAAAGTTGATCCACCAGATCTTTGCATATAATAGACTGTTAGTGACTCTGGTCTTCGATGTATATAGATCTGTATGATTCGACATGAGCGTATACGGATATATATAAACGTACATACCTGCAAGCTTCTCTGTTTCTGAGTATTATCTCCACAGAGAGCAAACATCTGGCTGCGAGCCTTTTCTTCTCGCTCTTCTTCTGATGCTCGTGGCATCTCGCACTTCAGGCGGTCACTGATGGCCATATAGCGGCCCGCCCACCAGGCCGAACATTCATATAGCTCTGGGTCGTCCGGAACCTATATATTTATTCATTAGCAACAGCCTCCCTCGGTATCAACGTCTTTATATAAAAGTTGGGGGTTAACATCTTTGTATATACTGACCGGCTCCCCAGGACTCTTGATAAGAGCTGTGATATTACAAATACGTTTCTCACCCCCTCCCTCGCCTTCATTCCCACCGCCCTGCCCATCTCCAAAAAGCTCAGACTTGAGCTTCGCAAGGTTCGGAAAGTCGCATGACACTTCCCTATTTCTCGATATGGGCGCAGAAATAGGTGGTCTGAGAACGGAGTAGCTGGCACTTCGGGCGACAGTTTTTGGGAAATGCCTGGTGACAGTAATAGTCGTAGGGGTCCTGGGCTCTGGAGGCAGAGGAGGTAGGGATTTGTGAATGTCCATGTCGATGCTGACCTTCCTCGGACGGGGTATCTGGGTTGTCATTGATGGAGAACGTTGGCGACAACGAACTTAAGGGTAATATTGATCAAGCAAGTCAAAACACCGACGAACTTGCTGCCAATATGAATCTGAAGATATGGTATGAAGATTGATATAAGTCACAGACTGGTAATGGAGACGAAGCCTGTCTAAGGAAATCTTGGTGGTGGAAGTCCCAAAGGAGGAGCGCTACATCTTGGAAAGCGGGTAGCTGCAGTTGCCAGGTGGTTGTCACCGCGATGCATAAAATATATGCCGGGCTTTTATAGTCGTAGATATCAACAACCACCACCATAGCTATCACCACCATCATCATCACCTCTTCTTCCAGCTTCAACCTCTCACAATCACCTCCCTCTCGCCAGCTTCAAAAGACCACAATGGATCCAATCATCGAAGAGGATGAGTCAATGGAACCGGCTTTGTTCGAACCTCAAACACCATTCTCCAATTCCAGCTCTCGGAAAGAGGCATCATCTTCAGCTTCACCCGCTGATTCTGATACATCGTCGTCAAACCACCCCATAGAGGAGGGTACCCATCAAGAGGAAGCTGTGGGTGGAGGAAGACGTCAAAGGCGGGTCTTTGACATCTACACCTTCAGTCCATCTCAGCAGATCCCTAGGGACAGGCTCACAGACCAGCCACCTGCTACCCTCTGGCCGCCCAAAGGGCCAGTGCAATGTAACTATGTCCTCTGTTCCCCAGAGTTGAACGAGCAGTACACTGCAAGCCACCAGTGCCGTCCGGGCATTACCAAGGCACAATCGACAATCGGAGTGGATGTAGAATCCGAAATACTAAAACTCACAAAGAAAGAAAGACCAACCGGTGGCCCTCTTAGATCTTTCAGTCTTAAGATCGCTGAACTACCCCCTCCCCCATTAATCCCACCATCTTCATCGACTGCGGAAAATGAATGTTCCAGACTCGACATACCGGTTCTTGAAACCTGCAAAAGGCCTAAGATTCCATTCAGGCGAAGACCCCTGCCCGTCGAAAACAATCCACAACAAAGGGTCTCCCTTATCGCATCCGGGATCAAAATCCCTTCCAAATGGGGTCAAACGGAGAATGCAAGTACTCCCCAAAAGCCGTATGAAACAAGGATGTGCACCGGTTGTGACAGATACATCACTTTGACAAAGACACAATATGTGTGTAATGACATCGGCTGCAGCAACCGATTGTGCGATAGATGTTACAACATCTGGCTGGACGCCAAATGGGAGGGTCGAGGGATCGTTACCCCGGAGAGGTTTCGGATGGCTCATACGGCCGCTGAAATCCGACAGCGGTACGCGAAGGGCATGTTGCGAAACGCAAATATCCCTTTGGAGGAGAAGGTTAGATATATCGGCGAAGCAACAGCGGTGGCAGCCGGGCACAGCTTCGTTGACGAATACAACCGAATCCATAGAGCCGGGTATAAAACAGACCCGTCGCGGTACAGAAAGCTCAACCTCACCAGCCTCAAACAAGCTTTCGGAAAGGAAGAAGTCGAAATGCACCTCCTCGATTCTTCGATGACCAAGGAATCATGTATAACCGCTTCCGATGAAGTGGGTCCGGGAGAATTCGACGATATCGAATCGGAATCGTCAGTTAATGACGACCTAGCCCTCTGGGGCTGGGATTATGCAACGAACAAGCGAGATGCTGCAGCCACGGGCCGAACCGCACCTGCATTGCCCCAAGTTGATTATCAACCTCCAACCCATGTGGCGCCTCCATCACCCTCGACGTCATCTTTAACAATCATATCTGCCCCCGAGGCCGTGATCGGGAGGGCGGAGGTCGAAACTCTCCGCTCGTCGTCTCCTTCGTGGACGATTTGGTCGCTCGATTCGTCCGATTCTTTGGCCTAATTTATTTTTATTTTTTCCTAAACAAAAAAACTGAATTCCCTACGACTCTTTTGTTCTTTACCTGTTCCACCACAATCCTCCAACCAACCGTACCTGATAGTCATATGCAAGTCACCCGCCTAACCTAACACAATGCGCCTACCCCGCGCCTTCTCCTACAAACCTTTCTTCACCCACCCCACACCCTCAACCTTCTCAACCTACTGGTCAACAACCCCCCCTCCCCTCCGACAACCCCACAAATTCCCTTCATCCCTCCTGACCCCTCACATCCCCGCCTTCAAAACATGGTTCCACCCAAATACCAACGAATTGAACACAACCTACCTCAATCCCTTAATCACATCCACGAACGTCCCCGTCGAAATCACCATCCCAGGTGAAGACGGAGAACCCGCAGCACTCCCATTCAATACTTTTTTAAACTATCTAACATCAAACGACGATGGACCGGGAATATACCTAACCCAACACCCACCGCCACCAAGCCTGGTCGACGATCTACCACCTCCATTCTCCCATCTCGGTTTCACCGTTATCCCAGCCTATCAAAGGGGTAAAGGCGGAATATGCGTCTACACATCATCGCTATGGCTCTCCCGCGCGACGAATGAAACGCATACACCACTACATAGAGACCCAAACGACAATCTCTTCCTCCAACTGTCATCTTCAAAGAAGATAATCACAATCTCCCCGGAAATGGGGGATACCATCTTCCGCCATCTCCATCAGAAGGGCAAGCTCTCCTCCACCGACCCTCGCGGCCGGATTCGAGATGGATTGTTGATGGCGAAGGAGAGTGGGGTATTTGACAGAATCTTCTGGTGCCCTGAAGACGTGGAAGATGAAATTGAGGAAGAGGTAGTAAACACCCTGGCCTCGTCGGAGGTATATTTTACGACGGTGGAGAGGGGGGAGGCGGTATACATCCCCCGCGGATGGTGGCATAGTGTTAAAAGCGTCGTGGGGGATAGAGGCGTGGTGGGGAGTATGAATTGGTGGTTTCGATAAGTTTTTTTTTACCACTGGGGGGATTGTAAATAATTGATTTTGTGGGGTGCGTGGGTGTATACGATTTACGATTCATGAGATGGTTTTATATTGTGATTGCGATTACGATTGTTATTTGTATTGTTATTTTTATTCTTATTGTTACTGTGGTCTGGTAGAGATTGTTACTGTATTGTATCAAATCGAACTTTTCAAAGCGAGCTATTTCGTCCAGTATTAGTACTGGTCTCGCGTCCGGTACATGCAAACAATACCACTGATACGCGGCAGGGAATAGTAATTGTCTTTAACGATGGAACCTGCCCGCAGACACTATAGTTCTATACACGCAGAGTGACCTTTATTTTTATTTTTTTGTTATGAAGCACCGAAAGGGAGAGGAGTGATACAAAGTATGTTTCTTTTTGGTTTCTTTTTTGGCGATAATAAGGAAAGAGGGTGAAAAATTAGGAAAGTCGGTTGCGTAGAGAGGGTTTGTATATATAAACGGGGTTTTCGATGAGTAAAGTAAAAGGAAAGCAAGGAAAGGGCCCAGTCAATGCTTCTGCGGAGGCGAATGTAGTAAAAGGAAAGTAATATATAAAAAGCGCTGAGGGAGTGATATAAAAAGCCATATTTTCATCCATGGCTTGAAAGGCCACCAACTTCAAGCTTTGAATAAAAAATCGCTGGCGAAGGCCATAATTTCAAATATGGCCAGGCCAAATCAGATGCCGCTGAGGCCACCATTTTCAACAGAAGAAAAAAAGAAAAAGTCAAAAGCCTCACGCATAACAAACCTTCCATAACCCTGATATCACCATCAATCCAATTCCTCGGCATCGAAACTCTCCTCCTTCGCCAACCTAACCTCAACTTTCTCCTTCACCGCTCCATTTACCTTCGCCTTCTCCCCTTCCTTCCCTCTCTTCATCTCTTCCTTCACAAACCTGGCAATAACCGCCGCTCTCTCTGTAGAGATAGGGTACTCCTTCCCATCCTCTTGAGCCCACCTCTTCGCACCCCTAACCTGACTATGCTCTCTCTGCGCCCCAAAAGAAGGGCTAATCTCAAACCCGCCATCTTCACCGCCACTCATCAACGCACTCAAAGCATCGCTACTAACATTCCCGTCACCGATCAACCGACTACTACCACTATTATGGGTGTGTCCTTCATCCCGTTCGATAACTGGGGGTAAAGGTGCCGGTTGGCATAGACTCTCCCATGTTCGGCCTAGCGACATCCAATCACCAACTCGGCGGATGAGTTCGATCCAATCTGCTCTCGCGGGGCTTCTTGCGGCCAAGAAAATGGGGTATCCGTCACATATCCTGGCTAGTCTCGCCACCATGAAGGCGTACCGTTGGATCTCCTTGGCTGGGGAGGAAATGATAGCATGGCAGAGGAGGAGGGAGTGCAAGGCGTCCGTGAGTAGGGGGTGGTAGGTGATCTGTTCGTAGACGGGGATCATGCTGCTCGCAGACGAAGATGATGAGGTAGGTGGTTGGGAGCCGTATTTGGTGAGTTCAGTCGATTGAGAGGCTGGGTACGGTGGGAGGGTAGGTGGTGGGGAAGTGAAAAGGGTTGAGACTGAGTAGACTGGTCCTCGGGGTGCAGGGATACGAGCTCGGGAATAGCCGCCGTTGGCGTGTTCTTTCCCATTGGCGGTTCCGCTAGTACCACTACCACTGCCATTGGCATCGTACTCTAATGCCTTCTGGGTCTTCATCCTGGCGGCAGCTTGGATGTTCTGGCGTAGTTGATCTTCAGCTTCTTCTGGTGTAAGGCCAGGAGTATAGTCAAAGTACGAGAGATACTTGAGGTAATCTCGGATCGCCTTCTTGGCATTCTGTCGGATGGCCTTGCGAATAGTCTCTCGCTTCTGGGCTGTCAAAGTGTAGATATCCGGCCCTCCATTGGCAGTCGTAGTAGGCGCACCGTTCGCTGGAGGCGGGTTCTTGTGCTCCCCGAGGGCATTGAAAGTCTCGATCTTCTGACAAGCAATTGTAAGATACGTACTAGCCCTGTGGAACAACAATTGCATCTCCAATGAACTCGGCTGTAGATTTTCGTCCTTGGTGACTCCATCCCAGGTTCCGGCCCCCGGCCCACCTCCACTCCCACTACCAGTACCTCTGCTCCCACGGGTTTCATGCATCCCACTGCCGCTTCCATTCAAGCCAAAGATATCCCCAATAGTCGCTTTCCCCATCCCATTGTCGTGGACAGCACTCCTAACCCTCTTTAACGCACTTGTCAGATCCGCGGCAGCACCGACGTGATCATCTTTAAACCCCTTCGTAACAGCTCTAGTCCTCAAGGCCCATCCATCGTACGGTCTCTCAAAGATCACCTGGTCCAGCGGATCCAGACTGGTCGAAGCAGCCAGCATCCTACTCGGGATCTTCTCATGGAAAAAATGCACATACTTGGCATCCACATCGTCCGGATTGCGCTGTAAGACGAACGAAGCAACATCTTCCAAGGTGCTAGCACCTTGCATTGTTGCTACGCTAGCGGCGATTTCATCGAGAGCGTAGGCTCTGGAGAGCTTTTGGGTCGCGAGCTCTCGCATGCGATGTTTACGTTCGCGAGAGAGTTTGGCATTGGAATTTGGATTCGTAAAACCGATTCCAAGAATGGCGGCGTTGCCACCGCCCATCAGGGAGGCAGCGGAGGAGTTATAGCTGCTGGAAGAGGATGCGACGCCGGCGGCAGCACGAACGCTAATGGTAGTAGCTTCGTCAACGAGACGTCGGATCTTGACAATGTCGAAGAAAACGGCGGGGTCGATTGGGTGGGGACGAGGGGTTCCCCAATTGTGGTAGGCGAGGGATTCGAGGACTTCGGGGGGAAGTTGAAGCCACGGGCCGTGGAAGGACGAGATGTAGCGCCAGTGTCTAGAGACATGTTAATCCAATCCAATCAAACACTAAAAGAGTAAATGTGAGAGATGAAGGCAATTTGAAGTGCAATTGAAAATGAATTGATACTATAGGTTGCATATATGAAGGGAATGAAGCAGACAGAGGAACTAGCTAAGACATGGGAAATGATTTGTGCGAAACGGAAGCGATGTGAAAAAAAATAAAAAAGTAAAAAAGTAAAAACGGAAGGAAGGTCGCAGTACTTGTTCCTGCATATTATAAGGGAGCCGGCATTCCCGTCTTTGGATTTGGAAGAAGCGGAAGACATGGCCGGCGATTGAGGTATCTTCCCGTTAGTGGAAGCAGCAGATGTAGCGGATGCAGGAGCGGCGGTTTTGGAGTCATTATTGGTGTTGTTGTTGGTGTTGTTGGAGGAGGTATCGATGCCATTGAGCTGGGGTTTTTTGGAGCTCTTCTTCTTCTTCGACTTCTTGGAGGAGGAGGATGAGGACGGTTCAGCAGGTTCAGCGGAGGTCATGGTGTCGGCTTTGTTTGACGGAGTAGAGAGCGACGATGGAGGTTTCGAGGATGCTGCTGACATTTGGTTGGTGGAAGGAAGGGAAGGGAGGGGAGGGAGGAGAGGGAAGGTGAGGTTGAGGATGATGTCGAGGTTGGAGTTGTGATGGTGGTTGGATGGACGGATGGATTGGTTGATGGTGTTGATGGACGATGGAATTAATTTTCTGTGGCTTCTCGCCTGGGCCTGTCGTTACAGACATCCACCCGGGTATCCATCCGGGCTACTGCAAGGGACCGTTTCCCCAGCAATTACGATCTACTGAATTCTCTTATCTGGACATCGGATTGTATATAATATAATAGTATAATAGTACTATCGTACACAGCACACAGCAAAACCCCCTCGACGACCACACAACCATAACAGCCTAAGCATCAATATAAAAAATGAGACGAATCGAAGCTAAGGAGACTACAAGCACCGGATCCTCTAAACAGAGACAAAGCACCGAAAGTCTAGAAACTGACATGTATCACCCCTCTCCCATCCATAGAAAGAAAAAAAGGAGATTGATATCATTTGAACACCACGAAGGAAAGGAGTAATGGACGTTGTGATAATGATAGTCTCGAAGACTAGCTATGATTTCGAAATGTAGTAGAAGAGTAGAAGAGTAGAAGTGGGTATGGGTATGGGGTTAGGGGGTGGCGGGTGGCGGTGAAGCGGTTGTGATTTGTATCGATACCCATAGACCGGTATGTATCAAACCCGATCAAGGCAATCATGAAGACGACGAGAGAAAAAAGTAAGAAAAGAACTATATTTACACAGAAAAGAGAGAGAGAGAGAGAGAACAGAGGATAAAAAGAGGAATGCAGAAAAAATAACAGACTAACTGGAAAAAATTCAAATTTTTTTGTCCGAGTGCGCCGAATATTTGCCCGAGGTGAGTTAACCCGCGATAGTTTAAAAAAAAAGTAAAAAGAGGAAAGCAAAGAAGCGAGCTATATTATATAGGAAAACAGGGAAGCCGATGAGAGCCTGCGCCCGGAGATGAAAGAGTGCCTTCTGCAGAAGAATTGGCTGGAGCTGAGGATGGATGACGGTTGATGGATGGCCCGGTATTCGACGGTTGGCCAGGCTAGCTCTTGTCCCATCGATCCTATCCTATCCTCTCCCCTCTTTCCCCTCCACGGCTACCCGATAACCCTAAAACAGAAAGCGGCTTGCTGGATTCTGTGCAGAAAACAACCAAAAAGAAAGAAATAAAAACGGTACTATTTGTGGTATCATATAAGTGCAGTAGTATATGTCATAAAGTCGTGGGCAGGGGAAAGAAAGCAACTTTGTCAATGACGGTGACGGCGGAGGAAGAAGATAAGAAGAAAAACAGATTCGCTCAAAATAATAAAATATAAAAAAGTATTAAAAAGGGGGGTGGTAGTTATGGTGATGGTTTGAATTGGTGGGTTCAAACCTCTATACTGGGCGGTTATGATGATAAGGAGGCCGATTGGTTGTATATAGAATAACCGTTCACCATGACTAAGAAAAGAAAAGATAAAAAAGACAGAACTACCGTTGGTAATAACCGCCTCCCACCCCGACTGCGTGGGCGTGGTTGACGGGAATGTTGCTCATGCCCCCAACTCTGTCGTCATATTCGGGTATCTGATTCGGATGCTGTTAGAACGGGGTTCGATCTTTCGTCGAATCATGGATGCTGGATTGGATGTGTGTAATGTGGAGAGGTTGGCAAAGTTGGCTTCACGACTTCTTTTTTGACAAGTTCGTGTCGTCGTCATTCAGAAGAGAATGTGAAGGAGCGTCGAGTTCAAGATTATGTCAAGCCGCCTGTTTTGGGCTTGGTACCATAACTCTCAGACACCGTGCTCGTATATATATATAGATAGGTATAAGGAAATTATTCTTTGTCCAATTTACTAACCTTGCGCTTCTTCTTCCTCTTAGCAGCTGCATCGTCATCATACCCGCTTCCACCGTCATCGTCATCTTCGCCATATTCCCACCCGCCTTCGCCGTACTCTCTCCTTCGCTTCCGTCCCGATGACCGCATGGTGGCCGGGTTCGGTGATGATGTATTAACACCATTCGGAGACGCGGTTGCGGCGGGGGTATTGGATTTGACGTTGTTGAGTGAAGAGTTTCCTGTCGGGTGTCCCGGCGCCGAGTTGGCGCTGGCCCTCGGTGGAGGGTCTTCCAGGGCTAGCCATGAAGCGTCATACTGCAGAAATGTGTCAGTAGAGCATAAAAAGGAAATTTGACAGACATCAGAGTCATTACATCTGGTATCGGTCCCTTAGACCAATTGCTCAACCCCTTACGCAGTGCGTTGAAGTCAAGCGGCCGACCAGGATTTCCGTTTCTAGGCACTTCCTTCCCTATAACCTTCAAACTTCGCCATTCTTCGTCGGGGATATCCAACATCTCCAGTAGTCCTCCCTTTACGAGCTGGACCACTGGTTGGCCCCATCCTTCCTCTCCTTCTGGTACTGCAACCTGCTCTGCTCTCGTTACGACCTCGTTCTTCCCGGATAAGCCTGCAATCTTTCCCTTATAAGACTTCCTCAGTTTTTGCTTCTGTCCGGACGAGTCGGTTCGAGCAACCGAGGAAGCTATCGATGTTAAACCGTATTTCTCAATCAGGTTACTTGTCAAGTCGGGCCTTAGAGGAATATGCTCTGAAAATCGTCAACCCGTGTTAGTAAAATATTTCTTCCAACGAGCCAAAAATTACAATCCCAAAACACTTTTTTTTTGTTGTTGTTGTTGTTGCTCTTTGTTTTTTCTCTCCTCTCTCGCCATTCAAAAAAAACAAGAGGACATACTTTTGAGATTAAGCCAGGACGGTGGACCCGTCGTCGGCATTGCCAAAAGCTCTTCCATCGTCGGAACCGTTCTTCTTGGCCGTATTGTCGAGAGCGAAGAACTGGGTTGTTGTCCGTCGTCAATTTCCATCGGATCTCTACTCCTACTTCTGCTCTTCCTAGGTCGGTCATCGTCTCCTAAATCTCCTTGACTCCTCCTTCTTTTCAGAGAGGCCGAGCCGTCGATATCCATGGCATCCTCCATACTAGACGATTGTGTCGCATCCAGTGTCGGACTGCGAGGTGTCGGTAGGCTGTTTGTCGGCAACGATGACGAATGGGTGTTACTTCGGGGTGAAGTGGGTTTTTGCGAATTCATGCTGTTATTGAAACCGCTGGACGCGGAATACAATCCTGGGGGTGATTGAGGTGTAGGGTGGTTATGAGGTTGCTGCGAATTCGAGGTGTTATACTGGTGTGTTCCGACGGATTGCATGGACGAGGTTGTGAGGATCCAGGGTTTTGTTAAAAAAAGAATATATTTTTGCTACCAACTGGTCGCTGGTAATCCTCTACGATGATGTTATTCGAGAGGGATTTCTTCTTCACGGTCTATTTTCTTCGTTTCTAAAACGGCGACGATGACGATGGTGAAAAGATTAGTCGGTAGAGGCCGTGAGGTGGAAAATAAGACGTGTGGGCAATCAAGCCTGGCGCACAAACGTTAGTTTCAGGTTCTGCCGACGAGAAAAGAATGCGACATGAAGGGAGACGATGAAAGCTGGCGATGTAAAATTGTCGCAGGAGGTTACCGTACCAGGTATGAGTGATTCGCTGGCGCTGATGTGGACGTGAAACGTGAAGAAGATGGTGATGGAGCGAAAAGAGGTGAATGCACGTCGATGGTAGTGATAATGATGATAGCGATGACGGTGGTGAGGATGGTGATGAGGAGGATAGAGGTTGTTTGGTTGAGAGAGAGGGGTGCGACAGGCAAAGAGGGCGACAGTCGGAGATAGATGATTAAGGAGAGGAACCGAGGGAGACCGGGAGATGAAAATACGGCCAGAGGAGGAGTCAGCGGCAGACTGAAGCTATCGATTGATTACGATGATGATGATGATTGGTACCGGCTGATGGTGACGGTGATGGTGGACGGTAGGTGGTTGTGATGATGGTGATGGTGATGGGTGGTTGGTGATGGTTGATGTTGATGGTTGATGGTTGATGGTGGCTGTGGTGGAGGTGTGGTGGAGGTGGAGGTGAGAAAGTGAATGGTAGAACGGGGAGAGAGGGCAGGCAGGCGGAAGGGAAGGTGTGGGCGATTGACGGGAAGAATGAATGAATGTGCCAATCTTGGTGGATCCTGGGCACAACAACGAACCGAACTGCACCCAACGATCTAGATTATTAATTCGACCCTCGTTTCGTTTCTCCCGATCAGATATTAAAAATAAAAAAAGATGAAAAAGATAAAAAAGATAAAAGTAAAAAAAAAATAAGGTATAGGGAAGGGAAGGGAATAAAAACGGTATTGCAACAGGGGCAAAGAAGATTGAGAGGGGGTGAAAAGGGTTATATGGAGAAATCAGGGCGACTGCAGGAAGATAAGTCAACGGCCTCCACAAGTTAAAACTGACTGCACAGCGGTTGCAGCAAGGCCCGCAAAAAGCCGCCTCTTTTTTTTTTTTTTTTTTTTTTTTTTTTTTGGTCTTCTCAAGACTTCGTCAAAATGTTGCACTAGTCAACTAGTCGGGTTGGAAACCCAGGCGAAATGAGAAAAAAAAAAAGAGAGAGAGAAATGGATGGAATGACGGGAGATGCCAGTGACCAAACTAACTAACTGCGCTATCGAACTGGATATATCCAGGGGATGGCAGTCTGGGACGCTGCAGCTGCCTGGCTTGTGGCTGTGGCCGTTCGAGTCGTCGATATATACTTATGGATAGTATAAGTATAAGGTATCCAGGATATCGATGTCAGGAAGGATATATATCATATAAAATATAATATGGTTTGCTCGTAACGTTCCTGGATTCAAAGCCGAGGGAGAGCGATTCGAACGATATCGATATAACCCAACAGACAAATGATAAAACAGACAGAAAAAAGAGGTTGTATGCTGTTATAACAGAATTTCCAGCTAGCCTCGGTTCCTGCGTCTCGTTTCGTATCGTGAAATCTCCCGTATAACCACTCTGACGTCGAGCAGTATACAAGCGGTATATAGCCACCGAGGAAGATGGGGACGAGGAGGAAGTCTGAGTTCTCCGCCCCTTCTTTGTCCTACCACCAATCTCTCGTCTTGTCTGCCTGTCTCTCCTTCGATCTTTCAGGGGGAGAGAGAAACGGAGGTCCCGGGGCCCTAGATGTATAAAAAGTTGCTCCCAAGGTCCGAAATTCGATCGACCGTCGTTCGGCGTCGTTCGATTCGTTCGATTCGTTTCGCCCGCTGGTTCGGGGTCGCTATAACTCTGGGTTCCACTCGTATAAAACCAGAAAATTCGTACGTTCAGTCGTCGCGTTCACCGAGTCTTTCTCAAAAAAAATCCCGGTATCTGTCTGTCTGCCCGTCTGTCCTACTTTCAAGCAGTATTGTCGGGTATTCTCCTTTCCTGTTCCTTATCCTTTCCCTTATTTTCTTTTTTGCCGGTTTCCTCTTCGAATGTATTCTCCCTGATAAAACTATCAAGGACGAATAGAAAATGTTCAAAAAAAAAAAAAAAGGTTGCGCAACAAACAAAAAAAAGAGCAAGTTCCCGGGAAGAAAAAAATATTCCTTTATCGTTGGGGTTTTGTATTTTGTCCAAGGTCGTTTCCTTAATTCCCGTATTCTCCGCCTTATTTTCCTTTTCCGGCCCTTCTTTTTTTATTCTTCAGTAAGGAAAAAACCCGAGATATCAGAGCAAGCGAGCCGGTTCTCCCCAAGAAATAAAGTAAAAAAGTCAAACAATAAAAATGTCGGTATAGCTGTAATGTATGCGATAGAAACTCAAACGACGCTGTTGATGAAATCCTCCTGGTCGTCTATCGCAAAGTCGAGGGATTCGGTCAGCTTCGTCGTCACAAGTCGAAGGGGTGAAAAGAGAGGAAAGAGAAAGATGTCGAGGAGAGAAAGAGATGGGACCGAAGGGTGGTGAATTGACGACGGATGAATGCAATATTCCCACAATCCACCCACACGCCCTGATCAGAGAGGACGACTGGAACTGGAACTGAACTGGAACTGGAACTGGCACTGGACTGACCAGAAAAGTGACCTTGGGGATCCCAGAATAAGAAAAAATAAGGGAAAAAAAGGAAAGGAAAGCATCCTCGCCCAATAGGTGGTTAGTGACCAGTATGACATGCACACCCTTCTTTTCTCCCTTCTCCTCTTCGTCCCTCAGAACTAGAATAAGGTGTGGTGGTGGTGTGGGAATTGCTCTCTCGCCCGCTCGCTCGTTCTGGGAATTCTTCCTTTCAAGGTTAATTGAATGAAATGGGCAAAAAGAAACGAAGCAGAAACACCTGTCCCCGGGAAATCCCCGGGATCATGGGAGTCCAGCCCGAGGTGGTCCGGGGATAGAATGAATCTGAATATGATGAATGTGTAAATGTGAGGGAAACATGAACATAACATACTGTCTTTTCGCTTGAGCCTGCTAGTTTTGGGGGTAACATGTCCAGATTCCCAAATATCTCCACGGGCACAAGATTCTCCAGCTCGACTGTACCGGACCCATGATACATACGTACATACATCGAGTGTACTCATATCCGTTTTCATGTCGACGTTCATGTTCAGGTTGGAGTCCATTTTCATGTTCATCTCATCTTACGTTTACATTTAGCGGCGCATGCATGAAAAACACATGTCCAGATACACCGTCTATATCACCCAGCTGGTATAGTATATACCTGTCTGTCTATAATTAATAGCATAGCATAGCACAGCACAGCACAGCACGTATACGTACAAGTCATCGCAATGCAATAAAATTACCAAGGCGAAAGCAATCAGCTAACTAACACCATCAACGGGAAATACGGGTGTCCCTTCAGACCAACTAACTGACAAGAGAGAAAAAAGAAGGTGTGAGAAAAAAGCTGTGACATGGGTTTTAGAACAGGTGCGGTTAGCCTTCCTGCTTGCATGCTTTTTCCGGAAACCCCCCTTCCAGTCCCCTTCCTTTTCCTCAAAGCTTCCCGCGACCTCATATCATATCTCCCCAATGATCCAAATAAAGCACAATGCCAGTTGATCCAGTCATGGTTAGTGCCCAGGGGAGGAAGAAAGGGAGGCAGTTTGGTTTTACCAAAAGCCTGAAGACTCAACCTCGACCTCGACTCACGCCTGAAGAAAACCCTAAATTTCAAAGGAAAGAAAGAAAAAGAAAAATGGACGAAGCTAAGTACCTAACCATTGACGGCTATGGCTATGGGATGGGCAAAAAAAAAACGATATGAAAGCAAATATAACAGGCCCAATCCATGGGTCTGAATACAATACCACGAGTGGGCAAGCTATAATACACACAAGCAGTATCGGATAGGTGGGAAGTTTTCGAAGCCGCAGAACCCGCTTAATCATTATCTAATCATCATCACTCATTTCTTATACAAGATTCCGGGGCATGTCAGCTGGAGTGCAAGTTTGCAAAGTGCCCAATCCATCCAATTACCGATGCCCACGCGTGAACCTCTCCAACCAAGATGTCCTCCTCTCCTCTTTGACAAGAAAAAAAAATTGCCCCATTGACAGCGCTGTCCGTACAGCTCGCAAGATACGAGGCGCAAGACGAATTTTATGGGTGGTTTGCCTTGCCCTGCTTGCCTGCCTGCTTGCCTGCTCGTATCATTCAATCGTAGCAGCTCGTTTCGTTTAGACCTCTCCGTCAAGGGAAGCCGGAATGTTATCCAGAACACCCACCCCCATAATGTCCCGGGGACCCCGAGGGATCCAGATATCGATCCAGAGCTGGGTCCAGAGTGCAGGGACAAGGTGATACTAAGACATGCATACCGATCACTATCCACCGACGACATTTCAGCTGGGACCACCTCTATCTACTAGCTATACATGCTATAGACTCTTCGAAGCATCGACCGCGATCCCGAACGCTCTTTTTACTTTTCAAAAAAGTCTAGACCGCGTCGACCGTCAAATTTCAATACAATCCCCTTGAAAGCCCTACCCGCTGAAATTATTAATCCGCTTTATACAGCACCATACCAACCATCCATGATATCCAGTGCAGCTGCGTAGTGCAAACGTACCGCCAGAAAACAAGCTGAATTCCATGATTCCATGACTATTAGCCCCGATGCCTATTTCGGTTCTGCAGAGAAAAAAAAGACAGGTCAAAAGCATATAACCGCTGTATCTTCCCCGAGAAGCAAGATCAGACCATCGAGCTCTGCGTAAGGTCCGGTATCCGTCTCGCTAAGCACATGGCATGGCAAACCCACCTCGGACCATGGCCCACAAACCGATCAAATCAATCTCAGAACAAGAAAGGTCATCTTTCCAGACCTCATGAACAAATACCAGCTACCGCTAATATAATCACAAGTACGAAACAGACTCCGTGTAACAGCTACTCGCAAACGGCTCTGGGTAATCTACCCCACTGTTATACATACATAAATACCGACCTACACTGCCAAAAAGAGTATCTGCTGTAACCAAGAATCTACCACCCCTCCAAACTGTCGCTGTGAGAAAACGTGGTCGAATTATAGCGCTAATCATAAAAGCCAGCCATTGCATGGATGGGACTGGCCACCCAGAACCCTCTCTGGATCGTGGACCGGTTTCCGTCCCGCCGTCCTCAGTGATTTGTCACAACCACTTCATCCATCTAGTTAAGCTACCCCTCATCAAATATATAAAAAAATGCCGCCGTTATAATTATATAAATTGAGTCTTCAGCAATTCACCGCATTGGTGTGCAATAGATATAGTACCACCAATACCAATTTATCCACTAGGCCGGCCCATCCCAAATCCTGTGATATCAAAAAAACCACCGTCTATCAGGATGACGACACAAAACCAAGGAACAATTCCCAAGAACCTTCCGTGCATCAAGTAAACGAGCCCAGCCATGCCAAAGGAAAGAAAGGGAAAGAGAAAAGAAAAAAAGAAAACCCTTTTTCTGAGTCAAAAACCGATACCCGACGCTAACAGCAGTGATCATCCATCCATCGCCGAAGAAAAAAAATCGCATGACTTGCAACCTGACCAGATTCCCGGGTATACCCCGGGGACTATCGGATCCCGGGAACAAGCTGTGGAGAACGCAAGACGCATAAAACGCCCTTTGGGGGAGTTTCGCTAATAGGCTTATGGCCCAAAAAAATCCCGGCTTATTTTCGAAAAGCAGGGACGAGCAGGGTAGACCACATCTCATCACAATTCGGTTCTTCACATCATATTATGTATATTTCTGTCAACCATGCCCATTGACTATGGAAGTATAATACATCCCCCCGCTAAATTCTCACAATCCACCTCTATAAGATACTGACCAAGGTGACGAAACCCTCGGTTCGCGGTATTATAAACTCATGATAACCCCTCCCACCTCCAGACTGCACAAAGCCGTTGAACCCCATCGATATCCCCAACCCCTCCCCTCCATCTTCCTAACCCAGCCGGCGTACTCAGAGCTCCCATCTTCATAAGCATCCCTCCCCTCAAACACTACCTAAACCACAATTCCCATCACGGACTAAATGGCTGGTACATTAGCGACGCAGGTAACCTAGGCGAACAAGGCATTCGGCTCGAACGGTGCAGGTACAAAATAAAATGTGACCTAGCAAAAGTGGGGAAACGACCATTCAATATCGGCTGCGGATTAAAAAAAAAACCATCCTAATTCCTCTTCCTTCTAGCCTGTTATACCTGTGTAGTAGAGAACAAGAACCGGGGCCATCATCTTCTACGAGACAACCAACAATGATAGTCTGATCACTGTTGGAAAAAAAAGACGTTGGAAGGATCTGTCTTAGTTGCTATCAACCCTTCCCGCGAACGAACCTGGGAAACCCGACCACCAGACATCTGCGACAATAAAACTATAAAACAGTCGATATAATCCTAGCCCAGGGGTTTTGCACTATAAAGAAAGAAGAAGAAGAGGCACATCTTCCACACATGCGCCCATGTGCGAAATAGAACAAAAATCTAAAATGCCGTTTCAAGTTATTTTGAGCACCACACTCCCCACGCGCGACTGCCGTTTCATCACAGAGAAAAATTCCCCTGATGGGATAAAATCATATATGAAACCGCCTTCGACTACATGCACTCCAGGAAAATTCAATTTTGGAAATAGAAATCTTTTAATTTCAATCTTATATTCACTTTTGGCAATCTTCTTTATTTTTACAAAGAAAAATGAAAAATAAAGCAATAGTAATTTTTAGCTCCGCACAGCGCATACGATATCATGTGCGCGCGAAAGGGGGTCAGCTCTAGATCGATGGGAACAAATCCTACTAGCCAGCCCATTTTTTTCTTTTGCCGGTAATAAAAAAAAATAAAGAAATAAAGAAATCTGCGCGACGGGTTCCGGCTCAAGATCCACGGGTCCTAGCTTACCCGCATATACCACAATTGACATGACATAAACGTGCCACATCGTGATACCGCCAAATCTACAGCCGACCTATCGTTCAATTCTCATTATTTAGGATACTACTAACGTTTACACGATATATAAAAATTATTTAAAAACTACCAACAAGAAAACCACTAACAAAATTAAAAAAAATAAAATAAAAAAGAAAATAGCCAACTTTTGATGCCCCCTCTTCCTTCCATCCTTCCAAACCCAACAGACCGAGATTAAATAAAGATCCTTCATCCAAAAAAAAAAAAAAAAAAAAAAAAAAAAAAAAAAAAAGATTGGTATAAGCGTATATACAAAACCAGACCGCATCAGCAAGGAAATACGTTTTTTAGCCAAAAAAAGATAAAGGAATAAGAGTGTGCGGGAGGAAGAATAATAAAAAAGAAGAGTATATATCCTAAGCAATAACTCCTACCCATATAACAGACAAAACCAAAGGGAAAGGAAGAGATAACAATAGGCGGGGGCCACCAGGAGATTTGGAAGGAAAAAAAAAAAAGGAAAATACACTATTAGCGCCCCATATTCTATTTGTACAGAATATATAAGAATACCGAAAGGAAATAACAGAGTATAAAGAATAAAACAAAGAAAAGGTTCTATAACTTGAATCCAACGCCCGATAAAATGCCCAAAAGGAAAATGGTTCTGGAGATAGGTATTCTTGGGGGTGAGAATCCGTCAACGAGAGAAAAGAAAGATGCCCAGGGTATTGAATTTTTTGGTAGAGGATCGATTTCTATGAGTTTCCGCGGAGGGTGAGGGATTGATGTAAATGATGTCTGGTCAGAGTTAGGAATGATAAGCGCACGAGGAATGCAACATGTTGTCATAGGTGGCTCCAGGAAGCATGGAATGTGTACGGTTCAACTGAATCTATATAAGTGCGGACGGACTCCGTCCAGCTCTGAAGATTTGTCGAAGCTTCAGTATCGACGGTGTATAAAAGGGTATAGATGCTGGTCGTGGGCACCCGAATAGGTCAATCGATCGAGGGGGTTGTCTCGATCGAGGGTGCTCTTTTGCGGGAACTCTAACTTAAAAATGCGGTTAAAGTTAAGCTTTTTTGTTTTTGTCGTTCGAGGTTCGAGATCGTAGGTGCTAGTGCGGTGGAGTGGCGAAGACGTCGGTGGGATGTCTTAGAATCGAAGAATGCACCCTAATTTCCCCCTCTCCGTGCCATAACGCCCAGACTTGACACTAAATCCATTGCATCCTCGAAGCTCTCATCCGTCATAGCTTCCATACTCGCAAACGCATCATCAATTGCCTTCCTTGCGATACTTCTCGATAGAGAGAATTCCTTCATACAATCGTGTGCGAATGCTGAGTACTCCAGCTTTACACTCAACCTCAGGGGGTGCGAACCAGATAGCAATCGGGTCGCATAGTCGTCTGCCGTTACGAACGCTTGGGATGCGATATTGATGTAATTGTAGAAGGAGTTGGTTTGCCCCTTGACCGGTTGTTGCTCGTCAGCCTCTGCCAATTCCGGCGTCGTCGGCTGCGTCTGGTGGAATGGCCCGCCCGGTAGCGAGAAATCGGTCTTGGTTTGGTACGTGTGATCGAACAGCACGAATATGTGAAGAAACGACGCCTTCAATTTCAACGCTAGGACCTTCAATTCGATGAAATTAAGGACGAACGGTAGGACGTAGACGTCCAGTAGTATGTAACCTTCCCTCGCCATCCATATTATATGCCGGTACAGGTCGAGCGATTTCGTCGTTCTTGTCGGGTCCAATTTCCGCTGTTTTCGTGCCCGAACTAACTTCTTCGATAGTATCGTCGACAGACCTAACACTTTGAATAGCGCAGCCGATAGACTCTCATTGTGAGTCCCAACGACCTTTGCGTAGTTCCCCAGGTATTTCTGATCGACCTCGGAGCCGACCATCCTGCCGCAACGTGCTCCCCCACCGCGCGCTAGCTCGCCGTTTTATAGAGAAGGAAAAAAATAACGTTCGATCCTGCAGATTTAGGGGGGCGAAAAATTAAAAAACAACAACCAGAATTTCCCCAAAGAATATATTTTATTCGTCGCCAATGTCGAAGGAGGGGGAAAACCGGTCGGAGGCCTTAACCGACAGAGGAATTCCGAGTCGAATGGGTTGGACCGTTCCGCGTTAATCTGACCAGTTGACCAACAAGAATTGCAGAACCTCCCCCTTGTTTAGGTAACGCAGGTATTTCGTCGACGCTGAACCACGGAATTGAGTCGCTAGACAAAGGGATAGAGGCGTGAGGCGTCGAAATATAATGCCGATGACAAAAAAAAAAAAAAAAAAAAAAGCCCGTTAGACACTGTCGATAAAAATGGTGTTTAGACTGGAACACGAGGGATTGAAAGAGTGGTAAACTAATTTTCCGCTGGGATGCGTCTTATTATTTTTCCCAAATTGGCTTCCCTCACGCTACTTCTTTTTCTCTCTCTTCGCTCTTTCGTATCTTAACCGTTTGACTTGTGGCAGCCCGCCTAAAAGTCCTTCCAAAAAAATTTCGTAAAAAGCTGTCCCTGATAATCCTTGTTCGAAAAGCAACTTGGGTTTCTGTTGCGGGTCGCCTGTGGAAATTTCGGGCGCAAGGTCAGCGTGTGTGTCGGATGCCTCCAGCTTGCCCTTTTCCTTTTGTTTTCTATTTTTCCTTTTTCCTTTTTCACTCTTCTTTTCCCCTCTGACGTCCAAACATTCAAATGCTTCCTATGAATCTCCTTGCTTTGGATGAGCTTCTGGGCCTCGGAAAACTGTTCGTGCGTCCGGCCTTGGCAGATTCAATGGCGCTTCGGTATTGTGAATATGTGGGTGTGTGTGGATGGAAACTGCAGATGATATCGGCTGGCACTTCTTCTGGTTTCTGGACGCCGAATGGAAAAAAAAAAAAAACGGATGGGCATGAAACACCGTTGGAGCAAGTGATGACCTGTCGATGGCCTCGCTCGTGGAAGAAAGGGCGTATTTCCAAATGATATAGCTTATCGGATTTGCCGCTGCAGCCTTCCTTCCCTTTTCCTCTTTCGCCTTTTGCTTCCTTCTAGTATGGTTTTTTCGCTTTCGAAATTACCCCGTCGGACTGGGAAGACGTGCAGAGTAGTCTGTCTACCCTTTTTTTCGACCTTCCGCAGATATGCAGATGAGACGGCCAGGTGCCACAAGAAAACCACAAGCGTACAGAGTCCGTCTGTCCAAGGTCGACAGCGTGTTTCGCAGTCAGGTGAATAGGCAGCCTGGACAAGGTTCAAGAAAGTCAATGAGGAAATATTTTTTGGTCGGCCACGGTTCTCGAAACAATCGGGCTAAAGTGGCTTAACAAGGTACCGTGATGGAGAGCGCAGAAAGACGGAAGCTTAAGCAAAGATGTGAAGTGAAATAAATAAATGGAGATGTGATGAAGTTAACCCAAAATATCCAATATCGTGAACTTTTCTTTCCTAGAAGAAAATATAAGATATAAAAAAATAAAATATCAAAAAGATGAAATGGAATAAATAATCCCAAACAACCTCCCAAGCCCAAAGAACAGTGAAACCAATAAAAGATAACTGCGGTCTGTATTCCGTAGATTCTGTCGTAATAGGTTCTGGAAGCCCTTTTTTTTTTTTTTTTGTTTATCCCCAGTCCAGTCGATGAGATGGGGACGGAAAAAAATATAAATAGTCGAAGAGGGAAAACTTTGTGTTTCCGTGGGTCGCTTCTGGCTGCATCGCACAAGTGCAGGCCCGCTCGCATATATAAAAAAGAATAAAAAATAAAATACAACCTGGCGGGCCTTTAAACGTCGACCGATCTGACCATCCGTCCCCTTTCTGCTTCATGCAATGCGCCTCATTGAAACTTTTTTTTCTTTTCTCTTTTTTCTTTTCTTTTGTTCTCTTCTCAGAACTTCTTTATCCCTAGTCACACTGACGAGATGGAGCCAGGCCGTGCTGTGATTATATGCATGTTGCTGTAACTTGTTGCAGGAAGTGGGAAGAGATGAGGCAGGCTGAAGTCGCTAACTTAGCAGAAAGGCCGTTTCTCCAGCGGAGCAATGACCAGGATATTACAGGTACTTACATACAGTGCGAAAAGAAAAGAGACGTGGCAAGCCCTGAAAGTTCTCCCTGTTCTTGTTCTTGTTCGAGACATCGACATATTGTGTGGCTATCCCTGCTGGCTAGGCGGCCTTGTTTTTAATAATCGATACCTCGATACCAGCTAAGCACCCACGATGCAAGGCCAATTGATACTTCTTGATTGATCATTGACTTCTGCCGTTTATCGACAAGACATCATGAGCCAACGTGCGACTGTTCAAAGCATGGATTCAGCTTAGTTCCCACCACCGGGTTAGAGGAGTTAACCCACTTGACCAATGCAATGTGGGGTTCGGCCGTTCTGATGTGATGGAACAGATGTGGCATATTGGCGTATCTAAAGGTGTGGGAGGCTGGCTTGTCGGATAGTGAGAACTAGTTTTTTTTTTTTTTTCCCGATTGATGAGCTGGCAGGCCCCAACTTCGACAACCGCAGCGTCGGACACGTCACTGGCCACGATCTTAGCCTGGAAGATATACTGGAATATATCGTCTGAAAGAGCTGAAAGAGCTAGGAAGGTTCAACCCGAACGTGCCGTCCGTCTTAAGTTATCCATCCCGTCTTTTTTTTTTTTTTTTTTTTTTTTTTTTTCGGTCTTTCGATGTTGGCTTGGGAGAGACCCAAAGGATCGAGACGACTTTTATGCAAGCAAGGTTGCAGGGAGGTATAGGTACCTGACAGCGCGATGTTTGATGTCGACATAATCGATGCCGGTAGGTAGCCTGACAAGCTGAGCTAATCCAAACTGCCAACTCTGAGGTAGTATACCTCTTCTTCTTCAACAAGGCTCCGTTCGCTAGAAGTTAGCATCATCCCAAATTTTTTCGTGCATGGGGGGTAGTGGATAGTATCGTATCGGGATCCCAAATGCCAGGAATCTCGCCTGTCTGTCTTAACCCACGAGCCACTCGATCAGCTGAAGGGCGATTTTGACTTTTAGCTCCAAGACAATCCCTGAAAAGCCGAACTCGAGTCATCGTCAGGTGTCTGTCTTCTATAACTGTCAAAAGGTAGGTTTTATTCGACATCAAGCATTCGCACCCAGGTTTTCCCCATTAATTGCATGCAATCCCTCCGATGTCAAACTTAAGTGGGACTCCTGAGCTGGATGCGCTGCCAATACAGAGGTGCCCCTCAAACTGGGTATAAAGTCCGAAGATGTTCGGCGCATATTCGACCTTTCAGAGGCTTCAAATCAGGTGGTTGGTCGTACATGCACATTACATATGTAACGCCCATATCGTATACTCCAACGACGTCACGTTTTCCGGGCTGTTGCCCAAAAACTTAACCAGGAATTAAAACCAATAGTCCTCCGTACAAGATACTATTGAAGATTAAAAAAATGAAAAAAATTTTAACAAAGGGAAAATAATCTGAGGCTGGGTCAATGAGGCCGTTCGTCCAGGCTGATGACATGACATCGTCAAACATATCCAACGCAAGGGCAACGCAATAGCTAGCCGCCCACATGGACCTATTTCAAGATAAATGATAATAACAAGAAGAAGAAACCCCGGTACAGCTAATTTGATATCCGTAACGTATCACGGAGACGATCTAGCAAAAACCCACAATATCGATTCGGAGATGAAATAGACAGCTAGGAAATTGTAACAATCTCGTCGATACTATTGTGACGCTTCCTGCGTTTTGCGCCGACATGACAAGAGAGCGCTGCGCTGATGGGCTTCGGCTTTGACCATAAGCTGTTGTATGTAATGCAACAACGGATGTATGATCTTGTAGGGGCCCCGGGGTGAATGAACAAACCAGAATCCCTGATCCCTTCCCTTGTCCACTAAAAACTGCACTTTGGCCACGACGGCTGTGTGTCATTTTGGCTTCCTTCCTTCGTCCGCACGGTTCTTACCAGCTAAACGTTCCTACCTTGCAACTCGATCCATTCTTTTTCGTCCCAAGAAGTTCTGACATCTGCTCCATTTCACCAACAAAAACAACACATGGAGACTAGTTATAAACTTGGGCGGGCGCTAGTCCCAGGGAAACGCCGCTTTCCCACAACCTCTCCTTCCTGTAATCTTAACTTTCTCGAACCCCCCTCCAGTCATTAATTTTACATTCAATCGCAACATTACAGGATCGTGTGCGATTGTGATGCAATACGGCCTGTACCATGGACCATGCCTCAACTCCAACGTATGGCAGACGGTGTGTGCAGCCTCGAATCCCAGTGTGTGTAACTTGGAAGCATCCAATCCGGAAAACGTCAACTATTTTAGCACATTTTCAATTAATTGGCGGAACATCGAATGCCTTTCCGCACCAGCGAAATATTTCACACTAAAATAATTGAAGTAGCCAGAGACCTTGGATTCTGGACTGGTCTATGCATATGCATGGTTTTTAAAGACCGTCATGTCCGGAAAACTATTGATTTCTTAAGTTTAATTAAGCTAAAATAAACTAAGCTAAGTGCGGTCTCATCAGATGCCACAACCAAGGTTTTAAAACCTCGAGATTACAAACAATATACATGTCAATATACATGTGAGTCTCTTGTTCCCGTGGCCTAGCAGACTTTGTGACCCAGGGTTACAGGAATATCCCATGCACGTTGCTTTAAGAACCTAGTTGACAGATCCCACTATTCCATATGCGGCATAATTATAATATAGCTAACTGATAACAGGTATACACTATATAATATTTCGAATGTTCGTTTGGCTGTCATATGATCTCGATAGTAATAGTTGGCATTTTACTCACCCCGTTAGAAGACATTCTAGACCTGCAATAGATATAACTTAAAACCCGTATTCGAAGCTTACGCCTCGCCATCGAATGTGCGACCCCCAGACCACATCGAATGACCAACCGTAACCACTCAATCACGATTAGTTAGACTCGACTACCCGAGACACTCTTCCCTATGGTCACTCAAGCTTAAGGATCCAACAGATCAACCACAAGCTTGCAGAAAGATGCTTGCTTGAAAAGAATAATAATGTTATCGCAACTGTCACGATACCCTTTCGGACGCACTGATGGTTCCACGCAACGGCATCCAACTTATATATATGTCGTGCAACATGCAGCGACAAATACATCTCACAAACAGAACCATCTATACAATATTATGCAAGGAATCGTTCCGCCATATCCTTCCAGAAGTTTGCCTTTTAAGAACGATATTATTTTTCAAGATACATGACAGTATAGGCGAGGGGTTTACGTAGACATGAATGGCTCAAGTCGATGACGATGGAAGAGAAAAAGGATAGGGAAAGCTATTTAAGTACCACACTCACTCTCAATCGAGAGGCTCCTGAAAGCTGGTTCGGTCGCTACATTGCTCTCAATGAAGATTGGGTGCACCTTACAATACTTCGGTTTTCATTGTTTACAACAAACCTCCAGTATACAGCCTTTAAAGCTTTGCAAATGCTTAAATCTAGCCAACTAGGCTATGCAAGTCACCTGGGGCTAGTTGATTAATCGATTGATCAATTAAGCTTCAAGCCACACGCTATTCTGTATCCTAGATATCCACGAGACTGAATCAAGCACTACCGCAAACCCACCTATTACCGTCCAACCAGGCCGTATCCAAAGCTAGTTAGCCCATAGTGATAAAGAAACCCCTACGTCATACTCCCACCCAGCAAAACCCATGTGCTTCTTCAACCGCCTCCGCTTCAAATGCGGCCACACCCAAACCTGCATCTTCCAAACCTGCTCTATAGCCCGACACACCCGCGGCCGCACCTACCACACCACCTGTCGCCCATCAAAACGTTCCCATCGCAACGTCCGCACATGGGATCTTTTAGGCTCCTGCGAAAACTGTCTCCGCCTCACATACGGCCGTGGATATTTCCCCGGTATTCAAGGTAATGGAATCGGTGTTCCTGTTGGTGGATTCGATGAAGGGTATTATCCTTACTACCCCGCTACAGGTGGTAATCACAACCATATGAACGGGTATAATCCTCGCTATTGGGATAGAGGCGGCAACTACTTCTCCCGCGGTCACCAAATTTCCACTCTCAACCCGGACGAATGCGACGAATTTGGGTGTATGAATATAAACACACCGAAGGATATCCAAAGAGGCTACCAAAGAAGCGGGTATGCGCATCCCTACGTTAGTTCTCGGGGGCTTGGGATGAATAATAATAGGTTTTTGGGTATGGGAATGGGGTATGATGATGCTGGGAGTTATATGTATTCGGATGATATGGACGGGATGGGTATGGGTATGGGTATGGGGATGAGCCCGGAGTTGGAGACGGCGCCGTTGAGGATGATCGAGGGGGTTGAAGGGTATGATGGGTATGCTGATGGGATGGGGAGGAGGAGTCCATATGTGGGGAGGAGGGGGAGAGTTGTTCCTGAAGCGCATATGGTGGATTGAGCGACTTAGATGGTATACCAAGCGTATATGGCTCTTTGTAGAAGTCTTTGTTTTTCACTTTTACGTTGGTACTTTGTTTCCTGAAGCTACCCTGTATGTATTTGCTGTAAATGTGGGTTCTATAGAATTCGGAATGAGATATCTATGTCCTGTCTATTCACGATCGTGATCCATTGATTACGACTACAAATATCATCAAAATCCAGTGACCCAAACCCTCGCAGCGGAGGAAATATACTAGATACAAAGAACTGTAAGCAATGCGCTTTCCTATAATACATAAAAGACCAATATAATGCTACAAAGTTCCCCATAAGAAGTAACTAAATATATATATAAACATGCTTGAAAAGAAGCGCAACAAAATTAATCGATACAAATGGTCCGCATGACCCGCCGAGAAACACCCTTATATTGCACGTACGCATTAGATTCATAGAATCACCAAAACATAAGGACAAGAGGGGGGGCGAAATCGATATAAAAATCTCAAAGAAAAAAAAAACAAGCCAATCGCAAATAATTAATTAATTCGCAAAAAAGGGACAACATTTCATACGCCAGTCCTCTCATGCACGCCGTACGTTATGCTTTTTTTGATCGATGGTATCGTTAAAGGAAAAGAGGAGAGAAGAAAAGAAGGGTTAGTAAAACGCCATTGATTTCGTATCAACCACTCACTGCACCAATTCCCAACTCTTTAATCTGGTTTCCTCGCACTTCGTACAAACCGGTTCGTTTTCACACCCACCTCGGAGGAAATATCTTCCGTCTTGGAATTCAGATCCGCATTGCTGCAGCATATATCGTTAGTATCGAGGTAGGACGAATGAAGAAAGGGGAAACTTACGAAGCAGCAGAAGCACTCCATGTGCCAGTCGGCATCCAGCGCCTTGACCACGGTATCGGTCACCGGCTTCTTGCACTTCTTGCATTTACTGCTATAACGTTTCTGATAACACGGGAGGCACCATGCGTACTTATCCTTTTCAACGAACCGCGACTTTGCGTCGAAGGGCTATATTGTATGTTAGTAGATGATTTCACGTAGGAAAAGAGGCATTGTTACTTACATCACCACACTCCGCGCAGAAGAAATGGCCGGGATGCCATGTAGCCCCGCAAGCCTCCACAACCTCCCCTTCGATGGGTGTTTTACAGCTCTTGCATCTGGGGCTAAATAGCTCGTGGAAGTCGAGATGGCAGAAGAAGCGTCCGGTTGGCTCAGCGTCAGGGCCGGCATTGGCACCTAAGGGCTCCGGGTAGAATGCAACGTGCTCGAGACGGGTACTGCAGTGGGAGCAACGGAAGCACTCTGGATGGAACCTGAGACCCGAAGCGGAGACTGCTCTGGCGGAGATATGTTGTCCGCAGGCAGTACAAGACGCAGCAGATCGCGGCAGAGGAATACGGTGATTAGCGCCGTGACCGTGTGTCTCGAAGGCAGCCCTTCGGTCAGCTATGCTATTGCTCCTTGGAGTTGGCAGGGGGCGAGAATCTTGCTTTTGGGCGGTAGGGGCGGTGGGGAGAGGTCTCCTGTCCGTTGGTTCTTCCGGGCCGGAGAAAGAGAAGGATGGGACTGAAGGGTTGGTCTTATCGTTATCATCATCGTCAGGAACATTGATTATTGGAACGCTAGGCTTGGAGGGACTATCATCAGGGAAATTGATCGAAGGTATGCTTTTCGCAGCAGGCGTAGAATCATCAGAGAACGAGAAAACAGGAACGGGAGGCGTTGCTTTTGTCTCTGTCTTTTTCCTATCTTCAAAGGATCTGGTGGTAGGCAGCGGCTTACTCTGCGGTTGCGTGGGAACTGCAGGTAAACGCCGGCTGCTGGATGTTGGTGTGTCGTCAAAGGAGAATGTAGGAATAGGAGGCGGTGTTTGGTTTTTAACCGGGGGCGCTTCAACCACTGGCGAAGACTGCTTCGGTGGCAGCTGTGGATCGTTAATGATGTTGGTAGTTGGCGGCCCAGGAAGTGCTTTTGATAAGTCTGTGGGAATAGCTGGCAGTGAGCGCCCAGAAGACCCAACATTCGAGGTCATACGAGAGATTGTTGGCTGGCCCATCTGACCAGAGGGACCAAAGCTCCCATGGAACTGTCTATTAAAGTGGTTCTGTGGTCCCGGTTGATGTTGGATATGGGTTGGCAGAGGCGGCCCATTTTGGAAGTGCCGCATTGGCTGAATTTGCCCATAGCCCGTATTTGTGCTCATCGAATGCCTATGCTGAAGTGGCGCGTAGTTTTGGGTCGCTGCGTAGGCGGCCATTATGGGTGGTTGGTTGGGCTGGTAGATATTTCCAAGGCTGGAGTGCCGCCCATGCGCATTATTCATATGGGGCGGGATCGCCCGCGAAGACCCAGCATGTGGAGCAGGGGAAGGGCATACTGGGGGACTTATTACGGATTCAGATCCCGTCCGAGTTCTCATGAATGGTGGTCTAGGGGCCGTGGAGGGCAGCGATGCTGGCTGCGTCGGTGGCCTGTAGGGTTTGTACTGTCGTGGATCATAGGTCTTTTTAGCACCAGCAGCAGACGAAGAATCCTGGGACACGCCGACAGGAAGACTGTTAGTCCTATTGAAGGCGAACTGAGAAGGTCTCGGTTCGGGTTGTGCCTCGTTCCTCTCTTGAAATTCTTCCATGGTGATATTCGGGAAGGCAGGTTTTGGGGCGGCAGTCCATGGATCCGCCTTCATTTGCAACTCGGAAATCTTGTTCGCAATCTTCGATACCTCAGCTGATGGGACGACAGCGTTGGGATTCCCTTGTTGGACGTTATAGCCAGCTTCACCCTTCCCGTCGTCTAATGACATCTCCGCAACAAGTTTATCATCCTCAACAATCATAACCTTCGTCGGAGGCGTTGGCGGCGCAACAGATGAATATGTCGGAACCCCTCGATCCCCAAACTTAGGCCTCTTTTCCAATTCAGGTGGAGTCGAACTTGGAGTCGGTGGGGCGTTGACTTGATATTGACCAATCTTGTTGGTATTGGTTATCGACACAGGAGGCTCCGGCATTTGCGATTGATGTATAGCCAATGTGTGTTTAATATCAACCGGGAGGCTTCTAGTAATTTTAAGAGGTGCTGGCGATTCTGGTTTCGGATCATCTCGGTATGAGTCCAATATATCATCCACGTCCCTGGAAGGACCATCTCCTCTATCGTCAATGGGCGAGTCGAGTAGAATGCTCACTGCCTCGATTTCCTGGCTGATATCGTTTTGCAATTTGATAATCGAGTCCTCCAAGGATTCTTCGAGCGGCGAGTCCGAGTCGAGGTCTGTTTGGCTTTCCTTTTCCTTGTCGTCAAACTTCACTGCCGGAATCGCCGCCAAAGTCTTCTTCTGCTCCTCCTCGACCCTTTTGATATTACTTGTGCTTTCGGGTTCCTCAACTATCCGTGACTGAGCGGTTTGCCTACTCCCGCCAAACGGCGACGAAGGTTTCCCTGAGGTATCGCCAATGATCCAACCATTCCTAGTCCTAACCGTTCCCTTCGATTTCTGTATATCCCTTACGCTCCCTCCATATCGTCGAAATGCCGAAACTGGCGTATCAGTTTGGACTCTGGCAATTGGCTCCGGCTTCGGGTCCTCCTTTTCCTCGGGTTCGGCTGGTGGGTCATTGAAAGTCATGGATAATCGTTTTGCGGGGAGTTCAAAGTTCGGCCTCGGACGAGGTTGTCGGTTTTGCTTGACATCATTCATGTATTTGTCTAATATATAGTCAGTATCAATTGTTCCGACGACTACCGGCCATTTCAATGCATATGGGAATGGATACATACCCAACTGTTCCTTCGTCATAAAAGAGGGGCGCACCCGATCCATCCTTGCAGTATGCGATTTCGAATTAACCACAAGATACCTAGATGACCAAAGTGTACTCCGGACGACGACAAAAGACCGACCGATATATGTAGAGGTCGGTTACCGATTTGAAAAATTCACTAAAAGAATAAAAAAAAAAAAAAAAAAAAAAAAGAATGGTAGTCGAACTGTGGGGAGGCTGAAGAATGTCCAGATTGTTGAGATTGGAATGCAACAGCTGGGTTCCCCGGGATGGAATATCAATAACGAAAGAGGTTTCGCAGAAGAATTGAAGGCTGTAGGGTACGATTGGTAGACCAGATACCAGATACCAGATAATACACGTAGTCGAATATTTTTCTCTCGAGAAGTCCGCTATTACTCGAGTACCTTTGTGGACCTCTGATATCAGATCTGGGGGCCAGGTACCTTTAATATGTTGGAGGCTGATGTTGAGGTTTGGCGCCGGAGCCAGGATTGTGCGTTGTTGGTGGTAAACAATTAGCTGCTTTGGATGGTTGCCCGGACACAACCAAACGAAACCATCAGCAAACAACCACACTTAGCCCTTCACGACCATATCACTCACTTCCCGAACTAATTGTCGCCTCTTGTCCGACAGCAGCAAAACGCCAGGGGCTCCGATTGAGTATCTCTAACCTTCAATCCAAGCGGGCCGTAGCGTCAGACGTCAGGGGGATAGAAAGAAAAAACTTCTCAGCAGAAAATCTCCTTTCTTTCCTAATTTCATAGCAGGTGGACTCAGCGGACTGCCTAGTCTTTTCTCCGCATGTGTGGGATCCTCTTCGAGCTCTCGCATGCTGATAGCTTTACGACATCTTCGGTATCAGACGATCTTGTTAAAGATGTTGCAAGGAGAGGCCCGGATTCCCTCGAGTCGGTGGAACTCGTCGTCGGTTCCTTGCAGTTAAAATTCACATCTTCAGTGCTATCACTGCGTGGGACCGCTGTTGTTCCTCAGCCACTATTCTCGAAGCCAGGTGGATCAGCTGCAGAAAATCAGGATGGCGACCCGGAGTATGTGCTTTGTTGGAATGGTGAAGCGTGGCGCTTCGATGGGCAGGAATTTGGGCCAGATGAGAACGACACACAGCTCATATTTGCCCAACTGAGCTCCTGTAATGGCAAAGTTCAAGATGTCTTGCAGCGAATCGAAGGACCTTTCGCTTTTGTGTTCTACGATGGGCCGTCGAAAAGGGTGTGGTTTGGGAGAGATTGGCTCGGGAGACGATCTTTACTACGAAGGAAGTCTGTGGGTGGTGATGGGAATGTCGCTATTTGTAGTATAGCGGATCCCCGGACCATCTCACAATGGGAGGAGATTGAGGCAGATGGCTTCTATTACATCGACCTCCAAACGTATACAGGTCTCCAGAGCATACACAAGGTCGCTTTCGTTTCAAATTCAGAGCCAGACACGACGGAGCCTCTGTCTATGAAGTTGCCAATACCTCAACTATGCAAGCACATACCACCTGCGAATCCTACAGCTCCGCATCCGCAGTCATCGCCGGTTAGCCATCTCTATGATTTGCTATATGACAGCCTACGGCTTCGAATACAGAATGTGCCGTTGCACTCGATTCCTCTGGTACCTGGCCACGAAGGGAAAATGCGACCTTCGAAAATCGGTATTCTGTTCTCTGGTGGGGTGGATTGTACTATGCTAGCGAGGATTGTGCACGACATTCTTCCGATTGAGGAACCGATCGAGTTACTCAACGTCGCGTTTGAAAACAGAAGAGTTCTCGATGCTGCAGTGGCCGAAGCTAAAAAGGCCAAGAAGTCGAAGAAGACCTCCACTCAAGTGGAAAATGGAATAGAGTTAGACTCCAATGGTTTGGAAGACGTATCGGCCACGAGTTCTATAAATAGTGTTTACGATATTTGCCCGGACCGCCAAACCGGGCGGAAATCGTGGGTGGAACTACAGAGCGTTTGCCCGACCAGGGATTGGAGGTTCAAAGAAATAAACGTGCCATATGAACAGGTTGTAGAGCACAAACAGGCCGTGGTTGCTCTTCTCCATCCTCATGACACTGAAATGGATCTTTCTATTGGTCTTGCGTTTTACTTTGCCTCGCGCCCGCTTGAAATTGACTCCCCAAGAATCCTTCTGTCCGGACTAGGCGCGGATGAGCTGTTTGGCGGCTACGCGCGACATGGCACAGCTTTCAACCGAGCCGGATACCCAGGTTTGATTGACGAATTGGAACTTGATCTTACTCGTCTGGGGAAACGGAATTTGGGCCGTGATGACAGAATTATAGCAAACTGGGGGCGAGAGGCGAGGTTCCCTTTCCTCGACGAACGTTTACTGCAGGAGGTCATATCATGGCCCGTAACCGACAAGTGCGGATTCGGCGCTGTTCAGTTGGACGAAGAGTGGAGTACGCTTGACAATGAGAAACAAGTTCTGAGGTTGTTGGCTTGGAAACTGGGGATGAAGGGAGTGGCTGGCGAGAAGAAACGAGCGGTAAGACTTTAAGTGCACGGGGCTCCTGCATTTAGCGATCGCTTACGGACTTTTTGATGTTTACAGATACAATTCGGGGCAAGAACTGCGAAGATGGAAGCCGCAAGGGGAGGTAAGGTTAAAGGGACGCAGAAGATTTCCGTGGCCCCGGGATAGAGAGTATCGAATTCTGGCATACCGAAGCATGGTGTTAAGAATTGTAGAAGGCTAGTAAGTATTGGACTTTCCTTAGTTGAGAATCATTACGTTTCCCCCAATGATGAGGCGGCTCCGTCGACAGGCGGGTGCTGCCATTTCAGATACTGCTGAGGTTGCTTTTATGCCTGGCAAACGGCTGTTACTTGAGGACGCTTCCACCCAACCGGTTACGGAAGCACTGCAATAAACGGCGGGCGTTTCCGAATTGGTATTGGAATGGAAAGATGAGAGTGACATATCGGAAGTGCATAGAAGATAACGTTGATGCAAGTAAGGCAATTCTGAGGGGTTCGATATACATTTTTATGTCGGCTTATCCATGCGAATATTATGCTTGTCAGATACTGATGCATGCTTAAGTATGTAGGAGGCACACGCGCAGGTTCTCGGCAAAAACTAACCTTAGATGCAAGAAATCCCCCACACACCGTGCCATGCCATGCCATGCCATGCCGTATGCCGTGCCGTATACCCATGTGTACCGTCACCGTCGGTCATTCGGTGCTCGTGATACTGTGCGACAATGCTGGGGATATATCAGTACCCCAAAGGTATGTTATATTATGTGTGTTGTTGACTGGTTGGATGTTCTGCCACAGCGAATGATGTATTTAGCTGGAGTTAAGTTTTGTTCCAATGAACGACATTGCCTTGAACAGGCCTAGTCTGCTGGCATCCTAGAAAGATAGCAAGCAGAGTGATGGTAATCTGCAAGGACGCAGCTGACCCCAAGTCGAGAACTTGGAAAACGGACCTTGCATCACAAGCGCCGGTTCGAGGTCATGAAAGACCATGTCTTGGAATGCTTAACTAACGAGCTAACGGTGGCAGTGCAGTCCCAAAACTGCAAGCAACATGCATCTTTGGAGCTTCCTTGATCGGGACTAAACGGCATTTCGATTAGTTAGAGCTCTAGAGGACGACGCTACTTACCCGAAGCCCTGCCAGTGGATCGCTTACCATTGCTCCCAATGAACGATGCCAATGCGCCAGCCAGCTGTTGGCTTAACTTCATCCATACAACGAGTCGACGGTGCATAATTAATACGGACAAGCAAGCAAACATCGGTTATTGATTGGCCCCTGTTTTTTTTAAAAAAAAAATCTGCGATCGGGGAAGCAGTTGAAATATGGGATCGTGGTGAGTTCTTGCCTGGTCGGCCGAGTGCTACAACATTAAAGTAAAGCGTCCGATGCAATGCAATCTGTGCAATGATGGTCATACAACAGACGAGATGAAGGACAAACCAGGCCAGGTCGGATGCTGCAGGTTGATGTATATTTCGTCACAATCACGTTTCGGAGCAGCGCCGTTTAATAGCCTCCCCCCCCAAAATCGGATTCAGATTGCGGGTTTTTGATGGCCTTGTGGTAGTATTTTTTTGAATTCTACCATGAAACCGGCCTCCTGTGGTCCCTTTGTGGTTGACATATCTCCTTCTTGGCTCGCTCCATAAAACATAAAACTTGCAATTGACCCGAGTCGACTTCTCCTATATTCGGAGCTTCCCTTTTTTTTTTTTTTTTTTTTTTGTTATTCCTTTGTTATTTTTTCTCTTTTCCATTTCCTGTTCCTATTCCTTCCCCAGAGGAACGGACTTCTCCCTATATTTTATACCTCATTTCTGCATCAATCTTGATTTCTTTTCCTCTTTCTTTCCTACATACGAATCCAATTCCTTGGAATATAATACGCCAAGTACGTGATTACATAACATCGGGCAATTGCGCCTGAAGTCGAGCTGCCGACCCAGATATTACGTATTCCCTCCTTTGCCACAGAACTATAAACGATCCTTAGTCACAAGGAGCGCTGCTTAGCTCTGAACTAAATATTCCCTGCAACCTTTTTGACTTGACCGAAAAAAAAAAAAAAAAAAACAGGCCAGGTCCCTTGGCATACTTTAATACCGCGTCTGGTCTGCCTTTTTTTTTTGCCTGGATCGTTCGAAATTCACGTCGTTTGGAACCGATACGTTCGCAGCAGACGATAATCCGAAACGTTAACTTTGCAGGCAAGCAGGCAAGCACTCTGGTAGACTTTTATACTTTCTTTTCTTCTCTTGTTTTTTTTTTATTCCGTCTAATCGATTCGGATTCTCCACTGGCCGGCGTTCTGAGTCAGTAACAGCACCACCGTGCAGTAGTATAAGTATAACGATACGTATCCCGATTACTAAAACAGCAGAACAAGAATTAATTCTCGCACCCCTACGATTTTATTTTCTTTCAAAGAGACAGACCGGCTTTATATCCGACTGGGTGTCCTCGGATTTTACGAGAAAAAAAAGAAAGCAAGAGTCAAAAAAAGATCTCGCCGATTCTCTGTTTCAGCACAGCTCCTAATTCCTCCACGCCAGGCGAACACATAGTTTATATATACCCGGCGACTCGCCCCTTTGAAGAAGACTACATAAAAGAGGTGGATTCCAAGGGCGCCTGGTCGATGTCAGTTCTCCGCCATATCTTCGTGATGAGCAGACATCCTTCGAGTTTCTGCTTTGTATAAAAAAAGAACCCAGTCGAGCAGAAGAAGATACAAGAGAAGTTCCCGGAACCAATTGATTTTGGATTTTCGGAAACTGTCCTTGCGTCCCTTTGTCGCCTCAATACCAACTGGCCGACAGAAATTCCTGAAGAGCCAAATTTCAATACGACAAGAAGAAGAAAAATAAATTTTAGAAAAAGGAAGGAAGGAGGGAAGGAGTAACAGAACCATCGTGGCCTTGGAAATAAACCATCATGGCCTCTTCACATCTAATAACGACGATTCCAACAATGCGGCCGGTGCAGCTACTCGAGAAACCGACGTCGTCGACATTACTGACGTCGCTGCATTACCTGTTCCCCGTCTTCTTGCTATTCTTCTTCATAATCTTCCTGGCGACATGGTCGATTTACACTTCGGAAACGGTGGATCCGACAAAGGAGTCCATATTGTTCGCGCGACGCAAGAGTTCGATTAGTAAACCGAATATCCCATCCGGCCACGAGGTTCAGAGGTTGCCGAATAAGCCACTTCTGAGCTCTTTTGCGCGGTCCATGTTCAATTGGGCGCTCGTGGGGCTTACGATTACTTATGTGAGTTTTCCCCTTCTATTTTCTCGATTTATTTCATTGCTTTATCATGTTCTTTACGAGGAGGAGGCAGAATGGAAGGACTAATGGAAATTGTGTAGATCATCGATGCTGCGAATTTGATTCTTCACGCTCTGGCGAAGAAGGGCTGGTGGGCCGGTCAGGACACAGTTGTAAGTCCATCACTCCACGATGGCACTTCCTTGAGGCCATGCTAGGGGTGGCAAGGGGTGGCACTATTTTGTTGGGAGAATCACATGCTAACTTCATGGCGGCTTTGGTCGGCGATAGATCTATACCACGTCGCTGATATTCCTCTCGATAACCCTTCTCGCCAGCCAATTGGAAAGCAAATACTACCCTGTGATGCCGCATGCGACCTCATGGTTCATGATCCTTTGCGCTGAAATCACAATCCTAATCGAAGACTCCTCGCTACACACCCGATTTTCGGAATGGGACAAATGGCAGGTAGCTTTGGCTGCCGTGGCCGGGTTCAGGATCGTATGGCTCGCCGGTATGGTTGTAATTTGGTTCCTACTCTACGCTCGGGAGAAGCGAAAGCGAATCCAGCTGGAGAGCGATAGTGGTTCCAGCTCTGAGACCTCTTCGTTGTTGGGATCCGACGACAGCCATGTCGAATACGGGGCGACGACACCGCAGCCGGGTGCTAGCAATAGCACTTCTGCACCGGTTAACAAGAAGGTACCTGGTTGGGCTCGTAGGGATAAGAACCCCGAGGGCTCGTGGTGGGAGTATCTCAAGGGGTACAAAATGCTCTTTCCGTACTTGTGGCCAAGCAAGGATCGAAAGCTTCAGTTTGTTATGATGATTTGTATCTTGATCGTTTTGATCCAGAGATGGATTAACGTGAAGGTTCCGGATCAGTTGGGTCGCATCACTAAGATTCTCGGAAACGACAAAGCCGAAGAACGTATGTTAGAGGCCTCTACAATTTTTTAGGTGAAATTATGCTAATGTGTGTTTTTTTAGGACGAATTCCGTGGTTCGATATTTTCCTGTACCTTGTTTTCCGCTTCCTCCAAGGCAACATGGGTCTCTTGGGTGGAATAAGATCCATCCTATGGGTTCCAATCAGCCAATACTCCTACAGATCGATCTCTCAGGCCGCCTTCGAGCACGTCCACTCTCTTTCCCTCGATTTCCATCTGGGGAAGAAGACCGGCGAGGTATTGTCAGCCCTGTCGAAAGGCGCAGCGATCAATAACTTCTTGGAAATGGTGTCATTCCAAGTGCTGCCGATGTTGCTGGATCTGGGGATCGCCGTAATTTACTTTTTGACAAACTATGATGCGTACTATGCTTTGATTATTATCATTGTCACCGGGGCTTATCTTTACGTAACTGTGAGAATGGCCAGGTGGAGATCTGATATTCGTCGAACCATGGTGAACAAGTCGCGAGAAGAAGATGCGGTCAAGTGAGTATCCCAATATCGCTTTTTACCAAAGCAATAGCGCTAACTAGAAGGGCAGGAACGACTCGATGATCGCGTACGAGACTGTGAAATACTTCAACGCCGAAGCATACGAGTTCAACCGGTACCGGGAGGCTGTAAGGGGCTTCCAGCACGCCGAATATCGTGTCTTGACATCTTTGAACATTATGAATGTGACTCAGAATCTCATGTTCACCCTGGGCCTTGTTGCTGCTTGCTATTTGAGTGCATACCAAGTCACAACCGGACAAGCCGACGTTGGTAAATTCGTTACTCTCTTGACCTATTTGGCACAGCTGCAGGGACCCCTCAACTTCTTTGGCACATTCTACCGAAGCATCCAAAGCTCCATGATCAACTCCGAGCGAATGCTTGAGCTATTCCGAGAGAAGCCAACGGTCATCGATGAGCCTCAGTCTAAGCGCCTGGGCCAGACGGACGGCCACTTGGCTTTCGAAAACGTCCACTTCGCCTACGACGAGCGAAAGCCTGCACTCCGCGGGTTGAGCTTCGAAGCCGCCCCGGGCACCACAACAGCATTTGTCGGCGAAAGCGGTGGGGGAAAGACCACCATTTTGCGACTAATCTTCAGATTTTACAATGCGTCTATGGGATCTGTTAAAATTGACGGACGGGATGTGAGAGACTTTACGATTGAGAGTCTTCGAGAGAAGATTGGTGTCGTACCTCAGGATACCGTTTTGTTCAATGAGACGTTGATGTATAATCTGAAATACGCCAATCCTAGTGCTACCGATGAAGATGTTTATCGGGCTTGCCAGGCTGCCAGTATTCACGAGAAGATCCTTACTTTCCCGGATGGATATAATACCAAAGTTGGAGAGAGAGGATTGCGCTTGTCGGGTGGAGAGAAACAGAGGGTTAGTACTTGGTTGAAATATTGTTCAAGTTTCTTATCACTAACGAAGTATAGGTTGCCATTGCTCGTACTATTATCAAGAACCCAAAGATTATTCTCCTGGATGAGGCTACCGCGTCGCTGGACACAGAGACTGAACAGCACATCCAATCCGCCCTGAGAGAACTTACTGCTGGCCGAACCACCCTTGTCATTGCGTAAGTCAATATTAGCCCCCGCATATCTTACCTCGATACTAATCTATCTACAGCCACCGTCTTTCCACGATCACAAACGCCAACCAAATCGTCGTTGTAGCTAACGGCCGCGTCGCTGAGGTGGGCACGCACGACCAACTGCTCGCCCTCAGGGGGAGGTACTCCACAATGTGGTACCGTCAAATCCGCGCAGAGGAGAAGATGAAGAAGCTTCAAGCTGTGCAGGACGAGGATCCATATTCTGGTGGTGAGAACACACCGGGTACCAGGACACCGCTTATTACCGTATCGGATACCGAGGCGGATGATCATCATCACCCCGGTCCTGTTATCGCTACGAGCGGTGTTCCTATCCCACCTAGCGGTGCTGCGGAAGGTCCAAAGTCTGGTGTTGGAAGCGATGATCCTCCTAGATCTCTGTAGTAAGAGACCTTCAAGAGGGCCTGCGTACATACATCTGATTCCTTGACGATGACGGCGTCCCGAAAAAGTGAATGGTCAGTCTGGAGAAGTGCTAGACTGCGAAAGCCTCTTTCATCCTTTTCAGCGTACTGTCATCGATTAGGTCGCCCGCAACTTGGAGTGACATCCAAGTGCATGCTCGACAATACTAATATTTCTAGACATGAAAACCCTCCACTCCTACGACCGCCGTTCTCGCCCGTCCTTTTTGCCCTTTCGCCTTTTTTGTTATATCTGACGCCCATGTAACGACTGACTGATACACGAAAAGTCCTCTTGATTTTATTTTTCTTATTTTCGTTTACTATCCCGTTTTGCTTTTTGTCTTTTGAAAAAACACTTTGCCTCCTGTTTCTGGCCTCTAGCCTCCCTGTCGTCTACTTCCCCTGTCCCTTTTAGCCAGCGTTGCCTTTGCCTTTTCTCTTCTTTTTTTTATTTTTCAAGGAAGAGCTAGCAGTGGAAAAAACTTGGTACACGATAATATTAATTAATCTGTAGTATAAAAAATTTTGGTTCCTTCGATCCTGTTCCCCTCCATCATATCCGGTCTTGTTTCGTTTGTTTTTTTGTCGGCCCTTTTGCTTTATCTTCGGTAGTTTTTAGATGATTCTTCTTTTTATTGTTTCAATTGAGTATATATATTTCTTCTATCCTCTTCTTAGATTTCATTACATTTCCTAGTGCCGGCGCTTGAGACCTAGTCTTCCCTTGGATTTCTTATAAATTTCCTTCTATTATATGGGTTATCGCGGTGAACCATGGTGGGCGGTGGCTGTTCCTTTGTCGCATTTCTTTCCCTGCTGCTGCACCAGCGTTTTGAATATCTCTGGCCATAATAATCTAGTGTATAGAGTGCCTGTTATGCCATTTGTCTAATGAAGCCTGAAAATTGTCTCGTATGCTGGGATTATAGTGTGGAAGTGCAGCTGGAGCGTGGTCACAAGACTTGGCGTCAGTGTTTTTTCCGTTCGCGTCAAAAGGAACGGAAGGCTGCCAGAGAAATCAAAACCCTCCGCGTCCGAGTCACACACACACAATCCACCAAACCTCACCTCCTCCCCTCACCACCCAACTTCACGACCTATCCAGGCACCTTTTTTTTTTCCTCTACAAAAAGAAAGAAGCCCTGAAGCCGCCGAAAATGCACGATACCTCTTCTATTCCTTCAACTTCATCGAATTTTCATTCTCTATCGGCGGCTTCACGGGTTCCTCCTTAGTAGCTCTATCCATCCGTCAACTATAAGGCTATAGAATACTATACTACAGAACCCTGGTCGAAAGGGAAGGCTATTCTAGATGCCAACCCCGCTCCCCTCCCCCGTACACTTTATCCAAAATGTACACCATCTGCCGGTTGGGTGCAAAGTGAGAGTATTGGGATTGTATGTTTACCTCTCCCTTTCCTTCCAACCCTTGGACAGAGACTAATGGTTACAACGGACAGGATACAATCATACGAGCCGTCGACGGGGATAATGACACTCCACCACCGTCCTGCGATTGATATCCCTCCCCCGACGGTGTCTTCTGCACTTCAACGACAACGGAAACGAAAAGTGGTTGGAGAAGGAGAGGGCGTGGGAGGGAAACGGGTACTTGCAGTGCAACCTACGTCATCTCATGTAGCTCCTCGGAACGGAGCCGTACAACCGGAGGGTAGGAGGAGAATCGTCAATGGTCCAAGCGGGATACAATCTGCTTCGAGGATGAGTGCTGCTGGTTCTACATCGAATAGGCCGGCGAACGGTGTCACCCGCAGCACCGGAACGGCAACAGGAACGGCAAAGATCCCACCACGGGTGATCAACCCTCCTCAAACCCCAACGAAGGGACGTATAGTCCACCTCGTAACTCCATCATCACCACTATCACCCATAAAACCCCTGGTTGCGGCGTCACAAGCCGCCGTATCGGCTCTCAATTCCGTGGGAATGAATAAACGCCCGTCGTTACCACTTCCTAAACCCGCGGCGGTAACAATCCCACCCCCCCCACCTCCGAAGATAAGCCCCATCCTGCCGAGACAACCGTCTAAACCCGCCCAACCTCCAAAATACACGCTAGAAGTCTCAATAGACTTAACCCTCAGAACAACCACCGCAGACCTAACCCCTCTCCCGCCAATAATAGAAGGAACCTGGGTCAACGTCATAGGTTATAAACGAGGCGACGGGGTGGTTGATGCGATTTCGATATTTAAAGTTGAAGGGAAGCTCAATATTGAGGCTTATGAGAGGGCTATAGAGGGAATGGGGAAGGTCAGGGAGAGGGTTGAGTGGGAGGTCAGAGAGGGGATTGCGAATGGGAGGGGGTTGCAGGGTGGTGTTTGGGATTGATTGCCTCTTTCTATTTTCCTTAGCGTTGCGGGTTGGCGTTTTAAGATGGTTTTGGGGGATTATGGTGTTTATAGGCGTTTAGGTGCTACTATGCCGGTCGTTGAGGTTGATTTGGCATACGATATGAAGAAATATATAGATATCGAGGCGTGAAATGGCTTATGTTATTAACGATCTATCCAAGTATACATATGAAATACAAACCACGGCAGCCGCTGTTAGTATATACACTTCCATATCCCCAATTAAACCTCATTCATGATGTAGTCCACCTCACGCAGGCGGCAAAAACCCACCATAAAGCACCGCCTGCACCACCTGATACCCCAGGAAGAACTTCACAGCAGGTCTAACCCAACCTGCTTCTTCACTCTTCAAATCCTCCCCCGCCTCCCCATCCTTCGATTTCGCCGAATCCTTGGGCCTACCACCTGTTTGTACCAGCCCCGCCGCGGAAACGATATACCACATCGGCAACCCGCTGCTCAACCTCGCAATAATCTGGACGTGGTAACTTGTCACCGCCATTACCGCTAGTAACAACTGCGGTAGGGTTAATCTGAATAATAAGTCTTTATTCGCATGTTTTAGATCGAGCGAGTAGAGGGTTGGTAGCTCCGGGGGTTGGATTGAGATAATTTTCGCAGAAGTTTTGAAGAGCACGTAGAGGGTTGGTGAGGCGAGGAGGAAGAGGGGGATGTTATTTGGGGTCCAGTATTTTAGGAAGCCGACGCCCCTGATCATTATTAGCGATGTCAATCGTGTTAATGGGGGGAAGGACATACCAGTAGTGACTTTGAACGAAGCTGTATATTGACGGTAACCTCTTCGCACACCAATCCCTTTGCATCGCCGGTTCGACGAGGCTACAGTATTCCACCCAGCCCAGGTACTGCCTCCAAACCATCGGTAATCCCACTAAAGCCCCCGCAACCCCGCTGATGATAAATAATCTAATATTCGCTACCGGGTTGATACCAGACAGCACCCTCAAAGCCGACTGCGAAACCTCAAAGACGAAAAGTACGCCGTTAATAATCCCATTCGAACGGAATAGCCCTGAGACTCCAAATGCTAACCCGGACAATAATAAAAATACTTCATTAACTGCCCCGTGTTCCCCATCGGGCGCGGTATTCTTGACAGCATAGCTATAAAACCAGTATCCTAAAAACGATAGTACTGAAAAAATGGATTCGTTATAGGGTGCTATGAGGAATATACCAGCTGGGGAGAGGATGTGTAATGTCGCCGCTATGAAGGCGACTACGTTCGGAGTTTCCCCACTGTTGCCAAGGGTACCCTTCGGTCCAGCCGGATTGAAGAGAAGGGCGGTCAGGTGGTACAGAATTATTGCGGAGACTAAATGAGATCCACATGAGACGATTGATAGGAACAGGATCTGGAATGAAGGACTCATCCCATCGGCCCCTAGAAGGCCTAGGATCCATTGAACACCTTCAAAAGTAAAAAAAAAAAAAAAAAAAAAATTAATCAGCAAGAATAAAGAATAGTTGGGGAAGTATGGTGTAATGCATACCATGAACCAAATACGACTGTCCGACTCCAAACGCCCACTCTTGCTCCCAACGATGACCATGCCTCGCTATGCTGGCGAAGTAAATTGCATCCCACCTCGTCAAAGCCGTCACTAACCTCTCAACAAACCCCGTCGTAAGGGGGTCCGTAGTATCTCCGGTTATATGCGTAGAGCTAGTATCATACCCCAACGGTGAAAACGACGGGAACAAAAAGGTTGCAGAGAAGGCAAGGAGTAATAGTGATAACGTCCGTATTACATAAATAATGCAAAGAGACTTAACGGCGCCCGCGGAGCCCTCAAGCGGTGTTAAGAGAGCCATCTCCTCAAAACCCCCTTCGGGACTATCGGTATGCCGGTGAATTTATTCAAATTCAAGAGTACGGGGAGAACTGTGGCAGTCCGAGTCGGGAGAGTGCACACCCCGATGCCGATTCCTTCGCTTGCCGGTTTGCCGATATTGACTAAAATTCCCCAATGGCATGCCGAACCGGGAGAAACTGATTGGAAGACGGGGGGCCGCTTTTTCGGACCGTCGATGCGACTCCAAAAGGGCAACGTGGGGATTACAATTGATAATAATATTCATGCATCTCTTTCGTACAGCGCGTGGTATTGTTGCATTGTTGGCGTTAGTATTAGGGGAATCGTAGCTAAATGCTTGGCAAATCAACGCAAGTTTCATGTTGCAAGTTGGACTGCTGGCTAAAACTCTCCGCAGAAAGCCTCCAAAACTGCGGGCTCGAGCTCACTGCGCTGCCTATCTCAGCCCAGATTATTAATATTTCCCATGTTTTTCGAGTAAAATCACAGATATTTTGTCGATATATTAGACGATGCCGAGGTACAAAAGCTTGGTTCTAATGTTATTTGTATAACATGAATATACGGAAAAGGGAAAGCCGTGTCTAGTCAAAAGAAAATGCGAAGTGCGAACACTGTGAAGGGAAAACGTTACCCCGGCCGGGCCACTAGTCTTGAAATTTAGCGAAGAGGCTTTCTTGACTTTTCTGGTCTGCCGCCAACCTCCAAGCCAAACCTTGTAGCAACCCTTTCGGCTGAGCCGAGGGGACCGGCCTTTCACCTTTTTTACAGTGGATTAAGGTCTTTGGGAGGGCATTGAGCTGTGCGTTTCGCAGGTCACGTTACTAGTCGGTTGAACCGAGATAGTAGCGCCCATTTCCCCAGATCCTCTCTGAGCGTTATATGCACCGCACTTCTAAAATCGGGTTAGGACCAATGGAAACAATTCTATGACCACGGCCCTGATAAAACAGCAACGGAGATGATCGGTCACCGGGCTTGCAGGAGGGGTACTGCATGTCATGTCTGAGGGTTCATGCACGGATAAACGGCAGGTAATGTTTTTTGCACGTTTTCACTCGTGCTGTGAATATGGATTATTCTCTTTTGATCAAGTGGTCTGTTTGAATCATATCACGCAATGGGGGATCATTTCGTAATCCGTTCGATTACGTTGATTGTAGTTTATACGGCAATACTATCTAGTTGATTCGGACTAGCTTTATGGGGAGTTATCGCAGTTATATTGCTTCGTACGTGTGAAGTAGGTTTTCTTTATGGCAAGGATTTAGGTTGGTAGACGCAATTATTTACCACCCCCATGCGGTTTGAGGCTTCAAGCTTCCTTAAGTACCTGGATAGCCGCCCCCCAAAAAACTTCCCCATTATTTTTCTTCCCACAATTGCAACTGTGGATAGCATTTGGATTGGGTCATACAATTCTTGTAATACGATAATTTTTTTTAATTTTTGTGGAAATCTAATAGTGTTTCTTTTTTCTTATTATCGCGACCTCTACTGGGAACGAGACCAGGCCTCTACCATTTGGTAGACATTTCACAATGTTTGACAAGGACGCCCAGAAGTCGAAGGAGCCATATGGTTCCTCAACCAACCCCAGCAGCATCGAATTGGGGACCCAGCTTCCGGTAAACTCTACAGATGCAGATGTTGAACTACAGCGGAAAGAATCAGGCATGCCCCCGTTAGAGGCGGACATCCCACCTGCACTCCTCGATTGGGATCACCCAGACGACGAAAAGAATCCAAGGAATTGGCCGTTCGCTGATAGGGTGTTCCAAACCATCCCGCCTGCACTTTTCAGTTTTGTGGTGTAAGTGAATATATTTGAATTTGCTTAAAATGTTTGCGGTGGTTGAGCGCTGACGGCGTTTGGACAGCACGCTGGCATCGCCAATTTATACTACTGCGACGCAGCAGATTCAAGATGAATTCAATATTTCGTTCGAGGTGGCGCTGGTGCCGTTGACCACGCATACCTTGGGGTTCGCATTGGGGCCTATGCTTGCTGGTGAGTAACCCCCCACCCCCCAATTGATAAGTGATACCACAATCGATTCTGATCTTGGATTCCGGATATTTTACAGCACCGCTGAGTGAGATGTTTGGGAGGAAATACGTATACCTTATTAGCTTCGCACTGTTTTTGCTGTTCACGATGGCGTCTGGGTTGGCACCAAATGTGACTGCCCTTTGCATATTTAGGTAGGGTTCAAATCACCGTGTTAAATAGCGACAGTGGCTAATCGAGCTGTAGATTGATTGCTGGGTGCGTGGGCGCGCCAGCGCTTGCCGTGGGTGCTGGGACAATAAGTGATATTTGGGATACGCATAAGGTAATAGCTACCAGACCCGATATTCCGGTCGTAGGAGGCACTAATAACATGGATTACAAAATAGGACGGTGGATTGGCAGCAATGTTCTTCATCATGGTAAGACGAAACGTTCAAAGTTTAAACCTGAAGGGTTACACAAAAATTAATATCTTCTAGTCTCCATTCCTAGGTTCTTCCCTGGGGCCTGTCTTTGGTGGCTTAATCGGCTACCACCGTACCTGGCGCTGGACGATGTGGCTTGTCCTTCTCATCGGTGGGCCCATGTTCCTCTGGTTCATCCCTTTCATGAAGGAAACCTATAAGCCCGCAATTCTCAAAAAGCGAGCCATTGAGCGCGGTCAGAAGCTGCCACCAAAGCCTACCGGAGCTGAAGCGATCAAAAAGGTCCTTTTAGTAACCCTATTCCGCCCGGTACATATGTTGTTCACCGAACCCATCGTCATCGCTTTATCGCTATACACCGCCTTCGTCTTCGGCGTGCTCTTCCTTTTCTTCGCCGCTATCTCTTATTCATTCGGTACACAATACCATTTCGATAGAAGACAAAGCGGTTTAATCTTCATCAGCAGCGTCATTGGGATCATCCTTGGCTCCATGACCTTCGGTGTCATCGACCGCACAGTTTATAAGCGAAGATACGAGCACGCTATTGCCAACGGCCAAAAGGTCCCCGTTGAGCTCCGGTTAGTTAGTGCCATGGTGGGGAGCTTAGCTCTCCCCGTGTCACTATTTTGGTAAGAGAAATAACGTCAACTCGCGAGCTCTCGTCTATGTACAAGGTACAGAGCAGATCAACAGCGGGGTCCCATGTTTGCTAACCACGTGGTCCACCACAGGTTCGCATGGACATGTAGAACATCGATTCACTGGATTGTGCCGACTTTATCCATTATCCCCTTCGGGTTCTCAATGATGCTTATATTCCGTACGTATAATATTCCATTCTCTTATTTTTCTCGTCTACCCCAGACGAATTGCACGAAGAGACCCACCCCTTCCCTTTCCCCATAAAAATCAAGGAAACTTTTAAAAAGGGAAATAAAAGTGGAAAATATCCGGACAAGCGGGCGTAGTTTTGTGCTAACCACCACCCTTTTTTACCCATGTTATAGTCGCATCGGCTACATACCTAGTCGATACCTATCAATTTATGGCCGCCGCCAGTGCTCTAGCAGCAAATGGACTTCTACGCTACGGATTCGGTGCCGTGTTCCCACTGTTTGCGATACAGATGTACACAAACTTGGGTATCGGAATGGCGACTACTGCGTTGGGTATTATTGCCGTGGTTTTGATGGCGGTGCCGTTTGTGTTTTATCAATTTGGAAGATACTTCAGGGAAAAGTCGGGTTATGACACTCTTAAAGGCTAGATTGAAACCCTGCCTTACCGAAAAAAAAAAAAAAAGTATACATATTATCATTGGTGGGAATCTGTTAAAAGGCTCGTGGGAAAAAAGAACCCGGCGCTGATGCCTTTTCTGACCGCAATGCGGTGCTTCAACACGCCTATAGACGGCCGGGGTGCGAGAAAGAGGAGGGCCTCGATACAACAAGTTACTTCGTGAGGGAATGCGGTATATATTAAAAATAAATACCCTGGGCAGATCATATGCGAGATTTCGTCTTTTGGCTATTTTGAAGGTGCAGGTTCAGGGCTTATATCGGGAGGGTGCACTGCCGTACTTTTGTCATAGATTTGGCTTTTATAATGTATAGTATAGTGTAATTAATGTCGAATGAAGAATAATGACTTGTATTAACACCAGTTGAAGAGTTCACAGGTTTTGAGGTTGCATGTGGATACTGTGATGATATTTGTTTTCTCAGGTTTGTTGACTTTGTTGCATTTTATTTCGAGACAGCCCAGCCTGGCTTCGCGGGAGCAAATGAACTCCTTAATTTCATGGCCGTTCGAGCTTTCACTTGGAAGTTGTCAACATTGCAACGAATTCGACATTATTCGAAACCATCGGGCCGGGAAGAAAGCACAGTTCTCCGAAGCCACTGAAGCACCATCCGCAGAATCGATCTGGGCTGGCTGAAATCGATTACCCATCGACCAGGAAGCCGCACGCTTTCTAGCGCCACCTATCTTGGCCTTTTGCCAGATTGAAACACCCTGTTAGCACCTGCTCGCTGTGAGCCCGTTGACCTTGATTACATACACTCGGGAACCCGTCCCCGAGACGCACGGACGTATCTAATGATTTATCACAAAACCACAGGAACAGAAAATTTCAAAAGCTTTGACCGGTTGGTCCTTGGGTACGTACGGGAATGTTTCATCGAAACAAGTCGAATCCTCGGTATTGAGAAATATCCAAAGTTTGGTAAATGCCTCGCGGACACGTTTTCTATTTGGCCTTTACTGCGCACGCTCTTGTTCCGGCCGGGTCTAGCTTGTTTTTTCGTTTCTTGAGTGTTGATAAGACGGATATAATCTCACGTTGCAAAGCGACGGGTTCAAGGGTCTGAAGAGTGCTAACGAGAATTAATGCATTGCATGTTTTGCCTTACGATAGCTACATATTCGCAGGGTATATCTCGTTTAGGACAGGTTATTCGAAAAAGCTTGCATATCGGCAAGAAACAAAATAACTTGTATTCTTCCTAATATTCAAGTAAGCAGACCACATTTTCTCTTGCGAAAAAAAATTGTACCAAGACCAATATTAGCCGTCGATGTCGCGGGAGTTGGAAAGTCCTGAGAGAAAAAACCCCGTCATATGCTTCTCGTTTTCATAGCCTCCGATTGAGAAACCACTAGTCTGTTAGTTCCGGTTCGTCGGGCCCCCTTGCTCTCGGCGCGGACGTCCTGTGCTGCTTACATATGTATGCAGAACAGAATACGCATCTGCAACCCCAATCTGACGCCTGAATTCGAATTGCAGGTGCACTAAAAGTGGGTAACTTGAACCCTTCTTTCGAAATTTCTAAACCCACCACGCCAGATCCATGCCGTTATTCCCGTCAAACTCGACAAAAAAAGAAAAACTTAGACCTGTCAAGTTTCTTGGAAGTGTAAGACATTCCCCTGATACCTAAAAAATCCCACTGGGGCCGAAAAGAAAGTGGATCTCGTCAAGCTGCAAGCTTAATTGACATGGCTTCAACAGCCGTCAAGTACCTGTAGTTGCGAGGTACCGGTGACCCACTTACTCGGATTTCGGGAAAAGGCGAAGTAGATGTTGAAGGCTAAGACAAATGTACCCTCTTTCTCTCGACTTTAAATGTATTGATAGGTCCGTCTACCCTTTAAAGGGATCTGTGGTTTTACGCCCAAAATGAGGTATGATTGTCACACCTTTGCCGCGCTCCCTTTCCCTTGGGTCGGCCAATATATCTGGTAACCGCCAGGGGTATTGCCTTTCCCACTTAATATCCCCTCCCCTTCCACAGCCCAGCGCATCCAAAAAAACACTTGACTAACGGTTTTTACCAAATAATAATAATGCTACTCCAAAGATCTAGGTCCTTCCTTTTTACCATCTCATTAGGAGTAATCCTTATAATTTTCGTTTCTTTCCGCTCAGGTCTGTTAACCGTCGAAGCTCGCACGAATACGTTCAAGAAGTGGGATGATCTTACGACATCTGAGGCCTTAGAGAGGGTGCGACAACAAAATTTGAATGGATATCAGTATGCGGCACCCGAGGAGACCTTCGATGAAGGTGAATTAAGCGAAAGGGATAGAAATTTGCTGGGGAAGCTGGCGAAGGGGAGCACAGCGAGGGATAAGAGGACGCAGACGATTGAGAGGCTGTATACTTTGGACAGCGAGGATGCGTGGAATAGACACATCGAAGATTTGGATGACGAAGTACTTTTCTTCGAAGTATAGGAGATGTGGAAAAGATTAATCAGGCTAACGGTTTTCTGTGAAGGGCCTCCCGCCGTTAACGAAGTTTACGCAAAGATATATCTACGAACACCAACATCCAGAAAGCTGCAAAGATAAGAAATTCATCGTCATGGAGGCTTTCCCCAACGATGAGAGCTTTGGATTAGGTTCGACAGGCCACCGAATCGTTAAACAAACCGACCTATGCTAACATACCCTGCAGGTGCTGTTGTCTTCTCTATCAGCATGAATCTCAACCTCGCACTCCGCTTTAACAGAATCCTCATCTTCAACCCCAAAGACGGTCCAGGCAGGCACTTCATCGACCCGTCATCCCACGAGCTCTGCGGAAATTCAATGGAATGCTTCTTCGAAAGACTAAGCAGCTGCACAATGGACGACCTAACACCGGACAACCACTTCTTCCTTCCCGCACGAGAAGTCATAGACCAAAACATCATGAACACCCCAGCAGGAGCAGTACCGCAAATTTTCGGAATCGCATTGAAGAGGATGTACCCGATGATCACGCCCGATGCATTAAAATACTGGTGGAGAGGGCAATCGGTATCATACATCATGCGCTTTAACGGCCGTACGATGGCTGAATTACTCCGAAAACGTCGGGATAAGGCATTGCATAAATCTCTCTCTTTTGATGGCGATGATATCGTCGATGGTTCTAGCGTACCGTTTCCTCTGCCCGCAGGCTCGGTAAGCATGCATGTCCGTCATGGTGATAAGGGTATAGAAATGAAGCTCAAGGATTTCGAAGAGTACATCGATGCGGCGGAGGGGTTTATATCACAGAACCCTATTGGGTATAGGAAGATTGCGTTTGTGTCAACAGAGAATCCGGAGGTGTTTGAGCAAGCGAAGGAGCACCTGCAAAAGGAGCATGAAATGTATAAAGTGATCGATGCGAAGGCCCGGACAACAAGTGATTGGGCTTGGACGTGGTATTGGAGTGAAATTCCTAGTAAGGCGCGGCTCATGTTGAAGAAACCGGTTTAGAGAAGGTCACTGACACTGATGTATAGGGGCAAACGTCGGACCCGAGCAGCAATTGGAGACGTTTGGAAACCGGACAGACATGACGATAAATTGGTTTTTACAGCTCATGATGGCAATCGAATGCGACATGATGATTGGTACCAGAGGGGTATGCAGCCTCCGTTCTTTTTTTTTTTTTTCGAAACAGAGTAGCTACAAAGCGAGATTAGCGCTAACATTTATCCTAGTCCGGATGGAGCCGTATGCTGGATAATCTGAGATGCGGATGGCTCGGCAAGTGCCAACAGCCGTTTCTTGATGTTGGGGATGTTCAGGACTGGGTACGTCTCCCGAAACTTGTTGGGCCGCTTGAATTAATTTCTTTGCAGCGATAAAACTAACAGGCGATTGGAATCCAGGTGTTTTATGGGATATAGCAATTTAATTCTGTGGAAGGCTGGGGCATAGTATGCACATGGGGATGACCATTATATGCATTATTCTGGTCCAGCTGATATTTTTTTAGTTTATTATCTGTTACTCTAGCGCACGCAATTGGAGTCCTTTCCTTTGAAATAATTTCCTCTTGAATTACCTTGTACATATTTATTCTTGTAGCGATTGCCGTTTTCCTTTTTGGTCTAGGTAGAAACTTTGAGGAATATATTCCCGTACTAGTCTCGACTTCTAGTACTTGGAAAGCATTGATTATGGCGATACAGATGGCCAAGGTCGACTGTGTTGCATTTGTTGGATTTCCTATGTTAGTCATTTCCAAAATAACTCATTTCCAAATATGGGTTAGATCTTCGAGCTCAGGATGACGCTTTGTCCAAAAGCGGAGCTATACCACTCATTTTCATTTCAGCTCACAGTACTACCGATCCTTGCCCAGCTATTTAACTCACCGATGCTCAGTAAATTTTAATCGAAACCTGAACTCATAAACTCAATCCCAATCTCAAACATCGACTCAAGATGGAGAGCCCCAACTCTCCTAGAGCAGACGAGAATAATGATTTCCTCCACTACCTCGTTTCCGTCCTACAGAAACACAACCACCCAATTGTCCTCATAGAAGTTAGCGCTATATGGGTTCACGAGTTCCAGCATCGGATATAGATCTTTTAATCAAAGATTCGCAATTCGATTCTATTCAAGCTGATATTAAAGCCTCAGAATTGTTCGAGAAGGTCGACCAACATAGTGGCGCACGTCTCTCCGATGAATATGTACAGAATTCCGTGCCACGCTTCTTTAGCAAAACCGCCAAATGCTCAGACACAAGCTTCGTAAATCTCTGGAGCGAAGACGTTTATAAGCTCAAGATTGATGATGCCGAGCTGATGCAAGTTGAGGGGCTTACTGTTCTCAATCCACACGTTTTGGATGAAAGGTTTACTCGGATTCCTGAGACCATAGAGCTCTCCCCGGAGAAGCTTCGGTCCCATGGCTGCTCCACAATTTCAAAACGAGCTTTCAGGGGTGCAAAATTCTTCATACCATCTATCCCAGCTTTATGCAGCGCTCTACTCAGCCAAGCGGAATATCATCGCCAGAACTCTAAATCGAAAGTCAGCCGGCCGTTGCACCAATTAGAGAATCTCATCCGGTATCTTTATCTTGACAACCCTGCTCATCGAGATCTTATTCTTCCCCTCTTAGGGTGTCATAGTGACAGTATGGGAGAGTTGATAAGGAGGTACAAGCGAAAACCTCATGTCGTTTTTGAACGAGGCCCTGATGGCGAGGTCAAGGTTATCGAGAAACGAATTGTTTACAACAACTAGCCGCGAGGCTGTTTTCTTTATTGCATAGGTATATATACTAACGGATATTTGTAGCGATTTGTGGAAGTAAAAACAGTACTTAGAAATCACCACCAGAAGTTTTTTCAAAGTTATAATTATCTTGCAATAGGGAAATGTGTCAAGAGACAAAACAATGGCCCCTATCATCCAATATATGGAGATACACTCCAGATTTTCCAATTAATATATGTTAAAATCTACAAATTTAAAACGAGTAAATCCTTTTTAGCAGTGTTTCAACGCATTCCAAAAGTAAATTGTGAATGAGCTCGAGAACTATAAAGACCATCCCAAATCTGATTTAATATTATAATACCGCGCCAGCGTAGCTCGGTTCTGGGCCTACTCCGGCTAGGCCTGGTCTTTTTTTAGCCATATTAAATTTCATATCATCAGTTATTTCGAGCACCAAAGGTCGGCTGATGATGCGTGAATGCATTATAGAAGCTAAATAATAAGCCTACATTTTTGCTTAGAGGCTTTCTTACAGGCTTATTTGACCACCCCATAATTATAAGCCGCTGTGTAGCAGAATTTCACGCCTGCAGCGGATCTTCCAACTCAATTGACGAGGTGTCGATTAAATCACCAGAATTTTTGGACTCGCGTCCCACACTGAAGGAAAGTTTCTAGCGAAATTCGAACTCCGCGCGTAGGCTAATTTCTCCCTCATTTATATAACTATGGTTGTCTAAAGAGTCCTGTCGCACGTGGGCCTAAAATCCATTCGTTGGATGAGCATAATATTTCATATACTAAAATAGGAATCGATCACAATGATAGAGCTATATATTGCAGATCGATGAGGTATATGTTTTAGGCCCCTAGGCCCGCCGAGGATAGGAATTTAAATAATTGCCTTTCTAATCTGGTCTTGAAGACTCTCTAATTTTTTTCCTCAACCAAATTGCAAAATCCAGCCATATCTTCTAATATACCAATCCGCCCAAGTTTAATATCTGCCACATAAAGACAGAAGTAAGCATCATGTCTAGTCTCAATCCAAAATGGAAACAAGCGCTAATGACGGCTTACCAAGCCGCTACAAGTTTCATCAAAGATGAGGACAAAAAGGACTTCGTTTAGTCGGTAGAGCCGCGCTAATTTTTAGCGGGATCGAACGTTACACAGAGGATGTAGATTTCCTCGGAACCCAGGAAACCTTGGGGGCATTCTTCGAAGGTGCTTCTAAGGACAGAAGATTCCGAAACGATAGACTGGGGAGGTGGTACTGCGACATCACCGTTCGTGGTGAACCGTTTACCGTTCCAATAGAGTTACTTCTGGCTGGAGATGTCGTCGACCCGGTCGTTTCGCCACAAAGCTTCGAAGGAGGGTTCAAAGCGTCTCTTCCCGACCTCGCAATCCAGAAAGCCAATTCATACCAAGCAAGAAGTGCTCAAAGGGACCTTCGTGATTTCGAAGCTATAATCTTCCTTATGACATTACGAAGGCAGGATTTCACGGGGTTTACCATCGACTCCGAAGTCAGAGATGCCCTGAGAGAAACGGCAAGAGAGTGCGGAGCACCTGCTCGAAATGCCCTCAACAACATACTATAAGGGGCAGGCTGCCTCGATGTCTTTTCTTCGAGAAAGTTCTGCCGTGGGCAAGCATCAGAACTCCACGGACAAGCTGTCATGAGGGGTCTGGCGACAAGACGACTCCACGGCATCTTGTATCTATAGAAGAAATGGGAGAAGGGGCGCTTAAAAAGAGACCTGCGGATACCTACAAAATAAAACTAGAAACAAGTCTTCTTCTTCTCGTCTTTATTATTATTGTTTTTTTTTTTTTCCCTTCTGAACCCAAGTTATTATTCACTCGATCATGACCAAAAGACAGAGAGAGAAAAAGGTAATCTTATGTTACCTTCTTCCGCTCGTTCTTCCGCCCACCCAATACAACTTGAATACTTCTCCAAGGTTTTCTGGATTCCCAATGCAACGATTCCCTTTGATATGTATTTAAAGTATAAAACATCCAGACCTTCGATCTCAAAATTGATATAATTATATAAGTGCATCGAGACTAAGTAACTGATGTAAGTGTAATTGTGCAGAAAGGGGCGATGGAAGCGGACATAGCTGCATGCAGGCTCAGTCTAGTCTGGCTACACCATATATCTAGATATATATGACCCGCACCCAGTATTCCACACTGTACTTGTGTGATTTTCTAAATTGATAAACCTCAATAGGTTTAGAAATTCGACTCCCATATGTGTATTTCAAGGTCTCCGCCGCTAGAAAGGCTTGTAGCGAGAATAAACCGCCCCTCGAAGTCGAATGTATACCCCTGATAAGTATTGTCTGGAAATTTTGAGTTTTTGATCCCATCCCCCACTGTGCTCCTCGTCATCATGTGACAAGAACCACCTGAGTCACTTCCTCCAACTCCATGTTTTTGGACGAGGAGACTACTTGAGTGCCGCCAAAGAAAGCATGAGCAATCCGGCGAGAAAGTAGGGTATCTGAATCTTTCTTCTCCTTTCCTACCAGTGTCTCGTAGAGATAAATTGGAGCGTTTAGTGTCAATAATTCCCCAGAAAGCTCGCTGGGAGAGTTCTTTTGCACTTCTTGTAGTCAAAGAGTTGGACTCAGGCTGGTTACCACCCCATATAATCGGTCGAACAATGTGAATATCGTTATCCGTTCCCGAGAAATGGAATTGCAAGCTAGACCGGTCGATATCGGATAGATGCAATTTGTAAGTAGAAAGAAGTGAATCGATCTTTGCCCGGAAGATAGCTTTCCCCCCAGTTACTACGTCGTAAATTTCTAGAATGGAAGTGCGACTACCCAGCGATCCCTCCACAAAAAAGCGTAAGAGCTTCTTGCTGCTTTGCGACCATGTCAAACTTTCCTCATATTTTTTATTCGATCCCTTTATGAACCCGACCTTTTCACTTTTCGTTTGGATATCGAAGAGGCTGATGCCGCTAATTGATTCGAAGGCGAAGTAACGACCGTCTGGAGAAAGGGCAGTGACGTTGTATATCCGTCTCTCACGTTTTAGCATAAGTACTGGTGACAAGCTTCTTATGTGGCCAACTGGATGATGGGGCGTTATGCTAGTATCCCAACCAACAATACAAATCTCAGTTTTCTTCAAATCCGAACGGGATAATACTGTAACCAGCCCGCCAATACCACCGTAGAATGCCATATGTATTATCTCTCTTTCTTCATAATACTTTTTATCAAAGGGCCAACAAACGCCCACCCAATTTTCTTGTCTGCTCCCCGGAGATTTTTCGACGCTCCTAAAGATACAGCCATGGGGGTACTTGTTTTCTTTCGAAGGCCTCGCATTGGCGCATAGCGCAAAGTGTCCGCCTCGAGCAGTCAACGTCGGGGGAGGCAATGCCAGTCTCGAAGAGTTTGGAGGGATTGGATGGATATAATCCGGCCGATCTAGGTTTATGTTCCAGCGGTCTGCTGCACCCTTAACACGATTGGAATCAACGGGAGCCCGTGGGCGCGTAGAAAATCGCCTTGGCCTCGTATTATCCTGGGTAATTTCAGCGAAAGAGTGCGGAATTAATTCTTGGTGGTAAACTGGGATCGAAGCTAGGGAAGAGTAAAGAGGGGTAGGTTGGTTTGAAGAAGCTGCACTCATTCCATAACCAGTAGGACCGCCGTGTGGTGACCCCACTAGGTGGCTAGAGGGAGTTTCACCGGTCTTAGGATTAATCGGTTCATGATATAATGATTCCTTTGGTCGATTTGGGAATCCATCATCAGTCCAGGGGGTATCAACAACAGGCCCAGAATACAATGATTCCGTCTGTTCGAATTCATTCGAAGATGTGATATCAACATTAGCCCGAGGCATAATTGGACCAGCATATAATGATTCCGTTGGGTGGTTTGAAAAGGCGTTATTAATGTTCTCCCAAGGGATAGTAGGTCCAGAATACAATGACTCCGTTGCAAACCCGTTCGAAAAGGCGCCATTAGCCCAAGGGATAACGGATCCGGTGTCTAGTGGGTTCTCTTGCTGGTCTTCCTGAGTCCCAATTGCAGTCGAGTTTTCGTCTACAGTCTCGAGTTCAGACAGGTATTTTCTAAGGACGTATTGGTCGCCGCCACCTGCGCGAGGGATGCCCTGTATGATATCGTGGGTACTGTTGAGTATTTCGTCGCCCCTAGAACGAGGCTCCTGCCTGGAGGACCTTATTCGATGAATCGCCATCACAACATCAGCATTTAGCACTATCCTAACTACCAAATCTAGGCGCTTCTCTTTGATTCGAACCCTACCTAGGGGTCCATGCCAATCATCAACTTGGAATATACAGTCAAAAGGGTTTGCTTGTGCCGTACACTGTTACTAGGGTCAGCGTAATATTTAAGGTTGACCTATACGACTCCAGTCGCCTGCAGAATTGGGCGCACTGCTTCTTCCCTGTAAATCCCCAATAGACACCTTGGAACTTCTTTGATAGCGCAGTTGTTAAGAATACCTCCGTTTCAATTACTGTCGCGTTTATTCCCTGTAGAACGCTACCGAGGTCGCTTGCGAGGTCGCGACTAATAGCGCCTTGTGAATCATCGAGGTGTTTTAAAGTTAGCGACAAGGAATTGATCATATTAGCCTCGTCCATCAGTTGACGGATTTCTGGTTCGGCGCTTTGGAAGCGATCGCGGAAGTCATTGATAGTTTGGGACAGTTTCGCCAGGGATAAGAGGAGGTTGAGCACGCCTCCGTTTGTTGGAAGAGGTTCCATTGGGTACAAATATGTCCAGGATATTTTCTAAGAACAAGCAACTCGAAATCGATTAAACCCAGATGCGAAAGCAATAGTTAAATAATCAATACAGCTGGTGTTCCAGATGCGGGTCATTCCTCTCGAGCTCAGCTAGCTCGGTATTTAATCGAAGCCAAGCCTTGAGTTTGCGCTTACCGCCTAGGCTCGTGAGTTGAGGGGCTCTCAGCCTCGCATGAGGATTGAAAGCAAACAAATCAACAAGCTAGATCAGCGCCGACATGGATTCGAGGCTAAACGTTATAAACCTAGATCTCATCAACTGCAACTATGCATACATTCACATGCATTGGCTGGGACCGAACCCGGCCTGATATGTACTCCATTGCATTTATATCAAGCTGAATCCCGATGTCGACGATCGTATATTATATTATGAGTGCACCCACAGATTCAACTTAACACATTATAAATTTCTACACGGCCAGCGCAGCGCGCGTAGTACAAGTACCGGTACCGGTGCCATAGCTGTATATATATATATAGTTTAATATTAGTAATATAATATTTCTATCCAACCTCTCATATAAACCCGTCCATCATTTTACTTGAGACTTAGTGCTTCTGTCAGAATGCAATTAATATTATAGTTAATTTGCCTGGTCTCGTACCCAGGCTCCGCAAAGCAGGGCCGGATAGTACATACATACATCAATATACATACCCTTCAAAGTGTGTTCTTTATTTGCTTATGGTATGCCAAGAGCTTGTAAATACGAGATTTTTCTGCGAGTCTAGATTACGGGGTCTATTATATTGGGTACCCATGGTATCGAAAATCTAAAGTATCATGTTGAAATGTTAGTTGCTTCCATATATACATACATGCATATGGGAGACTACATACATATATAAATATATCGTGGTAAAGTTAGGCTGACCTTACCGAAATCCACATAAGAGGCTGATAGAAGCCGCCACTTTATATACACATTTAGTCCGGTAGTCTGGTTTACGAGACAACTTTGGAGCCCTCCTCTTCAGGGACATTCTTTGAAAACTGCTCTCTGAGAGCCCCGTCCTTTATGTACGGTACCAGGTATTGTACCATTTGAGGCAGGCATAGCCCCGCTCGAAGCACACTGTCGGCATCGGCGCCGCTCCGAAGAAGGAGGTTGATTATTTTCACTACGTTTCGATCTGGATTGGCAGTTTTCTTGTACTGAGACTCTCCGCCGCTCGTAATGAGCTCCAAGGCGGACCTGTAGTTTCCTGTTAGAAGTGGCAAGTTGACGTCCGCACCGTGTTTAATCAAGAAATCTATCCTATGATAGTTTTCCCTCGCAACCGCGGCAACCAAAGCCGATCCATACTCCCCGGTTGTCGCCTGCTCGTTTACCCGAGCTCCAAGTTCTATAAGGCATTCTAGGGTTTCTGTCTCGGGCTCGTCCGTATGTTTAAGTTTCCGTCTATTGGCTGCTGCAATTAGAGCTGAGCCATACCCCCCCTTCTCAAACTTAGCATTGACATCGATGCCGTGTTTTACCAGGAATTTTATGCGGTCCGGAGTTTCGTCATCATCACCCCAAGCAGTTAGAGTTGATAGGAGTATTGAGCCGTAGAGGTCGTCGTCATTTTGGTCTTTGACGGTGGCACCGTTTTTAATGAGATATTCTATGGTCTCTTGCCCCCACCCTTTCCGATAGGAACCTACAGCTGCAGATATAGGGGAGCCCCCAGGACACCCTAGGTTGACCTTTGCACCTCGGGACACAAGGTATTTGACAACTTCCCCTTTCCCTTCCCCCGCAGCCATCGTTAGAGCTGAGCCGCCGCGGGGGCTTTCCAGAATCATATCAATTGTCGCATGGGAGTTTAGAAGAAATTCAAGCATTTTAATGTCACCCTTTGCACGCAGCCTCCCCAAGCGCGCTTCCGATTCTCCCCGCTCGGAGATCGACTTGAGCGCCGTGGCGAAGTAGGAGCTCAACAGTAGATATACGGCCTGTCCAGCACGCAGCGATCAAAGGCGTCGCGTAATCAAAAAGACCACCGGTCCGCCGCCCGGTGAGCATGTGGACCATGTTGACATCGGCCCCTTCTTTGATAAGTTTCTCCACAATACTCAAACGCCCCCACCAAGAAGCTGCAGTCAAGGGTGTCACAAAGAGCCCATGTTCTTGGCCACCGCGCTTATTGACATCAGCTCCTTTTTTGACTAAAAGATCCACTATTCTCTCCATTTTAAGCCAATCGCTTTCAGAGGTACCTGAGACCCTGCCTTCGAGTTCTAATAAGGGATAGTGCCTTGAAAGACGATGGAATTTATGCGGGGCACTAGCACTGTAAAAAGACCCCATAGGGCACCCGAACTCCCAGTCACAAGCAGAGATAAGAGCTGAGTCCAATACTTCTTGGTCATACTCTGTATCGCCGGACATCAAGGCCTCGAATACGTTGACGAAACAATAGTTTGCGGAGAACACCAGCAAGTTTGAGTAAACACAAAGGCGTTCTATATCGTAAACGTCGCCATAAAGGTACCTTCCCACCAAAGGTCTAGGCTTTTCAGGGTCGTGGCGTTCGAAAGGATAGAAAGACCAACTTTCAAATACGTCGCTGGCGCGTTGTATTGTATTCTTATCTAGGCTTTTCGGGTTGCACCTTTCTGCGTGCTTGATCCAGAAAGGGGAATAAAGTAGAAATGGGTGCTTTTGAAAGGCGGCGTCCAACGTCATCGAGGCATAGTTGACTTTTCTATCTGCATAAACCCGCGAACCCTCTAGGTTCTCTAAATATTGTAGACACCAAAAAAGTATGAGATTCTGAGATTGCGCCTCAAAATCGAAAAATCCAAATAAATCTAACTGCGGAGGGTCCCGTAGAAAATCTTTGACGGATTGGTGCATAAATCAAACTTCTGACGTCAATGTTACAAAGGCCTCCGAGAACAGGATATCTCGAGACATTTCGATAACCTCCACAAGCCCACCGCACCAGTTTTGGATATCCTTTCTCATCTGGTCACAATCGTCCTCCAGGGTAGTCCCACTTTCGACCCGGCGTCGTTTTGCAGCTCGAGAAGTCCGGGATGAGGGATTGGCTTTCATCAAGTCCACTAGTTCTTCTAGCGATAGAGGCCTCTCGGCAACTAATACTATCTGAAGGGTTTGCCTCATTCGATCTGAAAACTTTTTGTCGACCCTTCTCAGACAAGTGACAAACAGTTCATAAAGATCCTCGGGGGCATCCTCGAGGGTTTCCCAAATTTCGTCTTCTGATTCTTGGAGATTCATGGCTTTCTGAAGTCTCTCGACGACTATTTTAGCCCATAGAAAAACACCATCTGCTTTGCGTAAAATGGTCTCGCAAAGGTCGGGGACCATATCAGAATAGGAACAAGCCTCTGCCGTTTCTTGGAGCTGTTGAGTGGTATAGATCTCAATATCGTTTGAGTTCTCACTACCTAGATCGATTGTTGTCCAGGCTGCTCTGCGATTGATAAAATTGCTTGGCCGGCTGGAAAGGCATATACTTAGATCGCCATGTGAACTGTTTGAGTTCGCCAAATTTGCTTCTAAGAACTCGAACATTTTAGAAGGGAGAAAGCCCTCCCCTTCGTCGAGGGCGTCGATGAATATTAAGCCCTTTATATGAGGTAAACTAGTTAGCGTCTTGAACATCTGCTCTAGTTGCTCTTTCGTCCAGTCAACTCTCGTACTTTGGGCGGCCTCGCGAAGTTTCCTCTCGAAAAAGAACGTCTCGAGGTCCTTGAAACTTGCTGGATGTTGAAAAACTATCTCGTGGATGATAGTCCGAAGCATGGCTTCAGCCGCCCTTTCGAATGGCGCGCCGCGATTGTTAAAAAAGAATCCGCATGCGATCGAGTCAGTTCGCATGTCTTTTTCTCTCGAGCAGAGAAGCTTCATCAAAGTCGATTTCCCACATCCTGCCTTCCCTCTAATTAATAGTTTTCCGCCTCTAGAAGACTTCCAATCTTTGTATTGCATGGAGTCCAGAACCCATTTAAATGTATTGGTGCATGCAGATTCTACCGATATTTCTCGGTTGTTCATTTCGGCGAAAGATAGCGTTCGAAGGAATTCTAACGGGGATAGTCAATATTGTGTAAGTATGGAGCCTAAGGCCTCGGAGGCTCAAGGTCTTAGTCAGTTTATATACCTATCCGTGCCTTTTCTTCTTTTTCTTTTTCTTCTCCTCCGTCACCCTCGACATTGCTTTGCTCTATCGTTTTCATTCTAGTTAGACATGACGTAATATAGGGCACATATATACCCAAAAGAAGGACTCTATCTCACCTTCTGTGATCGATGGTTGGACTTCTGCGGCTTGCCTTTCCGCTAAATTATACAAAACCTCTCTTGCATAAGCCGCCGCAGTTGCTGCCGCGTATCCCTGCCACTGCTTGCGCTTGTGCGAATCGGCGTAGTCGCAAATTCCGCGTATAACCAGACAAGGGAACTTGTCCATGAGTCCAGCAGCTTCCATTTCAAAGCAAAGGGCATTATTATGTTGCTCACTGAGTTCGTCTCTCTTTCTTCCACATTTCATGACCAGCCCGCCAGAGAGGATGGTGCTGTAATGTACCTCGACATCCCGTAAACGGTCTGCCCGTAAAATCCTATGGCAACCGTCGTGAGAAATGCAATCTGACCCATCTTCGTGCACATACTCAGGCGGAAACAGGAGATCCGGAAGATTAGGGTGACAATAGGTGGAATTTAGGAGTGGAAAACGGCAAAACCGGTTGAGGTGCTGGGAAAAGAAGGATTCCTGGCCCTCTGCTAGCCTTTGATATTGGCCCTTGATTTTATTGACCACGTTCAAGAGCTGTCTTGGAGGCTTTGCGAGGCTCCTAGTAGTTTCAATAACGCCTTTCATCAATATATGTATTTAGTGTGTGTTCTCCATACGCCTTTTCGTTCGAAGGAAACCCGTCTCGTACCCAGACAGAGCGACGCCTCTCTTTGTGACATTCCTATATCTGGGTACGAGACCAGACTAGGAAGTTGATATTTTCAAATACCTTCTGCATTCCACTTCCCGAGATATTCGACAACTGCCGGACCATACTCCGGTGCGCCAACAACAACATCTCCAAGCCTCACATCATGACCGGGCCTGGGAACCCCTCCCCCTATACCAACCAGCAGACCAATCTTGACATTCTTGAAGCTGAGCCGTATTTGGTTTACGACCGTACAGATGGCGACCTTTCCCTGTTCACCTATTGTAGGGCCCACTATCACGACATTGTGAACCCCGATCCTCCCAAGCGTGTATTCATTTTCGTCATATTCGTTTAATGGAAGCAATTCGTGCTCTTCGTCCAACATTGCAATTATTGCTTGCATTTCCAGGGGTTTGACGTAGACCAGGCCCACGGTGTAATCATTCTGCGTAAGTTTTTTTATGGCCGAAGCCATGACGCCGAGGGAGTTGCTGACCGTATACGTAACGAACTACAGTTATCCGATTCTGAAAACCCAAGCTTAACCCGGTCTCGTTCCTGGCTTAGCCCGAAGATTTGTAGTTGTAGCGACTTGTATTTGTACATACAATCGTATCGTGTGTTTCAGTCGATATCATGCATTACCCATGATGTTGTCAATTGTGCGGTGCGGCTGGGCAGGAACCCATACAACACTATATACAGGATGCAGCTGGTCCTCGCGAGTACGAGGTTGTGATAGTTTATTTTCGAAACCCCGCTCAAATACCAAGCCGCCACGCAGCCTGAGCCAATCGCAAGCGCGAGTTCCTGAGACCTCGACCCTATGCCTGTCTGCATACTTGATCAATGGGTTATGCCTATATCTAGATATATAGTCGGATCTGGATAGGAATTAGGTGCAGGCCCACTGAAATATGAATGCCCATACCGGTTACCCGCGAAGGAAGAGAATATATATATTATAAAGTGATTAGAGACCTTACGAGGCCGCAGATTTTTTAATTTAAACTACTCGAAACTAGTCAAAAAGAGGTGTTGTTTTCATGAATTGTGTACTAGGAAGATCCCCAAGGCATAAATGATCATATGAGCGTCCCCTAGACTAGTAAGATCCTAAACTCTCGAATTTATTATCTAGTTGGTCTGCGCAGCGGTCCGCATACCCCTGTATTATTCAGCGCCTGTCAATTGACTAAAACATTAGCTATATTAAATTTGGAAGCGTAATAGCCCTAGTTATAGTATGTGCCCCGATCAAACTAGCATAGGTATTAGATTTCACAGAAGCGAGCGTGCATTTACACATCTATTCGAATGCAGAGATGCAACACCTCTTCCGTCGGCTTTAATTAAAATCCGCTATTTGGCGCTTGACGCACGCTGGAGAATTCGAACCATTATAATTAGCACATGTCTACGAGGCCAGCATATCTCGAACCCCTATATTAATATTTTCCTGTGGAAAAAAAACAAGGGTGGATTAGTTTTCGCGAGCTGATAATAATAAATATAAAGGTTCTATCTTCATGAGGTTCTGGAGGCGCATTATTCGTCCCAGACCCGATTGCACAAGAGCAGGCTGGATATCCTGGCCAACCCCGCAGCCCGACGTACGCACATATGCATACGTTGCCTGAATTGGATGCATTTATGCCCATCCGCACGGGACTGAATGTGACACCAACTTTCTAAAACTTCAGGCAACTTTAACCTCCAAATGAAGTATAAAACACCTCCTCCGTGCCCTCGACTCCATTCTCAATCTCTTCCCCAAAATAAATCCACATCATCCTTCTTCTATAGTATCCGATTCTCAACTCAACCAAAATAAAACAAAAGCAGAAATATCAGTGGTGCCATGGCGGTTGTTGTACAAAGGGGGGGTCCCTGCATCATCTGCTCCATGGCACCACAGATATTTTCCACGGCTTCGTGATATCGAAGCTGTTGGACTTTTTCCCCTCCTCCTCCTCCTTCTTTGCTTCCAACATGGGGCCTTTTATGCTAGCTTTTGCACCTTAAATGCGCCTTTCTTCCGCTTACTCTTTTTTTTATGCGATGGAAGAAAAGGTTATCGTTATTCTGGTCTCAAGCTCTTTCGCTCTACTCTTGTGAAGGTTAGTATATAACGCAACCCCTCTTCGATCGACTTGCACTAACTAAACCGAATCTCGTATCGCGAAACGATGTTCCCTTTGCGGTCGGTAAGTAATATATGCCCTGCGTATATAACAGTCCATGTCCGCTTTATAACACCGGGCCCTTTCTTCACCTATATACAATCTAAATGATTAGTCCATGACTTAATTTAAGGGTATGTATGACAACCTGCCACGATATGACGGGGAAGGTATTCGTGTAGGATACTAGAATGTCCGAGGTACCCCCCCAACAATCCTCATATATGACAGAAAAACTAGTGCCTCCACGAATATTACCTTCTATACGGCTTCGTGATATCGAAGCTGTATTTTTCTTCTTTCCTTTCCTTTACGCATTTAGCTTCAGCTTAAGTCTTGGTGTTCAGTGCATACCTTGTGTATATATATATCTAGGAGTAATGCTTTATAAATTCAGAATTTTTTTGTATGTTAGACTTATTTATTTAATTAAATTAGTTATTCTGAGACGATATATTTATACATAGAAGAGCAGAATGTTCGAACGTAGTTGTGATGTAAAAGCTAGGTTGATATGATCTAGATCCATATACGGTTCCTAGATTTTTCTACATTGAATCGAGCGTGTGTGTTATTTTATAGAGACAACACCCTCGCCAGCCCTCCAGAATCCTGCCGAATGTGGATCAATTAAAATTGATATCAAGTCCTACTAGGTCGAGGGGCTTCAAAAACTTGTTCCCCAGGTTCTCTTCAGCGGTATAGGGTTATCCAAAAGCCGAATAACAGAGCTATATGCTTATACCATACCGCATGCCGCTATGAGTTGTAAAATGCAATATTAATATTGCAACCAACACATGCATGGATCTCGGAACCCCGGTAATTTTATCACGACTAAGCCCTTTAAAGGCCTCAAACCCGAACAAAAAAAAAAAAAAAAAATACAACCTGCTTTAGACGCGATTCGCATATGGTCACCCACTATACTACTGAGCGCCCGCTTGGGGGCTTGAGTAAGGCAGAGCGGACGGGATACCCTTTAGTCCACCAGCTTTGAACGCAGATATCAATGACATTCAACGATAGATCTATATTATCAAGCTCTCCCGCTGTGGCTTCCGGGGACGAGACCATTCAGCCCATTATTTTCACTCTCCTTGCATTGTCAGGAATAAAGGTATGCGCTGTGGGAGGCCGTGTACGATTAAATATGATAGAACGGTTGGGAAATGGGTTGTGATGTATCACTTGAAGGTTTAGGATATACTTGTACTCCCCGGACCTTGGATAGTTAATATAAAAGTAAATCGGTTGCGTAGGTGACTATTGATCAGAATATCAATGTTGAAGGAGAATAGAATGGTATATATACATAGCTACCGATGGGATGCTCATCAATGGGTTACTGTTGACAAGCCACTCTGGGACGACTTTCTTTCTGTCTCTACTTCCCTCTTAGTGATCCTCTTTGAAAGCCTGGGTTTCATAGTATCAATTATTTCAATTCTATTCGATTTTTATGAGCTTAGCGTAATTCCGTCTATCAACCGCACACGCCCAAGTGATATAAAATCCTCGATATAAATCTATACATCTACCCTGCGCGTTCCGCAATAACTTTACCTAAATGACGACGAAACCTCGTCTAGTGTCCTGGATTTCGCCCAGCATTACGGAGAACTACTTGTATTAGTAATTTTCAGGGAAAAGAGACGTTGTTGAAGTTTAGGGATATATATCTCCAATGCTACGCGGGTGTTAATTTAAATCTTAGAGGGTAGTCGCCTCACCGACGAGTCGACGTCGGCGGGTAACACATGTTTCTTCACCAGCGACCGGTCTTCCGATAACCGAGCGAATTGGTCAGATATTCCGAAGGGTTTGCGAGGGGGAGGAGTATATCATAATATTAGGGTATGTGAGATTTTGAGAAGGTTGGTGACGGGCCAGTAAATTTCCCGTTTCTTGAAAGAAAAAATTTAAAAAAAAAAAAAAAAAAAAAAAAAACCCGTTTTTTTTTTCGGCCTTGACGTTATTTTAGCAATGTTCGTATGTCAAGATGGACGTCAAGATGTCAAGATTCTTGGACTGGTGGATCTATCGATCTTGAATCCTGGGTCTTGCATGGCGAGTTTATGCAAGAAAGAAGTGGATGGCTGGGTGTTGCGTATTCAATTCAATCAAAAAATCGTGGCTAATCCTGGGCATACGTTAGGCGGTTGCTTGGGACCGAACCTTCTTCCGTCCCATATCCAAACCGTACCATCTGTAGAATCCGAGGCCATTTAAAACTTCTTATACCACCCGTTTTTCTTTTTGCCCTTTCATATATGTAGATTGATGTTTTTAAACGCGCAAAAATGAAATTTCGCATGATGCCAAATAGCGCCATCTCGATATCCCGGCACGTTTTTCCGGGTGGGAATCTCGCAACGAATTCGAAGGTGGAAAATGGTTTTTTTTTTTTTTTGTCCCACGTTTGTCGGAGCCTCTGTCCCACCCCCAAGCGAGATGGTAGAAGGTGGGAGAAGGGAGAGAAAGGCTAATTGTGAGGTTGCATCTGGGCTTTTTGGATTAGTTGACATGCAAGAAATATAGTACACAACGGGATACAGATCGATATCGGGACGACTTGGGCGGTTACGTAACGTTGTTTTCGCCCTGAATATCATCGTCATAATCAGACTATACGTCTATACTCCATCTAGCATCTTCACATTCGATTCATGAAAAATTAAAGGACTTGTGTTTATGTACGACCGACGGGAATGGATTCAAAACATGCGCATAGAATACACCATTGAAAGCGGGCTAGTCAGGAGTAAACTTGTTTTTCCATACCGGATTGGTGTTGATATAGCTAGTGAATCCTCCCCGATCGCTGCATTTTGATAACGACCCCGTCGACGGGCGGAAACCTGTAATCTAACTTAAGCGGTATGTATGTGTAATGTAATGTATGCACGGAGTACCTGCAGCCCCCAATGCCTACATCCATCCGTAACAAAAAAAAACCTCCATCTTGGTCGCGCGAAAGCGTGGTTTTCCAAGGAGAGTAGTAAGAGTAGGGAAGAGTCTTGGAGGGTGTAACATACATACTTGGGTCTACGCCCAGCATCCGACAAGCGCGAATGATCACGATTTGAGCTGCAAGAGCCAAGGTTTTTTTCTTTGAGATCGGGGTTAAAATGCTTCGCCTCCCTTGCGGTCTTTTGTCATCAGGGGGGAAAGGGAAGTCGGCCCCATGACAAGCGAGAGAGGGATCAAGAGATGCAAGAAAGGAGGGGAGGCATCGAGAACGATTGAACATGAGGTTGTGAACCCACTTTTTTTGCCATGCTTTCTTCCTTCCATGCTTCCACGCCCCCTCCTTCTTTTCCCATAGATACGCACAGCTACTAGCTGTGGTAGGAGGAAGAAGACCCTTTGATGGAAAGGTCTAAATAAAGATAAACGGACAGAAGCCTTTATTTTCTTTTTTATTTGGGGGGTCGTGATCGGTCGGAAGATGAGGAGGCTGGAATGGAATTAACAGCTGGACATGCATGCTCTTTCCCTTTCCTTCCAGCTTCCTCATACTTTAAAAATTACAGAGTATTCTGATTCAAGGATATGCAAAATGTTAATATTGATCATTTTGTCTTCGGTTTTTCTTGTCGAGCAGAGTACGACACAGAATTATGTTGACTTGAATCCTGACTGGAAGAGGGAAAAGGATGATCCGGGGCTAAGGCAAAGCAAAAAAAAGTAGGGTAACATCGAAAGCGTCAGTCAGCCAATTGTGACCAGGCCCAGTCGGATCCCCAGAGAATTGGCAAATGGGAAAAAATGATGGATTCGTGAGAAGATTGATGGAAATGGAACCATGATGAATACCGTGCATGTCCGCATATTAACAGAATTGTCTTGTCTTGTCTTGTCTGTCTTGACCACTGATTGGGATTGAGGTTGAAGACTCTCTTCTCCTAGCTCTCTCTCACTTGACTAGCTCTCTCACTCTCAACAATATCTCCACCCGTGGTTCAGTGAATACGTCTGCCGCACAGGATACATTTGTCCTCACAGCAATAGTTTGAAGTCGGAGAATACCAGCCGTTGAATACAATTTATTGTGGTTGTGGTGTTTTTGTTTCTCAGCTTCTGTTTCCAGCCTCAATCAGTATTAATTCAACATCGCGAAAAAGAAAAAAAAAGAAAAAAAGACCTCAGTTCCAGTTCCATTTCCATTTCTAGTTCCAGTGCCCAGTTCCAGTCTGGCCGGCTGTTACTAATTCGATTAAATCTCCTGTCCAAGAAAGCCCCCATCGACAGGCGGAAATCCCAGGAACCGACAAGACCTCGTCCACGCCCCCTAATAATCATCCCCAATATCATTATCACACACTCTCTCAGGTCACTCTCGCCCTCTCTCTTGCGCTCTCCCAGGACTCGTTAGCGCAGTGCAGTTCAGTGTCGTGTTGTGTGGTAGTAATGCAGTACAGAGGCTAATACTCCCACTATAGTACTATAATATACTATTTCCCTGTCTCTTCCTTTTCCTTCCTCTCCTCCTCCCCTTCCACTACACCTCCTCCGCCTCCTTCGTTTCCGGTGTGTGCGTGTGGATCGATAACCTCAACCTACGCTCGTTAGCTCTGCACAAATACTTGCTCAGATTCAGGTACTACCACTGGACTCCAGCCCAGCACTAATTAATTACTGTTGGGTGATCGGTACAAACATCCCAACTAACAGCCAAACAGCCAGCCAACAGGGAACAGAACACTAAGAAGTACCGCCCAGAATTTGCGTCATTATTACCGACAACTTCGTGAATAGGTCATCAAGTAAACGTCTCGAGGGAAAGGACAAGGAAGAACGAACGACTGTCGTTATTGTTGTACCTCTGCATTACCTTATATCGACATCGACACTTCACGACACCTTCACGACGAGGATCATATCATATCATATTACAATAATTATAATTAATTCTATCGATCGATTCTAATAAAAGTAATACCATAATCATCACTTCTTCGCCCTTCACTTTCGAATCCCCCCCACCTTCGCTCTTCGACCAAGACTGCCCGGCATTTTTAAAGTCCGAAAGCAAAGCCCAGAACAAAGCCACACACGAACTCACGAGCACAAACACCTCACCTCACCTCACCCCAGTTCAAATCTGCTCGTTCGTTCGTTCGTTCGCTATCTATTTGTCGGCGTGTTTGATCGAAGCGTTTATTCGTCGTCGTCGTCCCGTCTTTTGCGATCGTTGTTCAGTCCAAGTTAGCGGCTCATTCTAATTCTTACGACCCATTCACGACCTTGTTTCCGACTCGAACTCAGCCTTAATTCTTCCGGTCCACCAGCCTGTCGGTCAGTCAGTCAGTCAGTCAGTCGTTGTCTTTCGGCGTGTCTTAATCAGCATCTGAATCGACATTGTGTCTTCGCTCTCCGCAAAAGGCTATTTTTGAACACCATCCCGTCGCATCCTTCCAGACTTCTTCCCGCTTAGAGTTTTTTCAGCCTTTTTTGTTTCTCTCCTTATGAGGTCGGGCTTTTTCCTCTTCGAATAAATTCTTAATTTGGTTATCCTTTCGAACCGGGGAAAAAAACCTTCGCAAACGGGAATCAGAAAAAGGGAAGAATTTCCATTTCCGTGCAATTTTTTCGCTGCTCCGCTGCCGCCGTCAGCCAGCTGTTGTCCATTCAACAGCGTCGATTAATTCACTCGAGTCTCATCCCTTCCGACTTACTTCCTTTCACGACTCCTCGCCCTTTCGAAAATTCGATATTTAATTCACAACCCCGAATGACGGCTGCCGAATTGTAATTTCTATTATCTCCAACTTTTTCCATCCGACTAGTATATATATCGCAGAAAAACAGGGGACTTTTGGAAGTTGGTTGGTTGTTTGCGTGCGGGTAGCTATCTACTCCCACTGTTGGTTCCGACAACATGCGGTGGTTCAAATTGGCTGCGGCTTACACGGCCGCCTGCGCCGTTCGGTCGAGTGCATACGACCTCGACGTCAATGACAGAGGTAAATTACCTTAATCGTCTGCTTATGCCCTTTTAAAAAAGATTTATGTTGTAGTTTGCTAAGATTGGTTTTGTTTGGGGGAACAGAGTCGATAAAACAAGGCGCCGTGCTGGCTGCCGACGGTATGATGCACTACTACGCTGGACATTTACCGGGAAACACACCCGGTATTTTACCTCCACCGTACTACTGGTGGGAAGTGGGTGCCATGTTTGGTGGTTTGATCGATCATTGGTGGTATACGGGGAATGATACATGGAACGACATCGTCACCCAGGGTATGCTGCACCAGATCGGAGCTGACGGCATGGTGATGCCGAAGAATCAGACGACAACAGAGGTACGGCAATCATAGGATTCTGTTGTTCTACATATTGGGAATCTTAGCTGACTGTGAGCAGGGTAACGACGATCAAGCCTTTTGGGCTATCGCTACGATGATGGCCGCCGAGCGAGGCTTCCCTAACCCCCCGGAAGACCAGCCGCAGTGGCTCGCCGTCACCCAAACGGTTTTCAATCTTCAAACGACGAGATGGGATAACGAACATTGCGGTGGTGGTCTCCGATGGCAGATTTTTACATGGAACAACGGTTACGATTATAAGAATACCGTCTCGAACGGTTGTCTTTTCCAGCTTGCCACCCGTTTGGCACGGTACACTGGCAATGAAACGTATTCCGAATGGGCCAACAAGATCTGGGACTGGAGTGCCTCCGCTGGCTTGATTTCCGACGATTATCGGTTCTACGACGGTTTGGATATCCGGTCGAACTGCACCATCAACCACAACCAATGGTCGTACAATGCCGGCTTGTACCTTGCCGGCTCGGCGTTCATGTACAACATCGTAGGTTTCCTGCTATTTATCACTCCTCCTTGATCATTGAAGCTAACTCGAGCCTCTAGACCACTGGTTCCGAGCAAACCAAATGGAAGAAGCGCCTTGACGGCATCCTCTGGATGGCTGGTGTCTTCTTCCACCCCCAACAAACCGACATCATGTACGAAGCTATCTGCGAACCTTACCCTCGCGGCTGTAACACCGATCAGAAATCCTTCAAAGCCTACTTCTCCCGCTGGTTGGCGATTACCACCCAAATGGCCCCTTATACCGCCGAAATAATCATGCCTAAACTTCGTACCTCGGCCGTTGCGGCGCTGAAGACTTGTGTTGGTGGTACCGACGGCGTTACATGCGGTTTGAAATGGTATAAGGGCGACTGGGGTGCCTGGGACGGCAATTACGGTGTCGGAGAGCAAATGGCGGTCATGGAAGTTGCACAGAGTCTTCTGATCGAAGGCATGCCCTCTCCATTCACGGAGGTCGTCGGCGGCAACAGTACCGGCGATCCAGCCGCCGGTGGTGGAGGTGATAATCCGCAATTGAACGCTATTGTGGATTTGTCGACACCGACAGCAGGACAAAAAGCTGGCGCGGCGTTCGCGACGCTAACGGTACTGTCCATGACCGGGTATATGGTTTATTATATGGTTACATAAGCCGTCCCGTTCAAGTACTCAAAGTTTGTGCTTTTCTGCTATTGTTGGGTTTGCCTTTGCATCGGGTGGGATTCGATTTTTTTGATTCCTTTGATATACTAATCTTTTTCTTGACGCTTTTACTGATTTTTAATTGTTGTTTTGCTTGATTCGTCCTTGCATATCATTTTCTGTTCGAAGGGATCGAAAAAAACACGAGACTCGAGTCTCTGAGGAGTTTATAGCCTTTTTTTCATTCATTCCTTTGGAACCCTTTCAGAAGAGAGGTATACTAACCACATTGCATTGGGAAAAACTATACGGAGTTCTTTTTTTACTATTATTTTTATGACTCTTTCCCTTTTTTTTCTTACTCCTCCCTCCTCATACTCCTCATACAGTCCTTTCAGTCTGCCTTGCATATTTCTCCGGACCCCTTCAAAAAAACACCTGCATCACTGTTCTTTGTTTGTGGATTTACTTTTTTGACGAGTGATGATGAAAGTGCGACAACAAAAGATGCATAACTCTGTTTTTCTTCTCTGTTTCTGTCGAACAGGGGAAGGGGGGATCCGAGGATAAGGGATATTCAGAGTATATGTATACACAATTGAAACCTGGATATTCGACATCATTTTTTTGTATTTATTACATAGCTAATGTATAGCGTTCGATTACCATTATGGATACATATATTTATTTACTCAGATATATCTTACAATCCTTCTGCTCGTAATATTATCGTTGAAGATTAGGGGATTATTCATCCTCCTCATCACTATTCGCTTCCTTTCCGGGAATTACATCCCCCGTCTTCGCCCTTCTCTCCTCGAAGAACTCGTCGAATCGCTGATCTTCCCCTTCGGCCTCGGGCATTTCCCAAAAGTAGTTGGTAGAGCTCTCCCCAGCGCCCTCGACCTTATCCGCCTGATACTCTCCGTACTCTTCTTCATCGTCCGAATCATCCGCCACGGCTTCTACGACGAATCTAGTCCCGGTCGCTGGACCGTACCCATATGGAAACCATTTTAACGCCCTTGCCATCAGCGCTTGTTTCCGCCTCACTACATCAGCTGGAAATAGCGTCTTCGCTTCCACCTCGTCTTCATACCGCTTCTTATCCTTCCTTGCCTTCCGCTTCTCTGCCATCTGCGAGATCCAATGTAGTGGATTCGTGGGAATATTCACGAATTCATCATAGTGTTCCTTCCCCCAGTCTAGATGAATAACCAACACCGGAATCGTCTGTCGTGGTTGGAAGACGATGTATTCGTATTCGTTGTTTGCGACATGGCTATCTGCGTTCGGATAGGGCTTCGATTGCTCACGCCAGTTATCTTCCCTGGTGACCTTTGCAGGACGACCCATTATTGTTGCGCAGACGATTAATTTTAACCCACTGAATTGGGTTGATGGTGTTGGCGTTGCATCGTAGCCGGAGTATGCGAGGGAGAATTGGGGGGATGGGGAGGTGTAAATGCCCCTGCCGTAGGTATTCCCGCAGCGGACTTCGAGGGGTTGGGAGGTGGCGGGGTTTATATCCCCCGGTCTTAGAAAGCCGTGTTTTACGATGGAGGGGATGTTGGCGCGGGGTGTGCCGTGGAAGGTTATTTTGGGGGTTGTGAGGTATGTGGCTAGGCTTTCCTTCTCCCTGCGGTCTGCCAGGCTACCTGAGGTTTTTGATTGTCTGTGGTATTGCTGGGGGACTACTTTTTTAAGTTGGGAGGTGGAGAGGGTTAGGAGGCGGGTTCGGATTGAGGATTGGACGGCGTGGAAGTCGGCGTATAGACGGGGTTTTAGGATGTTTTCTACGTGGAGGATGCGGTAGTTGGTTGGGATTGTTTCACAGATTTCTGGAATTGCTTTGCCCAGGAGCTCTTTGATTGTCGGTGGGGTGATGTATGTTGTTACATCTACCCCGTTCTCCGATGAAAGGATTTGAGAACGCGATGTTAGCGTTGCTGATGTTATATCCAAAGGACCTGAAGGTGATTGTTTGGAGAGTAAAGAAGCCCGATAGGTCTTCAGATGTTCATTCGTCGTGGTGGCGAGCGAAAGTGCAATATTATCCGGTTCGTATATGCCGTAATTCTCATTCTCTGCACGCTTGATCCAGCGGGTGATACTCTCCCCCTCGCAGAATCCGACCATAATCTTCCTCAACTCGATTCTTAGATTATCTATCACCAACCGTGGGAGTGTGAGATTCTGCACTGTATATGACAGTGGCAGAACGGGGTAATGCGGTCCCGTGGTTAGGGTTAGTATCAACTCCTGATGAGGGAAATTTAAAACCTCGTGGAGAGAAGGATCGAATCGGTCCGATTCGGGAAGAAGGGAGGAAGAGACGAGGAGGTCAATTTCTTCCTCACGGAGGAGGGAGAGTTCTATTATGTCGTCCTCTGTGAAGGTGAGGGATTGGGAATCAATTGGGAGAGGGAGTTCGTTGGTAAAGGTTGCAGCTCGTTTGAGCGGTGGTGAGAAAGCATTGTCGGATTCATTCGAGGCTTCTTCCTCTTCGTCGTCATAGTCTTCCTCTTCATCGTCGCCGTAGGAGTATTCGTTTTCTTCCTCTGAGGAAGTGGGATTGTAAGACCCATTATCGTCGTCGTCATCAAATGAGGCGGCCTTCAGCTTTTCAGAAATAGCAGTAGCCATGTTGTATGTTATAAATTGTCAAACGTGAGATGGTGTAAAGTCATTCAAAAAACTCCAATCGAACGTAAAAAATGCAAAATTGATAAAAACCGATCAGAGAAATCAGTACTCTTATCCAGGGCAATCGAGGCTACGGTGAAAACTAAAGAATAAATTAAGATATCCAAACAATAAATCAGCGACGAATATCCCCGGATTTATATAACCATTGCGTTGAACCGCATTGTCGTCGCCAAATCGCTAACCCCTGTCGGGTACCTCCAAATCGGGATTCGTTTCGTTTTTGGGCTATGCACTTTTGACTCATAGCTAAGCTTCTTCACTGCTATGAAACTCTCGCGAACACAAAAGCGAGAACGGGAGGCCTTTCCTCGATTAAGGAATAGTCTAAGGGAATGGAGTTAAGGCATACTCAAGGCGTATCTAAGGCTTCAGCTCGCACATGCATGTGCTTTCACTTGACGATTCTTGGGGATAAAATGTCTGTGCGTTTTGCGAAGATGCGTTTAGCTTTAGGGGATTATGCAGGAACCTTTTGTTCGCGCAGTTTAGAATGAATCATTTGAATTGGAGAATTGAATTGAATTGATTGCATTGCTGTTTTGTAACGGATATTGGGATCAAATGCGTTTTTGGATTGAGACGCATTGGAATTGCTGTCGACGGAGTTAATGTGATAGATTCGGACCTCGAAGGCTGGAAGGAGGTTGAGGGTTGTTGTATTTCGAAGATACGATGTGTTGCTTAGCTTCTCGAGGCAACACAAATCCGTTGTGCAATTGTGAAAGGGCGGCCGTGGCATATGCACATTGCTTCGCAGACCGACTAAATCGATATTACTATTCGGTTTCTTCTATGGCATATAGAACTTTTGTGAACAACTGGTGGCAATTTAATTGTTTCTAGGGATTCTAATTCAGGCCTACAGTGTTTCCTAGTGAAGAAAGCGCCAGTAGTAGCCGCATATCGAGACTCTGTATATATGGTCCCTGGCCTTGACAGTATCCAACTATCTAAACGGCTGGGTGGATTGACATATTTCCGTGTACATCTTATGTCCCATTGCGGTCCCTTTAGCTTGCTGCTTGAGAAATAAATATATCCCATGAGATGATTATGGCATCAGGCCACGCGCCTCCACGTGTACGAAGCGCGATATATATCAGGTATATATCCGCGCAGAAAAGAACGATAAATAGAACGAGACATGAGTGACAAAGACAATAGAAACTAAGACAAGGAACTGCAGCCTAATGATAGTAATATAACTCGAATAGTAACTATTGGATTAATACTGCCTCGAGCTCCTGTCTTCATGTCATCGCTGTAGAGGCTTCACCACCAGTCCACCGGATCAACCATACAGATAGATCACGAGTAACAGCGTTAGAGTTATAGAAATATGTCCGACTATACGGAAAAAGAGGCGGCGACGATGGACGGTCAACAGGATTTGCCTCCTCTGCCTCCATCGCCTGTTCCGTCGACGTCGTCGAGTGATAGTATATCCACTTTGTCGTTGTCTGCAGAGTCCACCATCCGAGATGAGAGCCAATCAACACCAAACTTCATGCCCTCCGGTCACCCATCTACCTGGGACCCCCTCCGAAAAGTATCTCCGAAACTAGTACCGTTTCACGAAAAACAGCTCTCAATGTGTCCTCACTGCCGTCGCGTCGAGACCGAGCTTTGCCGTCTCCCGCCTTTGGATCAACTTCCACCAACTCGTGCCTACAGGTTTCGTGATGAAGAATCCCGTCTCCCAGCTTTGGAAACCCTCCCACCAACCCGTCGATACCGTTTCGATGATCCAAGAGACGAGGGCACGGCTAGAGTCTACCCAGACCCAGAACTCAAGTTTGAATTGACCCGCCTCCCCTTCATCTGTTACCTCCCGGTAATCGCTATCAACCTCACCTACCTGGCATGGCTTATCGCCGACCTTTGTTACACCTACGGACCGTATTACCGTTTCAAATCCTACTTCGCATCGAAAGAGAGTCTCAACCGCGGAATGGAGATCTTTGCTGGCGTGTTTCTGTTCTTCACGAATATGGCTATAATCTGTAAACTCGTCTTTCATAGCCCGAATTATACAGGTCCTTCGTTCTCGTCTGCCTCACGTGGTGACAAGAAATGGATCGCTCGTGCAACAATCTTCGGGTGTTTACCTATTATAATGTTGATTATTGTTGCTTCCATCCATAAGCGTGTCCTTCCGACGGGGATCACTGAGAAACCGATGCCGACTTGCGAGAACTTGAATTATCCGACCACGATTCAATTCGATGTCTTGGACCACGCTACCGTTCGTGGGAATCATACCAACAGGGTTAATTTCATCACTGTTTCGAATCAAACCCATATCGGGAGGTATGCACTGTCACCAATCTATGATCCGGAATTCATCCAAAACGACTTTACGCTTTCGAACGCCGAAGGCGATATTCGTAACGTCAGTATCAGCTATTTCCTGCAGTCTATGCAGTACACCGTCAGCTACCATAACGCAAATGGCACCACGCCATCACCTTTACCTGAGTACTTTGGCGGATCTTGGCAGGAAACCCCCGCTTTCTATTTTCCAAACTTGTCGCCGGCTATATCATCCAAGAAACTTGATAAATGGGAAATGAAGGCTTTCTCGGAGGGGAGTTTCCTTGAGATTTTCAAGTTTGGGAGTGATGATAGGAAACCATGGATTAGGACTCTTGACAGGGAGTTTAATACTAGGAAAACTTATATGGAGGCTTGTTCTATGGGTGGAGTTGAGGATGTGTCCGTTTTGGTCCCGGCCGGAGTCTTGCTTATTGAGTTCGCGAAGGATGTTTATGATACTACCGAGGGGGTTTCGAAGAACTAGGGGTGTGTGGTTGGACGTTGTATATACTTTTTTCATTGTTCTTTTTGCTAGTACTCTATATGGCATGGCTTTTGTTTTATAGCTTATAGCGAGGAGTTCAGACTGTCATATGCTTTGCAAGGGGGTTCGGCGTCGGAGTTGAGGTGAGATTGTTTCTTTTTGTGTTTTTCATTGGTTTCGTTTCTTATGCATCGTCTTTTTACTCAGGGCGAGCAATAGGCCCTCTCGAGTTCTTTTGAGCGGCTCTTTGTCCTCTTGTTACTTTTTTTTTCTTTTTTGGTTCTTTTACTACTACTGCAGGTAGTACACCGCCTGTACTGTCATGGTTATATGGCCTGGTCGACTTTCGAAGTCATGTCGGCTGTTTTTTTTTTTTTTTAAAAAAAAATTGTTTTCGATAAGATTAGTGGGGGTCGGAAGTCCAAGCAGTGGAGGAACAAAAGACGTCGATTGTTGTTCTCCTGCTGTGTGATAATATGTATTCAGGGAAAATATATAGAACATCTTCGATATCGCGATCCGGGCCTTGAAAATTTGAGTATGTATATATAACTCAGTTGTCTCGTACTCAGCCCATGGCCACCCAATAAATAGGCTAATGTAAGGGACCTTTGTACAGTTTAGTCTGGGGGTCGCTCTCCTCTGCCTCGCGTATAATTGCGAGAGCAGAGGGCCTAACTAGTATAGGCGGGTTACAAGTAGTTACGCTAGACTGGTATCGTTCCCAGCCTCACCCAGCACTAGACTAGTCTGGGGTCGCTAGCACTAGACCAAGTTTCCCAAATTCGCAGGTTACACACAGCAACATTCCGAAAGATCTGAAATCATGCAGTCACAACATACGGATAGAATATCTTCATTTTGCTACGGGTACTCAATGGCTGCTGGTCCGTGAATCAACAGTTATACGGACAATTCGAACCGCACCAAGTGAATTGTTGGTATTGGATTCAGCGGATTACAATAATATGATATTTAAAATAACGTATATGCGCATGCCGGACCACTCTGGGCGACTCGCTCCTATCGGCGCCTAGATTCGAGGCTAAAATTAATGTATGAAGAGGATGGAAAGTAGCCTCCTTAAGCTACTTACCTATTTATCATAGTATTCAATGAACTCTTGTCTCCCTAGGAAGCTCCCTAGCTAACTAGGCCCAGAACCTTCCGTCCCGCCGCTGGGACCTTCAGTTTTGGACCCTTTCGTCTCGTTGCTAGAACTGTCAGCTACTAATCGTCCCCAAGTGCTTATGTAGCCATCTTCATAGGTTCCAGAGGCCTTTATCCCGGCTTCGTGTACCCAATTCCAACTACATGATTTGAGAGTTGCATCGCAGGCTTCCAGCTTTTTGGTTTGACATGCCTCGCAACCGGCGGTACCAGGGTCTTCTTTGCGCATGAGCTCGATAATCTTTTTGTGCAGGTAACCTCTGCCTTCCCTCTCATTCTCATGGTCGGGGTAAGAATCACCCATGAGTTTAGCCCCGCCGTGTAATAGCCGCGAGACTGCCGGTCTATTTCCAAGGGATACTGCCATATTAAGTATATTGCCATACCTCTCCACTATAGTATTAACATCGGCACCACAATCTAGTAGTAGCTTGGCCATGGAGCTGTTATCCCCTCTTGCCTTTAATGCCAACTCAAGTGCGCTCCCGTATCTTCGGCATTTTGCATTAACATCAGCCCCCCAATCGAGTAGCAACCTTAAAATATTTTCTTTATCGCGAAATACAGCTGCGCTAAGTGCATTTCCATGTTTTCCACCTGGGCGTTGACATCAATGTGGTGGTCTAGCAGCAGCTTCACGATTTCGATTATATCGCAATAATAGTCCCGAGGCCTTGCTATATTTAAGATGAGGGCGTTTCCGTATTCCTCATGGGGGGTATTAACATCAGCGCCTTCATCCAACATTAGTTTGACGAGGCTGTATTGGTCGTGATATGTCGCTTGTATAAACCCTTCCTGAACACTGGCACCCTTACCTAAAAATAGTTTGACAATCTCCTCGTTGCCCCTCATTATTGCTGCTCCGAAACTACCGCCGATTTCGACCTCTGTGTTCAATAGGTATTCAACGATACGGTGGTTATCGTTAGATGCTGCTGATCTGAGGAGTTTTTCAGGGCCGGCACCCCATTGTAGCAGAAGCTCGACGATATCGATACTGAAATCCCCCCTCCTCTTTGATGCGGCGGTTATGCCATCGCCGGCACAAGCGCCCTGCTCTAATAGAAGTTTGATGATTTCCTGGTGGTCGTGATCGGATACCGCTGTGGAAAGGCACATGCGCATGCTGAGTTCATCATTAGCGCCGTTGTCTAGCAGGAGCTTGACAGCCTCATAATTGTCAAGCCTAACTGCCTTAAGAAGTGGACTTCGGTCACGACTGCCGTTAACATTCGCGCCTCTGGCTAAGATCCGTTTAGCGATCTCAAGCTTGCCGCAATTTATAGCCGCCATGAGACCATCGTCAGGGCTAGCGCCCGCGCCCAACAGCATTTCGATGGCATCAATATAGTCTTTGGAAGCCGCTAACTCAAGTTTTGGTCCAAGGTTTGTCGCGCCATTGGCTCCTTGACTCATAAGGAGTCGGAGTATTTCAGTATGCCCCAAGGATAGTGCTAGATCTATTGGGTCCCGGCTCTCGGTGTGGTTGTTTGCCGACATTGTCGCGTTAGGATCAATCCCTTGGTCGAACAGCAGCTCGATAGCTTCGTAATGTTCATTCCCTGTGGCGAAATGGAGCGCATTCTCTTTATAGAAATTTCGGGCATTGATGTCTGCTCCGGCTTTCAAAAGTGCCTCTATTTGAGCTATGTTATTTCTCCTTACTGCTAGTAGTAACGCTGTATCCCCATCGCATGTGCGTGAATCAATTTTCATGCCAGGCCATTCAAGGATCGCTTGGAAAGTCTCTGGTTCACAGCTACTTTCAACTGCGTGGATCAACGGAATCAGAGGTTCATTGTCGCCGAGTCCGGGGCTCTCGCACCCTATCCATAGCAATGTTGAATAGTGCTTGGGGGCGCTCCATAAACCTTCAATCAGCTCTGGGTTGTTTTTTTCTATGGCCCATTTTGTCAGGGCATCGACTTGTCCAGGGGCGAGCTTGTTCATGTAGCATGCTTCTGTTATTATTAGATGGTCGCATCCTATCTTGTACCGCCAAGATGATCCGGGGTATGCGCGTTCCTGTTTAAGAAAATTTTCTATATCGAGACCTCCGAGTGCGTCCGGTAGGAAGTAGTCCTTTTGATATCGACCTTTCTCTTGGAAGTGTGCGATATCTGCGAAAAAGGAACCGTAAATGTTTTTGAACCGTTCCGCTTTATATGAGCAGTCCATCTTTGCTAATTCTACTTGAACCCTATGCCCGAGTTCTTTATCCTCATCCTTCGGCGACCTCATAGCGTAGCGGCAAAGTTCACCAAGGTGCCGGACAGCCATAGCCTCGACATCTGGATCTTGGATTTGGAGCAATCCCCTTAGGGTACCCTCGCACTTTTGGAAATTACCACTTCGTCTTTGTAATTGTGCGGCGTGAGCTACCTTTTGTGCGAGTTCTTCCACTCTTGGTAACTTCATTTTTTGTAGAAGGGACGGTATGATGCTCGTCAACGCATCCTCGCGCGTTCCGAGGCCAGCGGCGATATATATCTCGGTGAAAGTCTCGATGTTTGGCTCTGTCAGGCCTAGGATTGGGCCATCCTTTGGAATTTCTAGGCCCGTTGCACTTCCTTGGGGGGTTCGGGTACGGGGTTCAATGTCTTTGAGTAGCTTGATTATACCTGTGATTCTGTTGATGAACATTGTGAATATATCCTGGGCGGCCAACTCTAACACCGAAGCGGTTGAAGAGACCGAAAGTATGACTTGTCTTTTAGGCTGGACCTCGAGGAGAGTGCAAGTTGCCAGGGAAAGTATAAATCGGGGCCCAGATCCAGTTTCTAGAATTGGGCGCCAACACCCATCTTCGTTAATTGAGAGTGATGGACTCGTCCAATTACGGATAGTCTGCTTAAGATATTCCTTCTCCCCTTTATCTGTAACTGCAAAAAACCTTCTGTCAAGGAATTTGCTTGCATCGGCATGGGCTTTTAAGGACCAGCTCCACAGCCCCAATACCGCTTGAAGTTGGTGCACGTCAATTTTCCATCGGCCATTCTCGCGGTAGAGGAGGAAATATATCGGAAATTTGTCACTATGTGTATACGGTCTCCCTGGTGCATCAAGTTGACAAGTCGTTGACCAAACTAACGCCTCCACACCCTTCCATCCCCTCAGCAACCCCATTTTACCAGAGAATATATATTCTGCAGTAGTTTCAATAGCCTGTTTGAGCTTCCTCGCGACGGCGCGAATTGGCATATCCCACGTCATTTCCTGCTCTTCCGTGATAGAATCCGTTAAACGGGCTAAACGGCGCCTGTAGTGTAGGGTCCTTGCTGCCTCATTGGGCTCCTGGGTACCAGTGCCGGTTCTGTCTTTCTCAAAGTGTTTAATCCACTTCACAGCCGCTAAAGCGCAGGAATACCCACCACGGCTGCTACCAGCCTTTGGGAGGAAGCCGATTGGTTCATTCCACCTCTCTTCATATGCATTCCACCTCTCATCAGTCCACCCCTCTTCATTCCACCCCTTCATGATTGGTAGCCGCAGAATACGGACCTCAGCAAAATCCTGTTCCGCGGTTCTTGCGACTTCCTGAGTTGGTTTGATATCGACAATGTGCCATACGCAGCTTTGATTCGCACCCATAGCTAGGTAGTCAAAATTAATTAGCAGATATTGCAGCCATCATATTACCAGGTTAATGTCCGTGCAATCGGAGGGAGCTGGTGATTTGTGGTCTGAGTACTGACCAGGGGTTTCTTGCGGAGGTTCGGATCCTCTAGATCCAGTTGGATGTCCTTGTGGGGAATTGGGTTCCTCAGTTGCCTGTTGTTTCTGCCTTCTCTCGATCTCCTGCGTCGCTTTATCAATTTGTGAAGCTATCCAATCGAGTTCATGCCCTTCGACATCCCTGTAATTTCTCAGTTTATTGCTACCTTCATCAATTCTATTGCTCCTCAACGTCGCTCTGATAATTGCCATAATCAACGTTGCAGCTAATTGGTAAAGTGCTACAGAGCCGTGTAGACCCCTCAGCCCAATAAACTGGAGTATAAAGCCCAGAGTGGAAAATACTATGGCGGGGCCGATAGCAACCATAGAATTGAATGGTTTAGGACCATCTAGATCTACGCGCCAGGAGGTCACGTATACGTCCCTGTTATCCCAGTGGGCAAAGGAGTCAAAAACCTGGTCGCCGACGGATTGGTTGCCGGGTTGGAGCCAGAAAATAAAGGTATTTGTTGTGGAGGGGTTCTGGATCAGGCTCGAGGCATTTGCCATACTCGTTAGCCACACTATCAATTGATCAAGACTATAAACTAAGTATACTATAAGGGAAGATCTGGACGGGGCGGGCACCTTTTCATGGGATTTCCCTGCCTTGAGTTTCTCGAACTTCCTTTCGTGCGTACGCCGGTCAATCAACATAGCGCACAGGCCCATACCGATAACTAGGAGGCCTGTTCCGACCGCTGTAAGTGGGAAAGCCCATTTCCCTGGCGGTTTACCGTCCTCCCATATATTAGGTGCGTAATATGAAGCCCATGTTGCGTATCCAAAGAAGCTCAGCTGAAGCAAAACCCCAAATATAGCCACCGCCCATTGAATCTCCCGTGGTCGGGGCTTTATACCAATGTTTAATGACAAGTTGGGATGTGGAGCAAATGCATGTTCGGCACCATGTCGACCTTGTTCCACAGTTTGTAGGCCCCGGGATAGCGACGAAGAAGTATTTTTAGTCTGCTCCCAGGATCCCGTCTGTAAAGGTTTCCCATCGTCATAGAACTCTCCCGGGCAAAAGAAGGCCTTGGGTATGTGAATCCCGCATGAAGGGTACACAATCTTCCCAGGCTTGTCCCCGCTTCCTCCTGGAAACTCTGTATAAAAATCATCGCTCTTAGAAAATATAAACTCCAGAATTTTCGGACGGCCAAAAACCCGACTGATGCCACCATTCGACCAAAGCTCGCAGACATCTCTACTAGTCGAAGAGCATAGCTCTGCCTCTGAGACCCCACGAGCTTCTTGCGCCCTCCCTATAAAAGCCTTTAACGATGAACTTCCGCACACGCGGATTACCGATACGACAGCGGTTAGGACTCCTAAGGGGGCGACAGCAAATATTATGTGGTCAAGTCTACTCGTTGATTCGCTCAAGAACTGTTTGGTGACTTGTTCCCCGAATAGGACGAGTATTGGGGCGATATCCGTTGCGAAGTTGTTAGCAAAGTCGTCCCAATTGCTTGCACTATCATCGCCACTAGCACTAGCCCTGCGGACGAGCCCAAGGAGAGTTGACTTAATTGGTGGGATGGTGTATGGCATCGATTATTTATCGTGTGGGTTATATTTCGCTTTGTCTCGTATCAAGATCGACCTGGGAGATTTGGACTGTCAACTCGAAAAGTCGCTATTTCGAAAATTAAATGGTTGGCAAATCCGCAAGCTTCATATAAGTACTTGGCTTGGATCGGTCACTCTTTGTGCGGTTTGGGCACGAGACCAGCTTGGATGATATAGATTTATATATCACTCAATAAATTATTACTAGAACGTGAGCTCGAGGCTGGAATCTCGAGGCCTGATTAGCTGGACATAGTTTCTACCAATATCCGCTCCAGGATAGGTACATGTAGATACGGAACAAACTCATGGAAGCCTACCAATGATAGGGAAACATGTTGTCGGGCCCTTTTGGCTGTCCCGCTTAAATTGGGCTTCAGACTCGCTAAAAAAGGGATATTTTCTGGTTCGATTGGGCCCCAAGTGCTCATGTGGTTTCATACATGCATAATTCAGGTTGTAGCTTATTGCCTCTATAGCTCTATAGTGCAATTGAATAAGGGCATCAGAAACTACATAATTGCAGGAATGATTGGCCCATACGTAGCGAGATCCTCCAAGGAAACGGAAATAAGAAGGGAAAAAAGGAGAAAAGTCAAGCTTTGAGCAAGGCCTCCGGGGCGGGCTAATATTCGGTTTCCCTCAGCCGCGAACATACATGACGGGCCGTTGAATTTAAAGGTTGACGAAATATTCGAAATTCATGCAGGCCAAGATTGGAAACTTGGCGCCGTGGCCATTGAAACACACTTTCATGTTGCATCGAATTCTGGGCACATGTGCACACCTGACGTACAGCTGAGGCTAATGCCCAATTGATTGATGGATGGTAAGCCACGAAAACCTACTTCGGAATCGATTTTGTACAATATTTGACGCATCAAGACCGGGGTATGGAGAAATAATCCCAGGCTTGCATGGTGAGAGGAGTTAACATCAGTTATGAGATATCGGGCCAATTGATAGATATCATACAATATATCGATATCAAAAAATGCCATTTAGGGTACAAATGATCAATGGGGTCCCTCGAAATGCGTGTAATACGCTTTTATGATACGCTTCCAGGTAAAAGCACTAGTTTTCCCTTTACGGGTGTCGATTTGTTGGCAGTTCTCTTTTGGCCTTCGCGATTTAGGTATATATATTCGGAAGTAGAGGAGGCCCATGAAATATAGAGTCATATATTTTCATGATTTTCCAGCGAAATCTGTCAACAGAAAATAACCTTTCGAATATGCAGGGCCCTCGAGACTAGTAACCTCGGGCCTATTATAAATTTAAATCCTAATATAATCCTCTGATCCGAACTGCAACATGCAACACTTAGATGCTCCTGTTTTGTTGCACTTTCAACGTCAGTCCAAAAGAAGATGTGTTGTAACTTGTCGCCAGGATTGGCAATGTTCGACCGTTGTCGGTAGCTTGAATCCTCGTGTTCCCGAAGCCCGTCCCGAGCAAGCTATCCCGATATGAATTCAAACCCGAGAGTAGCGCAGCTGTGTGCACCATAAAAACACCATACTCAAACATGAATTGAGGGTTCAGATCTCGATATGGCCCACCTTAGTTCTATAATCACCCAACTACTCTCTGAATCGCGCCGGGTACCGGTACCTTCGACCGTGGAACCCCGACAATGAAATATCTTCCCCGTCTTTCCTTTCCCATCCCGACATATCAGCATATCCCCAAAGATACGCTAGGGCTAACTATCACCTCGCCACTTCACATTTACCGCAACTTAGTAGCTACCAATGTCATCTCGGCTGATCCGAATCAACACCGCGCGGCAATCGTAATCCAAGGTGTCTACGATCGGCTCCTTGATTACAAGCCAGAGCGCTATACTGACCTTAAAAAGCGCCTGGATGCGGTAACGAACTCTCTACGCGCCCTGGAAGACGCACACAAAAAGAGTTCACATAGTCAGGATGGAGGCGGGGGTTTGCAAAAGCACAAAACAACATGGAGGGACTCCCCGTACCTCCCAACATCCTTGCAATCCCCACAGGCTCAAAGTAAAGCTTTGATCCGCACTTTTTCGCGAGATGAGGAGCTTCTGAATATATCCTCCCCGAGGGGCCTACTCCTTAGCGGGAATGTTGGGTGCGGGAAGAGCATGTTGACTGATATATTGGCTGAAAGTTTACCCGTTGAAAGTAAACGGCGGGTGCATTTTGATACGTTCATGCTTGGAGTTTACGGCATGCTCGAAGATTTCCGAATTAAGAATTCCTATACCAACCATGATAGAGACATCGGAGAGGGCTACTCGATTCTTCATGTTGCCAAAGAAATGGTGGAAAATTCGACGGTATTGATACTCGACGAATTCCAAATGCCAGATAAAGCTTCCGGGAAAATCTTGAAAAGCTTGCTCAATACATTTTTTATGATGGGTGGGGTTTTGATCGCTACATCAAATCGCTTGCCTGAAACTTTAGTTAGTACCGAGTGGAGGAAGAAAGAGGAATTTGGGGTTTTTGAAGAGGTGCTCAAGAGAAGATGCGAGGTTTGGGATATGAATAGTATAGTCGACTGGAGAAGACGAGGCGGGGAAGGAAGAATTGTACAGGTTCCTGCCAACATTGCGGGGGAGGAAGAGAGGGTAGTGGAAGTCCCCAAGTTTTATTTTTTGAAGGAGGGGGATATGCAAGAGGCTTGGGAAGATGCGGTGGAGAAGGCAGCCGTTGGAAGGGAGCAGGGGTGGTCCGAGAGGGGCTTGGTTGTCTACGGGAGAGAGGTTCTGCTGAAGCGAGCTCGCAATGGCGCAGCACTATTCAATTTTGACGAACTTTGTGTCGAGGTATGTTCAAATCAGTATGACCAGTACCGATGAAGCTCCACTAACATCTTGGGAAATAGCTTCTTGGTCCTGCGGACTATATCACAATCGCATCTAATTTTTCAACAATAATCATCGACAGAATCCCAGTGTTGACTTCGAAATCTCACCGACATGAAGCAAGAAGATTCATTACCCTGCTTGACGCAATCTACGAGTGCCGTTGCAAACTACTAATCCGAGCAGAGGTGCCCATTGAAGATCTCTTTTTCCCGGACGCTGCTGAAAAGCAGGGAAGTTCTCAGGAAGAAGATTCAATCCATTCTGAGGCCTTCGCAGAAGCGCACCAAGACCTCACAGTCCCTTTCAGGCCGAACGTGTCGCTCTACGAACAACTTCCCGAGGACCCAAATGACCCTTTGACGTGGAAGCGAAAGAAGTACACGGTGGCAGATCAAGACTCCGATTTCAGGGGCAAAGTCGACTTCACAAGTGTAAAGAAATATACCGGCGAAGATGAAAAGTTCAGTTTTAAAAGAGCCGTTTCGAGGGTATGGGAGGTATGTGGTGAAAGATGGTGGGATGCGCTGTCTTACTCTGGGGAAGAATCCTCTGCGATGAGGCGGGTTACTCACTCGCCGATGTTGAGGTCTCTACGCCGTTGGGAAGGCGGCAGCTCCGAAGTTGACACTAATATTCCTCCTGCCTTGGAGGATGACACTCCTACAGCTCGTCTGAGGCCTAACGCTCCACAGTTTAACCCGGTGCATATTTGGGGGGTGATTGACACATGGGGCAAAAGAGCAGGACGGTGGGGCAAAGGTGTAAATGCCTACAAAGACGACGACACGCGAAATAAGTGCTCGGACACGAGGGGCGGGAAATGAGGATTTTTATACGTATCAAATATATAATAAAGCAAGTTGGTATTTGCCATTCTGGCGGAATATAACTCACGTATCAGACCACGCGACGACGTCTACAGCATCAAATTATCGCAGGTATCCCCAGCACCATAGGCCAAATTTCGCATATGTGGTTTACGCAGATATGAGAGAACACGCCACTCATCCCATTCAATATCCATGTGTTCGCAGACCAGGTGTTCTCTATATATAGCAAAAAGCCTACTACTGATCTCTTAAGCTGCTACGAGATGGTTGATCTTTTCCCCTTCTCTTAACCACACCACACTACTCTCACGCATTTTGCTTGTCGTTTCCAACGTGTCTCTCAAGTTTGCTCTCTCTTCCTCGTTTTCATCATATCTCCTCCAAAACACTCACTTATCTACGAATAGAAGCGTAGATAGAAGTGAAGATGAGAGGCCTCCTAACAATCTTGTTAGGCCTGCACTGGCTGGCCGTGCAGGCGAATCCCGTCTCACATGAAGCACGGTCTGTGGATTTGCTCACATGGCTCGAGAGCTCGGACTGGTCGAGCCCGGCTATCGAAAAGGGCATACCCCGCGACCCTACCTCCAATTCAAGACCTAAAGATGCTGACAAGAAGAAAGATACACCGGAAGAGAAGAGGAAGAAAGAACAAAATCAAAAAATGGGGGATGCTATAGACCAAGTCCTTAGAAATAATCAACTCGAGGCTAATCCTAATACCCCCAGCCAACCAAACCCTCAAGATCCGAGTCCCCCGGCGCAGGGAGAGGAGGCCCCGAAAGTCAAAAAGAGACAATTTTTAGACTTGCTAAGTTGGGATAACGCAAAAACGGCTGCTAACTGGGCTTGGCCTCAGGTCGAGCCTTTTTTACAGCAGTTCGTGAATAAACTTACACAGGCGTCGAATTCTGCGCTCGATAACAAAAACGAAGTTCAGAGCGTTGTTGAAGCGTCTAAGTTTGTGATTGGAAATGGCAATCCTGTTGATCAGAAAAAGAAGAGAGACATCTCCCCTTTAGACCAGCCTGAGGGCAAAGAAGAGGGAGAAGAGGGAGAAGAAGAAGAAGAAGAAGAAGGAGATGATGATGATGATGATGATGAGGACGACGAAGAGGAAGACGAAGAGATTGAGGAAGAGATACAAAGGGTGTTACAAGAAACGAGGGAAGGAGGCAAAAGCTCGGAAAGATTAAAAAAGCGAGACTCAGGGGGCTCTGAAAAACTAAAGAAACGGGAAGATTACAACGAGTTCCTTGCTATAGTCGACCAGATGGGCCTTGATGAGATCACAGAGCAAAAGCTCACAATCCTCTTCCAAACACAGACGATCATGAGCCATGTCTCAGAAATCGTGCTAGCTTCATACTTTTATGCAAAATACATGGCAGAGCGGGTTCCCGACTGCGCCAAAACGGAATTCGCACGCTGGGTTAATGCCACTGCCCGAAATTCGTCGAATGCAATAAACGTGCCGTCCAGAAACTCGGCCGGACAGGATACCGTCATCCAAGTCAGCCTCGATCAGCCAGCCGTCATCAATCCTAACCAAGGCACAAAGAAGAAAAGGCATACCAAGAGAGCTGCCGGCACCGACCCATTCGGAAATGCAGCGCCAAGCAATGTTCTCGAGGCCACGCGCCAGTTATTCCTCGACCTCCAACAGCTGGCTGTGGTTGTCGACGAAAAGGTCAAATTAGGGAACCCAAACTGGCCCGGGATGAGTGCAGATGCCCAGTTTGTATACGAGAGCTATTTGCTCAACATGGTAGCCGACCGGATGAGAGATACTCTCGAGCGCAACGTGACGGATATCAATAAGAAGGTGCTTGCTGAAGAGGTCAAACAAGTCGTTGGCGAGATCAGTTCCCTTGACCTTGGCGCAGAGTTGATCAACATCGCCGCCGCAGATAACTCGAATAACCCGTACGACCTTGATCCCGCACAGGCGGGGACAATAATAAACCTGTATACTTCCAGGATTATAAACTCCATTGGAAGTACTTCTACCACTACGGCTACCACGACGTCAACATCCACTACCTCATCCGTTTCCACTACGACCAGTACCACCTCTGAAATCTCTACAACCACTTCGACATCTACTTCAACCACTACTTCTACGACTTCTACAACTACTTCTACAACCTCGACTTCTACAACTTCCACGACTTCAACTACATCAACCACTACTTCGACCACTTCAACTACCTCTACGACATCGACGTCAACGACAGATACTAGGACACCCTCTACTATCACCAGTGCATCGACTTCAACGATCACATTGCAAAAGAGATCCCCTACTGGTTATCCAGAATCCGGTTTTATTGACCTTCTCTAGCCCCCCTTTTTGTTATCTCTTTACCTATTTGATTATTGGCTAGCTATGATATCTATGCCATACATATATATATATATATATGAAGATATCTAGTAGACTGAGAGGCATGCCATGTTTTTGGGTACATGAATCTACAAACCCTGACGCTAGATTTACATCACAGTTTTGCCTCCCGCACCTGTTTCCAATCCTGCTTCTGTTGAAATGCATACGGCTGCCTCCCGTGTCTCGCTGCATAGATGACATGCATGGTTTTTTTTTTATCCCCGCTTTCTGTACTCTTCTTTAGTACCGTTCTCGTCAGACTACTTTCCGCTTCCGTTAGCCACTTTATTCTGCCTACTAAAACGTAAATGTTTCGTTAATGTATCTAATATGATTTAAGACCTCCAGTTTATAAATTTAACATATTATTTTCGTATTTTCTGCCTTTATTTAGAGCGGAATACAAAAAAACCACACATTGGTAGTCTGATAGTTCGAGGTTCTATTAGTCATACCTTGTGATCACTCTTGTTGTGCAACCCATACCAACTTTTCCAAGCCATCAGGTACCGTAGATTGCGAAATGATCCCGGGATATCCATTCCTCGTCAACCCACAGTCTCGGTGTCGGTTCTACCACATTCCTGGGTTCAACTAGAAAACGAAGTCCCAACAAGGCAGCTCAAAGTGTCATGGGCAACTCGAACGACACCGGCAACGCACAAATAGCTGTTGTAATTTTTTTTGGTTTCTCTTTTCGAAAGCTTGTCTGGATTGAATGAAACGCCACCAAAGAGCCCCCCGGAAGAGGTCTCAGAAAGGTTAGCAAAGGTCCGGTGCCAATGCCGAAATATTTTCTGCCGATGTCCTCATCCGAATGTATGCGCGCCGGGATAGACCCCATGCAGCCCCCTGCACAGTAGCTCGCGGTGCCCTTGTTCCCCATTGCATCGCTTCGCACGTTAGATCGGAGGGCATGCGCATGCAATCGCCAGTTTTCCTACGGAAGACCCGCCTGCAATTGGGATTCGATAGCGGCGGGCGAAAACACTGTCTAATCAGAATCCGGTTAATCGGATCCCCGGCATGAAAACCAGTTGGAAGAGCTCCAGGTGGCGACATGGTCCTTTTTTTTTTTCTTGATAGGGAGTTCCATTAGTCAGAAGCACTGATGTTCCTTTGACAAAAAATTGGAAGTGATAGAGGAACCAAATCCTTCACAGTGGATGTCCCTTGGGCCGTTTAAGTTGCTCAAAAATTTCCCATAGCAGTTAGTAGCGACCCTTCGGCCGACCGTTATTGAGTTCAAACCCAGCTCGAAGCCTGTCATTGTCTCTTCTGTGACAGAGTGAAGAAAAGGATTAGAGTAGAATTTTTTTTTATCAATTTGAATCACGCCGCTTGCCGCTACCCCCAGATGTAACCAATTGATTCTAGCTAACCTTGCTATTTCCTCCCGTCGCAAATGTTTTATCGGGGAGCCTAACTAACTTTGAAGGGATCTGGGTCTCTTGTGGCTTTTTGTTTAAAGTGAATTCAGTTCTCCCTTGAGCTTCGGATATCGAACTCGAGCCCTTTCTCTTCCTTCATCCCTCTAGTTTTCGGATGGTATATTCCTCTACTCCATAATTTTTTTTATTCTTCCAAACTGAGCAATTGAATATATTATTTATATCTATTGGCGTCAGTGCACTCTTAAATACCCACACTCGTGAACTTTAATAATATCAATTCAACTTATCTATCGCATACAAGCTTTTTCTTCGCCGCTTCCGCATCCCAAGAACCTCCCCTTCCCACTGGTCCAAATACCATATACCATTGGCCTGGGATTTTTTTATTTTTTTAGCCGCCTTGGCCGTACAGGTTTAACCCGGTTTTCGAAAAGCAACAGACCTCCCCTTCGAAAACGGTGGTAAACGTGTTGCATGAGGTTTCGTACTTGAACCTCCACAAGGGGAGAAGTTATACGACTTGAGGCAATATCTGATTACAAATCCATCTTGCTGTCGATGATTATTTGCCAATTGATTTTCTATATACCTTTCCTGATTTAAATTGTGGGGGAAAGACGTCACCTTATTTTTGTGGAGAAAATCGCTGGCTTAGGTTTTATTCTCTTTTGACTTGGGGAAAACTTTATACCACCCAAAAAAGACACCCTTTTGTTTGGGGCCCTTTTCCGTTATCCCGAGGTTAAAGACTCACACACACCCCCATATTATTCCCAAAAAAAACATAAACGGATTCGAAAAAAGAAGGGGGCCATTGGACAAAAAAAAAAATATAGAGACAAAAATTAATTCCGCAAGGAATTAAACAGTCTGCAAGAAGGATTAACAGGAAAAGCCGGATACATCTGCCTAGGATACAGGATTATATTATCATGCAATCCTCATATCCTACAGACGATGATTCCAAGGTTACCTTGCCAGCTGCAGAAGTCACATACGCAGCGAGTACGCTGAGCAGCCAGACCATCACCGCCACCAATAGCAACAGCAATAATATTGGCCATAACCTCAGCAAAGCACATACCCTCGCCGTTCCAGACGAAGCTGCAGACAGGCAGTACGTCGTTGGTGAGCCTATCGATCTTGATAGGATATGTTCGAGAGATACGACTAGAACGCATAGATCGTGTCGTGAACACCATGGTATAAGTAAAGTAAAGGCTACAAGAGACGATGAAGAAGAAGATGAGAAAGATCTTGAAAAGTGTGCAGATATTAAGGGGAAGATTGCGTCGAAAACAGGGAGCGAAGGGAGCAGTAGCGATGATGAAGATGATGAATTCCTAGTAGATTGGGATGGACCAGACGACCCCAACAATCCTCTAAATTGGTCGACAAAGTACCGGTACTTCTGCCTGATCACAATGGCATTGCAGACGCTTGTTGTGTAAGTGTATTTACACCATTATCGTTGTAGTCTCGTTACAACATATACTAATTCTTGAGAATATTAATAGGGTCTTCTACTCTTCCTCATACATATCCGGTGCTCCGGGTATGATGAGAGACTTTGGAGTCGAAAATAAAACAATTGTGGTCCTTGGTATCACAACCTACTTGCTTGGACTGGCATTCGCACCGCTTATATTGGCCCCGTTGTCAGAGTAAGTCTTCATAAACCTCGTTTACTATGAGCGTGATACTAATAATCCGGTAGAATGTACGGTCGCCGCAAAGTAAGTCTAAATAACTATAGAGAATATAGAATTCATACTACCAAGGTTACGCTCGAAACGTTTCTAACGAAAATAATTAAATGTAGCTCTACGCTATTTGCATGGCCGTCTTTATCGTCCTCAGTATCCCACTCTGCCTAGCGAAGAACATGCCCACTATAATCGCCGTCCGCTTTCTAGCTGCCTGTGCAGGCGCAGTAACACTCGCAAACGGACCGGGTACCTTGGCTGATATCTTCAAACCCGAAGACCGTTCCACCGCCTTCGCCGTCTTTGCCATCGCCCCCATGAACGGACCCAGTTTCGGCCCATTGTTTGGTGGAATCCTATACCGTGCGTAAAATCCCATTATACCACAACTTCAAACGACAAGTAAAATACTAAAGATAGAGACCATAGAATACCTGGGCTGGCGCTCTCTGAACTACACCGTCCTAATCTTCGCCGGAGTAATGTGGATCGTTGCCTTCATCGTCCCCGAAACCTACGCACCCCACCTCCTCCGTGAAAAAGCCGCCAAAAAGCGTCTCGAGACTGGTGACTCCCGCTACCACTCCCGTTATGACTTCACCGCGACATTCTGGTCATTGCTATTCACCAACTTGACCCGTCCCATCAACATGTTATTCACCGAGGCCATCTGCGCTTGCTGGGCGGTTTATGTTGCTGTCATATACGCGATTTTGTATATGAGCTTCGTGGCGTATCCGATTATTTATTCGGAATTGAGGGGTTGGGAGGCAAAGTACTCCGGTCTAGCGTTCTTGGGCATCTGCGCGGGTACTTTCTTGGGTATTGGATTGGACCCGGTCGTGAGGTGGGGGTACAATCGTCATAAAATTGATCCAGAGACTGGCAAGTACGTTTATAGATTGCCGTCAATCCTCTTACATATCTTTTAAAGAATATCAAACTAACTAAATCTTTAGAATCCCACCAGAAGCTCTAATCTGGAGCGTCTGCATCGCTGCGGTATTGTCCCCCCTCGGATTGTACATCTTCGCATGGACCTCGGACCCCAGAATCGTCAAGCCATGGATTTGGAGTATTCTGGCTGGTATCCCCTTCGGTACCGGTAACGCCCTGATCTTCATCCACGGCTCAAATTACTTGGTAATTCGCACGATATTTTACTTAGCAATGAATGCATCACTAATATATAGCTTAGTTGAACTCCTACTCGATTTACGCCGCTAGCGCCGCCGCCGGTAACACCGTTGCTAGAAGGTATGCACACACCGATTTATTCTATAATAATACGCAACTAACACTTTAATAGTATCCTCGGTGGCGTCCTCCCCCTCGTCGCCCCCAAGATGTACACCGCCTTATCCCCCTCCATTGCGAGCACCGTCCTAGCAGCATTAGCCACAGTTTTGATCCCAATCCCCTGGATCTTCTACAAATGGGGAAAACAGATCCGTCATCGTTCGCCGTTATTGATGACCTTGGCAAGAGAGCAAGATGGGTATTAAGATGATTATACCTACTATTAGAAGAAGAAATTTGATGAGGAATATACGAAATGAATATAGAAAGAAGATCGAGGAAAGGACGGATTCGGCGAGTAGTGCGAGATAAATGAAAAGAGAAGGAGTAGTCGAGAATACCCATATAGGTAAGTTACACGAACCATAATATAACCCACGCCAACCAAACGATCACATTCCACAAGACCACATCCACCGCCACCATCGAAACGGAAGACGGAGACGAAGAATAATCGATTATAACCTTCGAATAAGAAATATGAAAAGAAAGAAAAACGAGTTATTGATAACGAAAGAAACCTGAAAGATACCCCTCAGAGCTCCCCTTGCTTCTATTGTTCCTTTTTTTTTTGTTCCTCAGCTACTACTAATTCAATTAGAATGGATACTTAACATTTAAAATAATCCTAGCTACTTTATATCCAATTATACACAATACTATACCCTATTGATACACCTCCTCTATCTATACAGACTAGCTAATGGCCCTCTAAACACCTCCTGTTCCCAGCCCTTCCCTTCTTATGTAAAAACAATAAATATGGTCAAAGAGGCCCAAAATGTATAATATCTAAAGACACTACCCACATCCAGTCGCACAAGCTAGAAGCTCCAGGTGAGCGCGGCTGGGAGATAAATACCACAAAAAGTTGTAACATTCATTAACCGCCGCGGTCGAACGGGTCAGGCCTAACTGTTAACTTACTTAATCCTCGCATCAACATTCCAGCCAAACGATAGTATACTTACCCACTTAGCCTAACCATCTAGTAACTAGTAAGCATTACTTATATAAGCTTAAGTGGTTATAAAAAAGCGTATGTGACAGGTAATGCATAATATGCGCATATATGCATCTGGTCTCGAGGCTACGTGCATATAAAGCCCCGCCCGACAAGCCAACTGATATCCCCGCCCCGATGTCTAGAAAGGATGGAACGAGATACCAGACTAGTTAAATTCCAGCTATCACTTCCTAAGATCGACTCACTAGACTAAACAACCCCCGATGTTGGACGGTAATCCGGCCTCTATCAATTCGAACTTTTACAGAATCAATTTATAGTTTAGTACTACAAAACCTTTCCACGCGGTTCTTAGCAATGGTATTGTGATTTAAATATGAGATGATACATAATTTCTTTTATCAACCGGACCCCGGTGTAGGGACCAAAAGGTCGAGTGGCCCAGGACGAAGATAACGGGTCCGGGCTCTCCAACCTCACCCCCCTCCCGGTGCCCGACAAACTCAACAACAATTATAACGAAGCTTGTAGATGGAAAATACGCCGCATATAGAACAAATTTAAATACACAACCGCCCATCGATGCATCATAAACTTAACAAGCAAACGCCTCATTCTTGCTACAATACTGATACAAATGCACCCCCTTCGCATCCAATTCACAATTTGGTATCGGTCATAACATCATATTATGCAATTGAACCAGAAGAACACAAAGACGAGCTATGCTTATCGTGATACAGGCTGGACTGAACAAAAATGAGGTCCAGAAAGACTAACCCAGGGGACCAAGATGCATAGAAAAGAAGCATACCTAGAACTATAAAAAAGGGGGTAGCAGGGAAGGGAAGGAACCGTTAATGAACTCACCATTCGTAGTACCACAATATTTCGTTATATAGTATAGTCATCGATCATAGCTAGCCGCAGCCCAGTTAATCGCTCGCACTTAATCCCATAACTTCACGACAGACGCATCCGTAAGAAAAACTTTAGCGGGACAAAAACAAGAAAAGCACACAAGGAAAAGGGAACCTAATCTTCATCTCCATTACTTCATTCATTCTCATTCTCATTCTTCTGCTATCGACAACATCTCCTCATCAATATAACCATATACTATAATCTAATCTCTCGACACTCTCTTCCCCTCAACCCCTCCGCAACATGAATAACTCCTCATTCCGTAGCAAGGTACCTATGGAGGGTAAGTTAATGGTATATAAAAAGATCCCTAATTGAACAAGAAAGGAAGGAAAGAAGGAAAATGAGAGATATGAGAAAAAAAGGCCGCAACCACACAATACACCCCCACCCTATAACGCCAGTTGTATATAAATAACAGTGATAAAAAAAGAAACAGAATCTCGAACCATTTGACGGAACACCGGCGCTAAAGTAAAAAAGGTCATGCCCATTAAAAAAACATATAAGGGGGTATATAAAGTAGTACGAGTATAAAGGAAAACCAGTGTGTCCGTGTGCTTCGATGATTGTTAAAACGAAAAGGTAAAAAAGCCCTCCCAGCAAACCGTGTTATGTATAAAGCCCGCGCATAAAAAGCAAAATAGCAAAATAGCAGCAGGCGACATCATCCTATACCTGGTGGAGGGTGCTCAGCATCATGCTCCATGCCTTCGAAAAGGAAGCTTGGTGTATGAAGAGGGAGCAGCCACCTATTGCTGTCCTTCAATTGTCACCCTCTTGATGACTGGGCTGCCCTCCGGTAATCCTTCCGCAACTCTCTTGACAGTCGTACCGCTCTTCGCTTGCCCCATGGCTTCCGCTGCCTTCTTCTCCTTCGCGTTCTTTAGGACCTGGAGGAATTCAAGCCGTTTCTTTGCGTCTAACTTCAGGCCCGCCAAGACTGAGCTCGGTATCGCTGGTTTAGCGGCAGTAGGAGTGGGTGTAACGGGTGTTGCTTGCGGTTGTGGTGATTGTTGTGGTGGCTGCGGTGGCGGTTGCTGCAGTCGTTGCTGCAGCTGCTGCTGGGTAAGAGTAGAGACCCTTTGTACCGTAGGAACCTGTGGAACAGCCACAGGTTTCGCAACCGGGATCGGGGCTGAGGCGGCAGAGAGGGTACTGGTGGCCTTGTGTACTGGCTGCGCGGATACCCCGGGCCGCATCTGCGCTCCATCCGCAGTCGTAACTTGCCCAACAGCTAGAGCAGCAACATGAGGCTTGGGAATCGGCGCCTTTGGAAGCGCGCTCTTCACCACCTGCACTTTGGAGCCGCTACTTTTCTTAAATTCGGCCCAAAGCGCTCTACGTACTTCAGGTGAATTGATGTTGTTGGTAGGGTTCTTCCGAATATGCTCTTTCATTATGTTGAGGAAAATCGGGTTGTCCAACAGGTCCTTAGCCTTACTATCGACTGCCATGGACGCCGATGCCTTCGGAGCAACGGATGATGTGGTGATGCCAGAGACTGGGCGGCTGGTAGGGACCCCAGTGGCGGGTTGAGGAGCCATCGATACAGCGTGTGTCGCGGCCTTTGGTGGTTGAGGGGCCACAGGGGCGACAGCTTGTCGAATAGGCGCCTGGGTTTGCACGGAAACAGCGGATCGGATTTGTTGTGGAACTTGAGTCGTATTTGCAGTGGTGTGAACGGGTTTCGCTTGTTGGGTCGGATTCCAGGTTGGCGGAGTAAGAGCAGCCGCGGGAGCGGGGCGAGGTTGAGAGACCACGCCATCCACAACATGCACTGCTGCTCTCGGGGTAACGGACCCACTATTCGAAGAAGGCGCCCTGTTGACAACCGGCGTAGCTGGTGTTGGCGCAGCTTGATAAGTTGCTTGCGAGTAGCCTTGGATCCCGCCTTGAACCGGCTGGTACTGTTGCGCAAATTGATTCGGATGGACATAGTGTCCGCCGGTAGTATTGGCGGTGCTTCCCTGGCCCCAACTTCCTGAAGGCACTATCTGCCCGCCGGCAGACTGAATGGAAGATTGGGCCGGATGCGGGCTCCCAGTAACCGGCTTTCTCTTCTTCCGCTCCTTTTCGATATTCGCACCCTCCACGAGCTCCCATATATAACCTTTACCCGACCTAGGCCCCCTCTTGAATAAACTCGACCCACCACCTTCTCCGGACCCCCGCAAATTATGTCGTACAGAGGATTGCCAACCTGTCGTCTCCGCTCGAACCTTAAAGTAAGGATACGAGTTCTCCAAGCTCCTGTAAATCTCCGGTAACGTCAAAGCCTTCTTCTCAGAGTTCATGATGGCGTCGTAAATCATGACCGTGTACGGCATTTGTGGCTTCGCTAGCTGCTCAGGTGTATAGTCTTCCTCGCGAGCTGGTGGAGACTTGGTCCGCTTCCGCTTCCGCTCCTTCGGTACCTTGACAGGTTTGAGATCCTTCTGCGCCTGCTTCTCTCTAATCTTCGCTTCCTTCTCCTCCATCTTTTGCTTCCTCTTAGCTTCTTTCACCATCTGCATCTGCATCTTCTCCCCTTCCTTCGCAAATAGTTGGTCGACGGGTAAGCTTCCATACTTCGTCATGTCTAGACCGGCGACATTGCCACCGTTAGCCAAAAACTCTTCTTGGGCCTGTCGCTTGAGAAGCTTCTGTTCTCTAACGGAGATTCCATTCTTCGGCGGCCGGCCACGGCCTCTCTTGACCGTCGGCGGCGGTGGCATAAGCGAAGAATCATCCGTGCCATCCAGTTTCGAAGGTCTAGGTGTCCCGACGTCGTGACTCGGCTCCCGGCTATCAATATCGCTCCCCTCATCTTCGTCGTCACCGTCATCCGAATCATGGCCGGATTCCATATCGCTTATATCCTGCGCCATCTCTTCTCCAAGTATATCCAGATCATCCATTTCAGCATCTTCCAGACACGCGGACTTCGACTCGTCTTGATCGGGGAGGAACCATGTAAAGGCTAGGTTTCCGAATTGAATAACATCCGAGTTTTCCAGCGTAGCCTTCTTTCCGTTCGGATACCCCCTCGTCTTATGCTTATCTCGTAATAGCCTGAATCCCGTGTCGCAAAGTGATGTAAGTGTCCATGATGATGCTTCATAGTCGTATTGAATTCGCAAATGTCGTCTCGAGATTGAAGAAATATCTATTTCGGGTGGTGGGAACAATGGGACCTTGACTTCGTCGAGGGTAAGAATGCTATCTCCAAAGTGATTTTCGGCTTTCCGCTTCTTCTTGGAGAAAGAAACCGCCTCTTTGTCCTGCCTGCCCAAAACGACGTTCAATCCACTTAGGTAGAAATCTTGACCGTAGTGAAATTCCAGCTTCGCAAAAGCCTCGATTCGCGGCGTAATCCCATTCTCCGGATTGGTAGGAAACCAAGCTCCGCCATCAACTTGCATTAGAAAGTCTTCCGTTGGAATGACCGACGGGAAGTCAATCTGCTTGAGGTCGACGGGGGGGTGGTCGAGAGTCTCTAAAAATCCAATAGGAACCTGCGACAAAGTAGAAGGAACAATGTCAGTAAAGTCAAGGTTTTCCGAAGCAATTAACGCCTCAAGATCATCGACTCGAATTATCGATTGAAGCCAGTCCATGTTTGAATAACCAAGCCGAATCCCTTCATCGCCAGGGTCCTCCACCTCCACCTGAGTATCGAGACTACTCATTGAGTCCGTTGCAGCCATGGCTGCGATTTAAAGGACTTCTTGCCAGAAAGTACGGCAGCGTGGGGAGGATTAAGACTGGGGAATAGGTGAATGGAGTAGTCTGCTGGAAAGGCAGTATATCGAAGTATATAAAAAGATTGTGTATGTATATAAAAAAAGGTGTAGACAAAATACTGTCGAGAGAAGGGAAGAGGAAGATGGGAAGAAAAAGAAGGTTTGACAAAAATGTCACATTTTTTTTCTTGTTGCAAAAAAGTACTTAGATGGGGAAGGACAGGGAATGGGCCAGAGTCGACAAGGTTAGTTAAAAGAGAGACAAAAGAGCCAGAAAATCCAAAGCTAATCCCGTTACTTCTGAATAGGCGATGCAAATCGGGATGCGACAGATAAATACTGTGCAAATTAGGAAATCTCGAATCCGCGCAAACATTCAAGCTTACCTTGGGAGTCGTGGTCGAAACATCCTCGTGGACGTCGATTATAGAGTCTGGAGACGTTTTATGGAGTTGTTCTTCTTTGCTGTCGCTTGTAATCGGCGCCGATGATGTGTCATCGGCGGTCATAATCAGAGCATCCTCGTTGATGCCGCTGTGAGCGCTTTCGGCGGGTGAAGTAGCCATGGTATTGATACCGTTGGCCGCAGCAGCACTTTCCCGTCTGGTGGGAGCTGCGGTCCCATGATCATGGTCTGTATCCGTCGAAGGAGGAGCTACCGGCGTCTTAGTAGTCTCAGAACCTCCATGATGAGTAGTAGAAAGCCGCGCCTTTTGGTGGTGGTGGTCTTCAGCTCTGTCTTCCCCAACGAACATGGCTTCATCCGGCGATGGGCACGGCGTCATGATCTGCTGCTGCTTCGCTTGAACAGCGGTAGCAGCAGCAGCACCATTAACGCGCCCTTCTTTTTGTCCGTAATGTTGTTCGACGTCAGCCATTGTTTCGCAGGGGACGGTATTCGTAGACTTCAGGGTACGGGTGGTTGTCGGCCTTGGGTGATGGTGTTCTCGGTCGGCGGATACCGTCCGAATACACCTTCTCTCGCCGGATGGGGTTGTTGTTCTTCCTGATCAGGTATCCAAGGATTGGTCTCTAGGACCAGTTTGAGGGTATTGAGTCTTCTTGAGGCTCAAACCCAAAATGATTCGTGGACAGAGGAGATCCCGTGAATCGAATCAACGTTTGCTTTCCCTTGAGGTAGATAGGGTCGAATGCAAGGTACCGCCGGTGGGTATGTATTAGGTATAGAAGTTGGGTGGATTGATGATGCTAAAGGTGTACGGTAAAGGGTAAATGCAACTGGAACCTAGCCCGCTTGTCGTCGGAGGCAGAGACACAGAAGACAGAGAGCTAGAAGAAGGTCGGGGATATGTCGGATATAGTCGGAATGGTCTATATATCAGTGGTAAGGCAGTTGATGAAGCCTTCGAATCGGTCCGAGTCGGTGAGAGGACGAACCGATGAAGGTTTGGTGATGGTGGTTTGGTTTGGGGGAGAAGGAATCCGAAGTTCGAAAGGTCGAAAGGTCGAATGGGGGGGGCTAACCGCCTAACTACCAAGGTCACTGCTCCGTAACGACTGATGAAGGCCGGCCCAGGCGATGGACTTGGTTGCTCAGTTGCTTCGTCAATTGGGATTGGGGGTGTGTTGCGCGTTGCACACAACACAACACAACACGCAACACACGGCACGCAACACGCAACGCAACGCAACACACAACACCCCTCCATTCATCCATCGCAACCTCCCATCGCCCGCTTTTTTTTTTTTTTTTTTTTTTTTTTTTTTTCCCTCTTTTTTTATTATTTTATTAGTTTGCCCGCTTTCGCATTTCTAAGAACGAAAGAAAGAAACCCACCGCCGCCTGGACCCGGGCAGGTTTTGTCCAGAAGGTAACCCCTTCGAGCAGCTGGATCTGTATCACCGCAGAAGCCACCGCAGTGTTTCCTGAACAAAAGTGCAGCCCAGCCGCAGCGGAGCGAAGCGAAGTGAATCGAAGTGCAGCGGTGCGGTTTTGAAGCAGCAGCAGCATGTCTGTCTGTTTTAGCACCAGGAATCCAGGCCAATCCCGACAAGGGGGCACGCCAAATACCACCAAATACCACCACCACCTTCATTCATTCATTTATCATTCATCAGTATATAATCCCTCTTCCCTTTCTTTCCCTTTCGTAGCCCACACGCCTGCGGTGGAAAAAATTAAACGGGGGAAAACGTGACATCGATTTTTATAATTCAACAAAGGGAGCCGGACGGATAAGGAATACAGAGAAGACCAAGAGGACGAGGACGAGGACGAGGACAAGACGAAGACGTTCGAATACCAACATTCCATTTCCTGCGCTATTACTCCGACACTTCCGATATCACTGCATCGATCTCATCGTAGGCATCACCGTTGTATCTGTATATCCACCCGTCTCTCGAACACCATATTGAACCCCCAAGAGACCAAGGCGAAAGAAGAAGTGCGATTCCGACATCCAGCCGGACCGGAACAGAGAGGATACAATAATAATCCAGTCCCTCCATCATCGACCATCTGCCGTAAGCGATACGATACGTACGATATACGAATCCGAACGAAAAGGAGAAAGAAACCGAAAGAAAAGAAAAGGCCGTCATCTTCGCGGTTCGTGCAGCCCGTAATCAGCGAACACGCACATCGGCTGCGGTGGTTCTTTCAAAGGCGACCGGTCATATCAATCGATTGTTCATCGTTGATTGGACCTGTCGACAGACCGTCCTGTGCTTGTGGGACGACTTCATCGAAACATACCACAGACAACGCAAACCCTTCCGGTTCAAAGGACAATATAACTCCATCGAGTTCCTCAAAAGCAACCTTCTCGGACAGAAGTACATCCATACGTACTACATACAACCAGTAGCCCAACATGACTTACAACCCAGGTCCGAATGTTATGAGACGGTAAGCGATCCGATTTGTCGATATCATCTCGAAGTGGTTGAGAAACAGCGTCCTCGAGAAACCGAAACGAGAAAAAAAAAAAGGGCGACTCTGAGACATGTTGAAAGTAACGCATCCGGACGCTGACAAGAGCCACTGGGTATTAGGAAGCTTGTCATTATCGGCGACGGTGCCTGCGGGAAGACCAGTTTACTAAGCGTCTTCACCCTCGGATACTTCCCCGAGGTGAGTGCCATTCCCTATATACTCCACATATCACTATTTTCTCAAATAGATACTAACAGCATACCCCCACTTAGCAATATGTAAGGCATACAATTCCAAGAGACCTATCCGACGGTCCATTCACTAATGTCAGGTTATCCAGATCCCCACGGTATTCGAAAACTACGTCACAGATTGTCGAGTACGTCCTTGCCTACATTCTATAATAATAGAATGAACGATTCTAACGATTTGTTTTTCAGGTCGACGGCAAGTCCGTACAGCTAGCATTATGGGATACCGCCGGGCAGGAAGATTATGAGGTAGCCCCTCCTTAAACCCTCAGCATACAACATCATCTAACAAAACCTACAAAACACAGAGACTACGACCCCTCGCATACGCCAAGGCACATGTCATCCTAATCGGATACGCCGTAAACGAACCAGAATCTCTAGAAAACGTCAAAGAAAAGGTACCCATCTTAACTCCCAAATCTATATATGCCTCCAACATCATATAACTAACTTTCAGCACAGTGGATAGAAGAAGCCCACGAACGCTGCCCGGACGTCCCAATCATTGTAGTAGGCCTCAAGAAAGACCTCCGCGACGACCCTGTCGCCAAGGAAGACATGCGCAAGAAGAGCCTGAAGTTCGTCCAACCAAGCTACGCCGAGAACGTCGCCAAACAGTGCGGCGCCAGGAAGTACATGGAATGCAGCGCGAAGAACGGCGAGGGAGTTGACGACGTATTCGAGGCCGCCACGCGAGCTGCCATGCTGACGAACTTCGAAACGAAGGGAAGCAGCGGCTGTTGCGTCGTTTTATAATCTCGAATCCTCATTCCTCCCTTAAAAAAACAACGACATGATCATTCCGAGACTGTCAACCTTGCCCACTGACGATTTAAAACCGCCTCGTCTCAACCAGCCAACCATTCAACAGGCTTTCCCTCTCCACCAAAATACTCAGTTTTCCTTATATCATACTGCTTTATATCTCCGGAGTTCGGCTTCACGGTTCCCACCCAAAAATGATATCCCATCGTCCGTTCTTTCTCCTTTGCTTTTCAACCCCCAAAACACAAAACATGTCAGCAAATGCACCAAAAGGGAAGGTAATACCTCCACACCACAGCATCAACAGTCATCACCATCATCACTTCCATTCCCCGTCTCCATAGCCAGCCAGCACTCGACATCTCGAGCCTTTTACAAGTTGTGTCATATCAGTTCTTTTAGCTTGTCTTTTTTTTTTTTTTTTTTTTTTTTTGCTTTCACTAGGCAAGGGGCGGGTAAAAAAGTGCAAAGGAAATTAATCCGGAGGAAAAATAGAAATCTTGTCTTCTTCTTTTTTTTGTTTTTGATCATAACTCTCGGTCGTCCAAGTTCTACATTTTTTAACTTCAGCTAGTGTACTCTGTCCTTTCTTTCTTTCGTTTCTTTTACCGTCATCAAATACTTTAAACTATCGAATCAGAGACAGGGTGTTTTGAACAAAAGGTAGAAGGGGGTCCGTCTCGTTACATACTAAACCCTCCTACTACTTTCCTCCCTTATAACTTCTTTTTATATAACTTCTATAACTTTGGTCCAATCATGCATAACGACAAAAGATACTTCGATAGGCGAACTTTTAAACTTTTCACCAGCCACATTTAAGATTTGTCGCGAACTATTTTTATCCTCACCCGTTTATTTATAACCAGCTTCTTCTTTCGATATCGATGCGACCTTTACATGTAACCACTGCGATCCCTTTCTTTCTTTCATACATCTCAAATCGCATTACCCAGTCTCGCACCAGGAGTAAGATCCCTAAAAGGAACCACCATCATTTGTATACCAGAAAGTAATCCAAAGCCTCGAAGAATAAACAAAAAGAACACCGCCGTAGTATGCCATACCCAAAGAAACCCCCCAAACCCATCCCATCCAAAAGAATTACACCTTACTGCTCACCAGCCCCTTCCCCCCACTAACCCCACTGCCACCTACAGTACTAGTATTCGCAGTACTAGTATTCGCAGTACTAGTCTTAGCAGCAGTACCACCCCCCGCAATCCCCTCCAAAAACCTCCCCACCCGCCCCAAAAAATCCTCAAAAACCCCCTCCTCACACCCCCCAAAATTATGCGTCGCCCCCTCAATAACCCCACTGTTCCCCTTATCAACATTCACCCCCTTCCTCTCACAAACCCTCACCCACCTCGCCACCAAAGCCGCCTTATCAACCCCAGCGGGCACAAACTCATCCCCCCCGCTGTAACAAACCAACAACGGCGTCTCCGCCGGCACAACCCCCCCAAACGTCCCCTCCAGCACCTCCTCTCCAATATCGGAACTGAAAAAATCATCCTCCCCATCCATATTCGGCGACGTAAGCGAATACCACCGTTCCGCCGAACACGGCGCCTCGAACACCGCCTTCGTGATCTGGGCAGGCATTATCTCCCCCCCGCGGCCGGATTTAATAAGTCGTGCGGCATGCTTCCAACTCCTATCGTAACTCTCCTTCCCCATCATAACCACCATCGCCTCGCGATCGCTGACGGGAGCCTGGAGTATCGCCCCGTCGAGTCTTCCGTGCGCCTGCTGCGATACTTCAAGTCGGCAGAGGTAGTGCATTATATCCTGACACCCCGTCGAGTGGCCCATAACCACCACCCTGGGCCGCGACAATTGGATCTTGAAGTATGAAATACACAACGCCAATTCCTTCGCATCGCGGGTTAGGTTCCCCGTCCCTTTTAACACCCATCAGTAACCAAACCCCTCGTGATTTGAAAGAAGGGACCACATACCCCATCCGCTTGCTGTAGACGATATAAGGACTTGAACAACGGACCAGCCGGTTCTATAACCCATCAGCTCCACATCCACACCACTATAAAAAAAAGTGAAAACAAACCTCACCAAATCCCCCACATAAGGCACAGTCAAAAGATTATCCCCCAACCCCCCCACAAACAACAGCGTATTAACCTTCCCCCCCTTCCTCAACGCCTCAGAATCGAACTCAAAAGCCGTCAACTCTTTCGTCTGTTCCAAAAATAACCGTCAAAAAAATAATAATAAAAACGTCAGCTGTAAAAATCCTCCAAAATAGCGGATCTGAATCCATTTGTTGAAATAGTAAATGATCCCTGCCGCTTTATGCACCAATCGAACAAGGAAGGGTCAACAGACGTAATGATGTAAAACACCAGGGTAGCTCCTAGGCACAAACGTCGCCCGCGGCTCTATCGCATCCATCTTCCAGAATCGCAATTGCAATCCCGTCTAGAAAAAACCGGCGCAAAGCAACCAATTACTAACAAAAACTCCCAATACAGGAGCAACAAAAGTCTGCCGTATTCAAAAAACGTGTAAGTGCGGGGTTGAACCGGATATCGATGGAAAGCAAAGGGGAGAAGAAAAAAGCGGGAAAGAAGGGAATGGGGCAAAAAGTATGGGGTAAAAGAGGCTGGTGGGTTGCAATTGTTGACTAAGGTTGCCCCCTCCATGCGCGCAGGGGAGTTGGAGGGAACTCCATCGCGGGGCAGGTTTATAAGCTTAAATAGCCGAATATCATCGATATAAAAAAAGAAATCCATTCATTATCAACCACCCCGGAGTCCACCAAAGAAAACGCCAGTGCATCATCGCTATGTAGATGACAAGACCAAAAAATAACCAAAAGACGGATAATCCGGTAGAATATAATCCCACCAAACCAGCCTGTACACTCGCTCATAATATTCATAGACAATCGAGTCAGAAATGGCCCGACAAAAAAGGGTGTACAAGAAGTCGAACGAGTCAAGATCCTGTAGAGTAAAAGAAATTAAAAGAAAAACGTAAAGAATCCTCTCCTATCAAAGGAAAAGAAACAAGCCCCCCAGGCTCGTAAATTCATAGCCCCCCGCAGAATCGAGGGAGGAATTTAAATCCTCAACCGACTCAACTTCTTATCCAAACTCTCCCTATAAGCCTCCAACTCCTCCGACGTCTCCGTCTCCAACCCAGCAAGCGACCCCTGAATGTGCATCTTCAAATTGATGATTGTCTGCAACATCTTCTCGATCTCTCCGTGATAGAACTCTCGTAGAACATGGGCCCCATGCGCCAGCTGGTCGTACTCGATATTCACCGACTGCAGTCTTTGTTCCAGTGCCAACAGCCCGCTTTGGGCGTTGATACGCATGGACTGCAGCTCGCGCTCCAACTTTTCGATTTCCGCATTCGAGGCTGATGTTTCCGTAGCTGAGGTCTATATACCAAAAAAAAATTAGCATCCTGCTCAAAAAATCTAAATAGAAATAGGTAGTACTAACCTCCTTGATCTCACTATACTCATCATTCACCGCCGAAAGTTTCGCCTCAAGCGTCTCCAGCTCCTCGGCTTTATCCTTCAACGTCTCCTGAATATTATCCAACCGATCCTGATTCTTAATACTAACGTCCTGCGCATTATGAATCCTCGTCGCAATCTCGTTCCGGAAATTATTCAAAGTCGGCTTGACATCATGCCTCAGATCCAACGTCAGGACCTGTCGAGGATTATACCCAACCCCGACATCGTACAACAACCTCTCATCATCCCCGCTGCTCCCCTCGGGCGCCGATTGAGCCGCCTTCGTAAGCGGGATGATATCGATCTCGCAACTCTGCCCGTTCGATATCGTAACCCCGATTTTGTATCCGAGCTCGTTGTACCTCTTAACCGCGTGCTCCAACAGCTCCAACTTCTTCAACGCCTCGGCTTCCCTCCCCGCCGCGATTCCATTCGCTTCTTCGAGCTTAACCTCCACCCCTTCCAGTCCCTTTATCAACTTCTCCCTCTCCGTATTCATCCGGTCGATATCCGCGGTAGACAACCCCTGCCGATCAACAGCCTGCTGCAACTCCACCTTCTCAATCTCAAGCTTCCCAACTTCCTGCCTCACACTCTCCCCTTCATCCTTCAAAGCCCCATTAACCGCCCGAATATGCCCCATCTTCTCCCTCTGATGCTCAATAAACTTCCTAAATTTATCCTGATCATTCCTCAAAGTCTCCCCCTCGCTCTTCAACCGATCCAACGGACTCTTCCCGCTCTCATCCTCCAACTCCGAAATCGCATGAACCAGCGCATCGTACTCCGCCTGCAAACCCCCCAAACTCTCCGCATCCTGCGCGCTCCTCCCCTCAAACTCCTCCACCATCTCCGCCTTGAACGGCGAAAAGTCATCCTCGTCGTTGAGCCATGTCGTATAACACTGTGATAAATATCTATACCCGACCTTCGACGTCCCAATATCCAAACTCTGCGACTCGATAGCTTCGTCGTAGTGCCCGGAATCGAAATTATCCAACGCTTGAACCAACTGCACCATCCAGTGCAACAGCCCCAAATACGTCGGCCAATTATTCGCCCCGCCGACGGCTCCCAGCTGTGCTTTCGTAATATTCCCCAGGTAAGGGTATTTAATCCCCTTAAGCAAAGGCATAACCTCCGTCTCAACCGCCTTCAACGAAAACTTAAAATTCGGATCGAGACGATGATAAAGCCACTGGAAGATAGTCGTAAAATCCTTCTGCATCGGCGAACTCAACGCCCTCGGTCCTAGATTATGCTTCGTCTCCAACTCAAAGTTGTATTGCAGGAGGTACTCTTGAATCTCTTGCGCCATTTTATTCCGAAAATTCGGATCGCGGAGGGGTCGCGGGTCCGTTACTTTTCCCGACCCGGCACCGGCGATGGCGCTGGAGCCCGATGTGCCGAAGAAACTACCTCCGCCGCCTACTCCCCCCCCACCCCCTATTCCACCACCACCGAGGTTGGCACCAACCGAGGGGCGGGAGTACATGCTACTCCTCCTCTGATCCATCATTTGCGGCGTAGACGATGTCGGAGCATACGATTTCCTCGACGAGGGAATATTAAACCCCCCTCCACCACCACCCAGTCCACCGATACGGGATTCGCGACGATTAGCAGTCTGAGCTCCCATATCCAGAAGGTTTCCGGCAAGACTACCACCAGAGCGTGACGGGAGCATGGAATGTCGAAAGTTAGGAGCAGACGGACGACCGCCCTGTTGGAGACCCTGGTTCGATGCCGACCGTTTTAGGGCAGATGTCGGCTGCGGGATGGAGGTGAGGTTGTTGACAGCGGAGAGCGTCTGCAGCAGACCACGTTAGCTATCATGATGCCCTCCAGAGGTAGATGGTAACGAGTAAGTGGATGGAAATACCTCTCTAGGGCGCTTAAAGGCGCTGAACAAATTAGTATCCTGCGACATGGCGCAAAGGGATGCTGTATCCAAGCTATCGAAAGCTGTGTTTCGTAGCTAGTCCGTAGCTCCCTCCCACGAGATAAGAAAAACGGCCCCGATTATGCTAGGAGCGGTAGCGGTCGTAGATGGCACACGGTATGTAGCGCTAAATGCAGAGTTGAATATTCACGCGAACGGCGATTTCTGCTGGCGATGGCTGGCGATGCCGAAGGGTCTGGATATGTCTGCACCGAAGGTTGAAGGTTGAGGTTGAAGTCGAAGTGAGAAGCACGTTGTTGGTAAACAAAGAAATTTGGTGCGACAACACACGCTTAGCAACCACCACATATTCTCACACATCTCTCGACACGGATCCTGCCTTAGTCTCCCTCAATATATCATATTGCGCTCTACGACCTGGACATCGATATCATTAGGGTGTATATACGAAGGGTAGGTAGGTATATAGTGTTTTGGTAAAGTAAGGTAAAGTAAAGTAAAGTAAAGTAAAGCAAAAGTATGTTCTATAACCTCAAAGCTTCGAGCTTCGAGCTTCGAGCTTCGAGCCTAGAGCCTAGGTTCTATACAAAAACCCCAACCAAGGAAGACCATCTCAAGAACGCGATTCAAGTTGAACAGCATTATAATTATCTACAATCCCATAAGAATCTCCTTCCTCCCGTAGTTAGTCAGCCGTAGCCTCGAGTGGAAGTCGTCGCGGGAAACTATACAGCCAGTCAATATCATCTCGAATCACAATATAGGAAAAGAAGACTCACTGTAGGCCCCACAAAGCCTCCGATGCCCCGAAAACGCCCCTCGTCCGTGCAGAACCCTCCAGTTATCAAAGACTACCCTCATTAGCAAGATATAAAAAGATAGTAAAGAAGGGGAATACATACTCAACGCCCTCCCCGGCACCAACTGCTCTCTAAACTCCCCATCCGCCCTCTTCAAAACCTCATTCCACTCGAAAATCGCCTGATAAAACTTCTCCACCTCCTCGGGTTCCCCCCACCGATCCATCGTAGCCCTATCCTCATTATTCCACCTGACCTGCACCAACTCCCCCGTCACGGGGTGGTGATTAAACACCGGAAAAGGCGTGTAAGGCTCAATACTCACCCCCTCGTTCCCACTAGCATGCGTGGGGATCCTAACCGCCGACAAAGTCCTGAACGCCTCGGGCTTCTCATCCCTCAATATCCTAGCAGCCCTAAACCCATCCACCAACAACGACTCCCCCCCCTTCCCATTAAACTCCAACAAATGGAACATTTGCAACCCGCAGGGCTCCGTGAAGTATGTGGTATCGGTATGCGCCGGTAACGCAAGATCCGTATACGCCATATCATTCATCGCAAGATCAGCCGTGAAATCCCAAAACCCGCCGTAGTGCGTATGTCTAATATGCGCGATCCTCTCCGCCACCTCCTTCGTAGCCTCGGGCGTAACGGGCACCCCCTCAACAAAACAAAACCCATAAATCTCGATCTTTGAAGTCCACTCCGCCACCCCAGCATCGGACTCCATCACATCCGCATACTTCACCACCGGCATATCACCCTCCAAATCCGTCTTTGACCACAATTTCCTCTGGACGGAGATGTACTTCTCCAACCTCGGAGCGTAGGAATGTCGGTGCAGCCACTCCCAGCTGTATAAACTCTCGTGATCCCCGCGCCATTTGACATATAACCCCTCATCTTTCGGTTCCACAGCCGAAGGGCGGATGTTTAACGGTAATGAAAACGTATCCAACGTCCGCTGTTTGGTCTGCGGATGCATGCACGAGGAACACTGGCAGTGATCTCGCAGCCATATATGCTGGAACGTAGACGTCTTCCCTTCCTCCCATGGCAGCGAGATTTTCTTATCGTCGAATGAGATCTTGTGGTGTTTGGAGATCGTAGGTTGTGCGTCGGCTTTGGTAATGTTGAAGGTTCGCCTTTTGTTGATGATTGATGATGGTGTCGATGATGACGACGGTGATGGTGAAGCTGGCGATGACGATAATGCTTCGGATGGTGCCGGTGAGGCCGGGGAGGTTGGAGCCGGGGAGGTGGAAATGGCTCGGATGGCTTGGAGCCAGGGATTGCGGGAGTGCTGGCAGATAATCTGTCGTCTGCAACCGAAATGCCCGTCAGCTCGTTGTTTCTCCACATTCCGACCTGAGGACAGAAAAATATTACCTAGCAAACCCAGCAGACAAAGACCGCGCAATTGCGACTGTTCGTCTCGACGCCATTGCTGTAAACCTGCGGCCCTGTGTTCCCCTCAACTGGCGGCGGATGGAGCGATGTTTTAAAAATACAAAAAAACGAAGCAGAGAAGATGTTGGACTCGAAGAGATGAGGGAAGAGCAGGCGTCGAGTTGGTTGGATGGTGTGGGTGTGGTCTGATATCATGCATGCAGAAAGAAAGTTACGGCAAAGCAAGGCCCTCGGAAAGACACCAGAACCTGGGGCAAGCCGGCCTTCCCCAGACTCGATTAGATCCGGCTTTTAGTTGCACCCGAACCAGCTTAGACGGCAATTGACGATAAAAGGCGTGCACTAGTTCGGTGGTGAAGATATGTACAATTCCCGATGTCTACCTACATATACATGTGAAAAATGATACAAAAGAGGATAAGGAAAATACAAGAAAAGAAAAGAGAAGAACGCCATGAATAATGCTATCAAACCCCGCCGAAAAGTCTGGACAAAGGAAACCGCCCGACGAAAAGGGCCCCGGGGTGCTACCCATACACGAAAATGGGGAAAGGAAACATGCCGATTAAAAAGGATGTACCCGAAATATATTAAAGCCCAAGGATATGTGAGAAACCGCTCGCAAATATAGTAGTTAGATAAAAAGAAATCGCTGTAGCTGGAATAGTATAACCCCTGTATCATGATATAAAAGCCGCTAAAAGGGAATCAATGAGAGAGAGAGGGAGAGGGAGAGTGAGGGAAAAGGGAAAACTGGGATGCGAGATAGGTCATCTCTTCATCCAGTTGGATGCATTATCGATAATTTGTCTCAGCCGTTCCAGTTGGAACTGAGCTTTTTCCCAATCGTCGGCCTCAACGGCATCGACAATTGCGGGGAACCACAGGTGGTCGAGCTCGCTCCGGACCTATTCAACATTAGTTAGCAATTAAACCTCTTTCACTGTGCTGTTACTGCTATTGGGAAGCGCTACCTGAGGAGCAAATATCGTGTTCTTGAACCACGACCGCCCGGGAACAGCCGACATATCCAGCATATGCGTCTCAAACATCGCAACCTTGTTGTTATGCTCCAGCCTCTCCACCGTCATAGCGGCTGGCTCCGTACCATCCAGTTCGAGCAGAGTATTCTCAAGTTGCGATATAAAATCGTTAAAACGAAGACTATTCTCACGCAGCTTCCTGATCGTATCCTTCATGGGCTTCCAATCGAGGTTTGCATCTTCGTGTCCGTGTCGCCTCCGCTTCGCCCTTTTCTCATCGACCCACTTCTTCAAGTCGTCGAGGTGCCGGTTTAGGGACATCGCGTAATCCGCATAATTAAGAGGGATGACGAGGTTATCGCTCATAACAATCGTAAGAACGCCCCACACTTGGGCTAACAGGGGAACAAATTCCCATTTCGGGTCACCAAACCTGGTCATCCATTCGAAGCTGTCGTAGGCGGAATGAATAGGGAAGGCTTGGTCGCCATCTTCGGATTCGAACCCGAGATCGATCGAAGCCATACCGGCAAAATTGGTGAAGGCGAGACTGTCGGTATTGATGGCCGGACCGGCTAAGCTGCCGTCGCCCTTAGATTCCAGCATCGTCGAGTTCGTAGCCGGGTCCATAAACCATCCAAGCGCGGTATTGAGAGCAAGTTGCATAGCCGGAGAACCTCGAGCTTTGAAGTGTGTGCCGGTGACGGCAGTGCCAACGTTGATGTAGACAACACCATCCATTCGGAGCTCGTTGGCGTATTGCTCGACCCATTCGCTATGAAATCTGTTAGTATATGTGTCGAGGGGCGCCGATATAGAGTAAATTACTCACGTAGACCCAACCATGCCGTACTGGCTACCGTCCCAGCTCGCAAAGTGGATTGTCCTCGCCGGGCGCCACCCAATATCGTACATCTGGCCGAATACCCTCATCAACTCCAGCATTATGGCCGTCCCGGTCATAGAAGTCGCTCCGTAGGCCCACGAATCCCGCTTGCTGCCGATGATGATCGCCTTCCGAGGCTGCTCGAAACCTTCGATCGTAGCGAGAACTGTAAAACCATTAGTATAATCGCTAATAATTAATATCAGTGGCGAAACTCACTATTCCAGATTTTCTGCTTGTCGTGCTCGACCTGCAGATTCATCAAGTTGACCTTGGGACTGTTTTTATCACCAGTCCACCACTCAACGTCAGGAATACCGCCCTGCCAATCTTCGTTGACTTTCGAACCGTGCCCTTTCAGCGCCCCGATAAGCTTCTGAGCATCTCGCCATGACTAGAACACCCCAACCCTCAAAATTAGCCCCGGTTTTCTTCCAACAGGGATCCAATTCCCTCACGAATAACCTACCAAAGGTAAACTGGGAATCTTGTTCATCACCGCGTCTTCCTTCTTTATCCTCTTAGCCTTCGAGTCGCTCGCGATTCCCGGTGAGAGAGGGTCCCCGGGTTGATATCTTGACAATCCGACTGATGCCCTTTGAACAAAATCGTCGGCAGCCCACGGTCCCTCCGGCCACACCTTCCCCTTCAGCATACCGTTCTCCTGCGGGTCGGTATAGATGATACACCCAGCCGCACCGGCGTCCTCGGCCATTTTAACCTTAATCGCAGGGTCGGCTTCCGTTCCAAAGTACCTAACCAGCACAATCGAGCCCTTCAGATCCACCTTTTTCGACTTGAGGTACTCAAAATCCTGCTTCGATCCGTAGTTCGCGTAGACCAGGTGACCCGTAACGTTGCCCGATTTGGAGTACCCGTGGAATACGGGGGTGATTTTGCCGGGGTGCTTCGATGTGTCGAAGTGCTGTTCCTCCAGGGTTGCCGTCCACCTCATTTCCGGGGGGTCGACGATGGCCACCCGTCGCCCTGTACCGTCCTTGTTGGGGTAGTTGAGGTACACCTCGTATCTAGTCCCAGTTAATACTGATCCTTCCCATATAACCTAATAAAAGAAGATGAAGGGAACTCACTCTTCTGTTCGAACATCCCGCATGCCACTCTCCTTGAACTTGCCAGCAACATACTGCGCCATCTGGTAGTCTCCCTCGGTGCCAGCCAGGTGGTCGAAGCTCGAAAGATATTTGAGCATGTGCTTGATGTTCTCTGGGTCGACATTATCGATAAGATAGCGCTTGACGGAGTCGGGATCGTACTGGTGGCCTTGGTTCATACGCAGGGTGAAGACGTCCGTCGCAAATATCGCATAGACCTGCACCCACTTGTTCATCAGCACACTTCTCCCCCCTTCCTCGTCCTCCCCCACATCCATATTTTGTTAAGATCAGGAGTAAGGCCTTACTATAATAACCACAATAATGACACCGATAAACCTCTGCAAGTTGATAATTCCATCCTCATCAGTCGGGAACCTGAGGAAATTGGGTCTCTGTGGCATCCTGGGCAGGCGACTAGTGAACCATCCGAACCGCGAACCGACCCTGCTGCCAAACGAAGATATGGCCCCGCCTAGTATCGAAAAAGGCTTTGATATCCGCTCCCGTATCCTGGATGACCGGCCGTCGTACTCTGGCTCTTCGATATCCATGACCTCGAGGATCCGCCGCAGCGATTCGGTGGATCTCCGACGACCGTCTTCATCTTCGCCGTCCGAGGAAGACGAGGAGGAAGGGAGGAAGGAGGAATTGCTGTCGAAGGAGGATCGGACGGACCGGACGGTTGGAGGACGATATCCACCGGGCCGCGTTGCGTTGTTATTTCGCGAACCGGATGTAGCGGCCTGAGAAGTCCCACCAACATTTGCACCAGCATCGTCGTCGTCGTCGTCGTCGTTGTTAGAAGTGTTATTGTTATTGTTGGAGGAGGAGTCGGCGGAGAAGAGCAGACGTTGGTTTTCGGAGGGCTCGTCGTCATTGTCGCTGATGTCGGAGCGGGAGGAGCTGGCGATTGCCTCTTCGTATCCGGGAGGGAGGGCGAGGCGCTCCCGCAGCCGGAAGGCTTCCTTTTCCTCGCTCATCCGGCCGTCTCTGTCACGCTGTCTTTCACCGTCTTTGTCTCAAGAGATTGATATTATATTGGCAGTGACGATGTTGGTGACGAGGACGGTAATTTGGTGATGATGGTGAGATGTTGGATCGAATTGCTGGTGTTGTTATAATACAACTATCCCCTTAATCAGAGATTCGAACCTTCCTTCTTTTGCAGATGTTATTATTCGAGAAGCTGCCGTTTGATGGAGGAGACATCCATATACAAGTCCCTATGATACATAGAATACATATATCGAATATGCACTTTATATAAGAGTGGAACGGGGGTAACGAGCGGAAGTATTCGACAGAATGGTATGGTCGGATAGAAAGGAGAGATGCGATGTGTACTGAATGGAGCCCCAAGCACCAAGCAAGCTTACGATATCGCCAATACCAATACCAAAACCAAAGCCGGGGCCCTGGCGCCCTGTTCAAACCCCTCCCGCCACAGATTGAAGCCACACAGGGAGCATGCAGATGCCCGAAGAAGAACTGTGGCTGGTGGATTAAAGACCAAAGCGGACTGGTCCCGAGGAGGAAGGCATCTCATCTCATTTGCATTCTTTGGCTCCCAACAAAGCTGTCCTTCTTTCTCCCATCCTTACCTCGAGCTATGTCCACTAGCTAATCCTGCTAATCCTACTTGCTTATATACACTCACTGGAGTAGGATCCTTGGTGTTCGTTTGTCAGCATAGATTTCATTTTGTAGCTATATAATATCATATTGCCCTTCGCATACCCGAATTAATCGCATTCGAACATCTAATCCCGGACGACGCGCCTGTCCCGAACCCGCATTCGACTGTCGTCCGACCTCGCCATTCCTCCCGTCAATTCTACAGCCACTCATTTTTTATATAATTTTTTTATTTAATTTTTTATTTAATTTTTTTATTTAATTTTTATATTTATATATAAAGTGGCATAGACGTCTTGATTCAGAATATTCAACGTTACACAGTCGACAATACAACAGACGACAAAATGGGCAACGACCAGTCAACCCAGCGCAAGTCCTCCTCCTCCTCCTCCCGCCGCATAACCTCCCCCTCCGGCTCCTCCACCCCGACCTTCAGACACAAATCAAAGTCCTCCTCCAAGCATTCCTCCTCCAAAAAAGTTAGAAGGTAAGCCCCTATCCACCGTTTCAAGGTGTTCGTAAGATCACACATCAAACGTTTTGCATCAATATCAATATCAGTATCAATATCAATATCAATATCAAATGCTAATATTATGACAGATCCGCAAGCAATGCCCCCACAATCGCATCCGCCTCCTCCGAGGACTCCAACACCATCTACGAGCCCCAGAAGGTCGTCATCATCGGCGCCGGTCCCGTTGGCGCGCTGGCCGCTCTATACTTTGCAAAGGGCGGATGGCAGGTGACCGTCTACGAGCTACGGGGGGGTACTGCTCCCTTCCTCCCATAATATATATATACCTACCAAACAGGTATATTATAGGAAGAGAATCATGCTGATGGGGCCGTAGATTTAAGAAACCCCGAGAACCGCAGCTTGAACTTCACAAAATCGATCAATCTCGCCATATCGGAGCGTGGAATCAACGGCCTCCGCACCGTCGACCCGGAACTCACCGACGAAATCCTGGAGTCCGCCATCCCCATGAACGGACGCATGATACACGATACCGCGGGGAAGCAGTCCAGCCAGCGATACGACGTTCACGGGAGAGTCAGTCCCCCCATCCATCCACCTTAATAGAAGAAAGAAAACTAAAGGAAGAACAGTTCATCCGCTCCATCGACCGCTCCTACCTCAACGGCGCCCTCCTGGACCAACTGGAACAAATGTCCAACGTCACCCTCAAATTCTCCCACAACCTCAAACGCCTAACCCTCGAAAAATCAGAAGCAACCTTCGAACGCCGCCTCGCCTCCGGAGAAACCGAAACCGTCAAGGTCTCCGCAGACCTCTTCATCGGTGCCGACGGAGCGCACTCCCAAACCCGCTACCACATGATGAAATACGTCCGTCTCAACTTCTCGCAGGAATACATCGACTCTCTGTGGTGCGAATTCCACCTCCCGCCGTCGCCGGAGGGTGAATTCCAGCTGGATCCGAATCATCTGCACATCTGGCCTAGACAGACGTTCATGTTCATCGCTTTGCCCAATATGGACAAAAGCTTCACGTGTACCCTGTTCATGCCCGAAGATATGTTCAAGGACATCGTGGGGCCCGAGGCACTGCTCAAGTTCTTCCTGACCGAGTTCCCGGATGTGGTGCCCTTAATCGGGGAGGAGAACTTGATCGGTGACTATCTCAAAAATCAGAAGCTGCCGCTGATATCTGTGAAGGTATTTCCCTCTCTTACAAAATCATTTACTAGGAAGAAAAGCTAATGTGGCGGACCAGTGCACCCCCTACCACTATCGCAACAAATGCGTCATCATCGGCGACGCAGCCCACGCCGTAAGTCCCCAAAACCCCCTCTAACAACTTGATAGGAAGTAAAATTAATAGGATAAAAGATGGTCCCCTTCTACGGCCAAGGCATGAACTGCGGCTTCGAAGACGTCCGCACCCTATGGGAACACATCTCCTCCACCCCCTCCCTAACCGACGCCCTAACCTCCTACACCCTCGAACGCCAAAGGGATCTACACGTAATAAACGACCTGGCGATGAACAACTACATCGAAATGCGGTCTTCGGTGACCTCACGCACCTACCTACTCAAAAAGGGGTTTCAGGAGTTTTTGTACAGTTGGTTCCCCTGGATGGGGGTGAGGACGTTGTATTCGATGGTTAGTTTCAGTAATATTCCGTACTCGGAGGTTGTGAAGAGGGTGAAGCGGCAGGAGAAAGCTTTGGGTATTGCGGCGCAGGTTGTGGGGTTAGTCGGGGTGGGACTGGTCGGGTGGTGGGTTTGGGAGGGGGAGATGTGGAGGGAGTGGATGGAGGAAGGGGTGTTGATTTGGAAGGAGTGGATGGAGGAGGCGGTGAGGGTGCTTTGGTGAATATTCCTTTCTCCCGTCCCTTTGTAGAGGGGGGTATTAATGATGAATTACAGGAAGCATTAGATTATATATTATATAACATCGACGACATGACGGCATTTTTATATCGCATTGTATATACCACTTGATAGACCATTTTAGCATAAAACCATACCATTTACCTAACTCATACCAAAGCATTTCATCCCATCTAATTCAATCTTAAACTTATAATTATACAGAATGTAGACGTAGATATAGACCCATGTAACACCCCGCCTTATAACCACCCGCTAAACTGCATAAAACCACCCCTCATGACCACAATCAACCACGTACTAGCGCGATGTCCCCCTCCAAACATACCGAACCCAGCAAGTTACCTGCGCCGGGCGAGGTGCCGCAGTTGGATGGGTTGGAATTAGCCCCCCTGTGATTGGCTGACGCACCCCAATCCACGACCGGGGTGCGAATTACGTCGACATAACATTGGCTTGTGAGACTCTGCACTGCTCTTCGTGCCGGAAAAAGATGTGATATTTGCTGACCCCTCCTGCGCCTGCCCTTCCCAGGTAGACAGGGAGGGGTATAAAAGGGATTGACCACCCCGCTCAGCTTACTAAATGATACCTTTTTATATAATACTCTCTAGCCCGACGAACAAGAATTCCACACTAGCTCCAACTTCAAGATTTTATTAAGAACCTCAGATTTAAACCGAAGTATTCATAAAAGATAAAAATGGCATTCTCGGTACGTACTACCACCTCAAATGCGGGGTGGGGTGTATACAAACATCCCGCCATGATGACATCACCTGCGCTCCTCCGCGTGCACGCCACCAGAATATAATCTTTCCTCGATACATACCTAGTAGATATCGATGTAGATATAAGAACTAACAAGCTGGGAAATAAATAGGCAGGCACCCACGTCACCTTCACAAACTCCACCGGCGGCGAGGAGGTCGGCGTCGTAAAGTCCTACTCCGTGCGTCCCCCCTCTCTCTATACAAAATATAAATACTAATGACAGAATAGTCCGGCACGTACACCATCACCCGCAAAGACCAATCCACCGTCTCCGTCGCCGAAGGCAGCGTGAAGGAACTAAAAGTCACCTCGGGCCAGAAGGATAACTGCCCCATCGTCGGCACCGCTTGATTCTCCAACCTCAATTACTTGAGTACTAGATAATTAATTATTCAAAGAATTGAAAATTCTATTCCCGCGCTGATAAAAACTCCATTTATTGTCCCATCTAACCTTGTCTCGTAAACCAGTGCTGGCTGAAGATATAACCCCCCCAATTTCCCATGATAATAACAATTAATTCCAAACTCCTGATCGCCCGATGATAAAGTATCTAAACACTCCCACCGCTTCTGTTACCCCCTATGATCCCCGCCATCTCCAGTAACGCCTATAACCATCAGTAATCCATACGATAAGAAGTAAAAGAAAGGGGAAGCATACCCGATTCGCCTCAACATCATCCCCAAGCTGCACATTCCGCCTCCTCAAAGCCTCAGCCTCATCCCAAGCCCACTGCCTCTTCTGCTCCCTCGCCTCCTCCTCCCCCCCAACCCCCCAAACTTCAATCTCCTCAACCACAAACCTCTCCTGCCAATCCCCACTCCTCCCCTCAAAATCACTAGTATGATACGCGCCCCCACCAGAGGAACTATGCGTGAACACCCCGAACTCCAGCGACTCGTCCAGTATCAACGATACCGCGCCCAAATTCATATGTAACACCGGATCTCCGGCTTTAACCCTCGGTAAGGGTGCTCCAAACCCTATTCCGGCGGATTTATTCCAGTATATATAATCCGAATGCGACTTCGAGGTCTCGAATACCTCGTGGATGGGGTGGAGTTGGAATAGTCTCGTAGACGGCGTGCCGAAGGGTTCCTTGTGGGTTATTTTCCACATGGTGTCGACGTATACCCCGAAGGTTAAGGTATCGTCTTCGGATGATATGCTGTCCGGGAAACGTTTGGGGGAGAGGGTGTCGGAGAAGGATTTCTCGCGGGAGGTGGAGGGGGTACCCATTCGTGATCCGGTGACGAGGAGGATGGTCGGTGCGCGCCATTTGAATACCCTTTGCTCGAACATGCCCATTGAGAAGCCGTCGTCTGAGCCGATGTATAGCTTTCGCAGTTTCCGCCAGAGGGTGTCGCCCTTGATGAAGAATGAGAGTTGGTTTAAGATCGTCGGGGTTAGGATCGTGCCGTGGTGCTGGAGGAGTGGGGGGGTGAGTGGGAGGTGCAGGGTTGGGTCTTTGTTCATGTTCAGTCGTTTCGAGAAGAGGAAGTGCTCGTAGAGGGGCTTGAACCCGTCGAAGAGGTGCGGCTTCATCCCACGATGATATTAGCAATGATTCCCGTAGATAGTTGAAGTAGATAGATAGTTAACATACCAATCCCCTCCTCACACTCCTCGCAAAGGCCGACCAGAGAATCGGCGCCCCGTCGGTACTCATACTCCGAACCACGCTCTCCGCCGCCCTCCTCAGCTCCAACAGAGCATCACCAGAATACCGCTCCACATACGCCGCCAACGACTCCTGGGGGTCCAACGGCGCAATAACAAGCAGCAGCATAACCAACTTGGTCAAATCCTGCGGATCGAGTCTTCTCACATACTTCCGTGTCGATGGCGGGGTATCCAGCTTGAACACCTCGATTGCATCCAGCGCCTCCAAAGCCGCGAGTGCTAGATCGTCGTCGTCCCCTTCGTCTTCAATGTCGGGTTGTACCTCAGATCCCCCCGTATCCCCCCCATTCTCTTTGATATCATCACCACCCCGATCATGCACCGCCAGAATCCTATACCAAATCCTGACGGCATCACCCTTCAACACCCCCCTCCACCGAGCAGTAAACACACAAATAACCCTCACGGTCCCCTCCCAATCCAACAACCCCGGCCCATCGCTCAAATACGGAAACCCCGCGGCAACACTACTCGCATGAAACAGCAACCCACCAACATCAAGCACATCCGGCAGCTCCAGGAAACGCACGAGCGTATCTTCGGACCAGTATTCCACGTCGTCCGAGGAGTTCGATAGAGAAGCGAAGACGTCGCGGAGGGAGAAGACTTCCAGATCCGTCAAGGTCTTCTTCTGCAGACGGTGAGTGAGGCGGCGGCGGAGGTCCTCTTCCCTTTCTTTGTTAGTATAAATTTGGATTTGTGAATGTGGGGGGGTATATAATGTGGTAGTTACCCGGAGAAAGCGAGCGACGGCTCTCATCTGACTGCGATTGACCCATGTCGTAGTACCTCGCCTAGAATACATCAACTATCGATATCCTCTCGAGCTCTTAATTTCGTACAATAGTAGCGTGTATGACCAGTAGTTTCTTAGTTGGAAGAAGGGAGAAAATGTCGGGGGGGCGTGACCAATTTATAGCCAGTTACGCGGCTGTCAATAAGTAGAAATACAATGGCCTGACGATTGCGGTGGCCCTTTATATACCTAATCAACGTTATAACAGCCGACGTCACAGCGGCGAGAACCCGGTCCACATTCCCACCTTTTATACCCGCGAATGCCAGGCCCGCCGGAATAGTAATTAATTACTATACCCTCACTCGAATTACATCTAGACGTCCACAATGATCCTCCGCAGGCTCCCCCGCCCGTCCGTGTATCTCAGACATATCACTCATGCCAACACCGCTGTCTCAAACATAAGACCCCACGGCCCTCCGCGGCGTTTGTGCGTGAGCTACTCGACCACTCCGTCGACGGGGAGGAGGCCCGTGGACGTCAAAGTCGAGGATCTGTCCGAGCTGTACGCCTCCGCCAGGGATGAGGTCAGTCATTCTTTCCGTATACTTATTGAGTAAATGTTTGAGTAATGTGCCTGTCGATTACCTTTCTTTTGAAGAGAATTTCGAGGGTTTAGTCATTTTTATGTAAGAACGGAGTGCATTAGCTAATCTCCAAGCCTTTTTTCTAAAACTCTTTTTTTTTTTTTTTTTTTTTTTTTTTTTTTTTTTTTTTTTTTTTTTTAAATTTTCAATTGGGATCGTAATGATAATGGTAATGGTAATATTAATTGTGAATGGGAGTGAGTGAGGGGGGTGAGAGAAGTTCGAAATCGCCCTCGAAGAAACTGCCAAAAACACAATCTACGCCAGAGACGACCGCCAAACCGCCCGCGAGGAATTCGAAAAGTTCAAACTCGCCTACTCGGATGCGCTCTCACTGTCCTCGGACGACGAGGCAAAGGAGATAAAAACCAGGGTCGGGCAGCGGTTACGTGAGATGGAGAGTGCGATCGAACGGCTCAGGGAGGCGGATGAGGAGCATTGAGGTTATATTCATTTGTAATTATAATTATAAGGTATGAAAAAGAGACGCCAGACGCCGGTGCTCAAGACGACGTCGAATTGCTAGTTGACAGAGTAAAGAAGAAGAGACGAAGGAAGGAAGAAACAGGACCATGCAGCGGCTTATATACCCACCAAATACAATATCAAGAAATACCAAGCTCCCAATGCCAGAAAATCAAATCACCCCATTCCAATCCTGGTGAATATAATAAGATGAAGTAATGAATGCAACCTCCAAAAGAACTACGTACGCTTGAATTTGAACTTGAGCCCGTCGTCGCTGTCCTCGTCCTCGCTATCTTCATTACTAAAGATCGCCATCGTCTTGGCCTTCTTCTTCGCCGGCTCCTCGCTGATACTGTTCCTGTTGCTCGTCGTCCGCTTCGCCGGTGCGGTGGATGTCTGGGTTCCACCCCTGACACCGCCCCTCACCGCCCTCCCGGAGGCCTGCTGCTGTGTCGTCTGTGATTTCTGTGACCTCTGTGATTTTTTGACTAGTGATTCGTCCCTTGCCGTTTCTTCTTCGAAAAAGTCGTCGTCGTCGTCGTCGATGTCCACTACCTCCATGGCCCCCTTCCCACTCCTCCCCGAAGCACCTCCCACTTGTGTTTCTGAGACGTGTGAGATGTTGGATACAACCTCCCTCCTCTTCCCCGCCGCCACCGACGACAATTGTTGAGGTTCAACCCAATACCCCTCCCCGGTCCCATAATCCTTCACTTTATGCTCAACCAACGGCACCATAATCTGGGCCCCCATCCTCCTCATCGGCCCCTCCACCCCACCATCCTTACTCCTCTTCTTAAACTTCTTAAAATTCTTCCGTCCGTTCCACACGGTATCCCATCTATCACCTTCATCCCCATACGCCTGGGATCTCCCCGTTGGTTTTTTGACATTAGTGGTGATTTCAAACACCTCCACGATGGCGAGATTCCGCATTTTTGAGACAGCAGCGATTTCTTCGGATGTCATTTCGTTCGATGCGGCTTCTTCTGCGGCTTTTTGGTCTTCCTTTTGGCGGATCGTGAGGGCGGTTTGGATTACCCTGCTCTCCAGGGCGCGTTTTTTGCCCTTCTGCGGTTTGGGGACGTCTTCATCTTCTTGTTGTTCTTCTTCTGGTTCGGGTTTTATGGGCTCTGGGGTTTTTTCTTTTCTTTGGGCTGAGGGGAGGGGTTTTAGGGATGTGGAGGGGGGGTTGGATGCTTCCTGGAGTTTTTGGCGTTTGAGGGTTGCTTGGCCGGTGAGCATCCTGTCCATGATTGCGTTATCGTCTTCCGAGTCTGAAGATGGGATTGGTCTCCTTTTCGTGCCCTGGGTTTGTTGGGATTCTGCGATGGAGGGGAGTTGGGTTCTTTGGGAGATGGTGCGGGAGGTTGTTGCCGACTGTGGGATTTGACTTGCTGGTTTTGCGGTGGTGGTTGAGGATGAAGGCGGTGGGGGCAGCGGGGTGAAGTCTTCTTCGTCCGAGTCGTCGATTTTGATCTGGCTGATGTAGCGGGAGGATCTGGTTTGTGTTCTTGAGGAGGTGGTTGAAGTTCTGCTTGGGGGGGCCATTTGGGATTCTGTTTTTGGGGGGATGGGGTCTTCTTCCTTTGTGGTGCGGGTCCGGCGGGGTGATTTGGGGACTATTATCACTATTAACATCGTCTTAGATTGTGAAGAAAGAGGGGGGGCTACCTTCTGTACTCGGCGGAGGGGCGGGGAGTTCGATGGATTCGTGGACCACGATGCTCTCCTCGGCCTCATACGGCCTCGCGAGCACACTGGCATCAGCCAGTAACACTGCATCCAAAAACTCATTCTGCTCCGCAAACCTCACACCGACCCTCTCCTCCACCTCCCTCCTAAACCTCACATACCAATCCCCCTCGACATTGGGATGTAACACGATAACCTTCCTACCTCCTCCAGACAAGCGGTCGATATGCACGATGAGTTCTGCGGGTTTGGTCCTCCCTTCCTTGATATTGAATAACTCCGTCTTCCCGCCTGCATCCGTAATGGGGCCGGTGAAGATATCCATATGCTGCTGGGTACAGCAGACCACGATCCACTTCTCAAACATCGTTTTTCTCAACGGGTTGGGTTTGAAGAACTCGGGATCCTTGGGGTTGGGTTCTTGTCCCGGGGGTGGTAGGAATTCCAACGGATCCGGCCAGTTGGCTATATCTTCCTGCAGAGGACTATCGAGTAAATCCCCATTGGCGGCTTTAGTCTGCGTCGCGGCGGCGGCGATGGCGTCGACGAATGATGAGGTTACGATCCATGAGCCGTTTATGAGGGCGCGGAGGCTGATGGGTAGATTGCGCTTTGTGACGACGGTGACTGTTGTCTTTTGAGGGAGGAACTCGGGGATGCATTTTATGTCCAGTTGCTCGAGTTTAGCGAGGTAGTCTTTTAGGAGGAGTTTGGGGTCCGGTGGGGCTTTCTTCTTGGAGGAGGAGGTGTGGATTGTGAAGATCTGGGGTTCGTATTTTAAGCTGTGCCCTTGTTAGTCTGAAGTACAGGATATATATATATATATATATACACATATTGTAAGGGGGTAGGGGGGTAGGGGGAGTACCGAAAGATCTGGGGCGCGGTGGCCATCTGGAACTCATGGTCGACGGTGGGATCGAGCACGACAGAAGCGCCGTTGATGAACTTGCCGTCGACGGTGGACCCCTTCTTCGACTCGTCCTTCAGCGTGAGGGTGGAGTAGTGTCTGATGCTGAGCTGCAGTCTGTCAGTATCTTATATACACCCTCTCGAGGGGGGTATGGTAAGACTCACGCCATCGTACTTCTTGACCTCGTCGACCTTGAGAACGATATGCCGCCGCGAAATGGCCTTTTGAGCTGCGCCCGCCGTCAGTCCCGCACCCCCATCGTATTGTATACATCCACATATTGCAGTGGTAGGACTCACTTGCGCCGGCGAACTGCGTGCGACCCAGGATGGCCTCCTGGCCGGGACGGACCCAGGTTCTCTTCCCTATATTATCTCCGTCAGCTGCGATCGCGATATGATGCCTGTATAGTGAGGAACGTATGTATGCACGTACCTCCGAGGAGATCGGTGTCGGTGTCTAGAATCCACATGGCCTCAGATTAAAGATCGCATGAGAGTAGCTATTATACAGCCTCGTGGTTGTCTCCCCCGCCGAAGGAATGTTCGTGATCCAAAAGGAGGACGTGACTGGGCCCTTCGAGAAAGAGAGCCCAAACGCCAATCCACGTTATCCCGATTCCTTGGCGGAACTTCGGTCTTTTAAGCCGCAGTTTGATATCTTCGACAATACAACTCGAACTTCACCAAATAATTAAGTCGAGATAGCGAGGAACATTAATATGAGCGCCCTCCGCTCGCTGGGCCTCGGCGCCCGGCTGAACACGATGCTATCGATCTCCAGGGCCTCGAGGTGCCCCGCCGTCCTGCGGCTTCCCCAGCGGATACCCCTCCAAATGCCACCCCGTCGCACGTTCTGGTCCAAGATCTTTGGGAAGAAGAAGGTCGAACCCGTCAACCCTGAGGACGCAAAATGTATTCCCCCTTTCTTATATATCATATCATACGTTATGTATACTGACAGAGGAGAATAGTTATCTACCCCACCTCCCTCTGCCTCTTCACCGCCGGACGGCGCACAATCTACATCTCCTGCATGAAACTAGCCTCCTGCTACCCCTTCCTCCTCACCGTCTTCTACCTCGGCCCAAACCTCACCCTCAACTGGCCCGCCCTCTACACAATCCCCCTGGCACAGGAACACCCCAACATCACCGCCGCCGTAATCCTAACCCTCACCGCGCTACCAATGGGGATGTTCTACCTGGCGGCACCCTACGTCACCCACATCTTCATCAAAATCCCGCCGTACGCCAGGATCTCGAAACAGGCGGTCATGCAGTGGGCTAAGACGGGATTAACGCCGGATACCAAGCTGAGGTTGTTCACCATGCGCTTCTTGGGCAGGCCGAAGTTGGTGGAGGTGCCGTTGGGGCAGTTGAGGGTTTGTAGGAAGCGTTTGGGGTGTGTTAACCTCGAATGGCTTTATGAGAGTAAGGCGAAGCCCAGGGTTAGTGATTTTTACGTTGAGAGGAAGATGGGCAGCGGGAAGGGGGGGCATGAGGCTTTCTTTGAGGTTATGGGGTGGGTGGAGGAGAATTCTGCCCGGATGGAGAAGAAAAGTATCGCTGATGCTGTCAACATCAAGAGCCCGATCATAAAAGAGGCGAGGAAGAAGAGCATTAAGAGGCGGTAATGTATACGATATGCATATGTATAAAAATGGAAGAAAAATTGTATATACAAAAAATGGGTCTGTACATAATTACATCGAATTCAATACTGTACAAGATATCTACATGTTAACCGGCAGGAAACTATGGAATCTACAACTCGTCTTTGGGGATGTCGGAGCTGGAGGGAGCGGCGGCCTTCTCCTTCAGCGAGGCGTTATACTCTGCATTCGGGTACATTGGCGGCTTCAATCCAATCAGCTTGATCTTGTACACTACACACCACCGAATTAGCACTGATATCATAACTATATATAGATGAGAGGGGACGAACCGATGGCAGCGCCGGGCGGGATCAAACCGCCTCCACTGATCTTGTTACCGTGCGCAAGGCGCGAGGGAATGGTCACCTTTCTAACCTCTGTTCTTTTATTAGATATATATATACGGTATATAGGGTATAGAGGGGGACATACCGCCGACGCACATATCCTCCACGGCGTCTTGTAATCCCTGAATCACCAGCGGCGTCCCAATCTGGAACTGATGTCTACAAAACCGTTAACCAAAAATAAAATATATAAAAAATAAAGTAAGAGGAAGAGACATACGGATCATTACGGTCCCAGCTCTTATCGATCGCCTTCCCGTTCAGCAGCTCTCCGTTGTATAATGTAATAACCACCGACCCCGGGCCGGATTTGTACATACACTCCGCCGCCGGTACCTCCTCGAGTTTTTCGATAACTAAGTCTGGGACATCGAGTTCGGAGAGTTCGTTGATGGGGACGCGGCGCTGGTCGACGATTTCGTCGGAGAACCTAACGGCGTTTTTGCCGGCGCTGGCGGTGCTCAGGAGGGCGGCCGTGGTGAGGAGGAGGGGGGTGAAGCGCATCTTTTATATTATCTATATATCTATTTTATATATAATATGGTATGGGGAATGGGGATCTGGATGTTTATATAGATATCGAGTCGCAGAATGTAAGTATTATTGATAGCGGTATATATATAGGTAAGTATGTATCAGATATAAAATAAAATAGAGTCAAAGGACACCCCATACGGGGCCCCTCGAACTCTTATATACCCCATCCCTCCGCTCCATCTCCAAGAAAAAAGCACCCTTCCATTAATAATTCTAGAAAAAGCCAGCATGTTAAAATCCCCAAAACCCGTCAGTGGAATATGAATTAACCCAGTCGCCGGATCAATTCAAAGATTGAATAGATGGGGGTTGTTCCACATACGACAGGGATCAGGTGCCTGCCGTCGGGACAGAAGATCTCGCCTCCGGATCAATACCGTTTCATATTCTCTTTTTGGAGTAGTAGAATGCGGCGGGGAGGGATGGGGAATGCGGCCGGGATAGAGATCTGTGAGGCATTGCGCATGTGATTGATTTGGACCCTGGGCCTTATTTTTTTTATCGTTTGGGCCAGCTGCCTGAAGGGTAGCTTGGAGCTGTTGGGTTTAGCTACCCTGATCAGATATTCGGTATAACATGTGCATGTGCTCTGACGAACGCCAAGGTGAAGCCATAGAACTAAGGGTCTGGGTAATGTGGAATACGAGATTCGTGCCCTAATAACCGTTCGAACGAATGCAATGTTCGAGGTTCTGAAACTCTAGTTTGGATGCCCCGCCGTTGCTCGGACTCTGGTTCAAGCGCATGGTGTTTACCAATAGTGTTGATACTAATGCGTATGATGCGGTTTAGAAGTTCCAACTGAATTAAATAATATTAGTGGATACATGTCTAATAAATTTCAATAATGGACCCGTGGAAGAGTTCGGATCGTAATAGACATTTGCCACAGGCCTCGTACGTATACCCGCAGAGGAGTGTAATAGATGAGGCTCAAGCAGCAAACAGCGTCCGCGTGTCCACGACCAGACCGGACAGGTGAAACCGGGCGCCTGCAGGCGGCCGGTCATTCGTGCATCTCTCCAAAAAAAAAAATGTCATTCAGTTCAAATGTTCGTGTCAGAATGAGAAGAGTGTACATATTGTACAGAGCCTTCCGGCGTGCAATAGGTGGTCGACATGTATATGATATATAGCCTTATGGAAGTGGGGGCATACGCACGTCTGTCTCTTGTATTCCCAGCTGCAGTACCACCGACATGTTTACATACTAGCGGTGTGTATATGTATATAAGGTATGGGGACTTATAAATCCGGGGTACGGTGCAGTCATAACTGGCAGCCTCCCATGTCTGAGTACATTATCGATAACAACGAGGATCCAACTGCACGCTATTATTATTATTAGGATATCTCGGGCCAGTTACACTTGAGCAATTAACTATCTGGCAAATGCCTGCTTCGCAAGCATAATTATATAAGCTCTGCCAATATATTTGACGAGGCAACGGAATTCGGAATCGAGTCTTGAGTCAAGCACGAGACACATGACTTCTGAGGATACCGCCCAGCCAGGCTGACTCTAGATCTCTAGCTCTTCCCTTCTTAACATTTGCCCTCGAATTATATCTTCTTCGAGTCTTCCTCTTTGTCCCCAAACTTGCCTCTTGTCTTTTATCTATATATTGATATTTCCAGGCAGGATATTATCAATATTTATTAGGAGTGCAGCTGCTCCGACAAACCTGCGACTTCTGGGGGACCCGCCTTCCGTAGCTCCCCGGCATTGCATAAAATAACAAAAAAAACCTTCTGTTCAAGGCAATTAAGATTGATCCGTCGCCCAAAATAGCCTCCATCAATTGGTCTGGAGATCTGGGGGGTTTAAACAATTAACAGTTGTCCTCCAGCTGCGTCTTTTCTCTCGTGCTGGACAGCCGCCGCCGACGTCGACCCCTCCATTTTAAAGTATACTCCACCGTGCACCCCGCCTGCCGACCAATTTTTTTTAGTCCTAAAATTTTTTTACAGTCAGAGCCCCTCTGCAGCTCTGACGTCGGACAAAGATTTTTTCGGTATGTGTTTTATTTTTCATTTTTCACTTTTTTTTTGTTTCTCCATTCGATTCAAGGTTCAATTGAGAAACATTAGAATATACACTACCGGACCCGTAGACGTACACTATTACTAGTAGAAACACACTATTACTAGTAGACTGTATACTGTTGGTTACGGTATAATTGTATATACAATTGTACAACGGGAAGCTCCATTGTAGAGATCCAGAGCCCAGTCAGCTGCGCCAGGGTTCGAACCTTCTGTCATTCTGGTCGGCTCCACGATAATTTCTGTCGTTTCAATTGAATTCGAGATCGATTTGGTTAGTTAAGTAAGTACCTAGTTAGGAGGATATCGGAACACGCCTGTCAGTCAATCAGGTCAGGCCGGGTTCGCTGCGGTTAGTGTTCCATCTGGCCGTGCCTGTACCGTACTCCTGACTGCCTGACTGCCTGGCTGGTGTGTTCTCTTCCTCGGGTTTTTTTCTCGACTAGCTTTTTCCTCTCTTTTGACTGGGCTAAACAAACCGACCAAAAGAGATCAAACGGCGGGCTGGCGAGCTGGCTCGTGTGCGCTCTTCTACTAATTACCTACTCTTCCTCCTTCTTATTACTTACCGATTGTCTGTCTAACCGCAGGAAGAAGGAATTGAAGGACAGAAAGGGCCGCTTATTAGCACACATCCACCAATTCGCACACGTTGGCCGCATGTTATAATAATTAACTGATCAAACCAACCGACTCTCGATCGCCCAGGAATTAGCTGCAAGAACTGCAAGAGAACTGCACGAACAACTCGCTCGAATAGGTTCGTTCTTCTCTGGGTCAAAAAATATTTTTCCGGGGTAGAAGAGACCTTTCTCCATCCAAACACCTACTTTCGACTGCATTTCCACCATCTTCATTTGTGTCTTTTTGACATCGAGATTCGAACCGGTGAGTTACACTGCATTCTCACACGCATTCTCTCTGCCTGGTTTGGTCTTGTGTGGCTCGGGCTGTTGTTTGGGCTGTTGTTTGGTTTGGTCCAAAACCTCGAGTGCGGTCAAACTTCACCAGGAGAAGGAGAAGGTTTGCAACTCCAACAGCTTCTGTTCCTCGCCTCACAGACCACATCAGCATTCCCTTTTCTTCCCTTCCTTCCTTCCTCTTTCCCTTTTCAGGCGGCGGCATCACCATCACCACCATCATCACCACATTATTACTTGACTTCTTAACTGGGGCCCCGCTAATCTGATCCATCGAATTCATTCTCCAGTTTTCCCGCATCGATCGATCGATCACACTCACTCACTCACTCGCTCGCTCGCTCGCTCACAGCCCTGTCAGGTCACCGCTGAGTCGAGTCGGATCAAAATCCGTTTTCATGTCTTCCAGTAAATATTTCAACTCGATCTTCATCTGTAACGACCCACGAATTTCCTTTCCGAATATTTACGACTCTCCAAAAGCCACGAATTCGATACCTATCTCTTCACATTTCACATCTACTACTTGTACAACTAGTAGTACCATAGACCGCTCCGACAGTAGACAACACCCCTCGAGGCGTGCCCATTAAACACCATTCTTCCAATCTATCTATCCATCTATCTACATATCTCCGACATTCCATTTCGCACCTACGTATATATTATTATATATATTTATTTCTAAAATCCAGTAGACGACAATTTATTATTACTATTGTTACCCCTCACGGAGGCTCCGACATTGGACGTTTTTTGGGTTTTCAATATTTCCCACACCCCGCTGGCGGCTACCTGCAGGACTAGGATTATTGCTGATTCAAGACTCGATATATATATACACTCCGACATAGAAAGATTGGATAGGAGGAGGGTATTGTTCGCGAGAAAATAGAGCTATTGCCACGGGGAAAAGAACAACCGGGTCGCGTATATATGTCGACATATACGTCGTCGTGAGGGACATTCGCTCACCATCAGACAACTATGTCCACTTCCGTAAGTCTCTCTTTTAATTTTTAAACCTTGGGCCCCTCGTGTCTGGAGATCGTTTCGTATACATGTAAAGGCTGGTCAATTGAAGATTGTGCACTGTATCCGGCTCAGATCGCTTCTAACCCGCGATTGAGTGTATACATGTACATCTCGATGATCTTTTGACCCGACGAGGTATATATTTGAGTCACCCCGTCTGGCTATATAAACCCCCCGGAGCCCTGTTCCGTTCGTTCGGTTTCTCCATTGCCGTTACATATACATGTTCCAGACCTTTTATTCGAGAAGAAAGCGTCCAATTGGTAATTTAAAGAGCTACTGCTAACCAGTATAATTCTCCTCTATAAAATTGTGTGAGCAAACAGACTCGATCAATGGCATTTCCAAAGTTTAGAAGAAGAATCATACTCTCCTCATCTTCTTCTTCCTCCTCTTCCTCTTCCTCTTCTTCCTCCTCTCAATCTCAATCTACATCTTACTCTTACTCGTCTTCACAACTCTTCCAATTCCCTTCTCCACCACCCACAGAACCACCAGTCTCTCCGACTTCTCAGTACTCTTCCACTTCAAACTCATCTGCTTCTTCTTCATTCACCTACTTTACTTCTTACAATCACAAACCTTCTCATCGTCATCACAAACCTTCCCATCACCATCACAAACAGCATCAGCAGCTTCAGGACTCTCCTCAAGTTACTGTCGTCTTGCCCATCAAGTCATCATCGCACTTCTTCCTCGATCCCGTCTGCACCATGGACGAGATCAAGCTCAATACCAGTAGCAGTAGTAGTAGCAGCAGCAGCAATGGCGACAGCAACAACAATAAGCAGGATTTCAGCAACGTAAATCTCAGTACTGGTGGCTTCAGCAATGTAAATCTCAGCACCGACAGTTTCAGCAACGACGTTTTCAGCAATGGAAATCTCAACAACAGCAGCAGCGATTCACTCGCCCACCTTCGTGAATCTGATGTCACAACCCCTTACCCTACCTCTCTATCCTCTCTTTCCTCTCTGTCTTCATTATCTTCATTATCTTCTTCGTCTTCAACAAGGGATACATCATTCATGAAGATCAGATCTTCAATGTCACTTTCTGCTGTTCTTAACGCACCGACAACGGAGGCTAGGACGCCGCCGGATTCGTTATCTCAGACCTCTGAGGGGTTTGCATCGTCGGGAGTGTTTGATCTGGGAAGCGAACACCAACCTATTGAAATTGAAGATGACGAGGAAGGAAACGAGGCAGATGGCGAGGAAGGAGAAAGAGAAGAAGAAGAAGACGACGAAGATGACGAAGATGACGAGGAAGTTGAGATTGAACCTGCATCGCCGCCGCAGACGCCGCCGGGGGAGAAGTATTTATCGCATCACGAATTAAACCAGCAGCGATTGAAGGAGGCACTCGAGAGAGAGGCGGCCAGATTGAAAGCCCGGATTGTATTGGAGGGACAAAAGAGGGAGTGGAAGCTCAAGCAGAAGGAACTGTCGAGGCAGCGAAAACTTCAGGCTGCGCAAGCAGCATTATTAGCATCGACGGAAGGGACGGGGACGAATGAGTTGAAGAAGACCGACACTGTTACGAGTACTCCGACGAAGCGCAGATCGTCCGTTAGGATCGCACAATCTGAGTCTCCGGAGAGCAAAAGGATGTTGGAGTCGATGAGATCAGCGTCAAAGATTTTCGAGGAACAAACGGTTAGAATCCAGCCGAAAATCAGACTGAAGTTCAAGGCACCGTCATCGCTCGAACAGCTCAAGGACTATGCTCCTAAGAAGAGAGGCAGGGGACGACCTAGGAAAGTCGATCCCATCACTGGCGAACCCATTCTTAAGCATAAGAAGTCACAGCAGACGTACGAAGATGGAAATCCGGTCATGAAGAAGAGGAAGAGTGCTAGCGGAGTGGCTGTCAAGATCAATGAGCCGGAGAAACTTTTCCCTAGTGTGGAAATTTTCTCGCAAGCCGTTGATTTTGCGCTTGCCGAGCTAGCACCCGAGGTTCCCGGAACCTCAACCCTACCACCACTAGCGCCCCCTGCTCCTGTCGCCAAGCCAGCGTCGAGGAAGAGGAAGTTGGCCGAAGAGCCAACATCCCACCCTCACATCCACAGGAAGCAGAAGATCGTAACGACGAGCGAGGAACGGGTTCCGAGACCCGTAAAGCACGAACACAGCCTCGGGCTGTCCAACCTCGGTGCGACGTGCTACATCAATGTCGTAGTACAAATGCTGGCGCACACGAAGTCGCTGCGAGATTACTTTCTCGCATGCGACTTCGCTCGAGTTCCCGCAAACTCGAAGAAGGCGGCGAAGAAGGAGGCCCCTAAACCCAAGAGTCAGTGCGTGAGACGGACCAGAGCGTCTGAGAAAACCGCCGAGGTACTGTTCCCGAAACTGAAGGGCAAACTCGGAGAAGAGTTTGGAGTTCTCGTGAGAGAACTCCTCTTCGACGAGGACGCCGGGGGGAAGAAGGCCGGGGTCGCTAGCGACCAATTTTGGACCGCACTTCGGGCTAATCTTGAGACGGAGAATGGGTCCATGGACCCTAACCTCGTCCAGGACGCCCACGAGTTCCTCCTTCTCATCCTCCAAGCTTTGGAGAAGGAGGACTCACCCGTGGTGGACGGGTACACCCTCCCCGAGATCGTCGAGAACACCTTCAGCGGTGTTCATTCGACGATCTTCGAATGCAACAACTGCCACGAGACCACCCGCCGGGAAGACAAGTGCATGGAGCTCGAGATCCCGATCTGTCGTGGAATTCCACTCCACGGCAGATTAGAGGACTCGATGCTGTCCCAGCACTTGTCGGACTACACGCTCCCCGAACAACAGGAATGGGCAGCCGACTCTTATGAGTCGGCTACGGGGGAGAAGGTCAAGGCTTGCCCCAAATGCGGGGTGGACAAGGGGCGGAGCATGCGCCACAACATTCGTCCACGGGGGGCGAATGCTGTGATCGAACTGAAGAGGTTCATGTGGGAGGGCGGGGAGAATAAGAAGGTGAGGGGACACGTGGCGTTCCCTCTGAGGGATTTAGATCTGGGTGCTTGTTCTGGGGAGGAAGAGGGGGAGGTAGGTCTTTATGACCTATACGGGGTGGTCGTCCACAAGGGCGACAGGTCGACGACGGGGCATTATATTGCGTATGCCCGGGAGGAGGGGGCGGGGTGGTTGAAGTTTGACGATTTGAGGGTGTCGTCGGTGGGGGAGGAGGAGGTTGCGGGGCAGGAGGCCTATATTCTCATGTACGAGAAGAAGGCTTCCGTGCCCGGGGTATGAGGGGTTAAGGGGGGCGTTTTTGTTCTTTTTTGGGTGGAGGGGAGTGCGGGGGAATTATTACTACTATCACATTAGCGAGTTTTGGAGGCGGGGGGTGTGGGAACCCCCTGGCCTCAACGAATGCATAAGCCCCGAGGTGATCTCGGGCGATGGACCTTTTTTTAATTTTACCTTCCTTCCGTAAAACTTGTCTCGTGAATACGTGAAAACAATTTGAAAGTGAATATTCGCGTATATACAATTACTATTGTGATATATATGTACAAAAAAAGGATCTTGGATACGTACTTGCGGATACGTACAAGACTGTAGAATATGTACTCGAAGTAAAGCGGGATATCTACTTTGCACGCCCACAGACGTGCACACACACACAGATATATATACTAACCTCTGGGATTTTACACTAAGATGACTTAGGCTTCCTATCGAGCTCAAGTCCCTCGAACTTGACTTGATCCGCGATAACTTTTCCGGCACCACGCTGTCTCAACGCCTTGGCCTCCTCCCGGTCGAGTGCCTTTTGCAGTAGATTTGTAAAGTCGTGCTCTTGTTCGCCCAGAAGCTGTCCCTCCGCCCTGATCTTCTCTTGCTCAAGATTCCTAGCCGTCCTCTTCGCCGCCACCTTCGCCGCCAACCTCGCCTGCGCGGTGGCCTTCTTCTCTCTCCTACGGATCGACTTCTTCTGCCCGGGGGTTTTTGGGTCGGGTTTCGCCTCCCTCGATGGGTCCATGGCCCACTCCGGGTCTTCTTTTTCCTCTAGTGCTACTTTCATCGATTCTGGGGTTTGGAGGCGGATGATGTGGAGTTTGTTCTTGCCGACTTTTATGAGGAGGATGTTTTCGTCGATTAGGTCTTCCGGGGTTAATATTATTTTCTCGTCCGCGAGTTTGATTTGTCGGAGGTGGGGGCCGATGGATACGGCGCCGCTTTTGAGGAGGGTTCGGGCTTGGGAGTTGCTGGGTGAGACGCCGCCTGCTACTAGTGCTTTTTCGAGGGGGAGGCCCATTATTGATTCTGCCAGAACTGGTTCCCAGAAGGGACGGGGGCTGACGCCTTTGATGTCGGATTTGTCCAGGCCTGCTTGGAGTTTTAGTCGGCGTTGTTCGGCGCTGCCCGGTTCGTCGGAGCCGAAGAATATGGTTGTTGTTTCTATGCATTTATTTGCGATTGCGGCGCCGTGGAGGAGTGAGATCATTTCGTAGGCTAGTTTTTTCTGGGCGGGGCGTTTTTCGGGGGATTCTTTTTGTTGGTTGATGATTTCTGCGATCTCGGGGAGGGGGAGGAGGGTGAAGTATTTCAACCATTGTTCCATGACTTCGTCCGGGCGGTTTAGGAGGTATTGGTATAGTGCGAACGGGGGGGTTTTGTTGGGTGAGATCCAGATGTTACCTGCTCCCGTGCTTTTTGAGAATTTCTCGCCGGATTGGGTGGTTAGGAGGGGTACGGTGAGGCCGTAGGGTTTTGTTATGGATTTTATGAGGGATGGGGTCGGTTGGTCGTCTATCCAGGCTGCTTCGTTTACCATTTTGTTTATCAGATCGCAGCCGGCGGTGATGTTGCCCCATTGGTCCGATCCACCGATTTGTAGCCTCACGCCGAGGTTGGAGAATAAATGCCAGTAATCCATCGCTTGGATTAATTGGTAGGAGAATTCGGAGTAGGATAGGCCTTCCGGGGATTTCAGGCGTTCCGAGACGGATTTACGAAGCATCATTTCACCGATTCTGGAGCGGTGGCCGGCGATTTGCATGAAGTCTATTATTCCGACGTTTCGGTGCCATTGGAGGTTTGAGGTTATGTGTCTTCTTCCGATCTTTTTCTCTTCGTAGCCGCGCTGGCGGGCGTGCATGGTGACGTTTTTGAGGAGGGTGGAGAGTTGGGTTGTGATTGAGGTTCCGTGGGAGAAGGTGCGTTCTCCGAGGTCTCGGTCTCGCATGCCTGTGCGTTCGGTTAGACGGCCTGAGGGGTCGCCGATGCGGGCGGTGGCGATGCCGACGAGGAGGGTGGTGCGGTGGCCGTGGAGGAGGCAGTGGATTATGGGCATTAGGACCATCAGGTGGCCGATATGGAGAGAGGAGCCGGTGGCGTCGGCGCCGGCGTAGATGTGGATTACTGTGCTGTCTGTTAGGTTTGTGAATTCCTCCCGGTTTCTGCGGTCAATCGATTGATTAGATACTGGAATAATATAGTTATAGTAAGGGGGGGGAGGGGGGTACCCGTGAAATTGTCCCAAGAACCCACGTTCTTCAAGAACGTTGAGGAGACCCGGTGTGGGGTGGGTGATGTTCTTCATGTCGCCTATGCCCTGGTTTATGAACTTGGCCATGCAGTCCTTTGCAAAATTCTTGCGAATGGCGCAGTCGCCTGTATTGACGTTTGTACGGCATTGCTGCTGGTTCCGTGGGTGGTGGCGGTTGTAGATGTGGGGGGTGGTCCGGAGCTGGTGCCGGAGGAAGACGAGGGCGTTTCGGAACCGGGCTGTGTTTTTTGGATCCATCTTTAAAGAGTCTATTATATTGAGCAGAGGAGAATCCCTCTGGCTCGTAGATTGGGGGGTTTATGCTTTGGGTACTGGCATTGTGGGGTATATATGGATTGCAGATAGTGGATATGGGTAGAAGGTCTTTTAATGAAGTTTCAAAATTTTGAATCTCGAAAGGCCGAAATAGGAATGGAAAAATGTGTTGTGGTGTGTTGGTGAGGTTGAAGACTAAGCGAGGCGCTAGTCCTGATTGGGTATCGTGTTGTTTTCTTTTGTTTACAAAAATCCAAAAAGTCGCGCGAAAAAAAGACAACACAGAAAAGACGTTGCTGTGCTATTGACCCACCAACTGCCGCCTTCTATCAACATTCGACTTCCATCTTCCATCTCTCCTTGTCACCACCATCAACATCAACCAACCATCAACCACCACCCTTGCTGTTCGTACCGTCACCCCGGACATTGCATATCGTCATCGCCAGAATCATCATCAGAAGAATATCTCGGACTTGTCTGCTGTATTCTTTTATCTGTTTTCTATCATAGTGGTTGTTTAGGTGCCTTCACGACTGTTGTTTAACCATTGACGAAGGGAGCTGGTCAACAACCCCTCTATCAAAAATCACGTTGCTGGCATCACTACTTCTTGCCCCTCTTGATACCAACCAACCTTCCGACCAACAACAACCTCTTCTCATCAAAACATCATCGTCACGAACGACTTCTTTCCACCATCAATTGGCAACGTCTTTCTACCTCACCAGACACTCGCCAATCGTCTTGATATCATCTCGCCTTCTTGATATCCATCATCGCTGAACGTCCTTGGTCATCGTCTTTACCTCCCGAGACCAACCTTTCTTCTACAGAAGTCGCGTCTAACTTCTAACCAACCATCCTCTTTGCCATCGTCTGTCTTCTCGACATCTCATCGACAATCGCAAAGAATCTTCTCTCAAACGTCTGAACGTGCTTGACTCGACAATTCCTTCATCTTCTTTCCGAAGGTAGCTTGCTTGTTTCACCAACCCGTCTCTCGAGGTCAATTGGTAAACAACACCCCAATCAACACGTCCTACGTCGCCCGGTCCATCTTTGGACCATCTTCACATAAAATCACACAATGAGCTCTAGACAAGGGGCACGTGGCGGTCCGAGTCGCAAACCGAATGTCCCAACGAGGGGTTCTAACAACAACAACAACAACAACAACAACAACTCCCACAACCGTCCTGCATCTCGCACAGGCAATGCTTCGTCGTCGTCACGACTAGCCTACATGAACCCAGCCGTACAGGCGATCGCTCGTCCCGGATCCCCCACAGAGTCGATAGCAACGGCTCGGACAAGAAATCCAGAAACCCGCCGTTCGCCGGATGAAACGAATGTTCAGGTAGTCGTCCGTTGCAGAGGTAGAAATGACAGAGAAATCCAGGAGAACAGCGCAGTCATCCTTTCGACGCCCGGTGGACCCCGTGGTAACGAAGTGTTGGTTTCGATGGGTCCCATGAGTTTGTCCAACAAGACATACATGTTCGACCGCGTTTTCGGCCCGGAAGCAGATCAAAGCATGATCTATGACGATGTCGTTGCGCCAATCCTCGAGGAAGTGCTCGCAGGGTTCAATTGCACTATCTTTGCCTACGGACAAACAGGGACAGGGAAGACTTATACCATGACCGGAGATATGAAGCCTTACTTTGACACATATTCCGATGGAGCCGGTATCATCCCTCGTGCGCTGCACAATTTATTCACACAGTTGGATGCCGATGGAAGTGAGCATATCGTCAAGTGTTCGTTCATTGAACTCTACAATGAAGAACTCAGGGATCTTTTGTCGGTTGACGATACTATCAAGCTCAAGATGTTTGAGGATTCTTCCAAGAAAGGCGGAGTGGTTATTAATGGTATGGAGGAGAGGTATGCGAAGAACGCCTCGGATGGCGTTAGTTTACTCCAGGAGGGAAGCAAGAAGAGACAGGTCGCCGCGACAAAGTGCAATGACTTGAGCAGTCGTAGTCATACTGTGTTTACGATTATCGTTCAAGTTAAGGATACTGGACCTGATGGAGAGGAGTATATGAGGACCGGGAAGTTGAACCTTGTGGATTTGGCGGGTTCCGAGAGCGTTGGGAGGTCCGGGGCGGAGAACAAGCGGGCTAAAGAGGCCGGGATGATCAATCAGAGTTTGCTGAGTTTGGGAAGGGTTATCACAGCGCTTGTTGAGAAGAATAACTATATTCCGTACAGAGAGTCAAAGCTCACTCGCCTGCTACAAGATTCCCTCGGTGGTCGTACGAAGACGTGCATAATCGCCACGGTCTCGCCGGCTAAGGTTAATCTTGAAGAGACGATATCGACTTTGAACTACGCCGCGACTGCGAAGAATATCGAGAACAAGCCTCAGCTGAACCAGTTGATGACAAAGCGCGCCGTCATCAAGGAATACATCACGGAGATCGAGCGACTGAAGGCCGATCTGAATGCCACCAGACAGAAGCACGGAGTTTACATGTCGGAGGAGCATTTCCAGCAGCTGAACCGGGAGAACGATACCAGGAAGACCCTGGTGGAGGAGCACGAGAGGAAGATCGCAGTCCTTGAGCAGCAGTTGCGAACTGCACGGGAAAACCTGGAGAAGAATCTCAAGTCCTTTACGGACTTGAAGAAGGACTACGAAAGCCAGACGGTGTCGTTGGAGGAGACCAGGGAGGCTCTGTTTAGCACGGAGACCTCCCTGGTTCTCGCCACGCAGGAGCTCTCGGACGAGCAACTGATCACCAAGGCGTACAAGCTAACGGAGGGGCAACTAACCACGAGGGCCGGCGAGCTCATCTCCGTTGCCTCCGCGGCCGTTCGCGATGTAGAAGGGCTACACGCGAAGGTCGGGAGGCAGGAGGAGCTCCAGGAGCAAAACCGGGCAACGTGGGACTATACCAGGCAGCAAACCTTCGACATCACGAGCCTGGTGGAGGGGGAGATCAAGAAGTTCATCCAGGAGCAAGGGAGGCTCCAGGATGGGGTGGCGGCTCGGATGGATTCGTTCATCCAGCTGCAGACGGACAAGCTCGCGAAGGCTTACTCAAGCCTCGATGAGGGGCTTGAGAAGCTGGAGGTTGCCAGGACATCGGCAACAGGAACCGCCCGCGAGGCCGCGGACGAGATGAATCTCGTCCTGGAGGAGATCAAGGTCCTTCGGGACGATGTCAAGGTGAAGGTCGGGGAGGGCATGCGTAGCATGTCCTCCGCCGCGGAGAAGATCGCGGGGGACGTGGTCCGGGAGTTGGAGGGGTTCAAGGAGGAGATGCGCTCCTCCTACATCGGCCTTGGAAGGGATTTCAAGGCGATGTTCGACGCGTGCAGCAAGCACTTGGCTGCACAGACCCAGAGGGCCAACGACCTTAAGTTGGACCTCGAGGCTGCCAACAAGGCAGCCGTCGCCGCCCAGAATTCGGCCTCGGATTCTATCGCCGCCGTCCTGGCCGAGGAGAGCCAGAAAGCTGCCCAGGAGAGGCAGCAGCTCCTCGCCCAGATCACCCAACTCGTCGCCACCAACGCCCTGGAGCAGGACCGGCGGCTCGCCCAGAAGATGGGTTCTGTCCAGACTGGACTTACGGTTCTTAGCGACCGTTTGTCGTCTGCGACGAACACCATCGGCTCTGGGATGAGCCAATGGTCGGAGGCGGAGGAGAGCTTCAAGCAGGGGCTCTCCGTCACCCGCGACGGAATTAAGAAGAGGTTGCAGGGAGACGCCCTTGCTGCTGAGGGCAAGGCCAGCAGCATCCAGCACACCGCCAACAGCATCCACGCGGAGACCATCCAGCTGGTCAATTCGCAGATGCAATCCGTCGCCGTCAACATGCAGACGCTCGACGAGTTTGTCACCCGGGCCCGAGAGCATAACGAACGACACCACCGCGTCAAGGTGGCCAGTCTCGATTCCGTGGCCGAACAGGTCAAGTCTTCGACTTCGACCGTTCGTTACAACATTGACGACGTCAAGCAGGCGGTTGAGGATATTGGGGCCGATGTTTCGGCCGCCACCGTCAAGGCGAAGAATGCGCTCGATCCCTTCGACGTCCATAGTGCGAGGTTGTTGGCCGGGCTCCGAGGCCAGACGGAGATGGCGATTTACAGAGATTACGTCCCGACGCAGTCGAGCCCTAAGAAGAGGGCGTACCCGTTCGACGAGGAGATCCCCAAGACTGCCACGCGAGAGCAGATCTTGACCGCGGCACCGCAGAGGAATGCGATTAGAGATGTTACCCCTGAGGCACAGACCGCTACCAATGCCGGTGAGATGACAGTTGGTCGCAACAACGGGGATAGAGTCCCGTTGGCAGACCTGGGCATCGATCCCAACGTTGCTGTTTTGTCACTAGCGATTACCGGGGATAAGAAGAAGAAGGCTGCGAAGACGATGGTTAAGAGGGATGAGCCTGAGGAAGAGGAGGAGATTGACGATGTTGACATGATTCAGATGTCTGTCAAGAAGGGGAAGAAGAAGGTTGAAGCCAACGAGCCCCCCGCTACAGTCGAGAAGTCTGTTAGGAAGGGTCGGAAGCAGAAGCAGGAGACTGAAGATGTCGATGCAGCTGAGACGATGTCACCGATCAAGAAGACCGCCGCTGCTATCCCCAGACCGTCGTCACCGAAGAAGAAGGAGAAAGTTGTGAGCGAACCACCGGCTTTGGAGGGAGTGATGAGCCCGCCACCTGCGAAACGAGCGAAGACTAGCAAGATTGGATTACCTGTGCCACAAGGTGGGAGGAGGGGTAGCCCCACTGCCTCCGCCGCTGCTGCAAAACAAGGTTCTCAGATTCCGTCTGCTCCTGGTAGTGCTAGGAAGTCTAAGAGAGGGAGACCGCAGTCAGGTTGATTTAATTTTCCGCAATCACTCGACTATCCGTCATCCACGTCGCTCGACCATTCGATCTGTACGATAATTCGACCGTCTGGTTTTTTTTACGCACACACTTGATCAGGCGGGGAGGTGGTTCACTATGATGGTGTTTTGTTTTACGTTTTACTGTTACATACGGTTGTTTTTGAGGTGAACTGTACCATAGGGCGTTTTCGTGGCGTATGGATATGGTATTTTTCTGTTTTTCGCTGTTTTTCTTTATTGTATAGAGGGCTTCTTTTACATACTGGAGTCACTTTTATTTTCGTTTTTTAATTACTGGTACAGCGACTGAAGCGGTTTATTAGGTTAGGAGTGGTGGATTTTACTTTTACTTGTAATATATGAGTGGGAGTGGTGGAAGGATGGATGCCGCTTAACCAGTTATTTCGCATGACTGGTTTCGCGTGCGCCGTTCTGTCCTGTTTTTTTTTTATCATTATTTACTTATTTAATGGATAGATGGGGGATATGAGCCGCTTGATTGGTTATTTATGATAACTGGTTTCGTGGGCGCTGTCCTTCTTGTTTCTGTTCAAATTCTCCTCCGTTTTTCGTAAGCTTGATATGTGAATTCGTGATGTGCATTGTGCTTTGAATGGCTAATTACATGTAAAACTTTTGGTCTGATCTGTGCTACCCCCCTTCGCTCGTAATATAAACAATTGAAAAATAAATTTAACCCTTTAGAATAAGCTCCTTATCAGCCCGTTGGGCCCATTCGGTCCAACTACCGTCGTAGACCCTTCTCTTTTCATTCTCCTTGAAACCAGCTTCTTCCAATGCCAGATCGATGACGGTGGCGGTGACACCGGTGCCGCAGGATGTGATCTTTGTTTTGCCGTCGTCGGTTACGCCGGCATCAGTTAGGATTTTCCTCAGCTCGGAGGGAGGGAGGAAGGCCTTTGCGGTCGGGGAGAGGAGGGAGATGAACGGGATGCTGAGGGAGCCTGGGATGTGGCCTGACGGAAGACCCGGACGGGGTTCTGGTGCTGCACCGGTGAAACGGGGGTTAGGTCTCGCATCCAGGATTTGGATATTTGGCGGTGCGGTTAGGTTCTCGCGTGCCAATGCCGTTACATCCTCGAATGAGATTACTCTTTCCAGATCCGCGGTTGCGGACGGGTACTCCTCCTCCGGCGATAACTGTCGATTTTGGTAGTCCTCCGCCCCTTCGGGACCTTTGGTCACATCGTAACCCTCTTCAACGTAGATTTTGAAATTATTCAATACCGAAACGCCCTGGTGTCCCATAACCCTTGCCGTCCACGCCGCCCGCGGGGCCGCAAGAATGCCATCCTCGAATGAATCGTAAAAGACTAAATAATCCTCCCGTCGGATTTTTAACCGCCTCATCGCTTCTACGAAGGTTGATGCCGCGGGGAGCATATGTGGTAAATCGCTGGTGAGGTCTTTGACGCCATCGATGTCGAAGAAGCGGGAGTGTGGGATTCGCAGTTGGTTATGTGATGCGAGACCCGTGCGTTTTTTGGGGTCGTTTGGGAGGAACCAGGTTGCGTTTATTGGGATTATTTGCGGGGTTGAGGAGAGGTAGGAGGGGTTCTTTGGGAGGAGGGATTTTAGGAGGGAGGGGGGGAGGAGACGGGGGAGAGTGTGCAGTGGTGGCATTGTGTTCGATTGAGATGATGATGAGGAGGTGGTAATTGGTATTGTAAGATGGTTTACGGGATGGAGGGGGTGGAGGTTGTCTCGTAAACCAGAGCTGGCCGAAGGGTGGAGGTGAGCAGCCGTGACGAGACTGTCTTATATTCCACGAACCCCTGGCAGCCATGATCGGATATGATGTGATAGTCTATTTTCGTGCCTGAGTTACCTAATACTTAGGTACTCTAAATTGGTCTCGTTCCCCAGCCTCACCCAGAAAACCATAAAGTCACCATTCTCAAAATCTACTTCCGTACCAATTGGCCAATCTAATCGCTGTTTATATCCACCATTCGAGCTATCGATAGCTATAGCTATCCAAATCCCACCGTCCGAACCCGGAGAAAACACAGCTTATGACGACATCCCGGGGTGCCAATTCCTAATCGAATTCCAAAATGCGTTGTCGCGTGGGATCTGATGCGATTGACAGCCCCGTGTAACCGATCGGTTCCACAGCAACCCGGGTTAGTGTAGCGACCCACCGGCTCCCCGATCGTCTATACCACAAGCGCTCTAGCATCCACGCCAACCACTGGCCGGGTAAACACCATCTCTCGCATTTCCGGATATGTTGTATGTTATTTACAGGCTAGCTGGCTAGCTAGCTGAGTCGGGAAGCTCCATCAACTGTATCCTGCACGAAAAACAATAATGGGAAAAGTAAAGGGGGAAGAAAAAGTAGTATTAACAGTAGAATCGAAATGTATCTCGCCCCGAGCCCTAATTCCACCATAAGAAAAAGAGTACGTACACATTAAACAATAATCGTCAGGACCACTAAACAGCTGCAGCTCGGACATAAATAGCTTCTTATCCAGTAAAAAAAAAAGCGAGAAGAGGGAAAAAGAAAGAAAGAAAAAAGCATTGAAAGTGAACCTTCGTCGTGCATACCCGCTTCTAAAATGCCTGCTCAATGCGAAAAGACAGAAATAAAAAAAAGGGATCCCGCAAAACGCCATCGCATAATTCCCGAAAACGCCACGAAAATGCAATGAATTATATATAAAAAGAAGACGGATAGAAAGTAATTGGGTGGAAAGGGAAAGTAGGGTCGGTGGATAAGGTAAATATGTATAGTGTGAAGGAAGGAAGAAACAGGAACGAGAAAATGCAGGCCATCCGCAGAACTACTGCTTAGCAGCACGGTGCTGTTGCTGCTTCTCCCTCACCCAATGCATGATATTAAACGCGCTTCCGTCGATTTTCGTAAGTTCGTCCGGCGAAAATTCTAACGCCTTCATATCCTCTAAAAGAGAATCGAGCCTTTCTAAAAGGCTCGTCGTCGGGGCTTCCTTTGTAACCACAACCTGGAATTCGGGCTCTGGTTCTGGTGTTGGTGATTTTTTGGCTGGTGTAGATTCAATGTCAAGTACGATACTGTCCTCGTTTTCATGTACAGAGGGAAGCGAAAGGGTTGATTCGTGTCGAACCCTCCCTTTCCTCGATGGCTGGCTGTCAGGAACGCTAAGAGATGACGCAGCTGAGGGCGGACGCCCTCGGCGCGCGGGTGGGCCTCCAGGCAAACCAGCGTGTCCAGTTTTCTTCCTCTCCGTCCTGTTGTTGCTGTTGCTGATTTGCTTCGACGGTGTTGTCCCCCCGGTGATGGTAGCCACCACCTCCTGCACAGCTTTTAGCTTGTGTCTTAGCTGGTTGAGTCTTCTCCAAAAAATTAATGGGGAACTTACTGCTTGCTGGGATAACTTGCTTGCTGTGCACCGATCTTCGGGTACGAAGGGGCAATTGTCGGGTCGGGGCAACTACATCTCCCGTAGCTGCCTTTGCCTTCTTCGCAGGAGGAGGTGGGACTTCATCTTCTTCCTTGCCGGTAGGGATTGCTGACATTTCAGCAACCTCTTCGACTGGAGCGACATAGTCAACCATCTCGTGGTCGTCGTCGTCTTGTGTCGGAGGAACAACCGGTTGACCTTTGCTCCTCTTGCGTTTATGGCCTTTGCTCTGGCTTGATGTTGTTGATTGTGGGCTGGGATCCGGTGATTCTGCAGCTGGACTTCTCGGAGCCCTAGATGGCTGGCTGTCGGGGATCGAAGAAACTGACTCAAGTTCGGATTCATCTATTTCCTCTTCCGCCTGCTCAGCTTCGGCATTCTCCGGGGCTGTAGTTTCCCCCGCCGCCTTCTCTTCTTCCTCAGCCGCGACATGATCTGCCTCATCCATATCCTCGTCCATCTGGCTGTTGAGATGGACAGAAATATCTTCTTTCGGCGATGGGGCCTGTTCTTCTTCCACAACAGCAGGCTCAATGATGACCCCTTCGACTCTCTCATACTCCTGAAGTTGAAGCGCAATGGCCTCGCTCGGGCTCTTCGGGGCGTCCTTAACTACGTCTGTCAAGTTTGGCGGAAGAACCCCTTCTTCGATCCGGAGCTTGGATTGTTGTGATAACTCGACTTTCCTGGGGTCAACGGTTTCGATCCTCTTGTTGTCTCCGAGGTCAATTGCATCCACTTCATTACCATCCTTACGGGAGTTAACCGGTGCCAGTGGTGGCGAAGATGGAATGTCTTCTTCCAATAAAGGCATAAACGGGCCTCGGGAAACCCTTGCCGTGGGGGATGAAGGAATATCATCCGATGTAGGAAAGTGGACTTCTCGGTCAATCAAAGCCGCGAACTTGCCGTTAATCGGCAGCGACGGCAAGCCAGGAGATGACATGACACGATCAAGCACTGGCGACGAGGCAGCGTCGCTCATGGGGTTCGGTATCCTAAGGTCGAGTTTGAGCGGTAGGCTCGATGCACCAGCGGCTGTCTTGTCGTGCCTGGATGGAGATCCGGAATTGAGGTCCCTAAACAAATCGGCCTCCCTTGCCTGTCTGTCTCTAACTTCCTTCTGGCGGTCGGTCATCAGTTGAGATTCCACCGCGTCTGGATCGTCGTTCTCGTCACCATAAATTGCCTTGTATTCGATCTGTGAGTCCATATGGCGGAGCTTGGGGTAACTTTGCTTGCTGGGATTTGACGAAGCCTTGGAAGACTTCGCAGAAACAGGAGCCTGTAGATCACGATAGAACAGCGGCGATGCCCCTGCTTTAGGAGGACTCGATAGGATATGGTGTGCAAAGTCCGAAGTTTGAGTATCTAAGAAAGCTGGTGGTGGAGCATGAGCATCGTCTTCGAGGGAATCTGGGAATGTCGGAAGCTTGATATCCGCGTAATAGCGGATTTTGCTGAGGGCCTTTCGAACCCGAGATGGGTACTCGAGGCTCTCTTGGTTGCCGAAGGTTTTGTTCCAGAAGTTAATGGTCGTGACGACGTTCATCTTATGTTTGCTCTCAAACCCGGCGGCTATCAAGTGTGAAAAGGTTTTGAGGGCATTGGAGTCAAAGCACTCTGTTCGTTTCAGGCCCTCACATACAGCCTTCAAAAGCTCCTGCATCGGCTCAACGATATTTTGGTCTGCGGGTGCCTCACATGATAACCAAAGAGAAAAGCCATCCTGCATCTTCGATACCATATGAGTAACCGAATCTTTGGGTAGCTTTTCTATGACCTGTCGCATGCAATCGAAAAACTCGATGATGTCGGTATTTCCTTGCTCGCTCAGATCGACTTGGGCAAGTTCTATGGTCCTCCAGAAAGCCTGTCCCATTACTTCGAAAAGGGCAGTATAAGGTCTGCTGTAGTTGTTAGTTATGATGCACGCCATCGAGGTGATGTATATAAAACTTACGTCTGTGTATGCTTCTTTGCTTGGTCGCCGAACAAAGATTTGTAAACCCGGTCATATTGAACGGTAGTGGTCGGATACTGGATACTTGACGCCAAAACATTGATGTACTGGAGTGTGTCGGTACTGCAAAGCGGTTAGAACTAGCTCTCATATATTAAGGCGGTTGAAAAATACTTACGACTCTGCATCAATCTTGGGCAGCCTCATACCCTCAGAAAGAGGGTCGATAAGAGCTGGCCCAAGATATGCGATTCCGCTCTCTTGCTGAACTGTATGGTACACAGTTTGGTAGAGCTTCTTCCAGAAAGGAAATTGCTCCGGCCCACTCAACCTATATCACGTTAGTAAAGGGTCGAATGGATTGAAAAAGAAGGAGGAAGGCTTACTGGTGACCCCATTCGAGGATCGTAAGGACGTCACGGATCTCCGGTCCATTAACGAGACCACCTGCGGACATAGTATCCCTCCCTTTCCTTGGGATAACACGATCACAGATATTAGCCAGGATGGACCATGCAGTTGAATGGATTTGGCTGATATCTTGGGTTGGGAGGATCGCGATCCCTTGGGCGAGAAGTGAGATTTTCTTCCTTCGGGAGTCTTGCGCTTCGACACACGAAGTTAGAATGTTCGCGATGGGCCTGGCATAGTTATCACCTATCTTGGCACCTTTGAAAGGGTCGATGAAGAGTCGGAAGAGGTGCCAGATAGGTTGATGTTGGACAACGTGGTTTGAACCTGAGGAAAACTTGCTAGATGGAGTTGATATAGCCAAGAAACTCTCAGTGCCATCTTCAGCCAACCATTTCTCTGTGAAGCAAGCTGTTCCAAGCTCCTGGATAGCAAGCTGGACTAAAATAACAAAGTGTGTCAAAAACTGGCCATCTTCATGGAGTGTCGGCCCCTTGCCCCGGAATCCATCAGTCCAGAGGCGTTTGAGGAAGCCTAGAAGGCTAGCTACGAACTCCATCATTTCAGCCGAGATGCGGATTTCCTTCTTAGCAGATTCGGCGATCGCCGTCATCAACTTCTTCCAAATCGCTAGATGGGGGATCTCATTGTCCTTTTTTGTCTTGAGGCAGTTTCTCACAGCAACTTCGACCGCCTTGAAAACCATTGTACTGTTTGCACGGATCCATTTGGGATCCAATCTCGGGATCTCATCGGCGGCGATATAAGTCCCTTCGAGGACTCGATTCTCACTCCACTTCGCGCTTCCTCCAAAAAGGGCACTTAATATGTTACACCCACCGACCAGGAAGACATTTGATGTCAGGAGGTACTTTGCGACCACACCTTCAACCAAAGCTTCCCAGAAAAACTCCAACTGCTTGGAGTTTGTCCCTGGTCGGCAACCATAGTACAGCATTGTGTGTATGTTAGTGATGGCTGCTTTCTTCGCATGCTTGGTGTGTCGCGATCCTTTGGCTTCGTCTATATAGCCAATAACAGGTCGCAAAAGCAGATCGAAGTTCTTTTTGGAGGTGCTAGTGCTGATGTCGGATACAAAAATGAGCTTAGCCCATGCGATCTGGGCGTAAACATTCAGGTTTTGCTCAGAAGAGTTCAGGCATTTTGACATGATACCTAAGAAGGGGCTGAAGTTTTCCCATCGGTCTATTGGGATCGTGAGTCCTCGGAGCAACGAAATTGTAAGGCCCCAGATCTGTGGGACGAATACAGCCTCGGTTTTCGTCTCAAGCATTTTCTCCAGCCGGTTCTGAATGAAATTCCGTTTCTTGCTATCCTCCATTTGGGATCGTGTAGGTGTGCCAGTCTGTGGGCCCTTCTGCGAACTCGCCTGCGAATCGATATCCTTTTTGCTTGGGAATAGCCTCATGACTGCTCTAGCTATTTGCTTTTCTCCTCCCAACTCTTTCTCCACCTCTTGCGCAATCGTTAGAGCTCGTGTTCGTATTGGCGTAGCCGTACTGATCAAGCCTTGGAAGACATGGTCGATCCATAAATCTGCATTTTGAGCCATTGCGCCCTTTGCTTGTGTCAGGAGCTTTGCGTAAAGACTCAGTCGTTCGAGGTCGATGCTATTGCCCTTCTGCTTGTCTTTTAATGCACTAGCCACCTGCAAAATCCTTGTGACCTTCTCTGTCGTCATGATCCTGGGCGAGAATTTCTGTTGGCTGAGGAAATACATATAGTTTGTTGAAAGCGCCTTCGAGGTTCCCTGGTCTAGAACGTCAATGGCAAAGTTGAGAAAGTAATTGATGTCTTCTTCCGGTATTAGAGCAACGGTTTCAGTCAAATAAGAGAAAATAATCAAGACCTTGCAGGCCTGTCGGATCAGTGTCGTATCCGGGGTTCCGACATCGGGTATCATTGCATTGAAGTCCCGTCTGATAAAGCTGAGGATCAGGTCGAGCTTGTCGGATAAGAGTTTGACATCCGGCACACCGTCGTACGCACGTAAGGTAGTAGCAAAGGCGCCGTAGGTGTCGGATTTCTTGGTTCGATCAGAAGAAGCTAGGATCTGGACTATCGACTCGAGCAATTCGCCGAAAGGGGTATTCGTATCCGCCATTGGATTGTCGGGATCGAGACCTTCTATCTGTTCTGTTATCAGGATTATTGACTTTTCGAACGGTTTGAGGATCGACTTGACGGGTCGAGACGATTTAGCGGAGAGTGATAGGGACTTGATTGGCGGGTATTTGGCATCTCCGGTGTCGTACTTCCAGGGCTGATGCCAGTTGATGTACGGGGAGAAGTTGACGCGACGGTCTTGGCCGGTAGGAGCACTTTCGGCAGATGATGTAGGTGTCTCGTCTATGTAGCTTGATGATGCTGTTGCTGTTGCTCCATTTGCGACAGCCTCTGCATGTTTTGGAGGGGTAGGGGGTCGAGCGACGACATCGTCGAGTTCATTAGTGTTCGCGTCCTCATCCTCCATTGTGACATCCATGGAGGGCAGGGACGGGGGTCGCGATTCGGGTATCGAGGGTGTAGTCATTGTCGATGGTGATGTGAAGCCTTCAGGGAGGTTGAAGGGCTGGTGATGGAGAGTTGAGAAGGCGGAGGAAGCTGTGGGTTGAGGACTTGCTCAGGCTCCCATAACAACGAGGTCGTAATCAGACTGGACGTGGATACAATATGAAATGTCACCAAGACGCTACACAACGAAAAAAGGAGAATCGAACGAGGACGATTTGAAGGGAACGGGAAAAAGCACGACGAGACGGACGAAGGAAAGAAAGAGGAAAGGAAGGATAATAATTATTGCAAAGGAAGGAAACCGAACCAAACCAAAGTCGTGAACAAAAGATAGACAAGATTAATATTACGGCAAATTGAGGTGGGCAATCAATGTTAATTAATATAAGGTAGCCTAAGCAGTCGCTGGAAAAAACCCACTTAACGCGTAACTGCAAACAACAGACATGTGCGGACCTCGAGTCCGTCCTCTCCCCTGAAACTCGACCATGCCTTTGTCGTGTCACACCAATAGCAGCGCAGAAACCGGATCCTGGAAAACAAGCGTTGCAAACCGCTGGGCTACGTGAGGCGCCAATGCAATGCAAAGCTTTGGTCACGTCGGGCTGATATGTGGGGACGCTGGCCTGTCCGTACCTGTCACAGTGGGACCACAGATAACTATAGTATCGCGATAGATATCACTACTCGATGCCCTTTCGAGGTTCTTCGCCATTCACCCGTTAATTGATATCGACTTCATGCAGTCCCGCGCTCCGTCGGCCGCATGGTCCCGTGATTGCGATAGCCAAATATTGCAAATGCAACAAGGGCAACGCGGATTAGGCAGGCAGGATCGTTGAACAGATCTATAATTCGGCATTTGCTAGAGTCACTGGAAAGCCGCAGACTCGCACGATCGAGAGATGGGGAAAGGACTTGTACACAGGATCCTTACACTAAAATTTGCTATCGAATCGTGCATCGTATGTATATGACGGCCATAGGCATCGGTCTACAGAATATGTACGATCATATGAATGGGCAACGATACACAGAGGGTTTCACTTCAAATTCGAAATTCTACGCCCTCGCATTCGGTCCCGCAGACTCTGGGATTTTAGGAAATATATAATTACGAGAGCATTGTAGTCAGAACAAGGTTAAGCCAATCAGTCCCAAAGTCACCCCACCCTCGAAGTCGCAAGCCTGTCAGGTTCCTCGCCAAGTTCTGTTATCACGGCCCTCTAATCAGCGCCACAACTTAGATTAGTTTCAAGGTGTCATTGGCTCGATATCAACGGCACAGATCTGGGACCCTGAGACATGAGAGAATTAACAGATTCGACAACAATAATAATTTGGACCATCTGTCTAAGCTTGTATATACAGACACATAGCCTTGACATGACACCTGACGTGGTCTGGCAAATGAGAGCGAAGGCCGATGCGTTGTGGGTGAGGTCAAAGGCCGATTGATCCTTGTGTTGTTGCGTGAGCGTAACCTCATCATCGCTGCTTTGCATTCAGACATTCCCATCACCTCAACCTCAACCTCAACCTTACCTGCCTCCCAGCGCCAACGCCGAGTCGACACCCGACAACTTCACCGAGCGTTTCTTCAGAATCGGGCTCGAGGTCATTGATGCCACCGGAATCTTTGCCGATAAGGGTCTTCCCTGGATCTCAGAAGTGAGATGGCTGACGCTAAGAGAAAGCGGTCGCTGCGCGAGTCCACCACCCGAAGCACGGCAAAACGTCAAGAAGCGGCCAAAGGAGTCCCCGCTAAAAGCGCGACTCCAGTCGAGCCCTCGCGACCACCGACGCCCGAACCGGAGGTTGAAGAAGTCCCCACTAGCTTCGAACCTCACGGTCCGTTACCGACTTCAAACCAACTTCAAGAGCCAGAGACACTTCCTGGTAGGGAATGGAAGTCGATTTCCGAAAGGTAAGGGTTAATTGGAGATTGGGATGTTTGGACACGGGACATGGACACGGATACTCGGGAGAAGAGACGACAATATGCTAACTCAATCAAACTGTATTGTAGTGCCGTCTTACAAACGGCTTTCGATCGATCTCGAGATGTCTGGCTCTCCGGGAAAATGTTCGAACGGTACTGGACGAAGCCAACTAAGAGGAAGCTCGTTGACCCGTTGAATCCTCCGAAAGACTCCATGGTTAAAATTGGCGAATGCATGATAAGCATTCACCCACACGTTTTCGAGGCCAAGCTTTACACGGTTAGGGACAGAGAGAAAGAGCGGCAACGAGACCTCGAGTTTTTACAACAGCAGGATCAATATCAGGCTCAGTTGGCTCAGATGCCGAAGCTTCCCGCTACGAAGCCGTTAGCCGCTAAACCAGCTGGAACAAAATTGGCCATGCCACAACAAGCCGTGACCGACCAGTCTAATTTGCACGGTCAAAAGCCTCTACATCCGGGTAGCCCTCGCAACTCGAACGAGCCCGGCCATGTAGCTTGGAGGATTGATTCCAAGGGGAACGGACAAGCCAACGGAAACGGAAATGTTAGGCCAGCGCAAGTTGGTAACCCTGGCTCTCCTACTATTGCCTCGCCTCCTTCGACCCCAACAGCAGCTCGGCCGCAGCAGAGTAATTCAGGCCCTGATCCCGTAATACAACTACTGGCCACCCGCGCCTCGAATGACCCTAATCTCAAGGCTCTGATGAGAGTTGTGGCGGCTGGCCAAGCCAACAAAGAACAACTAGCAGCTTTCCAGGCCCATATTGATGAACTAACCCCGTTGGCTCGTGCGAGTGCTGCCGCAAAGGCTCAAAGGGCTGCTCTTGGGCCTCTAACTCCCTCGAACACGCCCCAGGGCCCCTCTGCCCTATCCCCCACCGCTGCAGCCCCGGCTGCACCCAGGCCTACGTATCAACCTATCCAACCAGCTGGACCAGTTCCGGCTCGATCACCGGAAAATGGCCAAACCGTAATTCCAAGGCAGACCGTGACGGTCCTACCAAAGCCTAAGCAGCTAAGCGTCGCAGACCGCAAGCACCTAGATATCAAAGATGTCGTATTTGAATTTAGTATCGCCACCATTGGTGATCGATACTATATTCCCCGCAAATCCATCCTAGAGTACCGCCAGAAGGGCACACAACTTCTCGTATCGTACCTCTATATCTCAGAGGCCGATCAAACTTTCCAGCCGATAACAATAACCATCAACGCTCCTACCCCTAAAACCTTAGAACCTATCTCGAGAGTAGTTGAGCCCAAAGAAGCTGTCCAAGCGTATATGAAGGACGTCATGTCAAGACTGACTCGCGCTAACCACGGGTATCTTCTCATGCGTCTCAAGCGGGATGAAGCCGAAATCCTTGCAGCTCAAGAAGCTGAAGCTAGAAGGGTCAAGGAAGAAGAAGAAATCAAAAAGCGATTGGCCAAAGCGGCTACCGAAGCAGCCGCGGCAGAAGAGACGATGTACAAGGATCTTCTTAAGAGGGAGATCCCGAAGCCTGCTACCTCGATTGTCAAATCAAAGAAAAAATCAGTAAGTACCCTTCGGGCGTCCCGTGTAGGGAAATCCCGTTCTTCCCTGTTACGTCGATAGTGGGCCCGTAACAAGGTTCTCAAGCACCTATTCCTTGTATATACACCATCTCTACCACGCCAAAACGCACTAAAAGCACCCTTCCTTTATATTTTTCTTTATTATTTCTTGGCGTAGATGGAGGTCGATGCAGATTACTCTGCTTTCCGAGGGGGTTTCGACTAGCATCTTTATTTCATTGGCTACTTCGAGATACCTACCCTTGAGATTTGTGGTGGAAAAATTTTTTCTTGCACACAAAAAGCCGATTTTGTTGAGTTGCATGAGATAACCCCACCACCTCCCACATTTTTCTCCCACTTCCAACTTTACCCCACCGAAAAAATCCCATCGCATAGACGCATCGATAATGCACGAACCCTTGACTAGACTAGTTCGACGCTAACCTTTTTTTCTAATCCTAGCATCTTACACTTGAGGACGGGGTCATCGCGCTTGATTTGCCTAAACCGAAACTCAAGACCAAGTATTCGCGCAAAGGGCGTGTCGCAGACCCTAGCAAGAATTGTCATCTCTGTGGCACAAACAAAACCAGTCTTTGGCGACGTGCAGGGATTGATGGTGAGACTGTCGTCGTTTGTAATGCCTGTGGCATTAAATGGAAAACGAACCAAGACAAGAAGGAGCGAGGAGAGACTCCATTGGAGTATGGACCCAAGATGGTCAGAATCAAGAAGGAGGGGGCAATTAGAACAGGAAAATCTGCTGTGAAGACTGGTAGACTGATGCAGGCCATGATGGAATCAGTTATTCGAGTTGAGCCAGGAGAGCAATTGGCATCTGATACAATTGTCTTATCAGGAACACATCAATTGTCACCAGAAGCCCCCGCCCAAGCACCACCACCAACGGCAGACCAACAAACGACAGATCTACCGACATCTGATAATTTTTAATTAGGGTCCTCTACCGCGGATCAAATACTTTACTAATACGTGTTTATTCTTTCGTTCAGAATGCACCACGCTATGGTGTTCCTGGTGTTTGCTTTTCGCTTTCAGTTTATTATTATTACCAACTTAGACTTGTTTTTACGCCGCACTTACGGAGTCAACAATTGCAAGGGAGATCAAGGTGTTAATTCGTTCAGGGAGCAGTATGGTGTTGAGGAAATCGGTCTGGTTTGAAAGCAGTTTAGAGAATGGAAAATCTGTATTTATTATCGTATAACGCCTTTTTATAAGGCGATGCTCCCTTTTTTTCTCATTTAAGAGTTCCTAACAGGTTACTTTTCGTAAATCGAAAGCTACAATGTTGCATTTCAGTTTGAGGAAATGATGATATCAGCACGCCGACAACTTTTTTGTGTTCCTGTGGTTTTACTGCAGCATTTATTTGCACGCGCACTACGTAAATGCAATACCAAAACCAGTCGTCTCCATTTCCACGGTTCGAATGGACATTTAATACTGGCTAGGGGTTATTCACGTAAGTTAGTTTTTCAGCTTCCCGCGATCCGAAGAAGTCTGCCAGGAAATGACCGTGCGCGTGCGCATGTAAGTGGCCATGGCCGTATGAGCCGCTAGCCGTGCAGCGTGAGGGAGAGCGTCCCAGTGCAGACTACGTGAGGGAGGATGTCTCCACAGCTGAATAGACTCCAGCTATAGATCTCGTGTTTAAATTAAATTTAAAGTTCACGCTTGTATGATTATTCTTTAAGGCTAACCATCTAAGGTAGTTGTTCATCGTTCTACTTATCGAAATCTTCACTATCGTGGAGTCAGCTTATAAGACCCACTTAGCCACCTCAACCCCCAAGACGGCAGAAGCCTGTTTCTCGCCTAACGGAAACGGACCCGCGCGGAGGCTCGAAGTTTATATTGTCATAGACTACCTACTTATGTTTAGCCTGGTAAACATGAGAGGGAGCCTGCGGTATGCATATACGCTGGATAGCCCAATCTAGTATGGCCCTCTCTTGATCTGCAGGTCTGATGCATATTCTTCACACTTTGTGGGGATATCTTGGCTTCCTTTTTTCAGAATATATACCACCTTATTGACATATTGATGCATCTACTTTGGTAATTGGACGATAGGCATTCCGGTAACCGGTGATAGTATGGAAGGGGCTAGGGAAATACAAACTTGGGGAGAGGGGTTATCTCACGGATCCAGTGCCGGTATTACAATGTATATAAACGAATAAATGTCGTATGGGCCTATAAATACCCTTTCGTCTCCCCTCACCGGCACAGCGTCCGTTATTCGTTCGTCAAGAGTAGAGGTTAACTTGAAGCGGGAGAACGTCTCGCCCTGTCAATAATCGATCATGAAGCCGTCTTTCTTCTTCTCCATCCTATCTCTCGCTGCCTGTCTTGAAGCTGGACCGGTGCACTCTCCAAAGGCCCATATTCGGAATGGAACCGTTACTGGGGTCTATAGCCCTGAATGGAATCAAGATTTCTTCCTGGGGGTTCCATATGCCGCGCCCCCCACGGGCGACAATCGGTTTAGACCGCCGCAATATATTAAGCACAAGAGGAACTTTCAGGCTACTGAACGTGGGAAGTTCTGCTGGGGGTATAGGGTATGTAAAATGTAATGTTAATTGATTAATTGGTCGCTTTTCTTTGAATGGGGTCCCCGCATTATGAATCCCATATGATCTTATTATACCCTCGAACCTTTTCTATATATCAATTGCGATTTTGTTTTGAAATACCTATTTCTAACACTTAGTCTCAATTTATCATCCAAACAGGGCGACCAATGGCAATATCCTCAATCAGAAGACTGCTTAACCCTCAATATCATCCGCCCAGCGGGAATAAACCCAAATCGGAAGCTACCCGTCGCTATTTTCATCCACGGCGGTGGTTTCACGATTGGTTCCGCCCACGACCCTCGTTATAATATGACTTTCCTGGTGGACCAATCCGTGAAGGAAGGGACCCCAATAATTGGAATTGGCATTAACTACCGCCTGGGGACTCTCGGTTGGATCGCGAGTCGACAGGTGGCTGGTACAAAGAACCTTAATTTGGGACTCAAAGACCAAAGGGTTGCCATGCAGTGGGTTCAAGAGAATATCCGAGCCTTCGGCGGCGACCCTAGAAAGGTTGGCCCCTCCGAATACCTATTTTGCAGCAGAGTGTAGTAAACTCGTGTGTTAACTAGCCATTAAAAGGTCACGCTATTTGGTGCATCAGCTGGTGCTTTATCCATCGGTCTCCACCAGCTCGCATACAACGGACGTGATGATAAGCTTTTCAGCCAAGTCATGATGATCTCGGGCTCTCCGATCTTCTTTCGCCCTTCACCTTTCCCGGAAACCTTCCAGTCGAACTACGACTACCTCATTACACAGACGGGATGTATAGATGCTACAGACAGCTTGCAATGCCTTCGGGGACTCCCGATTGAACAATTGAATGCTGCTATAAATACCACTCAGGGTCAATATACCACTGCGGTTGTGGATGGAGAGATGGTGGCCGGTATCCCTAGTCAGAACTTGAAGTATGGTCGGTTTGTGAAGGTGCCGGCTATTGTGGCGAGTTCGACGGATGAGGGGGCGGGTTATGCAAGGATGGTGCAGCGGTATGATAATGATGCGCAGGTCCGGGCTTATGTCGGTAAGTATAAAGTCGCCTTCTATGCTTCGTTTGTCGAGTAGTATTACCCTGGAATGCTGTAGTTCCGCTGGGGTCTGAGAGTTTAATTCTAGCGGTTACTGCGCTAGCGTGTAATAATATAAAATATGCTGACTATTATAACTATAGAGGGATACACCCAGTACAAACCACACATGATAGACCGTCTAATGGAGCTCTACCCTTCGACGATCTCTATCCCCGACCCCGACAACTTCACACAGCCAGATGACGGCACCCAAAGATTCGGAGACCAGTACCACCGTCTCGCCGCCATACTCGGCGATATCTGGTTCATAGCCGGTAAAAGATATTACGCCCAGCAACTAGCCGCCAAAAACGTTCCAGTTTGGTCCGTCCGGACCCGGGTCGTGCCGAATGGATATCCAGACTGGCTGGGGTCGGTACACTCCACGCCGTTGCCATTCATGTTTTATAACTTGAACACGACGACTTTTGATATTGGCGCCGGAGATGTAAAGGTCGTTCCGGACCCGATGGGTGGTCCGAAAGCTTCTGCCTTCAAAGATCTTGCGAACTTTGGCAGTAGGAGCCTTGTTAGATTTTTCGCGCGTGGGGATCCGGCGGCGGGAAGACATTCGACAGATGTAAATTGGATCAAATATAAGAATGGTGGTGGTGCGAGCCAGATTGTTTGGGATATTGGACCGGGTGGGGTTTATATTGAGCAGGATACTTTCAGGCAAGAAGGGATTCAACATATGATGGATTACTTTTTGCAAAGTAGTTTTTAATATTTCTATTTGTAACTGGGAACCCGTGCTGTATCTGGTTTACGAGACGATTTGTACCTAGGTATTTTTAATTCAAACAATTTTAAGATCAAGAGCATATGAATTGGTAAGTTGCACCGTTAGTTATAAGTAGCTAGAAACATATGTATAAAACGACTAAAGCATACTTGGCTCGAGACTAACTTGGAATCAATACAACTGAATAATGTGCTAGATGCAAAAACGAGCAGTGCGCAATAATTGTGGTTTCAACAATAAAAACCAGAACGATAACATCCACCAAAGCCTAAAATTTGAAACTACCATGCGCCAAACCCATATGCGTAAGTCATCATCCGTATCTCTTATCTATTAGCATTTTACTCTCTGGGGTCTATCAATCTATCCCCCGACTCGTTTAAAAGAATACCAAACACCTGACCTCGATGCTTTGTCTCAATGGGGCACCGGCTGGGGTATTCGGGTCCTCAAAGGCAGTGTGTGGTGTCAACAACGCCACTCCGCTATCCTCCTTGAGCCCTTCAGTATCAAAACACTTAATGAACAAAATCTCGTCCACAGTCATATCTTTCACATAGTACCACTCATGGCCAGGATCGTGAGTTACGGAGTATGTTTCACCGTTCGGTAATGGTGGCGGGTAAACCAGCGTCGTGGCGAGCAAATCCTTTGGCTTTATAGACTTATACGAACTGACAGCGAGTGGGTGGTCAGATGCTGCATGTTGAATTGGGCGCCAGACGTTGATAAGCTGGAAGCGGTTCTTGAGTAATTCCTCGGCGCGATCTCCTAGATGTCTTCTGACGCGGTTATACGCCGCAATGGTTGTTTGATCGACGTGGACGCGAGCCACGGGTTGGCGGGTGTTGGGGTTGTCATCTACGGCTTGGGATGTGCGACGGCGAATGGTGTGGTCAAAGATGAAGACCTCCTTTGCGCCGGTGGCCTTTAAGAGGGCAGCACGGATCTCGTCGTAGTATTCAGATTGAACTCTTTCTTCGTCGAGAAAGTTTTCGTGGTTTTGTGAGAATGGAGACGGGACGGTTTGGACCTCGAAGCCGGTGACGTCGAGGCCGATAGGAGTAGAGGTTGTACGAATATTGTTGATTTTCACGTTGATGGGGTCAAGCGAGATATTGCTTTCTCGAACTCCGGATGCTGAGCTATTGATGTTGCTGTATGGCTTAGAGCCATCGGAAGGCGGGATAGTATAGAAGAGAGTTCCGGTGGTGGAATAGTCTAAAAGAGGTGCTGGAGACATTTTGATATGGCCTGTTGGCGTCTGAAGTCGTCGTACGATTGGAGAGTAGAATGTGTTGGAAATTGTGGTATTTTGGGGCTTAAGAAGACGGCCTATCGAGACTGGAAGACGGCTTGAATTTAAAAGAGTCTTTCGAAGAAGAGAAGCTACCATCGACCTGACTATATAGGCAAGGAATCAAATGCGGTCTACGATTGCGAAATCAAGGGCCCAACATCAGCTTCAAAAAATGTCGTTATATACATGCAAGCCCGTGCCCAATTCCGGCAGGCCCGTCGATTGGCAATACAAGCGATACACCCGATTTCTAACCAATTGGGCTGACGCCATTCAGATTACCAAACTCCCCCGCATTGCGTGCTCCAAATGCGACGCTTTTGTAGATGATACTTCAATTATTTACTACTTTTGTCTAGGGTTGAGGTCCAACTTTGTTCGTTTTGGCGGGGTTTCCCTGGACCCACGAGTTCGGCAAAAATTAATTGAACGCTGCACGGTCGGACCGAGGGAGCCCAATTTGGATGGTGGGTATTGACGTTTATGTCAGCAGATGAACTCCTCCAGATGCGTAATGCGGGTACGGCCGGACTTACTAATGCTACCGACGGTTTGAAATTGAAAACCTCCTACTTTTTTCGAATTCTTGAATTCCGCAGTTCACTGGTTCAGGGTTATGAACGTATACGGGTTACGTAACTGGCGTCGTATATCGGATGATATTAACGGGTAGAAGTTTCAAAATCTGGCACTGAACATGCAACACCTGTTAACTAGCTAGCTTGCGCCTGGATTCGAGACTAGTAGTTGTGGAACTACAAAAGCATAGCCGGATGTTATGATCCTATGTTTCGATCTCACGAGTGAAAAAATTGCTATGGGCCTGTAATATTCATCTTGGAAGAATCCACTTATTCTAACTACATAGGTAACTAATTACGTCTTTGGCTATATATTCGGTCACTTAATTCAGCGTGCTTGCGAATTGATAAAAGTGCACAGCACGCTTCGCGAGGATTGATTGGGCGCGAACAAAGACGGACCAATTGCTGTAAAATTACTCACCACAGCAAGGTAGTTGTAAACACCCTAGTACTCCCTCGTTCGCGACCGACTATCCAATACGTTTTCGGCGTCATATGCATTGCCCTTAACAGGATGTTTGAGCCTTCCTATAATTCTCGACCCTGCATGGTAACCACCAAGCAGAACTTCGCTCTCTAACTAGATTCGCTACCACTACCCCGGACTTCACCCGTCAACATGGATCCGGATTTCGATCGATCGAAGGTTCCGAAAACTAGCCTCGCTTCGATAGTGGCGATGGTGGTTCATTGGATTTAATCACTCTCGCTTTATCGGTTGGTCGGGGCATCAATTTGATTCGAGGTTAAGAGAAGAATACGTGGACTACGGCGTGTGGCCTTGGATGATCGGGTTGCTTGACAACGAGCCTAATCGAATCGGGGGCGGCATATCCAGTAGCTCATTTGGCCATATATTTTCGCCGCTTCGTAAATCAGGTGCACTTTGTTGATCAATATAGAGCATGCTCCTGCGAATTGTCAAGGAGTCAAGACGACTATTCAAATAAACTACCGTCCACTGTCTATCGGTAGGTATATATTGAAGGTTGCAGTCGAGTTGACGGATTTAATTGAAGGGGGGATGTTTTGACGGGGGTTAACCGTTATGGGGGTAGCCCATATAGGTCCTGTAACAGCCAAAATATAGATCTATAGATACATTCATAAGTTTATATCATTGCAAACGGCTGGGCCAGTGAGCCCCGGAGGTTACTAGCGTTGAGGATAGAGCAATGATACGGTGTGCGGAGGTCGAATCAAGCATGGCCGGTCGGGTCGAGGATTCTGCAAGCGGCACGCATGCATGGCTGACTATTAGATATTGCGTATTGGTCTCGGAGGTCTGCGGAACTAAGGCCAGTAACCAATTACCCAGGTCCCTGGACACCTGTATATGTATAGAATTATCTCATATACCATATATACATGGATATCGATTGGTACATTGACGCTATAGCGCTAAAATAGCATTGAAGGGAACTTACTTTGTGTTTGCTGGGGGGACCTTGACTATAATGCAAAATGCAACATTGCAACAGTCGAATCCAGGATATATCGATATATATTAGAGTCCGATCCTTTCTCCTTAAAAAATCTGTGGAGCAAATAATTTTGTTTAAGTAAAAACAAAACAAAGGTATTCACCAGAAAGAAAACTGTACCCCTAGTCGATGGATAACTGGCGAAGTGATTCGTGCAAGTTAAGCGGCAGCTGTTGGCCATTAATTTTGATAGGCTTGCGTCACGTCACATACAACAACACATTCAAGCCATGTTGCAATTGCAGTTGAGGCTGGTCTCGCGGGTTGAGGCTCGAATTTCAGATCTTTTAATTTTTCGGGAGCGGGGCTGCATTAATGCGCATATGCATTAACAGAGAGCAATAGAACAGAACGAAATAAAGGATGGTAATATGGCGCTAGTATCCAACGTCGTAGCTCTCATGGAACTTAAGAGGCGGCTAACTGGATGAGAGTCGGGCCGAGAGCTTCATGCCATGACAAGGGTTATTCCATCCAGTCAATGCAACCACCGGATATTCGAGAGTTTGGACATATCTGATCCGCAACCGCACAGTTATTATAAAAGGCTAGTCACTGGCCCAGAAGCGTAGTATCATTTAGCGCTGAAAGCTGCAGGTGCATATAATTGGGCGGCAGATAGACCTGGAACTTCCAGCGAGTGGTTTGTCCGGTTTCTTTTCCCATAATCAGTTTCTCGGTGAACATTGCATGTGCATGCCCTTCTGCCTGATCTGTTTTTCTGTGAACCTTGAAATTTTCACTTGTCTGTTTCTCTAGAGGCGTTGGGCATGTTCGCTGGCTTGGGAGCCAATGATTCCTGTGTTTCCGAAATGCACTGTACATGTATGTATCATGCTAATAAAATGCAGGCTCATGCGGGGAGCGAGCACAATGCCCTAGTTCCCCCTTGACGGTTGCGAGAACGAGCACCAAAAACCTCTGGGGTCGCTAATAACCCGACTGGTCATCGTTCGATCTGACCTTAGTTTGGGCGCCAGGTTGATGCAGATCTAGCCAATACTAGCCTTGACCTGGCCGTTAACATCTCAAAAGGCTTCGAATCGGCATCAACGTTATAACGTTAACTGTCAAGCGCCCGCTAATTACTAAACTTAAACAACTCTAGGTAACTCGCAAACTTCGGGCTTCAAATTATGATCTTAACAATATTGAAACTATGAAAGGTTGCCGACATTTCCTTTTATTCCGACTTATCCTTCGAAAGACAAAATTTTATCAAGGGTCAGCTTTCTCTTTTCAATACAACCTATCAGATTAAACCGAACGCAGAACGCGAAATTTCGAAAGAAAGCGAGCGCAGAACAGGATCCTTACGCCATATGTACTCCTGTAAAACCCCTCCTGCTCTCTATCGTCTTCGTTACGCTGGTCTTGCCTCGTGGTTGGGAGGGAACTATTTTTTCCATCAGAAGTTTTGCAAATTTTGTGAACAAGTCCTGGCCCAAACTGGGAACGAGACCATCCCCGCTTCATTACACAAACGGGAAGACGGTACGTATACACAGCCATCGATAGTCTAATATTCTTTTATAACTAGTGAACCGGACCTTGCGCCCGCCTACAGCTACCCGTCACCAAAGCGTTCCTCGATCCGTCTACATACGCACCTAGACTCCTTCGGCACCCTCTCTCTGTTGACATGATATTTACAGTTTGGACAAGGCTCTATCGATTTGGGTGTTGTTGAGATTGCTATCGTTGTGACCCTCTCTCAGGTCTCTCGGCCGTTATGTCCGACTGGCCCAGCGGTTTCGACTCGAACAACCATATAGATATACACCGGTCATCTAGAAAATCAAAAAGGAAACACCAAGGTAACAAAATTTCGAGAATTCTTTGTCGACGCCGGGGAAATCAAGCAAAGCAAAAAAAACAGACTGCGCTCCATAGACTAAGAAAATACAGGTGATTTGCTTTTGTGCGACAAGTATTATGATTACCAAACTTTTGAGCTTCAGCCTGAGCTATCCAGGTCTAACCATCAGAGCACCATCGACGACGCCAATTCAACGCAAACCAAACCGCAGGCTAGAAATTCGAGGAAAAGAAAAACAAAACCCTTCCATGTTCCCCCTCCCCACCCACCTTCCTATTGTTTACCAATCTATCGGACCGTCGCACGTTTGCATGATCGCTTATGTCGGAAGGCATCTGGCACCCGACGCTGCGATCGGGCTGCGCAGGTACCACAGCCATAGGTCCTCGATCGCGATCGAGCTGCAGCTGCGTGAGCTTGAGGGTCCACTCGACGACTGCAACATGACAACGCAAACGTTAAAACATCAAAAAATTGCAAACATAACAGTCTTGATCCACCTTTCCTCGGCTTCTCCTTCTTCCTCCTATCTCGTAGATCCTGTATTTTCTCACCAATAGTCAATATCGCTGTAATTCAAAGTAGCCAAAATATGCCTCAAAGTACTTACTTGCTTGGGTACGGATAGGTAGTTTATAGAGATGTGATCCTTACCCTCAGCCGCGAACTCCGGGGCTGCGAGAATCACTCTTTGGTAATGGGGCCGAATTTGGCTTCGGCGCTTGGTTGGAATTTGGAGGTTTAGTATTATTTGGGGGCTGGCTGTTCCCAGGTGATTTACTGTTTTTTGGAGGCGTATTGTTCTTTGGAGGTGGATTATTCTTTGGAGGCGTGTTATTCTTTGGAGGCGTATTGTTATTCGGCGGGACACTGTTGTTGGGAGGTTGACTTCTGTTCGGGGGTAGGGACTGGCTAGGTCCTCGCTCTACCTGCGGAACAGAGTCTTTGATGATTCGGGTATTGGAATCAGGACCTATCAGGTATGTCATAAATTTGGATATTAGCAACGACTTCCACACCCCATAATATTCATGTTTCTATCCATCTTCCCGCAGAATTCACCTCCGTCTTTCATTTACCGGGGGTTAAGATATAACATACCAGCGGTGGAACTGGGCCTGGGACCACCCACGGTGGATCTTTGGGCGTTTGTGTCCATGACTTTCGGTTTGGAAGGTTAAGTAAACCTTTGGTTTGCGTTTATACTTTTTCTTGGTTTCTTCTGTATAAACGTGAACCCCTGACTCTTACGGGGACGCAAGTATGAGAAGATAAGGCCCCTTTTCTTTTCTCGGGCTGGCGGGAAGGGCAGGCAGATCGATGTCACAGGGGTCTACGCGCGTAACAGGAGTTCTGTGTTATAAAGTTTTCTTCCTGGCTCGATCAATAACGAGGAAATAAAGGCCTTTATATAATTACGGGTCTGGAAGAACACTGAACTGAAGGATAATGATAATGAGAAGAAGGAGAGGGAGTTGATCTGAAAAAAAAAAACAGGCCAGAGAAGGGGGGGTAGCATGGAGATTAAATATTGATGTTCTTTGATACATAGCACTGCTGCCGGCCGGATATCGCCAGGACGAGAGGACCCCAATAAAATCCCAAGGAAAATTGACTGGTAGAGACGACTCCTGATCTAACCAAAAGAGCAGTCCTTTTGCCTAGATTAAAGCCTAGCTATGCTATCAAAGCCACCCAGGAAAAAGAACAACTCGGTCAAAATTCCATACTATCCCGTCATATCAATCACATAATTTTGGGAAATTTCGAAAGGAAGCGAGATATTCCAATCATGATCGATAACTGATACCGAACGTCCTCTATTATCCTCAATCCTGGCTTATCAACACCCTTTAGGATTTGAGGTTTCGAAATAGGTTCCTAATAACTTAGAAAATTTGGTTGAGTCCTTATCTTGTAAATTGTTGGGCTAGAATAGGACCTGATCGTGAGACCAGACCTAACGGTTCATCCTGATTTCTTGTAGGAGGTTAGGTTTGAGGCTATAGTCTCACGATTGTAATTGAACTTCAAACTCATTGATATCAAACCCTATCAAATCGGCTTCGTAATAGTGAATAGATCATAATATCATATGATCGCAGTCAGCAGTGTGGTCTTCGCCATTATGCAAGGGTACCCAACCGGACCTTGGTATTAGTGCACCAGTGCTAGTGGCGGAGTCCAAATGATTCCTTCACTGTTCATTGATGGCTTAAGTGTATGTATTACGCCACTAGTATGGTTCCGCCTCGTTATTGATGATGATCAGGTGGAAAATATCTGAAAAGACATGCTTATTTCGGATTTTCTTGATATCTTAGCTAATTAGCTGTTTACCGGTTATGGGGGCAAGGATCTAATTCTTCGCGAGAACAATTGAAAAAGGAACGAGGAAAATATGAAGTAATAGGCTAGGTGTGCTACGCTGGCGTTAGAACGGCGAGTTGGTTAAGGACCGAAAATATCCCGGGATCCCGTCACCCCTCGTATACACCGACAGTCGTTAATATATGATTTTAAGCGTTTAATATTCAACCGAAGGTTGTCTCGAATCCAGACCCTGGGGGCCTCAAGCCCATTGTGTTTAGTTGATTGTGGTATACATGAGGGCTGTATGACAAGCTTTCGAATTCTATAACCTGGATGCTGCAGCCCACAGCCTTGCAATTGCGCAAACGATTCGCATTTCGAGCTCTCGAGATCGTATTTAAATTTACAAACTGTATGTAAGTGCATATGTATATGATGCAATGTGTACCGACGCGTCTAGGTACATTATTGTGTGAAGTAGGTATGGGCAATCAACAGGCCTGCAGGCTCGTATACCTGCATGAGAAGGTTCTAGGCTTCCAAAAATGGCATATATTTGATCAATTGAGCCAAGTTGGTGCACGTGCATGTATATGCAAGTATTGCCGTCAATCCGTCGCACACACACACACAAACGGAAATCCCAACAGAGAAGATCGAAGATTTAAGAGCGGATGTGAAATAAAAAGGAAAAAAGGGCCTGATCCTTCAGGCCCCGAATGAAAAGCTGTGGCGCTTATAACGGGAGTTTCAGAAATCCAAAACACAACCACCCAAGATATCAAACTAGAGCTTTCGTTTCCATCGTTCCCCATTTGTTCGAAGGCACTGGTTCTTTTTCGTTGCACATAATAAAGATTCATTCCTGGGTGAGGCTGGGAACGAGACCAGTTCATTCCACTTGAACACACATACGTATACTGGGGAAGTTAGGTAATGGTGAGACTTGGCCGGTTCAAACGGTATCATCTCACAGATCGATATATCCATTAATTAAATGCTGCAGCAAAGAATCAAAGAGCCAAAGGAAAAGACGTATCCGGTTGAAAAATTTCACCTTCAGAAATCAAAGCGGATCCTTGACGTTAAAAGAGCCTTAGACGCCTCGTGCCGGCGACGCAGCACCCACATGGTTGAAACTTGGATAGGATATTAATCAATGATTGAACGGCCATCGAAATTGACAAAAATTCCCGATGTCACTGCCTATACGTTGGATATCTCCGAAGAGGAAATGTTTTTTTTCCTTCTTCTTGAACGAGGCTGAGACTTTGGAGAACAAAAAAACGTTGTGTCGTGGGGTTTTGCTCGCATCGTGCAAAAAAGAAAAAAAGGTTCCGGTGTATTGGGATCATCTTTGAAGATCTTAAGATATTATCGGGAAAGTGAAAGGAGAGAACTGCAAATCGAAGGGAATTCGAAGCGCTTATCACGCAGGAAAAAATGGGTTGGGCCCAACGGTAGCCTCGAATGCAGGTGCTAATAGGGGCCCAGCGTGACTTGACAGGCCTGCAAGGCCCAGTAAGTAGCTACACCCCTCGACACTCAAACCAAACCGATGACGATCCTTCTGCAAAAACCGGCCCAATTCTTCGAACCTGGAACTGGAAAGCAAATGGCTGAGCCAAACCTTTCCCCGTGATAACTGGTACCAAATAGAAATGCCAACAAGCTATAACGTTAGGAATTCCTAACCACAAGTTAATTCTCGCATCTGTATACTCACATGACAATGATAAAGTCTCGTTAACTTGTTCTAGCTTTCTTTTCATCATACCAAAGGCTTAGATGCGCTGTATTTGGAGGCTGCGCCGCCTTCGAGATCTTCAAAGGAAGCTCCGTGAACATGCAATAGAGTATCTATTAGCAACGTGTATACTAGTCGCAAACAATAGTTTTCCATACCTTTAAGGGCATAGCCCTCTCCATGAACGGACTGGTTATCTATAGTTTTCTTTCTTTCTGGTCATAAACGCAGGGTGGCTTTGTGCTGGATGTCGATACTGCGTACTATTGCCTATCGCCGTCTGTGGAGGTCTTACCTGGCCTCAAGTCCGGGGCCCTACCCAGAACGAACATGAGGTATTTAGCATGGCGAAATATCCCTAGCTAGGGCACAATGGCGGAGCCAAAGCTTTGGAGCTGGAAACAAGGCGGGACCGGCCATGAAAAACGGTCAGACACTCTGTCGGACTCTCCATTGTGAGTCTGATGCCTCAAAACCGTTCCAATCCGTTTTCTCGGACTCTCGCTTGGTGAACAATTCTGCAGCCATCGGCTTGGAAAGTTTGGGGTCAATCAGTTGCCTACATATTCTTCGAACCCGGATTGATCCAAAGCAAATCCTTAAGCGCCCCCAGACTAGAATCCTTAGACCTTGGAATATCTGGACAGGCCTTAGGTACCACCTCTTGCTCCAGTTCTTTCCTACTTTCAGGCTCGTTAATGCCAACTGCTTGTCAGAGCGGCTCCAGAAATTGGCCTGAGCCTATTTCCTTGTCTCGAATCCAGACCCAGTGCTGCACAGGACAACCGTTTCCCTCAAACCTGCTGAACATGCGCTGTATTGGTCTGTATGCACTGTGGTTTCAGGAAGGAGGAGGCCTTCAGGTCACCACCTAGAAAAATTCCTGTGGCCTGCAGGCGGAAAAAAAAAAAAAAGACCATTACCAAAAAGTTGATGTGGGAAAGACTCTTGCTTCGACCCAGTTCACTTAGGGAGCTCCTTTGTACACACATCGCTGATCCTAAGGTGTGAGTTTGCATCGACGCCTCCAAATGCAAGTGACATGGGGGGGATATCCTGGTCAGGATACGACACCATCTTTGCAACCCTAGCCTATTTTTCCATTCAAATGGACCGTTGGCAGCCTGGAAAAACCGTCTGTTGTCTTCGGCTTGCCTTTGTTATGAAATTGGAAGGGCAACAGGCTCGTAACGTTAACGTCGATACCGCCAACTGACTAAGATGTGTACATGTGCATGTGTTTGTAAAGCGATTTTTGTGATATCTCCCTTTTATCTCGTAAACCAAACACTGCTGACACTCTTCGGACCTGCCGTATGGTAATTACTTGAGCCTCAAGACTAGAAAGTGTATCCCCGGTTGTCAATGTTAGCGTCACGGCTGTTTCTTCGAGCTGAAGTTGTAACCAGGTAATCGAGCGAGATAGCCACATGCGCTCAACCTTGGACATTCAACCCACAGTTATCATCCATCTTTTCGGAGAAACGTTTCGCCAGGTAGAAGGGAAGGATCCGCAAAAAAAAGAAAGAAATCCAAAGCGTGGGCAGGCGTCCCAGCCCTTTGGTATCAAAGCCAAGGTTTGAGTAAGTTGGCCATGATACAGCTATGATAATGAGTGAGCGGCTCGGCCTGTTCTGGTCTGGTTTACACTCGGAAGTTTTTAAAAAAGGGATATCGTCCAAGCTAAAGATCTCCGGAAGGAGCCCATCGATTTACTATTTTTGATTCCCGACGAGAGTGCATATTCTGTATATATGCTAACCACGACGACTCAACATGAGTGAGAATCATTGACACGGTGGTCAACCAGGGCCCAGATCTATAGGTCCCACAATTTGAAACGGCACAGTGGAATTGGTATTGCAGGATACGTAGCGGTCACTAATTGGCGCTATTAAATAAGGACATAACCAGGTCTACAGAAGGCATTCCTCGAGAGAGATACTCATGTGTCGAATTCAAAATAAGCTGTCGGCCAGCTTTGTGAATCGACAGCTCAGCACGAAATGTAAATATCCAACAGGTTAACTCGGATACCTAAATTTAAAATACCACATTGTAAGGGAAAACCTAGAACACGGCCAACTAAAGCGAAGATTTTGCTGCAGAAGAGCCCTTATTTTCACTTCTCTCCAGTGCGATAAATGATTCTTTTGATTCTTTGTCTGGAAGGTCGAAATCCAAGGCACTGTTTGTCCTGGGTTTGTTTGCTCCATGGTGCATAATGCATATGCATGTTCGAATTAATGTTTGGAAAAATCAAAGACGGCTGAAGTTCAATCAATCCGCATATGAAAAAACATAGCCGTCCTTGTCCCCAGACCATTCACATATTGACCTGCTGGCAGAGATACCAACCAGTCTCTAAAAACCTTTCGCAACTTCAACTAAAATCACGAATACCCTGCCTAACGTTCCGAATCCGCACCAACGCATCCTCCGCCAACATCACCATTATCACCTTCATTGCGACATTCTCTCCCTCTGCTAGCCTGAGAGCCAAGGCATCCACCGCTCTCCCCTTAACGCCTCTAAGGGCCCCGGAAAACTCATATACCAATGGTACTACAAAGTTCCTGGCCTTTTGTATCATCTCCTCCGCGAAGTGCTGACTGTCTCCCTGATCTGAATCTTCCCAGATACCCTCGGCACGTTCCTTTTCGTTCATCCAGTCCCGCAAAACTGCGAGAGGTTCCGCCTGTACTATCAGAGGGAGCATTTCGGCCCACTCCGCCATAAAATCCAAAGTCTGTTGTTCGTCTACTTCAAATCCCTTCACGAATTTCTTCACGTAGTGAGTGACGGTAACTTCAAGGCAAGCCCGATATTCCCGATCGTACAACTGGGCGCATTCTTTCAGGAGATTTATTGCTTCTTGGGATTTCATTTGCTGTCGAGACTGGAGATCAAGGCGCGGGTTCCTTTTCAGCATACACTCCATCAAGTTTTGTGGGACATTACTTGAAGTTCGGTCGCAGGAAAATTTCCTTAGGCTTCGCACGGCTACATCCCCCAGGACGATGGTGTCGAATTTCGGGAATTCGTTCCCGCCGAAACCCCGCAAACCGTCGAGAGAGTCGCATCTGGGCACATGGTTGATCGATAGAACTTCTACGGCGGGTAACGGACAACTTGCAAAGCTTTGCCACCATTCCTCCGATACTATGCAGTCCAGGGACAATGTTCTCACACTATCCGGAGGCACGAGGAAGAAAGACGGATGGAATAAATATCGGTAAATTCTCAAGCCGGTGAGCCGTCGTAGATTTGTTACGACATCCTGGAGTTGACTCAGAGAATCCAAAATTTTTGAGATTTTACATCTCTTAGATCTTGAATCCCCTTCCCATGAAAAATAGGTGAGATTGACACACTCCGCCAGGACAGCGATTAGGTCATCAACCCCTTCCGCAACCGGGTACTCATCCATCGGTTGGATCACAAGCCCCAGAGTGAGCTTTGTGACCTTGCTAAGGTCGACGAGCCCAGGCAACCCGTAAACAACGTTCGATTCCAGCAAAATACTGAATTCTTGTGCTGATCTAGATTCCGAATACTTTTTCAGTGGCGACAAAGCTACAAGAGATCCTTCTAGAGTGTCGATGCCAGAATCTAAAGCCGCAAAAAAAAGGGCTCATTAGTCGAAAACCACCGATGTGTAGCTTTATAGTATACTAAATGCATAGAAAAACTCACCCATAGTCCGCTGGAAGATTTCGAAGTCAATGCAATTGGGGTATAATTTTTTGGTCGTCAGTAATTCCATAATAGCTTTGTTCTCATTCGAATATCGGTTCATGACACAGCCAAGGACAATACATCGCGTGTATTGGATCCAGTTGGAGTTGGTCCAATAGTCTTCTATGACCGGCAGAATTCGAAATTTCGGGCATATTACTCTGCCTGGAGAGGAATATAGGCTTTTCTTGACACGTAGGGTCGCCCATATGTACCGCGAACAGAGTGGGTAGAGGGGTTTGCATGTGGAGGCCAAGGTCAAAACCTCTGTGTCGGAGAGGTATTGGAGGATTTCGTCAAGAATTTCGGGTGCCCTCACGAGTGTGATTAGAGAAGCCATTTCGACTTGGGAGGTGGGGAGGTTGTGGCTCTACCCTGCGTTCACGGTGGGAGCCAGGTTGGACTTGGGAGCTTGAAATAGAGGTTGCTCGAAGACGGGGCCAAGAAAGATCTAGAACCACGTCCAGTCCACGGAGCCCCCAAGGTATCTGAAGCGACGTTGCATCTGGCGAGATCGAGTCTAAGGCATATAGAAAGGAAGTTGAAAGTTGGGCGGGGTGAACGCCAGCCCAGCCATGTTGCTCAAGCGTGAAGGGTTCATGAGCCAGTTGACGTTGACGTTGACAGTCAACGATCCTTCTTGTAGAACATGAGCGTACTTTAAGTGTTGGCCCCAAACTGCAACATGCAACACAGCACACCATTACTGGTGGAATGTAGTCGAAGTTCCACGCGCAGACCTAGCTAATGCGCATGTCCACATGCCCAGAAAGACAGACCGGGTGGGGAGGTATTGAAGATATTTAGGTACACAGTATCAATAAGTTAGTCGGATTCTAACCTGAAAGGTATCATTCCAAAGGGGAGTTAGTTTATGGTATATATATATCACCAAGCAGATTTAATACTTTACATGCAACAAAAGGAGACCGTTTATAATTAACGATTCAGCTTGGATGTGGGGAGAATCCAAGAAGCCGCAGTATATAGAATCTTACTGACTTTGTAAATAGTTCTTGAGTATATCTACCGTACGGGTAACTGGTAGACATATGAGTTGATGCAAAAGACGCAAGTCGATTTACGATCTTATTTTAGTTAGACTAAGGCCCTTAAGCCTGTTACAGACCTTTCAAGATATTCTAAGCCAACTCCCAAATCTGCGAAATTTCTCTATGGTATATATATATTAAGTATATGGGGAAGTGTCAACTTTGGAGATAACGCATAAAATAAACAAGGTGAGGAAACCTCAACTTCCGCGAAAATCAAACGGACGTTACATCACATGACCACATACCATTTTCAGCCTCCCACCCGCGCCTGGCTTTGCCCCGACCACTGTCTGGATTCGAGGCTCAACTATATGAAGCCCGATATGGAGTGATAGTACACTAGTCTGGGAGTCAATAGTACACTGGTCTGGAGCGAACTCTAGGTCACTCCCTGCGTGCAACACAGGAGCATAGTCAACCAAGGCAGAGGAGAGCAACCCCAGACTACATAGGATATCCAGACCAATAGTACATGCTCCAGACCAATATTACATCCAAGACAGAGGAGACCCCCAGACTAATGGTACCAATAGTCCGAATTCTCCTTCGCGGGCTGACCCTACCATTCGGGCCACCTAAATCACAGACAAAACAACGAAAACGACCCCGGGTAGGCTATGTATGAGACAAAAAAACGACAGTTTTCTAATAAAAGAAATAAGAAAAAGTCATGGCCACTTTATAGATTATAATGCCCGACTGAAAGGAAGGGATTAAAACTCCTCAGTGGCCGTGCCTTCCCACTCCTCTACAAAATCTAGTAAATGCATGGGCATCTAAAGTTTCCCATACGAAAAGTGTGTTGTTTTTTTTGATGGATTTTTTGGCAGTTTTGTTAGTTGAGATTTGAATGAATTCTATTTTTTTTTGAATGTTGCATTTTGGAAGGGTTGCGGCGTAGATGTGGCTGACTTGTTTGATTCAGTCGGGTTTAAGTGCGGCCGATGGTGCCGTTGTTACTTTATTTTTTTATATAGTAAGCTGGGTTGGCGATTTGTATAGGTGAAATTGAATTTGTGCTAAGAAGGGTATTAACGACGAATTGACGGACTATTGAAGCGATTGGCTTGTAGTAAATGTAAGTGAGGAGGTTTTTCGTAGGTTTCGCAGGTTTCTAAGTTTTGGTGGTTGAGATACGGGCTGTGTGTGGTGTAGAAGGTGTAGGGTCCGCAACCAGCAAAAACCAGTCGGTCGGTGGCTGCGGGACCAGCGGCTCTCGATTTCCCCCGGCGAAAAATGGCTTGCTCCATTCACCAATGTGACTGAGTAGACCCCCGGGTTTGGTAGTGTCGGCGACCCTTTTTGGGTTGTCGGGGTTGGGGCTTGGATTAGGGCTGGTGGGCGAGGCTGGGAACGAGCCCAGATCAGGCGGGCTCTTTGGATCATTGGCGTTCCCTGGACTCGGGCCGGTTTGGGTCGAAGGGGCCGGGGCCGCGGTTGGGTCTGGCAAGGTTTCGAGGGCAGGTAGAGCTGTTGGGTGCACACACACGCGCAGGCACGTGGCCGCGTGTAACAAGTTTGAATTAGACTCAGACTCCAGGATCAACACGTCTGCAATATATAACACAGGCACATACCACAAACATAGTCTGGGTCGAGATGTCCATAAGTACTTTGGGCGCTTTGAACACTTGGATACATCTTGGGCGATGCCATCGTACACGCACTTTCTCCCTCGTTTCTCTTGCCTCTTAAAGCTTTTCGTGTCCTAACTAGCACTCGTGCATGCATGCGCATGTAAGTGTGCGGGCAGGTGTGGGCTAGCCTCGAATCCAGGCGCTGTGGACTGCGTTTGCAACGCAAGACTAGCAGTTATGTGCAATGGCGGAGAGGCTCTACACCGACGATTATGGGCAATTGGCTAGATCGGTTGAGTTTTAGAGGGAAGACTCCGATCTAGCCGGCCTCCTACACTTTGACTCAGACGGAAGGGGCTTGAAATATGTTCTTTTTAAAAGAACAGGAATGCTATGTTTGAACGTTCGAACGTTTGGCTATGGCTGACAAAATGGTCGGACAGCTGAGTGCAGAAATCGATTGAACGTTGGTCTCTCCGCTCACTTTAAAGACCCGGCGGTTCTGGTCGCCCGGTCATTCAGACTTTTCTTTTTTCTCCTTTTTTTCTTTTTTTGAGGATTTCTCGCGGGAGACCTCCTCGCGGTCACCGCGCAAGCCACAAAAGTCTTTTCTTTTTTTTTGGTTCGCGAACCAACGCGAAGGCCCGGTGTGTCTCTAATCGCAGCCTCCTGATCCCCCACCAGAATGCCGCGCACAATTTGTTTCTTGCCTGCAAAGAAAATCTCGGGCACCCAAATCATACTATCAAGGCGGATCACGAAACTACATCTAAAAATTTTAATATATTTAAATGATCTTTAAAGACTTAATTTTATATATAAAAGATTTAGAAAATTACACTTTGAATTGAATAAAAAAAGAATTACAAGTTTTGAATAAAAACTGAATTTATTGGAATTTTTTTAATGGCTTTCGCCTGCGAATTTGGAGGTTTTTTTTTTTTTTGATTCGGGTGACCGTGGGATACGTTATACTACCCACTTTGCTTCACCTTTCATTGAGAATATGCAGGCCTGGTAGGAGAAGGAAAGTGAATCATTTGCACATTTCAGGGCAGCCCCTAGCGAGGCCAACCAACCATCGATACATCTCAAAAACCGCAACGAGGTCCAGAGCAGCTACAGTATATTATCTCGTAAACCAGATGCTAACAGCATACCATCTCAGCTTCCGAAATATAAATAATAGTTATTTAACAATATACATACAGAGTACATATGCAATAATACTGTCATAACATGGTCAGTCAGACACAGGAGCATCTGGTTTACGAGATAATGGTGAGAAGTTCATATCCAATATTGATAGTTACTAACAATATCGTAGCTAGAAACGCTTACCACCTATAATACGACTTCGACTCCCAAAAAATCTTCTGCTAGGGAACCTATTGGTGCTGGTAAAGAAAAGGTCAACGATAACAGATGCGCATCTGCAGTATTAGGGAGCTTCAGAAATGCACACGATTACACCGAATATCTGAGATTTCGCTTGTCGATACAGCCCGATCATTACCCGGCGCGGTAGTTATATCTCGATATATATATCTTAGCGGTGAGCGACTCCGGGAACTTACCCCCTCATGGTCTGGGATGGCTTTGGTGATGGGTCGCTTTACCCAACAGCTTGTCGGAGTTAGCGGGATGCAGAAACCCGACCTCCGAACCTTCTGAATAGCAGTTCAGCGCCTAGATTTTGACAACAGGTCAAGGCATATATACGTAGGGAAGCCCCCAAATATTCTGTATCGTCGAACGACCTATTTGTACTTACGTACGCCGGTGGTCAGCTCCATACCCATCGATTCGAGGCCACTCCGTGGCGTGCCACTTATTCAGATGGGCACGGACCAGGCGGCTCGGGCAGGCTTGCATTGTACAATTGGGTCGATCTTCGCGTTTTATAATTATCACCGGTGCACCTCTGGCTTGAAAAATACATCAAGATCCAACGCGGGATTTCGGGAAGTTTTAAAACTAGATCTATAGATATCATAGATCTATACGTGGAGGATTAGAAAAAAGCAGGTTGCTGCAACCAGGCCCGACTCGGCTTCCAAAAATTATTTCCCACCTTGTTGGCTGATAGATCTTTGCGAACCTGGCCCGTCGACCGTTTACCGCACTGCACGGCTATGGCGCTACCGCCCTAAGGACTTGAAAGTTCTGTGTGCTCTTTGCGTCGGTCTATCTATGGCTAGGCCCGAGTCGCAAACCCCAATTAAAATCAAATACTTCATCGATCTTAGCGGTTTGGAGCGACTTCTAGTAGGTGCTGATCAATATCCCGATTTCTTGCTGTCGGTTTCTCACTCTGTCTTTTCGAAAAGAGTGTATAAACCACCTCCCAGGTCTGGGTACGAGACAACACGCAACGCAATACGTAATACGATACATGTACAAGATCGATGACCACTTATATAGCTTATGTCTCCTTCGCCAGGGTTGAAAATTGAGAGGGAAGCATGTGTGCGTACGTTGATACCGATCCTAATTATAGATGGCGCGAACGCATGGGAAAATAGTGGCCGACCGATTGGCATCTGGGAACGAGACTGCAACCAAACTGCTTGATAGTTGGAGTCAATGATATTATTATCCGAAAAGAGTTATTCGCTTGATTTGTGTTGATAGATCAGTACAACTGCAAGTTAATTAATCGATGGTCTATGAAGGAAAAAGTGGACGAGGTGAGCTGGCTCCAACTTCAACAAAATTGTTCCTGTGCTACTTTGAATTATGCTTACCTGATACTGATATGATATCAGTGTAGTCCACACCTGTTCTCAAGACTACGATCAGTGTGCTGTTTCAAGTTTGGAGCGCTCGGCCACCGGCGACCGATCCATAGGTTCTAGATCTAGTTCTGTTTGTCTGATCATGTGGAGGCCCCTTGGCCTCGGCATTTCGTTTCTTTAAGGCTTTTAGCGAAAAGTTTCGAGAGCAAGGTGCCTCTTTGGAGCAGAACTGCAACCCGTTGAAGTTTACAATTGGTTAGAGTAAAACTCCAAATGTTCACTAGGAAAAAGATTATAGTGCCCGTCTACGGCCTTTTGTGCATGATCGGTGTAATGTAATGCTAAGCCTGCCGACCGTCACACACGCTACAATAATTGATACTAGTCGTCGCTGAATCGGTTTTCGAAAGGAAGAAAATGCAAAAATTAGCTGGCCATCATATGAAAAACACCCGCGAAAGCCGGTGTTTGAAAATCTCTGTTGTAATATGAACGGTACATGGTATAGAACAGCACAGATATCCAGATGCAACAAATGTTTTGCGAACTAATTGTATATGTAGGCTGCTAGCCACGAATCCAACCGATCGAGTAGAACTATAGGTGACATTCTGTGTCGCCGCCCAGGCAGTCCTGCTGCGGGTGGTCTGGGAATGAGACAAATATGTCGCGCATATATAATTCAGAATTCCCAATTCTAGCTGGTACCGTAGCCTTGAATCCCTGGTACCGATACCATGACCCTGAGCTCACCAATTGAATGCAACACTACCTCAGATGATTTCCTAATTATAACGTAGCACAACATGCAACATATATACAGCACCTGCGATTATCGCGGCTTTTGTCAAAGCCCTCACACCTCATTTGTCTGTCGTTGCGCGATTTAATCTCTAGCTCTAATCTTAGAGACCAGTTCTGCTGTCAGGTCTGTGTGATTCTCGAGAATTCACTATATCGAGTCCTTAAGTACCTAAGTATCAAACCCAAGCGCTATGTCACAAACATTTACCTAGCTAGATCTATAAATGGGCCTTAGCCTAGTGGTAGCTGTTCAGCTGACGGCTACTAAAGTACTTTGTAGTTAATACAATTTTGTGTTAATCAGTCTCCCGAACCTTAATTGTCCGAGCTAGCTATCCGAGGCCACATGCATTCCAAGGTATATAGGTGCTAGAGCGATAGACTAGCATGCATTCTAAAAACATTTAACCAATTTTGTAGTAGCTAGTTTAAGGATTATAGATTGGAAGGTGCCGCTAGAGACCCTTGAGCTTGGATTTCGCATGCATGCATAACTGGGATCCCTAGACTATTTCGCTTTCGGTAGTATTGCTACTCTCACAAACCTCCGACCTCATAAAAATATATCTCTTGATTCTTTTACGCATAGGATAGTTTGAGAGAATTGGAATGGATTTTAAAACGATAATACATGAGTTTAAAGAATTATAACTGTAGCAAGGGAAGTCGCGGCATAGGGAATGGCGGAGAAGGAAAATGGTAATAAAAGCAATATTAATAGAAGTGAACATGTAATTCCAATTCTCTCTTTGTAGATCGTTTAGCCTGCCTGGCACCTAGGGAGTTTGGCGCTGAGATGACGCCACGAAAGGCCAGCCTATGAGGCACTCAGGGGGCGAGCGGTGCTGGGACAGGTTTCGGGTAGTCAGCCGAGAAAGTGGCGAGAATATGCACGACTCGGCCCTCTAGTATTCGACGGAGGTGGATTAGACGAAGTTGGAGGAGGCCTGGTTGGAGGAGGCGCCGCGTCGGGGTTTCGGCTGTTCCTGACAAGAGGGGCTGGCAATAACTACAGTCAGCTCTATTCTCCGATATATATAAAGCTCTTATAAACCTGACTTCACGGTGTATATAAGGGAACAAACATTTATTCGAAGATTCAGCGACATAAGAAGACGACGTGCGAGGGGATGCGCCATCCTCGCTTCGCTGGTATATATATCTGCTGAAGCCTGGCATATTGTTCGGTGTTCGATGCAGGAGGGAATATGAGAACAGATGTTAGAGCTCAGAAGTAGGCTTTTATGATTTCTATGAAGACTGGGTGTCGTGGAGAGCATGAATGGTATTCAGAGCGGACACATGCCTCTGAATTTATAGATCGAGTCGGCCGCTCCATAACGCTCATCTAATACTTTAGGTTGCTAGCCTAGGGTATTTAGAACCGTAAATTAGGTCGAGCTAGGGTCATCTTCCTAATCCCTAGTGTGCGTGACCGTTTGAGTAACCATACCATATCCTCAATCGGTCGAGAAGTTCTAATGTCCTCAAGTGCAGACGGTGTCAAAGAATATCTGAATTTTTCCCGAAACCATGCATGAGGTCACCAATGCGAGGAGGGTCGCCTCATCCATGCAGGGATATAGTTATCTTGTAAAGTCTGTACGCTCACTAAGAAGACCTACCCAGGTATCCTTCTAGAACGCCAGTGGACTCCACAAGGTGCTACCACGGCCAGAGGGGTGGGTTTGACATATCCGGGAGATTATAGCTGTCGACTGATGTCTTAAAAACTATCCTGGGCTTTTTGATGACCAGTTGTGCGATCCGGCTACTTGGGTTATTAGCGTGCTGGTCATGCTGCAACCCCGTTAGCACCGTAGATTGCTATGGAATGTTCTATCTTGGGCTTGTTAGCTGGGGTATCGCTGCATATACAATTCATGCAATCCACCGACCCACGTATACTGAATGCGCCGAAGGGTTGGAAGCCACGACGATACCCTGCTGACCCCAGTTGGCCAGCTTATGAGGTTCCCAAGGTTTTCGGGGATTTTCGGGGACCCGCGATTGCTACTAATTTACAAAAGATTATTAGATCAGAATGAGGTGCGTTCCCTTAATTAGGCCCTTTTAGGAAACCTTGAAGGACGTTGACCTACCCGACCTTTTTTTTGCTGGAATGCCAAAAACGAGGCCAAAATTGCTTGTTGGGAAGTGTACCGTATATAAACCGTGAGCTTAAATACTAGGGTGGGTTGAATAGGCCCAATTTGGCCTGAGCGCCGGATACTTGCGCAAATTATTTAGGAATTGACTTTGATACAAGCAAAAGAGCAATCATGGAAATTGGTTTCCTATATTCGATATTCGTTAAGATTTGCTGTGCAGACCAAAAAAAAACACATGCCCCGTATCCTAGCCTGCATATTCCCGAATCAGAGCACCGCGAGGGTTATAGTTCTAGGGATCTACGAAATTCCGCTTTGCATAGACAGAAAGCAAACTATCCAGTAGCGTTCGGTTAGCTGATAAAGGTATGCTCGTTAATGCAAGGTTTGAGAAAGAAAGACACCAGTGAGGGGGGCAGAGATGTAAATAAGAGGTGGGGAACATGTAGCTGCCGTGGCCATGAACAACAGGGCACTTGTCTACACCATGATGCTGTCGGAATTTATGGGGGGGGCAGAGGGGCTTCGTCTACATCTGCAGAGCGTGGATTTGGGGGGGGTGCCCATGCACCCTCTACTACAACGTGCATTGGAATGTGGAATGAACTAGGGTAGAGCTGGTGTTGAACGTTGTAGTGCAAGAAGTTAACTTCGGATGATCAATCGACGAGGGCCAAACCTGGGGATAGGTGAATGTCTTTGCCCAGACGCAGGTGATTTTCAAAGTGAGATGGCGACTGTTTACGAGACTAGATAGCGATAATATTGGTGATATATTGCCACTTCACTCATGATCAAGCTAGATGACGTTGGCGTCATAGAGGTCTTTTTTGAAGATCTTGAACAAGTGTCACGCTGGCAATGGGATTCCCGGGTCCATTAATGTCGGGAGAATAATAGGGAGCTCTACGAGACGTGTGAGCCTGATACGGATATATGGTGTTATTTTTATTTTTTTATTTATTTTATTTTATTTATTTTATTTTTCGGGGAAGGATGTCGACCCTAGCGAAAAAAAAAAAAATTGAAGCGGGGTTACCAGTTGTTGGGTGGATAATTACCCCTCAGTTTACGACACTCCCGAACAAGCACCACTGGCATCTCTGATACTGGCTGGAAATACAGGATGTCAGCATTGTATTCATAACCGGGTGCCAGGAAGCTAAAACCTACATTTCTTTTGAGTGATGTGATGCCCGATGGGCACAATTAAGCTAGTGGGGCCACAGGCCTGTTAGATAACAGAAGGGGCAGGCTGAAAGCACTGGTTTTCAAGAGTTTGGCGTTTCCCGACGCCAAACCTGCAAGGCCAGACTCAAGGATGAATATGTGGTAAAATTAGCTCGAATAACTGGAGTGTGTCGGGGGCGGGGGTTCGGGGCCATGTTGGTTGATGGAACTTCTGGGAAGGCAACTCTCGAGCTTTCGTGGAAACTTGAAAGTCATGATAAGTTTTATGCTCGAGAATCGAAAATTTTTTTAAGCGATAGATCCCTAACTAGTAAGATAAAATCCTTTCTTTTTTTTCTCAGAAAAAGAACGACAAGAAAAAAAACGCCGGGAGGCATCGGTTTCGCTAGTTAGCATTATTAATAACTCAAACGAGCCAATCGCACGGTTTATAAAGGATGCAAGTACTACATTGAATCTAGTACATTATATATTTTTTTTCATACATGTACATACGTATACGTTCAGATGGGTCATATTTTTTTGTTTTTTCCCCCAGCGCCGTTGAGCCGAGTCGAGAATGAAATCAGTACGTGCAGTCCCAACTTAACTAGTATGGTTGATGCCCCGCTAGCCTCGAATCCATGCCCCACCCCGTGGTGCATCATAGAAGCCCAACCAACGGCCGGGCCTCTTTGCATATTTATAAACCTCATGGGCTAGTCTGTCGTACCCGAGTACCGAATTAATAGCCGCTGACGTCAATTCAATGCAGAGCGACAGACCAGCACAACAACTGTTATACACCAGCATATATTTTCTGAGAAACCGGCCTTGAAAGGAATCGCCGGACCCACACATGCAACCTAATAAATTTAGGCTAGGAGGGGTAAATATTTTCAATCGATGCTAAAGAGTCAGAACCTTTCGAGTGCACTGTCACGAAAAGCGCAGCCCTAATACTCGTGCTACATGACAAATTTTTAGCGTCTGTATTTTTAGGCCCATACGTACGGTGCATCTGACCTCATTTAGGGCAGATTGTTAATTCAGCGTGCGCCAATCAGCATTAAGTCATTATAGCCACACTGGCCAACTTCGCGAATGAGAGATAATCTCGCGGGTATCGAGGTAAAATGGGGTATTTCCTTGGATTATCTAATATAATGCGGATTGTTGTCAAAAGAGAAAGAAGTAAAAAAAAAGAAAGATATCAACTAGTGTGCGAAAACCGCCCCCATGGGGCCTTTTAATCCGGGATATGAACAAATATGCATGGTGTCCTTAAGCTCAGCCTAATGGAATAGAAGCACGGCATACATATGCACATGTTCACTATATATCTTTCAGATGATATCGTGCGCCGACCCTGCTGCATGCAAATAAAAGTTTGCCGCGAATTAAAAGTTCGGACGAATTCGAAACGGATTATGCAGACTAAAAAAGGGACCATGATTGCTCATGCACAGTATCTAGGCCTAGCCGCGTAGACAACCTGCATTTCTGGTCCAAAACTCTAAGGTAGTAACCCTAGACGAATTCGCATAGCAATATTATTTTCATGCATGGGCATCGAACAATGGATGGCGTAGAGCCTTGAAGGAAAAAATAATTTCTTTTTATTTGATTCCTTTGTCATATTTCATGGTATTTTCTTCCTTTCTTATGCAGGCGGCATTGCATTGGGAACATCGGATGAGACATTGAGGCACTATAGCGGCGTCGACAGTTCTACAGTAGTCACCTTGGGAGCCCCGCCACAAAAGATATCTAGATACATCGTAATTTAAAAAAAGCACCGACTTACGCTACTATCATTTTCTTGCTAAGCGATGATGCAAGAAGATTTGAGTATGTCATGGATCAAAAATCTTTTTTGAAGTGTTTTTTTTTTTCAGTAGCCACCTGTAGCTATGGAGCTCATGTCATGCAAAAGGTTGTTGGCTTGTTGTAAATTGCCTCATGCTTCCCAACTAGGAAGATTTTGACCTAGATACGGAATGCGACAGTGCTCTGGGCAAGGAAGGTCGTTGTCTTGAATTAGGTTCTCGGAGGGGGTATACTAAGGTTATGTCTTGATGTGGCTGTGTTACACAGACTGTTGTTTGCCTTCGTTGGCCAGCATTGTCACCCCCTCCAGATTGACACGCGCACAACACACTCCTCCATGAGCCTCGAGGCCAGCCCTTTTGATGTCGGGTTACTAGCTACTATACTAGAGGATGACCAGGCAGAGATAAGAATGGTGCAGAATTTAATTTACTAGAGCCTTCATGATGTCGCCGTTGTACACACTAGCTATACCACCGTAATAGCACCACCTAAAAAGCTAGACCCGAGTCACACAATGGGGGGTCACAAAATTACATAGTATTCCAGATGGAGGGCTCTTTGATCATCAAAAACACAAACGATGTGACTTGCTATTAGCGTTCTAATGTTACATAGGGGGCACTCGAAAAACATCAACCAGAAGTACATCCAGCCTGCAGCTCGAAACGCCCAGTACAGCATCTCGCTTGTGTCTCTGATTTTTTTTTTTTTTTTTTTTTTTTTTTTTTTCCAAATTTCTGTTCCCTGCTTCTTCTTTTTTGTTTTTTTTAAAAGAATTTTGTTATTTTCTCTGTTTTTTTCCTTTTTGTTTTTTTGAAACGACAATTTAAAAAGAAATAGTAAGCAAAACAATAGCTTCGATTCCTGCAAAGCAGTACTGCCAGCCAGACGAATTCCTTACACAAATGCGCTGGGTATGTGCAGCGTATCTACCCAACGCCTTCGTGAAGGTTGGCTGTGCAGGTCTGCCGATAGTTAAGGTGACTTCGCCCCCTCCCCCTAGGGGCCTCTGGTAAGTGGACAGGGGCGAAGGTTCAATGGTGGGGCGGGTCGTAAGGACGATAGGAAGCGAGTGTAGGTACAGTTGAAGGAAGGGTCCTTCTTTGAGTATTCCATCGCTGAGCCCGGTTCATAGCGAGGCTGGAAATTGTGAACAGCTCGTCTCGAGTTCCACTTGGATTAAGAATAGTGGTAAAAGCCTCCAGGGGTGGCTCGGGAGTTGCTTAAGTGTGATCGGGTTTGTGGTTTAGGATTGGTGTCGACAGGGGGATTGCGCGGCCTCTGAGGGTATGGCGGACGATCAGGGCCTCGAGGGGGCAATGACGGAGGAGGCACACTTGACGGAGGAGGCCTACTTGGAGGCTGTTGAGGGTCATAGAGTGGAGTGTTTTGATTCGGAGTGTTTGGAGCCGTTGCCAAACTCATTGCCGGAGCCGAACCCAAAGAATTACCCTTTGAAAATTGAGTATAATAGGAGCGGCGCGTGAAGTCATAAGACTCAAGACCGAATCCCTCAAAAGAGTTATTCGTCTGGAAAACTTCATCAGTCCCGCGACGGAAGGGATTTGACGACATTCTTAACAGAATATATATGGGATAATTGGTTTTGAAAATTTGATTGCAGACTTCAATCAGAGGCCTTTTGTAATTGTTGCTAGTTGATTCTTTGTCCGAACTAGTGTGTATGTGGGATGTAGTCTTGGGCTGTGGGATGAAGATTGGGGGTTGAATGTACGGGCTTTATAAACTAAAGCTGCCAGGCCTGATGTGCATGCTGCACTGTCCCAACCCATCAAGGCCGGAAGCTTAGGAAGTGCCGTCGTCCCCAAGGAAATTCAGAAGAAAGAAGGATTCAGCCTCCGTATACCCCTAGGCATTCCTATGGCGTGCCTGCAAAAAGAACAAATATCACCGAAGCACAATCGGGTGGCGGCTCGAATAGGGGCCTGCATTAATGGCGAAGTGGCCTGGCTTGAAGATTCTCGCCATCTGCTGCATGGGAGATTGCAACGGACCAATTGGCGGAATAATTGGCATCCCAAGTCGCGGAATTCATCATATTGAGGATGTAGGATCAGAGAGGGGGCCTGTGATCTCCAGTATATAGCCACAAGCTAGGTCACAAGTTGCAAAGATGTAATATCTGGTAAATCCTTAATCTCAAAGTTGTCCCATGACAGGCGAGCTTGGTTCGCGGGAAAGACCAAGAGCAACGTATCCACGGGGGCTAAGGTTGTGCAGCCATTGCATTTAGGACTGACTGCACCGTGTTCAAAAGCAAATAATATAGTCCAAGTAATATCTCCAAAGTTTCGAAGGTATCAAGCACTTAGCCCCATAGAGTAAAAGAACCTAAGGAACAAATCAGTCCACTGCCACCGGTGCTAAGGATTGGGTCATGACGAACATGGGCATGGTTTTTGCACTTCGTGGTGGTATATAATCTCGAGGATAGTCAACAGCCTCCCCCTCTGCATAATATATCCCTCTCTCTCTCTCTCATCCAGCGTTCAGAAGTAGCTTTGCCCGGCCACAACCTCCGCAACCTCCCCTAGCTTCAACCACAGTCATTGCTTTTTATTGGCTTGATCGAGTTCCAAGCCCCCGTGGCCTTCATCATGAAGATGATAAGAGGATCCATTCTGCCCTGCGCAGCCTATAGCAATTGTATACTCCACTGCGTACGATACTGCTCAAGCTTCGCGCTGTATCTTCTGTCGAGTACAGTGCCCTAACGCGATTCGATTCCGATATCGTAACTTCTGCCTCCTCTGTCTCAGCGCAAGTGAGGAGGCTCCTTGATAGGCTCTCGCGATCCTATACGTACTTAATGAGGAATTGCGCTGTTGGAGGGGGCCCACTCGTGCGGTGTCGACGTTGAATGCAATGGGAGTTAACCACGTCAGTCGGTATACATCCTAGTCTTACTCTCGAGGATGAGTTGTTCACGATTGTATATTTGCTTATGAAAAACATCGGGTGCCAAGAGACTAACCATCAGCTTGAGATTAATATTGGTGTGTTGGCCGGCTGCCAGAACCATCAGGCCAGTCGGCTTTCCGGCGGTGCTGTTTGCTTGTTGCTGTTTGCTTGTCGCTGCACGAATGTACTGCCAGGCCGGCCGGCATGCTGTTATCTGTTACCGATGTACTGGATCAAGGCAACCGCTCAGCATCCTCACACCCCCGCCTCGAGCTTGGAATCGTGTGAAGCAAGAACATTTCGAGCGGCTGAATAGATATATACATGGCTTTCGGACTGAGACTAGGCCATTCGGTATAATTTGTCGACCCTACTCTAGGCTATAGTAGAAATTCGGAACTCGCCGCGGCACGATAGTTGCGAGTTAATTGTCATACAACAACACAACGTTGACTGAGGCGTTGATATCGACGTCGCGAGATTAAAGAGGGTAGAAGGATATGAGAAGACTAGGACTGGTACTGAAGTTATGATACGAGGGGCGAGTCGAGGGAATGGGGAGGGGTTTATAACCTGAAAATTAGAGTGTCTCGATTGACTCGTCCTCAGCTAATTAAGTGACGTATGATGATTAAGTGTATGTTTGTGCGAGGGTTGCATATATATTAGCCTCGAACCCAAAGGCTGCATATGTGCATATATGTAGAGAAGGTGCTTGCATGCTTGCATGCTGCTAACTTATCCAGTAGCGGCGCCTTGAGATTATCAACCTCAAATTCTGAGATCATATAGTTGAGGTTGTAGGATTACAGGCTCTTAGCCTAGTCTAGTCTCGAGGCCAGACGGTGTGCTTGCTCTTAGCGTTGGGATCTCGGCACCCAGTATCGATAACCTGACTTTAGCTATCGATTCGACGTTAGTTTCAAACAGCATTGTAGATCGATTGGGTAAGATTGCATTCATGTAATGCACCGACATAATCACATACCCTTCACAACACTGAGTTGCAGCCTGTATAAATTGCTTCTCGATCCTTCCTTAGCATGCAGTCAAGTTTGAAAAATAAAGGAGTGGGCTGGTGTGATCGTGCTTGTGTAATTGCTGTATATTTATTATATTTTTCGAAATTTAGATATCCTTGATCAATTGAAACCGTCGCAGGAGTCAAGTAAGGTGCCAGTGCATGTCGCGCCTAAGAGCTGAAAGAACGAGGCCCGTCCTACGCGTGTATACTTCCAAACGGCTAATAAAATTCGAGGTCGCACCAGCCCTCTTATATAATTTACACAGAATAAGAATACAGCGGCCCCGTGGCTTGGCCGGCCAACTGTTCTTGGTAATAATTGGATACCATCATAGTACTTACGTAGCTTACCATGTAGTGGTTATTTTACTCTGCTGGAGTATCATGCGTACTAGTACCAATGCCAACGTGGACAACTGTACCCCTATCCTTCTGGTCCTCCAAGAGATAGCGATATTACAGCATAAAAAACAAATTTTATAGATTGATTACCCCACCAATCTAGACAATCTTAAAGTCACCTTCCAACGTCTCTGTCTTTCCCGCTGCATTATCTAAAGAAATTTGCTTTGTGGTGTGCATATCTTCGGGGCCCTATTTTCGGCATTTTAACGTCCGTGATCCTTTGGGCTTGGAGCTAGAGATTGCCTCCAAAGTTATGAACAACAATGTCCTCCAAAGTACGATCCTTTCAAGCCAGCGTTGACCAGGGTGGACTGGCCCTGCTTAAGTGTTCGGCGAAGAGCGGGTTTTCACCAAGAGCCCGCTAGGAATAGATTCAAAGGGGTTTGGACCTCCGGTAGTGTGAAATACCCGGATCCGCGGAGGTTTGAAATGCTGGATCACGAGACAATAAGGTGGTGGAGACTTGCTTGTGATATCATTCGACGAGATTACACGAATCACGCCCATGACTGGGTACGAGGTCCATGCCAAGCTCCCTGAGGTGGCTAGTGACAAACTTAAAAATCTCCGAATGAAAGTGGAGACACACTTTTGGGACGCTCGTCTAATCCACTCAGGGAAAACACCTATTTCAATCTGCTGGCCCAGGGTAGGGTTTTCAGGGCCGGGGTCAGGGAGTATACTCGGCAGCTATGGAGCCTTTGGCGGTATTGAGACCATATTAGGTAGCCATACTTCTCGTCCTAGCTTCGAGGCTACTTCCAGTCCGCGTATAAAGAGTTAAATATCGATTCGGAATGATTTTGAACGTAGCAAACTGGTGTCTGAACTTGGTGTACCATCATTCGGAGTTAATAAAATAATATTAGAAGCCTATCATACGAAGAGCCATAGCGAGAGGGTTAAGGTTGGCCAGGGGGGCGGTCCCACGGATCCCTGGAGGCGCCTAAGGTCCGAGCGAAGATAAAAAAAATTTCAAAGTTTATGTACATGTATCGTCCAATAAAAAAATAAAGGAGACGAAGCTCGTGCGCCTATTATGGCTACATATACACGGCTTGACAACGAACTATTATTATGTAGGTCTAGCTTTATTAATTTCTCACGAGTCTAAGGGCGATTAGTTCGCAGGCGACTGGTATTTCAAAGGTTGTGTGAACGAAGGAGAAGGCTTCTTAGGCAACATTTGCCGTCAATTTGGTCAACTCGGTATCGTTCAATGTACAGGACAGCAATACTAAAGCATACTATGAAAAGCACGAACGAGTATGTATACGAGGTGCTAATTATATTAATCGGTCAAGAACTGGAGCAACCTTTTGAAGTGATCTGACAACATCTCAGGAATGCACGCGCACACAAGAACTGATTGGGACCTCACTCTGAATTCTTCCACGAACGAGGGATTTTTTGCCCTATGAGACCCAATCAATTTTCAATATGTCGGCGTCATAGCTAGTCGCGATATTGTATCATGCGCACATGTGTAACCCACCGTCTATCCTGACTGGCAAAATAAATGTCTCTTTCCGTTTATATCTGGGATGCTTTTGGACAAAAAACACGAACCTGCTCGACAACTCGTCGAACACGGCCAATGAAGCTCGAATATACGCGGGCTGGCCTTTTAAATGTTTAAAAGGAACCGTGCACGAAATATTCAAGCTTTGGTTCTAGCCCACTTCGTACTATGCTAGCCTCATTGGCTCCTGATACTAACTTCGAATTGGCGCCGAGACTTCTAGACGTTGGATTTTTGAGCCGGTTCTACTACCTTCAACCGTAAATTGTTTCCGCTGTCTTGGTGTGCACACATAGCTTCGAAGGCAATTTGGCAATTGGGCTAGAGATGAAAAGCTCGAAACAGTAAATGTATCACACAACTGCACACCGATCCTTTACCTGAACAATCGTTCTGGGATAATCCTTGAAGCGTCAATGATAATATAATGTGACTTTTAAATTGATAGGATGTATAATATATATAAGTAAGCAATATATAATTCGAATTAGTCTCAAGTCTTGAGACGGACCGGTGGCATATGGATTGCTTTTGACAACATGCAACACAGAATCTGTGGGTTTGAGTTTGAACCGTTTCCATGGATCCGGTGCAGAACACCAGCCGAACAAAAAATGGTTGGACTGAACACGCGAAGCCGGGGTGCCTAGGTAACGGCGGACTTGACGACTTGAAACTCAGATATTCTAGCAAAACGTACAAAAAAAATATGTGGCAATTAGATACCGAGTTTGTCCTCACATAGATGGTTGTCAAAGAGCGATCCTTCCCGTCGCCAATCTTAAGCTTAGTGGCGAAGTTGCTTAGCTTTGAGCTTAAAATCTTGAACTTTAATCCTTGTGTAACTGATCAGGACGACCAAACAACGCACTCTATTGGGCCAAAACCACATTTTGACAAGATATGCAGCATCCAAAACCGGACAGAAACCCCAAAAGGTAATAGATTAACGCTCGCGCGATTGCCACGACTTTCCTTCCGAGTCTTCTATTTCTCCCATTACCGTAGTCTAATTACATGCCCATACCATCCATCTGTATTGTTGCAAATCGTCTTAAATGCATCATCACACAGCCGCTGAGAAGATTAAAGATGAGATGAAGGCATTCGAAGGTAGTATCATCCTTTATGTGTATGATAACCGGCTTTTTGTTCGAGGTCCTTAAGATGCTGTGTGCCTCCGTTAGTAAAAAATATTTGGGCTGGAGCTAGCAGGGCAAGCTGGATATATCTAGCTAAGTTGAGGAAATGGAGGGAATTTGCCTAACGTGGGTCTATTTACCTCTTTTAGGCATTTCTGAGAGAAAAACTCTACCACGGGAGAGGACCCTTGACAAGGGACATTGCGGAATCTGGGCCAGGTCCAGAGTCAGGCCCCCCTGGTTTTGAAGGCACAGGCGGCGTTGTTGGGACAGGGGAGGGTGTTTGGTGGTGAGGTTGGTCAGGCCGAAAGTGGCTCTGACTAATATTTGGAGGGTGGCCTAGCAGTCGAGCTGGTATAAAAATCTCAAGTCAGCAAAGGATTATTCTAATAGCTAGGATGTATATTTGGCACGCATAGTCGTATTCTCAATATAAAAGTTTGGCAATTCATCTGGTAAAAGAAGCCAACCTACAGTTGCTTGCGCCAATATTTCCTGGGTATTTCAGGAGACCGTTGTCAACAATTACGCACGTCATATTTGGATGTAGAATACGATGAAGGTCACCCGTCAGAAGGTACGAAAAAAATGAGTTTGTATAACCCAGGAGTCCTTCGACTCCTAGTAGTAGCTCCAAAAGGGATATAAAATGTTGTTCAAAACTTTGGGTTTGGTAGTAAAGGGGCATGGTCGTGAGAACTGGGAACAGGGAAATCAGCTTCCTATATAAAGCTTATTATCCTGGGTCGGAGAATTGAATTTAAAAGGTTAACACTGGCTAAGATTGCTCCCTGATAATCTGGAAGGGTTCTGAGCCAATTCTAGTGTATGTATTTTCAGTCTAGCTTCATAGTCCTACAGCACATAGCCAACCAATTGACATTGATGAAACGTAAAACTTTGCGATAGAGACATTCGGAAAGTCAACTTTAGGACATGAATGCCAAGTGCAATGTTGTGCCGTCTTACAAAGCAGAAAGCAACCACGCTACCCTCTCGATAGTAAAAAGCTATACCCTTCATGCATGTTGAGGAGGTCATTCGCAAACCTTCCTTTCGTAGCAAATTCCCAGGGTGTCGGTGGAATTATGCGAGGCCTGTGGTATCATAAAACTTTTCGCCAACGCTCGTACCAAACGCATTTCGCATCAGCCGGTCAACGAGTCGATTGCGACAAATTCGATCGCCTATACCTTCTAACTACAAACCCGGGCGGTTCCCACCCGAAATACTTGCCTCCTCCCCAGATTCGGGAGTACATACAGTGATGCTTTTGTTTATTGGTGTATGACTAAATTTAATTCAATGATGTGACGTCTTATCTTCTTAGCATTCTTAGGACAGTAATACCGGTCCAGCGGTAGGTGATATCGCAAATTTTAGCCCTCACTTCGACTGTCTCGGTACAGGATCTTCGCAAGACCACAGCATCGCGGCTTACGGTGTTATCATCAGGTAATTTTTTCAAATCATGTGTGTGCATGCTGCATACCAAAAGCTTCGATTCGAAGATTCCATTTCAATTCCAATAAATCCTTCTGAGTCTGTCGAACCTCGTGAGAGTGTAAGGATTTGTACAACAGATAAGCAGTGTCACATGTATCGTTGATCTTGATGAGGCCTTTCTCGCTTTCATTGCCAATTGGCTTATTGAATATCATGTATATACGACTAGAATAGTACTACCGATTTTAGATCAGAAACACGGCTAACGCTCCCAGTTTGTTAACGTTTGATCGCGAAGTTAACTTGCCCATATCCAGGGCAGCATCACATTAATTGTGCGAACGTAGTACATGGGGTGGAGTTCCAATACCGCCTCGCAATATCGCCAAAGTTGTCCAATTGAATCGCACCCATGACAGACTCAACCTAGAGCTGTATAGCGACCTCAGAGCTAGGTAGCTCCGCTGTCCTACGCACCATGGCCAAAAAAACTTAAACGTGATTCGATAGATTCGAACATGCCACTTCAAATGCTCGAAAAGGATGAGTAATTTTCCGGTATTCTGCGACTTTTGTGAGCGTTCTGGTTACCTAACGTCGTAAATTTTGATCTAGATTGTGATTCTAACGTCTTGGAATTTACAATCGAGCTGTTCTGCGCCCAGACCGTTTTTTCGCCTCGAATCGTCTTTTTTTGCCGGCATATCGGGCAGCTTGGAACCTCTTAAGATCTTGTGCGTGATGACACTCATGTTTGCGCATGCGAAAATTTCAAATCGCATATAATGTTTAAACTCTATAGCATACGGTAAATCGCCGAAAGTATCTAAAAGAATGTATTCCCAGCCCCCCTGCCCCCACTGTCTCAGCCAATTCGACGTTGCGATATACTTTTTCTTTCTTTTTTCCACTTTCCCGAAGATCTGTGATGGGCTATCATCATATCATATCGTATTATATCACAGGTGTACCCCACCACCCCCTCGTGACAGCCTGAGCGTGCCGCTTTCCCAATTTGGGCCTGGCCCGGAATTCGGGACAATCGATAATTCTGAAATTCTTGGTCTCGTACCGTTACCGCCAATGGAACTTAAATTTTTTATAGTTTATTTACAGAACAAAATAGTAGCGTTGTACCTTCGCTGCCCGCCCTGAAATACCGTAATAGGAATGTGGAAGCTGATTCCGCCAGCCCTGCTATAGCAGCAACTGGAAAAATCCTCGATGTACATGTAGATTCAGGAATGATTGTTATGGCGCAGGTAGAGCGAGTAGGACAAGGTAAGATTCACCCAACCAGCTCACATAAATTAAGACGGCTTTAAAATACCTCATCGTGCGTGTTTGCGATCAATAATGTCGAGGGGTTTTTTTTTTTTTTTTGTTTTTCATGTACTCCCTTCGTCGATGTGAATATATGACAGCGATTAATCTAGCTTCCGTCATTTCTTTACTTTGTTTTTTTTTTTGCGTGCCGTCGGTTCGTTTCGCCCTCTTAAAATCTCGTTTCAATAACTCGTTACGAGGGAAGCTTCGAAGTCCAACCGCGCTCGCTCGGCAATCAAACCCGGATCCGGAACGGGCCCCCTTCGCGCTTTTGACCGTCGCAGCTTAGTTCTGCATGCTAACTACTTTTTGGCTCACAGGCAGAAGGATCGAGCCGTTGAACACGGGGCTTCCGAGTCTTGGTGCACATGAGGCTTGCATGAATAGGCAGCTCTTTTTAGCTCCTTGACAAGCGCCGGATCGCGATCTTGCGACCCGGGGAGTATGCCTTCGAAACACTATGCACAAAGTGGTGCTGCGCAGGGGCCAACCGGAACCGTTGATTCCAAGGATTTGAAATGGAAATAGACAGCCTCGATAGCTATGCTGTGCGAAAAAGTCAACTCTTGGTCCGGTTCTGATTGGAAGAGTCGGTTCATTCCAGCCGAGGGCGTATCCATTTCATGATCATGCAGTGTTTGATACCTAGCTCAAACCCGTTTGACATCGTTGTTCAAACATCAAGTAAGTGAACTAAAATCTTAGCCATCTTACGATTGGAAATCGGCCGTATAAATTTATATAAACGTAGCACTGCAATAGTCTCGTCCCCGCACTGCAGTTGCTGAGCATGAGCATAGCCAGTTTTTCTCTCCCCAAAAACTGGCTACTGTTGAGGAGGAAGAAGCTACCACGTGCCTCAAAAATTTGTGTTTTATGCCGAGTTTTGTGGTAATACCAGAACGCCAGGGTTACGGCTGCTAGGTTCATGGATTCGAAGCACGGTAGCGAACGGCTTGAATTATGGGTTTGTTTATTACGAGACCAGGTTTGTTCTACTAGCTGCACGAGAGTACTAGTATGGCTAGGTTTTTGCCTACGACTAGAAGCTTAAAAATTTAAAAAAGCGATAGATATTCCCTACATTGCAAAGTTGATTACGTATACAGAGTCTAAGACGTTGGTAAATGAGCATATATCATTATATATATCTCTATAGAAGGAGTTTCTCGAGTGGATGCTCTCGCGAGCCGGAGTATTTCGCCCTGAAGGAAGTCCCAAAGATACACAGAAAATCAAGGTATATGCCAAAAAGTTTATCCCCCTCCCAGCCCAAAATGTATATGCGCCCATAACCCGCCGAGAAACTGATTCAAAAGGGAAACTTGTCGTTAAGATGCATCGAAGAAAACCCGCTGGAGATTCGCCAGAAGAGGCATAGTCTATCGAAAGGGCAAATCGTTTCCATAAGTCGTGCAAGCCATTTCGCATTCCATCATAATATAAGCTAAAACGCCCCAATTTTAAGGTGAATTGTCCCAAGTCCAGCTACCAACATGCATAATCTCGTTTGGGAGAGGTCCGGGATTGAAGGTTCGTCCGTTATCTGGGGCTGTACCCGGATTGGGAGCGGATTGGTTGTCGGGAGCGGTAGAGGGTCCAGGTGCGCTCGACCTCGTAGGATCGCGCGGGGGGTCTCGAGCTGGTTGATTTCGATCCGGAGCAGCGCCTAGAGAGTAGTATATCAATAAGGGCGATTCTCCCCTTTCGGCTACTCTAGCTTCTAACTAACCGTTGGTACCAACATAGCGAGGTGCAGACTCTGTGGAAGAAACGCAGGGTGCCATTCTCAGAAAGATTTAAGATGTATTTTGAAGTAATACGATATGGAAGATATTAAAACAAAAATTCACCACTGCCTATAATTGGTATTCGAGTGGAGAGCCCGCGTTTGTTCGCTTGTTGCGGGGGAATAGACTGCTACCGTTAGCGGTCCATTTATAGTTTCTGCGCGATCTTCAAGAACAGTTTGAGTCCAGGAAATGTAAAAGCCAAGTAGACGAGTGCTAATCGATATAGTTCGACGTTGAGATTGGACAATTGGTCTCGTAGCCGACCCACCACAGTGAACAGGGCAGTGAGACATCGAAGGCTCTAGCTTAGAGCTGAAGTTCCCAGCATATGGTTGCTACCCGGGGGGGTATCCTAGTGAGTATACGGAGGTCATGCACGGGTTCTCTATGGTCGGCTTGTCGAGAGATTGAAGATATCGGCTATGCAAGACGCATGAAAGACCATAATACAATTCGATGTTGTCTTCGTGGTTGTTCTGCCGCATTGGAAGCAACCTGGCCTGGAGGCCAGGAAGCAACCCATTACAGTGGCCGCACGGCTGCACAGGTTGGCAGTGTTTGGGGCTGATACTAAGCAACATACATCATCCTATACACTACCAAGAGTCTGATGTGTAAGAAGAGGTCCAACATGCAAGAGCTGCAGATATTTCGTGTCATAGGCGGGATAGGAGGCGCGTTATTAGCCTTCGACCATTCAGGTGTGCCATCCTGTGGGGATGTCCTGTCTTGTGGAGGAGCCGTCCTGCTGAGGATATGTCGTCCTGCAAGGGATGCTGACATGGACTAGCGCTATCTTGCAGGGGATACCCCATATCCTGCATTAGATATCGCCCGTCCAGGATATGCCATCCTACGAGGGATGGCTTGGCAGAGGATGGATCGTCCCGCGGAGAATAGGTTCGTTGAAGCACCATTTCATTTTCGGAGGCCAGCTTTGCCGTCGGAAATGATGCAGCCTCCAGCCTCGCTCGATCCTCCAGGCAGCTGAAAACCCGGTTGTATGCATCGGGGATAAATATTGCTGCGGGTATATCGGACTTAAATGAGCTTCAAACCGACTCTTCGATGTGTTGGGATCGATGGTGTCCGAGGTCTCTGCTGGTTTGAGACGACATCATGTGATGTCTTTGAGGAGGAGGAATTTGGCCGACATGGTCTCGCGGCCAGGAGGGATACGGTGATGCTGCTTTGCTGGCCTGCCAGGCATCGTGAATCGGTTTAGGTGATTGCGCCGTTGTGTCATTGATCGATGTGTAGTGGCCAGCTTGGTCTCGCGATGGGCCAGCTGGGAAATATTGACGGCAACAGCGACCCTTCTTGTGTTGTAGGCGATATCCAGTGTCGTAGGGAGGACTCTGTTCGAGCGGATGGGGGGGCCTGCAGGCATTTATAGATCTAAACGGCCGCGTTAAAGGTATTTAACATTGTTTTTCGATTCTCGGCTGATTCTCTCTTCCGAGGAAAACGATTCTGTATATGCACCAACTTGCGCCCTTACTAGGACACGGTTGGCTGGCGCACAATACTAGGATCAATGCTAACTGCATTTGCATATATGCACCACTGGAGTGGATAGAGTTCGCTCCAGGAGTGGATTCATTGGTTCAGACACATACTCTGTTGGTTTACGAGATAAGATCCGCCCCCATGTAATTCAAATTGGCCGCCTGGCATAGAAGCTAATAGGTATGTTGCATGCGCATGCAGGTAAGTGACTAGACTACCCGACAACCAGACCACCCCGACAAAAACCTCAAGGTAATATATCCTTTCCCAGCCATACAGGCATCGAGAGCGGCATCACTTTGTGCTATCATAGCCAGTATTGTATTACATATGAACCCCTGCCACGGCATCACGCTAGCCTCGAGACCACTTCGTAGACTAGTTCATTTGTTTATAAGGGAAATTTAATTTCCCAACACAAATTTGCGTCCATATGGTGCAAGTACCCAAGCGTAGAGGAATTTCGCAGACTTGACTTGAAGAGTTTGTAGCAAACAAATTTGGTCTCGTGGAAGATCTGTCTGCGTATTTCGCACTTTGTGTGGCCACGATATATATCGTGACATAGTACCGCTTTCAGGATCCTTTAGCAGGTAATGTAATATTATTCGGCAGCGAGTTTGGTGGGTGCATCGTATCAATCAATATTGACTGTAAGGCGCGCAAAGAAAATCACACATTGATAGGGACTATGTACTACATAGTCTCGCAGTATCCTCAAGTCCAGGCGCTGGGTAGCATCTCGAAGTCCCACGGGTACCCACATGTGCACATGCACGCTATAGACCTATGGAGCGCTCACCTCTGCCTTGGACCGTGGTCTGGAGGGAACTCTTGGCAACACACTGGCGTTGCTGGGCCTCACGAAGTACCCCAGTAATAGGTATTGGTCTCGAACAAAGGCACGATGAAATTTGAAATCATATACGTGTATATGCAGTTTTAAATGATTTATACCCTAGCCAGCGGGTTTTGTCTCGTATACCAGAGCTGGCCGAAGAGCGGTGTTATCTTGCATGTTATAGTCTGGGGATCACTCCACCTTGTCGAATGTATACATATCACATGCCTTGCACCTGACCACATAAGAGGGTGGCCAGAGAGAATGATGGAGGCAACAACACATCTAATCTAATTTGATGTCGCGGTTATCTAATCTAATCTTATCCGATGGTCCACCCGTGTGAGTCTCACCTCATCTTCATGAGAAGCCACCTAAATAAAACAATCAGGCCGGGTCTCGTACCCACACCGCACAAAATCAAGCCATAATTAAGTTATAATTGATGGATACCATACTCATTTAATCTTATAAAATGAAAATAGAATAAATTCAAAATTTAAAATCAAAAAACTAGCTGAATTTTTAAGAAACTTTCTTTGAACTCTCTCGGGTCTGGATTCGAGACTGACTCGAAAGAAACAACACATTTTTGTGTGGGAAATTTAGAACCCGACCCACCTGGTCTTGCGGGACCCAACAGATTTTGCAGAGGATGGACACGGCCACTAGTACTAGGGGGAGTATAGTAACCCTCCTTCTCAGTCGGGCATCTCTACATAACCATATAAAGTTGTCAACATGAACCTCCGTAAAATCTCGAGCAATAAAAGAAAAACTGAGAATGACATGCCACTAGTGTAAGAATATCTGATTTTCTCTGGTCTCGTACCCAGACCGCACAAAGGATCTTCTCTCACTTAATCGACTGTATCACTAAAGCCTCAACCTGCACCGAATTTGAACCGAAGAGCGCATATGCAATCCTCAACTAGCAACTTTGCATCCGATATATGTCCTTGAAAACAATGACGGAAAGCTTAACAGCTGGGGTAAAAAGTAGCCTGGTGGTGTCGCGACACGGCCCCGGATCTGGGCTTGGCGATGGACCTGGTGCTGGACTCGGTTCTGGATTCGGTCCAGGACTTGGTGCTGGAATTGGGGAAACGGGAGGATCCTGGTATCGAGCAGCGTCCGGTTCCCTTGTGTTGTCGACGGAAAGTGGGTCTAGATCTATAGGCACAATGCAAATGCGAAACGTTCGCATTCGCCAAATATTAATATTTCCAATCGCAAAAGAAAAGGAATACCATATATTCCTAATACGCAGATAGAAGAGTCTTATTCGAAAAAATATACGAACAGTTATTTGAATTAATACGAGCATCTTGCGGGTACTCTGGAGCTTTGTTGTTGTGATGGATATAACCCATTTCGTCAGGTCTACCGTAGGGGGGAGGGGACAGGGGAACGCTTTTTAGGCAAGATCTCAGGCAAGGTTCTGTCTTAAACTAGGCTTCGGAGCGATGAAGTGGTCTTCGAGACTTTTTAAGACGTCTTCGAGATCTCTAGACAAAAGCGAGTCCTCGGAAGCCCACCAAACACCCAGCTACGGTAATAGTAGTCTGAGGCCTGGATATTTATATCGAGGTAGCGAACCCGTGGACTGGTCAACCGGCTGGTAATCAGAGTCTGGTGACGTTTTAATTTTTTTTATTTGTTCTTCAAAACCTGCGGAGTCTTAGAAGCGTCAATGCCAGAAGCCAGTATACCCGTCCTATGTAAATAGGTCGATCCGATATATATTAAATGTTGTTTCTTGACAGATCCAGGGCTCTAGGAACAAAATTGGGATTCTCGAGTGTTGCCGGTTTAATTTTCAAATGAAATTTATACTTTGAGGCTTGAGGGAGAAAAGATCTCGAGGAGAAGGCGGTTCAGGAGAGGAATCACCAGTGATCTCAAGAAGGGTGTGAAGAGCTGAAGAGGACTATTGCTGTTATAATGGTAAGAAAGGCAAGAATCATCTGAGATATTGCCGGATGAGATACTCTATACAAATTCCATAGTTCCTTTCCCTCTATCGAGGGCCTAATGGGCAATTTTGTGGAACCCTTTAACTCTTTTGGCTCGGATTCCGGGGGTGGTATTGTGGTATCATGCGAGCAAATTATCTTTTGAAATGGGCAGACCCATCAGCTTATGGGACAGTAAATGGGAGCACATCATCTAGTGATGTCGAGGCTAGGCGAGTCTCGTCGGATCTGATCAAAGGTTGTGTAGCGTTACTAGTATACTATGAACCACCCTGGGTGAGGCTGGGAATAAGACCAGGTTAATACTCATTCCGTATACCTTCAATGTTATGTGTCTATGTGTCCCTAATATTAACACTAGGAAGCGCGCAGTAAATTTGATAAGATGTTTAAAAGGCCTTAAATTTTCATGATGCTCCCTCCGAACATCGAACAACTCAACTTACATTACTATGTCGACTCGTTAATGCGTCGATGGTAATTTCTTTTTGCACAAAATCACCCACTATCAAAGCATCGATCACTATAGCTTCATCAATACGTATGCTGCCTTCAAAATCCCCAAACTTTATCCTCCGGAGCTCCCGCTTTGCGGTACATCGGGCCAAAGATACCGACTCGTGACTGTCCACGTATTCCTCGTGGTAGGCCTCTTCACTCGTTACCTATCTATGATTTGAGCGCATTGCGACTATTAGCTGAGATGAACGGAGGATCACTGTCTCGAACCAGGCCCAGAGGATCGTATTAGAGGACATCACTGTACATACGTTTGCACGCATGCGCGCTGGATGCATGTGCAGGGATGTAGAGGTAAGAACTAATCAACAAACAAGAAAGTCGGATTTTGGTGGGACCTTTTGATGTTTTGTTCTATTAATTTCTTAGAGGAAGGTTGAGTATGGTGGTCAGAGAAATTGCTGCTAAACTTGTCATCAAGATTTTAATTGTTATATCGGGCCACGGGCCCTTGAATTCGAACACTCCTGTCTGGTATTCTTAAGTGCTCACAGGTGATAATTTTTCCGAGCCGCGATGGTAGCCAAGTAGCTACCCCTTCGGGTAGGCTGCGCAGGAGACAAGCCAACTAGCCCGAAGGGATTAATTGTAGTTTTTCAAATCGATCGGTCAAAGCTCACTACACTAAATGCACTTTTGCGTAACGTAGACATATAGAACACATCCTTTGCACTATATATCACATTAGTCTCGTTCCCAGACGCTCGGCGGGCAGAACTCATTGTGACCAACCTTCTAGAGGCGGCTAGTCTCATAGCCAGACTAGAGACAACCCCAAATCCTATTAAAAGTGAATTTTGAGAAGCCGCATATACGTATATGCGCGCAGCGCTGCAGCTGCCCATATGCAAATACGTGATGGACTTTGCATGCATTTGCCTTCATAGGTAGTGGCACCTTTACGTTTACCGGTATGGCCTGGCACCGCGAGACCAGGATGGCCTGGCATCGCGAGACTAGGATGGCCTTTGTGATACTGATGCACTAAAAAACAGCATTCTTAGAACCCTATTCACAAATTTAAACCCGAATTAGTCAAGTTTCTTTTTCCTTTGCTTTTAAGCTGCGTTTTTGTTCATTGGTTTGACTGCCCTCTTTGTGATGTCTGGGTACGAGAGCAGTTTAACTCCCCCTCCCTCCCCTTTCTTTTCTTTTCTTTCCTTTTTTTTTTTTGCTCGATCGCTCGATGCATGCTATTACGAGCTCGGGGATGGCCGTGAACGATCGGTCTCGATCCGCGAGAGACACGAAGTGTCCCCTTTACAAGTGCTTGGGATTCTAGAAATCGCGGAGGCAAATTGATTAAGCCGAACAATTCGAAACGCTGAGGCATGTGTCCACCCTATATCGCCTTGAAAACTCGAGACTGTGCTTTGGTCCCATGCACGGAAGTAAGTCAGACCGGTCTCGGAAGCTAGACTAACTAATTGTAAGTTTTATATCACCTCAATCTTTAACTGAAGCTATCAAATTCGTTATGCATATATGGCTTTTAACAGTACAATCTGCTTATATCAATGTCAGTAATATCGTGAAAAGTACTGCAAATCTATTATGGTCAATTATAACGTTGTAATGAAGAGAACGGTTGAGTGCGTGTCGACTTGGTGAGGTTGAATAATATCACGTCAGTCTCATACCTCGGTATGAAGGCCGTAAATCTAGATCTGTGTTGATAACCGAATTCATTAATCAGCATGTGCACAACAACGCGACCCGCCATAAACTTTTTTCGTGATTAATTTAAACCGAATTTTAACCTGTCTGAAATCGACTCGTATTATAATCAATATAGACGGCCAAGTTTCCACTGGGTTCCAAATATACCATAGCCATGGGAGATCTCGACAATCTAAGAAGCTGATCAATTTGAGACACTCTCCAGTTAGATGGAGCTGAGCGAAAAGGATATACTACATCAATATTCGCAGGGTACAAAAAGCTTCCTCGCAAACATGCATGAAGTGGCCACGCATTGAGTCCGCCTCAGTTGGAATCATTTCCGCAGATCGCACTACCATATAATTTAGGTTTTTGATCCGAAAAAACCAGGCGAGTAGACGGGTCATGTCGCCAATGGGCAACAAAGAGCAAGCATCTTGCCAATTCGTTATACATGTATAGCGTTCTGGAATGTAGAAGGAATTCTTAAGTCAGTTGTAGGAGGCACTACACAAGATTCGATTCCTATTCGCTGGCCAAGCTGAGCCATTGTGGAAAATATTTGTGTTGGCTAGGATGTAGGCATAAGGGGAGGGAATTCGAACTCTTGTTCCAGTTTGTAAATCAATAACTAACTATCACTAGCCATCTGCTAGCCACTGTTAGGCCGCCGAGGGATTTGTAATTACAAGCTGGTCATAAGGCCTTCATGAAGGCGAATCGATCCTCATTAATTTGCTATGCCTGCAGTGGCTCCCTTATGTGCATACATGCACTCCACCCCTGCTCCAACATGTTAACATGTTGGAGTCGATTTTCAGGGGTCACGAAGCTACCTCTATAGCTCTATCGTCTTTTCTTTTTCTTCCCTTCTTTTAAATTCCCCCCCCCCCAATAGGTTTGCATGATTTGAGTCTTACTATAGTACTAACACCAAGATAACGAATGTGCAAATGCCCCAATGCTCCTCAGATCCTATACTAGGTATCATTTGAACTGGGGATATTACTCTAGAGACGGTGGTCGACCTGCGCTACTCGCTCAGAGAGCCATTCTTCGGATATTTCTCAGATAAACTTTTCGGGGACTATGAAACGATAGGCTGTAGAGCGGGGCAAATGGTGTGCCAAATGACGTGACCCGAAGAGAATAAGCACACTTAATCATATAAGAGTACTGAGATACTGATACCTGCATATCCTGCCAGATGGTCTCAGACGTCACGAAGGGGGCATGCCAGACGTGAAAGTTCTACGTCACGATCGATCTTTCAACATGTAACATTGTCCCCTGCGCAGCACCACCCTCTGGGTGGTAACATGTAACAGTGCAGATAGTTGTTTATGTATATATATATATAATTATAGGAAATCCCCACCGGGGAAACTTTACAAACCGAGAAACAGTTAGCCTCGAATTTAGCGGGCTGCTTCGTGTGGTTTTTTATGTACGTTCAACGTTCTACAGATCTATCTATCATTGATCAACCACCAGTGATCATGACGTGACATTGGTCAGCTAGCTATCATGTTGCGTTGATGTTGCGTGTTATAATTAGTCCCGGATTAATTAAACTACGGCGCACCTAGGTTGATTAAGCACGCTCCCGATGATGGATATTATATGACCATCGAGTCTAGACTCGATATAGTGCTCTATTTACATTTATGCGTGCGGATAGTACGTGGTGTATTCTAGCTTCGTGATGGATTCGAGGATAATGTATGTAGCTTCGTGACTCTATGGTTCTACCCTCGCCTGGCCTGGATCTAGGCCATCATATGGAAGTTGGTTTGAAGTTAGTTTAAAATTTTTTGGCTTCGAAGCTTCCTGCAGCTGCGATACGCAACCTAAAGGTTCCGCGAATTCCGTCTATTTGCTGAATTCATGAAACTTACCTACAATATCCAAGAGCCAAATCCCTTATGGCTGCGGCTTCAATTCATCAAGCTAATTGTGACAGAGATGACAGCAAGTTAAAACTAGTGTCTCAAGAATACGTATGTACCATCTGAGTTTTGTGCCCCGATTAAACTGTCGCTACCTTGGGAATATTGAAATAAAGTTTGTCCCGTGCCGGGAAGTGCGGATCTGACTATGACAATTGATTCCTTGAGCTGAATTGTTCTCCTACCCAGGTTAATAGCGTTTTATATTAATGTATTCCCAAGTTCGAAGATGCGCAGCTCTGCCCATGCATATGCCGGCCATGATGTCATAGTAATATGGTGGTCAACGGCAAAACAAAACCATGGCTGGCCGGCGCAGCCGAGGACTAGCTCATGCACATTCATTATTTTCCCTTAGGGGCGCATGTATGCATATCCGGTGAGGTAAATTGCTAACTAGGCTTGTAGTTTCGGACTAAGCTAAACTAGCTAAGCTACGAGACACTTTATAGGGTCCTACATGTCATATATGAATAAGTGGAGAATTGGCATGTCCGACCATCAAAATTGAGCTAGCCAGTTAATCGCTTTAAGGACATGCTACGTACCATATTGGTCACCCAGAACTAGGCTAGGACGGAGCCCGTTTGTACTAATCGATATCATGTGTCGTATACTATCTTGATATCACCTGAGGGATGATGTAGACAGATGTGACTATATGTATTTGCAATATTTTTAGACGCTGAGGCGTACTTCACGCCTTAACTATTTGCTCAGACATCCATCAATGGATATGTCTTGTGAGGCAAAGTTCGCTTCCTTTCCCTAGCTATCATGGGAAGGATACCGAACCGTTGGGGGGTTGCAGAATTTCCCTAGATCTATAGAAGTCCTAGCTAGTAATGTTCCAATGTTCCTGCACGTCCATATCCTGCGGAAGACATGTACATGTATGCATGCAGGGGGTTCTCCAGACTAAGACATGCATGTGCGGTCGCACACCGCTTTGCAAATTTGGCGAACAGCTAGCCATGTGTATAATCATGGGGATATCGGAGTTAGTTGCGTACCAAACGTTTAACTCTCAGCCTTTCATTTTCAATTGTACAATTATGCTTCCTGGACTCGAGGCTAATCCTTCACCTTCGATCCTCAATTAATCAATTCGCTGCATGCATGCAACTAGTGCAAGACAGTATTAGGAGATCGGAAACCTGGCTTCGGACAGTCAAATGGTCAGCCTGTTCGTGGTGCACGCTGAGCTCATATATCTTTTATTACTATATGTTTCGAGATTGTTCGATCGGACCGGCCATGGACCCACTTTAACAACCAATTAATTGCAATCCTTCACAGTTCGAGCCCTTCCAGGTGGGACAAGTTCCAAATTTGGCAACCAACTGATCTCGTACCCAAATCAATTACTGCACCTCACCCGATATTGGAATTAGAGGATGAGCTGGGACGCTTACATGGCTATCCCACGGCGTCTGGGAACGAGACTAGCTATCCCATATAGTTTGCCTTCGTGACATGTGGAGTCTGTCTTCCCCCTCACACCGATCTAATCGTTTTTGATTTTCGCTTAGTCACTACCCGGATGATCCCGCTTTGATTTCCAAGTACGCCTCAGTTAGTCAGAGACTTGTTTTCTGAGGTTAGGAACAATCCACGAACCCCTAGTGGGTAGGACCGTACATAGTATTCCAAAATATTACTCGGTTAAAACATGCATTGCGACCTGTGGATGGCTAATTTACCTTTTCAGAACTTTCAGATTTTGTAGCAACATTGTAACGTTACCTGGACATCACATCACGTACCGAAGTTTTAGGATTCTGCCCGCGGGCGGCTGAGCCGAGCGTAGTTGCTAGAGCCTCGACAAAGGAATCGTAAGTTTTACCATCTATAAAACCATGCGCCGTGGCCAGTTTTGAAAGCTGATTGATTTCTCGGCCTCATATCTTGTATTCGACTTATTCACGCTTCGTTTTCGTTCAATCCCGAGAGTTCCCGCCATTAAAAGCCACGATTCTGCGAGTTCCTAGGGGTTTCGACCCCTGCTGTTTATAACGTTTAGATTTGAAATCACGTCCATATACGGTGCTACGTTTCGGATTCAGTCTCGTTGTTGGTGCGTCGACCACCAAGAAATTTCAACCTTTTTGAACATTCCTCGAATTGGTGGTAGAATTCATCTCCAAAGGATCCCCTTTTCGAACTACGAAATTCCAACTTCAAAATTTCTCCGATACAATTCGACCAAAACGGCCCGGATGCCCACGAATATTTCCACGAAGTCATACGTTGCAGTGTCCACCATCCATAACGCGAGGGCGCACGTACGCAAAGCCTTACTATCATCGACGTGGCGGTTTTAACCAAACCCATTACAAAACCCGGATGCTTTTATACGGCCGAAAACCAGTTTTTCTTGCACAATAAGCTCACCTAAGTCGATGGAGAGCGGGTCTATATTCGGGCGGTCGGCGCAGCACTAACAAAACAAATCGTCGGGACTTCGGGCAATATTACAATACTACAACGTGAACATACTGTCAAGATATATGTATCGACGCCGAAAGAGCATTCTCATAGCTGAGTCAACTCAATCGACTCAAATTCGCTGGGCGTTTGGTACCCGTGTGTACCCGACCATCGTACTCTAGTACTACGGTACGATCGAACACTGCATATCGTTTGCGTTTGGGGCGCAAAGGTTAGGGCTCGTCGAGTATATTTATAAATTATACTAGATTTTCGGGCTCAAAACAAGAAGGAGCAACTTAAGTAGATTTATATATAAGATTTATCACCTTTAAGCAATGCAATCAAGTCTCTTCAACCGCATGATACATACCAATGCTACGTATGGCAAAATTGATGAATTCCGCCGTGCACCATAGGCCACCCTACGAGACAAACCCTAGATTTGGTGCAGAGTTTTTGTTGTAATATTGCATGAAATTGCGTTGGCCTGCCTAAATGTATATATGTGCCAAAGCTTAAGCCCACGGGACCAACTAAAGCTGTCCCCACCGGCAGATAATGTTCCCTTTTGCCAGCGCTAGCCCTGATTTACAAGGCGCCGTAATATATCTGTTTGATTCCTTGACCGTAAGCATGCCCTAACACAGAACATTTCAATTTATCTTATGCTGGCTACATATGCATATGTATGTATACGGACCTGGGTAGGTAAATCGGCATGTATCGCATCAACATATATGGGTGATCCTTCTTGTGTAACCCCATAGCAGCGCTATAGATCTAGATCACGATCGTACAGACGTCTCTTTAAGCTTTCCAGATTTAGAACTATGTTTTCGATCGAGCTTCTGATACATGATAGAACATAAGAGTTTCTAGCTATAAGACAAATGCAACATACTCAACACATTAACAAAGCAGGGTGATGTTACACAGTCAACATGATACGACCTCGAAAGCACAAAAAAAGAAGAGAGAAGAGCTATAAGGAAAAAATAAAAGAAACCGTGAACTCAAATCACAAACCCGACCCCAAAACCCTCATTCGATGTAAATATGCTACCAGCACCCGTTCATAACCACCTGCGTCGCCAATAACACCAGTTTGCACCAAGTAAGATTATCCAAAAAACAGTAAGACGACAAGCCCTCGATCGTTTGAGCCCAAGACGGATGTGTGAACTGATGACAGTTTATCTAATAGACCGGGCCGTTGATATTGCATGGAAGTTCGGCAGCGTCGTTGATTGGGCCGGCGTCCGGCTCGGGAGGCGGGTTCGGATTTGTTGGTTTTGGGCCGACCGAGACGTTTCGGTCTGGGGTGGTCTCGCGGTCTGGGGCAACGCTTGTGTCGATGTCTGCGTTGCGGAAGTTGTCTAATATATGGCGAAAACACAGTGACATGTCAACAAAGATATCAATAAATTAAATGGAGAAACAAATGGGGTTAAAGGATCCTTGTATTCAAGAGGAAGGATGCACTGTTTACGTACAGTTGCTCGCGCTTACGCCTTGGAAGAGCTCGGAAATCGGCCCCGCGGTAGCGTTACCTGAGCACCCCATGCTTTGTTGGAGAAGCGAATTTGGTGACTATTGAAGGACACCGGAAGATTTGAATGACCAAACGAGCGTTTGAGCTTTCGGAGTAATGAAGCTTTTATTATATATGAATATAGGTCGAGTGTCTTTGGGTGAAATACCAACTAAAGGAGATTGGTGGTCTGTTCTCGGGGAGGTATATAGTAGGCAGTCCTCGTAAATGTCGAGGGAAAGAGGTGTTCGGCGAGGGAATGGAATCAAATTTGTCCAAACGGAAAAGTGGTCGATAGGGAAATATTTTATATGTGGCGTGCAGAGAACAGGAAGATTATTGAGGAAAGGAAAAATCGATCAGGGCGAATGAAGGAGCGGCCTTTTATAGACAATAGGGTATCTGCTACACAAGAGGCGGATCCACGGAATCAAAGTCACGGATCCACAACCGATGCAATATGGAATTTTAGGAGCCGCAAAAAGTATTGAGCTTTTTGAAATTTGGACGTCGGCGTGGTCCGCAGCCGCGCATGTGGCCATAATATTGGATCCGTGCATGTACCTTCACGACATTGTTGGGCGGACTCAACGTCACAAGGCACATTGTAGTTATATATCTCAGGGCTATGCATAGATACATCTATCCATTGCCCGTGGATCCGTGGTCCAGGACAGCCTCGAGTCCTGCAGGGCCCGCCATGTCATCTATAAAGAGTCATTTTACGTAGCATCTCAACTATTGGTTCCGGGAGATATAATGTACATCGCTATTATCGCTCTCATGCAACTAGGCTCCCCGTACGGTACGCAGGTGTATATAGGAAGCTGGTTTCATTGATTCGGATAGCCTTAACCCGTTCGGACACGGCTAGTTGCACTGCTTTTGCTACGTCTCTGTCTTGTTCAACGCCGCTGGGCTTACCTCGGACCCCCTGGTCACGTATCCGAGTGTTCGGGGGCGCTCTTAAACCAAAATCTTAGATGCTGCATGCGCCTTGCCACCAGTAGAAATCCTAGAAAGATCAGATGCAACAAAGATCGCAGGGAGGAAATGCACTAGATAGCTGGGAGATCGTGGAGCTCGCTCTCCGCGGGAAATACGGCCGGTAGCCGGCGACTATCAAAGGCGGTACAGCTTCAGAGCGCGATATTGATAAATGAAATTTACAGATTCGAAGAGACATCTTCCAGCCGAAGCAGCTGAGCCACATATGGTTAGACAGTAAAGTTGCGCATTTTGACTACACCAATCAATACTTATCAGAACCCATGACGCCGTTTGACGCGATAAAGAAACACCCAATCGCAGATTCAACAGATCGGTCGACCCGCGGACGCCAATTTGGAGATTAATGTGAATTTCCTTTTTTTTTTTCAGAACCCGTGAATGGAGCCTAGTGTTAGCATAGCAAAATCTCGGCACGGGATACCAAAATCGGGGCATCGATATTTTGGGTAAGTCTGTCTGTGTCTCATACATATATATCTGTGTCGACATGTCTCGGACGTCCGGACGGGAAACTCATACGAAGGAAGATTTTGGGGAACACATCTGGTACTGTGCAGCTGTTTAAAAGCCCGATGACTAAAACTCGGCCCGTCGGTATCGCCGCGAGGAGAATGCAAATGCAGTGCCGTAGGATGTTCTCCCCTATCAGTACCTAGGCTTGTTCGGGCTACTTTTTCAGACCCGAGTTTAAGAACGTAACGTACTGGGCCCAACATAAATCCTCGCACTCGTTGTATTATTTGTTTCCCGAACACACCCATGGGATTTGAATGGGACTCCTTTCTCAGTGGGAAATTTAAGACACGACCCCAGATCTGCAGAGCGAGGGAAACCATAACGTTTAGTTTCCTTTTCAAAGGCAGACTCCACCACAAACTAATGCAAGATCTCCATGCAATTGCGCAAGTATGTCCTGCGTCTAGACAAGCCAGCAAATGGTATACAAGATATCTGCATGGGATGAGATCTCTGGCTTTGGAATGATATGAGGGGCATGCCGGCAATGCACAACGACAGATGTGTGATTCTTATGTAGAATTTAAAATCAAATGTGTATATAATATTAACATCAGCAAATTTCGTTATCTACCGTTCAGAATGATGTGCGATCATAGGGGCTATATGTTTCAAATTCGTGAGAGCTCGAGCGCTCCGCACAACGGTTGATATATTTTACCCGATGTGTTCGAGAGTGATCGAATTTGGCAGTACGATACGATTAAAAACGCGAGAATATAAACTCTGTATAAAAATTTCTCCTGCGGAGGTATATATAAAACGCGAAAGTGATTAATGAGGTAATCTATGGATCCCGGCGTACGTGGGATAAGGTCGACCAATAGATGTACTTCGTCACATACTTATATCGTCATATTTTTTGTTGGAATATATATTACTAAGGCTAAAATGCTGGTCTCATATCAGACCGCACAAGGAAATGCTTACATAACTTAACCTTACGCAGCAGTAAGGGGAATATAATAGACCTGTAACTATTAATAAGGGGTATGTAAGCAATAATGATAGTGGAATTAGAATATTTTATTAGATTATAATGGGCTATCTAGCTGTTACACATAGATCTCAACCTTCGAATTCAGCAGTTGATGCTATGAAATTCGGATTGAGATCTCGGGATATGACCGAGATCTTGGAAACAAAACAATCAACCAAAAACTCCTACATCGATGCATCATGCATGCTGCCTACTGCCCTAGATAGGCCATTGCAACGTGATGGTGAAACGTTAGAGTGTAACAAGGCTCGATATACCTCAAAACTCCGGGCTGATCGTGCAACTGCAATTGAATCCGCCTTGAAATGTCTTTTTTACAGACGTAGCATCTTGAATTCAAGTCGGATCCGAGTAAAGACGAGGCTAGCCGGTCCAATGCGTCTTCAAAGTTGTGACTTCGAGTGATTGCATGAAATGGTTCGTGCCAGTGAATGGAGTATGCCGTTCGAATGCCAGCCAACAAACAGAGTCACTGGTCCGCGCCGAATGTATCGAATCAAGAACGAGCTCTGAATTATTCTGCGCCCCCTAATTGTGATTGACATGTGTAGTGCGAGCTCGGATTAGAAGACCCTTATGCCTATCGGTACGTATTTCGGGGCCTAGGACGAGGCAGATGTTGGGTCGGTATCGCTTCTGATAGGCATAGAGCTCGAGAATACCCGGGAATTCCATAGGCCCTTTCAAACCCAGTTTTACCGTGCGCATGAGCTCGGGTGCATTGGAATGTACATATATTGCGCTTTGGAGGGACCATTTGCAAAGTTTGCTGAACCTGCAGGTCTCGTCATCAGCTTTATGTCTTCGAAATGCCCTTGCGTAGAATCCTAAAAGCATGAACCAATGGGTACGGAACACCCACCCCCAGATCACATCGGCGGCCTCCGCTGACCTTCTTGAGTGGGGCGCGGGGCTGTGATATATCGATAGCTCATGGCCGGTAATTATTTTAGCTACAAGACGCGGTCGAAGTTAATTGGTATTGTAGTATAGTGCCAGCCACGTTTATCCAGAAGAATCGTCTTCTTGGGGTTAAGGAGTAAGGGCCCTCGAGAGGACCCCCAACTAGTCACACATGCAAACATGCTGACTTCCCCAGACCCCACACACCCGAAGCAGCCGTACGTCCCCGGAAATGAATTGTCCAAATTGACACAGAAGCACCACACCTGCACAGTCAATGAAAAAAACAAAAGAAAATGCGATTGGATTCAGAGAAAACCCGTGAGTTGAAAGAATTATACCGAAAGGCCGAAGGATTTGATCGCAATTTCGCGAGTAAGGCATCCAAGGTAATTCTAAAACGACCCTCTTCAACCGTACGAAGTTAGGATGCTAATACTTATATACAGGCCTGACAGGAAAATCTAGGTCGCGATCGATCCCTATAGGCTCTGATACGACCAATAGGATTTCGGAACGGAGCCGCTGTTGCTACCGTAAAACGGCGATGGTGTGATAACCTCAACAAATTCTTGACGTATTCTATTCGAATTGCATATTTTCGGAGGTATCGACTCGAGGGTCCGTCTGCATAGTTTAGTTGAGTAACTGTCTCCCAAAGGTCAATTATTCGGCATAATTGGGGCGGTAGAAGGCGACCTGACCATCCGTTTCGGTCGTATTCTGGCTCAAAGCTGTTCAATTGGCAAGCTAGACCGAATTAATTCCATAAATTTGTAATTATAAGTGGGATTGAATGGTTTCGTCTCGCCTGGACGATATTTCTATAGTAGCAATATACGGGGTCTCTATTCCTGCAATACAAGCATACGCAGCAGCGCTAAGCATGCCGATGATCGATAGAATGTGCCAGCAGCGCTATAGCTATCGAGCTATCGATCCATGCATTTGCATATAGGTGCATATCGTTTGTGGGGGGCATGCGACGGTACAAACCAGCCCGTGTCACCTCCAACTCGGTTTCACAGCGCTGTAGCTTTGTACTCAAAGCTCGACAAAATCAGGAAACAGTAAATAGTTTAATCTTGAGCCGCAATTAATAGATACTAGAAAACAATATGTTTCGTTCTTTCAATAACTTGCTATCTTCGAGGAACCAAGTTACACGATTTTCAAGGGGCTCCGTAAAACCTATCTGTCAGGTCCGGCGTTGCATTGTATGTCAGAAAATGTGTCAGGCTGTCATGTTTGTTGTATTTTGCACTGCAATATGTCGTGTCGAAGTCGGACCTGCAGGTGTGACGTCCAGTCCAGTCACTTTCTAAACCTAATTGGTCAACCCCGCGCTGGCACATCCAGTCAAAACTGCATCGGACTTCAGGTACCTTGAAGCATGTGACAGTCCATTGAAAAGCCACCTATACCGCAAGGAGAAAACCATAAGAAACAGCTGTTGCGGCGGGAAGTAAGGGGTCTAAAGCGTCAGCTGTACCTTAATTGACGTAACTGGTTAACCATCAAAGTTTAGGTAATATCTATCAGATTTGATCTCGTATACATATTACATTGTTATCTTTTCGCCTTTTTCGATGTTACTGAACTGGAAATACATTACGTTAACACAATAGCTTTGCATATCTACATGTAACTTACGGGCTATCAGAAAACTGAGTTCGAACGCGAAGCCACGGCCAACCAGTTACATATCTGGAGTACGTATGCTCTCTATGCACGTCCGCCAAGGATATTCGAGCTGTTAGAGCTCGTGCCTGGTCGTTGACATATCCTGAAAGGTATATACACATACACCAGCCAATCGCACCAAACAGCATACGAAGTCTATCACAAAAAAGACCGGCGCTCCCGTCCTGACGGAACTCCCCTAAAGTTTTTTTGATCCTACATATATACTTATTTACTGCTATGCATACATGTATGTACCGTGAAGACAGACCCTTGTCCGTCTCTATCCTCCGGAAGCTACAACCCACTAGGCCACTTCCGATCAGTCAATACACAACTACGAGCATCCCCTCCAGGATATACCCTTATTTTCTTTTCTAGATTTGGATACTTGAAATATCACATATACTTCGTAGGATATGATCAATTGACCCGTCCGCAGTCCGAATCGGCGATCTCTCCATTCAACCTCCCAGCCCCCTTCTTTCCCTCGAGTCGACGTCGTCTCATGCAAGATAAGTTCTGCTACGAAGCTACCGACGCAGACTCGAACTTGATCATATGCATATTATGATCCTGCATCAGAGTTTTCTGAATCCTTCATCAATATGCATGCAAGCGCTTCAATCCTATCACCTCGTAAAGACTCGTGAAACTGCATGCAGCAAGCCTCAAGGAAAACCAGTCTCATGACCCCCATGGAATTTCCTTTCGATACAGGCCGGAATCTGCCTTCGGCTTCACCCTACCTTTTGGGTTACCAGATATGCCTTTAACCATCCTTTCGCCGATTGTCCGAATATTCGCCTCGTATTGTTTAGGCTTCCGAGCCGGCGGACTGGAAGGATCGATTGATATCCCATGGAACGATCCAGAGCACCTTATACGATCATGCAAAAAGGCAACTCTGTCTTTTGATACATTCGAACATTCATCACCAATCACTTTTTAGCTACTTCGGCAATTGATATCGGCTCGGGATCTATCGTAGTTTCAAATTCTCAGATTCTGCAACGTTATTTCCGGAATCCCGATTTCTGAATTTTTTTGATATTTCATGGATCACTGCGTGCTTACTAAAGCTCTAAGTATCGTGCATGCACAACATTTATAATTCGTGGATTTTATGGAGTCACGTTCGTATTTTAGCGGCTAATCCCGTGAACGGGCCGAGTCATTGGCTGGCCGGACCACTCTGAGGCTGGGTCGCACGTGCACCAATATACTGGCTTCTCTAGACCCTCTTCCTTTTCCTATAGCCGTAGAATTGTCGTTTTGACCCTAGTATCTAAGATGAATCAACGTTGTCGCCTCCGTTCAGGGGCGCCTGGTCTCGAGGCTACCTCTCGTTCAAGTTTCCAACCTCTCCGAATCCTAGATCGCATGGTAATATATCTCCACAGCACAGATGGAAGTGCGTGCTCAGGAATCCTCTACTACTAGAAAGCCATTTTTGAACTTAAGATACCTGAGCCGCTTCCGAATTACTTCATTGTCTCTTGCGAGCATTTCCATTTTCCCAGTTTCGTTGGTCTCTTATCCTGAGTTTTGTCTCTGTTCCTCCGGCCTCCTATTTCGACATTTTATATACACCTGTAGATATCTCAAACCATCGATAGCTAAACTTCCAAGCTCTACAAATTTCCAGCTCATATTTATCTCCAAATATCCAGCTTATATCAATATATCCAAATCTATATATTTTGTTCCTATACCCACACCTAGATGTGAATCTGATATGAGAAAGGGAATACCAATGCGACTGTGGGGTCCTCAGACGGGTTTGATAGTTACACCTCATGAATTCACATCTATAATCTATACCAATATCACAACCTCAAGGACTCCAGCACCGCATTAATACACCTTTCCTTTCACATCAAATCTCGATATTTTCTTTCAAAAAGGAACTATTATATAGGTACGGTCGATAGAACACCATCTGCTGATTCCAGTATACCCTAGTCTCGTCCCCATCAGGGTGGTCCGGTACCCCCACCATCCAGTTAATCCGACACCTCGGCTGGATATTTCTACACCGGATGGCTACTTAATTTATCATAATGCAATGCAAATTGTCTAATTGGGCCAATAATCCAATATCGATACCTAACGACGTCGACCTACCCTGCCCACAGAACGACCAATCTCAAAATTTCTCGCCAATCAACCGATTAACACCGATTATGTAAATTCTAAAGCCGTGATACCAAAACCGCCATATCAATTAACCATCCATTCATTTCGCATCTCATTCATTACCGCTAGAGCTAAAATTACCAAATTACCACTCCAATGCATACGCATAACATCCAACCTCAAAACAAGAACTCGGGAACACTCAAGAACTTTTTCCCAAAAAACGATAGTTGTAGAAAAAAGGTAAAAACGCAACAAATGCGGATAAGAAAAGAGGATGATGAAAGTAACCACCGATAGATAGTAGAGAAATGAGTAGTAAGAAGCAATAAAAATAGAAGGACAATAATAGTAACTTTGTAGTCAGAATAACCTCCCGTACTGTCATGCACACAGGGCCGGGAAAAAAAAGAAACCAGATACTACCCCTCACCATGCCCCGCATAAAAGCGGGGTTCACTCCCCAGCGGCCCACCCTCCTAGCTGCAAGAAGTGTATCCCCCCTCCACCATCTGTAGCACATAATGCATCAAACTTAAGCGCGAAGTAATATGCCGCCAGATGTAGAACAAATAATATCGGCGTCATGGTGGTTAAGAATGGACTAGGTTCCGTGAGCCGTGCCGTTAGCTTGGTAGATCACATAATATAGAAGTGCGGGGTCAATATAAAAGTGCGGGGTCGAGGTAGTGGGGTGACAATTGTCGACCAAGGGTGAGTGGAGGGGTAGTATATCAACCCTTCTCCCTCCCATATCTTCACGGATCCCCGCCTAACTCCCCTTGCCAACCCCACGATAGGAAGTGATACATACCCGAATAAGTCCACCAGAGCCAACATTAGCAACGAGTTGAACACCCATGGATTCGGCGTAACCGGCGAGCATCTCTCCATAACCGAAAACACCTATCAAATATCCCCTCATCAGCCATCTTTGCCAGCTACCATTTCACGACCATCACAAGATATAAAACGTACTTTGCCGAAAAACAACAAAACCTTAGCCGCCAACCAAACCTGCGGTGGAACCCTAACCCACCAAGGAGCCCCTCTTCCAGCCCCACCAACCACCACAGGTGCCGTCAACGCCGGTATCTTCATCTCATTCCCCGTCGTCATAACCATACTCCTCCCCACCTTACCCATCTCGATCCCGATCCCAAACCCTTCGGAACCTTCATAATCGTCGTCATCACTATCACCATCACCCTCGTCGTCTTCATCCGAAAGATGTGGTTTCTCAGGTAACGCGCGAGGTGAAGCCGCGCCTTTGGGTCTCAATATCAAACTCGAGCTAAGAGTTCTAACCGGCACCAACGGGCCCTCCGCATCCGACGAAGAACTGCTGGAGTCATTACTAACCCCCACTACCTGCGGAGTTCTAACCCGCGATTCTAAGGGTCCTCCGAAGAGCTCGCCGGCGTTTGGACTCCCGTTATGAGGTGAACTGCTGGGGTTACTCGTGGACACGGGTTCGGGGAGGCTGAATTGGCTGGTTATTTCGCGCAGTTTTGATGATTTGCGGGTATGTTGCTTTCCGGAGAGGGGTCCGTTGCGAGCACGGGTTATGGAGTTTGAAGGGTTTATTACCGGCGTGTTAGGGCCGCTGGAGACAGGTGAGATCCGATGGAAGCGGTCGTCATCTGCGAGGCTTAGATTCGGCGGTTTCGGGGATACGGGCGTCCGCTGCATCCACATGTCAGTAAAAAGCTCACTATCTAGGTTATATCCCCGTTATAGCATCCAATACTGCAATCTGGCGATAATAATTGGGGGAAGGGGTATACCCTCGAGACCCCATCCTCCGCAAACCCAAACTCCCCTCTAATCCCCCCCAGAATATCCGCCGCACTCGGCCTCTTCGCCGGCTCGACACTCAACAACCGTCCTAAACTCCGAAACAGTTTTTCAGGAATATCCACCCGACTGCTCCTATACTTATCGTAGGGTGCACTCCCGTATCCCTGCCAACCCGAGATCTCTTCTTTCAACTTATCGATCTCTTCGTTTTCTTCGTTCTCTTCGTCGCTGTTGATGTACGGTAGCTTCGCGAAGCACATGAAGTGCAGTATCATGCCGAGGGAGAAGATATCCGACTTTGTCGAGAAGTTTCCGAGTTCGCCGTTCGGTCCGACTGTAACAGATATAAAAACACACACACCAACCCGGAGAACAGCCGGGAAGGGGTAAGAGAAGTTAAGCTCATGTAGTCTTTTTTATAACTCTAATATTATATGTTTCTTTTATGCTTCTGTCACGACTTCTTTTTCCAAATCGTGATTTTTTTCACACACAGTCAAGTGGTGATTGCGATTGAAGCGTGGGGAGTAATGTAATCACCTCGACGTAGCACCTCCGGCGCACAATATGATATTGTTCCTGTTGCCCCCGTGGACTTCCTTTTCGCATCTTCCCGTTGTACCTCGCCAAAATCGCTAACGAGGACTCTTAATCCCGATCCTAGGACGCCGGTATCATGTAATAGGCAGTTCGAAGGTTTAAGGTCTCTGTGGATGAATCCGTTGGAGTGGAGGTGGCTCAAGCCGGCTGCGATATCTCTAAAGAAAGTAATAACTTGATCTAAAGGAAGAAGCTTCGGTGATGAATCCGTGGTATTACCCGGAGACCGCCCGTTCTTCGATAGTCGACGCATGCGCAGCTGGGCTTTGATTTGGTCGTTTGTGATGGTGGATTTCTTTTCGTAGACGTAGTTTTGCAGGTCGCCGGAGTTGCAGTACTGGGGGGTGTTAGTAGAGTAGAGTCTATTGACGATATACCGGGCATACCTGTTGGAGAATAAAGGCACACGGGACGCTTGGGCCGAAGTCTTCGATGGTTAGCCATTATAAACCAGAAACCCTTATGGACAACCGAATCAACGTACTCGATATCTGCATATCTTCCAACCATGCGTGCCTATAGGATACCAAATTCTGGTGCGACAGCTGCTGTAACAGCTGCACCTCCTGCAGTACCTTCGCAAGCCATTCGTGATCGTCGCCTTCACCACAACTACCATTAGCACCCTCATATACACCCTAAACACCAATTTCGCAAGCAATATCACCCACCAACCGGCACTCTCTTGCAAGCGAACAACCCCAGGTTGACACCATCGAGCACATGCCTAACCAACAACACCACGCCTTTGCCTCCCTTGCCCAACTCCTTCTCCTTCACGAAAAACTGGTTAAAATACCCAGGACTGAACGCCGAACTCGAGATTCCGTGCGCACTCGAGCTTCTCGACCGTCCATACCTCTCTCTCGCCGTAGCACCCCTGCCATCCTCGATAGGGCTTGGCGGGGTACTAGTCCCACTAGTAGCGACACCAACTAGGCCCGGTATCCTCCGTCTCGGGGATCCAGGCGGGGAAAGATGTGTATTATTCGCAGTATTACTATCCGGCAATAATCGCGCGGTGAGGATTCGGAAGTATTCAGGTGTTATGAACCCGGCCGTGTCATCAGAGGAATTTGCGCCGCCGCCGCTACCGGAAGAAGAATGGTCTCGACGATGAGCGTGAGCAGAGGCAGCGGAATCGCGACGAATCTCTTCGGCAAGGTCTTCGGAGATGGTTTGGTGGCAGTAGGGACATGTTGGGGCGCGGAGGGTGGGAGCGTCGTGGGGTCCTGGTGGGGATGTGGAGCGAAGCGCTAGTTGACGGGACTGGTGGTCGTAGACGACGAGAGAGTTTTCGTGCCGGCTGGTTAGATATTTATTTTAGTCAGTCGGGAAGATAATATTAATACGGGCTATAGTTGGTGGAGATGTGGTGGAGGTTGATTGGTGGGATGCACGATGTCGATGTCATGTAATGTAGGGTACTTACAGCACGACGCTGGAGCTATCACCGCGGTACGGCACGATGCTGTCCATCGCAGACGGATGTTTCGAAGCTCCTCGAGTATGTGCTGGAATATGCAGCTATGCTCGAGCAAATAAAACAAAAGATCGATACTCGGCTGCAGGCGGTTACCTAGTTAGTTGAAGTTTAACTATCTGATTCGAAGCTTGGAGGTCGGAGTGGTTTTAGATCGAAGGGAACCATCCATGCAGGGCACCCGCAGCCCTTTTTGAAGGCGGTTGAGAGTCGGACTCGAAGACGAATCAGAACATTCTTTCTTGCAGGTATTCACTTAGTCATAGGCAAATCATCTGCCATGCATAACGAACAAACCATGCGACCAGAACAGAAAAATCTGCTTAATGCCGGCTAATACCGCCGTCGTACTGGATGAGTTCATGATCCGAAGGCGAAATGCAAAAAAGAAAAACGAGGGCCGGATTCATCAGGTTTATGTGGGATTGTGTCACTGATAATAGCCAGGAGGGGCATATCGTGATATCTCCTGGTGGCACGGTAAATGCACGGATTCAAAAGAAGGAGCCCTTCTCGAGAGAACCCTCGAAGAGTATACAGCAAGTACATACACTTGATCTGATCTGATCTGACCAGAGTACCGTATCGTATCGCATCGTATTGTATTTGTATCGTACCGATGTCATTCAACTACATGCCTGTCGGCTGTCCGCACAAACGCCTGGAACCGAATCCACCGTGTTCTTTGCTCCCAAATACTGCTGACAATTTGAACGAACTGTCCCTTCTTTCCCAATTAATATTACTCCCTTCCCGGTAGCCAGAACCCCCCCGTATTCATATGAAAATTAAAAATTTGAGCGAAACACCATAAGACATCCACCTATCCAAAAGCAATATACCATACTCGTTGTACTCAAAATACCGTCAGTGTGCAAACGGCTCTGTTCTTTAACACCTCAAATATCAAGTTCGGGAACCCATAGAGCTCTACACGCCTGCGTTAGCTTCTTTCTCGGGTGAGGAAAAAAAATAAAAAAATAAAAAAGTTTCTATATAAAAGGAATCAGGAGACACTGGTGTGATACTGACCTGTATTGCTGAAAGTGTCCCCATTGCTCCTAAGTTGCGAATCGCCATCCTCAAACCCACCAAGCAATTCGATACTGCTGCTAGGACTATCGCTTGCTCGGTCAAGTAGCATCGGCTTCGGCGCAACGCCCCATTTCTCCCTCAACCTCCCCGCGATATCATCGAACGTCATTTCACTGGTCAACGGATCTTTGTAAGACGGCGTATCCAAGTATTCTAACGTCCACCTCGCGCGTCTGTATCTTTGGAAGTCATAGCTGCCGGGGATGTTCCCGTGCAAGATTAGTTTTGTGGCGAGGTGACCTGTAGCGGGGGAGGAAGAGGAAGAGGTGGAGATGAAGACGTCGAACCCATGGTTGAAGTAGTTGTAGAAGTAGTCCGACGAATCAGATACGCCCCGAGCATCGGTCCCGTCGTCGTCCTCCTCCTCGTCGCCGTCCGTTTGCTGGTCTTCCGACGTATCATCGGTATAGTCCGAAGTATAATGATGCTCCGTCCTCTGTCCTACCCCCGAAGACGTCCTATGGATCGATAACCTGTGGTCGTTCTTTCGGTATATGGAACTGGGCGGCCCCAACTCGGCGAGCAGATCCTGGGCGGTGGTCGAGTTTAGTGTGATGAAGAAAGGATTATTATGTCTTCGTACAAGCTCGATCCTCGATTCGGAATGGATCCTGATCAGCTCGATTTCGTCGTTCGCGGTAGACAGCCTGGCGGAATTGGCATTCACCAGTGGTGACCTGGGAGTGGTTACCTGGCGGGTGAACAACTCATTACGTGCTTCCGCCCAGGATGAGCCGGCGTAGATGGCCATGCTAACCGCAGGCGAGGCATTCGAGGAGGATAGCAGGGACACAAAGTCGACCTTGTCATCCCATTTGTAACGTTCTATCGGGAAGGAAAAGGCGACACCCGGGTACGATAGGACGTATGTTTCCTGGTCCGGTAGGTACTCGCCGGGGAATGTGGGACCGAAGAGCTTGTGGTAGATGGATCGGAAGCTCGGAGGGTTTCCATCGGCTCGGACGAGCTCACCGCCATTGTAAGACAGTCTCGACTTGTGGAAATCTAGTATCTCGATGAGTCGCAGCCTTTGGTCGGAGCCATCGAATCTCAGCCTGATCCCGTTTGTGTCTAAGGATACAGCGATTGTCGAAGTCAAGGGATTGGAGGCATCGTATGTGATGTTCATGGACGGATAGACGAGGGGATTGGAGCGCAGTTTGGACAGGACGTCGTAGAGGGAGGATCCGAGGCCTGTATAGTTCCATTCCTATCAGCACCCACCGTCACCACCACCAAATATATCTCTCTATACTTCTCTCTTGAAGCATCGATCAAGTATCACGAGAATAGAATAGAGCATAATACATACTGAGAATGCCGAGACCCTTTCCGGGGTGGATGGTTGCGATGCCGCCGACCGCCGTCGCCATTGTGACTACAATCTCTCCGTTCCTCGTTCCTCGAGCTCTCTTTCAAGCTTCAAAAGCAATAACAACCGCCAGACCGTTTCCTTTGATTCGATATCAGTGGTAGCAGCAGCAGCACCAGAAACGAATAGCAGCCAGTCGATTATAATTAATATGATTGATAGAGAGTATAGTGTATTATTCGGAGATACCAAAAAGCAGCAGCAATAATAGCAACAACAAAAAGCCTCCCCGGAGAGCTCCCTATGATCGATATCCGACCAGAAGGCAAAGCTGAGAAGGGAGTCAGAATAGAATAGCTGTGGATGTTTTAATGCGGAATGAAGTCAGTTGATTCGATTTGATTTGATTTGACTGGCTGCCGGCTGACGTATGTGCGTATGGTAACCAACCACCCGTGCGGCGCATACCTCGGGCGGGAGTCTTAGCTAGTAGTCGTCGTCGTCGCCTCCGTGTTGAATGAGAATGAATGTATGAATGCTGGGATGAATGTTATGTTCAAATATTCTCTTTTCTTCTTAATACTTGAAGCTATTCAGAGTATTCTCGTATATCGTATCCGGGTCGAGAGCAGTAAAAGAGTGGTGTTGTCGCAGCTGTTGGCCGTTGTTGTGCCTTCTCGTTCCATCATCACATCACTTAGTCAGTCAGTCAGGCAGTCCAGTCAGTTCCCCCAACCATCATCCACCACCTCCATCTGTCAACCACCACCCCCATCTACCACCACCACCACCACCAATACCTTCACCACCAGCTATCATCACCGAGAGATAACCCCCGACAAATAATTCTCGCCGTCAGATCAGTCATCATGGCTCAACCTCGTGCTTCAAGCTCGTCGGCAAATACTCGCTTTGCCCAATTCAAATTAGTCCTGCTAGGTGTGTTGTCTTCCTCTCTCTCTCTATCTCAAAAGCCACTCTACTGACCCTGCTGCTGGTCCCAGGTGAATCTGCTGTCGGAAAGGTTGGCCTCGCACCCGACTCTCCTTTCTTCCACTCAGAAATGAAATCTAACTTACCTCGAATAGAGTTCGTTAGTCTTGAGATTCGTCAAGGTACTTACTACCCACCCGATCTCGTAACTCTGTGTATCTTAGTGGTGATGATGCTAACCGGATGCTTCAGGATCAATTCGATGACTACCGAGAATCCACCATCGGTGCCGCTTTCCTCACCCAGACAATCGCTCTCGACGAGAACACCACCGTCAAGTTCGAAATATGGTATTTCTCCTTCGTCCTTTTGTCCCATCCTCTCTGCTCTTGTGACCTAACCAGATCCTACAGGGACACCGCCGGCCAGGAACGATACAAGTCGCTGGCCCCCATGTACTACAGAAACGCCAACTGCGCCGTTGTAGTCTATGACATAACACAAGCCGTACGTCACCATTCCTTCCACCAGATCTCGGAGGATATAAAATTTTTATACAGGTGTCTAATTATGTGCTTTTTTCGGAATACCTGCAGGCCTCGCTAGACAAAGCAAAAGCATGGGTGAAGGAACTCCAGCGACAGGCCAACGAATCCATCGTCATCGCCCTCGCCGGCAACAAACTCGACTTGGTCACAGCCAACCCTTCCAAACGTGCCATCGAAACCGCCGACGCCGAAGCATATGCTAAGGAAGCCGGTCTTCTCTTCCTCGAGACGTCCGCCAAAACAGCTGAGAACGTCAAGGAGCTATTTACCGCCATCGCCAGGAAGCTGCCGACGGACCAGGCCGGCCCCCGACGAGGCCCAGCTGGCCTTCGGGGTGGTGTGGATATGAACAGGACACCTCAGACTGCCAACCTAAACGGCCAGGGCTGCGCCTGCTAAACGGGGGGGAACCAAGCGGGAAGACCGAAAACCGGGAGAACGAAAAGAAAAACACAGAAGATTGGGAAACCCGTACAGTTTTTTTCTTCTTTTCTTCATGGAGAAATTCTACTATTTTGGTTCCACGCACACGCACACACGCAAAGTCATTCGCTCTTAGAGGGTGGGAAGCCCAGGCTTGAACTCCTGTTGGGTTTTCCCACGAGGTCACCACGCTTTTTTTTGTCCAAATGACTTAATTGCCCGCCCGGGCGCCGTTTCCCCCCCACATATATTAATACCATCGATAATGGGGATCTCCGGTTCAACCCCCCCAGAGCCCTTTATATCCTTCCCCCATTCCTTGTCTTCTACTTCTGTCATGCTGGTGTTCAAGGGTCGTCGTTCTATAGGATTTTGGAATTTGAGCCGCAGTAATTTTTTTTTTTTTTTTTTTTTTTTTTCTCTCCAATGTGTGTTTCTAGTCTCCAATTAGTTTTTACTCTCTATCTTCCTTCTCCGTCTCGCAGGTTCTTCTTCTCTCTCCACATGTCTGAAACGGTTGATTGGCCATAGCCCGAAGGAAGGAACTGTACGAAGGGAACAAGGCAACGGGCGGGGATCTGATGGGATGCGAAACGGAGTCGGGTAGAGGAATCTAGAACTCTCGGTGGTAGCTAGCGGTGGTATAGACGATGGTTTTGAGAGTTTTTCCTTTCCCTTCCATGGTATTTTTTGTTATTTCGGATTTCTTTTGTATTACCCCCTTTGGCCTGAAGTCTTAATACGTGCATGTCCCGTCTTTTGTTCGTCTTCTTCTTCTATGGTCGATGTTAGTATGAATGAGCCCGCCCGAATGTTCTGTTCTTGTTCTTGTTCCTTGATACGATATGATATCTATGTCTGAGAATTGTGTATTTTAACGGAATATAGATCTTCATCCCTCCCACTTATACATTCATATACCCCCATTACACTACTGTATTTAACATGGATGAAGTTATAGCGACCGTGATGTATACCTTTTATACACTAAAATGGTGTAATGAGAACTCATATATGACGTTTGCAGTCGGCAAAAAGCCCGTTCCATTTTTCTCTGTTCGGCATTTTTGGCCCCTGGCAATTCCTTAAAAACAAGCTGCTGAAAATTATCCCTCAAACCTTCAAAACCCACCCGAACGACCGACAACGCCCTTCCGTCCCGAAGCCCCCTCCTCCTCCCACTCTCTCCCCTCGGACCATCACGAAAACAAAAGGCATCGACTTCAATTGGCGTTATCGAGGGCTCCTTTGAAGGGTTTGAGCATATTACCTGGAGTTTCACTCGAATCCCGACGATTTTTGTGTATATAGGTCTCCCACCCGAACAAGTCGGACTTTCCTCATGATGCTGCGGCGGGCAGCGGTTAGGCCGTTACAGAATGCTTTGACGTTACGGACGCGAACGGCCTCGGCGCCGGTGGGGTGTCAGTTGGCTTATTTACAGGTATATTTGTCTTTCCTTTCCTTCGTGGAGGGGTTCAATTGGTGTCGTCTGATATGATACTGTTCTATGAGAGTGCACACGCTAACTGGTGGTATCTACTATATAAAACACAGCAGCGACGCTTCCTCGCCGATAAGAAACCCTCAGAGCCCGTCGTCCTCCCGGGCAGCTCATCGACCGTCAAAGATGTCCCTCCCGTCCCCAAGCTCGAGACACCAGTCACACCATCCCTCACCCCGAAGACCCCTTCGCCAGAAGCCCAGGTGCCATTGACTCCAGACCCGGCCGCGATCCCCACGCAATCAACCACCCCACCTCCACCCCCTCCACCACCACCAAAGCAGACCCACCGTCTCAGGAACACCTTCATCACCCTCGTCTCCCTCACGTTACTAACCTACACCGGTGGCGTCTACTTCTCCCTCCAAAACGACAACTTCCACGACTTCTTCACCGAATACATCCCCTTCGGCGAAACCCTCGTCCTCGAAATCCAAGACCGTCAATTCCGCTCCCGATTCCCACACGCAACCCCAGGCACCATCCCCAACCCACCAAACTACCCATCAATCACCATCCCCAAACGCAGCGGGGCAACATGGAAACTCAGCGAGAAGGAGGATCCGAATAAAGCACAGCTGGACAGAGATGGACCCTACAAATCCTCCAAGAAGGACGAAGCCGTGAAGACCGTACACCCTGATACCACCGCTGCCGTAACCGTCGTCTCCGAGAAGGATGTCCCCGATCCAAAGTCCGCGGGAAACCATCTGGATGTTTCCAAACGAACCGGTTCGACGACTTCGCTCGGTGATACCACCCCCGCCATTCCACCTGCTGCAGTCGAACACCACGATCCCATCATGCACGATTTGGTCAAGATCATAAACTCAGTGATCGAAGTGATCAATGCCTCCGACGCCAAAAAGCACTTCGACGACGCCATCGTCTCCGCAAAAGAGGAATTCAAAAACGTCAACTCCAAAATCCAGGAACTCAAGGCCACCGCTCAAGTTTCCTCCGGAATGGAGGCATCCGAGGTTTCCGAGAAGCTCAAGGAGCAGGAGATCGAGTTTACCAAGGTTGCCAGCGGTATCGTGCAGACTATGGAGGGACAGCTGGCGCAGGTGGAGAATAAATGGCGGGAGGAGTTTGAGAGGGAACGGGATCTGTTGGCGGAGAGTTATAAATTGAAGCTGGAGACGGAACTCAAGCGATCCGAAGATCTGTCCGCTGCCAGGCTTGAGAATGAATTACTCGAGCAAGCGTTGAAGCTTAAACGACAATGGGTCGCGGAGTTGCAGGAACGCGTAGAGCAAGAACGGGACGGAAGACTGGGGAAACTGAAGGAACTAGCCGAGGAGGTTGATAAACTCGGCGAGCTGGCGGGGACGTGGACCGAAACCCTCGATGAGAACCTGAGAACCCAGAAGATGCACGTAGCATTGGAAGCCGTCAAGGCATCCGTCAACAATCCCGACCAACCCCGCCCCTTCGTTAGGGAACTGGCGGCATTGAAGGAAGTCTCGGCGGAAGACAATGTCGTCAAAGCCGCGATCGCATCGATAAACCCCATCGCCTACCAAAAGGGCGTCTCCTCGCCGGCGCAGATAATAGACCGTTTCCGACGTGTGGCGGTTGAAGTGCGAAAAGCAAGCTTGGTACCCGAGGGTGCCGGTGTGTTCGGGCACGCATCGAGTTGGTTGGCGAGCAAGCTGTTGTTTACGAAGAGCGGGTTGGCGACTAGTGATGATGTCGAGGCTATCCTTGCGAGGACGGAGACGTATTTGCAGGAAGGGGAGTTGGATAAAGCTGCCAGGGAGATGAATCAGTTGAAAGGGTGGGCGAAGACGTTGGCGGGGGATTGGTTGAGGGATGTTAGGGTGCTGTTGGAGGTTAGGCAGGCTGTTGATGTGAGTATTTTTCTATCTATTCCCCGGGATATCATACGGAATCGTGTAGTTTGAGGATGCTAACGGGTTTGGGGATAGGTTATTGCGGCTCAAGCGCGTCTACAGAGTCTCAGGAGGGAATAGATTGGATCAAAACTAGACCAGATACAATAGATTCGATCTCTACCCCCCCTCTTTTATCTCAGAAGAAAAAAAAGCATTGATGAACTGTTGCTACCCTCTTTCCCCTTTCCTTAATGTGTATTTTTCATTCAGGTATAGGGTCCCCTTTTATGTCTATAGTATATATATCGGAGGGGACTCATTTTGTGGATGCTGTTGATTCATGTGTTTATATTTTGATATCTCACTTGCACATATTTCCTGCCGACGCCAGTTATAACGTTAGCTAGCTTGTTTCTTCTCTTTATTATTCTATAAACCAGGTTGTATTGGGGTTGATATGTTATTTGTATCGGACGTACGGCCCCGGCAGGAATAAACGAGGGCCTAGGCTGAAGGACATGCATATGACACTTCTGACACCCGCGGTGTTTTGCATGTACTCCCCCCAGAACTAGTCCAGACCCTCAGCACGAGAGTATTAGGGGGATCGAGTCAAGATCACCACGATGGGCGCAGCGGACGTCACGAAAGTACTGTGCACGCCACCGGACCACCACACCTGTGATATCCAACGGGGTCATCTGACCAACCAACGAAGGAATGGCATTCCACACTTCTCGACAACATATCAGCTAGTTTTAGTATAGTGCGGCAATCCCCGAGGCTTCCCATCCAGCCATCCCGTTTTTCCCTGCCCGTCCGTTTGAGGGGAGGGGTTAGGATCGTGCATGAGGAACAGGAGCCAGGACCGGGGGGCGGGCCACTTATGTCATACCATTGATTCTCGAGATCACGCTTTTTATACAGATAATTATCCGGGGTAAAGCACATATAAACCCGCCCCTCCCGGTAAATTCATAACTTCAATATATCTCACCCACCGACTGTTAAATCTAAATTAAATTGAATTCTATATTTACACTTTTTGGTTGCAAAAGGGCGGGGAAGCTAAAGTCACTGGAAGTCAGACATTCTGGAACTCAAATCTGTATAAATCCACTGCCTCTCCTCCTGCTCCTCTTCTATTGTATTCTCCCCATAACCCACCTACCTCTTACATCACAGCATCATCATCATCATTATTATTATCATTATCACAACTATCACCATCCTCTCCTCTAAAATACAGTAAAACAAAATAAGATAAGATAGATAAAATGACCGACGTCAGCACCGCCCAGCCCGACACCGTCGTCGACACCTCCCCCATCGTCCCAGCCTCAGCCCCGCACACCCAATTCGAACGCCGCCTCTCCCTCCGTCCCGAAGCCCAATCCCTCGTCGACCGCAACATCCTGCACTCGACCCCCACCGCCGCCCCCTCCCTCGCCGCCCACAAGGATGAACTCAAACACGCCATGCTAGCCGACAACCTCAAACGCGGCCTCGCCACCCGTCCCGAACGCAAGGAACTCGAGGAACGCGGCATCCTACCCGACGAACACGTTTCCCCCGCGATCCTGGGCAAGACCAGGGAGTTGGAGAAGAGCATGTTGAGCGATAGTTTGAATACGAAGCTTACGCAGCGGCCGAGGGTGGAGGAGGTTATGGAGAAGGGGATCTTGAGTCGTTAGTTACCCTTTTTTCTTCCCTTTTGTCTTCGGTTCATGTTTGTTTGTGATTGTGGAGAAGTGGGTTTGGTGATATCATATGTGCGCTAGCTGACTGACTGCCGTGTGTTGTCCACGCCACAGCCGAGGAGGATCCACGAACCCCCCATTGAATTCTACCTGGGAAATTAGACTGAAATGGAGAGAAGTAATGGAATGCACGAACAGCACAGCGAAATGGAAATAAGAAATGAACAAAAAAAAGAGGGAATACGAATCAACGGCGTTCTAACGGAGGAGGAAACAAAAAAACAACATTTGGAACAAAAAAATGGGCTGGAGAAATTCGAATTTGATCTTGCCGTCTTTTTTCTTTCTTGTTTTTAATTGAGGATGTTTATGAGGTTTTTTAGTCTTTTTTTTATCAGAAAAAAAACGATAAAAAGGGACGAACTGAAGGGAAATGGAAATATCTTGTCTATTTTGTCTATGAGCAGTACGGAGCAGTGCTTCTATTGCCTCTATCGTACACTGTACTGTGCCGGGGTGTACTTGTGTGCTCTCCTCGCTATATCTATATCGCTGGAGCTGTGGCTACCTGCTGAGTTGGGCGCCTGCAGCCCGGCCGGATTGAGCAATTGAGTCACCGCGCTGGTCCCTGCTGGTATGCATAAGTATATGTATAAAACACCAAGCAGTGGTGTCGGGATATCATGGTCCAGTATAATTCGGATCCTTCACCAAATCTTCATTCCCAATTGACAGAGACTTTGAGTAGTAATGTCCTCCAGCATCGAAAGTATTCACCTCCACGGTGATATCAATGGCAAAGATATGGCACAAAATACCACACAGACCAACACACCTCCGTTCCTCGCCCTGCCGCGGGACATCCTCTTCCTCTTTCTGCGCTATCTGGACTACACCGACACCGTATCCCTCTCTCTGACCACAAAGGGCCTCTTCTACTTGAACCCCACGGAGTCATCGAGCAATTGGCCGGGGAAACATTGTAATCGATTCATATACCGTAAACTACTCCCGTCGCAATCACCACAACAGACCGTTCCACCGGTAGCAGAGGAGATAAACCACTGCCCTTATTGCGCGCACATCCTCTGCCCGCCCACCTGCTCGAGTGCACTCCTCCTAGACTATAGGTCCGGAATATTCTATCCGGCGCGGATATACCCCCCTCCCGCGGTCGCATACAAAGAAGAAGGAGAAGACTACTCCCGTTCTAACGACCCTCTCCCCAACTGCAAAGAACACTTCACAAAACTCCCCCCTCACCCTCACAAACGCGGTTACACGAACTCACAGATCAAAAAATACCAAAGGGACCTAAAGTTCGCAGCGAGGAAACAGCGAATCTCGCAGAATGGGGCTTATTCGTCGAATCCGTATAAAACGATCTGGTGCGAACACCATCGGTGTCCTATAGATCTCATCGATAGGAATTTCCATAGTAAGACTCCCACGGTGGGGTCTTATCGCTTCTTCACGGATCTTTATTCAACCGAGTGGACGAGGGTTAGGAACGGTTTACAGCGCATGTCACTACCGGCCGGGACGAGGGATATCGAACCCCCGGAAGCGGTGGAGATCCCGGATTTCAAGAGTACATTCTTGAATAAAATATGTCCGCATTGCAGATTATGCATTGATCCGCAACCCTGGATTGCGGTTGGGGAGAAGAGGTGTCGGTGTCCGAGGCATAAAGTACAAATCCCTGGCGGGTCTCTGCGATACCCGCGGTTCACAGATGAGTATGCGAGGTACTGTAAATGCGAATCCGTGGATGTGAAGTTCATGTACATCGAGGGGTTCACAGTGGGGCTTCCGGGGGATTGTCGGCATGAACATGATCTTGTGGTTGCGGTGGAGGTTGCGGTGGAGGTTGAAGTTGTTAAGGCTGAGGAGCTTTTTAGGCGAGGCGGTGGGGGATTGAATGGAGGGGTGCGGAGGGTTTTGGAGGTGGTGAGGCCGAGGGAGTTTTGGGCTGCTGTCGGGAGTAGGCGGTATAAAGGGCTGGAGAAGTCGTACTTGTATGAGGATTGTGAGACTTGCGGGAGGGGGTAGGCGGTTCTTTTTGTATATATACCTATAGATATCTACGGAATATAATTATTTATATATACTCTGCCTCAGGAGCATTTGGTTTGGAGTGGTCTCGTACCCAGACATCACGAAGAGGGCGTCTCGAGGTCAAATTTATATGTAGTACAAGAGCTCCTCAGCACCCGCATCTCCCCATGCATACCTGCGCATATCCAAATACTCCAAGCTTCAATACACCCAATCAACGGGAACCCAAGAAGGCAGTCTCGATTCTCAGAATTCTGACAACTCACCGTTCCACATGACTCACAAAACCCTCGCAAAAACCTCACAAACTCATTGCGGTCCGCGAGACAATTTCCGTCTATAAATTGGCTCGTCCCCGAACCACTTATCACCACGCAATCCGCAAGCAACTTCACCATCCAATTGGCCAATGGCATCAAACATGATACCTCCCACTGCCTCCCCCGGCGCTCTCATACAAACCTCACCTTTCCTAAACATTCCCCAAGATATATTAGTCATAATCCTAAAACACCTATCATACATTGATCTAATCGCCCTCTCCCTGACCACAAAGGGTCTCCGCTACGTCTCACCCCCAGACACCCACGAATCCAAACCCGAAAAATACTGCATCCGGAGAATCTACCGATCCCTCCTCCCGCCCAGAACCAACGCCGGCACCTGCTCCTACTGCTCCCACCCGCTATGCCCGCCCACCTGTTCCCCCGCAATAATACTCGATGCAGAAACAGGGATATTCTACCCATCGCGTCTATTCCCCACAGAAGCCTCCGCCGCCCCAACATCAGACTTCCCAGAAACCATAAACTGCGGAGCACACTTCCCCGAAACCCCTCCGCAGGAATGGGATAACACCCCCACATCCACATCCCCAACCTACAAAACAATCTGGTGCGACCACCACCGCTGTCCCCCCCACCTCCTCTCCGAAAACTTCCACAAGCCCAACCCGTCAACAGGCGCATACCGCCTCTACCACGACTACCTCTCCCAACCCTGGACCACCGTCCGAACCTCCCTAACAAAATACCACTCATACACGCAATATGGCTGCCCCGTCTCCCGCCACTACGGTCTGCAAAGAACAAACCCTCAACCCCCAACCTTCCACAGACACCAAATAACCCACTTCGACATCCTCTGCATCCACTGTCGGAATTCAATCGGTTACACGGCCGGACGACGGCCGTGGGAGGATCGCACCTGCCGGTGTCCTCATAGGTGGTGTAGGTGCGGTCAACCTTGTATAAAAGTCATCTTAGTAAAAGCGTTCGATGTATCTTTCGCCAATGGGAGGAAGAGGGAGTTGTATCTTGGATTGGCGGTGGAGATGGATACTAAGACTATAAATTGGACCGAATACATCAAACTCGCCAGGCCGGAGGGTCTTACGGCGCAGTTGGAGATTATATATAACGAGGAAGAGGGGTTTGAGGATGAAGGCGGGGGGGTGTATGCGGACTGTGAGGTGTGTGGGGCTGCAAGGGCCCGCGATTGGGAGGTGGATACTGGTTGTTGAGTATGTGTTGAGATCTGTGGTATTTTCTTTATATGTAATAGATGGAAGGATGTATAATATATTATTGTAGACTCTGCTTGCTTTTAAAGTTAACAATTGATAGATGTATAGATGGCTTTGACAATTATAACTGTAAATATATTTACTCAAATACACCAAGAACGGTGAACCCCGAATCCAGATCAACAAATAAGTGAACCAGTAAAAGGTAGGGAGTACTCGACAAGCCATAGCCAGCCAACATAAAAACAGCAGTCAAATAGGTATAGAGGGGGTATATAAATCCATCACATCCTAGCTACTTAGGTATATAGCTAACTACAAAAAACGACATCTCAAATCAGATGTAGATAAATTATTTCAAAAAGTTCTCTATGAACGCCGTCAATTCTTTTTTTGTTTGTCCCCAAGCCAAAATCAAAAAAAAAAGAAATAGCGCTCATGGTTTCTGGACCCAAATGCCTTTTCCTTGCCAAAAAAACAAAAGACGGAACGAATCCCGCGAAATAGCTGAAAAAGCTGTCGGATGAATAGCTAGGTAGATCGATTCTTGCCACAGAGAGAAACAAAAAAAGGGAGAAAAATGGTATAATGAGTGTCCCACCCAGGCCGTATCGTCGTATCGAAAAACTGTCGAGGAATAAAAAGAAATAGGAGGAGGTGTGTAGCATATATAACTTGTGTATACGCTCGCCAAACGATAATGGTATTATGTCGCAAAAATATATTGAAAAAAGTCGTATGAACAAATGGGGAGGGCGTAGGGTCGGTTTAATTACCGCCGCCGCCGCTTAGCAGAAATCGCTCTTCGGCTTGTCTTCTTCGCTTCTCGATGACGCCTCGCATTCGTCTTCGCTCCTGAATGAGCTGGTCCCAGACGGAGATGAACCGCACTTGGCCTGTTCGAAAGTTAGCTTTAGCCATTCTTTTTTTTGAAAGTGGATACGAAACGTACTCTCTGCATCTTCAAATTCGATCTCGAAGGTTCTGAACATCGGAAAGTTCTCCTCGTCATCCGGGGCGAGACCCTTCATATCGAGTCTGATACCGCCCTTCTTTCGTCCTCCACCCACAACCTTGGCTTTCACGCCATCGCGGGATTTGAACAGAGCACGACCGGTGTACTTTGTCGGCTCGAAAACGAGGGTATTCCCCTTCTTCGATTGACGAAGCGTAATATCATCCGTGACTACCACCCCGCAAAATGTCATTAGTATGTTGAAGACGGAAGGAGTGGGAAGGCCAAACTGCATACTAAACACTGTGACAAAATCATTCGATCTCCCCAAATAAACCATCATCCTCGACCACTTAAGTCGCATAACATCCGGGTTCGCATGAGTCCGTGAAGTCCCCACGGTTACAAAAGATGCAGAATCATCAATCGTGCGTTTGCTAGCCGGGGCCGGGTGCCAGAGCTGGACTCTGGTGTTGTCGATCCGTCGAGTCTCCTTGGCTGCGCCCTTCAGGCGTACGAAGCGGACGGTTTCACTATATTTATACCATTTGTCAGTTGTGGATCGTTGAAAAAGATCGGATCGTGAGATTTTTGGGGTATCACTAATCATTTTCGCCGTAATGTGGGTTGTCGTGCATATGCATACGAACACGCATAGGCAGAACACCATGTGTGCATTATGCATACGCTTTTGGGGGGAAGCTGTAATTTAAAGCCAAGGAAAGGCGAGGGGCAATGTGCTTACATATCAAGATAGCAAACTTCGCCCAACAGAGCGGATTGGAAATCGAGCATCTCTGGAACGGTCTGAAATCTGAATGATGGGATGGCTGGGATTTCTCGCTCCGGCATGATTTCGAGGGGCCGCCGGGATTTGTTTACATCTTCGACCTCACGGAGCCAAAGCACCGGGCGGGCGAGAGGGTCGTATCCACTGTTTAGAAATGTCAATTTTGTTTGAGAATATGAAATAAAATAAGCGACTAGATCTTACTATTCTGGGACGAGTTCGAGCTCTCGCGATCTGAAATTTTGCGAATGCGAAATTGGTGCGGAAGGGTTGTCGAGAACCGTAGTGACGAAACGGTAGACGTCTGTGACGGAGTTTCTGTAGACGCGGAGCTCCGAGGGATCGTACCGCCCCTCAACAGTATTCGAGGTTTGGGGTTTCCTGGCGCCTGTTTAGCGTGATTCGATACAAAATGTGTGAAAGTAAACCTACCCTTGATAGATAAGTGCGTCGCCAGGTTTGAGGTTCTCCTCGCCTTTGCTATCTCTCGAGGCGATCGAAGGGGGCCGTTGGCCACGGATTAGAAGGTCGGTACCCAGGGTATCAGGAGAGAATGGGAGATCCAAATAAGGCTGAGGTGGCTTGTTAGCTGCAAATCTGGTTTCCACGTGTACGGGACGTTTCGAGAGTAAGTTTACATCAGGAGAAAGTGCGAACGAATTACTTTGCGGCGCTCGTGAGAACGAATCATGGAAATCGCTCGGATGTGGCCTGCCTGCCGCTGATGATTCCGAACCACGATGTCCGGGCGGGCTGATGATCGCAGTTATATCTGAGTCTCTTCTGACAGGTGGGTTGAAGAAACCAGAGTCAGATGTCCTCGCGGCAGGCCCACTCGAGGAATCTCGGATGTAATTCGACGACCCACGACCTCGCCCGGATTCCGAGGATTGGCCGTTTGAGCCGTCTGAATATGAAGAATCCCGCTGTCGCGACAGGCTAGTCTCTCGCGGCGAACGAGCTCCAGATTCGTAAACAGGCAAAGGCTGATAGCTCGGCGTAATGAGAGGGTGAAGCCCAGTATTAGATGCCGACCCTGCGGAACCCGTCGATGATACAGGCCGCCTCGGTATTCTCATCGACCCAGTTCCTTGATACGATAGGTTGCTACTTATCGGCGGGCTATGTGGCACAAAGTCTGCCGATAAATTTGTAGGTGAGTCCGACGAGCCTCTACTACTCAGCGACGGCTGTATCCTCATGCCGCTGATATGAGCGATCTCATCGAATCGCACTTTATCTCTCTCCCTCTCCCTTTCTCTCGCATTGTTCCCGGTATGTGAAACATAGTACGTAGGACTATGCGCCGGCGAGCCGTTTTCCTGGCTATCCAGCGTCTGTGTCGAGTTATTCCTGGAAGAACTTCCTGATTGACTGCGACCCGTATCCGAGGAGTTCGACATCGAGTTCGTCCGGTGGACACCGTAAAACGCCTGGTTGTTCGAAGGTCTCCGGGTTTGCCTGCTGGTACCCCCATTGTGTATCCCAATACCCATACCAATGTACTTCACATCTGAACCCCATATGCTCGACTCCTTCTGGTTTGGCATTTGTAGGACCCTTGGTGATGCTGGCGATACTATAGTTTCCTCCTCTGTATCGCGACTTATTAACGCTGTTGTTCTAAAGCGACCTTCTTCGTCCGTAAGCCCTAGATTCGCCATCTGTTCCGACATGGTCGTGGGCACTGGTATCGGCATTTCTATTACGGGCTGTACCGGTACCGGTCTTCTGACTTCATGTCCCAGAATCTCGAGCGCTCGATGTCTACAAATGCATGCGAAACATGTGTTGTTAGTGGGTGAGACTACACGCTGCCAACACGCGGGGCAATTAGGGGAAGGGCATCGATGGCATGTCATCGAACAGCATCGATATCGATATCGACACACGCCGACTCGAGGTGGGAGGTAATGTATTCTTACACGTCCATAGTCCGGTCGAGCACGAGTATATTGTGTATCGACCTGCTCTGCTTCTTCATAGCAGCGCTCAACTTCTCCAGCTCCGACAGGTCCTCGCCTGTAATGGCCTCCCAGGGCCGTCCATTCTCATTGTTCTCCCGTATCAGGGCGCCCAGCTCTTCTATCGTCGTCCTGAAGTCTCCGATCCGTGGGACGTATTTGTTAACCTGCGCCTGGACATTTCCTACAAACAACCCGTTGTCTACGCTGCCCTGCTCGTCGAGTAGTCTGAGACAGGCGCTGAGGACTAGCAGTCTATCCCCGCAAACCTGGTAAGCCTGCGATGCAGCACCCCGCGACTCGATAAAGTTGTTATTGTACAGCCGGAAACCAATATGGGAGGTCCTTAGGAAGTCGCTGAAGTCGTAATCGTGGGAAGCCATGGATACATCAAAAGGAAAAGGAGGGGTGAGGAGGACCCCTCGAACGAACGGTAGTTCGTGGTTCTTTCGTAGTGCGGTGGCGTCAGTCAGTCGTGTGCTGGATAACCTGGTTTAGATAAGTGCTGTCCTGTTCGGAGTTTTGTGGTCGCTGCCTGGCCTGACCTGGGGGGGTCGGGACTATCTAGTACCGTGCCTCTGTCGTCTATCGGTACGATGGGTCCCCGTTTACTTAGGGCTGTCGAATTACTGGCAAGAATCGAAGAGCTCGAGTCGAATTTTCGGAGTAGCGGCTAGAAAGTCTGGAGAAGAATACGAGATGCAATTACGTAGTATGGTCCGGTTGGAGATCCACTATTTCGAAACCCGGTCCAGAAGCAGCAGCAGCAGCTCGAGTGGATACGGATGTCTTTCCAGTCAGAATCTTCTGCATGTTCGTTCGGTAACTTTGAGGGATAAAACGAGGAAAAAATGGAGAAAAAAAAGAGAGCGGTCCCGATAGAGGTCCCAGCTTGGTTGGATAAACCCTTCTTTTTCTGTTTCAATCCTCTTCCTCTTCTTCCTCCGCTCTTCCTTGCTATGGAGGTACTGTACTAGTACTTCTCGTTCGAAGGGCGGCGGGCGGCGTCCAAGGATCTGGTTTTATTTAGCCACCTCGAATCGGATGGAATGGCGGGCGGCAGCCTCAAAAAGCACCGAGCTATGCCGTTTGGCGCTGCGGTCTGCAACATTAAACATAAACATATACCACTCCGACGTTTGCAACTTCAAGAAACGAAGGAAAGAGAATGCGGTGGTGTGCGGTGTGGTGCATAGTGCTCATGTCATGTAAGTACTTAGGCAAGTATGGTACCAAGTTAGGCCAGATTCATATTCGCCGGCCTTGAGTCCAACATTACGTCTGGGATGCAAGTCACAAGACCCGCAATGCAATGCAAAACGGCGCTATAACTGCATGTCCATTGCATGTTTCCTGAGAACTTCTCCTTCACTTACAGCATCATCTGGAACATGTTGGTATGTACGTGAGAGGAATCGGAGAGGAAGAGAGAGACAGAGAGGGGGGAAAGGGACTAGCTCGCTGCAGACAAGACTGTTCTGTTCACACTTTCAGCCCTGCGTCTGCGAGCCTCATGATGTACCTGTACATGTACGTGTATTTGCTGATCTTATTGCTGACTACTTGAGCATCATGACTGTCCCGTTCGCCAAAAGCTTCCAGATGTCATAAGCTATGTGTTCTATGGAAATATGCAGGTGGTGGCGGTTGCAACCGCATCAATTGTTTCGGGGATATTATACATATCGTACCCGTACTTACATACAGCTGTCAAGCTTCCAGCTACTCCTACCCCTGGAATGACATGATATTTATTCTTAAACAAAGTCAAAAATACCTTTATTTGAACCCATGCGCAATTCAAATACAGCGAGAGGGGTTGGCCAGTTGACTTCTCAGGGCAAGTCCTGCAGAAGTATCTGTTGTAGTTAGCACGTCTAGCCCTGGCCTTGGGATGGTGGTGGGGTTCAAGGGTTATCGTCGGAATTTGTTATCGTCCGCATATATTATCTATAATCACCCTTTCCAAATCCTGGAATGAAAGAATTCAATATCGAATCGAATCAACAGCCGCGAGCATCAGCATCAAGCGAATGGCCCTCGCCTGCTCTCGGAATACAATGGCAAATTTGTAATATTTTTAGTCGTGGGCGGAGGGGAATAAAACCCTTAAGTCTGGATGGGATATATATTATAGTTAGCACCCGGCTTAGCTTGGTATCAACCATCGCTGCAACTGCAGGGCCAAGGTAGGCTTAGTTTCGTGCCCGCACCACCATGTTCGAGTGAGCAATTCCCGTGAACATTCCTTGAATTTTCGAAAAAAAGGATGCCACCCTAAACCCAATTTTTACAACTGGGAAGCCGGCACCCTGGACGACGCTTGCCGGGGAAGTGCGCAACTCTGCCGTGCTCGTACCTTTGCTGTACCTCTGCCAAACTTGGAACCAGTGGCCAAGGGTGTCCGACAGAAGCGATTCAGCCTCCTCGGTCATTAAACGTCTGACCAAAATTGAAGGCTCAATTGCAAAGGATGAGCGGTTCTCCATCCAATGCTCTGCATGATCTGGTGCATTTCCCGTTCGGTCTAAATATGGGGCAATTGTCATCAGCAAAAAATTTTTAAAAAAAAGTAGACTATTCAAAATCAGGATCATGTCCTCGAGCTGAAAGCCTCTTTCCCAGTCTTTACCTTCCATCATGTGTTCTATTGCCAATTCCCTTCTTCTAGTTTCCAAGACAGTAGCTTGATGTCTCCCAAGACAGTAGCGACGTTTTAGAAACCGAGTTTGCGCACCATCCCCATTAGAAACATATCGTTATCCATCCCGATATCCGATCAATTGGCGAGGAATAGTGGGGCCTGATGCGACAACCCGCGAGGCTTACCAACTTCTGAACGACTGGGGCATCCCAAACTGTTAAAAAGCGCAAGGCGGTTGGTTGCCTGGTCCGACGTCCTCTTCTTGATTCGCACTATTTCCATCGTCCTTCTGTTGGACTTCCTTTCTTGAATATATTCTCCTTCTGTCCTATCTAACTGGCATCCCCCCCCTGGTCTTGTGAGAGCTTCCACCGCCTTGCAGCATGACGACGATATACCAGCGGACGTTCATACCGGAGCCGACAGAGGATGACTACATCCCACTACCCACGAGGGCACCGAGCGATGCAGCGACAAACCGACAGTTAGCACCGGCGGGACAGGGCGGAGACGAGAAGTCGGTAGACGAGAGCGCTCCGTATCATTATATCATTCCCGAAGGTGAGTCGGCAATCGCATCCCATTGCTTTGAGTACACTCGAGTACTCGTAGGTCTGCGCACGTGCCCCGGGTTTCATGATAAACTCTGAGGTTGCGGTGCAGAACGCTTTAAGTTCGTCATATGCATCTGGACCTCGAGTCCCTTGCATAACGTTATAAAGACGTTATCGCGACTTCTCCACTTGATATAAAACGATCTGGTATACTGACGTTATAAAATCGCCGTAGATCGAAAGCTCGGATATGTTTCAACAGCGTTATTAATTGTCAACCGTATTATCGGGTCCGGCATATTCGCGACAGTGGACCAAATCGTGCGCTCAACCGACAGCACCGGCACGGCACTCTTCTTTTGGATAATTGGTGGTGTTGTGTCGTTATTGTAAGATTCCATGTTTATTGAACAAGGATAGAGGCCGGAAACTAACCAAAATTGTGCATCGTAGAGGGTATTCCAACTTTATCAACCCGATCGGAAACTTTGAGATTGGAAGCTTACTAGGGTTTTTTTTGCCATAGGTTATTTGTATATCTCGAGTTTGGGTTGGCGCTACCTCGCAGCGGAGGAGAAAAGATCTATGTGCGTTGTTTTCCCATATATCTAATGCATATTATGCGGAGACATATTGTATGCAAGGTACTGACAGGCTACATGGTGGCTGCAGCTCGAAAGAATAATATCGAAACCAAAATATTTTGCAACGTAAGGCTGGCCCCTTCTGAAACTTCAATTTATCCATGGAACTAAATTTTGTGTAGATGTCTCTTCGCCTTTCAGTTCGTTACGTCACAAGTCACAGCAGCCAACGTTGTTCTCTTCACTCAGTACATGTTTCTCGCGTCAAACGGAGATGGCAGGCTGACAGCGCCGCTGTGGTTGAGAGCGGTGACCGGGTTCTGCGTTATCACTGGTATATGCTTAATCCACGCTTTCCTCCCACGGCTGGGAATCCATCTGGGCAACTTCCTCGGCAGCTTCAAGGTCATCATTTTAATGATCGTGGTTTGTGCCGGGTTCGCCGTCCTCGCAAATCCTGACGGAGTGCTGGATAGTGGCGTACCAAGCGGGAACTATAGGCACTTTGATGGAGTGTGGAATGCGACGACCGTCGAAACTCCGCCCGAAGTTAGATCTATGATAGCATGTGGAGGGGATGCGAACAATGCTCCGGTGGCTTTAGCCCAAGTCATCTTCGCGTACACAGGGTGGGAGAATGCAAACTACGTTCTTTCTGAAGTCAAGAACCCGACAAAGACGCTCAAGTGGTCCGCTCCGATCGCAGTATCACTCGTCAGCATTCTCTATATCCTAGCGAATATCGCCTATGTGTGTCTTCACCCAAAAAAACCTCCAGACTTAAGAACTTTACTGACCCAGATTCGTAGTTCGCCGCCCTGACAAAGCAGGACATGATCCAGGGAACAGCCAACGCCGTGGCTGTGACATTCTTCCAAAGGATGAAAGTTGCGGATTCATTTAGCAATATTGCCGTTCCTGTTTTCATAGGGCTGTCAGCTTTGGGCAACGTTTTTGCGGCCTCCTTCGCCTTTTCTCGAGGTTTGTTTATCTTCATCTTAATAATACCCCACATTCAATTGCTAATTGTAATATTCAACGACGCATATAGCGAAACAAGAACTTGCCAAGGAGGGTGTTCTCCCCTGGTCCAAATTCTTCGCAAGCGACTGGCCCCGTCAAGCGCCATCTGGTGGCCTCTTTTTGCACTGGATCTTCACATCACTCTGGGTCCTCGCTCTAGGCCGCTCCGAAAGTGGATACACCTTTCTAAACACTTTCGCAACCTACAGCAGAACATTAATCAACATATTCCTGGGCGTTGGCCTTCTATATCTACAACATCACCCTAGCTCCACATGGAAGGAGGAGCGTACGAGCTTCCATGTGAAATGGCCCTTCACATTAGCGTGGACCATCTTCAATTGTTATCTCGCGGTTGCCATGTTTGTGCCGAATTGCGCCATCTCAGGCTTCGGCTTGAATAACTACTTTGCGATCCCGGTGACGGGTATATGCGTGCTCATTGGCGGAGCACTGTATTGGGTCGGATTTGCAAAGGTGCTACCGTTGTTTGGGTATGCGGTGGAAACACAGAGGGAGTACCTGGCCGATGGAAGCCAGGTCGTGCGCTATATTGTAAGGTCGCCCCGGCTGTATGAGTTTAGTGTATATGAAATGCATTCGTAGCGGATGCTAACCAACTAAATAGCATATTACACGACATCATCAAACACTATCAAGACCATCCGTCGAAAACTAGATTTAAGGCTTATAGATACCCGCCTATAGCTATATGGGCCCTTCGGCCTCTACCACTTTCCTTCACGGCTTCACTTTAAGTTTTAATGTTTAAACGGTTACTTCTTTTTACGGGATCACTCGGAGCTGGGATTTATGCAACAGGTATTGTTATCATCTAGGCGCAAAGGGAGGGAGTTTCTTATTTTTTTTTCATTTCTGCTTATAACCTAAACCTTTTTTACATTTGCTTTACTACATCCAGAGTATACCACTTACCCTACACGAAGAGATTGCATTATATTAAAGATTTACAGAAATCTTTCACGCATGTACCATAGATGTCGCAATTTACTATAGTTAAGCTCAGAGTGTTTAACAAGCACAGTTAACTTACGGACGCTAGAAGACATATATACAACCAAGTTGACTATTTACACAGTGAGCCTTGAGTCTTATAGAGGTCCTATCTGTCCCGCAAATTATGTCTGCACTTAAGTCTGTATATACGACGCTAAGCCCTCCAAGCGCATGCAATCGATCGATCCCGTTAGCCTTGAGCCGATATCTCGATCATTGGTAAAATGTGTGTTGCCGGTGTTGCAGCCTCTGAGGCCTTTGTCCAATAGCCACTCTCCAATTTGGCTGCTGTGTTCCACCTTGATACCCAAGCAGCCTGCAACCGACATCGGGCGCAATCCAGTCGGCTCGTTCGTCTGAATCAGGCCAGCGAGGAATTTAATTTCAACCGCCGCTTAGAGACATACGAGATCGAGAGGACTTCCATTCGCTGCTCAAGTTGGCTAGCGCCGTTGTTCGTTCGCATTTTCTATTTGCACCGGCGATTTAACGGAAAAAAGCGATCTTGGAAAAGAGTCATTGCTGCGCTCCGAGTATACATTAGGCTTCACCATATCAATTGCAGCTTCCTCGAGCACACAGACCCGAGTACTTAAAGCACCATCACTGCCACCAGATAAGGGCTTGATTGGAAGAGATATCATCAACATCAAACATCAAACATCAAACATCTACAGCAATGGCTCCAGCCGAAACATACCCTCGCATCAACGGAATCACAGAGTACGCAGCGACCCCGTCGCCGAACAATGGCTACGCCAAAGCCAAATTCGATATCCCACCAGACTACCTCCTTCCCGACGGGAATCCAGACGTAAGCTCCCCGACTGAATTTTCCACCGTTGGCAAGGACACTAATATTAAGCTTTGAATGTCATATAGTACCTCCGTCTTATCTTAACCTCCCGAGTCTATGAAGTCATCAAGGAAACACCATTGACCCACGCTACAAACCTCAGCTCGCGGTTAAAATGCAAAGTCCTGTTGAAGCGAGAAGACCTCCAACCTGTGTTCAGCTTCAAGATTCGAGGAGCACACAACAAAATCGCACATTTGTCAGATGAAGAACGGAAGAAGGGTGTAGTGGCTTGTTCTGCAGGTACGAGAGAAAAGAAAAAGAGACCTAATGTTGCTTTATGACAATTTCTTCAAAGGATTATAAATTCTAATGCTTTATCTGTAATTGATAGGAAACCACGCCCAAGGTGTCGCTCTCTCCGCCAAATCCCTTGGCATCCCAGCAACTATAGTAATGCCCATGGGCACACCCGCAATAAAACACATCAACGTCGCCCGATTAGGTTCGAAAGTCGTCCTGCACGGCCAGGACTTCGACGCCGCAAAGGAAGAATGCAAGCGTCTAGGGATCGAACAAGGGCTCACCAACATCTCCCCCTTCGACGACCCGTATGTTATTGCCGGGCAGGGAACCATCGGTATGGAACTTGTCAGACAGTGTAACCTACGGGAGTTGAAAGCGGTGTTCTGTTGCATCGGCGGAGGGGGCTTGATCGCCGGTATCAGTGTCTATTTGAAAAGAATTGCACCCCATGTCAAGGTTATCGGCGTCGAGACATACGATGCCAATGCGATGTATCAATCGCTGGAAAATGGGGACAGGGTAACCTTAAAGGACGTCGGACTGTTCGCCGACGGTGCGGCAGTAAAACTTGTCGGCGAGGAGACCTACAGGTTATGTAGAGAAAACGTGGATGAGGTCCTACAAGTCTCCACGGATGAGATTTGTGCGGCCATAAAGGACGTCTTTGAAGACACCAGAGCCATTGTGGAGCCAGCAGGAGCACTGGCCCTTGCCGGCCTCAAAAAGTACGTCGAATCCCGGCAGGTCGATGAGACGGACGCCTACACCGCTGTTCTGTCAGGTGCAAACATGAACTTCGACCGACTGCGCTTCGTCGCCGATCGTGCACAGCTCGGTGAGAGGAAGGAGGCGCTGCTGTCAGTGATTATCCCGGAGAAACCCGGTTCCTTCCTGACAATGATGGAGTTTGTGCTACCACACACCGTCACGGAGTTCACCTACAGGATGAACCACCAGGACCGAGCACATATATTTATGACCATCCAGGTTAAAGATAGAGATGTGGACTTGCCGGAGATATTGAAAAATCTGAATGATAATGGAATGGAAGCGGTAGACCTCAGTGATAATGAGTTTGCAAAGACTCATGCGAGGTTCTTTGTCCCCGGGAAACCCGCAGAGAACGAAAAGCTCTATGCCTTTGGTGAGTACCACATACCCAATATGTTCTTTTCCCGCCTGGATTTGAAGCCAATACCTTGTCTCGTATACCAGAGCCGGCCGAAGCCAATACCTCCTTCGCACTATACTAACCACTTTTTAAACATAGAATTCCCCGAACGCCCCGGCGCTCTTGCCAAATTTTTAAGAACGATGAGACCGAGTTACAATATCAGCACGTTCCACTATCGGAATTATGGATCTGATGTGGCACATATCTTAGCTGGCATTCAAGTACCCGCGGAGGATTCGAATACCTTTAGTACGTTTTTGAAAGAGCTTGGATATCCATTCAAGGAGGAGACGGAAAACCCCGTCTACAAGACCTTTTTCTGCTAGTGATATCATTTACGTCAAGGGGTTCGATTCTTTTGTCTCCATCTTATAATTTGTCATTTTATGTGTTTATAGAGCGGGGGCGCGAAAAAGCATTTTTCATGACTTTGGTATTCCATCAACGACTGTGACCTTGAATACATTTATCCCTATTCAAAGGACCAAACCCATGTTATCAGTCCAATTTTAATCCCATTATAAAACTTTCCTTAGCCCTGCCCCCAAACTATCTACCAGGTTGGTGGCGATAAACTTCAAAAATTCACAATCGTCAGTCCGGATCCGCTGCACGCTTGTGAGGCTCCTCCCTTCTCTGTGCTACATTGACCCAGGAATTCTCAGCCTTCTCCTCTTTGACTTTCGCATTCTCATTCTGAGTTTGCTCCCCATCCTTCTTGCTCTTCTTTTCCTCCCCTTTTTTATCCTTCCCGCGCTTCTTTTTCTTCTTATCGTTATCCTCTTTCCCCACATCGTCGCTCTCATCATCGCTTGCGATTGGCGCTGGAACTGTCATCATTTCCTCTAAAGCCTCTCTAATCCCATCACAAGATGAACCGTGGCAACCTCCCCTGCCAGCAACTCCATGTTCACCGCCAATTTCCTCCCGACCCTCATAATCCACCTTAACGTAATCACCAATATCGTCATCGTCACCGTCGTTGGCATCTTCAAGCCCCGACCCTACTTCCACATCCAAATCTGATTCCGAACTCTCCATAACACGAATGTCGTAAAACATCTCCCGACCGCCCTGGTGCGTTTCAATCGGCTCCGACTCGATATCCTCACCTTCATCCTTCACAATATTTTCTTTCCAAAAGACATCACCCACAGCATTAACCACCAACCACAAAAACTCCCTTTGATGTCCCTTATCCCTTAAATCGTAACAATCCGTAATCGTGAATACCTCCCTCCGTAACTTTATCATAAACGCATTGTGGGCGCGGATGCAAACCCCATATGTCTCGACTTCAGTGCCACTTTCCACCAGGTGCAAACGACGCATCGCAATCATTCTAAATTGACAGCCTACCAACAGGTCGTGCAGGCTCGTCTCAGTGTCATCCTGTGCTGTCTCGCCCAACAGTATGCACCTGTTTCGCCATCTAGTATGCTGGAGGGGCTCGGTAACACCGCCATCCTCCCGCCGTTTTATGAGCTCAACGAGGTCTAACCACTCTTCAAGGCCGTACTGCATTGGAAGTACCCCTAAAGTCCCATCGAGTAGACGGTGTCTCTCTTCTGTAGTGGGGATAATTCGGAAAGGGTGCATTGGATCCAACTGTGGCCATCGTTCGAAAATGTATGGTGAATACGGAATGCGAGCGAAGATATACCCTTTGTTGAATGGTATTGTAGGCTGATCTTGATCCGGTTTTACATCGAGCCCACGTTCTTGTTGTTCCTTGATTGTTTTCTTGCGTCTCAATTCCTGTAGCTTCTTTTCTACTGAACCGATTGCCTGGGCGAATGATCTGTATTTTATTTTCCCGTCAACTTTCGCAGGGACCCTGAATCTTTGGAGATAGGGAAACATATGGCAATAGTGGCGGTAATACGATGGGATAGTACCGAGGAAGTCCGGATTTATTAGCGTTGAGCCGGCAATCTCAGAAATCATCGATTCATGCCGAAATCGATGTTGAACGATTTGGACGGCACGATACGTGTAAGCAGTTGCCATCATTCCAGGGTAAACTGATTTACGCTTGGACTCTTTGGGTATAATGTCCCGTAAAAATTCCTCTGTGATAGAAACAAGTTGAATATATTAGCGTGCTTGCTTCAATCAATTGGAGGAAACAATTTTTGGTAGGATAGCAAGGTACTCACCCAACCAATCTAAGTCGACATCGTCGATGTCCCATATTTTCTGCCATGCGCTGCATCGACGCCTGCACCACCTTCGTGCGAATTCACGGCTGTTGGGGTTCGAATTGACGTATCCAATGATCGGATCCGGCAGATGGTAAAAGGACTGTGGGAAATGACCATCCAAGTCTAACGGGGAGGGTGGAACGATGTTTTGCCCGTAGGATTCCCAAGTCTGTGGGGCGGACCAGTAACGAACTCTGGGAGCTCGAGTGGACCCAAAAGCACTGTCGCGATGGCTGGGTGGGTGAAAACCCCCGGGGGTAGGATCTGTAGTACCCGTCTCGTCGGGAACATGTCTCCCAAATCTTTTACGCTTGCGGTTCTCGCCATATACCTCATCGTCGCTTTGGCTTACGAAAACCCTTTTTCCTTTCCTCTCGTGATTTATTGTACCGAGCTTGAATCCCGCATCATCCTCATCCGTGTCTTCAGCTTCGGGATCTGCTGAGTTTTCGTCTTCGTCGATTTCCATTTTTTCTGGACTTGCAGAATCTCTGGTGGTCTCCGAATCCATTTCCGTCTTCTCGTCATCTGCGTCGTCGTCCTCGTCGGCTGGAGTTAAGCTTGGACTTGCGCTTGCTTCGTAACCATCAGAAGTGGGTGGTCTCCGACCACGGCTTAGTCTCCGACCACGACTTGGACCGGCTTCTTCAACGCCATCAATGTCCATTAGATCTTCTGGATTAACGCTTTCCAATCCCGTACGTGAATGTACGGATTTTGATTTCTTTGCGGGTCTTTTCGACTGTTCTCCACCTCCCTCTCCCCGGTTTTGGTCTTCGGGGTTTTCGGTACTAGGATTTGAGGGGGTGGTAGAAGCTACGCTTTGTCGACGCTGTCGCTTCGCGGTCTTTCTAATGGAAGCGCGAGATTGCGGTTGGTTAGTCTCGCGGTGCGGTTGGTCGATGTTTTGCGGCGCATCTTCGGGTTCGCCGACTTCCAAGATGGTGTTGAGGTGGTTGGATCTCGATCGGAGACGGTAGCGGGCTTGTGGGAGAAAGTCCCCTCTGGTCGCTCTCGGTTTCTTCTTTGGGGGCATTTTATCTTTTGTAGTAGTGGATGTGGTGTAATATACGGCTCGGGGCGTTAGACCCTCCGGCTTAGATATATAAGGGACGGTGTGATAGTAGCTGGAAGGTATGTTCTTTTCTCAAAGACTCGACGATGTCTGGTATTTATATTCTTCCGTAAACCCCATCTCATCTTTATATGGAAATTAACTGCGATCCACCACGATTCTCGCTCTGTCTCAACAATCATTTGCAATATCATGTTTTCAAAACGGTGATCTCAAGAAATCACGGAATATTTCCGAGACCAACGACAGATATCAAAAGTCTGCGTTGCCATACAAAAATACCACACGGTATTTCCCCATTCGGACGACTCTACCTAAACTTCGACCTTCCTTGTCGAGCAACGTCGGCTGTCTTAGCTTAGCTTATGCTCTTATGCTCTCTTATCTGATACCAGCAGGTCGGGTTACGAAGGTTTCCAGTTAAAAAGCTTCTGTAACGCGAACAACATAACGCGGACGGGGGAGCCTTGGCTATGAATTCTGGAGAATAAGAAGTGCCTGTCTGCCCTTTTCCTTTTAAACATCCTTCCTGGAGCATACAGGCTTAGGGAAGCTACGGCTACAATGGCGCCCTTCAATCCGACCCTCAAAACCGCATATTGGTCCCTCGTGGGCTGCGGTTGTATCTACGTATCCTTCCTCGCTCTCCTTTTAGTCCCGGTCGTTCAGAAGAAGTAATCCCCTCCCTATCGCTCTACTTCAATGTTGTAGAATAGTGGTAATAATGATAATGTGGTAGCTTCGTCTACCTCCACCACGTCAAACTTCCCATTTGGCCCGACATCTCCCGCCCGGAACAACTGGGCTTCGCATCTAACGAAGTCACGCCGTTCTACCTGAATACCCCTGACCACGAGCGGTTATTCGCGTGGCACATGCTGCCGCATCAGGTGTATGCAAAGCATCGGGATGAATTGTTGAGGAGGGATGTGGGACTTGTGGAGGATGTTACGCAAACTTTGGGGTTTAAGCTTTTGAAGGAGGATGAGGAGGCTAGATTGATTGTGTTTTGTAAGCTCCTTTTCTGTTATATACCCTGCGGGTCACTGCTAATATACGGAGTATATAGTTCACGGGGTACGCTCGACTGCTCGAAGCAATGGTTTAATGGTGGGCATGTTCTAACGAAATTTTAACGATTTTAGAACGCCGGAAACGTCGCACAAGGATACCGCCCGGACGGCTACCGCGCATGGTCCGGCGTCGACTCCTCCAAAATCCACATCCTCACATTCGACTACCGCGGTTTCGGGCGTAGCACCGGTACCCCCTCGGAGCCCGGATTGATAATTGACGCCATCACAGCACTCAAATTCGCGATAAACACAGCCGGCATCCCGCCCTCACGAATCCTAGTCATCGGCCATTCCCTCGGTACGGCCGTAACCCTCGGTGCAACCGAACAAATCGCAAGGGAAGAAGGCATCGAATTCGCAGGAATAATCCTCTGCTCCGGGTTTTCCAAACTGAAGACCTTGATATTAACCTACTCAGCCGGCGGGGTGATTCCCATTTTATCCCCGTTAAGACCGTACCCGATCGTTCAAAAGTGGTTGACGAAGTATGTTCGGGAACCGTGGGATGGTGAAGAGCGCTTGAAGAGTTTGGTAAAGCATTCGCCAAAGTTGAGGTTGACAATGGTACATGCGCATAATGATTATAGTATTACCTGGACGCATTCGCAGATATTGTTTCATACAGCTGCGAATGCGATTACAGCATTGCAGGCTAAGAACCGCATTGATGGGGCAGGGGTTGATGAACCCTTGGATTTCGAGGAGATTGAAAAGAGGAAGCAGAGGGTGGAGCTTGGTGATGAAGGTTATGTCGATACCTGGGTTGAAGGGGTGCCTGCCGGCGGACGGAAGATTGAGAACAGATTGGTGAAATGGGGTGGACATGACCAGATTTTGGTCGCATCGGCGACAAGATTGGTGATTCGGGAGATGCTTGGGTTATAGACCCCATATGTCGACTAGATAGTTGGATAGATGGATAGAAAGTTGAATCCTATTTCTTCTCTTTTTGTTTTTTTCCTTAGATGAACCTCATCGTCATCCATCCTCTTTCATTGCTTCGATTTCGGCCTTCAAGCGGTCTTTCCTCTCTTCTCTCCAGGTCTTGTGTAGTTCTTCGACTTTCCCACCAACCAAAGTCGTGTTCCCGGGTTGTAGCATCAGTACCCCTCTTACAACTTTCGCGTCTCTGATCACCAACTTAGTTCCAATATTCATGCCAATCCCCACTCCATTGAGGGGTTTGAATTCAAAAGCATAAACCCTCGTCCCATTCGCGTCCTCCAGTAGCAATTTATGGGGTCCACCGACACCCGTCAACCCAAGATTATCAGGATCATTATCCTCGCCTTCCCCGGGAACAACCCTAATAACCTCCTTCCCTTTCATCTTCTCGCCCCGCTCTGCAGATTCCAATGCATCGAGCTGGGAAAGCTTGCTATGCCCTATATCCTCCACATCAACGATTTGTGCGACAATAGGGCCTTTCAGACGTGATGAAGCGTTTTTGACGTCGTGGATTGCAGACGGGAAGGTGTTCTCTGGGGTTGGTTGGACGGAGAGGGTTATTTCCGATGCTAGCAGGCGGAAGAGGGCTGTTTGGGTTAGGGATTGGAAGGGAAGATTGGGTTTTTGGGTGGAAAGGAAACTGGCGAGCCAGGTTTGGGAGGGCAGGATGGATTTGGTGGAGACCAGATGGCTGGAGATTTGGATTGCCAGCGAGGGTGCCATGGCGGTTAAATTAGTATTATGGCCTTGAATTCCATATGTTACCCGGTGATGCCGATGCCAAAGTGCATTTTGACACTGATGAAGTTGGTGAAGTTGGTGAAGTTGGTGAAGTTGGTGAAGTTGGTGAAGTTGGTGAAGTTGGTGGAGTTGGTGGAGTTGGTGAAGCTGGCGAGGTTCACGAAGATTGCTGTGGTGTTTGTCCTCGAGATGTGTTGCAAACCCGCCCAGTCCAAAAAGGGCAACGATTTTTGGTGGTCGATTTTTTTCTTTCTTTTCCTCTTCGATTCCCCAAAAAACTTCAACAGCTATCGATACCGTCGCACGAAAGACAGCTCGACAGAACCACCGCCGAACAACCAAAATACCCAATATCGCTCTATAACCGATATAATCGCTGTTACTGCTACTATATCTTAGCTAGAATCATTCATCATGCCAGCTCCAACAGCTCTCATAAAGCCTGTCGAGGAACCGTCGGCCGCCCCACAGTGGTCCGAAGGTACGCTATTACCCCGCGAAGATGTCGATATAGTGGCATACAATGAGACTAATTGGGATCGCAGCTACCGATGATATCGCTCTCGATGCTCAGACGCTGTCTACCACCGTCGAGGGTACAGAGAACCCAGTTCACGAGGATACAGAGATGCGGATAGATGAAGAAGGAAGACCGGTTTTCAAACCTGCAAAGCAAAGTGTACGATATTTCTCCAGCACCTTATTCACAGCTACCCTATCCTAATCGATCAATAATATTGCAGGAAAAATTCTACAAAATAGAAACCCGCAAGGTCCCAGTCCCTCCTCACCGCTTCAGCCCTCTCAAAGCCGCCTGGCCCAAAATCTACCAACCGATAGTCGAACATCTCAAAGTCGACGTCCGGATGAACCTAGCCACGAAATCCGTCGAAATCCGCAATTCCAAGAAAACCGAAGATCCAGGAGCACTCCAGAAAGCCGCCGACTTTGTAAAAGTCTTCACATTGGGATTCGATATCGATGATGCTATCGCTCTGTTGAGGTTGGATGAGTTGTATACTGAGACATTTGAGATTAAGGATGTGAAGACTTTGCAAGGAGAGCATTTGTCTAGAGCTATTGGACGTATAGCTGGAAAAGACGGGAAGACACGGTTTGCGATTGAGAATGCGACGAAGACTAGAATTGTGCTGGCAGATAGCAAGATTCATATTCTGGGTGCTTTCCAGAACATCAGAATGGCTAGAGAGGCGGTTGTTAGTTTGATTCTAGGTGCTCCACCGGTAAGTTCACCCTTCGTTTTTACAACTTTCTGGCTCGAAAAAATGGTACTAATAAATTGGTGAAATAGGGCAAGGTATATGGCTCTCTAAGAACTGTAGCAGCCAGGCAGAAGGAACGATTTTAGGATCTACGATCTGCTGCTATGTGAAGTCTATCTGCTGTTTAATTTATGATGCATGATATTATATATATTCTATGCCGGGTTTGGAGTTTAGCATTTGGGGTGGGTTAGCGGCGTATAAAAGTGCTGTTTCTTTCTTGTCCCTTTTTGTTCATATCAGAATTTTATAGAGTACCTGAATGTATAAAATCATTCGATCTATTGAACTAGATACCATCAATTGCAGTCACGGGATTAGGAGATATATAATTTTGAGAGGAGAGGGTTGAAGTTTGGGAATTCAGCTACTTTCGGCGTGATATTACCTAAGTACTTACATATTATATGAAGAAAAGATTAAACATCTAATTATATTACCATCCAGCCTCGACTATGATCCACCCCCCAAATTCAGTGCGCCCTCCAAGGTCCAAATCCTCACGTGCCCCGCAACTCGGCCGTAATGCCCCTTTCTATCTCACGAACAGTACGCATTCGGTAATCCCAGCAATCCGTCATTGGCCTTGTATGTGAAGAATCAATAGGTTCAGCCCCCCAGCTTTTGTCTATTTCCTCCCGAGGAACCGGCGTAAGCAATGGTATTCCAACGCGCATCCGAGGATAAATATGGATTTGACGGTGGCGCCTAAATAAAGCTAGAATCTCGGGCTTGGTGGGCTTCTCGGACCAATACGCCCCTCTCTCTACTATATCAAATGCAGAATCGGAATCGGAGCTCGAGGGTCCGGTTCCTTTAGCCAAGGGATTCGCGCCAGCAACCAGCAATGCCTTAATATAGTCGTAACAGTCTTTAAACCATATTCTGGTATCAACTCTGGTCAGAATCATCCACCAAGATGCATTTATGAGCGCCTTTTGAAGTGTGTCGGTATCGATCGATCGCCGTCCTAGAGGGTTATGGAAATCTTTTTCGAGGATTGCTGCGAGAATGCATGGCATAAAGGGCATAGAGGTTGAAATAACTGGCCTATGGCCCTGTAGGAAACTATGGATGTTACTTTCGTCGAATTCTGCCCGCTTCAGGATTTTCCCGAAACCATTGTCGAGGTATTTGGCGAATTCAAGTGCGGATCTGTTAATTTTGGTCCTAACTGGTCTCGCGGTGGTCCTAGCAATATTAACAGGAACAATAGGAGCTCCACGAGGTATACGTATCTTTGTATTGGGATGCCGTTGGACAGGGCAGGTGCGAGAAAGCATACGTGAGCAGATCTCAAATATACTCCCAAGGTTGCTAACCGGCGAGGCCAAGTACAGGGAGCCAAAATCGATAAAGAGGCGGAACTCCACCTGGCTCGAGGGGCTGAGAGGCCTTGATAGAATACTTCCGACGGTCTTTGGCCGGAGGCTTTCCGCCACCTCCCCGACCAAAAGGACAAGATGATTTAACACGTTTGGAAAATCAGAGTCGCAGACAATCGAAAGTGTACCCCGGCCGTCTAGGTCCCTCAAGGCACTTCTTTGCGGTATCCAAAAATCGAACAAGACTCCGATAGACCGAGTTACATTGAGCAGGGCGACAAGAATCCCCTCCAGATAGGTATCGCTAGGCCCAATCACGCCGGCCTCCTAGATATATCGATAGGAAACAACTCGTCAATAAATATTCTTCTATAATACTATAATGTGGCATTGTGTCTACCTCACGAAAGGGTATGGTATCCATGACGAAGTTTATCAGACGCCCTACTCTTTCGGACCGATTATATGGCGGTGGTTCGTCGAGGCCAAATCCATTGATCTTTAATTTGAGGCTTTTGTATTCTAAGTCGGCCAGAATCGAAATATTATGCCACAGGTACTCGTACAATTGGGGGGTAGAATGATAAAACAGCATGTTCATATTCCGAATGGCTCGCCTGAAAGAATCGACGTTAAGTTTTACTAGTGATTTCTGCAATATATGAGGGTCCACATCTCCAAAGTTGATTCGATCCGGTAGCAGCGTGGCCTCAATATCTCCACAGTCCGGTGTATCGAGGTACCAGGCGAGCAAAGATGGTATGACAAGAGGATATAACTCCTTATGCGCATTTCTAATTGAGCTTTCAGAGGGGTACTCTTCAGATAAATGGCGAAATGGTATTCCAAATCCGAATTGTTCCAACAAGTATCGAGCTGTATCATGGTCCTTGGTTTCAATCGTAATTTCGACCCCTTGTACGATCAATGACTTGAACTCCGGATCCAATACATGTTCGCGTGGTAATTCCATAAGCATTGACTTTGTAAGCGCATAGTTTTGAGCTTTGAATGCTGCTTTCAACCCTTCGAGGAGGCATAAGTTTTCCGCAGTCGACGTGCTAGCCCAAGCCGAGAACACGGAGGAGAATTTTTGATACAAGGGCGTGAGGTTCAAAGAGCAAACTAAGGAAAATAGACTTTCGAGCTTGCGAGAGGATCCACCGTCTGTCGACCATCCTGGAGAAACAGGGTCCTCTGAGTCCAAAGGGCTACACCCGTGATCATTAAAAAGCTTAAGGATTTCGAAATTTCCGGACTCTATTGCGTAGTCAAAAGGCGTGTTTCCGTAGATATCCTGACGCACCCACCATGCTCTACTAACAGGTGTTTGAAATAGGTATTCTAAAACTGCGGACGAGCTGCTAAGGACGGCTGTATGCATGATATTGCGGTCATGAGAATCTATTCGTTCTAGAATATATCCTCTACTAGAGCTCCCCGCCCATCTCTCAGAAAGCCACTGTAAAGTATCGGCGTTAGGGTGAGAAGCGGCAATATGTGCCAGCGTTGTTCCATCCTGGAAGCTGAGAAGAATATAGTGTGTGTTATCTGCGCCCCGAAGTTTTTTTTTGATAGCGGAAAGCAAGAGACGGTGATCGTTTTCGACGGCCCAGACAAAAGCATCCGTATATGGATATGGACCCTGAGAGTGCCGTTGGCCCCAAGGCCTTATGTCGAATATTGGCATTGCCTCAAAACACAATTTGAGAAACCCCTGAGGCAAGAGTTCTTCATCGGTGGCTATTCGATCTAGAGCTCGACAGTGTTGGAGCCAATATGCCCTAACGTACTCCAGGAACTTATATCCAGCCAAAATAGCTTCCGATGGAGGACTAGGGAGGTAGATATATTTGGAAAAGTCGATCTTGACTTTCTGAGTTTCTGCTTCGCCGTCGAAAAACCCATTCAGCAATCTGAACCCTCGCATTATCGACTGGAGACCTTTTCCGAAAGCACTGACAGGAAGGTCCACTGTAGCCAGATTTGAAGCGTATTGTTGAATCAACTGCATGTTTTCGTCGACCGTGGGTTTTTGGAAGGGTATGACCTTTGTCTCGAAATCAGAGAAGGACAAATAGGTAAGACAAAGCGTCGCAATGACACTCTCGGACGAGCAGATCGCATTGGCGACATCAACAAGCTTAGCCTCAGGTCGTACTCTGTCGACGGTATGTTGCAGCTCTGTAATGTATTGTTTGAGCGTATAATGGAAAAAGGAAACGGTTTCTTCGGCTTCGTTGTATTCAAGAAGATTGCCACATCGTTTTATGATTTTCCATTGACCCTTATCAACGGCTATCTTCTTTCGATTCAAATATTTATCGTTGGTATCGACGGAAATAGCTTCCATGATTTCGGATATGGTGAGTGGTCTTTTTGCGTGATATATCCAATTATAGACTCGCTGGGAAGTCGACTGAGTTCGAGGATCTTTGCAGTCAACGAATATGCGGCGAAGATTGCGTTCGTAAGTTTCGTATAGTCCAATTGGCAACTGATCGAGGGCTTCTTCAACTTCTAGGTCTGTGGCACAGTCGCAAATATCCTATATCCACACAGTCAATCATAACTCATAAAGCCGTGAGATCTCAAGGGGGTCTCGGGCGATCGTAGTCCCATGGAGCCTTCACCTTCAGCTGCAGAGCAACCCAAAGAAACCTATATAGAAGAATTAAGCACAGCATTAGTACAGCAACTGTCCAGGGTATACATTGCGTGAGGGATTCATACATTCCATCCGACTTAACCTTGAGTTTCTCGACAATCTTTTGGTAAAGATCGGGCGCCCCCAGCTCCAGATCCCCTTTCGTTCTCAGTATCTCCACTTGTTCGACAATATACTGAGTTAGGTCGCTAGCGGGCTGTGAATCTGATAATGAGATGCTGGGGTAGCGCTCGAGCCTGTGCTTGATTTCTATATCTGTACGGCTCGAAACATATAGCGAAATCTGGGTATCCGGAAATTGGTGGGCTCGAGCGATCCATCTGAAGATATCTTCTTTCGAATGAGCGCCACATTCGTCAATACCATCGAGCACTACCCGCATCTTGTTGAATATCCGTGCAAATGAAAAGAATATCCCAACTGCTGTATCAAAATCCAGAGATTTACTGCCTTGCACAGCTAGCTCCAGCTCCTCTAGAAGGCCCTCTGGCGCCTTAGCTTGGCCTAATGAGAGAAGGATTTGTTTGATATAACTCTCGATGATTGTCGTCGCCAATAGAGAAATGGGCTCCTTAAAATTGCACACATAGGACAGTACGATTGCGTCGTTAGCATTTCCTACTATTTTTAATTGGTCCTCATATACCCAACCGCTACACGAAGGACCGGAACCGAGAGAGTGGAGTTAGTCTTTGTGTATAATATCTTCTTTCAGTGACTTACGGTACCTTACCTTAGTATTGTTTTCCCACACCCGGCTAAATTAAGATAAATAATTTTAGTCAAGTATTCTGAAAAGAGCATCGGAAAATATTACCCTTTCCATGGGCCCATAGAACACTTGATTGAGCAGAAGCGACCCAAGATTTGTAGTTGTCACAGTCTTTGATCCAGCTACAAGTTCCCTTATGTCGAGCGCCTTGGGAATCCTGCATCTTTTTCTCATAACCACAGGGACAGAGCTTAGACAAGATAAGATACCATCTAGCTTCTAGTATCAGACTTTTGGTTAGCGCCAAGACTTTGTAAAATTGCAACTGATATATAAATATTGAAAATGCGTACTTTTCCGCCTCTTCTCCTCTTCAATCCTTTTTTGACGGGCTAGATTTCGTTCAGCCTGCTCAAGTTGTCTTTCTTGACCCTGAGCCTCTCGTTCCCTCGAGCTCTCGATCATATGGGCTAACCCTGCCTCCCTTTCCACGTTCGCCTTATGTCGTCGAAAGTTGTCCATAAAATGTCCAAATTGGGCTTCAAACGGTTTCCACAGCAGCTTCATCCCAACCTTAAGGCTCGGAGAGAAGATTTTGTTCGCTTCGGGGGTGATTTGTTAACAATATGGTTTCGCCCGAGTATTGTATTTAGGATAAGCGGGCATTACTTTTTTTGTATTTCTTCCTTCCCTCTAGGAAGACTTGTTTGGAGGCTGCACAAAATAGCAAGATGTCCAAATATACTAATGACAAGGCGTGTAGCAGGTATGCTTGGCTCGGGAATAACTTCGCGTATGAATCGAATCGCGGGAGGACGTCTCCGATTCTTTCGAACATATCGAGAAGTTTACCATGATATTTGCCGAAAGATTCTGCAATCTTAAAACCCAAGAAACACAAAAGTCAGTCTCTGCAGTAGTAAAATAGATAGAGAAGCCTGGAAAGTATAGATTATTGAGAATAAGCTTAGGGTGCGATCTCCTACAGTAAGGACCACTCGTATCCCGCCCCACAAAGGACAGAGGATTCCAGACTGGGTGTTCGAAATAACGTCAAGCGCGGCGCCATACTGGTGGATAGCGTCTACAAGAGGCATCATTTTGGATGCCATATACCAAGCTTTGCTGTCGCTTCCGGCTCGCTTTTGTGCAGCACTTGCTGCGTATAGCACTTCTTCCGGCTTGACATCGTTGAATTGTGACTTCTCTTCGTCTGTCAAGCCTTCCTTAAACCGTTCCTTTGCCAATTCCCAGGGATCGCGGAAAGGTCTATATTTTTCAAACTGAGTATTAGTAATAGATAAATAGATTAGACGGTGGGATACTTGACGGGGGGGAAGCTTAAAACCCACCCGCTCATCTTGATTATGTTCGACCTAGACTGATGTATCCGTATACGTATGATAGATTAATAAGAGATTTGAGTTTGAGGGTCACAGAACTCCCAAATCAATTCTAAAACTGTTAACTGAGGGTTTTAAAGTAACAAACGCGATGAAGATCCAGATTCGAAATCGATCAGCCTGTTTTGGACGCCTCTATGCCTCAGCCTTGCAATGGCTTGGCTTCGCAGCATGCAAGCGCCCCGCACGAGTTGTACCTTTGCACTGTATACCTACATAGGCACATAGCTGTACTGACATATGTAGTTATAGTTATATAGATAAAAATTGCCGAGTATACAAAAGGAGCTAGCCCCCCCTCGATTGACACCTCTGGAAGTAAGAGGTGATACCCGTATCTATATGGCCTAGATCTAACAGATTTGGTTTGAAGTATTGCCGGGGTTCTGTATATAATACCACGCAGTTATTATCGCGATATCAATAGTGCACAAGCCGTCGCGTAGATTGATAGAGACAAACATCCCCGTCGTCTAGCTATCAGTGATATAGTTATCTTAAGATCTTTTGAATTCATGAAAATTCCTAGTATTCAAATGGTGGCTATCGTCGACACGCTGGTCTGGCCCACAAGGCAAGGCCTCAGTGACTAATAAAAATACTAAAATGAATAGACCGGACTGTCGAAATAGCATTAAGCTCAAATCTAGATCAAGAGTATACCTGTATACAGGCCGTATATATTACACAAGACACAGATGAACTCAACGAGCGACCCGCGTTGGAATTTAGCAAACAACACAAGTTTAAACCGTATTTCTAGCATGGAGACTGATGGTAGTACGTACTTACCTAGGTTAGGTTGTACGAGACAGGTCCATAAAGACTAGCTCAATTGACTCGAGCCTATATCTAGGAATTCTGGCCTGCGAACTTACCAAGTAACTTAAAAATCAACGCCGCATATATAAGGAAGCATGTGCATGATCAATGTTCATTTCTTTGCGTACCTGACAGTGCGTTACTTGCGTACAACTTTACACCCGAGAATTCTCGACATTGAAAGCAAGACATTTCTTGGCACTTGAGGCTCTTAGCATGTAAATAAATTTGCAACCGCTCAAACACGAAAACGATGTCCAATTGTGAAAATAAGCCTTGAAGAGTAGGACGAGGGGTAGCATATACTTCACGAGTACGACAGAGCTCGAGCCTCACGGGGCCCTCCCACATTGTCATTCAATATATGGGCTCGAAATCTTGCACCGAAGGATATCCCCTGCCAACATTGCAAACACATTATTTATACCGTATGTGTTGCAATTGCCCAGCGCAAATAGCTCTTCAGTCCGGTACAGTCTCGTAACCAAGAGTTCGGTAATACACAGTATGCTCACTAATTGGTACCAACCACGATCACTGTACCGTCCCTAACCTCATTCCACATTTCCGGACGTCCGTGGGATAAACATCATGTGTTACCGCTATAATGACAAAATCTAAAAGGATATGAGTTACGTAGCTGCGGGGGTAGCCTTTTCTCGATATTCACCGGCTCCGGAAATATGAAATCGCCTATATATATTACATGCCAACCCTGCAGGGTTTCAAGTAGAAATCCCGGGAACCAAAGCCGGCCGCCCAGGAAAGCTACTCCCCTCCCCCCGTTCTAGAGCTCCCCAGTATTTCGAATTCCCCCCTCCTCTTGAACACTGCCGTCAGCTATTGTTTCAAAGCCGTATATTATCCGGCCGTGCTCCGGAGGTCCTGTACCTTTTTATCAGAACGTCTATGTGGCCTCTCAGAGTAACTCCACCCGAGTCACCGTTCCGTATGTTGCACACACCCCAAATCGAGAAAAAAACATGCTGTTTGTGAACCGTGCATACATATACGCCGTAGATACCTGATCATGTGCGCCGCGGTCTAACTTCCAGCCTCCTTGGCCCTGCCTTTTTGCCTAGGCATATGTTTTTTTAGTCCTAGACGCATGTTCATCCCAGCTTGTGTATATGTGGATATTGGCAAGAGCTGTGAATTGTTGAATCGTGTTCGTTTTGGGCGCAACAAAAACCCGCCCGATTTAATATACGGGTTGCCTTTTCCCCACAAATACCACAACCAAAACCCTCCCACCTGCCCACCTCTCTTCCTTCCTACCCACCTTTTCCTCCCATTAACGACACTTCTGTTCAACATCATCACGCTTCTGTTACCATTGATACAAGAAGAGTTCATTCTCTTTCTCATTTCTTTAAGACCCGTCTGTTTCTTTGATTAAGACAAGATGGCCGAAGAGTCCAAAGTCGTAGACGAAACAACCGCCCCTCCAGCCGAGGAAGCAAGCAGCAGCTCATCGGCAGCGGTTGATGCCGCCCAGGCTGCTGCTGAGTCTATAGTCCCTGGTGTCGACATGTCGCAGCCGGTTGGGAAGCTAGATAGGAAAACAATGGATCAGATTATCAAGATGAACCCCGGGTTGAGGGCTGAGACCCAGGGAAAGGACCCTGCTGCCGTGCAGAAGATGCTGGAGACTATGAAGTTGGGAGAGCTATTGGCTGGAATGGTGAGTTTTTCTGCTTCATTGCTTTTGCTCTACTTGCTTTTGGAGGAATATTTGTAGGTTGCGACTGGAGCTGATTGATGATTGAATTATTGCTATAGGCCACCGGCAAGAACGCGAAGGATATGGCGAACTACAAGTTCTGGCAGACACAGCCGGTTCCTCGATTCGGTACGTTGCTATCAGATGTTATGGGTTTTTTTATGTAGTAGCAGGAGCTAATGGTGGCCTAGATGATAATGAGTCGAAGCAACAGGAAGAAGGAGAGATCAAGAAGGTTGATCCGGCGCAGGTTCCAAAGGACCCTGCACCGCTTCTTGACGACTTCACATGGTGCACAGTTGATCTTGATAACGAGGAAGAGGTTGGTTCTACAATCTATCGCAATCTCGCGGGGAAAATTTCTGACCGTTTGAATAGCTCAAGGAAGTTTACACCCTCCTTAACGGTCACTACGTTGAAGACGACGAGGCCATGTTCCGCTTCGCCTACTCTCCGGCTTTCTTCAAGTGGTCAGTAGCACACATTCGTCACCATTTCGCAATATTTCCAAAACTAATACGGGAATGACCACGCTCCAGGGCCCTAAAACCCCCAGGATGGAAGAAAGAATGGCACGTCGGCGTCCGTGTAAAGGCCAGCAACAGACTCGTCGCCTTTATCTCCGCCATCCCTCTAACCCTTAAAGTCCGCGCCGCAACCCTTAACTGCTCCGAAGTCAACTTCCTTTGCGTCCACAAGAAACTCCGCGGTAAACGTCTAGCCCCGGTACTCATCCGTGAGGTTACCCGCCGTTGTAACGTCGAAGGAATCTGGCAGGCGCTTTACACCGGTGGAGCTGTCCTACCCACCCCGATTAGCAGCTGTAGATACTACCACCGCAGTTTGGACTGGTTGAAGTTGCACGAAGTTGGATTCTCGCCCATGCCGCCGAATAGTACCAAGGCCAAGCAGATCACAAAATATGCGCTTCCATCGGAGACAAAGGTTCCCGGACTAAGACCGATGCAAGAGAAGGATGTTGCGGAGGTTAAGTCCTTGTTGGATAGATATTTGGGGAGGTTCGATATGGCGCCGATATTCTCGGAGGAGGAGGTTAAGCATTGGTTCCTGCACCACGGCGAGGAGAAGGATGAGGACAGAGTCATTTGGACTTATGTCGTCGAGGTGAGACATAACAATCGCATTCTAATTTAACAGAAAGGAAAGGCGAACTAATGAAATGCGGAAAACAGGATCCCGAAACCCACAAAGTCACCGACTTCTTCAACTTCTACTGCCTGGAATCCTCCGTCATCAACAACTCCAAACACGGCATGATCAAAGCCGCATACCTCTTCTACTACGCTTCCGAAACAGTATTCGCGTCCTACAAGGATAACGATGCCATGAAGGCCGGTTTGAAGAAGCGATTGAACGAACTGATGCAAGACGGTTTAATCGAAGCTAAGAAGATGAATTTCGACGTCTTCAACGCTTTGACCTTGTTGGATAACGTCTTGTTCCTCGGTGACCAGAAGTTCGGAGCCGGAGACGGACAGTTGCATTACTATCTCTACAACTACAGGACGGCACCCATTTCCGGCGGTATGAACAACAAGATGGGACTGGACGAGAAGTTTGGAAGCGGGATCGGTATGGTTATGTTATAAGGACATTGTCGTCGCAAGGTGCATTTAAGCGTTGCCTTTAGCTGGGCCGGACTCGAGAGACCGTTTCTTACCGTTTCATTCGAGCTGTCGTGATGATGGTTATTTCATGACTACTTCCAAGTTATATTTCAAAACTGTGCATATTGGATTTTTTCTGAATATCAATATTTTTTTATTCATTACCCCGGTGTTCCAGGTATCCTGTTTTCAAAGCTACAGTATTCAGCGAGGCCAAGCAAGCTAGTTCTTAAATATGAGCACCCGTATTTTGGAAAGGGACTATAATAGTAGGATAGAGACACCGTTCGGTTCTTGAAATGAAACAATACCAGTAGACATTAGAGTAGAAAACAGAGAAGCAAGTCATAAGACGTACATCTAACATGCAGGCTAGTAGGTCGAAACAAAGAAGGGAAAAGAAAAGAGAGGAAGGAAAGAGAAGGAAAAAAGGGAAAGGAACTGGAATGATAGATAAGTACATAGATTGGATATCTTTGAATTAGGTCGTTTTTCGGTTCTTGAGTGAGAGTCGTGTGTCCGTTTTCGCTGAATCGTGTCGTAGGTAAAGTACCGTCCCGCCGCAGGGCATTTCGTGCTATTTTTGTGGAGTTGTGAATTTTTTTCGTTTTTGCCGCCGGAGGTTTCCAGGAGTTTGTTTGATCAAAATCAACCAAGGGTGTAGAGAGGAAAGAGCTATAGGGCAGGGTATGTTATATCCGAATTCATATTTTTTTCCATTATCATTATCTTTTTTTTAGTCTGTATTTTTTCAATATTTTCGTTTTTCTCAATTGTTCCCGCCAAAGAATTAAACTACCCAAAACTCGGGTCTTTTTTTACACGCCCCTGATCTGAATTCGCCCTTTCCTGCTATGAGCCTCCCCGGTTTTTGTTTGATCTTCGATTGGTTGGAGACGTTGGTCTTTATACGTTGTTCAATCTATCCTGGAACTTCCGGATCGGCGAAGCGGTTCACGACTCGTCGCGGATGAGGGCTACGATCATGCTGTAGAGGTAGAAGAAGAACATGACCAGGTGGAAACCGAGTTTGATGAATGATTCCTTTTTCCCAGTTCCCTCACGTTAGCTGTTGCTCCCGATCACTCAGCCAGGAGTGAAAAAAGGTACCTTCTTGTGTTTGTTTAATGTCCTAAAGATCTCTGTTGCGTCGAGGAGGTGGGCGTTATCGAGGATCCTGTAGTTTTCATAGTTAGTTTTCTCTGTCTTTATTTTATTCATCATTGGGATGTGAGGGAGGAGGGACGTACTTCTTCGCGTTAAATGCGAGGAGCGGCAGGTTGAGGACCAAAGCGAGCCAGTATCCGTTGATAAGGAACAGAGCGGTTAGGAAACCGTGAACGGCGGCTTCTGGGATGATGTAGGAGTTAAGACGGTTGCAGAGGTCGATGGGGTTGATGTAGTCGCATTCCAGGTCCGAGTACCTGGAAATTATATCATTAGTATGGTTGTGATTATAATCTATATTGCGTGCGTATGTCGGTGGGTCGCGTGAGAGTGAGGGTGGGAGAAGGAGTGAGAGGATTACATAATGGTGAAGAAGACTTGTAGGAAGAGGTTGACTGCATTTAGCAGGACTGCGAGGAGGTATAACCACGATTCGCCGGTCATTTTGGCTGGATGGGATGGCGATAAGGTTTTGAGAGGAGGGTGAGGAGGTGCTTGTGGGCGAGTTAGCTGGTGTCGTCGGCAGCTAATACGTAAGAGAGGTAGATGGAGTGGGCTCGGCGACGGACGGACGGGATGTTAGTGTCAATAGGCAGCCGATGGGCACCTGAAGTCCTTGGTATCTGGTAGATAGCTCGATGACGATGGGAGGGAGGCCGAGGGTGCGGTTGTTGGAAGTGGTGGTGTTGAGGTTTGAGGTTGTGGCGGGAATCTTTTTTGTGTGGTTGGTTTGGTGGAGTTTTGAGCAGGAAAAGAACCAAACTATTCAGGTAACAGCGAAACGGCGAGCTTGTGATAACGCTGCTAACTTAGCGGGCAACTTCCTTCCTTCCTCTTGGGTTACTTAAGCAGGTGCTTAAAATCGGGAGTAATGGCAAGAATACAGTTGGCGGGTGAAGTTTCAGTGATCACGATGGATCAGTATGAGTGTTTTTCATGAGATTCTCTGGAGGATATACGAGCAGTCAAGTATGTAGGCTATTCCTCGTCATTCTATTCGCAGGGTAAAGTTCCAAGGGCAGCAGCACAGCTTTGAAATCGGTCATCAACCCTGGCGGTGATATCATGCAAATGTCTTGTCCTTGTTGTGAGACCCGACTCGACTCGACTGGACCTGATCCTTTCGGCACCGCTGCTATCGATACCAGCCCGGCCGCGATAAGATATCTATGCATAATTTCCCTCACTCGTCTTCTATTCCTATACGATGTCCTCGTATAGCATAGGAAAGGGGAGTATAAGGTTACGAGCAAAAATTGCAGACCTTAGACGTCCTCCTGAACACAGGCTCGCCAATAAAGTGGATGTCCTAGGCCGCAAGTCGTGCATATGTCATACTGTGGCCTGTGAGACCTCCGGTTCAAGCCTCCCCGGTGTACTCTTGGCACCCAGGGGCGGAATGCTCGGACGCTCCGGGAAGGCTCCGGGGCGACGTCCATTCCAACGCACTCATTCGTGCACTCATTCTCTCTCTTTAATTCTCCCCCACGTTAATTGTCAACCACGTCTCTTTTGAACCTGACCTTCTCCACGCGGTCGTTTTAATTTTTGTTATTTTCGATGACAAAATAACAGTTTTTAATCAAACTGTTCTCTTCTTTTCGCATTCACGTACTTGTCCTATCTTGTCCGTTAGGTACGGGCGTCGTTGGGGTACTGTGCTCCCACAGGATGGGCAGCTGTTGTGTCCTCCCGCTCTTCCTCCTCCCCTGAATATCGTCTAGCATCACATCATTACCTCCCATTCCATTCACTATAATTATTCCGGTACCTATATGAGGCATTAACCATGGAATCCGCCATGTCCTCACGAACAAGCTCTCTCTCCCGCTACTACCCCCAAATCCTCATCGTCGCCGGTGTCATAGTCGCCCTAGGCGTCCTCCACCTCCACCAAGTCTACACCTCCCCTCCAAAAAAGAAGCCGAAGCAACTCCGTCGTCGGAACGCCCAACGTCAACGAAACCGTCTCCAGTCCTTCAGTAACACCAACGGCACTACCTCTGCTGCTGATAATCATGCCAATGCGACTGCTGAAGCTCTCCTCCGCCTCGATGGAAGCGTCCCTCCTACCGTCATTCCCGATGAAACCGCTAGACCACAACCCGTGGACCTGCTATCGCTCCCTAACGATGAGGCGATAACTACCATGCTCAACAATGCCGGCGTGGCGGCTCGTGGAAACCGGGAAGATGGTGGTGAAAGTGACTTCTCATACGACAGGGAATCAAAGGACGTTCAGGAAAACCAAAATGTTCTACAACTACTATACCTAATCGCGGAAGATCAAGCGAAGCAGCAGGGTTACGTCCATCGTGGTGTAACCTGCAACCTCTGCAGTGCGATGCCAATCCGTGGCGTCAGGTACCGTTGTTCGAACTGCATAGATTTCGACCTTTGCGAATCCTGCGAAGCACAAGATATCCACCCGAAGACCCATCTGTTCTACAAAGTCCGGATACCAGCGCCCTTCCTGGGGAGCCCGCAAAAGACCCAGCAACCTGTGTATCCTGGAAAACCGAGTATTATGGCCATAAGCATCCAACCCGAAGCCCTGAAGAGATTTGCGAAGGAAACATGTTTCGAACAACCGGAGATCGAAGCCCTGTACGAACAGTTCAAGTGTCTTGCTGCAACCGAATTCCCAGACGATCCGAATGGCCTGGGAGGCGGTATCGACAGGAAGACATTTGACAAATGTTTCGTACCGAATAACCATCTACGTCCGCCACCTCCAAATCTAATCTACGACCGGATGTTCGCCTTCTTCGACACCGATGGGAATAAACTAATCGGCTTCGAAGAATTTGTTAAGGGCCTCTCGATTAAAACTAAGAAACCCCTCCCGACAACCGCCAACATGACCGAAAAGTTTCGAAGAACGTTCCGAGCCTACGATCTCGATGACGACGGGTACATTGAACGCAAGGACGTGCTAAAAATGTTCAGAGCGTACTATGCTTTGCAAAAGGACCTGGTTAAAGATCTCATCGCTGGGGTGGAAGACGACATGATGGAATCTACGCAGTCGCAGAATGTGATCCACGGCTCGCAACCCTTATCTGCCGCATTCTCAGCTGCGATTCCGCATAACGAAGACACAAGATTAGTCAAAACCATCAGCGAGGAGATTAACGATGTCGACCGTGATGCGCTGAATCCGGATGGGAATGAACTCGGGAGGAGAAGTGAGACAATAGCAAATGCACTCCAGAGACATAGAAGAGACACTTCGCTAGATAGGATGACTAGACGGAATCAACGAGCGGCGGAACGGTTACTACGACAAATGCGGGATCGTGAGCAGGCTAATAGCATTGCTAGTACCACCGGCAATACGAATGGTAACCACACAGAGAATTCAGGCCGGGAACCCCGACTAAGAGAGCTCCTAGACGACAATCTCGATAACACGCCGACCACCGAGCAAGTATCCTCGTCACTTCTTTCGAGCCACCCAGAAAGTGTCGCAGAGGTCATCAATACCATTCGACAGGTTGAAAATGCGAGAGCCATGATCCAAGAAATCGAAAGACATGCTGCCAATGGTGTTATCGACGAAAATCTACTAGAGCTATCACGCGAGACAAGGGACAACTTCGGGCAGATTGTGGAGAGCATGAGAGTTGCAAATTTCGGAAACTTCGGGGAGGGAGGGGGTGCGGATAGTGTGGATGCTATGATCAATGTGCTAAATCGAAGTACAACTAGTATGGATGATATGATTCACGACTTGAATAGGATCATGGAAGCAGGCGGGATTGCATCTAGACCACCACCAGCCGAAGAAACAAACGAGGACGATGAACCAGCACAGGAAGAAGCTCCGGAAGAGGAGGAGGGGCAGGAACAGGAGCAGGAGCAGGAACAGGAGCAGGAACAGGAACAGGAGGAGGAGCAGGAAGAGGAAGAGGAAGAGGAAGAAGATCATATCCCAGACACAGTAATAGAACGAGCAGCAACACCAGCACCCCCTCGCGAGGAGCCAATCGAGGAAGAAGAAGAACCGGCGAATGCGTCACCAGGATCATATGTCATCCCCGCCCCCAACTTCGAACCCCAATTCGGCTCTTCGACCTTCGACCTCCCAGATGACTGGACGAGTGGGCTTAAGGATCCCATCCGTCGTCCCATGAAGGAGGAACTAAAACTCTACTACCTGGAAGATTACTATAAATCCGACGATGAGGGTAGCGACGACGACGACTATGCCGATGATTTTGTGAAAAGGAAGAAACCAGCGGTTAGTAGAGGGTTAGAAAGGGAGGAAGATGTCGGCAGGGAGATCCTATGTCAAGTTGTCGAACAGGGAATCAACGAAATGCTTGACGCCTTATTTTTAGCAAAGGAAAGAGATGGATTGGAAGTTTTACTTGCTGCCTCCTCTCCGGGTTCCGGTGATCTATTACAAGGACAAGCAGTGGAGCAAAGGGAGCGTCCGAAGCCGTCCAACGATGAGAATAAGGAAAACATCGATAAGACGCCGTCTTCGTCGCTACCTTCTGCCTCCTCCAGATCCCACTATAGAGATCCCGAAAACCCGTTCTCGGTGCTCGACGATAGCGCCGATGCCACATCGCAAAACTCAGCTTCTTCAGCCTCCATGGACGCCAGAGTTGGAGAGTCTTCTACCACTGCCACAGCGGCGGGGGCAACGGCAACACGAGACCCGCTAGCGTCCGTGAAGAAGGAAATGGCGACGAGGGGCGGGCCGGGGAGGATAAGTGAGCAAGAATTTGTGACCTTTATGCATAGCGATATGGGGAAGCGGTTGGGATTCATGAGTGCTTGGATTAGTATGGGCAGCTTTTAAAGATAACATATTCAAGCAAAAAGTTTATTGAGCATTCTTTATTTTCGTTTTTTATCGCCCCCGCTTTCATTTTCTCGATGGTAAGGGTTTAGGTGATAATTGAACAACTGAGAGAGAGAGAGGGAGATACGGGGAAGTGATTGGCTTTCGTTGTGTGCATGTGAACAGGCAGGTTTCTGTCCATTTTCTGGCCTTGAATCCATCCATTCTCCTTATTTTTGTGCATAGTTTCATGCTTATGGCGGGTATACTGTTGTAATTGTTTATGTTCACACGGGGTTCGAAGAGGAAAAAGTGACCGTCAGTCATGCAAGGTCGAATTAATCATCGTTGCATTGGCCTCCTACATGTACCCTAAGTGGTCAAGCTTAAATACTTTGTAGGAATTTAAGCACCAGTTGCTTAAGCGTCCAGTTAAGCATTTATGTAACGCAAGCTAACCCCACCACCCATAAGCTAGTGGGCACTAGCTATACCTAGTACTAATGGTAGAATTTGTAAACGTAAGCAAGATACAATATACTGTACTATACTACTTAATAGCGTTCGTAATCGATTTCCCTTGAACAACCCCCCGGTAAGAACAAAATGCAACACTAATCTCAAAATCTCGTTGGTTCAGTGCTAGCGCTGAGGCGTTACATTGTCCAATAATCTTCCAGTCCGATTTCAAGTGTATTATATTACGAGATCCAGCGAAGGCGATGGCGGCCTCCGGCCGCCTTCGTATAACATACGTACAATAAGAAAAGTTTTGCGGATCATACATTCGACGTTCGAGAGAAATAAATATCAGCAAAGCAGTGAGTCTTGTCTCATAAACCAAAATAAGTCAGCAATCAAGATCACAAAATATATATAAATATGTTATACTATAATATTAATGTAAATGTTTTCATTTTCGTTCTCGTTCTCGTTCTCGTTCTCGTTCTAATTCACGTGCGCGCGCGCGCATACATACGTGCGTGAAAACCTAACGTTCCGTCGACATTAAAATCAAATATGTCTCGCATGAGACATGAGGCGTGAACGCATCTACGCCGCACATTCGCAGGCCACTGACGTACAATCCATCCCTGCGAACACAAATTGCTTCTTCCAGTTAGGGCGGAGGAGGTTCGCACGAACATGGTGCTTATATAGAATACGGATATATTGTAAATTATGACGTCTTTAGATTTGAAGGGTTCGAGTCGACACAATGGCGTTGATAATTATAATATATTTGGGAGGGGAACTTTGCTTGGACTTTGGAGCCGCGAGGTGCCAAAACTCCGGTTGAAGGAACGATATCCACACAAGAGATTGAGATCACAATCAGCGAGGAGAATCTTCCTCAGGCGAAGAACACTCATCCGGTGAGGTCTATGCATGCTCGAACATTCATTTCTTGAAAATTAATACGGACTTATGTACGGAGAATTAGATTATCGCAACGATATCATCCTGCGGCATCGATACGTGCAGCAAGGCTGACCAAATTTCGAAGGCGGGGTAAAGACAAAACGTGCCTGTTCGCGACCAGTCTGTGCGGCGGTTAATCGCTGTGACTCAGTGGCGGACATTTGTCTCAATCGATATCGCTATATACTATATATATTGGCCAGGCGCCCTCGATGGATATAATATTCCGATAGAAATCATATTCGAATTCCTGAGGTGGAAGAAACACTATTAAATTTCCAACCGAAATGGCGCCTGTCACAGTTGAAAAAGTCGCCCAAGAGGCCGAACCCGCGATAAGTCATATACTCACCCACCTCGCCTGCTTCGACTGCCTACCCAGCGATTCAGAGACGGAAAAACTGGAATCCTCCAGCCCTCTCCGTCAATACGCCATCCTATCCACCGGCCTCGCAAACTTCCAAAAATGCATGAAACTGCCCGAAACCGGCTTCTTCGATATCGAAACCGCCAAAGAATTCGATCAACCCCACTGCCACAATCGCGATCAAAGGGGGGATATCCTAAACCCCGCCCTCGCGGTGCAATATAGCTCCGGGAATAAAAAGAAGATAACGTATTGCTTCAACGAATACTCCTACCAACTCTCAGTCCATGAGATTCGAGATGCTTTCCATTGGGCATTTGGAGAATGGTCAGCTCGTTCTGGAGGTCTAGTGACCTTTACCGAAATCGCACCACATCCTGGGAAAGGAGATATCAGAATAAGCTGGGCCAATAGAGATGGCGCGGGGGAAGACGGTCCTGTCTTCGTAGCCTATCCTCCACCTCCTCAGCAGAGTAATTCCGATGCGCCGGCGACCGCTCCAACTCCGATAGAGATGTATTTCGATGAAGATACGGAATGGACAGTTCCGGATCTACGAAGAACCGCCCTTCATCACGTAGGACATATCCTCGGTCTCGCACATTCAAAAAACACGGTAGCCGTTATGTGGCCGGGGTGCACGAATGCTAACTTCGACAAGGATGACATTGAAGCCGTTGACGGCCGATTAGTAGCGCCTCCGCAGACAGCTGAATTAGCGCAGTCACATACAGAGGATGCGGTACGCGTGTGGACCCAGATTGCTGCAGTTTTTAAGAACGCAGACCAGATTTTAAATATTTTTCCCGGCCCCGGAGGCACTCTCTATGCTGAACTTAGGGCCGGAAATATCCTGAAATATACACCGGGTGAAACCCGGCCAGACCCCCTTATTGAAATTCTTGAAGCTAGCTTCCCCTCGGACCCAATAAAGCAGATAGTGGTCAGCTCCCATTATCTTCATATGCTTACCACGGATGGTAGTACCATTCGGAGATTTTCACACAGCGCGGAACAAAGATCAAGTTGGGAATCCATAGGCACAGATGTCAGGTTTGCAACGTTTGGTTTCGGTGGCCAGAACCGCGGAATCGCAGCGTCTCATGGAAGCCTGGCGGTGTACAGACTGACAAAACAGCGCAGGGTGGAAGTTTTTGAAACACATGACTCTCATGATCATCGGCGTCTGGGTTATGGTGATCTAACACGGGTTCCAGGTTATGGGCATTGGTGGACATTAGGTAATCCTATGGACGGCTTTGGCCCTGTCCATGAATCTAAGGAGACGAAGATTATCGCAGATGAGAGTGGAGTATATTTCAGCTGGGACAATCATATTCTAAAATACCTCGATGAGGGGCCCGGGGGCAAGTGGATCGATGTAAGCGATAAAACGTCGGATTTATGTCCACACCGATTAGTTAGTGGTGATGACACTATCTACCGAATCGATACCGGAGATATAGTCGGTACCAATATAACCACCTCGGATCCAAGACGAATTAATACCATCTCCGAATTGGTATCAATATCAGAAAATGGGGCAATTTGGGAAAAGTTGGAAATCAACTGCGGCCACCCAGATAACGCAGTAGTAGATTTTGTCGCTTCAAATTCGCACAGGTATATAATGTGCTCAAGAAACGCGGCCCCAGATGATCCGGACACCATAGTCTCTCAGGGGTCTCGTACATCAATATGGTATAACAAAAGGAGAAGCACCTCTTCAAATGCTACCCTTGAATGGGAGGATTTGAAGGCCCCCTTGCATTGTTCTAAGATGGTGGCCTGGGGTGACGATATATACTTTATGGGAAAAGACGCTGTGATCAAGAAAATGTCTATGAGCTAGCGATACTGTATAGCGGTATATATATACATAAACACATACTTTCCGCATGTTTGTTGATCATACGTTAGGCATTATATATTATTGGACTACATGTTGCATTTTGAAGTGTTCTATAAATTCGAATTCTGTACCTAGTGTCGAGACTAATTCTGTACACTCTATAGTTGAAGATTCTTGCGGCAATTAATTGTCTCGAACCAGACCCTGGGGCAATTTAACTTTAAAACCCCCTTCTCCCACCCGGCTGCGATCAGACTTCACCTAACATTACAGCCGCTACGTCCCTCATCACACGTTCCGTGAGATATAGCTTCATCCGTTCCCACATGATTTCAGTATTACCTCTTTCCTTCCAAGCACCCCGGGATGAGATCTTCGACCTTGAAAATATGGGTCCTGGAGGTCCTTGTTCGATCGTTGAATAATGGAATGATCCAACGGTAACAACGTGGTGACAAAGATACACCAACGCGGCGACCGGGCTCTCCGTCCCTCTATCCGAAAATTTGAACGGCGGTGATACCTGTAATCCAGAGTCCCCAACGCGTTGAAACAAGTATAAGGACTCGTAATTACAGAGAGCTCCGAACCTTAAGTTATTGTATGTCATGTAGCCGTAAAGTTTGCTAACGGCTTTGACGAGCTTGGTCGGTCTCCCATCGCGGAGGCGCCCGCTGTTGAATTCCTCGATGAGGTCATCAGGTGTGGTCAAGTCCCAAGGAGTTCTCCATTCAAGTACCAACTTCTCTCTACCTCGTTCCGTCGGTGTTTCCTTGACTACAAACACACGAGTGGGGTCGTATGGATCATAGCTAGCGCTATTATTGCAGAAACGGCCAATAATCCCGAAACACTCCCTTAACACCACCAATGCTGGGCCTTCGTATGCTATGCTAGCGAGAGAGATAACGTCGCTTTCGTCCGAGCATGACGTCGCTCGACCTGCATCAGCTCGAATAAAATCCGCGCTCATGAATTCCGGCGACTAGAATCCGCGTTCTTTGTTAGCTGGGGTGCCGTACTCGAGTACTCAGATATCGTCATCTCATCTGCTCTAATGCGATGCAGACTCACCTCGAAGCTAAGCTTGGAATCTAGAAACCCTTTGACCTCCTCCTTGATTCCCACCCACTCGGTTAAGTCTGAGGCATACTCGCGTGGGTGCGCAGGTTTTGTTGTTTTTTTCGCGGACATAGGTTCGCAAATTATCAGCTGAGGAGCTGTAATTGCTTCCAGGAACTCAGAGAGCTGCATGGGAATGACTGCCAGCGTCTTAGCTTGCTGGGCTGATTTTCTTCCGAATATAGTGCAAAGTGGCGGGAGGATGGTGTAGAATTCCTTGCCTTTGGGAGGACTTATAAAGCTCGAGGTGTGGGTATAAGACCGGTAATGATAGTCAAGTGTGATTCGAGGTTGGTTCGAATAGATTCGAGGCTAGGTCGAGTGCTGAGGATTGCTGAGTTAAGATGCATGCCAAACCCATATTGAATAATACTACTGAGAACAATACACTTAGTCTAATTAGAGTTCATAAACTTTGTCGAGGAAAATAACATCATAGAACTCAAATTTTAGATATGCCAAAAGCTAAATCCTCTTCTGATTTCCAAATTCGGACCAGGCAGCTCCCACGCCGACTCTCATCTCCATCCATTGCCAGTGGAACCAATCTAAGGAAAGAACGGGGTTTTATTGAGTTGCGTTGGATTTTTTAGTGCTGGTAATCGATGTTTTAATACTTAGCGTAGCTCGCGCATACTGAACTAGCTAGAAACTACCTCGAGATATCACGATATCGCGGTACTGCATTTGTATAAGATATCACTGCATTAAGTCGGGCGTTACGATGGTGTAGAGCCCTTGTCGTAAATCTAAACCAGAGCTGATCGAAGCCGATGCTAGTATAAAGTAGCTACCTAGCTCTATATAGTAGTATATTATATATATCAGTTAGATTCGCGATATATATCCCATTTAAACCTGGAATCACAATCGATGGACCCACCGAAGAACCCATCCCTCGTCTGCCATACCCGCATTCATTTACACCCCCAAAAAGCTTAACACTCACGCCTGCAACCCCCAACCCCAGTCTTCATATATAACCCCCAATTCCAACCTCGTACATCGATATCTTGTAAAAAAAAAAATATATAAAAAAATGACAAGAAGAACAATCTCAAACTACACTCTAACCGTCACCGCCGGGCCCTCCCGCGATCCCTCAACCCACCTCTCCGTCCCCGTCAACACCGAACAACCACTGCACTTCGACACCCCCCTCCTCTCCACAGACCTCCTCGTCCGGATCCAAAATTATCGCGGAAGTACGTCATCCAATCCTTACCCTACAGGGATCCCCAATTCAAAAATACCACATTAACTCAACACAACTAACAAATCTTAGGCGCCTCGTCGCCGACTACCTCGCCATACTTCTCCACCACACCACACGCGGAGAACGGTGATAAATACTCCATCTCATTCTCCCCGCTGATCTTTAAAAACCCAGTGGAGGGGGATGATCTAGTCCTCGGCAACGACTTCGATGAGCCGATATCAAACAATCTACCCCCGGGGTTCAGCGTAGCCTGGAGGATCGCAAGATGGGTTATCGACCCGGGCCTCGAGGGGGATCCGTGGGCTGAAAAACCGTGGTTGGAGGGAAGAGTACTCAGCAGCGTGAACATCATCGATACCGGCGACCGCACCGCCAAAAAAGTCGACGTCCTCGAAGAAGGACTGTATAAAACCGCACTAAACGGTGATGAAGAAATCCCCCCCACCGGACCGGCGAGGATGAAATTCTTCATCCAGGAGGAGAATAGGAAGAAGTTCACTTTCGAGAAGGGGGAGAAGTATTGGTTGGATTTTTATAATCCCTATCTCGATTTTAACGGTACTCCCTCCCTTTAAACCCGTTACTTAGGTTGATATATACTAAATTACGTGAAGAATTCGCACTAAACCTCCCCGGCGTGTCCATCCACATCCTACAATACTGGGACGGCCAACCGCTTCGCTACGTGCTGAAGAACCGCGTTGATCAGACAGTATACCTCGTCGTCCAATTCACCCTAACCCCAAAAGAAAACATCCCCCCGTCCCCTTCCTCCTCCTCCTCCTCAAACGAAGACAGCAGCGAATTCGAAGACGATGATGAAGTATACGGAGACGCCAAGGAAAGCGAGGATAAAAATCCAAACCAGAAGAGTAAGAACCCGCCAACCGAAATGGGTCACGATGAAATCGACTAAACAACCCCAACCTCGTTTTAATTCGATCGGAGGGAGTAATATAGGCCGCAAATCCAAAATAAAAGGTTGGGCTCGGTTGGCGAGTAGGTGGAAATAGGGCCCTCCTCAAAAGCGGGAAGTTTGGTTATCTGAAATTCAGGCGTTCGTTACAGGAGTTTCTTTTGCTTCTCGCATGCGTTTTTTTTATAGATCATTTCTTCTTCTCATTTGGTTTAATGCAAGCGTTCTTCCCGCCTCGTAACATTTGTAATCATCCTATAAAATATAATTTTATAGCAAGAAAAGGATAGTTAAAATTCTCAAAAGCCAATGCAAAGGAAACCCTCCAAATATCCATCTTGTGTATACCGAACCAGCCAATGCGCATTCTTAATCCAACTTAAGCCTCATAATGATATTGCTTCCGACGTCTTCAAAGAAAACCGCGAGAACGTCAACACTTCTTCCACACCAAGAATATAAAGAAATCCAAAGCCCGCCTCGAGAACCAACCGCTGTATCGGTGTATCTCTAAACCAAGACCCATCAAATAATTTCCACCTTCCACCCCCTACAACAACCCCGTGCCTTTAACCCCTTCTTCATCCGCCCCTCCATCTTTAGTGCTCCCTTCCCCCTCAGCAACAGGCATGGTAGTCGTCCTCTGCCGACTGATCATTCCCGGCCAAACCCTCGGTTCTCCGGCACTAATCCCCATCTCACCCGTCGCCTTCACAATGTTATCCAAACTCGAGTCCCTCATCAACCCAGACCCACCGCCGCTCGGACTCTTGCCTTCGTTCTTACTCCGCGTGCGGTTAAGGCTGAACCCATTGATTCGGTCAGTCGGTGTAAGTATTTCCTCACCGCTACCGGAAGCCAACATCATCTTCGGAGTCGTGGGAGGGACTTGGTAGCTGTGAATGCTTGGAGTCATGGCGACCGAGGCTGTAGGGTTGGTATACATCGAAGTCGTGGGACTTTGCGGTCTGGAAACCTGGAGGCCACCGCCTTGGCCCTCCTGGCCTTTCAGGTAGTCCAATCTGTTCGCCGGCGATGTTGGCGTTTCACCGAGTTGCTGCTGAATCGGTGCGGTGAGCTTCTGTGCCGTCGGAGAGGAAGTGTATTTTACGATCCTAATAGTCGTTGTCAGTTAACGTCCGTTCACCATTGATGAAAGGGTCCCGGAAAAGGGGGCTGTTCTTACATATCCAACTCCTGATTCAAAGTCTCATCTCTGAACTGCATCCGAATATTCGGCACGTTCGTCTTCTCCATATCATTCCCATCAACACCACGCTTATACCATCCGTTACCTAACCATCTGGTCTTCAACCCTGCTTCAAACCCACTTTGTAACACACTGTTCCTAGCGAGTTCACACATGTCGACAGCAGACAGTTTATAAATTTGTGCGGCAACAGAGTATTCTTCGATCAAAGGCTCTTTGGTGAACGCAAACTGGAGGGGATCATCGGTACTCAACGAAACATTGAGACCACGCTTGAAGTATTGTAGGAAAGGGTTCTTATCATAAGCAAGGAAAAGGGCGTTGTTGGAGAGCGGACTCATGGCGATACCGATCTGGTCGAGGTAGAAGATATACTGCAGCAACGGTACCTTACGGAGCAGGATACCATGAGAGATGGAATGGCAGACCAAGACAGCGGCGGCAAGGTGGTCGGTATCACCGGCTTCTCCACAATGCGGCCGAAGGACGAAAGTATTGAACCCCCTCTGCTTTCTCCACATATTCAGGGACGCAAGGTTGGCGAAGAGGTAGTAGAGCCAGTAGCTGTACGGCGGGTTTTGACCAGTATTCCAGACCTTCGGGAAGGGGAACTTGCGGTACAGTCTACGTTCGGGCTTACTCTCATCGTCGACGCTGTCAATACCGACAACTCGCTGAAGGAAAACGTGGAGTTTGGGGTGAGATGCAGGGTTCTTCGTGACCTCGAAGAGGGGCTTGAAGATATTCCTCACTACCTCTTCAAAAGTTTGAACGAGGTTCTCAGCCTTGTAGATATTGTAAAGACGAGGGATTTGGATCAACCAGCGGACATTGTGCGAGAACAGCTTGTTGTCAACGACCCATGCGGCAAGTTTATCCCACTCATCCTCGGAGCGGCCGTAGATCGAAATCCTGTACTCCGCCATCTGGTACTTCGAGGCCTCCAGATCGGAAACAACCTCGCGAGTGATCTCAGCCAAGAATTTACCCTTAGAGTAGTTATCCGTCTTGAGGAAAATTGTACGTAGACGGGACTCCCCGATGGGGTTGTACTTCAAATTGAACTTGTCAAATCGGTGGAAAGAGTCGGTATGGGCATGCATATCAAGCGTGTCGATACTAAGGTCGTATGCTGTAAGGTTGATACTCTCGAACACCTCTCGGAGCGTCAAGTGCTTCCCGTCACGGAATATCACGATATCATCCGGACACTTCTTCATCTTGCTCTTGATGAAACGGAGTAGATGCTTCTGATTCATGCAAGCGGAATGATGAACGTGGGTATCGACCTTTCTGACGTTGTAAAAGTCTCTGTGGGGCACTCGCTTCGAGTCTGCCATTTCTTGGTACTCATTGAGAAGGGAGTACAAATTCCATTTGCCTTCAAGATAGCTAAGCCGCCTGAAAGCGAAAGACTTGCTAGGCCCATCGGAGCTGATGTTGAGAACCTCTTCGAGATCCATGTAGTACTCTCTAATTGTCGGTATAGCGACGATCGGGAGGTCGTTATCCATAGCTATAGAACGTTAGTATCAAATACGACTCTTCGGGAAAGAGCAGAATTGTGATCCTACCTTTGCGGTTCTCGTAGACCTGGAATACACCGGTATCGTCCAACCGGAACTCCATCTCATCCTCTCCGGGCATTTCGCACTCCTCGAATTCGAAGTCGCTGCCAATATCCTGACCGGGTTTCCTCATTTTCCCACCGGCGCGATTCAATTCAGCAGAGCCATCGATGCCGTACATCGGATCATCCCGTGGGGGTAGTACCTGCGAGCCCTCTGGGACCCAAACAGGCGGTGGAGGTGGCGGGTAGATCTTCCACGCAGGGTCATCCTTCGGGTTGTCGGTTGGACCCTGAAGAGAGAGTCGGATATACTTGTGTCGGAGATCGAGAATCTTCTGCACGTTCGTGTAGATGGTCTGAAGCTCGGCCGTGATACCAGCATCCTCTATTATACAATTAGCCCCAAATTCCCATGAGATAATAGCGAATACGATAGAATGGACCACTTACGTCCGACATAACCTCCACCAGCGGCCTGATTTCCCGCCGCGGGGCCATTATTTATCGCATTGAAACCCGTCATATTCGGCGCCTGCACCTCAGCCTCACCCAATGGCTTCTCAAAGGACCCATACCCCAACGGCATCGCCTTCTGCGCCTGAGCACCATAGCTCTTCACGCTCCCAGCCTTACTTCCACCTCTACTAGCCTGCAAATGCGCCGAATAATCCAATGGAGAGAACCCACCGAACGCTTGCGCAGCTTTAGGTGCAATGGCCGGCGAAGCAGCTACAGACCCTTGCTGCGAAACCCCAGCATCAACCAACGGACCGGTCATGGTATTAACACGCGATAGTTGGCTGTAGAACAATTTCGCATCCGTCTGTTTCAAGGCCTTATCTTCTTGATAATCATAAAATGCGTTTTGTTGTTGCCGTTTCGCTTCCTCCTCGTCCGAACCTCGCTCTGGCGATTCATCATCGCGATTGTCGTCGGAGGGGTGGTGGTGATGGCCGGCATTAGTATTACTTTGGCCGTCAATGTTGAAGAGCTGGTGCTTAAGGCCGCCGATGGTCAAGCCGGACTTGCTATCGTGCGAGGTGAGGGAGTGCCCCAGGTGGGAGTACTCGTCGTCTGACTCCGGGTGGTTGGTTACATGCGTTGGCAGAAGCGACGGGGACGAGTTTGCGGAACCAGCTGGGGAGAAGGAAGTTATGCCAGCTGGAATCTCGCAGCACAACCAGTTAGCGGTCTTGATTCGAGGCTTTTTTTACGAGATTCTAGATGGTCTAGACGGATACAAGAAGCGGGAAGCAGGAGACGGGGGACAATGAGGGGTCTAGTGAGAAGGATATATCCTGGACAAACTAATGGAGCGGGAGGGAGGGGGTTCATGGCATGGCGTGAGGCAAGCAGGCAAGGCGGGAGGAGGTGTGGAGATGTGGAGATGTGCAGCACGGTGGATAAGAATAGCTCAAACTCGCACTCACCGCCAGTCATTGTGTCCAACAGCGAGCGATCTAGAAGCGTCTGGATTGAAGCTTGGCCTGGCGTCACCTGGCGATTAAAACTCGGTGTCGATGGTGTACCAGGCAGCGGTATATGCGTACAACCGGCGGTACACAGTAAGTAGTTAGTTAGTATACAGTGGGTGCTCTATGTAATGCAATGTGAGTGTGCAGCTGAGAGTGTTCTGATGATATGGTATCGATCGCGACCAGCCCAGGCCCAGATGCAGTCTATGGGAACAATACTCGACACGGCGATGCGACGGTTTATGAGGCCGATGAATGCGAGATGAAAATGGTGAAGCAATGCAAGTGCAAGTACAAAGCACAAATACGAAGTCCAGACAGATCAAGTCAACGGAGGTTGGAGGTTGGGTTCTTTCTTCTTTCTTCTTTCATCCAGCAAGATAAAAGGTTGTCTGTCAATTAAACTCCAGATTCAAGCAGAATCAGTCACATTACCAGAAACACCACCGCCGGCTGGCCCTGGCATGGCCAATGACGAGTACGGAACAGGCCCATGGCCTCGAACGGGTAACATACACTGATACCGTCAGGAATAGGTGGGTGAAAATAGCCTGCAGATTCTTTTACTTTTTCTCCCCTGCAGGGTGCTTCGATTGGGAGGAATTCGCATCTTATCAGGAAGCTCCAAACAGAAAGCAAGCGCTCGAAGCGGCGGCCAGTTCCGAGGGCGGTGGTGAGCGCCGTTCGACAATTGGCTAAAGTTTTTTCAGCGCGGGCCTCCATGGCAGACATTAATATTCGCATCGATCAAAATCCAGTCAGGGGTCACGGAGAGTTTAGATCTTAGCTAAGCCTGGTATCTGGCACCAAGCTAGCTAGCTAAGGGCTAGGGAACAGCTTCCCCTGGTCGATGCTTCCTTCCCTCCAAGCTTAGATTGATTCGAAAAGAAAAATTTTTATATATAAAGTTGGAGACATTTAAAAGGCTACCAAGGGAGCTCGAGCTCGAGGTTTTAGATTCGAGAATTCGAGGGATCTGAATATTAATACGTATCAGATTGGATATCTGGACTGCAAGAACGATGATGTCACTGTGCGTCTCGACCCTTGCAGCCTTTTTCGGGGCCCACACAGGTACTTGAACCAAGTATGTGCTTCTCACTTGGGGAAGTGTATATGTATCGTGGAATAGGCGACTCGAGATTGGTCAATATCATATCGACCAGTTCGGATTCGGCCTGCAATACTTTTGGGTTTCAAAAGAAAACATACTTCCTGCAGTAGTATATAATATAAGAAAATAACAATCGTCAAGTTCATAAGTTTTCGGAGAAGCATAGTGATTCCAAGGTATATATGCGTATCGAGGTACAGTAAAGGACGTTGGCTCTATTTCCTGCATCAATCCTGCATCCCGACCGATACCGGTGCTCCATCATCCTCGTTTGCTTCATCCATCCATGCCAGCCGACTTGTGTAGACACCATAATTCGTACCACCGAATAGATGCACTTCTCCGCCTTAGATAACAATATCTTACCCGTTCAGGTCCCGAAAAAAAGGGGTGGGGAGTATGTGATAGAAATAGAGAGAAAAGAATAATAATAATAATGATCATAATAGTAACAATAGAAAACAGGGTCACACACGATTAATGATAATTCTTGTAGAGTTCGTTACAGAAAGAGTAATCAAAAAAAAGAAAATGAAGAACAAAGGAATAGGAACAGGTATTCATCAAAATCATATGATCACGACGGAACCACCTGCTCACTCAAGAACTCCTCATTATTCTCGAACTCCTCCTTGACAATATCCAACCCTCCCACTAGATTTCCCTCGTGGTACAGCTGGGGATAGGTTGGCCAATCGCTGTACTCCTTCAATCCCTGTCTAACCTCATCATCCTTGAGGATATTGAAGAACCCGTACCGGATATTACGCTCCCGGAGAATAGCCACCAGCTGCCTGCTGAACCCGCACTTGGGTTCTGCCGGGGTACCCTTCATGAACAGCATGACCGGAGCAGCATTGACAAGTTTCGTTAGACGTTCGTGCAGCGATTCCTCCTCCAGCTCTACATCATCCGTTGTGGCGTTATCCGTGGTACCGTTGGGGTCTGCAGAAGCCACAGCGGCAGCAGAATCGTAACCACTGCTAGCTGGAGCAGCAACCTTCTGGGCAGGAGGGATGGCAAGGAGGACCTTGCCGGCGGCACCGCTGAGCGATTGGATGGCATCGTTCAGCTCCTTGGGGTCGGCACCAGAGATCTTACGTAAGATCTGGCGATTCTTGACGAGGACGAAAAAGGGAACGGCAGAGACTTCATATTCCTCGGAGACATCGGGAACCTCTTCGGCGTCTATGGAGATGAAGACGGCCTTGTCGGGCGAGGAAGCACCGGCGATGGTGGCAAATGCCTCGTTCATCTGTCTGCAGGGAGCAGCCCATGATGTGTGGAAGGAGATAGCGAGGAGGATATTGTCGGGAACAGAGGCAAAGACCTCTCGGAAGGCCTCGACGGTTGTCGGAGTGTGCAGTGTCGCCATTCTTCTTTATTTTTTTGTTCTATTTTATGTTATTTTTATTTTTATTTTTATTTTTTGGCGGTAGAAGAATTTAGAGCCTCGGTCGGGTTGTTGCGGTCAAGCTCAAGCTTGGCAGGTGGAGGGGTAGCTGCTCTGAACGGTCGGTCGGTCGGGCGGCTTTGGAGGGGTAAATCTTAAGTCAATCGAATGACAGAGAGTAATAATAATGCACCGACAAGAGCAATGCAGCAGGAATGAGGCGTAGTGATATTATCAGATGGAGGCCGGGCGGTGGGAAATCAGATCGATCAGATTGGAGATGACAAAGAAGAAAAAGAATCAAGAATCAGTCGGAGGGAGGGATTTTCCCGTCCTGTTCTTTTTATCTGATCCGGTTTGGTCTGGCCGGCTGGTCTGGCTGGGCTGTTCTACCGGGGTTAATCAAGCTAGTTTTATATGGTGTGCGAGCTGAGCTGAGGGACGGCGAGGACAAGAATTTTATAGCGGCACCGAAGCGGGGACGATTTCTAATCGAAGATTTCGCCATTTCCATTTCCATTTGACTCCCCGCCGCGTGGGCTGATCGTCTTTCAAACGGCTTATACTAGCGCCGCTATTGGAACATCACACACCATCGATGCCGAATCGATGCTGATACTTACTGAGATATCTATCGTGGCGGAGATATCCCAGCTGAATGAACGAGGCCGCTTACCTAACCCGGCTGCCACGCTACCTGAGCAGCTAGCTAGCTCAGCAGTTATAACTGGCGCATTTCCCGGGGTCTCCACTCCCACGCATCTGTCATGTTCGACCCCCCAGCATTTATATAATAGTATACCTTATACTTGGTTGTATTATACATAGGTAGTTTGTGGACAGACATCAATCACAATTAAAGATGAAGCTTTAATTACTTCAGGAGCCTTTGGAACTCGCCCAACTCGCCATCTTGAACAGCAGCGTTAAATTGGCTGTGGGTCACCCGTACAGCCGTTGTCCTGGTTCGACCTGCTGCCACGAGATTATTGCAATTTCCCTAGCGAACGGTTCCCACCGCCTGACGTCGTCTGTACACTACTTAATTCCTAACATACCTCTTATAGTACTACTTAGAATAGGTATATAAGTGCATAGAAGAGTAGGCACTTAGTTGCTGCTTAAGCCTTCCTAAGCTTATCTATTGTGATATATATATTTCTATATCATCTCCGGTTGTTCCTCTCCTTTCTTTCTACTATTTTCTGTCTATTTGTCTGTCAGCTTGTTACATAGCTTCCTGAGCTTCCTTTCAATCCATACCAAACACCAAACCATGTCGAACACCACCAATGGTATGTCCAGATATCCACCCCTCAAAACTAGCGGAAAACAATGCCTGTAAAAATCAAAAAAGAAAAAAAAAGGATATTCTAACATATAGCCAAAATCATCAGTGAAACGGGCAGCTGTCGCCGCTCTAATGGACCAGCTCCGCGCCGACGTCACAGAAAAGAAGCTAACGCCCCAAGGTCTGTCAAACTACCACAAAAACAACGCATTACCTTTCTTCCCTCATACCCCCTGGATACCGTGCATGTTACTAATAGGATATTTATAAACGGTACGTACGTATGTAGAGGAACTCTCAATTCTCGAAAAACTAAAGGTTCACGGTCGTACCGTCAGCGGATCGGATGCAATCTACTCTTCTGAAGGAATTGTATTTCTTGCGGAAGTTGCATTCCGTCCCAATAACCCAGACTCCTCTCGAGAGGCGCTTCGATGCTTGGCGAATGCATTATATCTTGACCGACAGACCGTTCAGTATTTCATTGATGCTGGGTATGTCGAGAAGGCGAGCGAGGCATACAAGGTATTTAAGATCTCAGAACTGCGACTCTCTCTCAATATATATACCTAATAAAAACCTATAGAGTGAGAACGTGGACGACGAGTTCCTGCTAGGCAGAATCTTGTTCTTCTCCACTACATTTGCAAAAGATGACAGTCTTGTGAATAAATGGGCGAACGAGCACCATCTTGTAGAAAATAACCTTGCGGTAAGTCTCCTAATACCAATCTTATGGGATCTATAATACAAAAAACTAACATCGGTAAGGCTATCTCACGCCATGCGAGCGCCTACACGGCCGCCGCGTCCACTGCCTCCCCTCAGGCAGTTCCAATGATGCAAACCATGGCCCTCCAGGATACCCTCAAACTCCTCTACACCCTCACCACAAAGCTCTCAGATGTACCAACCACACTAGGCCCGTAAGTCCCCGTTAATCACATCACAAAACCACGAAACACCCACTAACATACCCAGTACGATCCCCCACCTCCTCACTCTCCTCTCTTCCCTACCCCTCCAATCACCCCCCCTCCAAGCCCCCACCCACCACATCCTAGACGCACTAAGCAACATCCCCCCAACAACCCCAGACTCCCAAACCTCCTACTTCCCCTCCTCAAACCCAACCCTCCACATCTCCAAAATCCTCGAAATCCTCGACAAATCCGCCGTCCTCCCCACCCCTTCATCCCGCACCACCAGCACAACAGACGACTTCGACACCCACGCCGCCTCCCTCCTAAAACTCCTAATAGAAATCTACCCAACCTCCCCCGAACCCGTCAAATCCCTCCTCCACCAAACCCTCCTCCCATCGGAGAAGGAACGTTCGTCACCCCTAGGTTCCCAAAATAGTACTTCCCTCCCAGCTCGACTATTAAGACTCGCCAGCTCACCAACGACAACGAATACTCGGATCATTCTACAAACCCTACTATTCGTAATATCCGACGAAGACGCTGTTAAATTTGTAAAGAACGTGGGGTACGGACATGCTTCCGGGTACCTCATGATGCGGGGGATCCCCATACCATCCGAAGCACTCGAAGAGATCGCAGGGGACGACTCAAGCGGAGGGAAGAAGAGGATTAACCCGGTGACGGGACAATACCTTGACGACGAATTGAAGGATATCGAAGCATCGGGATTGAAAGGTTTGGAAGGGATGACAGATGAAGAAAAAGAACGGGAGGCGGAGAAGTTGTTTGTATTGTTTGAGAGGTTGAATAAGACCGGGGTTATTAACGTTGAGAATCCGGTTCGGACGGCGATGCAGGAGGGACGGTTTGAGGAGATTAAGAGTGATGATGAGGATAGTGACGATGATGATAATGAGGCCGGAAAGGGGAAGGGGAAAGCTAAGGCTTAGCTTAGATAAACTAATAGGACGTTTTATCTCTTGGAATACTGGGACTCGAGGCTACCGTATACCTAGTTAGAATTCAATTTCATACCAAACCACAGACTAATAACCTAATAGCTAAGAAAAAATCCTCCATCAATTCCACATATTATAGTTATCTCGTAAACCAAATATGTCATAGTGATATCATCCCGCCAAACCGCCCCTAATAGCAGCCGCGAGCCCCTCCCTAAAAGCCTCTATGTACCTTTCCTCTATATCCTTCACCATCCTCTCCACAATCACACCCTCCATCTTGTCCTCGAACATCCCCTTCCCACACATATCATTACGATGCGGCAAAGCCCTATTCTTCATCAAATACTCCATCACATAGTGATCCTTCCTCCTGATGAAGTTGCCCTGAAGGCGCTGGAGAAGTATCTTCCCTTGTTTCTCTATAATATGAGGCAAATTCTTCTGGAATTTACCAGAACACCGAGCGGACAGATCCTTCGCATGAACGCTCAGACAAGCCTTCGAAAGCCGCGGGTTATTCTGCAACATCAACTCCAAAAAGTCATAGGGATAATGATCCCCCAACGCCGCCAAATTTGTAAATTCAAGCGAGCGTAGTCCCGAGATCTTAACAGCCCCCAACCTGATCTCTGAAGTTTTCTTGCGAATCTGCTCCTCATCTTCGAGGATTTTAAAATGCGGCCTTTCGTATTCATCCAGAGGTCCGCACCCCAGCCTCAACGTCTCGACTCCTTCGAACGGGTGGTTTGCGAACTTCCGCCACCATCCCGGGGTCATGGCCCCCTGATACGTCAGGCTCTTCACCCCCTCGGGTGGTAGCAGTAAGAAAGACGGGTGGCATATATACCCGAAGCACACAGTCAACTCCCTCACCGACTTCAACCTCCACACGGCCTCCTGCAGAAGCTGGAGGCTACTCCACAACTCCTTTAACTTCTCGAGATCACTCGAGTCCTTTATTATTTGGTGGCGCCAATCCGACGTTCCATGAATAACCAGACTTTTCAACCGTGTGCACTGCTCCGCAAGCCCGGAGAACAAACTAGTGAACCCCTCAACCCGCTCCCTCAAGTCATCGGGATTCTTGTCGTAGTTTCTATCCCATCCGGTCAATAAATTTAGCGAGGTTAGCCTCGTCATATCGCAGAATTTCAGAAGAAACGCTTGCCCGAGTTGGGCCGAGATGTGTATTTCGAATGGGTCCGAGGGGGCCTTTTCTTCGGAGAAGGACTTTAGGATGCCGAGGAGCCTGGTGTATTTATCGTCCGTTTGGGTATCATCTGTTGATTTCGACCCCTCCGATGCATCACGATCCTTAGTTCTATTCACAGTGGAAGACGGGGGGAACTCGGTCGACCCGCTGGCTGAGGCGTCAAGGCGGGCGTATGCATTAGCGATATAATCCTCGAGAGCTTTGGGCCATATTCCAATTAGCATTTAGTATAAAACGGAAATATACCGTCGAGGGAAAGGATATGTCGAATGCGTCTACTTACATTTATCCGGGTAACTATTAAGATGGATATTAAACCGTTTAAGATCCAGGGTAGGATTCCCTCTCCTCACGGCCTCCAGAGCGGACCTCAACGCTCCAGATTCGGGGTATTCGTCGCTGACGAGCGGTGAATACCGAACATCAATCATCCCCTCCAGATGACCGAGATTATTGTATAGGGCCCGATTCTCAGGCGATATCAGGTTAGTTTTGAACTCGAGTTTAACCAAGGCACGGTGGTAACGAGGATCCTGGAAGCTCTTGGAGGATAAGAGGAAATTCAAGGAACACCTTTTCCCGAGGAAGGATGTTATCTTGAGAAGCACATTCGGCTCGATTTTTTCGATTGGCGATGGCTTGGTCTATTAAAATATCAATATCAACATCACGAATATACCAAGCCGGACGGAGAAGAGAATACCTCCACATCCCCCCGTAACGCCCGAGACTTCTCCCAGTGCTCCTGCCTCCTGGATACCAAAACCCTCCTCGCCGCATCAGGTACAAAAACCCCGTCCGTACCGAATCCACCACCGTTGATGAGAACCGTCTGCTGCGAAGTTTTATTATTCTCCACAAACAACCGCGCGAGGGCTTCGTTCGCTTCATTCGGAAGCTCTTTCGTCCAAATAACAACTGATTCCAGGCACCCAGAAGCTCGAGCGACCGCTTCACAGAAAGGTTCGCTCCCGGGCAAATTTATATAGTTCATATTAGGCATCGTCGTCAAAATCAGAACCTTGGCCCGACACTTTCCCCGAAGCTCATCTTCGGAAGGTTGCGGGACCGATATCGAGTACATCTTCCGACTGACATCAGACCACCTCGGAGCAAAATCACACACGTTGTATGCTTCTATGCTCTTCATCCGCGGGAGCAGGAAGAACTGAAAAACCGCAGAACTGCAGTAAGACCTGTCCTCGCTGAAGCCACTACTCGGCCCGTGACCCCCAATTTTGAAGAACTCCAAACCCGCCAGTCCAGGTAAAACCTGCGCCTTCTCATTCGCAGGTTTCGTGACCGCGGCCTCATCGATATCGCGGCTGTACCTGCCATATCTGAGGCGCTCCTTACCTTGCTTCCTCGACTCCTCCCGGGCGGGGAACATGTACGGTAGATTCTCGAACAAGTACAATCCGATCTCATGATCCGGTGTATTCTCATCACACGCACTGTCGAACGCCTCCTCGCAATTGTCGGACCACTCACTTTGCGGACATATGCATTGAAGAGCAACCCCGCTCCTCCACTCCGCATGCGAATGAACCACCAGATGCGTCCTCAACTCCCCCAACTCCAACCTCCTCAGGTTCGGCGTAAAGCACAATAACAGCGCCAGCAGAGCCTCGGAGTTTTTCCCTCTGATAATACTCATCTCCGTATCCCACCTGATACACCATTCATCGCACACCTCTGCAATCTTCTCCCGCTCCTCTTCACTCCACCCCCAGTCATCGAGCCAGGTTTCGCGCTTCGATGCGTCCCGCCGGGTCCACTCGACATTAATCTCATAAAATCGTTGTCCGAGTGTTGGATTTTCGAGGAGATACCGCATTAGGCGCCACGTAGGATGCCCCTGGGCGTCAACGCGGAAGGTGTACCGACGGGACGGGCAACCCTCCCGATCGACGTTGGCGCGGAATAATTTGCAGGTAAGCTGGATTCTGGTCAGGTCGGCGTTCGATAAACACCTCTGGCTGAAGATTTCGCCCAGGATTTCGTTGGGGAGGGTGAGGATTGATTTTGCCATTTTTTTTTCGGTCCTTTTTTTTTTTTTTTTTTATAATTGAGGGTTATAATTATGCTTCAGCGTGGATTTTATATCCATAAAATTTAAGTATCAGAGAATCGAATGTAGTACAAGATAATAGAACACAGGCTACGAAACCACTGGAACCCGCTGCCAATTGATATATGCTCTAGCAATGAAAGAAGCGGACAAAAACCACAGCTTTTATACCCATCAAAGCACTCCCTTAAACACATTGACCTACAAGATAACAAAGCACTTCAAGTATCCCCAATCCCTTTGCAGTCATATACCACGCGTGTACCCGGCCCTCCCACACGTCCTCAGAGCGGAATGCAATTATGACTCAAGACGCGGAATCCCGTGCAACCCTGACGCCCCCTTGCCGGAAACGACTAACCCCAGTCCGGAAGATCACCTTTTGCGTCCACCTGCATCAACGGCAAGATTAAGCGGGTAATCACAAAAGCTCGCTTTTACGATCTCGGTTTCACGAGACTTCCCTCGTAGTAGAAGTACTCACGTCAAGATCCGACTAACCCAGAAGCAAATGGTGGCTCCGACGCGGTGCAATATCTAGTCTAGGGGGTCGTGTCATACCATGTAATACTAATCTTCACCCAGCTCCATATCCAGTTCAACAAATAACTCTCAATTGCCAATGAATGAAATGTTTATCCTCTATTCTCTTTCTGTAATATATAATTCCTATATCATATACCCAAAAAGAAATCCAAAAGGTGATGAACGGATATCATATCCCAACCGACCAAAACCAAAAATATGCACCAGTCTGATATCATAGTACGACTTATCCGCAAGCCATAGTTAAAAGAAAACTCCCACAAAAATGAAAGGAAGGGGGAAAAAATCAAATGACATAAAAAATGCTTCATATACAAGACCAATTATCAAGGGACCTTTGCTCCGTCCCATCTCATTAACATACCTCTTACACATCCAACAACCTGCTCATGTTGAAATGATAGTAAAACCTAAGGGGAAAATGTTGATTCACTTGCTGTTCAGGCCCGGAGCTCTTGGTCGTTCCGATTTCTTGGCCATCCGAGCAAGCGAGGTCTGGGAATATCCGGCCTTGGGAAGCCGGGTACCCACGCTACTTCGAGAGCCATCCGTATGTATGACTACTACCTCCTCTCCACCAACAAGAAGTGCATAGCCAGGTAGCCGAGCACTAAAAACACACCTGAGAACACTCCGAGCCCGACGACATCGGACCAATAAGCTTGGTTATTAAAACCGAAGGTTGTCAAAATAGTCGCTCCAGGGACTGAAATATCCAGCCCGTACTTGCGATCAATCAGCTGCAACGTCGTCACTTCGTTGACAATCAATGCCTCGAAGCCGTAGTGGAAGATTGATATCTAACTCCAAGTTAGTTAACCTGTTAAATAGTAAGAAAATAGGGGAGGAGGAGAACATACCACTTGCAACCATTTGGCGGGTCCTGGAATCTTATCGTGATTCAACAACAGACCCGCCATCAACAAACTGAACAGCATCACCAAGCTGCCCACAAGATTTGCAATGCCAGTATCCTTGAACACGATACCAATGAACAAACACAATGTCGCAGTGGCGAGGTTAAACAAAACGAGAACCAAGAGGAATTTGAAGAATGCGTCCCACTCGGGCAACAATCCGACCATGGGGTAAACAATTGCGCCCAAGATGATTGGCGGTAGTAGACGCAATGGGAGGATGTCGAAGACGACTTTGCTAGAGAAGTAGGTGATTGGTGCATAATAACCGTTCGCACGCTCACGAACAAACAGAAGTCTCTCCTGTGAGAAGACGTGAAGAGACGTCAAAGCACTGAATCCAAATACGGCGAGTACGAAGAAAAAGAGACCCATGCGGTTCTGGAAGCCTGCGATGTCATCTGTGATGCCATAGAACAAGAAGCCACAAAGGCAGGCGAGCACGATTGGGATAGCGTAATGAGTAAGCATGAGCATGGGGTTGCGGTAGAGATTCTTCCAGGTACGAGCTGACACAATAGAGAACTGTTCGAACCAGCCAATGCGCTTGAAACCTGTGATTGGACCGGTGCCTAAAAGGGTTGCATGAGCATCGCCATCGGTGTTATTGGCGGTCGTGACAATTTGCTGGATTTCATCGTGAACTTGTTTGGAAATATCGCTATTGAGGTAGGAAGTAATGAGAACATCTAGGTCGGATTGATGGGCAGCAGTAGGCGACTCTTCGAGGAGACCCGCATCATCTTCACGATCTGGGTCAGCAAGAAGGGCTTCGGATTCATCGGGGACGGAGGCGAGCGAGACATCATCCGCGCTTTGACCAAGGCCACTCGACTTTCGGGTAAACAGAGCGCGCTCTTGGCGGTCTCGAACAGAGTTCGTTCTCTTGCGGCCAGTGAATTGTGGTCTTTCGGTTGCGGTAGACGAAGAGCTAGGTTCGGAGCTTCCATTTCCTTCACGAGGGACAGTTCTCTTGTGGCTTGCATGCATGGTCAGATCAACCAAGAAATCGGCAATATTGAATCCGGGAGGGCATGGATATCCACAGTCGGCAAAGTACTCTTGACACTTTTGGAAGTCGCCAGAATAAACCATTCTGCCCTTAGCAAGAAGAGTTAGGCGATCGAAGAGTGCAACAATATTAGATCTCGGCTGATGGATAGTGAAGATGATAGTCCGGTTGTAGTTCTGAGCGAGAGAGACAAGGCATTCGACAACATTGTAGGCGTTGTATGCGTCAAGGCCACTGGTGGGTTCGTCAAGGAAGAGGATGGCGGGACTGGTAACGAGTTCGCAGGCGATGCTGACACGGCGTCTTTCTCCACCAGAGATACCACGTTCGCCTTCTTCAGATCCGATGAGTGAGTCCTTGATTCCCAAAACACCGAGTTGTTGCATGACTTCCATAACTCTAGTTTGCTTGGATTTGAAGTCCATATCCTTTGGCAGACGGAGAAGAGCGCTGTTCAAGATTGTTTCATAAACTGTCAAAGTCGGCATGCAAGTGTCCTCCTGGTCGACGAATCCAATGACATCTCTATATTCATCATCGCTGACTGAGAGTCCGTTAACAAGGATCTTGCCACCAACGATACCACGCTTGTTCTTGCGAGCAAGGATATCGAGGAACGTCGTTTTCCCTGCTCCCGAAGCACCCATAATCGCCATAACTTGGCCAGGGCTAACAACTCCGTGAACACCGCTGAGAATTTGCTTGCCATTGACCGAATAGGAGATATCCTCGAAGAGAAGCGAGGTAGGTTTATGCTCTGTGATAAGTTTGCTCGATTCATCGTCGTCCAAACCGAGGTGAATAGGACCGAGACCAGACTTGTTCGACTTCCTATGAAGGAACCAGAGCAATCCAACAACAGCTGCCAAGGTTATAACGGAACCAGCCACCGCTCCCGCAATCAAGGCCTTGTTGACTTTCTTTGGTGGCCGCTTGTAACCAGGAATCAAAGAACTTGGCAAACACTCCGCAGCGTTACAGTCCAAAAAGATGCTCTTGTCTCCGAAGACGTCGCTAATCAACTGATTCATGGCCGGCTCGGAAAACGAACATCCATCCTTTTTATTGTTCCCCGGATCGTAGGAAGCAGTGCAAGTGAATTTGCCAGGTCCTTTGATCTCCTCCGTCAGGAATTCGGATATATCGAGCGATCCATCTTTACCACACATCATTCGCCCGGTGATACATTGACACTTGACAGTCTCGCAGTTGTAGTGAGTGACGTTGCTGGTGGTGCCGAAGTCCATATCGAAGGTACATTTGTCGAGGGCGCAGTAGAAGGATTCCTCCTGGTCGACCCAGACTGTTTAGCACTAAATTAGCCCTGGACTCTTCGCATATAGACAGTTAATAAGATCCCTTACATTGAAAATCACACTGTTCCTTTTCGGCATTGCAGGAGAAGGTCACATCGGCTATCGAATCCCCCAATTGGTCCTGGATTTTCTTGTCTGTGCCCACGTCAGCGTATAACCATATTGGCAAAGTTGCATCAGGAAATCGTACTGGTAACTTGGCACATCTGGTAGTTCTCCCTCACTACAAGGCCACCTTTGTAGCAGGTGCCCTCGACGCCTTCTGGCATGAGAGGAATGCAGGCATCGTTCGTTGTGCAAACTATCGATCGTTAGTTTTCTTGGTTGTATATCGAGGGTTGGATCGATTTAATGGTTCTCATACGATTGCAATTGATTCCACCCCATCCATCTTTGCAAGAACACTTCTCGCCCTTCGGTCGTATATATCGATCCGGTCCGTCGCTGAGACCGCCACACTCTATTCAGCCGAGCATCGTTAGCGCCTAAATCACTAACACCGAGAAATCAGAAAGGGCGGGTAATGGTGGTAATCGGACCTGGTTCGCCACAGTCGTCCCCTCCCCAACCAGCGGGACAGTCACATCTTCCGTTGAACGAATTACAGTTTGCGAACTGTTTGCATTGGTGGACCGGCAGATGGCAGTTGAAGCTGCGACAAAGCACACCCAAATTAGTTACACAAGCATTCTCTCTCGGTCTAACGCCGTCTGAAACGACTGGCAGATCCAAGATTCGGAGAGTCCTTACCAAGGTGGACAGTCTTTCGTTTTATTACTATCAAGCACCGAGAAAGACCTTGGATTCGGGGTAGTATAGTTAAAGGCCGAGGCTAATAGGGGTGCGACGGAGAGCGCCGAGAGGACGGCTAGGTATTTCATGGTGGATCGATCGGGTTCGATTAACACAGCGGCACTGTGGCACGCCGGAAGATTTCGGTGGATAAGTTTGTAGGGTTGGAGAAGATGAAGCGGGCTATCGATCTAAGGGTATTTGAAGGGTATCGGAGGTAATCCGGGGAAGTGGTGGAGAACAGAAGGAGCGTGGTGGTCTGAGAGGATATTATGGATTACTGCCGCCTAGTTGGGTTGGGGTTTGAACGAACAGCGTGACTGACCGCACCGGCTGGATGACGGGCCTTAACTAACCAACGCTGCGACACGCAATCTCCCGGCGACAAGGCTATGACGACACCGCATGCAAATAAGGTATTTAAGCTTAATGTTGATGTCTAGATGGTCTAAAGGGATAAAAACGAAGAAAAAGAAGAAGAAGAAGCGACAAGTATTACAAATAGAGCGATGAAGAAGTATATAACAATAATAATACACAGCAGAAGGAGACAATACAAAAGGAAGATGGATCGATGGATCGAGAGGAGAAGGGCTGACGGGACTTTGATTTGGTCGGTCGGTCGGTCGGTCTAGAGCCGTGGTACAAGCTTATATTACATTACACCCCAACCTGCCTCCAACCTGCAGTCTGCAACCAGACGATACAAAGGAGCAAGAAGCGCCCTTCGATCAATTAATATCCGTGACGATATGGGTTCAGGTTCCTCGAAGCAAGTAAGTACCAAGTAAGCTGGCCAGGGCGGCGCAGAGACGGGAGGATCAAATGCAGTATAGTGGAGACCTTAGCTGCTTGCTTGCATAATGTTATACGTACCGTCAGGTTGGGAACCGACATGTACTCCTACCCAGTATAATTAGTACCCTTCTCCATAAACTGGTCACGATGTATCGGCCACATGACGGCTCCATGGTCCTCAACAATTATAATTATAAGAGCCCGTATTAGAAATACCCGTTGGATAATAGCCTAGTGATTATAATCTCCTCGTGGAATCGGAAGTGTAGATATCCGACACCGTTAGGACTCAAATACATCCCAAGTACACATAAATATTAATAGACCAAGTACAAGTACAAGTACATGTCCTCATCGTATCTGAAACCGGAGAGGTGTCGACGGAACTGAAACAAGCAGCTAGTGACGTTGTGCTGTTCGTTCCTGTCTGATACCCACAATGTGTTGTGGTACCTGTTTGTCTGCCAAAAGCGTTTGCCAAACAACACAAAGATCGTCAACGTAAATTCTACAACGCCTACAACGCAATTTTCTGTTCTCGTAGTAACCAGACAAGCACTTTCCGTGAAACTACCATCACGCTCCAGCAGGTACCAACATAATGATATATCTATAAATGCACCACGCATCTTTCTTCCTTGCTTCCTTTTAACCCTCCCAACATCACGCTCTCCGCATCTTTATCAAGATCCATATATCTACTAAGTAGGTACTTACTTAGGTATGTCAGGCTCCTTTCATCCACGCCACGTACCCCCTTCTTATCCATCTACTTACCTACCTAGGTACCTACCTAGGTACTCACCTAGCCTCGAGACCATCTGCCAGGGATCACTGGCCAGCTGAATAAATTACATGCAGAGGTCACAGCCACCGAAATTGGTAACAAAGGGAAGCAACCGGTATACCCGGTTACGGCGATTTCTCGACCGACGAAGCCGCAGTCGGGGCTTCCCATGGCAGGCAGGCCAACGACTATAGCTTCTCATCTACTTAAGTAGGTATATACCAACATACCGGCATCCAAACATACATACAAGAAATTACCCACATAGAACCAACAACTACGACGACCTTCTATGCACTACATATCAATAGATACGCGCCATCAAAGTTACGTCCTCGATGCAGGCTCATGTGGAGCGATAAGCCGACATTCCACATTTATAGTTACGGACAGAATACTACTGTTCAAACTCGAACACTACTACAATCTTTGAATACCTCATTCAATGGAAAGAGGGTTCGACGCATAGCATTCGCTTTTGCGTCGAACTACCAGCCTCCTCTACATTCATTCGTCAATTTATACACTTGATCATGTTATAAAGCTGACAAAGGAATTATTCGAAGGTATTTAAAAGACATCATCTCAAGAATTACGAAAAGAAGACGTAGCTAATTTGTCCCAAGGGCCTCTTAGATTCAGGCCGGGTGTTCGGGACTAGTACAGGAAAAGCTGGAGTCCGACGGGGATGGATGTTATATCCTCCCCCAAGGCTGACGCAACGCTCGTCGGCATGGACGTAACGTGCCCTGCCGAGAGGAAAGCTATGCTAGTGGGGATGAATGTCATAAGCCCTCCCTAAACAAACGACACAACATACATCCTATATCTTATATATATCCCATAACACAAATTCACGCCTCGGATCTTATGGCCTTCAAAGACAAGATCCAAAAGCTATCATGGGCAAAGAGGTTGGTGTTCAATCACTTCGACACGCGCAAGCCAAATTCGCAGGTTCGTAGCACCCAACTGCTCAGCAGTTTATACTTTTACATTTAACTAGATAGAGCTAACATACCCTCGCATAACCTTATCAGATTTCGAAGCCGATCAAAAGAGAGCCATGGCCGCAAATGGGGAATTCGAAATCACAAAGAGGTGGTTTTATAAACCGATCTCATCATATCCGTTGAGACTAATATGATAAATACTGGAGCCTAAAGGCGGGTATGAACCCCTTGTGGACGAAATCCGGCCAATGCCGTGCTGGAATATGGATTATTTTCCACCTATGATCGCCGACAACAATGAAACCCCTTCTTCGAGGGAACTTGGAGAATTGGGGTCCCAGAAATCGCCCATATCGACGTTAACACTGAGACGACCCACAAGTCCATCATGACCACGCCCGTGAAGTTCTGCTATTACTGCTAGAACCCGGGTTTCTCAATAACACAATATCGGCCCCGCGTAGCGTTATAACAGCGGAACGACTCAAAGACAGAATAGCCCAGTACTGGAAAACAAGGCCAACGGCCATTTCACATCAACTTTGCGGAACTGGGGCGGGTCAGAAAGACATCCCAATAAGAAGATACGGCACCTCCTTTTACTTTAAATTAAGTCCCGTCGAATACAAACATTTCCAAGCAAAGATTATCATATATCAAGCTATCCAATACTTCTCCAAAAAAGTGCGACCCAGATAACAAATCTTCCAAATCCTCGGTAGTAGCTAACGAGTATCCAATCAATCTAGCGTTAGCGTTATAACAACCACAAACATGTACCTCGATCATGGTTCCGGAACGGGTATACATCATATCACCACTATTCCATCACCAACCCAACAAGCCTACTATCCAAAGTTAGATAGATGATATGGCCCCTAAAATTCATATTTTTCTTACTTTATCTGCGATAATCTTATTGTATTACTACTCTATCCAGATCATGATAAAAGGAATTCGCCGCCCTTATGCATGTTTATAGACCATACATAGATGTTTAAGACATCGGTTGGAACTATGGATATGACGAAGCAGACGGTCAGGATGAGTCCTCCGAGGAAGCCAGAACCCAGCTCTCACAGGTACGCCCCAATAACCATATGTATATAGCATCGCCTTCTCAAATAACACATCAGAAACACGAAATATATATTATCATTTAATATATATACATCTGATAACTCCCCGCGGCATCCTAGAAGTATTATGACCCAATCCGTAAAAATATCTACCAAAAATCGATTGATGGTATGAATACATAAAGTCTATAACTACACACCCTCGCTTTAATCCATAAAAAACGGCTTAGGACGCCCCAATGAAAAGATAAAATCCTCAAAGCGACTCTGTTAATGCAAATATGAAAATAAAATCGTAACTCTGGTACCGAATGCGCAGGAATAACTTGAAACCAAATATAAAAGAACAAGTGATACGCCGGAGCAGAAGAAATCGATTCATACCCGAAGAAACGAATGTATTTATACAATTGATTTAGAAACGAAAAAAAAGGAGAATGTCCCGAACCCCGCGTGTTTCCTGGATCAAGAACATCGATCAGGGAGGCGTAAGAACCATCAAGGTGTGATGTGTAAGTAGAGTAATATTTGATAATAGCAGTGGTGAGGTTTTTTTGTTTGTTTCGCAGACAGAAAACTGACGAAGTAAAAAAGTAAAGAAGCTATAAACGCCATTGTGCAGTCTCGGTTTTATGGATAGACAGTGTAAAAGGGAAAAAAAAGAGAAGGAAAAGCATTGCACCCCGGTATTTCAATATTCAGAGTCCACCCCGCCCACCGTAGTTTCCGCAGACCCCAGTAAAACAAAAAAGAGGTAAACAAGCTGGCTAACAAAATATAAGGAGAAGAAGAGAAGAGAAAAGAAGAGAAGAAGAAAAAAAAAGTAGCATATTAATCCCAAAATTGATAGTTTTGTTTCCGGAGATCTGGTAATTCCTCCTCGTGACGCCTTCCCGCTGTGTTCCCTTAATAAAAAAAACTGATACCAAAAACCCGACTAACGACGACGGACAAATAACGAAAACAAAAAAGCGATGTTCTTTCTATTTACTGTACCTTTGCAATGACCGGCATCTTAGCAAGTCTTAATATCGGATATTCGGAGTCAAGTCGTGAGACAACGTCTGGGGCATTGACTTCATACACACCACCCCCTCTCTCATCTTGGCTTTCATAATCTTCGCTGTAATATCCTTCACTGCCACTGAATTCGCTGCGGCTCTCGTATTCGCTTCGACTCTCATAGTCGCTGATGCTGCGTGGACCACTACCATCAAGCTCGCTATCTTGATAGTATGTGGGAGTAGACGCTCCGCTCCTCTCGCTTTGGTTGTCGTCGGTTGTAGTACCGTCTTGAAACTGGTCATCGAGCTCTGTATCGAGCTCTGACTCTGTGACACCTTCATCAAAGTCTGAGGAGTCAACTACCCGTGGCGCCCTTCTACTCTTCTTGTTCAGTTCAGCTTCCGCCTCTAATGCGCGCTTTCCGTCCTCAATAAGTGTTTCAGCAAGAAGGTGACAACGCTTGAGGGATGCATTCATCTTGGCCGAAGCTTCAAGCAGAGCTCTATGCTTCTCAATATCTGATGCAAGATGCTTCTCGTCTTTAGCCCTTTTCGCCAAATCCTTCTCAGATTGGTCTTTTCCGTCGCCAGAACCGGATGATGAGCTTTCATCATCCAAATCATCCTCGTCTTCTTCTTCGTCCTCCAACTCTTCTTCATCAGAGCTTTCGTCTCCTGAATTATATTCGGCCCCTGCTTCTGATTCCGGATCTGCTTCAGACTCAATGTCCCGACTGCTCTTTCTCTTATGCTTCTTGAATTTATCGGATGACAAAAGTCCTGCTCTAGCTAAGCGACGGAACCTGCGAAGTTCGGCTGTTTGTTTTCGGATTCGACGTTCGAAGGTTTTATTGATAGCGAGCAGTGAAGCGTTGGAAATTTCGAGGTCCATAATCTGATGTCAAGGTATGTTAGGGATATCCATATTAATTCTATAATCGGTCGTTACTAACCTTTCTTTCTCGTCTGGCCGCTGCAGCGAGATCCTTTTGATGCTCTATCATGGCATGGGCACTAGATATCGCGTGCAGCGGCAAAGTTGGTGATTTCGGAGATTGGTCATATCCACTCACTCCGCTGACCGATCCAGCTCGAGCAGCCCGTACAGGTGTGAAATCGGCAGACTGTCTCCGAGAGTGCGACTGGGAGTGGATCTGTGGCGGGTGTGGCGCAGTAAAGGAGTTTCTGTTCGACGAAGGAGCGGAAGGTGGATTCGAAGGGAGATGAGGTGGAGGGTGAGACAAGTGCGACTGTTTTGTGGGAGGTGATGTTCCGAGTTTGGGACTAGCCATTAACCTAGGCCCTGTTGACGCCTGGCTACCACTAGTACTGCTGTCGGCGCGAGGAGATACAGGACGGGGATCGGGTGAGAGGTCTCGCCGTCTTGTGTTATTAGTTGGTGTAATATTGGTCTTGACATAAGGGGTAGGTTTCGAGGGGGTGATGATGGTTGTGGAAACGACGGAGCCATGTCTGGCAGAGGGAGTGAGGTGAGGTGCTGAGGTTGGAGCAGGAGAAGTGACGGTGTTGACGTTCGGATCGTCTCTGACGGGTGAATGGGAACGAGACGAAGAGCCATTGCGGGTGTCGGAAGCATAGAAAAATTTTGCTGATGATATTGGCGGTTTGGCCACTACGGGAACCTTTGCTAGGACTGGAGCTTTAGGAGCACGAAGACCTCCCTTGACGTCGCTGGCGTGGAAGAACATAGGCGACGAGGAGGAGCTCACCGTGCTGCTAGGTGTAGTCGACCGAGGTGCTTTTCCAGCTGTCATGAGACTTACTACCGAACCGGGACCTCTTCGTGAGGGGAAAGAATCGAAATTGGCATTGGGACGAATGGTCGCTGGGGAGATATCGCCAGGAATAGAGGCGAAAGAATCATTGCGTGTGATTCTAGGGGTCGGCCTGGAGATGCTTGAGCGGGAGGATATCGAAGACTGCTGGCCGGCAGGAGATATCGGATGAGCGGCCAATCGAGGCCCTGACGGCGGCCCGTGGCCCGCAGAAGGAGCCAGCGGCATTGTGAGGGACTCTGAAAGATGGAGTATGGATTAAAGACCGCGGACGGAAACGGTCAACGGTCGATTGATGAGGTTAGATGGAAGAGCGAAAGTGGTCAGGACATATGGTAGGAATGAGTCGAATGGTAGTTTTCCGGCCCGGTTTGACTTTTGACCTTTTGACTTTTGACTTTGGATTGGAATTGGGATTGGAATTTTGAAAGTGGAATTGAAATTGAAAATGAAAATGAAACCGAAGCCGAAATTGACGAAAAGCTATGGGCAGTCGCGAGTCGCAGAAAAAAAAGGGTCTTGGTGTTTTTGGCCGTCAGGCCTTAATGCCTAAGCCTTATGCTCGGTTTGAAGCAACCACTTGACCAACGGACGGGAAGTCAGTCCTTGGTACGGAGAGAGGACTGAGTTAAACTGCTCGATGCGGCGAAAGACAAGGAACCGAATATGTCAAGTCGGCGGAGCGAGAGGATTTTGAGGAAAGACGATTCAAATCGAAGGTTTTCTTCGGGAAGACTTTGAAACAGCGTCCCGAGCTTCCTTTTGTCGAGCCAGGGGACCGAATAATGCCTCGTCCCTGAAGAACCCGGTCGGGAAATTGCGATCTTTTCTCTTCTTAGCTATGTCGGACGGGAGCCGGTGAAGATTAAAGCAGAATAGAAAAATAGATATTTTATCCGGGAGATTCCTTTGGCTTTGATTCGTTAGTCAGCTGTCAGTGGAGTCCAGTCGAATGCAGCCTGGTTCCACCAGGCCAGTCGGGAATACGAATATATGTAAGTATATATGGAATTGAGGTCGAGACGGATTGATTGATTGATTGATTGATGGAGAGAAGGATAGAGGGGGGAGGAGGGATCGATGGATAGTCTTGAGAGGACCGGGTGTTATATTGGAGATGCAGTGGTGATAGTTTGGTGGGTGGTTGATGGTAGTAGTATGGGGAGGGACGGTATGGTATATTATAGTATACCGCAGAGGCCGGATGGATAGTCTCGAGAGGGTCTTTCGTCCTACGTAGTGAATAGACACCGCAGTTCTACTCACTCCACAGTCAGATCACCTCGCCGGAAAAAATCTATCGCCCTGCATCCAATACACCAGACCAGACCAGACCAGACCAGACCACCAGTGCAGTGCAGTGCAGCGAAGTGCCAGCCAGCCAGCTCGGTCGATATAATCCGGTGACGATGACGATGATGGTAAGAATAATAATAACAAACGATATCAACAATCAAATCGATCAATCGATTAATCAATCTCCGGTCTAATCGATCAATCTATCAATCAATCCATCTGACCGATACCCCAAGAGGAGGGGGAAAGGACCCTCCCGGGATTTAAAAGGAAACAGATCCAGATGATACGATGAGGGGAGACAGATCAAGCTTAGCACCAGCTCTACTCCTCCTGGTCTGGTCTGGTCTGGTCTGCTCATGCTTCCCTTCCCTGCAGCTCCCAGCTCCCATACCATGCTCCAGTCAGCCAGCCAGCCAGCCAGCTCGAGGAATGTAGAACAAAACACCAGGCATCAAGCAGGATAGGGCGCCTGTCAGTCGTGTCATTCGACCGAGTATACAAGGGCCACGCATATCGATATCTAAACAGAGGAAGGTTCATGCGCTAGGCCTGCAGGCTAAGGCCTCGACTGCGGAGAGCTCGACGAATCGATGCTCGCTGTCCCCGCAGAGGAATGTCATGCAGACATATTAATGCAGACAAACGAAAGAATGCGAATGCAATCCCTCCTCATTCTACTAGTTTGCAGCACCGGAGCCGCTGGTGGTCTTGTTGCTTCATCGTCATCATCACGATACCTGCCACACGCTGCGCACTGCGGACGAAAATGAAATGAAATTAAAAAAAAAAACACCATCGGCAGTAGCTTCACAACCTCCAAAACATATGGACACACACACATTATCCGGAATTGAATGCATAATATATGCAGCGTGAAGTGTGTCGTGGCCTGCAGCGTCTGCCGACCAGCCGCGGACCGTTTGCCTTCGTCATCAACATTAACTAGAGGGAGCTTGATTTTCACCACCGCAATGCATCCTCATGTTTCGAAACGCCCCCATTTTTCCCTTACCCCATTTCATTTCAATTTCACTTCGTTTCTGGCCAGGAAAGTGTTACTAAAAAAGGGATTCCAATAACCAACCAGCCGCACTTTTGTCGCATTTTTGGCGACACATGGGATGGCCACGTGATGGCGTGGTCCAGCCGAACACGCTTTTTCTCCTTCTCGTTATGTTTATGATTTCCTCCTGCTCCGAACGTTGCAAACATGCATGCTTGCATGACATGTTTATCCCTTCCATACTATGACTATGCATCTCGACATCGCGATCGATAGGAATTCAGTAGCTAGAAATCAGCCATGCTGAACGGCGACAGAGAATTCGTCGAGGATCTCCAGCCCCTCCCAAAGGCTGCCTCAGCTAATCATCACCAACAACAGCAGCATGCTCACATATCTCGCCAACGAGGGCGAAGGCCCACGTTCGGCCCAAGACCGGCGGCGATAGCCCCCCCACACCCACAGAAACCCCCTACTGCTGTCGCCCAAACGAGCGTCGCAAACGATGAGAATAATCTCCCTGAACCATCATCCCAATCCACTCTGAAGAAACAGCTGCTCGGCCCCTCTGTCCTCAAACCAGGGCAGGATAATGTCGACCAATCACGAGTCGCCGAAATCATATACGAAGCCTCCAAGGGTTCCAAATATTTCGTTAATGAATCGCGAAAGGATTTGGAGCTTACGAAGCGCATCGATCGCATTCTCAAGAAGAAGGCCGACCTCGAAAAGACCGATACTTCAGCCGACGTCAAGAGGGCAGATGCGTACATCGCTGCGCTGGAACTGGAGAGAGATCTGTCGCAAACGATTATCCATGTCGACTGCGACGCCTTTTACGCCTCCGTCGAGGAGTTGGACCGACCGGAACTAAAAACCGTACCTATGGCCGTCGGAAAGGGCGTTCTCACAACATGTAACTACGAGGCTCGTAAATTCGGTGTTCGCTCAGGCATGGCTGGCCATATTGCTGTCAAATTATGCCCTCAACTCGTCTTCCTTCCCCTAAACTTCGACAAATACAATGCCAAAGCGAAGGAAGTGCGAGAAGTGCTCGCTAGATATGATGAAAGATTCGAAGCCGCTAGCTGCGACGAAGCATATCTTAATATCACGTCTTACTTGGAAAAACATAATCTAGAACCCGAGGAAGCTGTAGAAAGGATGAGACGGGAAGTCTTCGAGCATTCGAAGCTCACAGTTTCGGCGGGGATTGCTCCCAATGCGCGCATCGCGAAGATTTGTTCGAACAAAAACAAACCGAATGGCCAGTTTGTATGCCTTAATCCAAGATCTATGCGCATGATGAATTGAAAAATTTTCTTTGCTAACTTTTTTTCACCAGCGTGTGGGTAACGATCGTGGGACGGTCTTGTCATTCATGAGATCACTCCCAGTACGCAAAGTCAACGGTGTTGGCCGAGTCTTCGAACGAGAACTTGAAGCCGTGGGAGTCAAGACTTGCGGCGACATCTACCCTCTAAGAGGGCTACTATTAAAGGTTCGCTAAAGGCAGTGTCTAGCGAAAGTTCATTTCTAGCATTCTAACGCTTTCTTTTTTTTCCCCTCCCGTCGGTTTTCTTGACAGCTTTTTGGCCAAAAAGCCTACGAATTCTTGATTTCCGTCTTCTTGGGTCTCGGTAGGACCGTCATCCGTCCAGCCGAAGAATACATCCGCAAATCCATCGGTAGCGAATCGACCTTCCCGGATCTAGAGGGGACTGTAAATCTTAGAGAAAAACTCAGAAAAACCGCAGAAGTCCTCGAAGAGGATCTAACGAAAACGGAGCTGCAGGGTCGTACGCTTGCGTTAAAAGTCAAGATGTTCACATACGAAGAGGCGATTCGACAGAAACCCTTGCCATATCCGATTTGGAAAGCTGGGGATGTGTACGAATATGCATTGCCTTTGTTGACCAAATTGGAAGAGGAATACAAGCCAATGAAACTTCGGCTGATGGGACTTAGGATGACTAATCTGTCAAGTAGAAAGAAAAGTGATAATAGTGGGAACAACTTTTTCAAGCCTATTCTGGTCAAAAAGAGAAAGCTTGGGGCTGAACATCAGGTGGAAGAAAAGTGGGAGGAATGGCCGGAAGAGGAATGGGGGAAGTACGATGAGGCGGGGTTTGAAATAAGGCGTGAAGATGACGTGGAAATGGATCCCGATGAACTGAAATACTTTGACGGGCTAAGAAGCGACGACTTGCTCGGACTCGAAGGTGGTGATGACGAAGAACAAGAGGAGGCTTCTGACAACGAGAAGAAGAGAAGCGAGGGGGGAGAGGAAGAGAAGGAAGAAATCTACTGGCCATGCCCGATATGCGACCTTCCACAGGTAGCTGAAGATAAGGCATTCAATGATCATGTGGATTTCTGTCTGTCGAAACAAACTATTAGGGAAGCAGTGCGGGAAGGCGATGGCGAGAGAGACACCACGCCTGTGGCCCAATCGCCTAGTAGAATGGGGGCATCTGCTTCGCCAGAGAAGGCAGCTATGAACGCTGTTTTTAAGGACTACAAGCAGATTGGAAACCACAGGAACCCGCTGCCCTCACGAAGAGGGAGGCCTAGAGGGAAAAGAAGAAAGATCTAGTTAATCATTTGTTTGTACATATTGGTGTTTCTTTGGCCAATTCGGTGTATAGTTTTTGGACGACAGGTTTAACAAGGTGGAGTTTGTGCTATTCTCTTACTAAGATCTTTCATATGAATTTATGATACATTATCATCCCCGAGACTTTGGAGCAGTGAATCTGGTAGTAAACAGTGCTTCGTGATAGTTGTGGTTGTGGTCTACTGAGCTGCTTTGATTGCCAACCTCGTCTCGAGGCTGCTATTTCATAACCACTCACTCACTTCACCTCGCCCAAACAGCTCCCCACGGCATGATCCTTCCAACGTTCTAACCACAACCTAAAACCAAGCATCGCCATCGCAGCTTCGTTGGAGGAGGGATACTGGTAGGATGTCTACGCCCCAGCCCATTCCACAGCGGTTGACGCCTTCAGCTACTGCAGCCCAACGGTCCTCTCCTTCCCCATCTTTACCCGTTGGCTCTCCACGCCCGCCCACAGCCGGGTCCCTAGACCCACCCACTCCTCGCCCATCCCAGCTACCTTTTCCAGGCGTTTCCCCCGCCGAGCAACCACCAGCTTTCTCTGCCACCGCTACCATAACAACAGACGATGGCTTCTCAACCCAACAGGCTCCAAGCCAACAGCCCCCGTTCCTGCCCTTCTTCACATTAATCCAAGACGCGACCACCTCCTCCCACTTCCACCCAACGGTCCGCTATGTTTTCTCCGACGACGAATTCGACCCTCTCGCCATCCTTCCCGGTCCACCACCACCCACCCACTCCCCCTCAGCCCCAAACAGTCTCTCCAACTCCGCCGCCGCAAACCAAACACTCGGCGGCGCCAACACCGGTGGGAATAACTCCGGTTCCGGCAGCCAGGCGGACGTAGATAGCAACTCGTCCGGTCACTTTTCGAAACCCGGCGGTAGTCGCAGCGGTAGATACAACGAACGGGTTATATTAGTTGACGTTGCGGCTGATGGACAGGGGATACTCTCCGCGCATAGTCTGAGCCCCGAATGGCAGGTTGGTGGGGTTAGTGTTACAAAGGCGCCTACTTGGATGAGTGATGGGGATGGTACTTCGACTACTACTGGAGATGTTGGAGATGGTGGGTTGATGTTGACGATTGAGGGTGTAGGGAAGGGGAAGAGGAAGCTACCTGGCACGGGTGGGATTATGGATCCAGTAACGAAAGAGAAGAAGGGCAGCATAGAGACATTGGAGGAACTAGTAGGGTTTTACCAAGAGAGATTGGAGAGGCTACAAGGGGTAGTCGATTGGGCAGAGGGAAGAAAGGTCGTGGAGGGAGATGCCGCCGTACCGGCCCCTGGAACGACTGGAGAAGGTGTAGGCAGTTGAAAGGGATATGATGATGGACATTTTGAAGTTTCCATTTCGCCATGACAGGCAAGACATGAGAATCCGGCCTCGTCAAGGATGCCAATAGGTCATTCGCATAGTATTGGAGGCGGGCAGTGACACTTCTCCCCCTCTCAAGGCGATATCGAAGGATATCGAATCAGGCCAGCTCTTGCTAAAGCCGACGACTAGTGCCACACTTGCTTTAAACTTGAATGGCATCTTGATCCCTCCAACCATATCATTCTAAGGAGGGCATGAACATAGTTGCTACAAGAGACTATATTATTGGAGGGAGCCAAAGGATACCCAAAAAGAAACGCCTCGCATATTTTCCAGAGATGCTGAGAGAAAATGTTATAGTACAGATGGTAATCAAAAACATAACCACCAAAGCCAAAATCGCCAATTGAATGTACAAACCTGCACAGCTAGCCTCACCGAACTCTCCAGCTATCCAGGCGGCTGATTAATTTGGCACGTGTATAAGAATATACAATGAATGAAAAGCAGCTTCCCATCTTCCAAACCCTCCAATGTTAACCAACCTCAGGCCCTACCCGAGCAACTTCCCATTTCTAACCGTAAAGTCTACTTCACTTCTTCGCCGCCTCCTTAGCAATCCTCTCCAACTCCAACCTCTCATCCTCTCTAGCCTCTAACTCCTTAATCCAAGCTCTATTCTTCTCCTTCGCCTTCTGCTCCGCCACTTTGGTCTCCAAATTCTTCCGCGCCGCATGTTTATCCGCATAATAATAACTCCCACCGACCATAGCCGCAACAGTAAACGCCTGGGCGTAAATTCTACGCCTGAACATCTTATTCGTGTACTCCCTATCATTCCCGGCACGGATGGAACGGGAGGCGCGGTAGAGGGCCCAGCAGGTCAATGCCATACCCAGCGGGATAAGTGGCTCGTCCGTTATCCGGCGGAAGAGTTTTGTCGTTCTCGAGGTTTCGTAGAATTCTCTGTGAGAAACGAGGGGGGGTTAGTATATGTTGCCGAATAGGTTCCGATCGTTGGTGGGGGCGTGTGTGACGTACTCGTTGCCCTCGAAGGAGGAGGGCATCTTTGGGTCCTCTGGAGCTGGCATTTTGGATGATTGGTCGTGGAGATGGGGATGGGATGGTTCGATTGGTGATGTCTAAAGAGGGTTTATCGGAATGGGTTATATTGGCATAGTCGTTGGAAAGGACGGATGGAGCTACAGGGAGGGTGGAGTGGAGAGGCTAGTTCGATGCCGGGCAGTCTCGTGAGGTTGATATGATGCGGCGGCGTGGTGGTTAAGCGAAAAATCAACGACATCATCACTTTTTCAGGTACAATTTGCAACAAGGCTAACGCGATGGACTATTTTATATTCACGCTCCTTTCTCAAGATTTCTTTTAAATCTACACAAGAAAAGGATAAAGAAAAATAAAAATTATACAAATTCAAGAAATATTGATATTTAGAGGATTGCTCAAGCCGTTGAGAGGATAATATATAATATACCGTAGTTAATTACGTTAATCTCGACCAAAGAGTATACACACATACTTGGAGTGCTTTTTCTCCATGCATCTCCCAAGTTTGGAAGGCTCGTTTATCTTCATCCTGCATGATATAAATACCACCGGGTACAGACTTCGGCACCCCGCCTGCAAGAGCGAAGATAGTTCATACATTGTCTTGTGAACCAGAGCTGGCCGAAGCCCATACCCCGCACTAGATATGAAGCGGCACAAACATATTAATTAAAAAGGGAAAATAGGATGGCTGGCATGCATATGACTGAGCTGTCTCAAAAAAAGCGGGAAGTAACGTACGTAGCCGGCAGCCTCAAGATATCTTGACTACCCACTCCACATTTCAATATACTATCCCCAAACTGGAAATATGCGACTGCGATGGCTTGCATGCTGGATTATCAGACTGTCAGGGCGGTTGATTATCCGTGAGCCTATGATACTCTCTGAAGAAGACATCTGTTGTGATTAAGTAGCCAATCACTTATGGATATTTCAAGAGGTATGGTCTCGCTTGAGGGGAACCTGGAAATTTTTATGGCCGCGCAACGTTATAGATTTACATATATAGGCATATATTTTCAGTCATATAAACGGTCGAACCCGGGGTCGGAGCGTGGGATAATTGGGGGTACGATGATCCGCTCTATCATATCAACTGGATTTCGGCCTTCTATGAGAAATACGGGTTTAGAAAATTATAAAAGGATGAATGAGTGCTTGTCCCAATAACTATAGTTTTGAATCTTTCTTATATACCAGCCATTTTTATAACCCTTTCTCAAATAAATTACCACAAAAAGCCTTCTAAGGGTTGTGCTAAAATTCAAAAATGAAGCTCTCAATCATCGTCCTCTCCGCTATTGTAGCGGTAGCATCGTCGTACCCTAGCTCGCCTGATGGTATGACTTCAGTTCTTTACGTCCCATTGATATCCATCTCCTTCAACGCTTGCAAAGCCTCCTAGTGATTATTTACTGACATAGCTTTTAGCCAAGTCAGAAGGTCGAGAAATTGCACCCGCCCAGATCCAGCTAAATGACGAACAGCCTATCGCCCAAGGTAAGTGAATGTTAGGCCCGTTGAAGGCAGAGGGTGGTGCTGCGCAGGAGACAATTTACTTACAAAATCTAACTCTAAAAAAAACAGACAAAACTCCCAAGCCAACCGTCGCAGACAAATTTGGTAAAATGTCAAGATGCGGCCAACGTAAGTTGCCCTTAACTCCAACCTCGTTTTGAAACAGATCCAGCGCGCGAGGCTCGTCTACGCATTCACGTATACGCTAATCTTTTATTTGTTGCGACTAGCCTGCGACTATGATCTCGACTGCGAAGGTGGCGGAATTGGGCATTGCTATGCATGTTTTAGAGGGCAGTGCAGTTAAGCATCAGAGTAGGAATATTGAATAGAATGTCAAGCAGTTGTGTTATAGTTGGATTTAATACATAAATACCCAAGTCCATACTAACTTAATACCGGCCACTTTCTTGTCATCTGGAACCAATCCCGAAACCTTTAAACGGAATAGAATCTAGAAATGCGAGAAATAATCTATAGGGGATGGGTGCATAGAGAACTTAGCACCCCGTGTGAACAACGTTGGTGCATTATATAAGCCTTCTGGGCAACGTTGTAATTCGAAAACTTCCAACCAACGAATTTTGAGACGGCCTATTATATTATGGCGCATTGTAATAGCACACTTTTTCATTTACCTGGCTTCAATCTGGAGCAAGTATTTTATTATCAAAGGGTTTTAAAACACTAACATATTATGCAAATTTTGGGATAAAATAAGAGACTTGTGCGCACATGTGTGTGTTGGCGTCGACTTAGAGCCGTACTGTAAGTAGGTAGACCAGTACTAAGCGTGGATTTTAACGTGGAGGATACAAATACGTATGCGTTCTCTTCCTAGAGATATGTTCAAGCTGGGGTAGACGTGCTGCCCAGTTGCCGTCAGGGCTAGGATTACGACCTCCAATACGTATATGCTACACAAAGCCACATTCTTTCGGGCTCTCTACTGATAACCCGGCCTACGGATCCCGGCAATATACCACCATCTTCTCACTTCTCACTCTAGCTCTTCTTTCCTTCTTTGAAATTCCCTTCTTTCTTTTGTCAAAAAAGGAAGCCCTATACGTCCTTTTACAACTTTTCTGAATATTCTTAGTAAAATTTAAACTATCGGTATACCGCAGCTGTATAGATATATGACTATATCAATACGTATTAATACCTATAGCCTAACTGGTGTGTGAAGCTCGGACACAACAAACTCAAGCTCAAGGCTCATATATAGCTATATAGTACCTCAGTGTTAACCATGATTATATCACCAATTCCCGCGAGGTCGGGCACGATATCGATCTCCATACCTCGCCTCCTATGTTTAATAGAAATAGCAATATTCTTTCTCGGCGTGGCCTCCGTTGCCGCCCAAGTTGAAAGTTCAGCTTGGGGCCTCGATATAGTCCCTCAAACCACAACAGCCACCCCGAGCCACCGCGAGACCACCCCGAGCCAACCTACACATACAGTTCCGGATCCGACGCAACCTTCAATGTTTGAACCCTTTGATTGCCCCCCGGACATATTCTTCATCAAAGGAAGCGAGATTGTTGCATTCGACTTTAGCACCATAAATATAAACACAGGCGAAAACTTCAACCAAACTGTCGACAGCGTGCTAAAGAAAACCGTCATGCCGCTGAAGCCGCAACATAACGAATCTATAGGTCAGATAGGCGCTATCGGCTACAACCCTCTTGACAATTACCTGTACGCGGTGGACAATACGAACTTGAATCTATTGAAAATAGCAGCCGACGGATCTGTCAGAAAAGTTATGCACTGGTTAGGCCTTGCGGGTTCCAAACTGGGAGATATCGACAACAAGGGCAAATTTCGAATTTCTGATGGGATTGGGGGTGCATCTTCTGGAATCAATGTTAACGATCGGATGAATTTTGTAGAAATTGATTTGAATCCTCACCTTGGAGCTTACGGTACAGTCTTAAGAGCGGAGGTCCACCCCATTCTATATTCGCCTCCAGGTCCCGGGCTAGGGGATTGGGCATCTATTGCTGGGGGCAACCTAATGTGGCTGTTCAACTCACATGAGGGGAAAGAAACTATTCTATCAATAGATCTCAATCCTTTGGAACGTGCTAACACAACACCATGGGCGGAATGGAATCCAGATGGACCGGACATACAAGGCACCAATAATGATTGGAATTTCTGTGTTGCAAAAGATTCTGGACAGGTATTTTGTATGAGAAAAGATGGCGAGTTCCGGGTGATCGGTGGTTTGCAACCTGAGACGGATTGGGCCCCTAGAGTCCTTTCGGGATCTCGGATTCCGAGTGGAGAGCTCCAAGACATCTCCTCAAATGCGGCGCATTGCGCTCGGAGTAGCACTGGCTTTCTTGAGACGAGAGCTAGATGGTCAGGTGTAAAGGGGATCGCACCTGTTGTTTTTCAACAATAATCCTCGCCGGCTGGCTTGGCTTCGAGATGTATTTCACGGGTTTTTTACGCTTCAATTCTCACGTCGGTCTGGTTTCACGCGTTAGCTATATTATTCATTTCAATGTTACTTTGCGATTATAGATGTACATGTACATATGTTGTATGCACGGGTATGTAAACTAATGGGCTACCTCGCCTTATTACTTCTCTGTAGCCATGATTCTATTCCGAAGGTGACAGTGTTTAGAAAATAGATAGAAAATTTGTGTGCCTGAACGGAAACGTTATAACGTTAGTAAAAGCATAGTTGATCTCAGTTGCTGCCCTGACGTAGGGGAGTATGCATGGTTGGTCATGCATGTAAATGACAAAGGTGTTAGTAGCATGGTTTTTACTTGAGACATAGCGAGCATATATATCCCATATATGTAAATAGATATCTGTTACTTTATTTCCTCTGGTCAGCTACCTAGTATAGGACCGATGAATCGTAGCCTAGGTTGCCTAAGTTCACAACGCTGATTATATATATGATCAATCGTCATGCTTGAAAGAGGTGAGGTTCATGAATTCAGCTAAGCGGGAGCCTAGTCAGAAAAATAGGTGAATAGGGCCTATAGGGCATGCTTTAAGTCTTTTACTTTCCTTTGAACCCGAACCTGAATGAACCCTATATATATAAACCTTTTGAGCCGGTTTTCCTCACAATCATATATTATAATATAATCACCTTCGACCAACCAATTGCAAAACTAGATTTATAAAATATATTTTTGGGGGACACGGGGTACCGGTGCGACACAACGGATAATAATTTATTGATTCGATGGAGAAAGGCCCTTCTTTGAAGCCTTGTTCTTTGGTAAGTATCAGCACACAGAAAGAATGTTGTGTTTTGGAAGTTTCATGAGTTGTGGCCCTTTGGCCGTGAATCTTGTGATTTAAGCGACTTGTGCTGCAGCCTAGCATGCACTGTGCTTCGATTCGCGTGAAGTGCATGTTCTTTTACCATCGGGCTCATGGCAGTCGGATGTTCTTATCCGAATCTGTGTGCTCTCGCTCGCTTTCATTCTTTGGGGAATTTAAACCAAGCAGGGCAAGTGGGATATCATGTGCGACCTCAGTTCCGGCGGCGCCGTGTAGCACCCCGGAACTAGACCAGTTTAACCTATACTACTGGCGCTATAGCCTTGATCTGGAGCGCTGTAGCTAGCTATATTAGACATGGCTTTAAAGAATTAGACAGAATACGTATCCAGACTCTCGTTTTAACTACCATTTGGGACTCGAGCTACCGTTAACTAATTCCAGAAACGAAGAGGCTCTCGACTCGAGGCGAAAAGTGGCTTCGGCGCCTAGATGTCGCGGTGGGAGCCTAGAACTCGCTTTACTTCGGTGAAACCGGCGTCGTAGGATTTTTTTTCGAAGCGGTCACCAAATGTGGTAAATTTATCAATGACTGGGTTGTTCCCCTTGAGATATATCGAAAAGAATGATGAAGTGAATCATGGGGATTTCGACAGAGCATTCGAACGCTTGGGTAGTTCGAGGCGATAATATTGGTACTATTCCAGCAACCGAGCACGATGATGCATGTCTCTACCTAACCATCGGTATGGGATTGATGAAAGTATATATTAGCGTGAGCTAACTAAAATCGTTCTAGTCCGTTAGTTGAAGAGGAATTGATTATAATACCTGAGTTCAGTACCCAACCTAACCCTTTATAAGTCTTTCTATAAGTATATAGCTGGCCGGAATTTGGGATCCGAGGAACTTTATATAGATCCGCCGGTTGATCGGTGATCGTACGTGTATATATATATCGATGACTAGCATTGGCAATACGATTTAAGTTTTTAATTATCCAACATTGGTTGTACTAACGTTCATAGTATCGCGGTATATCGATAACGGATAGTAAAGCAGGGACTAAACAGTACCTGGTAAGCCAGCCTTGTAGATGTCTGGTTTAGTGGGTAGGATCAATTCCGAGAGTGTCAAAGTGGGCCAGTACAGCCTGTAGCCTTTCAGATAGCCTAGTGTTTAGGGCGGGTTTCGACTTTCCGAACATAGTTTCCGCAAAGTGTGCCATTGACGTTGGCGCCCCACAAACACCGAACGTGCAGATAAAAGTCCGAATGTATGATTACTATACACACAGCCCTTTGACAGCCTTGCACAATAGTGTATATCCCAATCGCTTGTATCCGCGCCTCATACACCTTCATTCAATATTCAATGGGTAAATTCCGTATCAGTTGCGGCACCCCATGCCCGTTCGCAACCAAAGTTCTGGAGGCCCACCGTGAATCGGGATTATATTAGAATATATTATTATTAAATTCTAGTATATTTGCATATTAAGATTAAATCTTTTAAATATTGCGCGGCGCAAAAACAGGTCCATGGCCATTAACTTTATAATTAAATTCCGGTTGTTCTCTTAGCAATGTCATCCGATGCAGTGTATTCGTAAGTATTACCATACTTAGCGCCGATTTTATAACCTAAAATGACATAAAGTCTCTGAGTTCTGTCCCTTCTAGTTAGCCTTGAGGCTAGAATGCAAAATGTCTTTTTGAAGGGCTAAAGATTCATGGACTTATGCGGTCTTGTGGGCCTGCCGCGTGCCTACTAAAGGATAAAACAGTTAACTGGCCTCGCTGCTAGGAAATGCAAAAATAGAGGAGCCGAACAAGGATTTGGGTTATAATATTACCTTTATCGTTTTTTATTTTGTCTTTGATTTTATAGCACAGTTAGTTGCATCAGTAGTCAGAAAACATAAGCTGTCAACGTTCCAATGACCCGGCAGCTGCAGACTAACTATGACAAAAATGAAAAGGTACAAAATAGATCGAACTATTACATAAGTATGTAATATCGACGATCCGATTTCGAGGGTATATGGACCCCGCTATGGATTGCCGTAACTGGTCAAGTATGAACGGATATCCGGGCCCCATGTTCGCTCGTGGGTATAGCCTTCGCGCTTCGCACATTCGCACTCTGTTATAGAAACCAGATTTTCGATATTACACACACGCTAGCACTTCGCTTCGAGGCTAGGTAGATACGAAAGGATTCAGTTTCAAAACTAGTAAACTCGGTGTTTCGGTTCCGCACTGCGTCGATGGGTAAGAATATCCGTCTATCGATTATCTTAGCCAGAAATATCCCAAGTCGACCAGGTATATTCTCGGAATCTTGAGATCTTAGAAAGGTCGATATACCAATTATGCAGAAGAGCGTTTACATCGGGGATTTCACTATGGGGTTTAGGACTTCTTGGTCAGTACTCACGTGTAGGGTCCATTATTGAAAGTTAATCCTCTAACTTGGAGATGTATCGACGCCGTAGGGTCTATATAAACCTTGGCTCACGATCCCAATTACACACCTTTCTCGACCAGAGCGCACACATTCCTTCCATTGCTCATAGCCAACTTCACAGCCCCGACGGCATTGCATAGAGTACTCACAGTCTTTCGTTTTACGATAACGATCTTTCGTCTTCAAACCCACCGCTCTTTTTAGATTCCCGCTGTCTACAACCCTATTCGCACAATGTATTCGAAAATCTCCTCCCGTGCATTCGTTGCAGCCGTCCTATTCGGAGTTTTGCAACCGGTCTCCGCACATGTCCGTTTCGTCGACGTCGTCGGAAACCAAAACCCAAGCGCCCACGGTGAAAAACTCGGCCATCTTTCCTGGATCGAAGTGAAAGACCACGGACCAGGGCAATACCCCGCACAATGGGACACCACCGTTTTCAGCAACCCAATCCTCCCAGCCGTGGATTGGAGTCCTCATAAGAATTTCCCACGCTACTGGGTCGACGGAACCTGTGGTGCCTCCCTGCACAGCGAAAACGTTTACTACATTGCAAACCCGCATCGTGATGGTGTGGCATGGGCACCACCTCATTTAGATCCTCATGGTCAGGCTATGGGAGACCATAGAAGCCTTAATTTCTTCATGGCCTCCATCCCCGTTCCAGCCTTCTTGGAAACAGCGGCTGAGACGGAGCAGAAGGCTTTGGCTGGTAAAATGGCAGAGGTTACTCCAGGTGGTTGGCTTGAGATTACAACCTTCCAAGTTAATGACGATGGTGCTGGGCCATTCAGGTAAAGATCCTTAATGCGTACTATACGGCTTTGAGAATCATAAAAGCTCTGTTTCTAATCCTTCTAATTAGATGCCGTATCGATGGAACCGCCACTGGTGCTCACTTTGGTAGTTGGATCGAAGTCATAAACCAACCACCCGGTGTCAAGGAACACTATTCCGTCCATCCAGCTACTAACGCCCAGACTCACAAGCTAAGGGTCAAAATCCCACAAGATGTTAAGTGTGAAGTGAAGGCCGGCAAATATCAAAATATTTGTGTGATGAGATGTGAAAACTACGCCGTACGGACCCCAACTTGTCAATTCCTACCCTCAAGTTATCGTACCTGCTAACGTGCATTTTGATATAGGTTAACGGACCATTCGGTGGTTGCATTCCATTCAACGTCGTTTATCCAAAGAAGGCCGATGCCCCAGTGCCTAAGAAGATCGAGAAGAAGCCAGCCAAGCCTGTCAAGGGAAATCCAGGATATGATGTCAGCGAAAACACCTATGCGGAGATTGACTACGGCAAGGGCTATAGAAAGAGAGGCCTCGAGCAAAAGAAGGTCAGGCGTGAGAGCATTGCCAAGGAGGCTCAAGAAGAAGACTAAGTGGAGGACTGTCCGGTGCGGTGGATACCATGGATTGCAACATATCCAACTTGACGATTTGACGATTTGACGATATCATGGCCCCATAAGATTATGTTCTTTACGATTATATATATGTTCATGGATATGCTATAGATATAAGCCAGATTTTACAAGAGCTAGAGTTAGCTAGCCGCTAACGTTATAACTGGTATGGCAAAGAGTCACTCTTTGGGCCATAATAGATATTCCAAATTCTAGACTAGAGTTCCACAATTAATCCACGAATTTAACATAGATTTGAATAGACGCTACTTCATTTAACTCGCGAATACATAATTGGTATATGGCTGTAAGCAATTAAACCACTATACACTGTTTGTGGTGAACTTTCACCACTTAACCAAGCATTGCATTGCATTGGCTCTATATTCGAGTCGCTTGACAGAAGTTTAAGGCAGCTGCAGCGCTCGCGCGAGCAAACCCGGTTTACGTAAACTCCGACCCGACAAAAAGTCGCCCAATGGATCCTTCACTCCTCACATTCCCGATGCAAAAAGTTTGAAAGCTCAACTTTAAGCTAAGCTACCCCTGTTTTCCCCATTGCGAGAACCTTCGAACACACAGCAAAAGCTCTACAACATCTCGGGGTTCGTTCTGCTATATAAAGTCTCTCGACCGCGGTAACTTCGAGTGTATCTTGGACCACCGATCAAACCAAATTTCCTGCGCCCGCTTTTTAAACCAGTTCAAGGTATTGGGACCCGGACTCCGAGCTTCTACTCGACTCCTTTGAAGCTTTCCTGTGCAGCTGCAGGGACCCGACCAGCGAAGTGCTGCGACGAAAATACCACACTCTCAACGCATAGTTCCGAATATCGGATATATATATAACCGTCACAATGGTCTACATCAGACCGTTCAACGTTGAACAAGTACGCTTCCCATATCAAATTTATATATATTTTTTGTACAGAACTCCAAATTTACACAGGAATCTAGTGGATGGACAAATATGAAACAAAATGCACCAACAATATCGCCGAAACCTGCTGCGACTCCGTCTCCCTCGCGGAACTCATATCTTTGACCTCAAACACCAATCATTCCCACACCGAAACCCCATTGATGCTCTCTCTATCTAAAAAACGAGTTCGTCCCACCCTTCTTAGATGTAAAACCAAAACGTAAGACCTAGGAACTAACGAAATGGCACCCACAAGCTGGACTACGGCCACATCCGCGGCTCCCCCACTCTCCTAACAAACATCTCAACTCTCTACTCCAACCCATCAAACCCATTCCCCTTCTCCCAGATCCTCATAACCCCAGGCGCAATCGCCGCAAACTTCTTAGTATTCTACACCCTCGTCCACCCTTCTCACCATGTAATTTGCATCCACCCGACCTACCAACAACTCCACACCGTCCCCGCATCCCTGGGCGCCTCAGTCTCGCTTTGGAAACTGCAAGAAACCGAAACAAGCTGGACCGCCGACATTGAAGACTTAAAATCCCTAATCGTCCCCGGGGCAACAAAACTCCTGGTATTGAATAACCCCAACAACCCAACCGGCGCCGTCCTCCCGTTGGAAACCCTGATGGAAGTCAGGCGTTTGGCGGAGAAGTACGATATAACGGTGCTAAGCGACGAAGTTTACTCACCTATCTTCCATTCCTCGAGTGATCCGCCGCCGCCGTCGTTTTTGACGCTTGGTTATAAGAATACCATCGTCACGGGGTCGTTATCGAAGGCGTACAGTCTGGCTGGTATCAGGGTCGGATGGATCGCTTCCAATAATCCGGATATTATAGAAGTACTCGCCCAGGCGAGGGATTATAACACAATCTCTGTATCACAACTGGATGATACGGTAGCCGCCTACGCTCTCTCCCCAACCGTGAAGAGAGCTCTAGTGAAGCGGAACATCGACCTCTGCGAACGGAATCTAGAGATCCTAGACACATTCGTAAAAAAATACCCAAATAACATGAGTTATATAAAACCCGTCAGCGGGACGACGGCATTCGTGAAGTTTTTGAACCCGAGGAGCGGGAAGGTCGTCGATGATGTTAGGTTTTGCGAGGCGTTGATTAGGGATACTGGGGTTTTGTTCGTGCCTGGTGGGCATTGTTTTGGGGTCGATGAGGGGGAGTTTAAGGGGTATGTGAGGATTGGGTATGCTTGCTCGACGGATAGTTTGAGGTTTGGGCTGATGAAGGTTGAGGCTTGGATTGAGGGTGGTGGGATGGACTTTGTCTAGGTATACCCTCGTACACAGGGGGTACGCGCACACAGACCTCGCGATCGTGGGAATAGGTTTTCTATATACGGCTGAGTTACTAAGGAGTGGAGAGAGGGCTTAATGATTGATTTGCTTTGGTAGTTCATTTGATAATTATAATAGTTCGCTTAGACGAAATAGAATCGCCCATCTAATAGAAAGAGCACCCTTTGCGAAACAGTAAACGCCACGCCATGATAACAGTGTAGTCGAAAGCAACAGACGGCGTAGTTGAAGAAGCAGAGTAAGAGAAAAACGCCTGCAAATGCACATTCAGCTCGCTATAATTGCATAAGAGAAAAAATAAAACCTCTGCTATTCACGAATCCTCCGCCGTAAAAACAAAGATTGTCGAGGTAAAAGAAATAATCAGAAAGAGTCCAGATATTCAATCAAAACCTCCCACTATTGTTGCCCATCCCTTGCTTCTCCAGGCTGCTGGGCAGCCCTGGCTACCATCAACCTGACCCTTTCGAGGCGTGTGAGTTCCGTCTGTTGCAATAATTGGACGACACGACGGTTTAGCTCCTCCACGCGGGCAAGGTACTCCTCCGGAAGTTCACCCTCTGCCATTTCCTCGCCCTTTATCCTTGGGTCCTGGTATTGCCGTTAGTTGACGAGTTAGCGAACGAATTCGGTGCATCCGCCTCAGCGACTTGAGCCTATGGGTAGGTAAGGGGGATTAGATAAGGTAGACGAATAAGGGCTTCAAGTAAATAGAGTCGGTGGGAATAGGAATGGCATCGAAAGAAAAAGAGGTAGAAAGGAAACATCCAAGAAAGAACGAAGTAAACTAAAGGGGTGGAAACGGAAGTCCACTGCCACAGGAGTAAGAACGAAAGAGAAAGAGAACAGAAATATAAAATAGCCAAAAGGAGGGTCCAGGTCCGGTGTTAGTGTCCAAATCCAGATCCAAGTCCAGGCTTTCAGGTCTCCGGTCCCGCATTAGGTTCTCCGTCGAATTGCAACTGAGGATCAATCAAATCGCCACCCTCTTGATCAGGCAAAAAGCCGCCGAAAACGAGCCCTTCACGAGCCCCTCGGTCAGCCCTAACAACTTCCGCTTCCTCCTGAAACTCCGGCTCCGGCGTGGGATCTGGTGCAACAGGCGTAGGGTTCCAAAGCAAAACCGAATCTCTAGTCATATGAACGACAGGGAAAGCAAGCGACGTAGGAAAAACGGTGGTAGGAGCGGACTAAGCGGCTACCTCGAACTTCTGACGACACATTGGGCACAACCCCTTAGCGGATTCTTGGTTGATCCAGGAAAGGATGCAGTGCTATAAAATCCGTATTAGCGATTCAGGTCCGTCTATAACCTGTGTAATGAAGAGGGTGACTTACCAAGTGGAAAGAATGTTGACATTTTCCGACGACTAAATCAACACTCGTATTAGCATTAATTCCCAATGTAAAAAGGCATACAGAGGAGTTAGGTAGGTTGATATACGTACTCAAAGGACAGTCATCGCCTGGGTACTTGCAGTTTGGGCAGCAGCCGTCAAAATCGACGCGGCAGATACCACAAACCTCATCTTCTGGCATATCCCAGCGCCAGGTAGCGACGGCGTGCCATTCCTTGATCTTGACCTTCATTTTGGCTCTTGCTTTCGTGTGGTTGCGATTTGCTTTTGGTTCTTGTTTGTGTAGTTCGACTGATGTTCGTGATATCGATAGCTTGAGGGAGAGGAGAGAGGAGGAAGAGGAAGAGGGAGGTGTAGGCTGGGAGGGACTGGTATTCCACAACGGGTGACGCAGCCGTACAACACGACGAATCTGTGGTTCGCTTTAGGCTGGAGCCCAAGAGGGTATATATACGGTAGAGTAATGATGCGTAGGTAGACGTCAATGGACAGAGGGGATGGGACCAGAGCCGCAGCTGTAGCTGTAGCTAGGTTTGCGGTTGACGTTGGATGGTCAAGCGTGGTGTTGTTGCGCGTGGTCAGCTTTATAGCTCGTGTTGCCAACGCCCTTTCACACCACGCACTGCACATGGAGCATCAACGTATATTAACGTATCAACTGGCCTTGAGACTAGAGTATTAAGAGCTATGGGCTCGGGATTTTTTAAGACTACTAGCTACTGGTTACTATTTTTGAATCTGGTTCGGAAATCTATTGCTGGGTATTGAATTAAACGCATCTTTCCAAGGAAGAGGTCAAGCATATCGTTGTCTGAACACCTATTAATCCACAAGGAAGAAATCCATTCCATTCAATCCACCCGTGTGCCCACCTGTGGCCTAGTGACATACTAGAGGAACCACTCATATATATCGTGCAACCGATGGACCTCGAGATCCAATGCGGATCTGGCTATTACAAGTGAGCCTTGTGGGTAACTCCACCCTCCCACGTCGACTGTGGTTCCAAGGTCTGCCACTGCGCTACACTCCCAGCTTCTACACACACCATATTCTTATACCCTTCCTTCGGCTGCCAGTCTCCAATCTTCTCCACGCCATCACTGTACGGATTCCACAATACAACATCCTCCAATCCGGTCTTTGTAACCGTATACAATGGCTTATCACCTTCCGAAACCGTGATCGCGTCTGGTGCAGACTTGTATACTCTGTCCGTTTGACTTGTGATCTTGATGACTTCGGACGATTCTTGGTGTTCGGTACCACCGAGGGTTTTGTCGCGGTAGGTAAGGCTGTTGAGGCCCTGGACTCCGATTGTCGAGACGTCCTATTTTTGTTGTTGAAAAGAATACATTAGCAACCTCTTCCAGACATATTTCACTTCTTTCTAGAAGTATGCGTAAATAAAAGTATATGACGGGAAAGCATACCGGTATCCGCAAGTATGTGTGGAACAAAACGTTAAAGTCGAACGCCCCGCTACCAGAATTCTGCACCACTATCTTGGTCTCCAAACTACTCTCCCTCAGAGTAACAGAATAAATCAATCCGAAATCATAAGCCCACTTTGCTTTGGTTTCCCCATCCAGACTATCGGGCGAAAGTCCAAAGTCGACGCGAACGCTGCCTTCTTCATCTTCGGCACGGCCGAGAAGATTCCATTTGCTGGTTCTCGCGAAACCATGTTGAGGTAGACTTTCGACGGGTGTTCCAGCTGGTGGGGGCCCGAAGACGGGGAATACGAGTGGGATACCGCCACGGACGGCCTTGGATCCGTCGAGTGCAGATGCTTCGGAGAGCCAGAGGAGTTCGCGGTCTTTGATCTTCCAGGAAACAACAGTGGCACCGTATAAGAGAACTTTAGCAGACGCGCCGGAGGGTAAAGATAGAAGAACGGATTGAGAGTCCTCGGCAATTTGGATGGAACCGTGGGAGGAGGACTCTTTGGACGCAGCGGAGCCAATATCGAGAATGCTCGGCTTTCTCTTTTGAGTTGCCATTTTTGTTTCCCCTTATTCTTCTTCTGGTGGAACTTGTGATAAAGGTACGAGGAATGGTAAATTGCGATTACACAGGCACCAATTGATGGGAAAGTGGATTTGGGATTGGCAAAGGTGGGTGTTCTTGGGAGGATTTAAATAGGAATGAGGTTACGAGCTGGAGCTGAGATATGAAGTCATGTTGTAAAGCGGGGCGTGGGGCCACACCGTGTTTGCGTTGTTCGATGAGCCCCGCTCTGTGCCGCCGCCTCACGGGCCCCAAAGCGCTTCGAGAATAGAAGATACTATAGATATCACTAATCGACCTAAATATAATTATAAATCAACCAATAGGTCGAGTCGGGGCACTACGGGATCGAAAGGTTGCTGTTTGCTTGAGATATCAAGATGCATTCATCATGTTTGAACCAGCTAGCTACTAATGCTGCATGCTGATGCATACAAGAGAGAGAGGCTAATGACAGTTCCCGGGGCCCAATATCCCGCGTCAGAAGCCGTAGAGTATTCATGAATGAAGGATGATCGATGCAAAGACCATATTATCCAAATCCCCCTTCCTCATTACTCCACAAAAAAAAAGTTAAAAAAGAGAGAGGGCGACCCTTCCAGACACCAAAAACACTAAGATCGAAAAGACATAAAGGAAGAGTGAAACTTTTTATTTATTTGAGTCGCACATTCTTAAGCCTGGAAGCCACCAGCGGAGGTCTTCTCGTGAGCCAAGGGGGTGAATCTGAGGTATGGCTTAACGATCTTGATCTCTGGCCAGATCTTGACGGCATCCTCAGTCTTGACTGGTGGAGCGACGATGACATCATCACCAGGAGTCCAGTTGATTGGAGTGGTGACTCTGTACTTGTCACCGGTCTGCAAGCTGTCGACGACACGGAGGACCTCAGCGGAGTTTCGGCCGGTGGAGGCTGGGTAGGAGAGGATGAGACGGATGGTCTTCTTTGGGTCGATGATGAAGACAGAGCGGATGGTGAAAGCAATGCCCTTGGAGTCGACGTTCTATTTGCGTTGTTAGCGTGTCTTTTTTTCTTGTTTCTTGCCTTGTCAAGTGTATGTCAAAAGTCAAGTGTCAAGTGTCGAGCTCTATAGACGGGAGCTGCCATGAACCCGAAACGAAAAAAAAGAAAAAGAAAAAAGACAAGGGTACAAAAGGTAGCAGATGACACCCGCCAAGCTGAGCCGGGAAGCTCGACAGAGCAGGTGCGATTATGGCAGTGGGTAACAGATGATAGTACAAGTTCCAAGGATTATACAGCTGAAGGCTGTGTTTCAGAGAGAAGGGTTGTCTTACGGTAGTATCCTGGTAGTCAAGCATGTCATAGGCGTAGGCAACCTTTCGTTCCTTGTCACCAATGATTGGGAAAGTAAGGGTGCTGCCGGTGACCTCGTCGATGTCCTTGATCCATCCACCGTGGGACTCGATGGTATTGGCAGAGAGACCAATCAACTTGACACCACGTTTGGCGAACTCTGGCTCCAACTTGGCGAAGGCGCCCAACTCGGTGGTGCAGACTGGGGTGTAGTCTACGGGGTATCTATCAGTACTTGTACTGGTGGCTATTACATTACTAGGAGGAGGAGAAGTTAAGCATACCCTCTGGATGGGAGAAGAGAACGACCCAGTTGTCACCAATGAACTCATGGAAGTCAATGGGGCCCTGTAGTCGATAGAACATTAGTTATACACCCACTCAACTATCGTCCTCTCTCGAGGTCTCGAGGAGACACGTAGATAGTGAGAGGTAGGGAATACGCACCTGAGTGGTCTCGGCCTTGAAATTTGGAGCAATGCTTCCGAGGCGGAGTCTTGGAGCTTCTTCAGTAGACATTTTGAATGAAGTTTGTTCTGAGGACTTGAACGGAGTAGGTTTGGGTCTTTTGATCTTTGGTCTTTGAGGAGGGGTAGTAGTAGCTTTGCGAGATGGATGAGAAGAGAAGGGGGAATCAGAAGAAGTCGCAGGAGGGGGACGGTCAAGCTTATATAGCTTGTCGACCCGGACCAGCTCCGCGCTCGCAGCACCCTCAACCCCCCCTCGAGATCCAGATGTCAAAGGACCCAGTTAATTAGGGCGCCCCATGGCCATGACACCACCTCATCTGCATATTTGCCCATTGCAGTTTAACAGTTTTTCGCCCACGCCCAGCGGCAGATTGCTAATCACCAGTGTCTACAAGCTTCGAAATCACATACAAAATAGTGGGGGAGGGGCTATTCTCATTCCAGCATTTTGGCAATAACGCGCTCAAAATCTGAATGGTTGTCGATTGCGTGATTGAAAGCACCCGGCCGAAGAAGCAAACATGCATGGCTAGCGGCCTCTCATTCGTCCACGCTAAACTCTCAGCCGGGAGCTACGACGGTCCAAGAAAAGCTCTGAGATGCCGTCTGCGGAGCTTCATTTTTTTTTTTCTATCTATACAAGAAAACCCCTTCTTGCTCCAAGTACTCCGTGTAGCTGAGGGGAGTTGAGCCGGAGTCGAGATAGGTGGGGTGGGGTGGCAGACACCCAGTGCAAATACACCCAAATCAAGCTGTAACATGCCATATAACGGCTTGTTACTGACATACATTCTATCGATATCGGTCCCTGGTGCGACATTAAAAGAGCCCCTCACTCTACATGTGCGTTACGAGCACCTGCCTTTCCTGCGATGAGCCTGCTGGGACCGTCGTAAGTATAGCATATTGAATCCAATGACTACCCCGACCAAGAAAAAAAAACCCTGCTCCAACACCGACGTGAAAGTGGGGCTAATGCCAGTGTCAAGCCATGGCTGGTCATCCTGTTCTAAGCGAGGTGCATGCATTGCATACGTCCTGCGACGCAGATAGATAGACCTCTACCGTTGTACCGTCTAATATATTGATATCCCTTTCTCTCTGGACCTGACACAATTACCCAACCGAAGCTACCCGCTCGCCATATAGTCTCTTATCTATGTAGGCTATTCTTTCCATGTCACCAATCCAAAATTTTCTACAGTGGAGATCAATTGGTAAATTCGAGGTATTAAAAAGAATATATTGGTTATGAAAATATCAGCGCTCTGCTAACCGCAGATGCTGTGAAGATGAAAAGATATAAGAGTATTCCAAAATAATAATATCAAATGAGCAGGTAGATAAGGAAACCATGGACGCGTGTATATCCCAGCCAGCAAAAAAAAACAAAAGAAACATAAAAATGTGTACGTGCAAGACCATTCTAATCAGATAGGTTCAACCAGTTTATCGGCTTCATGACACCCAAACTTCAATCTTTCCCACCGGGTTTCCGGTCGCCCGCGCCGCTCTTTCGCAGATGTCTATTGCACCATCCAGATCCTCTTGGTCACCAAGTAACACTCGATGTCCGTCCTCATCCTTGAACCGGATTTTTCCGTCCCGGTTTATTCTCAGCTTGTCCATGACTCTGCTTGTGAATTCCTTATACTTGATGTCTGGAGTAATCATCATGGCAATGAGGTCGTCTTCGAAGTGTACTTTGAGCTTGATCCTTTTGATAACTTCCACCGCTATTGTCTTTCTCCTCAACCTCATCCTATCTTTCCTCTCAGCTTCTTCTTCCTCTTCAGGACACTCTTCTACACTTGTAGCCCATGAGCTTCTACTCCTTCCGCTCCATTCGCTACCATAGTAGTCAGGGATATCGTCGTCGCTCGAGTCATCCTCTTCGGTGCCAACACCAGAATCGCGACCATCCATTTGTAGCTGAATACTTGGCATCATTTCCTCCATCTTATATTTCAGGGTGTACTCTCGTGGAGACTTTGGTAAGCCCTGAGGGAGAGTTGGTAGTTGCTTCTCCTTCAACTGCTGAGGTGTTGGTGGGAGGACCTTTTGCTTTTGGCTCTGTGGCTTTAGATCGGCGATTGACTTCTTGGTAGTCAAGGCTTTAGTAGGTTCGGCTGGTCTTCTCGCCGTTGCGGACTTTGGAGGCTTGTTGTTGTGGGTACTTTCGTCGCTGCTGCTGCTGCTGTGGAGATAACTGCTGCCGCTGTTCATTACCTCTGCGATAGACTTCTTTGCTGTCGCAGGGCGGAGGGGGGACCTTTTCGTGCTCGAATGCTGCTGTTGATCCTCGGGTTTCCTGAGCTCGAGGCCGGACTTTTTAGTCGAAAGGGATCTCTGCGATGGCTTGCTCAGTTCGGTGAGCGGTGGTGGGCGTGGTCGTCCTGCCCCTGTTGTAGTTGCGGACCTCTGCACTGGCTTGCCATTGCTGCCGGTCGAGGTGGCTTCGTCTGTAATTCGTGCTTTATTCAACGTCGAGATCGATCGTTTGGGCAGAAGTCTCGCTTTGCTCAAAGTAAGCCCCTTCTGCGGTGTCTTCGTCTCATCGACGGACTTAGCCTTGACGTGAGCATTGGCCGACGCCGAGGTCGATGTCTTCTTTACCTCCGCCGGCGCAAAGGTCGCTTGGGTCTTCCCCTCCGTAAGCCTGAATACAACCCCAACAGGGACTGAAAAAACGGTGTACCCGTCCCCACCGTTAGCGACAGCCTCGTCGCATACGTCGTGTCGTTCGTTTACCATCTTCTCTCTGGCGGCGTACTCGAAGTTCCTGCCGGCTTTATCCATCCTCTCGAGGTACTTATAACACAATCCGCGGTTGAAGAGGACTTCGCAGCGGTACAGGCAGAATTTCAGACCGAGCTGACCGTAGTTGATGTAGAGGTTTTCGCGGAGGAAGCGCAGGGCGTTGGTGAAGTCTTTCAAGGCTTCTGCGAAGTTTCCTAGGAGGAAATTGGAGACGCCGCGTTGGAAGTGGGCGATTGCGAAGTAAGGGTCTTGTGTTATTGATGCTTTGTAGGCATAAATCTAACATGATAATAATAAATCTAGCATTAGCATTGTTTTCTTCTAGTTTATGCACATTATGCATTCTCCATGAAGCCTTCCCGATTCCCAAGATTGAAATCTCAAAGGGGAAAGAGGCGAGAGAGGAAAGTTGCATATTTTGCGTTGTGGAATGCAAGTCTGCATGTGTAACCTTACCGCTTCGTCGTGCTCCCCGATTGTGGCATGGATGATGCCGATGTTGAAGAGTGCTTTTGAGGTTTCGCCGGCGTGGGCAAAGGTTTCTATCGACGCTTTGAAGTTGCCTTGATCGTACCGTTCGAGCGCTTGCACCCAGGCTTCGATATCTTGCTGTTTCTTTTTGTTAGGAAAAAAAATATATCTACACCGTTGACCGGATTGATTTCCTTACCTTCTTCGCTACAGCTGCCATTATGAAATAAATTTTCTATATCTCTTGTCTATATCCCCAAAATACCTCTTTTTTGGATTTTTCTAAATATTTCTTTGACAAAAAATCGTAGCCGGATCTACCAGCTGCTTTGTAAAATAAACCACGAACCAGTCGTATAGTCGTTGAATCGAAGGTTGAAAAAAATCACGAACTGCAAAGCAAAGCAAAGCAACAGATGAGGAAAACGAAAAATAAGGTCCGGCCTAACCCTCCAAAACCTCGTCCGCCGGAGTCGATACACTTAAGTAAACCTACGAACCCTCCAAAAAAAAAAAATCACTTTTGCTCCGAAACCGTTGTCACCCCCCCGAAAAAGACATAGGTGACTACTTCGATAGTGTATGCTTAACATAGGTACAAATTCCAAAAAATCCGCCCACCGGGTATCCTGCAAACATTAGGTGCCGGAGCCATCACGATCGTTAAACGTTTCGAATTGTTTCGAGTTTCACACACTTCGTCAACCCCGGGTCCCAGTCTGCTACTCGAGCCAAGGAAAATCCGAATCCCCAGCCTATAAACCCGCTACCATGCTGGCAGCTGTGTTGTTTGTTCGCAAACCGCTGGGGGAAGGGAAAAAAAGCTTGCTGACACTAACCGTGTGTGGAGTGGCGGTGCTGGGATTCACCCCTACGAACACCGGAGCTGGTCCCCTCTTAGTGTGCTGGAAAGCTAAGCACTTCCCCTCGTGTGTTCAGACATAGCTAAAACAGTTGTGTTTCCAGCTAGGATACGTATAGTATACGAAAGAACGAAAGAGAAAAAAAAAAGTATAGTCCGACAAGGGGTGCGCGGGACGAATATAGCGTGATATAGATTGATCACGAAGAGCCAAAGGAGGTTAATCGTTGGGGTTAATTCGATTGTAAACGTTTTAACAATGGCAACCGGCGGCTGTACCTGAGTAGACGAACTGAATAAGGCTGAGATCTGATTCGAATTTATACTGGCCACGACCATTCGACAGTCCTGAAGCCATTGTGCATACGGTGTATTACGTAGATTACGTATGGAGATTTTGTTTTTTCCCCCCAGTTTATAACGTTCATGATATCATGATATGCCCATTCATACATATAAGGACACGGAGATATTGAGACAAGAGGCTTCAAGCTAGAAGGTTTCTAGAAATTCCCCCGCGCACGGGGTTCAAAGTGAACCCAGTGATGACGATGTCTTCAACCTTCAATGGGACCCGAAGCTAACAGAATCAGTAAGGTGGACCCTTCCCTCTTTGATTAACAGGACGAGCAATACTATACAACATTATGCACCAGCGTCAACAAAATCTATTTAAAGGACTCCTTTTACTCTTCATATGAATTCATCCGAAGAATAAAGCTTTCAGGCTGCCGTTTTTACCTCTTCAGCTTTACTAACAAGCCCCTCGGGGGAAGTTCTAGATCGGTGATCGAGAAAGGTTCTACCTCGCACCGTCATTATATCTAATGCGAGGGGGTAGTCCTGAAAAGGTGACAAAAGTCCGAGTAGCCGGGTCCCGAAGCACCACATGCATGTGTGCGTCTTGAATGGAACCAAGAAATGGAGTAGAAATCGATAATAACAGTACATGATCGATCGATGTGACTCAATCAGAACCAAAGACCGAGCAACAGAGTGCAGTAAAGAAATATGCAATATGCAATGAGGAGTTAGGCAAGGTTACAAGATACGTGGAACCACTGAAACTTTGGAAAAGCCAAAGATCGATAAAGATTCGAAAGAAACGACTGGCCAGGAATTAAATTAAAAAACAACTTCCTTTTTTCATTGTTTTATATTTTACTGTCCTAATCATTGTTAAAACATGTATACTTGCAATTGCAATGCGTGCAGCGGTGTAGGAAGAAATGGTGAACGAACCCCGTAAGAGAAAAAAAAAAAACGATCAAATTAAGGAAACGCTACAGCGAAATCGCGATCACAGATTGGAAATGCCACAGTTTGAAATATAATGCACTAGTACTAACTAAAACTAAATGTCGAAATATTCGAGTGGGGACGGGGAGTGGTGTTTTTAGACAAGGGTAATAATGGCAAAGGGAATTGGGCATTTCGTATACTTAATCGAAGGCGAAAAGGGAAAAGAAAACTCCGGGGCTATAGGTGTTACGGTAACAGTATGAAGGACTAGCAGTTAAGAGGGGGTCGAGGGCTTCCAAAGCAACCAGTAATACCAGATCAGAAGGAAATGATATAGTTAATGGGAGAAGGAGAAGGCAGCGAGAATAAGAAAGAGAAATATCTTTTTACATGATGATATGCAGCGCTTCGTTAACAGGAGCCGGAAACAGAAGAAAAAAAGGTATGTATAAAAGTTTGGAAGAAGGAAATGGAATAAAATAAGTGCCGGCCAAGGGTATTTAGATGATCGAGCGAGGGTTTGATGTCCCATTTCAAGCCTCCCCATGTTAACCGGCCCCGAAGAAACCGCCTTTACCAATGTTTGGTTGAGGATGGCCCAGGGGTGAAGGCCCTATCGTAGCGCTGACCGGTGTTTGAATTTGTCCTTGTCCTGCAGATTGTTGACCACCCTGGTTACCAGCTGAACCACCGGCATTACTCATCATAGCGGTTGCACCCATGCTCCTTCCTCTTTCCCTTACCCGCCTACTATCCATCAATCCTCTGAGCCCACGTTTCTGCAATCCAACGACTGGACTCACACCACCCCTTCCATCCCATGCTTCTTCATCTCCTCCCAGTTCAACCTCCTCAAGGATCGGTCCGTCTGAGGCGGGGCTGTGATGGTTTCCGTCTCCATTAACGTCCGGTACATCTCCGTTGGTTGCTTTCTTCAATTTAGTGCCGTCGACATCTCCGAGCAAATTCAATTTCTTCAGTCTTAATGCGGCTCCTCCACCCGCGGCCATCGCAGCTGCATTGAAAACCGCAGCTGCGTTCCTGCTATCAAGGACTTGGTGTAGCCTCTCCACAACAGCCTCTAGCAACCCTTCAATGCGATAAGCTCGAGCGATTTGGAGCAGAGAGCATAGAACTTGTGGGCTAGACTGTGGGTGATTCGCCTGCGGCAGGGAGCAAGTGTAAAACCAATGGACGAGAGTGAGGAGGGTCTGATGGGTGTGTGGCAGGTAGAGAGTCCTCGGCCGCGAGAAAGGAGGCAACATATTTGCACTGGGCGGGCTCTCGAGCAACGTTGGGGACTGTGGCCGCGCGACCTCCCCGCCGGCATTTGGTTGGTGTGGTGTAGTGGCTGTATGCAGCAATTCGATAAAATACGGCCCCCACCGTCTGGCAATAATCCTAGAGTTAACGGGAATACTGGCATTGTCAATCGACAGGAATTCCATGTCCGCCATGTCCTTCAGCCCCAATACCAATCTCCCCAGCTCCTGCGCCTGCTTTGAGAAGTTCTTTGGACCTGGATATTGCAGCGACTTTCTCGGGTTCTCGTATATACCGAATGCTTCGAGTTCGACCATACACAGATGCGAAGAATTGATTCTTCGGTGGTTGTAATCCTCTACTAAGCTCCGCTGCTTATTTCCGAGAATAATAAATCGATTGCGTTTCTTCCACAGGATACCTCTATTCCAGCTACCCTGTGAGAAAACCTGTCCGGCATCTATCCGGGACCATGTCAGAGTCCGCAGGTCCAGTGCCCATAGCGCATACTCTTGTTTCGATGAGGTAAGATAAGTGCCGGAGACAACAAAATGGGAGTCGATAACGCCGCCGTTGGGGAATCGCAAACCAGGTGGAGAAACGAGGCCGTTCATCGGCTTTTCCACCAATTTTCCATCATGGTATCGAATCTGTAGCTCTAGCTTAACGTCCAAGAAATTATAGTTTGAGTAAATAAGCATAGCGTTCGTATCCGAAGGCGTGACAGCACGTGCAGCCTCTCCCTCGGCATCAGCCTCCGGCCGCCCTGCACCGATAGCTTCAGGTGATAGAGTTGGGCCTAGGGGAGTAACCACGCTTCGGTACGCACCACACGACCTATCCAACGAATTCGTGCTGGTCCACTTGAGGCTCCGCAGATTGAACACGTTGATCTCTTCGATATAATGATTGGCCGAATCTTGCCCCCCCACAATGATCATCTCTGCACCTCCCGTTCCGTCGATAACTCCACTGTCAAAAGCTGCCGCTACTCCCGTTAATGTGGAAAAAACGGCTGAAGTCGGCAGGATAGTCGCACAATGCGCGTATCTTCCTTCTGGAGGCTCCGCTTGCGGCACGTACGACCACGTCTTGGTTGGGATATCGAATATATGGATATCAGACATGACCACCACCTCGTTAGCCCCGTTTTCGCCCTGCGGTGGCTGTGGCGTTCCGTCCACGGTATTCCCCCCCGCAGGGCTCATTCCGCCGAAACAAACCAGCTTGCTGTCACCGAGAGCACACACTGAGTGGAAGTATCTCGGAGCCGGTATCTCGCCAAATTGCTCAACTTTAGACCATGCCCGTGTCAGGAGGTTCAACAGATACATATCGGATGTGAGTTGTGGTCGGTTCTTAGATAATATCCGGCCGCCGAAAACATAGAGGTGGTCGCCAACAATGGTAGTGGAGGAGCCAACGAGTGATGGTGGCTCTTTCCCGGAGGTGCTTAGGACGCGGGATACGAGGGAGGAGAAGTTTTGGGAGGTCTGAGCGGTCGATGTTGTTGGCGTCGACGCCAGGATCTGGTTGCTGGTCGGTCCATTTGTGGCATTACCGGCATTGGTGGCCGGCGGCACGGATGCTGCCATGATGATAGAAGTCGGAGCCTGTGTCGTGATGTGGTGATGATGCTTGTATAGGAACTTCTTGAAAAGGGGAAACGGCAAGATTAGCACACAATACCCCACCGGCGTCGTCGAGGAAGCCAGGCTAGCCTTACATGATATTAGTGCAATAGTGTAATAGTTGGAGTAGTAGTTGTAATAGGGTTGAAATGATAAGAAGTGTCGAAGAATGCTGTGATGAAGAGCGAGTAGCGAGTATGTGATCGATCAACCAAGGGTATAAAGGATGGCCATGGGAGCCTGCTCATGTTCTTAGGGGTCGTTGCTCATGCTGGATAATAGGCCTTGCATATATAATGGAAAAGGAAAAGTGGGAGCTTCGGTATAGCTATCTACGAAGGGAAAGCCGAATCGATAAGCGAGTATTTGCGACAGGGAAAGGCTGAAAAGAGGACCGATGGCCACCAGCCTACTGTTGCTCTCACACTCTCGCCTTTTTTTTTTTTTTTTTTTTTTTTCCCTCCCTTCTTTAGTTTCCCAGTGATAGAGAACAGTGGGCCGGTTATTGGAAGTAGTAAGTGGCTTTCAGATGTCTCTAGCGGTCCTCAAAGTTCCGTCGAGGGATAAGAGACCGGCTTCGGGGACGAGGTTGCAAAAGCAAGATAGATATAAGAAACAGGGTGGGAGATCCGCCAGCCTGGTATCTGTGCTTGTGCTTGTGGTCGGAGACTTTTGCAGCCGTTTCAATAAAAAAAATAAAAATAAAATAGAAAAGGACAAATGAAGATGAAGCAAAAAATAAAGGGTCCTCGACCACTTCCTTTGGACGAAGGAGGATTTGGGAGAAGTGGCGGCGGTGGTGTCGACACTTGGGACGCTACCAAAATAGACGCTGGAGCTGGTCAAGCAGGTGTACACGAGCGGGAGGGATTTCGATGGAACAGCAGCGGCAGGCAGAGGCAGGCAGAGCAGCGATGGGGGATGTCTCGATTGGCGGAGGACTTGACACCCGGCCGGGACTGAGGTACTTTCACGGGAAGTCCTGGCTTATAGTACGAGCGATGGCAAGATACATCAATCCGCTGCTACCTCGCCCGGACCGTCCTTGTGCTTGTGTTTGTGCCTGTGCTTGTGTCCGTCTGATGTCTTGTCCTGTATGTAGGAAGTATGTATGTACTATGTATGTAGGTACTACCTGCACTTGCTTGCTTGCTTGTGCTTGTGGATTTTTTGCTTTGTGTAGTAGTAGTAGCGGTTGGTTGGTTGGTTGGTGGAGAATCAAATGAGGCGGGTGGGAGTTACTCATGTATTGGGGGAAAGCGGTGGTGTTGTTGCTTTTCGGCTGCGATTGAGGCTGTCCTGTCCCGTTTCGCCTGTGGTTCTGGCTCTGGCTCTGGCTCTGGCTCGAGATGTTCGGCTGCCCGTCTAATTGGCTACGACTTCATGAAAATGTTTCCCTGAGAAAAAGGAATATTTCCAAGTTCCGGGTATTTATGTATGTCGGTAAGTACAGATGTATGTACATATGTATGCACGCACCGTATGTATATGTATAAATGTGTGTATGGGTGTCTTTCTGTCCTGTGGACGTATCACATTCTCTCCCAGCAAGGGCTCTCAAAGTTCCTCTCCAAACGAGTGACCTATAAACCAGGACCAGGTACCTATGTACGGTACCGACAAAAGACTACTAACCATGCCATGCCCACTAGAGACTACGAGGACAGGTGGTGTTTTAGATCAAAGGATGCTGGCCGGTCCAGTCTAGCCAGTACTGTCTAACTAGCATTTCTTCTAAAGAACTAAATACCTCGGTCGACGGTATGCATGCAATTGACCTCCCCTCAATCCTTGCTAATACCATATACCTGGATAGTTTCTTCGTTGTCGTCCCATCGTCGTCGGCCGTCCCAACATCATCATAGCTGTAGGGTAGGCGCATTGCTGAACATTGTGACCTGCTTATATATCTTCTTTGGACTAGCTATTTGCTCTTTTCCCCAACCGCTTGTGGTGCACCCGATCTCTCGAACTTTGCTCCGTTTTCGCTGTCGCTTGTGCGCAGGCTCCGACATGGCACTCTCATGAGATCCATCGGAACCCGGGCCACTGCAACTAAGTGCTCGGGTGCAGCCTTTTAATGTTAGGAGGGCATTCGTGGACATATTTGAGTAAAAATGGTGATATCGACCCGTGTAATTGCCCAAGAATGCGTTCGACACCATAGTTTCCACGAGACCTTGAGCCTTATCGCTACTAGCCTCTTCGTGATCGAGCCGAAACTTCAAAGGTGTCAAGTGCAGTGGAAATACACTTGTGTCTAGGCTAGATTCATATCGATATTTTATATTGCTGTTTATATTTTGTCTCGAACCAGACCCGTTTATATATAAAGATAAAATTATATAAACGGATATATAACAGCAGTTTGGCTGCAATCAACTTTTAACCCCCATATATAACAGGGGATCACTGCGTCTGGCCCCCATTGCGATCGATATCGATGTGCGCGTCAATGCAATCGATCATGCGAGGATGACAGATATATTGTGGTTTTTGCAAACTTGGTTGACCGATGGTTTATAATTTCTCTACAAAGACCCCCCAAAGCCTCGTGTACAAGTACTAACCCGGCTGCTATTAAACTAGCTTGATCAATGCAATTAATGGGTGCGAATATGACTACCGTTGATTGTGGATATGGATATGCAATGAGCATACTATGGGTATGACATGGGATGGCAGGCAAAGGAGGGGTCGCAATTGATTGGTCCAATTGTTGAGGAATTCGAATTAAAGCAATCAACCGAACCTCAAAAGAAGCACATGGGACCAAGGGTTTTCCATTGACTCCACCTTCAAAAGAAAAATGTTACTCCATACAGACCCATACGGGCTACGGGCATTCATACTAAACGGATTCAAAATGCGAAATAAAATATATCTCACACGTGCATGTCCTTCAGGCAGAATTCCACAGTTGCAAATGTCGGATCCAATCGCCACCGGTTTCAGGTCCTCGGCTTCCCCCATGGATGAGGCCCACAAGCTTACCCTATTAATTGCCACGTTTTCTAGCTGTTTGGGGCAACCACCACCCTGGTCCAGATAGCGCAGCTTATGCCCTTCAGCATTCTTACACCATCGGTGTACGTACTTCCCTCGCAATTGCAAAGTACCAACAGAAAACTAACAAAAGAAGACTAAATATCGGATTGAAAGGGGCAATCGAACTGCGAGAATTTAGATTCCGAGTGTTTCTTTGGTTATATACGAAATGAAGTCGAACCCTGTTCGGGCCCATGCTATATGAGTGGCCGAGTTCGGACAGGAAAGTGAGGGTGCAACTGTTGGCTTTTATTCCTAGAGGCCGGTTGACCCCATAACATAACTAGGTAGCTATTTTACCTAGGATCGAGCTGGAGTCAATATGCAGCATGCACTACTCCCCATTCGCGGATATAATATGGGATATCTAATATATCCCTAATGACAGTATGGCAGCTTCGGCACTTCATGCAAATAATGGGCACATGCCACGGCCTCTATACGTAGCACAGACGTCAACATGTTGACCCTTCCCCGTTGCTAGTTTTAGCTCCTACTCCCCCCATTCGCCTTTTGACTCTCAAAGTGACACAAAACAAGAGGTCTTAGCGCTCGATTTTTTTCGAAAAAAAACGGTTGAGCAATCCGACCTCATGGGCTCGGGTTCCAACGTTCAAAAAACAAAAAATTAAAAAAAAACATTCCCAAGAAATGTCGACATCTATTCCCGAGTCCGCAAAGCGGGGATAACAAGAAACATTCTTATTTGATATGCACGCCAAAAGTTAGCCGTAAAGGCGAGCTGCACGATTGTACCGGAACGTCCGTTCTTTTTTTTTCCTTTCCTTCTTTCTAAATTTGAACATATTTTTGTCTAACAAAAAGGTTTCAACGGATATACCCACCTTTCGACAACTAGAGATCATCGATTGCTTGATTTTCCCAGGATCCTGGCAAAGGGTAAAACGGTCGACAGGAATACGCCCATCGGGGTTAGCTTTACCTCATGTGGTGACCGCCCCTCCTTCGCCAAATCCGCCACATGTGCACACCATCTACATTATCACGTACATAATAATTATGGTGGTCATAGACCGACAAGTTAGCTTGTGTATCTCGGATACCATCTCAAAAAAATCCATTTAAAAAAAAAGAACTCTTTTGAGAACCCAAATATTCAGACTTTTAACTATGGGTCCACGATCCTAGTCGCCGCCCGAAAAGGCCGGCCTTTCCGTCAAAATTTCTCCGACTGGCGTACATAACGCCTACGTAAAATCCATTCATCACCAAACCAACGAACCCATCGATCAACTCCGTAAAGTTTATTAAATTACCAAATTTTCCTCCCCTCTAACTAAAGAAAAGAGAAAGAAAAAAGAGGAGTTCTTCAGAGAATGGGGAATCATGCATTATGCCTGCGTGAGCGCTTCGCACGATCATGCTTATCCGTATACAAGAGGAGGTGAGGGGGGGGAAACTTTTCTTAAACCTACCAATCAGTCCCCAAAAGTAAAATCTCCAAAACACACATATGTGCACATGTATGAATTTCTTTCCTGTCTCCTCTTTCTTTTCACGAAGCCTCCGTCGATGAAAGGCAATTTATACACCCTCCGTCCACTCGTTAGTAAACTCAACCCGAATTCGAGAGCAAACACACAAACACATGCATACACAGACACACCCAGAATCCTCGCAAGCGGAGCATAGATAGGCTTAGCCCATTATCGGCTATGAAGGGAATTTACCGTATAACGTACATACATACGTAGCCTAAAGCCTAAAGCCCGAGAAAGAAAGAGAAGAGAAAAAAACAAAATCAAAAGCCCTTTAGAGGCCGAGTTGGGATATTTTACTATCCATAACCGAAAGGGTTCAAAAAACCTGGGTTCTGGCTTTAAAGATCTTAGGCGGGGAGGGGGGCTTAAACTCGAGTCGAAGGTCCTTTTCATAAAAATATCAACTCGCCTATCGAGTATTAGGCGAGTGGTTGGGTTTACACCCCCTCATGTGGCCGTTGATTTACGGAGAATTCTTGGGACGGTGATTGGTGGGTGTACATCGCAGGTCGGAACAAGCAGTAATTTTGGAGTCCTCGAGATCTTCGACATAGATATCGTGAACTGATGTATATGCGAACTACCACTTTTGGGGGAATGCTGTAATTTTGGGTTCCACCTTCGACAGTCGATCGACTACTTTTTAAATTTTCTATACGATGATTATTGCGTAGGGCCCTGCATGTCAGTACTAGTAACATACGTAGGTAGAGGTATATATGTATGTAGTACAGATTGCGTGGCACTATTGGCGTTGCACATGTACCGTACGTGGCTTGTCCCACAATAGCCAAAGACTCTACTAGGCTCGTAGGCCGATTTTGACGTAAAATTTAAGATTCCGAGTGATTTATGCACGAAGAAGAGTTGGTTCAGAAATTGTCGTTTAGATACGATTGACCGATTTCGTTGGCGTTATCGAGTCTACGAGCGAGATAGATGGTATACATCATATATCGAAATAGTTAACTACAATCCTTTTGATTTTGTAGGTAGTTTTGAACACGGTGGAGCCTCTTCAATAGTACGCCTGCAAAAGCGTGATATTAAATAGAGCTAGATCTGACGTATGCATGGTCAAGATCCGTTGATCAATTGAGCTCATGAGGTGCTCGAGACGTCCTACGGTGCAAGTTGTCGACATGTCTCATTATCGTTTCGAGGACCCTACATAAGTTTAAGTTTCAAGAAAACACAGTATACTTATATAGGCTTGCCTGGCCATTTACAAAACTAGGTACTTAAGTATATGAGAAATTTTGAAACTAGGATTTATTTGCGCATCCAGCGCAGCAGTCATCATATGTTGACCACGTCCCCAACACGAAAGTTTGTTGGATTTTGCAACAGCCGCAGGCTGACGTCTACAGGCGCACCGCAATACATATCACTTGCCGTGACGCGACGTCAGACTCTTCAATTTAACTTTGGTATGGACTGGATTTTGGTAAAAGGACCTCTCTGGCACGGAATAGAGCATCAATTTGGATATTCAAGTGATAAATAAAGTAGAGGACCTCAGCCCGTGAATTGATCTTCAAAACGCACTCTCGAGCACTCAAGCCCACTGCAACCCTCTATACCTCTAGATATATAGGTATATATAAACAACATCTAGCGCTCTCTCTCATATAATATCAAATTAAGTAAAAAAGAGAGATAGGAAGCCAAGGGCCCTTCCAGGCCTTGGTACGAGACAACCAAGAGCCACAGCTCTTCAGTAAATTAAATAAGATTGTAAAAAAAATCATAAAGAAACAGCTACGCAGAATAACAACTAAATCACGACGCGCCGATTAAACAGAGACGCCCTTTTGGTCTGGAGATCCCTTCTCATCAGTATCGCTAGATTGCTCTTGTGGGATACCGTGAGTGACTGTCTCGGACTTTCCGGTGATTGCCATAAGGAAACCCTTGCCGACGCGGGCCATGCTTTCTCTACCTTCCCAGAGTGGGTAGACACCAGTGATTCCGAGAGCACTGTGGTTTCAGCAAAATTAGTAAGGGCCCAAGAGCGGGGAGCCAGAGATTGTAAACTTACACAAAAGCCCAGATGATACCAACGATAACCCATCCGGTGAAGAACTTCTCGCTGAAAACGTATTTGCTGCCGTACATTGGGATTGGCCAGAGGAGCAACAGGCAAATGGTGAGGGCCGAAGCAACAACCTTGGCGATGAGCGACTTGCGTTTGAGGAGCTTCTGTTGTGCTTCGTATTCCTCACCAACGGCTTCGTGCTGGATAGTTCGGATGTTGGCATCTTCCTTGAGAAACTCGGAGTCGTCGACGAGTTTGATCTCGGTTCTCATGGTGGTCCAGTCGTAATTCTGAGGGCCGAAGATGATGGTGAAAAGCGGGATGAAAAGAATTGGGGACAGGAGAGCGATAAGCTACAGACAGGTTCGGTTAGTACATCGGCCTAAGAATAAAATATCAAGCATACTGAGCTACTTACGTTACCGACAAGCATAGGGTCATTGGAACCAGTAGAAGCGACGTTGATAACCCCAAACTTCTTATACGCTGTGACAAACCAACCGATGAAGCTGCAAATAGTTCCAAGGATCGGGCTGGCAATGACGGCAACCTTGTTCTGTTTGGTGGACAACATAGTACAAGCGGCGGGCAAAACGGCAGAACTAATGACGACGCCCATCATCAAGTAGAGATATCCCAAACTGATACCAATGTACCAGAGACCAACAGAGAAGCCAGCGATGAAGAAAGAGAAACCAACGACAGCAATGTGTGAAAGGTTCCTTAGACGACGACCAGATGCGTTCGGGTTGATATATGTGCGGTAGACATCATATGTGAAGATGGAGGATACGGCAACCAATTCAGACGAGAAAGCACTGGATACGGCCAAGAATAGGAGAACCAACGCGATCAAACCACCCTGTTGACCCATCAAAGCAACGGCGACGTTGGGGAGAACGAGACCAGCAGAAACATCGGCATCCGGGAGACGGTTTGGATAGCTTGGCCAAGCTGGGTTATTCTGGAGAGCAACACCAGCAAGACCCATGGTAGTAGCGCAGAGGAATGGAATAGAGAACCAACTGATACCACCAAGGACGTATCCGTTCAAGGCGGCGCCAATGTTGGAAGAAATAGCCTTTTGCCAGTAACCTTGGTCCAAAAACACGGTTCCGAAGTTACCAACGATGTTGATAACGAAGAACACACCTCCATCTCTAGACCTCATGGTCAAGTAGCTGCCTTGCTCGTTTCCGGGAACTGGTTCGTTCTTGGAAGCCTCAACCAAAAGCTCCCAGACTTTGCCAAAGGAGCCAAGTTCCGGGCTGGTAACGTAGATCTTGAAGGTGAAAATCAAGATGAAGATGATAACTAAAGCGGAATGGGTATAGTCGCTCATGATTGTGGCCTTCAAGCCTCCAAAGACGGTGAACAGAATGACTGGAATTGGAATCAAGAAACAAGCCGCAGCGGTTGGAATTCCAGTAAGATAGTTTACCACAGCGGAACCGCCAGTCAACAACATCAAGGTAACCAAGATGTTGGTGAATGTGGCGAAAACGAGGAAGGTAATGTGAGCGCCGGTTCCATATCGTGCACGAATGAGTTCGAGATATCTGTGTTTCATATGACCTTATTAGCCACACCCGATGTGGTACCAGACTAGACTATAAAACGTACGTATGTGCAGACGGCGCACGGCGCTTGAGTTCAATTGCCAAAGATGCGAACAAGATGATTTGAACCGTCTATAATGATCGTTAGTAACGCGCATTCCTTACTTAGCCCCGGTTGACAACTACTTACAGCACCAGAAGCATACCAAAATGGACCGGAAACACCATATCGATAACCCGTTGAGGTGGACTGAAGAAGGGTGGCTGCCCATGTCCATGATGAGCACACGGCGGCAGCAATCAAACCAGTCCTATTATTTCAATCTTAGTACATTTCATCGCGTGATATGTATCGAATGCAATCCTACTTGACTGAACGACCAGCAGTATTAAATTCTTCGGACGTCTGAACTTCGTGGGCGTATTTCCTCAAGAACCACGAAATCAACATGATCAAGAAAGCGAACCCTATTCGCTCCAAATGTTAGCAATCCTTGTCCATTTTCCTGCCTCCCACCAGGATGTATCAATTCGATCATATTGACGTACCCAGACCAAGTCCCACCACAATTCCATAACCTTGTGCTGAAGATAGTACCGCCATTTTGTCTACGGTCTGTCCTGTTGCAATTAAATTATGCAACGAGTCGAGCTGAATGTCGTGTCACCACGGTCCTGGTTCTTGAATAACGAGAAGGATAATCACCAGATGTCTGGGGGGCTACAGCAGACTATATACCCAGTCCCTCAGCCCAGGACTAAGGTTCAATTGCTCAAAGTGCACAACAGGCTCCCGATCGGCCATGATAGCTTGTAGTTCGGACCCAAGCAAAAGGGTCCTTACTCAAGAATATTCGCAATTGTGCTACATTACAATATTTTGCTTATTGCACACGATATCTCTCAGTTTCGAGACGAGTACAGGCGGGAGAAACGTGGGGGAAGCATTTCAAGAAGAAATCCTTGGATGTAACCCGGGATGTTGGAGTTGGGAAGTCACAAATTGTCACTACATCCCATATTCGACTGGCCTTGTCGCACGCATTTGGCTGCTGCTAAAATCGCATGCATCTAGGCAAGGGTGACTTCGTTGATGTACCAGCGAATTGGCGTTCTAGAGAAGTTAATCGGGAGGGGTCAAAGGTTTCCACTGTATTGGAGTCTTTTTTGCGGATCTTGCCTCATCTGGTGCTGAAGATGTGTCCGTTAACCTTTACGAAGGTCTTGGTGTTGTTGTAGCTAAATTTCCTTGTGCCGATGAATCTGGGATATGTCGTTGAATGAGAGATCCCTGCAATATACCCGTCGTTTGATTGGACGAGGGGGCATCAAGATAACGTCGTGCGGCGACGGGACGCAAAATGTTGCACTGCTTATCTTTGCGAACCGGCTTACGTTCATGAAAAACGAACCTTCAATTGAATCGGGACAAGGATCCTGCACTTTAGCACGGCTCCCACGCCGGAAAATCCCAATGAGTAAGCATTGTCGCGCTAGCTTGCCAGCTGCCAGATACAAGGCTCGCTCTTATAAAAACTCCGCTGTCATGCATAACAGGGTCTAGACGGCGAACAGAACCGTATCGCTTCTGGGTACTCGAAACCAATTAAATTTCGGATCATGAAACGACGCACATAATTCGAATTTCTGTGATCTTCCAACGATGGTATCACAACCAGCACGAGGAAATATGCCTCTTCGAGGTTGATGCGTCGTCTTGCACACATATTGCCGTTGTAATAGTCCAATGGAGAAGGGCTTCAAACCCACTGATCCATGATCATTCATAGCGTCAAATATTCCCACGTTTCCCGTCAACGTCAAACTAACCTGATATTCACATGCGAAGGCTCAGAAATTAACTTTTTTTTTTTTTTCTTGTTCTTTCCTTAGGTGCACGCCGGCCACTCTTGCATGGTTCACAGGCAGAGAGAACATAGCATATGAATGTCAATATATATCGCAATACAATGGGCATGGAACACGGTGACAAGGGTGCATATCTGATATCGACAACAAGACTCCAGACCGAGTTAGGTTCCGTGCCTTCTCGAACATCATAGCAACTAGAAATATAGGTTCAATCGGGTGGATTCATTACATTTGTGAATTACAGCCATATTGTAGACGGTTGTCATCAAAATATGTAAGTATCAGGAAAGATCGCGAATATTCCCGATCAGGCTTCACCCATTTCATTCTGGCGCCACAGTTGACGTCGCGGTTTAACCCGCCTATCACCTTGACCGGTAAAATAAATAATGTCCAGACGTAACGCGAAGTTTGATGACCAAAAAGATCGAGTAATTGGGATTGAGCAAGTACTTAAGTAATTGAGGCTTCATATTCTCCCGGCGCCCTGGCGGTTTCTATTGCAGACTTGTGCATGGACTGTGCCTGAAAGTCCCCACTCGAAGCCCAAGCTTTCCATCCTCCGATTGAAAGGCCGTAGTTCGGGCAAACCCGGTGGGCTAGTTAGTGGGCCATGGTTGTGTCGATTTAGCCTAGCCCTTGGTGCCGCCACGATTTTAAACATTCGGATCCAAGCGAAAGCCTGATGGTAAATGATTAGACGAGGAAATTTCCAGCTATAAAACTTTGTGCGCTGATGGAATACTTTGATGGTGTTCTCGAGGGGGAAAAAAATTAAAAATTAATAAATCGTAGTAGAGATAAGGATGCAGGTCTTTATCAGCTCTCCAGCCTTCAGCTCGACGCTTGGCTATCCAAAATGATCCTAGTCGTGTGATCTTCGGCGTGTTCCCCCCACCTCCCCACCCTCGCGCATCCACATTTGGGTTATGCATCTCCAGTTCTCCGTCAACCGCCTGTGATTGCAATTGGACAACGGGCTGACGAAGCACTGACGGCCCTCCTGTGTTACCAAATTAACATCTTCGAGTTGGGATGACCTTTGATCTTGCATGCCAAGCTGCTAGCTCGCTAGGTCGGTGCGCTTTTCAAAGATATTCGGGATCCAGCAACGGAGCGACGGTTTCAACAGAAAAAAAGGAAAACCCTTCGTTATTGATTTCCAGTGCTTGTTTAAACGTTTACCAAGGTCATACAAATAGTTTCGTAGCCAAAGGCCGAACTATGTATGCATGTCCGTCAACCAAAATTCAAATTCGACAAGCTCCCGGTGGTACCTAAGGCTATTGGTCTACAGATCTAGCGGGTTTAGAGAAAAAAAATTTCTTCTAAACCTCGAGGATCCGACATAGGAAGACAGATGTGTAGAATACCCACTTAACTTAGCAAGCAATTAATCAAGCCAGTCTATACATCAATAGTTGACGTTGGTTAACCGGTTCTAACGTTAACAATTTCGATTTCTGAATATATATTCTCATGATCAGACTACCACGGCGAGCATTCCATGTCAACCCCACAAAAGAGACCATATGCGATTTAGATTTAATTATCTTAGATACATCCATACTTACTTATTTACCTCAAGCGATTTTTGACTAAATTGGATACTGATAAGCTAGCTTATAAGGAATGTGGAACTGCATGCAACTCGTCACGAAACACGGGACGAGACGTCGAGACTACATACATTGCTATGCCATGGCGCCAGTGGACGGCTATACATTTCGACAACCCTCGCAGCCTCACCCCAGGCCTTAAACATGCATAAAGTACTTAATTAAGCAGACACACCAAGTAGACAGCATATATCGTGGAAGACGTGCATAGATACTGCTTCAGCTCCTTAAACAATATGCATGTACCATTCTTATCAGCCAGGCTGATACGAAAACACGCTAGGAATGGCCGATAAGAAAATGAACATGATCGATCGATCACAGGGAATACGTCTACTTTCTTTTTGCAAGTATTGGCTAAGCTGAGCTACACTCTTCGCGAATTCGCAACTCTAGATCATGCCTGTGACTCGACTAGGGTAACGTAGGATAAAAATTTAAATACGTACCTGCATGACGACCAGGCATATTAACCCAGATCCAAGTATTCTCGACTCCGTTGGGTTGGGTATCACATTAATATTATAACTAATCCCTGGAACAACCGTATCTTCTTTCCACGGTGTCTATAGGGCAATTTCAATGGTGCTTAAGACACACTGGTACCCAGGTACCAGCATGTCATCGTTAAGCACGCAATTGATATACATATTTACAAGCGCACTTCCCTTCCGCTTTGAGATAGCATCCGAATACTATAGCGCCATAAGATTAAATTTTTCCTCAATTACCTATATACCGTCTCATCTCATATGGCCATGGGTTGATAATTATAAATTAAATATAAACTGAATACTCTATCAAGTCAGACATCCTTTGTACATAGGCATCTACCCTAAGTTATAGATCTAGCTATACATGTCCAGAGCTAGCTCGTGATGGGCTTATAATATATCTTATTGGCACCCTAGCTGATCAGTATACCCATTCGAATTCCGGCTCACCCCCTATGAAATGTGAATTAATATACTAAGCGCTTTCAACAAATATAAATTACTCGCATTTGTACATATTCTATTAGATATCTAGGTGATTAATGCAACCCAGACTAAATTTAAGTCCGATATATATTGCAAGACTAGCTTGCCCAATCGGATATATAATCGATTCTAGTGGGCGCCGGCGCGGCGACTTGGTCACCAGAAACCTCCCGAAATACAACAATATCAACACAGTATTCAAAAAAAAAAAAAAAAAAAAAAAAAAGAATCTATACAAATATCCTCGCTGCGCTGTTGCACCGTGTACAAGCTGCGAATCATAGTAAATTACGGGTGTAACCTGTAGATGAAAATAAAATTGAAAACACTACTCTAGTAGGGATACTCGGCTAGCAATATTGGCTTCTTTGTTGCAACAGTTATAGGAATTCGACTGGCCACATAGTAATGAGTTCAAGAGGTAGGAGACCTATGTAGTCGGTCCCTAGCAATCGAGGTTCCACCCCTAATTCTTGGCCCTAACCGCATCGCCCTATAAATCGATACCGGCAACATTGCCATGATGAAGATTTTGATAAATTAGCGATATTTCACACGGATACCCGGGTACTTGATATAATACCATGCAGCACTTGGCTGGGGCAGCCCACCTTTAATTTGATAAAGAGCAGTTGCATCGTATCTTCATTATCACCTCTCCATCATCTTCCTTCAGCTCGTTGATAGTATCTTGACATCGTCGAAGCCATCTACCATCGTCCCTCTTCATCATATTTCGAAGACCATTAGAGTCCCTTCGCTATATATAACTCCGAAGAATATAACTACCATGCGAATCCCGTGGCTGGTCTTGGTGGGCCCCGGGCTCCTCCTCCTCGGCTCGACGGTCGAGGGGGCCCCAGGGAAGAATCACAAGCGCAAACCGTGAGTATAATCTTTCACCTAGCTTCGTCATTTCACCACCTCGGCCAGTACCTTAGCTAGAGGAAAGGCACGTGGGTGGGGAATGCGTCTCCGTTCTTACCTCGAGGCAACCTAGCTTTGGTCTGCCATATCTGTCCTCTGATAGTTCTGAAGAGATATCCAGCAATGCCTAGCTAGCTCTGGTTCGGTGATCTCACAATTTTATGAATTTTCTTTTCTCGAGTCCTTGGCTGTCTCGTACCCAGACCTAGTCCTTGGTCGGGATAACGATTTGCTTTTAGTATAGTATGACTGACGTCGATGTGCATTCCTAGCTATGGTCTTAACGATCCGGGAACTTCCTCTTCCCAAGCCCCAGGTGCACCAATTGGCTATAACTACGGGTATACCACGGGTGCAGACCCTACCACCCAGTCCTGCCCGGCGGGCTATGACTGCCCGAGTACAGAGACCACTGCATTCCCATACCAATCTTTGGTCATCGTTCCCACTTGCTCCTCATGGAAAACGTGCCCTGAGTGCCGCGGTGGCTATAAATGCTGGAAACCGAGGCCGACTTCCACCGAGGCCCCAGCTGAGACCACCTCTGATAGCTTGACGATCACTCCAACTTGTTATCCGTGGAAGTACTGTTACAACTGTATCGGAGGCTACTCTTGCCTCAGTGATCCAGCTCCCACCACGCCTACCACCGCAGGTCAGTACTGATCTAAGACTATACCTTTTAACTGAGCTACTAACATTCTCGAAGTCCCGAACCCGAATATATATCCAATTTCAGACCCAACAGATGAAACTTATACCCTTGTAATAACCCGGGGAACTGACTACACAACCGTCACAGAAACCATTCCAGCTAGCTATGACGGCTACGGTTACAGTTACGGAACCTATGGTGGCGCATCCCAACCTTCCGAAACGACATCTATATACGACTGGGCTGCATATGAACAACCAACTTGCACTGACTATATAGTTTGCCCGACTTGCGCACTGGGATACTATTGCCCAAATAATTTAGTCCCCTCGGCTCCCGCTTATTACCAGCCATCAAGCCAGGACCCAACTTCAGCTTCAAGCACATCTCCACTACAATCTTTTTACCCCCTGCCACCATGCAATAACTATGTTGTGTGCCAGGACTGTTTCCTTGGGTACTACTGCCCCGGGCCTTCGCAGAGCACACCTACGACATCCGAGTACCCCGTGAAGTCATATGGCTCGCCTCCATGCGATGACTATATTGTTTGCCCCACGTGCCCTATCGGGTATTATTGTCCGTCTAGTCTTTCATCAGATACCTTGCCCGATCCCACGGCAGCTCCTGGCTACGGAACACCATCATGCAGTGATTACATTGTATGCCCAAGTTGTTCTCTTGGGTACTACTGCCCAAAGACTACAACTCCACCCCAAAAATACTCTACATCAAGTTACAACTGGGCTTCCTATGAACAACCATCATGCCCAGATTATGTGCTTTGCCCCAGCTGCCCACTGGGCTACTACTGCCCGGCACCTACCACCGCGGCCGAGCAACCCCCAAAAACATATGCATATGGGGTACCAACTTGCTCCAACTACATCGTCTGTCCTAGTTGCGCTCTCGGCTACTATTGTCCTCAGCTAGCGACTTCAACAGACCCAGCATATAGCGCGAAGCCGAGCGGGAACAAGTACAGCTCGAAGCCCTGGTATCCATCTGCCCCATCTACCACATATTATATCGGTCTGCCAACAACAACTCTCGTCGTCGCGCCAACCTGCTCTGAATATGTCTTGTGCCCGGTTTGCCCAGGAAGTTATTATTGCCCATCAAAGTCGCCTCGGCCAACCGTGGGTAAAAGCGTCCCTTATTACTACACCGATCCCAATACTTCCGAGACACCAACAGTGACTATTCCTCCGTGCGACGTATACGTCTTCTGCCCTGAGTGCAACCTTGGTTATTCGTGCCTAGTTCGGTCAACGTCCAGCTCGACAAAGGGCCCCAAGCCCTATAAAACAGGAGGGACCGCAAATCCGCCATTGTCAAACCCCTACCCGGCCTCCACCTCTCGATCAAGGATGCCTACTGTTGACGGGGCTTATGTGACAGCGCCTGGAAAACCTAGATATGGATCCGCTTCAGTTTCGGCCCCAGGGCTACCGACCTGTGCAGGATATGTTCTTTGCCCAACCTGTCCACTGGGATACTACTGCACCTCCACGGTTTCTCCAACCGTTGCCCCTTCAAAATACTATGGTGTTGCCCCTACGGGAATCGTCGAGCCAATCTACTCGACTACTATCGTTCTACCCCCTTACACCCCTCTACCCAGTTGCCCAGACCCCATAAAAACGGTTACTATAACGAAAACTCGAGATATTTACCGGCTATATAACATTTGTGCTCCTGATCCATACGCAATTTTGACGTCCTTCATTATCCCAACCGCTACTATCACCCGATGCGACCCCGAAAATACATACCTTTATACCCAGCCAACCCCTCAAAGTAGCACCGAGTAAGTTTTTACCATTATATATTATTGAAGACTAAACATGTATCTAACGCAAACTATAGGTGCTCTACTTGTGATTTATACAGTAGCTTTTACCCTGTCGCACGACCTACAGATTTCAGTCCAATATCGTTCACGAATTGGGGACAAGGTCGTCCACATTCACGAAATACAGCAGGTAGGTTGCAAGAAGAACGTGGCCTTTTCAAAACTCGACGGGTTTGCAATTGCTAACATCATCTGAAGGCTCCGCCGCTTCAACAAAGCCCTATGATCCAAGTTCTCCGCAAAAAAGCACCAGTTGTTCGTTCAAGCCTTGCGACGGTGGATACTACTGTGAGAAATGTCCACATAAATGGTATTGTCCGACCCCAACCGACATGGTTCCAAGCAATACAGCATACTCCCCTTATCCATAGATACGCTAAAAAGATATTTTATTCTCATTATACTATTTTTCCTTTACATACTCATTTGTCGACCTTTGCTTCTTGGTTTTTTTGGCTTTCTGGGTTTTCTTTTTGGTTCCATAACGTTCATGCCGATGTCCTTGGTTGCGTTTTTTTGCCATGTTTGCCTTTGTAGTATCTGCGGCTGGGAGCCTTGGAAGGCACCTCATGTATATTTGCTTTGATGATGATGGGAAACGGTGTTCCGTATTTTACAACTGTTGTAGCTGCAGCTTGCTTCGCACAGGATCGCTGCTCGGTCCCGCTGAGAGCCTTAAGATCTTTCCTCTTATGACTAGTTAAATTTTTTGATGAAATCAGCTCCAAGAAGCGGATTAGATAACAGGTTGGCCTTGAGACTACTCATAAATATGTTTTAGATATCTAGATGTATGCCTACTTCTTAGGCCGGCTGTGATTTCTATAGGGATCAAAAATGAGAGGCTACCACATTCGGGCCTCATGTGATGGAGGAGCTCGATCGGTATCCATACGTCAACAGTCGTTGTAAGCAAGAACAAACGTTTGAACCAATAAACGGTCGCACCTGCGAACGATATATTTGGAACGCAAAATGATTTACGCTCATGTAGCTTTTTTTTTTTTCGTATAAGCGTAAGGCTTCAGGGAACTGAGGCAAAGGTGCCTATATATACATCCGCCATGCGCATGCTGTTCACTTATGGAGCTAAGGATGTACGTATGTGCTACGACGTGTCTGTGCGATTCCAGTATCCTGCACCTCGATCTAGAGTGCGTTGGGAACGCAAAATCCAACAAATGGATGCCTCCAAGAAAGATATGAATTCCATGGAACATGGAAGTGAGGGGTTATCCTTTGGGGCCTAACGAAGGATACACTTGCGATATTTCCCTAGGCGGCAATGGAGTACGGGGAGCAGAAAGCCTAGCTAGTTTCAGAATACAATTAATCCTAAGAAGGAGCCTCGAGGCATCTAGGTGATTCAGAAGCATTCACTTGTAGCAACATTCAAAGGTCCTTTCTAGCGTCTGCCATGGATATCACATTTATCACTCAAAAAACCGTGGAACAATGCATCTATCGACGTGACATTAGAGTGAAGGTGACAGTGACCGCATGGCTGCGTACATGAATTCAACTGTTGATGAAAGGAAGAGATGGCATTTGAAGAGGAAGTATGTGAGCATATACTTGGCCCTGGCCTCGAGACTAATATAGCCATCACTATGGGCCGACTTGTGCAGACCAGTGCAGGATTGATCAAATGATTGGCCGACTTTTTCCCCTGGCCTCCGCGCAAGCCTTTGCATTTGCATAAACCGCTCTCTGGATAATGAGCACGGGATATCAAAGATCGCAAGAGATATCAGCCATCTGGGATAAAAAAAATGCCTGCAACCATTCCTGCTAGTTTAGTCGAATGACTTTCCCTGCGTTTGCAAATACGACTCGTGGGCCCCTTCGCAGCGGAGAAACCACAATAGTCCATATACCTTTCCCGATTGTTGGCTAGCGGGGTGCTAGTAGCTAGTAATCCTACCGATCGATTGCATCGATCCTGTGTTCGAATCTGGGGAAAAACTCGATGCGGATGGCAAAGGGTTGCAGTTGATACTTCCCAGTACCTAGCAGAATGCATGCTTGGATACGTAACTGACAGAACCGCCAGAACCTTGTTGGAGTATTTATCGCCAACGCAAGACCACACTAACGATTTCACTCCGAAGTTCGAACGTTCTCAGGGCTGGATTGGCACCAAGTCGACATTTTCCTCCAATGTCACAATGTGGCACTTCATCGACAAGTTTGCCAGTCTATGCGAGGTTTGTCGGTCTTGGCGGCTTGGTGGTGGTCAAGGCTGCCTGGGGATTGGCTATTTCCAACAGGCATTTGATTCAGATCGTTCGCGAGGCCGCAGGCCTGTCGGTTTTTTTTTGGTGTGCTCGCTCACATTCACGCCTCGTTTCGCGGAGAACAGGGCGCAAGGCGTGGATTTGATTTTGATTTTGATTAGCACCCCGCCTTGAAAACCCGACGGGCAACAGCTTTCGCAGCGGTCAGTTGGGTGTTAGTTTTCCCTCTGCCTGAAGGAAAGAGGTTTGATCTGAACGGACTGAGCTGGGGAAATTCCAAGGCGGCCCAGGCAAGCCCGCTTGTGGGAGTGGATCCCTGATCTACTGTGTACTGACCTGACTGATTCTGATATTGATTTCGGTTTAGGTGTGACCTCAGAAGCCTTCAGGCGGACCGTCATCAAAACCTAGCCTCGATCCCGTCCACCGCTGTCCCCCTCTTTTTTGCTCTCTTCCCTTTCTCTCTCACCCTATCAAAAAGTTTTCCTTCAGACCCGGTCTCACAGTACGGTTCTACTAGCATCGTGCCCGCTTCATATCCTAGCAAACTCTTGCGGTATATTATATATAAAATATCTCACCGCCGGAAGTCTTTTCAGAGTGTACCAAGCTTTTTCACAGGTTTTGCTATCTCGATAATATACCCTTTGGCATCTACGGCGTTTTCTAGTTCTTATTGGTTTTACTAAAAAAAAAAAGACAATCATCTCTCCTCTTTCTTCCTCATCCCTTTCATATAGCGACAGATACCCCCGGGCACCCAGCCCTTAAAAGAAAAACAAGTAATACCGCTGCAAAGGAGAAACTCCTGGCGTTGACACAACCCGCCTCCTAGCTTCGTCTACAGCGACACTCTTGAATTTAACTTGAAAAGTTTTCCCAATCGTGCGTTTACAATATCGATTCCCTTCGAGCGTCGGAAACAAATTGAAGTCTCTAAGTATATGTTTCCCGCCTCCGATACCCGTAACTAACCCATAGTTCCCTCGGTATTGTATAGACCTGGCTCTCCAAGGCCCATAACCGAATCTCCAATTTCCTTTTGGCTACTCAAATCCTGGTCCCCCGAGGCTTTATTTTCTGGATTCGCAGGACTCTTTCTTTTTCTTTCCTACCTGGATTATAAAAAAAATCTATACACAGATACACACATATATAAATAGACCAATCAACATGCCTGCTGAACGCACCACCAGAGGAGTTTCCGCTACTGGATCCATTAGGAACAGCAGATCTCGACGGGACTCGTGTGCATCCAACTCTTCGATACCCGATACTGGAAGTCGCCCAATGTCGCCAGCTTTTCGCCCCACATCTCCCTTTGGATTCTCGCCCTATGGAAACATGGCTCCTTTGACTCCTGGAAACTCTCGACCTGGAACTCCATCCAACAAGCGCAACGTGGCTCGGAACACCCGGAAAGCCGACTCTTCCACACAATCATTCACTTCTCTCCTGGCTCCACCATCGCCTCCTCTATCCGCGGATGCATCAGAAAGCAATAGCATGGATATGGATCCTCCTACGATAACTTGGGAATGCGCCAACGCTCTGGTCGAGAATAAAAAGGTTCAGAGTTTCTGCGAGAAACCTGTCTACTCTAAAACTGGCGAAGTTGTTTCTTATGGAAGAATTGTGACAAAGACTGTGACAATGACTATCACTACAACCATTGCTAGCACCGAGATTCTTCGTCCCGGTGAGGAAGGATACGAGGCTAGCATGGAAAAGTATAGACAACAGCAAACCCAGCAGCAGCAAATCGAGCAACATCCAAAAAATGTTACCTCGAGGTCCAATGCAGAAGATACCAAATTCGATAAGATGTTCGTAGAAGCCTTCTCCCCAGAAGACACTTCAGTTGAAGAACGCCGCCACATCTTCAATCAAACCCTGCAGAATGCTCGGCTGCAGGAACAACTTCGTCTTGCCAAATACAACTCGCCGTCGCCGAGCCCGCCACCGGTTCGACCTACAAGGCAAGAGTGAGTTCTAGCCCAATGTCGTCCCGCTTCGTCCCGTCCCACCGCCTCAACCGCTCGCTCTTCCTGAAATCTGGCCTCTCCCGTTTGTACCTCCCTCTGCTATTGCTTGCGCCGCGTGATCGGAGGTGAGTACAACCCTTCTCTATTACAGTATATCAATTAGGTCTTCTTTACCCTGGATCTCCGGATGATGGACCTCCTTCAAACTTAATTCTCGAAATAAAATATTCCACTCAATTTCTTCACCGTATGGCTCTCGCCGTACTGCCTGGATAAAGGATATTTCTATCTGGAGCTCTCAGCGACATCTTGGCTGTAGTGGATCATCAGCAGCTCCTGGTCTCTTGTTTCCGGGCCCTTTATTCCATGGATCCAACGACATTGCATTATACAACACGTGTGTACATAATATCTCTCTGGAAATGGAACCTGGATCAAATTGGACTGGTTGATTCAATCGACAGCCTGACAATAATGAGGACCATTTGTTAGTTCGCTGGCCACTGGCCTTTCCATGGATATGCACCACAGCCAACAAATCTATCCTCTCTAAGTGCTTTCTCCAGGATCTTGACGACTCAGACTCTCCAGGACTTTAAATTGGACCAGGGCTCTGCTCCCATATGGACTTCCGTGCTCCCTCAAACGGGTGATATGGCCGACCCCATGTCGGTATCCTAAAGGATATGCTGTGATGGAAAAGAAACCCCATGGAAACCCCTCTCAGGACCTAAAGCTGATTTTTGATTGCTCTTTGATGTCTTTTAGCGAGCCCGAACGTTCTTTTTTTATCACTGTATCCCCTTGTCATACTCTCCACTATCACACAAAAGAGCCACAAACATGTGTCCAACTTTCCTATACCCAATATGTTCCTTAGCGTTTGTCTTGTCATTCCTCCCTACATCCTACCAGTCTTCATTGACGCCCCTAATCACAACATTTAGTTACCGACAGAAACGTTTTTATTTTTTAATACCCATCCAGTTACAAGAGACATGTCTTACAATCTGTATGTTACAATGTCTACCGCTCTTCACTTTCGCATGTATGTTAGCATTGCATAGCTAGTTTCAGCGTCGTCTTCTGCAGGCTTTGATTGGCACTGGCTCTGGATATTGGTGTTATCGCGGCCTATTATTTAACATTATCGTTCTTGTTTTGATGTGACTTTTGGTTCCTTGAGATGCATATTGCTCGCGCTGTTTGGTGTTCAATTCGTTCGTTCGGGCTTGCTTTCGGTCATTGTATACGTTCATGTTTTTGTTTGGAGTTTTTCTTTAAGGTTTTCAGCTTTCGTGCATATTAACTTATCCCTTCGGGGTATTATTTGAAAGTAAAAGAATATAATCAACTAAATTTCACACGTTAAATTCGTACATTGAGAACGTTGCAAGTGGGCCTGGCGCTCTTGTTATCACAATGTTAACCTGGTGGCATCACTATCACAACAAGGTTCCCCGCGGGCCATGGCGCCAGCAAGATATTTCGGAATAATTCTGCTACGTGTTGGTCTGGCCTGGTGAACGAGCGTTCTCTAATGCTAGCTAGTTGTTTCTAAAATTGTAATATCAAAATCTCATAAACCAACCTCGCAATTTGTCTCCTCGCAATTTGAAGAGATTTTTTTTTTTTTTTGCGGTCATGAGGTTAGAGCTCGGGAAGACGTGAAGAGTTCGGACAAAATCATGATCAAGAGTTCGGGTCTCCCGATTGCAACTGTCGGGTGTCGGATGCTCCCGATTCCAGAGCCTCAGAAGCCAGATTGGGATTCTTTAAAGCCAGCTTTCAAGGCTTCGGTTTCATGATTATTCAATTGACAAAATGCAACAATCTCTCCACTCCCAAAATTCTTTTGCCTCAAATTCTGCAGTCTCGCATTGGGACTGCTTGGCTACAGGCGGCTGCATGCTAGTGAAGGATTACCCAAGCCCACATCCTGATTCGACAGATTCTCTGAGCCCTCTCATATCCTGCATATGCGGTATAGATGCAAATTTGGCATAGACCTTCTCTTAACGGGTTTGACAGCTAGCAGCACAGCTAGTACATGCCCCATGTGCTCTGACGTGGTCACCTTTCGATCCATTCTCGCCTTTGACAGAAAAGTCTTGTATTCCGAACACATATGCATCCACCGACCTAAAACAATGGAAGACTATACCAATACTGTGGTCAGAGCACACAAAAAAAGGCGACATCCTTGCGAGGGAAAAATAAGAAAAGACAGACGCCGGTTCTCTGGGACAGTGCATCTAGATCCCGGACCTCTTAAGCAGTCAGATACCCCTGATGTTTACATCTCCTCTTCAGATAGCGGAAGAGTTCCTTTTTTTTCGAGCGCTGGAACATATTGACATGCAAGGGAAGCTAGGTGCGTCCCAGCTTCTACTGTGCGACATGAAGCTGCTGCTATCCTTGTGAAGCCAGTACTTGCATACCCTCCTTTGCAGCACTATTTGATGTTGTATTGGGCGAATGATATCATGTCGGACTTGTGACGGCTTTTTTTCTTGGTTTGCCCTTAAGGATCTGTACGATTGTGCGCTGTGAGTCCTGTATTTCATGCCACAGACGAGGAATTGGAAGGGCTTGGAGGGGAAGAAGCAATATTAAGACGCCTGATATTTGGTCAGAAAAGAGTATATCTACGGTCGATTTGATCCAAAAAAGACGGGATATATTTTATGACTTTCCTTTCCATTTGAACCAATTGAACTACCATTAAACAACCATCATCAAATAACTATTGATCTATTACATTCCTATTTAATTTTAACCTTTGCAAATTTATCCGTGGATCTTCCTCGCCTATAGCTCTAAGCTGGAAAATGTCAGAAACAATTACGATGGCACAGCCTTCCCCACTGGCTCGGAGTCGGCCACGAAGCAATTCGATGCCAGCATTCTCCCCAGACACCACTCCCGTGGTAAAACAATACCAAAGACGGCGATCCGTCTACCAATCACTCGCGGCACTAAACCCACTCGACTTCATCCATCTCCATCGAGAAAGATTCCGGCCTACCCCCACGCAGCCAAGTAGGGCTGAGAGGAAAGAGAGTCTAACTGCCCCCAAGACTTCTGCATCCCGAGGGTTCAAGTTCAGCCTACGACGAAGAAGAGGCCCCGCCAGCCGTGTGGTAATCCACCAAACCAAGTTACCTGTGGTCATCCGCGAGGCCGAAGTTGAGGATGAATTACCATCATACGAAGAATCTGTCTCTCAAGACAGCTGTATGAATTGCGATGCTGTAGTGAACTCAGCCGCAAATGCTACAGAAGATGTCATAACAGTATGTCAACCACCAAGCTCACAGCCAGTAGAAACAATCATCGACACACCCGCTGTTGTCGTCGTCCCCAAAGCGAATATAGAAGCTGAGACAACCACAATAATTACAGAGACTACCAAGCTATCGCATATACAACCACTAGAGTTACCACTTTACAGCCCAACAACATCTTATTATCCAGGAGGATACGTCCCAGTACCTCCTCATCATGACACAACGGCTTGGCACTACGGTTTAACTCGTCCTTATAATGCTTTGAATGCTTATTTCGCTAACCCTCATTGCCCGCGTCTTACGGGTCAATGCTGCAAATGTGGCGCAATGAGGGGTGTCTGTCGCCACTTCAACGCCGAGTGGCAGGTACCTCACACTCTTGTAAACGGTTTAATCTCCCGATCAGGTAATAATGGGTTGGTTACGCGTTACAACGAGGTCAACTACGGTTTCCTCCCTGGTGATGGTGGACAAGACTGGGATTGGGGTGCCCTTGAAGGGTTCATGTACTGCCCATGTGGAAGAAATTGTAGCTGTGAGTGCGTGGGGAAGATTCTCGAGCCCGCCCTTGCAGCGGCTAGGGAAAGGGAGAGGAGCACAAGGCGGTTGGTGGAGGTCCATAATATTCACACTGATGTAGGGATTCAGTGTCATCAGCGTGACGGATGCAATTATCGTCACGGGTGTTGTGGACACGTTGGTAGAGGAAGTTGGTGGGGTGGACACGGAAGAAGGGGGGAGTGCTACGGGGGAGGAAGAGGATGTTGCGATGGGTGTGGCCATAGTGGGAGAGAGGAATGTGTAGAAATCAGGAGGAGGAATGGGGAGACGCTACAGATTTGTCAACGGGGAGGCGGTGGAGGGAGGTACGGAAGGAGAAGGGGGTATGGGCAGGAAATTTCATGCGTTATCTGCTAGAATCATTTATCATTCATCGGGTTTATAAAAATGGATACCGGGGGGCTATGGGGAGTTTATCGGATACAGTATATTTAGACCGGAGAGGTTGGAGTTTTGGCTGTTTTGTTGCATTTTTCGCGTTGTAGATACACACAGCTAGCTAGCGATAGAGCTTGCGGGACAAGCTGAGGGTTGAAGCTATGATAGATAGTACTATAGTAATACGATAATGTTTCCGTTTTTGCAAACTTCTGACATCCAGCCTCTTTCTTCCCGCCTCCTCCTCTTTTATCGATATGTATCCTATTTGCCGTTGCATACAGTTTTCATGCGGTTTGCCCCCAAGGTATAACTAACCGTGAGATTCCACTGGTTTGTGATACTCTGGACAACGCCGACATGCATATGCATAAATCACGCTTGAACTCTCCGTTGGCTGAGGAATCTCAACATTCTGCCCCTCGCATTATGGAGCACCCGTGATGGAACGGGAGGTGCGATCTGTGCCTGACATTTACAGTGAGATCCCGACCTCGGATCCAAAGGAGCTGCGTTCTAGTGTAACTTCATGGAGTTTAGTCTCCGTGAGAACCGTGGCCGCGTGGATGGATCAACAGGCGGGTTGGATTCCGCAGAGAGGTACTCCACTCTTGTTGAGAGAGCAATATCACTTTTTTTCCCCTTCAATGATTTTGCAAGGTCATTGAGAGGCTAAGCCCGAAGCTCATAGAATAATCACTTTGTAATAGTATTATGAGCGACCCTTGGCTGCGGGCTGTGATAGAATTTTATTTTTTATTTTTCTAATCAAGCAAGGGCACTTAGCTAAGTTGTTGTGATCTAATCATAGACTGGGTTGGTCTCGCGGACTGGGTCAACTAACGAGAACGGTCGTCAGCGTTGGATGTTGCCTACGATGAACCCTCAAGGAAGACGCTCAAAATTGGAGTACAAGCATGCACATTTGCAATGGTGTCGAGTTATGGTCTTTCGAACAGGCTGGCATTGCATTAGGAAGCTCACCTACCTATTCGCCTTTGGCGGTGACGTCTGATTCGCAAGCTAGGTCGGGATGATTTTAGCTTGGGGATCAACGGTACTTCGAGATTACATTTTCTTTCTCGAATCGGGATCTCGATATATCGAGGGCAAAACTTGGCGAGCACGGCCATGCGAAATTGTCTGGTTACTGTGTACACGCGGCCAAAAAGTCTAGACGGGTTTCTGGAATGGAATGAAAGGTGACACCCGAAACCTGAGTCGGGGAAACCAGGCCAACATTTTGCATATTGCGATCTTTTCCCTTCTCCTGCGCTCCTTCCAATTTACTACCCGCGTTTCCTCGTCATCGTAGTCGGCTGTCGAAAACGATATTGTCGTGCCGGTGCAACGAAGCTGCTAAGCTTTTCGAGGTGGAGACGACTTTCCTCCTCAGAGACAGTCGGGTAGACAGCTGGAAGGCACCACTGTCGTGGGACGTTCGAAGCTGTCTTTTTTTTTTTTTTTTCCTGTTTTGCAGTTTTGCGCCCCAACCCCTTTTTCTACTCTAGTGCAACAATGGTGGCTGTGATTGGCCGGCCCTCATGCCGGATGACGATTAACACTGGCAGGAAGCGCCCCTGAAACCAGTAACATGCCAGGCACAAGCTTTTTTAGTGCTCACTTTCTTTTTTTAAAAGTAAAAATTTTTTGTTCGGGTTTGTACTGTGGTTGGTTTCAGTTCTGGGGGAGGTTCATATTTTGTCGACATCAACCGTTTCGCAGACTCGACCAAATTTGCAAAATGAGTCGAAGGGGCGAGTTAAGCAAGATGCTTGAGCGAACGGCGTTCGTGGAGGTCAGCAGTGGGTGTCGGCACAGGCGCCTTCTCAGATTTCTGGAAAGGAGGCAAAGTCTTTTGCCGATGGGGAAGCGAAGACTAGATGCATCTGACTTTGCAGCTGCTCTGTGCGCAGTATACATAGAGAAGTGAGCTGGCGATGCATTAATCTATATGCGACCCCACCAAGCCAAGGCTTGAGAATCCTGCGATTTCACGATTATGGTCAGACCAGAAAGCGAAAAAGCAGGAACGAAGTGGTTCCTGGCAGAATGCATGCGCACCATTGTTGGGAATGGAAACAGCTGGGAGGTGAAGAGGCTAGTGACTAAGACCCTGGCATGCCATGGCCTTGCCCAGGCAGACTGATTGTCATTTGGTACCTGAACCCATATAACGGTTTCATTCCCCTCCTGACTGACCTTTTTGAGTCTGTTAGACTTTCTTCTTTTGTTTCTTCTCGTCCTGGGAACCTCACCGTCCGATCCCGTTCGCTGGCGGAAGATAGATTGAAAAGCCTCCTGTGGAGCATTGAAGTTTTGATTTCTTCTTCTCTTCTGTCCCTGCGCCATTCTTTTATATACTCGCTGCTTCCTAGGAAGCACTCACCTTCTTTTGTATCTTCTCATCCATATTGTCCGTTCCGTCTACCGTCTGCGCCGGTATTTTCTTCTCCCAAGGTTCGCCTCTTGCACAAGTTTATTGGAAAGAAAAAAAATTGCCCAGTCCACTCCTTTACAAACAACCTTTATCGAACTACTACATTCTAGCCGCTTGCTTCGGTAACATCCCTTGTGGAACCTTTTTCGAATCTCGCCTTCGTCTGTCGGAGTTTTGGAAGCTATAGTCAAAATAAGCATTGAATACAGTGGGTCATCTTGGGTTGCTGCACGCTCCTTCACGCAACCACCGTAGACAACGACCACACAACAACACAAGACGTTGCTCACGACGCTTCAGCTCCATTCCTCTTTCATCAACCTTTATTTACTACTTAACAGCTCCAACGTCCTTCAATTCGCACTACCTCTTGGCCCCACCATTGTCGACATCTACTGCCAGCCATCCTAACCTGAGGTATACTTGGATATTCATCAACGTTTAGCCACCATGAAGTCCGTTCTGTCTATTGCAGCTTTCCTGCTGCTTAACCCTGGTGTTCATGCATTCTGGCGGATGCAATGTGGGTCGCCATTGGTCACTGATATGATTGACCCGCTCGTCCAACCCGGCGTTTCTCCCGCAAAGCATGTTCATAACATCATGGGTGGCGATGCCTTTGATAAAACGACCAGCTGGGCCCGTCTCCAAGAGTCCACTTGCACGTCATGCGAGGTAAAGGGAGACAAATCCATCTACTGGGTCCCCACCCTTTATTTTCAAAAGGCGAGTGGTGAACTCGTCCAGGTCAATCAAAAAGACGGTATGCTCGTCTATTACATCCCAGAACGTGGTGGTAGCGCCGTCGAGACCTACCCCAAAAATTTTGGGATGATGGCTGGAGACCCTAAGCTCCGTATTTTCGACGAATCAAATGAAGCAGGCTCTGAGGCTTATATGAGACAAATGGGCATTGGATTCAATTGTTTGAATTACGGTGGTACCCCTGAAGCCTTCGCTGCTCGTCGCAAGATGCCAAATAAGGAAGAGATGAAGGGTTGTGTCAACGGCCTCCGTGCCGACATCATCTTCCCCTCCTGTTGGAACGGCGAACTTGACTCTGACGACCACCGGAGCCATATGGCTTATCCTTCTTCCATGGAGGATGGAACATGCCCCGACACACATCCCCGCCGTCTCATCACAATGAAGTTTGAGACTCTTTTCGATGTTGCCGAATTCAGTGATGTCGATGGTACATTCGTATGGTCCACTGGCGACGAAACAGGTAAGAGTCAACCCCGTAACCAAATCCCTAGATAGCGCATAAAGACTAATGATTGATAGGCTATGGTTATCACGGCGACTTCTACAACGGGTGGGATCCTGAACTCCTTGAAGCTGCCTATAAAGATACAAGCTGTGTTCCACCAGAGACCACCGCCACTGGCGGCGATATCACCCAATGCAACACTTTCACCTCTCGCAACCAGCTACAATCTCCACTTGAAATGAATGCATGTAAGATCAAAGCGATCACCGGGAAAGAGTATACCGGCCCATTCGAGAAATTGCCCGGCTGCAACCCCGTTGGAGGTACTCCTGGTGACTGTGGAAGCGTCGTTGTCGAAAACGCCGTCGCTGCACCATCTTCATCCGTCGTTCAAGTCGTTGCACACGCTCATGAAAAGACGACATCAACGACATCAACCACTCCTTCTCCAACACCGACTCCAACCACAATCTCCACTACCACAAGAAAGAAGCAAACTAGCAAGAAGGTTGAAGTCGCTTCCGTTCCCGTTGCAAAACCGGTTGTCACTGCAAATCCAGTTCTCGATGTTGGCAGCGTCCCGGAGAAGAAAGTCAAAGAGGTTGTTGTCACGGTTGTTGAGACTGTCTACCAAACCGTTTATAACCAAGCTGTCGAAACAGCTACCGAATACGTTCCCCACCATGCTCGCCATCGAAGATTTTTCCGTCGTGCCCCCCGACATCTGTGAACTAGTTTTACATAATTTCTGAGCGGATATGTGATCGAGGGGTCATAGCTGGACTGGTAACTCGTCTCATATTTTACAAATGAGTCTATAACTTGACTCTCTCTTCATTTCTTGTACTGATTCTTTTCTTCTGGCTACCTTTTTTTGTACACTTTCTATTCTTGAATGAGCATCGCTGCAATCGGAGTTTCTTGGATACATGTATGTAACGAGAATAGTGCGGTTGTACCGATACATCATTTTCTAGAAAAGCGCTCTTCTGGTCGTCGGCCCTTTTTTTTTCACTTTCGGCGTTCCTCTGTGTTCCTCTTATTCTCTTTTCCTCTTTTTTATATCAGTTTTCCTTTGTTACCATTAAAAATTGTTCCTTGTATTCTCTTTCATTTGTTACACATCATTGTACAGCGTGATCATACTTTTCTGTAAAATGGATACCCAGATACGTTTCTCCTTTTATTTCATCTGAAATTCTTTTTTTCTTTTCCCTTTTCAGCGAGCAAGCGATCCCAAACACTGAAAGAAATATTGCGGGCTACCCACTCCATTGATTCAAACTCAGTCGAGTAGGCAGCCAACTCCCAAGCGTCGACCGCTGTGGCATTTGCTCTGTCTCCCCCTTCAACAACTGTTGCATACCAATCCTGTCGTACTAAACAGTAGAACCCACTACAATCTGAGCCGAAGGGGCTAGGAAAGTCGTTAGCTGGAGAAAGAAAAAACTTTAAACACGAAATGGAATTGAGAACCCTCTATCTGAGTGGTATACCTTATTAGCAACATTTTCCCTTGTCTCGAATTTCTAGATTAAGCGCCTGATTTCATCTCTTTCTGAATACAATGCGATTCACCTGCGCATATATGTTGGGAAATGGGTTTAAAACATTACGCATGCATGGTAGATACGATAACCCGTGCCACCAAGAAACATAAAACATCTAGCTCCAACCTTGTTAACATTCAAAATTTACAATCATAGTCGTAATTCTCTCGAAATTTCATACCAACACCTTTTCTTAAAACAGTTTGTTGGAAGTTTCGTCGGCCTTCAATTGTTACACGGGTTTTTTGGCTTTTGGATATCGATCGACGGGCGATCTACGGGTTACAATTGATCAACATATCCTTTCATGACTTTTTAGGTAACTATTAGGGAGCCGCTCCCTCCGACTTAACGACCGAATTTTCGGAATCTACGGTCGCATCTACACTTAAAACTAACAGCATATATTATATATTTTTCACGTGAGGCCGAAGGGGTGGTACAATTGAAGGTCCCGGCTAACGGACGTCCGGACACTTGAACATTTCAGGATAAATTTCCAGCTTAGTTTGAGGCACAAGCTTCAGCCCGCAAAACTTAGGGCGACGGTTTGGCTAAAGTCCTTCTTAGAAACGTACTTATACGCAGAGCGTCGACACTCGTGCTCATGTTCTAGGTTTCTTTCTTTTTTAGTAGGCCAAATCTGGACTTTGGGACGAAAAAGATCTGAGGCCACCATGTGCCTATCCATTGCATATTGCATTGCATTCGCAAGCAGTGCATCCTAGCTCTGGTCTTGAAATTTAGGCGGGCCCTGTATATGCAGGGTCCTGTGGTTATCAAATATTAATATATCCATAACTCGAACTGCGGGGTATTTATAAGGTCTCGTATGTTAGTAATGATGTTTAATTTGACAGACCCTTTCCATACCATACTAAACGCAAGGTAGACAGTAAGTTCAAGCGACCGCCGTGGTAGTTCATTGGCCAGCCTACGAATACGGGGTTGTCGAATCAGCGGGTAATTTACACTAACAACAAAGTTCAATTCGATCATTCAGGAATTGACCGATTGTATTTGCCGTTCGTTGAAAACCAAACTTCGATGCCAAAGGCGGTATTTCGGCTGAGTCAATATTTTCTTATTTAATACCATTGTTTTCCCTTATTTATAGAAAAATCTATTTGCGGTCGGTACCTGTGGAAGAAACAAGGAGGAACATCAACGTTACAAGGCTCAAATAATAGAGAAAGCCTTTTATCTTCCTTATTTCGTCAGAGCCTCATAGGGTTCTCAGCCAAATATTTGATCAACTTTGCCTTCTGCAATATAAGAACCATTGGTTCCCGAATTCTTAACCAAGCTCGTATAGCTTAGTGGTAGAGCGTTGCACTTGTAATGCAAAGGTCACCTGTTCGATCCAGGTTATGAGCAAAGTTATAATTTTTTTGCTCTATTTTGCTCCTGTTTTGGCTTCCATGGTCCTTTCGGAAAACTCTCGCGGCAAGTTTGTTAGTTTGTCATGGCACAGCGCAAGCTCGGGGTTCTTTCTTTTTTCCCATCCCTAGATCTATTGAATGAATGTCGAAAGCAAAGTCCCTCGTCGTTCTCTTTGTTCAAGCTAGTGGGAAAAGTCGGGTTAATTCTGAGGGTTTGTAATCCAGTTGGATTCAAGTCACCGCCTGCAATATGTCTATGTTGGCTTTAGCATATCAACACATATTGTGGGCGTATTGGTTATTCGCATCCCTCTGGCTACCTTGTCTCGTCGCCAGATTCCTCAACTTTGGCTACCTAGCTATATTAACTCTAACAGTGCAGTGGATGTTGGTAATATTCTCCTGGGTTCGTCCGGAATAGCTTGCGGGAAACTCCGAGCACAATCAGAGGAGTAGATGCGTAATTACGCTTGTAGAACCGGCACGGCCTGGTGGTCTGTAGCAAACTCTCTAGCTCTAGAGACGAGATAGTCTGGGAGTCACTTACCTAGAGACGAGACTAGCAGCATTGGACCATGAATGGTTAGTCTCATATTGTACTTTAGAGCTATAGAGTGCGATTTAGCTTTGCAAAGAAAAGTTCTACTTTTGTCCCAAAACCATAAATTTATAAATGCAACAATCTTCCAGATTCTAACTTAAATAATTAAGAATGATATAGATGATAGTATTGAAGCATGAAGATACGATAATTTCTCGTCCTAGTTAGCCAGTAGCTAGGCTTTGGGTAGCTAGTATGTATATACGTTCTTAAGGATTCAAGAGAATGGTACTATAGTCTCAAAATATTTGTTCAAGAACCATTCTCCGAAAAACTATAAAGTATTTCCCAGCCCCTACTAACATTGCCATTATATACCGTCTCAGCTAACTGGTCCGTTCGACCTGTTCTCAAGACCTTCGAGGTTCTAACACTGTGAACAACACATATATTGGATGTACGAATATGTATGCCTAGTGTCTAGATGGTCTTGAAGGTATGTACCAATATTTGGGGCGACAATGAGACCCGTGGATCTTGTTTGTTACCTTTAGTTATCAAAATTATGCTTGGGATGTCGAATCAAGAATTGTCCAAGTCTTTTTCGAATATGAACTTCTAAATTGCAGACTCCATTCAGTACCCTTACATAAACATACAATGCATAGTATTTAGGCGAGTACCCTGCATGCCCTCGAGCCATATCATTCGCTGCCACCCAAAAACCCCACTTTAGTATTCGTGATTGCTGTAGATCCTGTACTTTTGAATCGATCTTTGAAGAGCCGATACCTGATATTAACTCGGGAAAATATAGGCATAAAGGATTTGAAACTCGATAGATCTATTTCTGGGACTCGAGCGCTTGAGCTGTTGATTGCTATATCGATCCACACAAGGCTGAACAAGTCGTAGATGAGCTCCTGAATATTTCTCTCCATCAAGCCGCAGCTTGGGAGAAATGGGTATTAGTAGACCAATCGACCTTGGTGCCACGTCTCGGCGCTTATCCATCCCATGAGGACAAACGAATGAATAAGGGCCGGCCCACGCACCCGTAGGCACGGGTGCGGTACTGGAATATTAGTGGGGTTAAGCGGCTATTTGCAGATTGCGATTCTCTCCAGCCTTCGATACAATTTTGACAAAACCATTTACTTGATAACAGTCGGCTTTAGTATGACAAATGGAGATATAGTCTCTTATAATACCTGTCAACATTCAGACTTTAGGAGATATCTATTTTCTGACTGTCGCTTTCGTTATTCAGTCGAGCTACCAACTCCAGGCACATTTAGAAAAACGTCCCGCCTGCATTATACCAATAAGCCTCGGGGTCGCGTCTGCGGATATATATACAGTACTTCATCAAATTTACTACGATCCTCCCGCCTCTGTTCGATATCGATCCGCCTCTAAAAAATGCCTACTCAAAACGATTTCGAGATATGCATCATTTGTGCCTTACCACTCGAGGCTAGAGCCATCCGTGCACTGTTCGAAGCAGGAGAAGATAAAACGTTCGAAAAAGCCAAAGGGGATACGAACATATATTCAATCGGCAGGATTAGTGGCAAAGATGTAGTTTTGGCGTACATGCCCGGTATGGGTAAGGTAGCGGCAGCTGGCGTAGCGGGAAATTTGAAGAGGAGCTTCGAAAATATCAAGCTCGCGCTGCTAGTAGGTATCTGTGGAGGTGTACCCGGGGAAGGAGACAATGGCGTAAGATTGGGCGACGTCATCGTTGGGAAAAACGTTGTCCACTACGACTTTGGAAGGCAGTACGAGCATGGGTTCGAGATGAAGGATGGCCCGGGGGACAGACTAGGAAAACAGGGTCCCGAAATAGGGGGGTTTGTAGGGAAACTAGAATCAGGGAGAGGAAAGCTCGAGCAGCAATTATCCGGATATCTGGATTCTATGCTTAATTCCTGGAAACCGAAGATATCCGTCGACAACCTCAAGGATGTTGCCTATCCGAAGGGTTATTGGCATATCCACCAGGATAAAGATGCGGGAGAATGCTGGGACGGAAAATGTGAAAATTTCGTGAGTGTCTGCAAGACCGCTACGACAGCTTCGTGTGAGGAATTAGGCTGTGAACGAGCAGACTGGATACGGCCTCGCGATCGGAGGCCTGTACCGAGAGTCTTTTTTGGTACAGTCGCATCCGGTGACAAAGTTATGAGGTCTGCTGCCATTCGCAATAAAATTGCTAAAGGAGCGGACGTTCTCGCATTTGATATGGAGGCTGCAGGAGTGTGGGATTTTCTTCCTTGTATCTTAATTAAAGGGGTCTGTGATTACTCCGACAGTCACAAGAACAAGAGCTGGCAAGAGTATGCTGCGATTTCCGCTGCCGCTTTTACGAGGGCGGCTTTAGAAGAATGGGCTTCATCCGCTACGACCACGACTACGGACGCCACCGCGGCTAGAAGCCAACCCAGCCAACCAACAATTGGATCCATAAACAGCTATGGGGTATGCATGTTTATTCCCAAACTCCTCTGTCTGACTAAGATCCTAGAAAGAGAATACAAGCTAACATGGACAAATGCGCGGCGGCTACAGAACACTCAGTTCAACAACCACAAAGGCTCGAAAGTCATGAACCAAGCGAGCAATATGGTTTTTACCGGAAACCAGACATTCTCGTTTTAAACGTCAAGCCTGATACTCGAAGTTAATTTCCTGAAAAGAGGGAGGATCTCCAATATATGGCTATCTATTTGCTACGTTTTTGTTGTAAAGCTAGCCTGGTAAACCACACAACATGCCCATCGATGGCTCGTCTCGTTGTCAGACTACGTATATACCGGCTGTCGAATAGCATTGAACATTCGATTTGTTGTATTTTAGCATGTGAAGCAAGAATTGATATCATCGTCGTCTCGAGACTAGAGAACATGCCCGTAGCTTATTTTATTATAGCAGCGTGGCGGCACTATAGTATATCTAATATTTGGGACGTTTACCCTAGATCTCTAGATACCAAGAACTCAGGAATGGAAATTCTTTTTCCGTGTTTGCAGAAAGTTTAGCCTGAATACCCCTAATTATATAATCATGATCATATGATCTCAGCGTCTCATATGATTATGGCCCAGATCGATACCTAGCTAGATCTATACCTAGGTATATACAAGTATATCCGTACATGCATCTTCACTATATATATAGCTATACAGCTATGCATTTGCGAATTGCGTGGATGTTTAGTGATATGCATCGATCCACCCATATATTCTGCTTAATACATTTCTAGGAAATAGAGTTTTGGAGTGACCCCGTATGTGCTCAGATCTAGATACAAGCGATATATTGCATATATGCATAATTGCAATATTGACTTCGTAAAGATAAGTAAAAGGTATATCTAAATTAGTACATACTTAGATCTGTAAGCACTCAGGTTCGCGAATATCCTTGATTATTAAGGCTAAGAAAGTTCATGTGATAATGCAATCGTAAAGAGCAAGACTCTTGATGTTAGCCACAGTTTTAGTTAGTTCGATTGTTTTCGGATCGTCCTTTCCTAGTGTCTTCTCTTGGAAGGCTAAGGCCTTGGAGCACCACTCAAGAGCCTTTTTAAATTTCTTTTGCTCGACAAATATGAGCGCTATTCGCATCATAACTTCTGGGGGCCCTACCAGCAATAGGCTGTTTGGGCCTAAACCCTCGAATCCGGATAGGGCTTTGTAAAACCATTTCAGAGCATCAGAATATTCCTTTTGAGATAATAAAACCAGCGCGATCTCGTAAATCGCAAGAACAGTGTTCCGGTGGCCTCTACCCCAGGTTTTCTCTTTACCCGCAAGAGCTATCCGATAGTAGTGAAGAGCTTCTTCATATTTCCCTTGATCGCTGTAAGCTGACCCCAGTGATTGGAATGTTCGAAGGGTTTCCGGATGAAGTTGTCTTAGCTTTTCTTCTTGCTTGGCCAGGACTTTTTTATATTCTCCGATGGCTTTATCATAAAGATGTTGGGCCTGGAAGACACGTGCTATGTGACGCATCACAGATAGGCTGTCTGGGCTGTCCTCGCCCAAAACTCTTTTAAAGCCGTCGAGGGATTGATTGTACCATTCCAAGGCCTCGGAATGTTTATCCTGGTTATATAAGACAGTCGCGATGTCGCGAGTTATAGCGAATATAGAGACGTGATTTGGGTCGTAAATCTGTTTCATCCAAGCTAAAGCGTTTTGAAAGTATTCAAGAGCTTCGTCGTATTTGTGCTGCTGATTTGCTAGAACACCCTGGCTTTTCATTGTGCAAAGAGCAAACCTCGACTTTTCAATTTCGCTTCCATAGCAACCCTCCTTTTGACGGGCGAGAACTATTTGGTGGTACTTCATCGCCTCATCAGGTTGGTCCAGTTCACCGAGCATCGTTGCCACAGAGGCCAAGGATAAAAGAGTCGATGAATGATTTTTACCCAAAACCTTCTCCTTTCCGACAGCAGCTTCGTGGTAGTATTTCAATGCTTCGTTGTATCTGCCGAGGTTGGCAAAGGATAATGCCGTGTTGTGGATGAGGCCCAGCACCGCTATGTTATCATCCCAGCTGGGAAGAAACTGGGGACCCTTTTGTTTTAGAGCTTTTCTCCTCGCCAAAATATTTTGCTGTAGTTCAAGAGCTTCGCTGTGTTTACCTTGATGGTCAAGGATCGATGCCATAACACTCTGAGTAGTAAATGCCCCCAAAGAGTCTTCACCCGAAACCCTCTTTTCCCATTCTAATACACCCTGGTATAGTTGAAAGGCTTCTGAGTACTTGCTTTGGTTGTTCAAGACAGCCCCCACATTCTTGACGCCGACAAACGAATCCAGCTGGTAGTCTCTCCATTCGTGCTGAATGAACTCTGTGTTTAAATACTTGCAAAGCACCATAGCATGATCCATGAGCCTTCTCCCCTCGCCTGACCCCCAGGTGTATTTTGAACAGAAGGGGTCGTTTTGGAGAGACTTCAATTTTGAGATGACTCTCAAGGCGCCTCGTATATACTGGAATCGGTCTCGACTGTCCACACGCTCGCGGGCCCACTCGTGGACTACGGGATGGATCGAAAACGACCCTGGCTGATTCCTGTTGATCAGAGAGTAGGATGCCAGAAGCGAAAATTTGCTCTTCTCTAAAAAAAAAAAAAAAAAAGGACAATTTTATGGATAAGCACGCGTATATATACTTCTCTGTGTGTGAATGTTTGCGTGTGCAAATTTTATAGGTGGGTGGAATTGGACAGAACATACGTTTAAGTTGGGCGTCTACATTCTCCTCCCATTCCCCATCCTCTCCAATTTCCCAAAAGTATTCAGGTATCTCGTTGCGATTTAAATATGAACAACTGAGTAAAAGTGATGCCGCCTCCTCATCTTGACTTTTCACAGCTAAAAATGATACTTCCCAGGTCGTTACAGCCGTTTCGTCTCGATAATTCCAGCCAAATTTTGGCACTTGTGATTGAGCCTCTTTGAAAGCTTTGTTGTAATATTTCAGATAGCCATCTATGGAAATATTCATTGTGTTTATGAAGCATCCCGCGTGGTTGATCGCAAGAGGCATAAAACCTAGCCTCTTGACGACTTCTATGGCATCGTTCTTTTCATCTATAGGACCAGGCATTAGAGCTCCCTCTACCACCTGGTCTGAGACTGACGTTATGACTTAACTTACTTTGTGTAGGATTTGGTAGTTGTACCAGGTTCAACAAGAGATCGGTGGAGCTCTCTAAATCCAACCCATCTAGGGGCAGTTGCTCAGCGCAGTGCGAGAATTCTGGCCGACGGCTCGTTACGATGACCCCACCGGAACCTCGAGTTGGGAAATATTTCTCAATCCCGAAAGTCAAATCGTCCACATTGTCAAAAATCAACAACCATTTGGTATTTCCGGGTAGGCCTAGCCAGTTGAAAACAGCCGATCGAATAATGTCGAGGGAGCCCGGCTCGAAGCTCACTTTGCCCTTTTTATCTACCAACCCCGGAATACCAAGGCTTCGAGCAATGGTTCCGTATTCCGGAAGTGACTCAGGCCAAGATATTCGCGCTTGCTCTTCAACAATCCGCTGCATGACGTCCACGAACGAAGTTCGAATATTATCTTCGGTTGCAGCCAGTAACCAGAAGACGGCGGTGAGATGACGGTTCTCCCGACAGGAATACGCATACTCGAGAGCGGTTTGGGTTTTACCCATTCCACCGGTCCCGGTAAGCGCGCAAACCACGGGAGCACTGCTAGACGCTGGTTCTCCAAAGCATTCGCTGAAGCATCTATCAATCGTTGCCATTTCTTTCTCCCTACCGGTGAAATTGGGGTTCCGAGCGTAGGGCAAGCGAATTGGTATCTCGTAATTTATTCTTTTTATCTTATATGTCGATCGATGGATATTAATACTGATAGTTCAAGTCAATACAGTGAGAGATAAGACTATACCTTTGTCTCTGCCTAGTAAAGGCGGGTATACATCGTCAGCAGCGCTTCGTTGCCATGTCAAGCCCCTGCCTTTTTATTACCTTGCGAGGAATGATGTTAAATGTATGATTATTTATGTCCCTATAGTAAACCAGTAGCATTACAAGATAAGTATCGTATCTCTCTGAACGGCTTAGGTGTGAGATTACCCGTAATTAACTCCGATTTCCACCTGTCCCGATCCAGCATAATGAATGTCCCTATCCCAAACAAACAAAAGCTATCATTACTAACCATCTATAAACAAATTGTATAGAGTATAGGTTTGCTTACCCATGGACAGCACCTGCCTGCATCAATACCTTGTTCTCTTCATTGGTGAATGTGGTATTATGAATTATCCCTTCCCCACTTCTGGGAGCCATTTTGAAGTATACTTTGTGCTAGGATGGGTAGCCACTGTTGGCGACAGTTTCTTTGAAAGATTAAATTAAATTAACTATCCCCGGCCGATATTCAGGTTTGGCTCTCTTGTTAGTCTCGTAGCTAGCTAGGCTCTCATAAAACGAGTGTTTCCTTACAGTTGAAGCTCAGTTAGTTCTGCCTGAGGTTCAGAAGCTGGATGGGGTTTGTCTCGTAAACCAGAGCTGGCCGAACGTCGACGTGAGGGTATATATTCCTCTTTTTGATTAGTTAATCTATATCCCGTAGGGGTTTTTTGATGTGTTTTTTTCGACTGCTTTTAAAAATTAGGACGCTCTATAGGGCATTCAAGGTAATTCCTTCGAAAGTCGACTTGAGGTGGATTTGCCGTCCCAGAAAACGCCCGATTTCCCCTACGGTTTAATTCATTGTATATGATTCTAAGGAGGAGAACAATATGTTGGGAAGGCTGCAAATAAGAGTAAGGAAGTGCTGCTGTATATTAATACATAAATGACCCCTCCATTGATCAAACCCGGTCGGTATGCGCCCTCGAAAAATGACCAATTAATATTGGTCGGCTTGGCTGCATTTAAATTATATGTCCCCAAGCGCAGCTCTCATGTACGTGTAAAGGACGTGTATACATGTGAATTTACATCAAGTAGCAGCGCTAAATAGCAACAGTTGTGAGAATGATAGGCTCGCGGTTTTAGGTCTATTTATGGCCACATGCATGCAGATATCAGGGGCTGAACCCTCAAGTCGAGATTATGAGTCCAGGTTTGCAATTGACCAGCTCAACTTTAAGCGCCCGCAACTGTCGGGGTGAAGCTGTGGGGCACCCCTGACGCCATGGCCGTGCAACCGAGACAGCGCATCCTTGTACGGAAATATTGTGTTGAAAATGTTGTAAAATTATCATGCCAACCACCAGACCAAGGACACATAGCACGCAAAACCTTCGCTCGGAGTCAATCTCGGGCGGCCCATCGAGGTTTTTATAAGTCGAGGTTTATATAACGACCGATTGGCACATAAATTATCGATATATTTGGTTCCATTCATTTCTGCGCTCAACGGCACCCAGCAGATCTTGCGGCATACTTCTATCATGTTTCGTTGGTAAGTTGGTACCTGATGGTGATCGAAGGCCAGCGATTCGATTCGCACTGATGAAGATACGATGGCTTTGTATTTATCTATACGCGCCTAAAATATTTGGTTCTGACTTGTCTCGTACTCAAATCTACGGTCTTACGACTTAAAGGTACCAAGCAAAACTAACCCAACGGCCTGTTCTAACACAGGTCGTCACAACTGCTGTAAGCTCTCAGATATACTCCCTTCAAACATAAAAAGAACGCTAAATGAAACACTTACAGTTCTTATTCGGCGCTGGCGATGTGACTGCCCAGCAAATTGTCGACCGTCGCGGGGCCGCAAACCATGATTTCCCGCGTACTCTTAGGATGACGGCGTGGGGTGGGTGCTTTTTTGGACCAGTTGCGGTTCAATGGTATAAACTCTTGGGCAGAATCAGCTTTCCAGGCCACCCGACGAGAGAACTCCTGACAAGGGTAGCAGCAGATCAGATTCTATTTACTCCAGTCAATCTGCTGTGTTTTTTTACGGGGATGACGCTGTTAGAGGGTGGAAATCCAAGAAAAAAACTGGAGAAAAGCTATTTGACAACACTGAGAAATAATTGGATGCTGTGGCCGAGTGAGTTTCAACTTTGATCCCATGATGGCGAGTGTGTTAGTTAACAGTATCCGGATCCTAGCTGTTCAATTAGCCAACTTCAAGTTCGTACCCCTTGAACATAGGTTATTAGTTGTGAACGTTGTTAGTCTAGGTATGCTCCGCCCAGGATCCATATGATTCTAACGAGACGCGACTAATAAATGACGGTCTAGGCTGGAACTCCTATCTAAGTTACACCAATACGCGCAAATAATAGAATAAAATATTGAAACTAGAGCTAGCTCTGAAATATAGATCATACAAAAGTAACGGGACTTGGTCAATTGTTGCTGTGGACCCCTGTAAGGAGGCCTAATAGATATGTAGATACAGGAACGGTTGTTCTCGTACCCAGGCTGCACAAAGAGTGACCGGGAACGGGGTCGAAACCGGACGGGAGAGGAGTGCCAGAATAGGGCTGAAAGAACCAAATGATAAAAAGAGACTATAATTCTTTTTTGGGAGACAAGAGGTCGTAAAAGAAAAGGACAGTTCGAAGTCTCCCATAACGCCAGCTGAATAAAACATTTGTGATTTCATGCACCCTCCAGATACAGAAAATAGGCACCGAAGCCCTCCACGATTAAACAGGAAAGTATTACAGGTGTTTTTTTCTTTCTGTTTCTGCCATCATTGCCCAAGAATAAAGAAAAGCGATAGAAAGGCTAGTCGCAGGTAAAACCGCACAAGCCTGAAAAGAGTAATCCCATAGTGGGACACAAAGCTAGATCCAGATGCTTCTAGGTAAAAAGGAAGAGAACACTATGGGCTGAATGTTGTCTACTATTCCAGCTGATCCTCTGCCTTATACGACAAACTTGGGCTTCGCGCGGGAGCTACCAGCGTGAGCACTCTCGCTATGGCCAGAGAACTCAACTTGCTCTCGTTCACCAAGTCGCAATACTTCCTTGAATCTCCGGCCAATTTCCAATAGCGACTCACGGACCTCCTTGCCAGTTCTTCCTTCGGTGGCCGTTCCCATAGACCTAGTCCACAGGCCTATTCGGTAGAGTCCCTTACGAACGTTGACGACAACGCCCATAACCTCGCGGTCGTTTTCCTTCTCGAGGGTTTCGCCGATAGCAGCAAGCATTGTGTGGAGCCAAAGCTCATCGATAGGGACGGTCTTCTTGTCTTTGAACTGGTAGGCCCATTTCCCACCATTCTTATTGGAGGGGTCCTCCCATTCAGGACGGATGCCAGCTTTGAACAGATGGTAGTCTGACTTCAGAGCAAGTTCCGAGGTTTTAGTAATGTTGTTCTAGTGTCACGAGGTGTTAGCAGGTTGTCACGGAGATAGACCATAACAAGAGCTCTGAGACGTACATATATCCCCCAGAATTCTTCAACGGAGTCGAAGGAGACGACTTCCTTGAGAGAGTCGGCCCATTGGTTGTCGCTCTGCATCCGGCATTGTTAGCAGCTAGAGAAATCCTTGGAGATAGTACAAAAGCAGATCATTCGCACCTTTACGCCGCCGCTTGGAGGCTTGGTGAACCACAAGGTCCATTTGTTCATCAATGGATGCTTAACAGTGAAGTTATCCGGGGAGTGAAAGACGGTGAGCTGGTCTCTCAGGTCCTCTGGCGGACCGGGGGCGGATCCATCTTGAGGGAGAGCTGGAGTGAGGGGGACGTTTGAAAGATCCTGTGGTTCTGGTGCGAGTTCCGTCATCGTGATAAATATTCCCAACTACTACGGAAGAGATATTCAAAATAAGAAGAAGAAGGGTATCCTGCGATCGAGCTGCGATGAAACGTCAGGTAGAATCGCGGATAAGATGGAGGGGCACTGTTGATCGTTGAGAGATGAGAGATGAGAGAGATGAGCTAGGGTCCAAGAATCCAAACACTCGTTCTGTCAAAGACCGAGCGGGTGAGCCGAAGATACAGAAGTCCTGACTTCTTATACGATGCTAGCTCGGAGGTGAAAGAGGAAAGGCCGAGGAGGTGAAGGTGAAGGTGAAGGTGAAGGAGCAGAGGAGCGTCGATTGAACTTTTTTCGTGGCGGTTTATTTATGGAAGTGGAGGAGTTTCCTTGAAACCATTTGGAGACAAACAAAACTCAGATCACCTCGCACCGCGGCTGCCACTCTCAAAATACCACACCAACACGGACTAGGCGGGATAAGCGCTAATGTGTTGGTATATCACTGTACTTCGTGTATCTCTATCTACACGAGGAGTCTTGAAAGTACATATATTAACGATAGATTACAAGATATTCTGTCTCGGAGTTAGTGTCCCAAGGGCCTGGAGAAATGTTAGTGTTTTTATATGAGAACTTACTCATTTATAACCCGTGGAATATGGTCATTATATGATGGCACACTGATATTAGCTAGGATAAGTTTCGATAGTACCGAACTTGCATTGTTTTGCTTCTATACCATTGGCGTTGAACATTAACTCATCATATCTCCTAAATTTTGGGTGGGGTGGGGTCATTCAGATGATCAATATACTCTGTATGTATGCCTGATATCCGGTACCATGGTGAGAACTAGTCTTGTGTTAAAAGGCTGAGAGGAACCCCTCCTAGAGTTTCAAAACTACCTGTGTTATGGCTTCTTAACCCGCTCATTTAAGTTCCGTTCCTATGTGCGGAAAGAAAATTCGTAGAGATTTTTTCACCAATAACCATAGGCTCAAGAGTATTGGACCTATCACTATTCGGGTATTTCTTCTTCCTTTTTTTTAGTTTTTAATTTATAAAGATAAGGACTTATAAATTAGATAAATATTCAGTACAAAGCTATAGGTTTTACGATGGAGATGATCTAGGTTCGACGCGGTTTCATCGCAGATATATGACGATACATCGGTTTTCCGGCTATGGATTCACTTAAAACGTCATGGCGTCGGTACATACAGGAATTGCTGCCTAGTATAGTTGCAGATAGACACGGCGTGTGCAGTAAGAAGAGCGGTTTCGACACGAATTGAGAGACAAAGCGCACTGAAAAATATAGGCACACATAGGAGCAGCCGACTGATGCGCCCGCAAAGTCACATGAAAATATAGGCGCGCATATGCGCATAGCTAGGACTAGCCGACTAGAGTGGTTGTAAGATACCTAGGTAGTTGTAGATATCGCCCCTACAATTAATATATCGTGATATTTTGGTCTAGCATTATCCCGCAAACCAAGTAGCTAGTATGCAGATAGAGATGGGCCCCATGCCAACGATAGGAAATTTTTATCTATATAAAGGAATCCGAGGTCTGCCCTCTTTTTAATTTTTTAAATCAGAAAATACCATCAGATCTGCAGATACCACTACCCCACTGCTTCGCAATTAATCGGCAATATCCCATCCCAAACTCAACATTCATATTTAATAGGTACGAGACCATCTCGAACCCGCTTTACTGTTTATATACCCAAATTAGACCTCAAAAACTGTAGATAGATGTACTAATAAGGACTAGCATTCCTTTCACCCGTGCATCTCGTGGGTTTACCTCGCGTATCGTAGTTAATGAACAATCCTATGCATAGGTCACCAAAGTGGCAGACATTGGAGATGAGCTACCGCCCTTGTCTCGTTCCCAGCCCGCCCGGGCGTACCGTCCCGATTAGAGGAGAAATAATTTTCAGTACTCTTGTTCACTACAGTAGAAAGGGCTCCCTTAACAACCACCTTAAGGCCACCACTCAAGTTAATGATGATACAGCCTTTCTTACCTGCATCGAGCACAAGAAAGCAAAAAAACCCTGTCGAGTTGACGCTACAAAACGTTGATGACATGCCAATTCCGCCACTAGAAATCAAGATGATGACGCTGAAGAGCAAAGGCACCGCGGTACCGTAGACCTGCAAATTTGAGACCAGTTCGTCCACCTCAATAGTGCCACTCTTGAACAACGTTATCTCCCAAACGCTTTCCCAGGGGTTGGGTATGAGAGCTGGTACAATATATGTAATAAGGATTGGTACAGAGGCGCATGTTTTTCTAGGCACCGGTGCGGACGGGCAGCAAAAATTCGCTGATCCACCGGTTATAATTAGCCAAAATGACGTTTAAATTGGATACTTGATGGCTTGCTGTAGGATATTTTCAGTAGTATAGCTTCTATAACCAATGGTTTATCCTCTCGCCTTGTTAACCAGATCTGCAGAGCTGACCGAAGCCTCGCTCCATGGCTCACTTTTTTTTATTGAACGGAATACCTGACACTGATTCCCGCATTTATTTGGTTCCTATTTTTTGATATTATCGCATTATGACCCACCAACTTGCAATCTAAAGATATATTTGTTAGCTCCCGTAGCTTATATGCAGATAGTCACTCACTTGGCTACCATAACTACGCATCTAGCCAGCTGCAGAATTGCATCACCGACGGTCGCTAGATATCCATATATTGCAGTGTATCGATAAACTCGAGTAAGGTGGCCTCGAGACCGAGCAAGGCATATTTAAAGGGTGTAATTTTGCGCACTTGTGGCCCGCAGAGCGTCTGAAAACGAGAATAACAGAAGCCCCATAGTTATATAGCTTCCGAATTCCTTTTGTCCCATAATAGGCCTGGGGAATGCTACTATCTTTGCATAAAACCTAAACTAGGCCGTCTATGACTGCTAAACTTAGAGCTCAAGCCCAACTAGTGCGCCCTTAGACAATATCGATACTGAATAAATATGGGCGAATGCGCTGTCGCATACGTGTGCATGCGTATTTAATGTCTTCGAATTTAAGAGATTTAAGGTCGGAATGGTCTCGTACCCAGATCTAGACCGCACAAAGATTCGCCGGACCAGAATATAAGTATACAAAAGACCTCATGTAATTTGTTGAATCAATTCTCAATAACTATAGCTACTAGAGCTTTAGCAATGTCATCCCCTTGGAGTTAGTTCCAATTTCGAAGCATTTTAAATTTGGTAGGAGGAATAGATATTGAAAGAGCCCATGTGCGTCTAGAGCAGAGACCAGAGATTTGGGCCTGGTCTCGCGGGCCAGCCACACAAAAGGCATGGGTATGTTATCGATCGTGAATCTCCTTGACCTAGCTTGCCCGGCATTTGCTTGCCGCTAGTCGTTGGCCACGACGTCGTCAGACGAGCCCGGCAGCAGCTTACGTATACAACTACGTACGGAGCTAGTGGTACATACACACATCCCTCAGTCGAATTTGATTGGAGACGGGAAATGAGAGCTTCGAAAACATGCATTTTCATGATCACGGAGACGCGCCTGCAAATACGGCTCGGAGCTACACCTTAAGCCCTAAATTGAGTCCAAAAAGACAACCGACTCATGATACCTATGCAATGCCAAGGATTCCACGAAAGAACCCCGAAGGGACATTGGGGAGCTAGTATATTGATATCATGATGCATCCCCGAAGATAAGGATTAATGATAACAATGAATCCGAGCGGGTGTCCCGGTAGTTCGTGGCCATATTATTATAATGCCCACATTGACCTAATATGCAATGCGGTTCAATGCAATGGCGTCGGGACTACCCGTCCCGATTCCTGCATACCTGATATCAAACTTCGAAGTAACAATGACTGCGTAATCGAAAAGACACATTCTTGATATAGAATTAAGACCGTTCCTTCGTAAAACAGATTTTCGTGGCCTAACGGAAATCAGACCCCGATCAAGCACCTCGGAATATCTGGATTCAGGTCTTCGAGTTCTCAGCATCCATGTGTCGACGCAGTGTAACAGGTGAGATTCTAATTCTTTGTGTCACCATCCGCGTGCACGTGTCATGATAAGCTGCAACAACATTTTAGTTTGACAAAACCCCCCGAGGATAGCAAAGGCACCCTCTAGGGCCAAGGAGAACCCGGATTCCTAGACACCTACCACTTGATGCTACCCCCGAGCACAATGTCACAACTGCATCTCCCGGGGTCGGTCGGTTTCTTCAGGAACATATGTCTCAGATTTCATTAAGAAAGGCAAAACCAAGATTTCACTATGCCGACCACTATACCGCATATTTCTGCACGCTTTTGATATATAATCCGCTCCGAGATGGGGCCTCGCTAACGGTCAATATAGGATCATCAAATACTGCCGCGGATATGTGTCAGTAACAGTCTCATGGATTGTTTCTCGGACTCAAAGGCATAAATTTTCTTGTAGGACTCCGGGCCTCGTTTGGTCTACTTCGGTTTGTAGACCAAAGCTTCAAGCGGCATGTCATTTGGGGGTTCGTAATACAAGAATCTCAGTCGTTTGGTATGAGGCCGGGCCAGTGTACTTGCACCGGGCTAGGTATGCACCTCAAGGCCCGGTCTCAGGGTGCATGCGGAGTTCGCCCACCCTTCTCCGCTCCCAGATACACAACAAACCTTAAGTATCATATTTTCTTTTCTCTCGCTTTCTAGACCAATTCTAATATATGTAATAATTAATAATTTATATCAGATGCAGGCTTTGAACTACTGGATTAGGCAGCTAGACAGAGCAGCCAAACCTCCAACGGCCCGCACATTTCTCCCCACTTAGAGAGAATGTAGGATGGTAGAAATGCGGCGGGAAAAAAAGGTGCGTACAAAAAAGGAACATGCAAAGAAGCTTTGATTTCGAACCTTTTCCTTTATTCCATTAACCCCCCGGGTAATCGGCGAATAAGTTACGTCGATGTATTGCCTTGTGGAGCTCGAAGAGAGCTCTAGAGAATATGCCATTCTGATTGGGCTGTTCCGAAAACTTCTAGCCAGAAAACCTAATGATGCAAGGCACACACCGCCTTATCTGTGATCGACAAGAGGGGAGTCGTGTTCCTGGATTGCTTTCGGAATGTCGCGGTGAAATGGTCAGGTGAGAAATTTCGAGAGAAAGCGTTGGATCTTTCGTGTTTCAGAAATCTTCCAACACCAGTGCTGCGTCGTTCCTAGCTTCCTTAGCCCCGACACTTAACGACTTAGCACTTTACATATGGGAATTATTGGCTTCCTCTCGGCACGATAATCCTCAGATCAATAATTATCAAAATACCCACACTTATATTCATAAACTTCACTCCTCCAATCATGATATCAAATCAGCCGATGAACGCATATATTACGTGGGCCAAGGAGTTGGTTCAATTTGTCACGCCATACTCCCGTATCACGATCGACAGTGGGTACGAATTCACAGACACACAAGTACTCTGCATGTGCGGAGAGGCCTGTGCCTGGGGAACGCCAGGCCCTGGGAGGGTGTACTATGCGGTTAAACAGTCTTCCCACGCTGAACCACGGCGTTAAGGAAGTTACAGGAGATTTCCCGAGGTCCGAAAAGCTACTCGCCTGATACCAGTAAAGTCTTCGAAATTCCATTCTAGAACCTTTGTCCGCGCTCCCCTCTATGTTCCATCTTCGGTCCTGTCTGGAATTCCAGCGCTCAGGCTAGAAGTATACGGACACGGTCTAGCGCTTCTGTAGTAGGATTCGGTTTGAACCCGGCTCGAAACCAATCGCAACTAATATCATGCAAATAATCATGTCAACTGACGTCAAAAGCCTTTAAAGGAAACACCCAGATACCGGGATCATATTTCGGACGAAGGTGCGAATAAGAATGGGCCTTGAAAGGATTTCCCCGTAATTCCTTCTGCGCCATGTGTCTCTGCGAACGGTTGGGGCTTTACCAAATACTGAGAATCGAAGCGAATCGTCTGGGGTCAATCATGTCGATAGCTTTGGTGCCTGGAAAGACCCGTCGTCATGTGTTGCATTACCAAGAGTTAAGCGAAGCGAGCTCTTCGGTTCTGAGAAAGGCAATTGTCCAGGATTGTCCAGTTGTAATCCACGGTTGCACCCAGACACTGGTCGACTCTGGATTGACAGATGTAAGAAGATCGCTCGAGTTAGTTCGATTTCTACAACCTCAATTCCAACTAATCAGAATACGATTTTTTTTTTTTTTTTTTTTTTTACCCCGTGGGTTAGATATACCAATCTAGCTTTAGTATATCTCCCATATCTTAGAATTTTCGAGTGTTAAATCAATGTCTTGGTTATATACTCAGGTCCTCTTGTATATACCTTAATATATTACCGGCTCTTGCGAAGCAAGCCGATAATTTTTCAATTTCAATTGGGTCGAATCATGTCAATATTATCCATCATGCATGATCGCCCGATATATATACAACAATCTATATACCCGTTTCTTCCTAGCCGTAATATATTTGTCCTTTCCTCGGAGTCAAAAATGATGCGCTACGACCCAAAGGAACTATCCTTTTGGTATTTCTAGCAGAAAAATAGTTACTAGATCCATGGATTGTCTCATAAACCAAATTTTGCTGCGGATACTACCAGTTACCCCGGCAAAAAGCGCACAAATATTATCATATCCGCCCGGATTATTCTTTAATAGTAGCGTACTAGTATACTGAAGCATTAAAATCGGTTTATAGGAACGTCCGGACTGGTCACTAGTATCTATGGAGGAGCAGTTACAACAGATGCCCCCCCCTGTGTGTGACGCGAGCGATATTTTAACAATACCAGTCACGGCATCAATATTAATATCTTTGGCTAGTACTTCCTATAGATCTAGAGATTGTAGTTAGATGATCGTATGAGTGTAACTAACCACGGACGCGCCGATTGTGTGCGGGGCCAGAGCAATACAGACTAGGCTAGCCATACACAAATATACTTGTATAGCGCCATAGCTTATCTCGGAAACCAAATGTTACTGTGTCTGGCCATAACCAAGTACATACAAACCAGTTATAGGCTCAAGTCTCGGTGCTGGTTCTCGTACCGCCATGGCAGGCGGCGGACAGCATAAGCCCTTCCGTGAGTAGTACAAGCAGGTATCCCATCCTTCGGGGCCTCAACTTTCTTCAGGCTGGCCGTTACAGATATTCACCTCGGGGTACGATCAGATAAACGAGGATTGGTGCATCAAAATCCGAAGGTTGCATTTCGTAACTTAACAGGGGAGCCCAGTCACCTTGACAATGTTCAAGATGGAATATATAAGCTCACATGGATGCGCACATAGGTGCTTCCTTACATATGTACAGACATATAGATACCCCCAGACCACATACAGATAACAGCGCTACAGTCCTAGCACAGTAATGTTATTACACAGACTTTCGCCTTAGGATACCTTCTCGTATTGTGCGTGAGGCAGAAACGTGGTAAGCGAGGATGCACATGGTATATACTTCAAACCCTACGCTGATCTGATCTCGTAAACCAGTCCCCGCAAGTGGATCCACTACGGAACCAAAATTGCGCCAAATTCAACAAATTACGAGAAGAGCTCATGCTCAGACATCATGTTCCGCCAAAAAAAAAAAAACCTAAACTCCAGCCGGGACGGCCATAAAAGCTTGACCTGGGTAGAATTGAGACAACGGTTGTCCGATGGCACTACATATACTTCATACCCCGGGTGACCAAATTTCACGATTTCAAGGGCTGTGTTACCATCAATGCATATATGCGCATACATAGTAACTACCTAGGAACGATGACATGGGGTTATCATGATCAGCCAATGGGTTTAGGGATCTTAGCTGAGAGCGCCCCCAAGCCAAGATATTACTATAGTGATATCTGCTATGAAAGGGATTCAGAGAAGGAAAAAAATACTGACAGCTCGCCCGTCAATGAATTGTCACAAATCGCGCATCTACATAAATAGCTGGACTCGATTTCCTCCGCGAGACGATGTTATAATGTCTTTTGGCCTGCAATCCAAAACTATAGCACTAGAGTGGGGAGGGAGAGTTTAAACTTGAGCGGGTGCATGCAGAGGGGGAGTTCAGCTCATCTAAAGCAGGGGTATATTTCAAGCTTCCTTTACATGGGTGAAGGTTTTGTCCTCCTATGCTTGATAATTGCGCAACAATTGCAGAAAAAAAAAAGATATCAAAAAGTATCCCGGTGGATTGGTTAGAAGCAATGCAATGAAGCGAACGAGATTTTTTTATTTTTTTTTTAAACTCTTTGCATTGGAATTGGCGCACACATACACTATCATTTGGTGAGCAGCCCCTCCACCCATATGGGCCCATAACTAAATGGTGATACGATATGCATGCGTTTCCAGGGACCCTAGACAGGCCTGGCCATGTGATCTATGGTATACATAAAAATCAGACGGACTTCCTTTCGCTTGAGTCATTTGCTAAGCTGCCGATTGGGCTGGTGCGGAGCATTTTCACATTTGATCCTCACATCATGTTGATAGATGTACCTAGTGTTGGGCCGGGTGGGGATAGAAAGGTCTGTAAGCTGCATGCATTGGGAGGCTATCAGATACTGTGGGATGCCACAACCAAAATTGCAAAATGTGCTCCATTGCATAGTTTGATTACTTATAACTATAGTTTAGACAATGGCTAATTAGCAGGTGGGTTTTTTCGAGCCTTAGAAAATCGACGATAGCTAAGACTCGTAAATAAAATTTTGAAATCACATACAGACCTGAATCAAGTTCTGAAAGGGGGAACAAAACTTTGATCTAACTTGTTGGTTTTTTACAAGATGCGAACATTAGGTTGGTTATCGCTTTTTTTCGGCCGTTTGAGGCTGCTCAAGAGCCCCATGCCATTAACCGGGACAACTATGCCTTTACCCCGCCAATTACCAGCCATCGAATTGAAGAGAATTCTCGTATTCGAATTCACAAGCAACCGTACGGACAAAAAAAAAAAAAAAAAAAAAAAAATACAATCTTGGCTTCGGCGAGCTGGTGACCTACAAGGCTATCGACAAGCCAGATCTATTGATGCCAACTAGACCTAACATCAGACAGCGCACACACGCAGTCGCAGGGCCTAGGGATCGAAAAAACAAAAAACAAAAAAACAAATTAGCAACATCTAACATCCAACGAGAGAAAATGACACGGCTACCGCCTTTCGCTCAGAATGGGATCGCGATATGCCCTTCATGTTCGCCTTAGCGGCAAGCCCAGGCTGGCCTCGTGAGCAAAATGTGGAGCCTGTAGATTCCAGCTACCCCTTGAAGCGGTGGGTCTGTTATACCTATATAGCGACCGACATGTTAAGCAACCTCCTAACTGTAGCCGAGGTCACGACTGTAATTGCTGAGTGTATACTGTCCAAGTGTTAAGATAAAGCCGATTGATTGTGTTGAAGTCGTCTTATTATTGCTCGGACGTCAATCTCAGAAGGATGTATATACAACGGCGATAGTTCGAGGTTAAATCACCCCGACGATACGCGATCGTCGTTAGACAGGGTCGAACATTTTTAGATAGGAAGGAATTCTCAATGAATTTTCGAATCGAACCACAATGCTCGCCTTTGGGCAGCGCAGAAAAGACATTCTGTCAAAGGAAATCATTGCAATTACGACTGGCTAAAATTGGCAGCAACGGAGAAGTGGATCATGTCAAAAGGCTGTTGACGGGGTTTTTGCGAGTCTGTTGAACAGGGGACATCCGTATCGGAACTTTTTGAACCGAGACCAAGCACAAAAGTTTGAACGTGATATGATATTGGAAGGAGCAGGCACGGAAAGTAGACCCCCAACAAAGAAGCCGCATAAGTATTGGAAAGATATGAGAGTTTGAGAATTGTGAAGCGCCTTCACAAGTGCCCTTGGCCCTGGATAGCCGTGCAGCTGGTTGGATAGTTGCAAGGAAAGCGGAAGGGTGATCAGCCCATAAAGTTGAAATCGAGGACCTGGCCTGGGGGGTGAAGTTGTGATGGTGGTCGCTGCATGGGCGTTGGCCTATTATTCCGTTTAGCAGCCAGCCGACGGGAATCGGCCAGCGAATGACGAAATGGCTTTTAGCAGGTGGAAACTCGAGACAAGGGCAAAATATGCATCTTGTCACTACACTTTCACCAGAAAGCTCCTTCCTTTCCTTCTGGCTAGCCTTGACCTGCGCGAAGGAGACAACTCTGCCGTTACCGCCTGCTTTCCGCAAAGATTTATGGAACCGTGCCCCAAGTTCCTAGCCGGCGCTACGAATAATGGCTCTTGTGGTCTCGGACCGTCATGACAGAGAACCTCACAGCGCATATGGTATACTGGATCAACCTCCATACGCATGTCGTCACTACGGATGGAAACTGGGGAAATGCGGCCAAGTTAGCTTGTGAACTATCCCGTCTCGATGTGACATTGCACAGCAGGCCTTTGTTATGCATTCCTTTTGCTTCGGTAGTACAGCACGTCCAACTTTCGTACCACTGTTATGCGTGATGCTACGAATCGACCGCCAGTTGTGTCTTAGAGAAGCTGCGAGCCGTTTTCTCCGCTCGCGAATTCGCGAAGCTGTGGTCTGCCTACTTTCGTCAAGCATGGGGCGGGATATATCCTGCAAAAGCCAGGGTTTCCTGCGTCTTCACGTACGGGAATGCAAGGGTTGAAACCTTTGCAAATATGAAGCTGAAGAGGTGGGATATTCTGGAGTGTGCATGCACAGCAAAAACCTTTTTTTGGATATTCGGTTGATGGCCTTTCGGAAAAATTCCCGCCTGGCCATGACATTGGATCGGACTATTCGATTGTATGGAGAACACTAACACGACACAAAATATTCAACGATACCAAAGTAATATTGCTTGCCCGCGACATGCCGACACGGGGAAAAAAATAGTGATATCTCTAATTTGCTAAGCATAACCCCCCACGCATATCGAAAGTTCAAGCACACAAAAACCACAAAAGCACGACGAGAATGCACAGCACCACATACGAATCACGAAAAGATAAAAAAAAGTTTCAAAACAAATCAAGATTTCAAGATTTCAAGATTGAGTGGAATAATAGTAACGAAAACTTAATACATTAAATATATTGGTAATGAGACATAAGAACCCAATTGTAAAACCCCATGTAAATGCTGCCCAAAGTCCCAAACAAAAATCAAATGAAATAAAGAGAAATAAATAAAATGAAATGATCAGCTGTGAAAAAAGAGAATGTAACTTTTCCTTCTCTTCCAGACAGTTTATTGATCGGCCGTGACATCTTCGTCATTACTAGCTAGGACAAAAGCAGCTTGTTGCGCATCTAGCGCAAGCTGGGAGAAGTGAAATGGCGGAATTGGATCGGTTCTTCGGGGATTTCTTGTCGAAGGCGTTTTCGTACGTGGTTTCTCGCGCCATGGGTAGATGCATATTAAATATCGTATTTATGGTCGTAAACGCTAAGTGGTATCTCCAGAGCAATGCGGACAGTAAGAAAGATGTGGAATATTTGAGGTAGCTTGGCGTGCGGATCCAAGACGCTGGTATTGCGCCGTCTAGCAGCCCGTTTGCACTCGGAGCCGCATCCTTCTATGATAGAAGATTATATTGCTTGTCGCCAGCTGCCCCGAGACCAACTACCATGCAAGGTGTGTTCAGATCGGTGTATTCGATTAATGTGATACCAACAAGAGTTGATTTATTTAGATGGGATTGGTGGAAGAGGTCTGTTTGGTGGAGGACCCGGGCTTGGTGGGATGGGCCTGGTGTTCTGAGCACCGTTGCAGGATAGCGAAGAAGAATCGGCAGCCATTGTATGAGATATGTGGAGATGTATGTGGTTGGGAAGTGACTTCGATTTGTTCGAAGTCGAGAAATGTGTGATGAGAGGATGCTCTTAAGCTAAAGGTATATGTATTTGTATTGAATGGCTGTTGAATTGTCTTTGGTTGGACTGATGTCTGACTGGTTCAATAAAATCTGGAGTGGATGGGAGGGGGAATCGGGATGGATTTATATCCAGACCAGTGCAGTGAATCACCTTTCGTTTAGCTCAAGTTTCGTAAGCTGCGTTTTGGGGCCATACTCATATGAGATCCGGTGGGCCATCTTGTCAGTCAGGACGGAGCACTCTGTACAGTACATACAGTGAACTGCGTTTTGCCTTGGGGCAGGGAAGAGATGGTCATCCTGGAGGGGTCAACCAGCAGTAGATTGGGGGCTTGCCAACTTGTCGGGGCCCCTGTTGGTACCAGTGGCTAGCTCGATAACTAGCTGCTTGTGCGTCTGCAGCGTCCTTTCTTTTCTTATTTAATTTTTGTGAACAAGAAACCAACGCCCATCTGTTCTCGGGGGCTTCCCCTGGGAGGCCACAGAATGGTCCTGTGCGTAAATTTTCTTTTTTCCAAAAAAAAATAAAAATAAAAATAAAAAATGTCACTCTCTGGTCGCTCTTTTTGGCCAGCTCCTTTCCTTCCTTTTTCTTTTCCTACCAAAACTTTCTTCTTTTGCATTTCCCACTTTCAACAGCCTTTTTGTGCACAGCAGGTGGTGCGGTTGTCGATGAACAAATGCAGGGATTGTCAATAGCAGTGACGATGATGTTGACGCTGTTTTGTCCCCGCAAAGATCTCTTTGGCTTCCTGGAACTCGAGAGTAGTATGTAAGCGTTGACGAGTGAGACTTTCTTGATACCTAGCGTATGTATTGGCTCAGTGCCAATTTCCTCTCCTTTCTACTCTCCTTCTTTCACTCTTCTTTTACCCTTGCTCAGAGGAAAACGGGGCTGTCGAGGTCCACTCGAAATGACGATAGTTTGATATGTTACAGCTAACTAGTTTGTACCGAGGAGAGCGCAGCTTTTTTTTTTTCCTGCTCAGCGCGAGAAGCTCCACCGCTGCGCCATCCATGCCAGGCACATCCTGATAGCGCTGCACATTACTAAAAAAGGTACTATACAGTTCCTGTACATACTTTGACTTGTACCTGATCATACGGGCTGGCGACTTTGGACTAATTAGTTGTCCGCGCTGGGCATTTCATTTGGTTACTTTTTTTTCGAACTCTTTCGTCTTCGATCTTTGCGGAATTCTTTCCCCATTTTAGCACGGACGTTTCTCTTGTTACCGTTTGTCGCAGTTCTTGCATGTCTCTGGCTTTGTTCTTCCTTTTATCTAGGTGAATCAACGTTATCCTTTCACCTGCGGGCATCGGCGCGACCAGGTTGGATCTTCCCAGTTTGTGCTGAACCTCCTTCTTCATCATTTCGTCAGTTGTGGAATGTGGAGAAAATCTAGGTCGCTACCCTGTCAATCCATTTTTGTCTTATTGCAACGGAGAACAGACAAAAGCTGCAACAAAAAGTATAGGAGCAACTTGGGGCCATGTCCTACCCTGTGCCAATCTCTCACATTTAAAGAATGTGACCCTGGTTTATAGCTTCACTTCAAATCTTATGGAGAGCGCCGTGCGACCACGTCGATATATCTTCAAGCAAAACAAGTACGGTGTTTGCTTGCACATTGAACACCCTGTCCGTTCATATTTGAACATGTTTGCATTCCTGCGGACCGATATCAAGATGCGAGTCACTCCAAGCAAAAGAATGCAATGCCGTGTCCTAAATACTCCCTCGCATAAACTCATAGACGCTGTGGAAAGTTCGCAATCAAAACCCACGTGGACTACTTTGTAACTTGGCTAAATATTCTGGTCGCAGATGCTACCTGCTAACTTCTGTGATACCAGAGTATACTTGGAAAGTTTGCTTGTCGCAAACAGGAACCGATCGTTCGGGGTGCCAATGGCCGGCCACTCGTTCAATTCTCGTGCGGCCAGGCCGAAAAATGTGGATGTTGCACAGAGTCCAATTTCTTTTCCTGCGCAGCTTGACGCAGCCCATTGAACCTGAAACACCGAGCGAAGGCAAATGGTTGAATGCACCCCTTTATTTTGGCCTTGCTAGTATGCTAGTTCTCTTTCAGCTAGCTTCAGGTACAGTAACATTTAGTCTAGTAACATTACCAAGGCTTTCAGATGGCAACTTGCGGCCTCCTATTCGGCTTCGGCAGGCCCCTCACCGAGAGCGGCAGTCTTCGCGGAATATCCTTCTAGAAAAGAACCGAACATTATATCTAGAAGGTCAAACTTTTGACGGAGCTTAGTTGCAAATATATATATTTCTATGTATATACAAACACGTGCTAGCATGCAATAGTACCTTACCTCGAGGTATAGCCTTCTGGCAATGATCTAGCTGCAGCCCCTCTTGGTTTAATTATATTTGTCGAACAATATCCATGGGTAAAATGCAATATGCAATCCACGAGACTTGCAGTAAGCTCATCGATGTATCCCTCGCATCCGGCGAACACAAAATGAAGATCGACCACTATACCTAATCAAAATAGTCTCGGCCAGGTCAAGATGTTTAAGACCTGTTATTACCACGCTGCAATATCACAAAGATTCGTTGTTAACGTTTGCCACGCAATAAGTCAACTTGAAACCCCTAGCCCAACTCTTTTATTTTGTATTTAAAATTTTCACTCTAAAATCCGCCTCCTTTTTAACGATCCCGACGGTTAACTACCAACTAGATTCAACGGCCAAACGGCTCTAGCTTGCAAGCTTGGTCAGTCCTTTCCGTTGAAAGATTAGCTTTGAGGTTGGCTATGATTTTGGATCGGAGCTAATCCTTAGCTCTGATCCTGTCAACCAAAGTCGACGAAATTTTTTTAAAGTAACCCATGTCCTTGCCCATGCACAATGGAGATGTGTGGAAATTGCTTTAAATCAATGAAATTACTGGTAGGACAGCTTCCACCCCTAAATCAGTTCACGATACCGACGCAATGGAAGCGGGGCGGAAAATTATACACACCAAGCCATCCACATGCAGCATAAAATTCATGTTGGGTATTTGTGAGGAGAATTGCGTAACCTTAGGCGAATTCATCGGCCTCTGGCAATACAGTTTAGGCGAGGAGAGGAAGAAACCAAACTTCCTTTTTTAGAGATGAACAATAGAATTCGCCCTTATGTCTACGATAGATGAATGTCATGTCCGTAATTTACAGGCACTGATCCGGAATTATTATCGGATTCGACCGCTCATGCAAACATCGCGATTGACCATCTGCAGGAACCGTTTTAGCCTCCTTTGTTTTTTTCCCCTTTGAATGCACATTCATGAAAGATTTAAAATTTTGTTAGGTCCGTCCCAGCTGGCTCGGTAAGCCCGCACCTGCAAGAAATTCTTGGCTTTGACATGCACCCGCTCTAATGATGATATGGGAGTACTAGTGTTTGGCTACCTAGTTTTTTAAAGCTTTTATTAGGGAAGTTTTTTAAACTTGCACATTTAGTATGCACAGACAGCGCCGTGATAAATCGGTGTTCCGTGTTCGTCCGCCTGTTTCGTTCTGAATTCACGGCGGCAAATAACGGTATACAATATCGATAATAGTGTCGCCCAGGCCTTGGGCCTAGCACCACAAACGTGTATACCGGGGTCAACCCAGGACCAGCCAGGTTCCAACGGGAAGATACAACCACGTGGACTTCACGACGGCACCTGAGGCTGACCCACAAAGGCTTGACTACAATGCGACTGTCCAATTCTCTGCCATGCCTACCACTGCCTCAGCTTGCGACGATAGGTCGAGTGGTCTGAGCCTCTGATAGGCCGGCTACAAGGATCCATTGACTGCAGCGAGGCTTTTGCCTACCCACTCCTCTGGGAAAACCAAGTTGTGACTGCGGACGAAAGGACAATCGATGAGTGGAGACAGCAGCGTTGATACGACTCTGTGACACCTTAAAAAAGAGATGACCTCAACTAAAATATTTCATGCTCGTCGAAACTCGTTTCATGAATGAAAGACTGGTGGGTCTTGCGCTTGTATCCCGCGGACAGAATCATCCCAAACACGGATTGGATATCATGGAGCTTGGCCTACGCGATGGCTTGCAAGTTCAAAAGTATCATCCGACAATGACTCGTCATATCCAGAGGCCAGAGCTAGAGGCGGCGAAGTGGGCCATCACCGACAGTGATGACGACAGCTTCCCAGCCGTCAACTATATCAAAGAGACGCACGCGCTTCTGCAAACATCTTCACCATTCAGTGCTTGAGCTCATTATCACAAACTAAGCCCACATTCCACTAACGAATCTTAGCCGATCAATATTCTCGACTGAATCCTAGATTAAATTTAGACTTATAGTGGAATTGGGCGTTCATATTCCTTTGTCACATGCTGCTCGATTTCTAATATTTGGAGTGCCGTGGGGAAACAAGGCGAACAAAGTATGACTAGCCTTGGGACACCGGCATCATGCACTTTGGGATGAAAGCGTCAAGTTAGACGGCACCCTTCGGATCTTGTTATCGTGTCAACCGGCACATCAGTATGCAGATGATGTTCGTCTTAGCCATTTTGGGCGCTCTACCCCATTTTCCTAATCCTGTTCCTGGTTCCTGGCAATCTGACATGGGTCTGGACACCCTTCTTTCTTACCTCCAAAGTCCCAGAATGTAACGAAGACAAGTGCTGACATGTACATACTCTGAACATAGAAAAGGACAAAGGAGGTGACACCCTCTACCATGGTCGTTTTGCGAGCCCCTCTCTGTTCGCGGATCCACTTTTCGGTTTACTGACCAGCATCGTTATATTTAGAAGTATCGATTATTGAAGCGGGATCTCAAATATATTGGGATCAGCTGATTAATATAAACACCCAGGTCAACCTAATACGAGGTATTTTTCTTACATAACCAAGCCGTGTCAAGCCCAGCAGGCGTCCCGAACCGATCGATGCTACCCGCACCCAGCCTCTAAAATACATTCTCCTTAGCAATTGTTATGAGATATCTCCTAGGACGCTGTACTTAAGGCGAATATACCTCGTGGGATCCTTTCTTCCCCGTTTTAATTTAACACCATGGGCATCCTAAGTGTGCACAAGCCAACCCCCCAAGTTCAACATGGCCAGGACTTGGCCCAGCCGAACAAAGGACTGAGAGGCGAATGACCTATGCAATAGTCAAATGTTATTATAGACTGGGCTAAATTCGGCGAACGCGGTCCTACTAGGTCCTAGCCCGCCATAAGATTCGATTAACTTCTCATATCGTGGGTGGTATACGAGAGAGTTTGGGAAACTCAGTCGACATAGCAATAATTGTCACTAAAGGACCAGATGCTAGCACCAACAAGGACCAGGACCCTTTCAGCACCAATGAGGCGATCGTCATTTTTGGTCGGGCACTCCACGTTTGAGAATCCTGCAGAGCAGGGATCTTCGATTGCATGGGACGCACGATTACATTACAGACTGACTAGGAAGGCCCGATTGGTATCGATATCTTACTTTTATCGATTATTCGCCCTCGACATACTCGTACGGCGTGATTCGAAGTAGCTAGGACTTCGAGATACATAATCAAGATACTCTGCTTATCCGCCTTGTCTACTCGAAACTTTCAGCCTCGTTCCACCGATCTTCTCGGTTCAAGGTACTAATACCGGGTTAAAACTCGCAGATCCATAGGCCTTATGACCAATTGGCCGTTATCGATAGTAACTGGAGGGAGAAGGGGGAGGAGGACAAATTCGAGATCGTTCCGATTCCGAAGATCTTCCCTAAACTCAGTCATCGTGATCGTTCGGACTTAAAACATAATCTACCTCTCTCGTCGGAACCTGTTCGGGGCGAGTTTCCTTTTCAGTCTACATCCATAATTATTGTGAGCCTGCGCTGATAACGGGGTTGGTTGTTGTTTTGAGTGCCCGGCATACGGCATGCCATGATTGGGGTCGAGCGTAGTAATATCGTGTATGTGCACATTGGCCTATGTTTGCTTGTTTCGAAAACAATTTGCTTATGTTCCCCGCGCGGCCATTTGAGTTCGCCAATGGCCGGCTGGAGAGTTACATACATAGACGACACACTGTACACAGCAGACGCTTTGGTGTTTTATCCATCCTTTCTTCGAACTTTACCTAAATCGACAATTGGCATCAACTAGCAAAAGGCTAAAGACTCAAAACCATGGGCATATCCGCGGAATTTCCCAACTTGTGACCGTTTCACACAATTATAATCTTGATGGCACGGGATTCTCCAGAGTGAAGTTCGACAGGTCCGTGAGCCACTTGAGCCACCCTCTCCTTTTCCCGCTCACACTATTTTGATTTTTTGTTTCCACGGATTCAAATGTTTCATTAACTGAAGCATGGCTGTCCAACTGAAGTCGTTACTTGTCTATGGCCTTACTGAAGAGCTTTTCTTAGCATGGATACTGCACTACATCCGTTCCCTATCCTGCATCTCTTGTCACGCTTACGTACTGACCGGGATATGCAAGGAAAAGGTTTTCCCTGCTGCATGCGCGGTGACTTGCTTCTGAACCCCAACCTTTTGCTGCTATTACCTGGGGTTCGAAATTTACGAACCGTATCAACGGATCCCCTCAAGCTGCTCATGTTATGCAAGCGGGTTGGTTTCCCAAATGATATGGGAATATTTTTTGAAGCACACCAGGTTTCATCCAAAAGATTACATAGTACGAGTAAAACTTGGCGGCATTCTTGCAAAAAAAAAAAAAAAAAAAAAAAGGTTTATCAGCAGACCAAGCACATATTTTTACCCCTCTCTATATTGCATTAGGAAAGATATCGCTAGTATCCGCAGATTGCGCAATCAGAAATGCAGAGAAACAAAAAGGTTGAGCTCCATGTTTGCCTCGATCAGAAGCATCAAACTGGACTATGCATGTCTCGCTGTTGCGTCCCTCCAAGGCTTCATATCTCGCCCTAAGCAGTGTATGCACATACTGTGTATGTATGTGCCATAGCTGCCTGGAGAGGATTGGAGTTCTAGATCAGGAGATACCTGCTTCGTGCCGGTGTTAGGTACCCTGCAACTTCGAGGGTCTTCAGTGCACGTACATGGCGCATACCAGTGTGCATCTATGGCTCATAGTGACATCAACATATTGCCATTGCGCATCGACATAACGTTTGAGGACGCTCCCATAGACGATCGGGTGCCGGGCCATGTTCATGGTATCCTATGGGAATGCAAAGTCGAGATTCCGCACAAAGCAAATACGATCATGGCTCCCTTACAAACCAACTTAACTTCCAACAATTGCCTGCCTGGCCTGTCTTTCATATCCTAGCGACATGTCATGTCAAGTCGGTAATCGCTTCGGTTGACCTTTCCAGCAGAATTGCCAAAAGCTGGGCAGGAATGCTGGTCCGAGAACCAACAAAGACATGTTCCGGCTCGGGAAGCGCGGGTGGGACCGGGAACGTCCTCGGGAGCCATTTGGTGGAGCCCAGGGTTCGATCCAACCTCCAACAACGCCAAGGGGTTTCCAACCTGACCTCATCCAGCTTTGACCTCACACACACACACCTTCACCAGCTCACTTCATCCCAGCCGCCCAACGTCTCTGGCTTTCAGCCCAACCAACATTGTCATGCACGCGCGCGCACTCTATATCCGCATGAAAGGTCCCAGCTTCTTGGAATTAATCGCTGAACGCTACCAACAAGTTTAACAGGGGGCAGTATCTAACTGTTAGCAGGAGCGTCAAATTCATTCATGATCTCCATTACACCGAATTGAGTCACGCTTCGGGGTTTGAAATTTCTTTCCAACTGACAGGAGGATTTGAGAAGAATTCCCACCAATGAGGCATCATACTTAAACGAGGAACATACATTACATATTCCTGTGTGCGAAGCTTGTCCTTTCACTTTCGAAAGCCTTCCCGCGAGTTGAAATTGTCTCACGCAGCCACGTTTGCGAGACAAATCGAACTAAACGGTATTGATCTTCCAAAAAGGATCCGACGATAGCTCTCGAGCTAGGGTCTACAATAGCAGTAACATTTACAGTATACTGGCTAGTAACGAAGGGATGGCGCCCCTCCGAAGATACATCAAATTGACACCCCAAACAACGTTGCAAGCCCAAATCTTCCTCGAAGATCCAAGCGTTCTGCATACATGGTTGATTCATCCTACGAACCCAGCGCTCCCTCGGATCATAGACTCACTAAAGGGCCTTATACTACCCAAGCTAAGGGAAGAAAGAGAACGGGAGCGAATCGGCGCCATAACGAAAAAGCAACAGGCCGTCAAGGATGTGGTTACCGGTAGCGACTTTGAGGTCAGCGTGTTCTTCAAGGATAGTCCAAATCGACATGCATTGGTGATGCCACGGAGAGAATTTCTGGGGCCGAAGCCAGAGGGAGGCTTGAAGTCGAATTCCAGCAAGATGGTTCTGGGAAATGACATGCTGAATGTCGGCGAATCGGAAGATGGCGGCGGAAATAACACCAATCAGATCGCTAACTTGAGGATCGAAAATGAGGAAGAGGAGGTTGATCTGTATGCACTTCCACTAATACTTCCCGCTGAGGAAAGTGATGCGGAGTTGCACCAGGCAGACGTCAATTCGGTACCAGCACGTCGGTCTCGCCGAAAGACACGGACGCATGGAAACAATAGTGACAAGGAAGACAGTGCACCCCATCAGAGATCCGAAGATAGGGATCGAGCTGAACACCAAGCCACAACGCCCACCAGGCGAGGGCTGCGCACAGAAAATGACGCCACTCGGAGGAATACTGGCAAACAGGCCCAGAAGGAGCCTATCACGATCGATTCAGGCTCGGATTCCGAAGCTGAGATTGGAAGTGGCGCCGGCAAAGACCCAGTTGAGGAAACGAAGAAGCCTCTTTTTCGAACCTCGTATGATGCATACAAGATTTACGGGAAGATCTTGTATCTGATCGTGAAGAAGCTGGATATTCCGCAAGCAATTGGCCAATCAGAAGGAGTACCCGAGACAGTGGTTATGCGGGACATCCCTATTGCACCAGGAATTGAAGATACCGGGGCCACGGGAGATTTTATGGAAGGTTGGATGTACATGTCCCAAGTCATTCGGGAAGAAGACGATTTGTAAACTCTTCTCTCAACAGTGTTGCTCGGAGTTATTCGGTGTAACTCTGAGTACCAGAACCAATTCGGTGCTATCATCCAACATCGCAAGCCACCACAAAAGAACCAGCCACCAGAATCTCCAATTGATTTTTTATCACATTTCACATTGGCCTAAACCGCGGCAATTACGTGAAAGTTTAAGATCTCACGCCACATTTGCATCGCAGAATGCCTCCCAATTGATTCCATCAAAAGCCACCGTCTCAATTCATTCACCAAATATCTACTTTTCTCCCGACCCTACGGTCAGCCGTCCTGCACCTGCATCTGCCCTGCACCGTTTTTGCCTGCGGAAACTTCCCCAGAAAGATGTCTTTAGCCAACAAGGAATTCCCTAGAAGCCCACAGACTACCTAGAAGCACAAAAACCTCCTCCAGAATGCGGAAACGTATCAATTTCGTCGGCTGCCACGTGTGCTGCCCTTATCAATGGCATTAATATGAACCTTGCATGAAGGCCTGAGCGTTATCGTATTGAAGCTGCGCAGTTTCCCCTTACCGCTTTTGGATTTCAGCTGCACGTCGTGAAATTACAGGTCAATTTGTTTGTTGAGTGTAGGGAAACGACGAGGGAACCCTCACCCTGAAGCCTCACCGGTCTTATAATCATGCGACCATCTTTTGATAGGTATATGTACATTTGTATTACAAGGTGTACAGTTCAATTTTCATGGGTGTGTATATTGTGAGACCACTTTCGGATTCGGAGTCCAGACCCATCCAAATCCGATTGCTTCTGGGCCCGAGTGTCGAGCTGACCGGTGCCTTGCAATGTCAAAGAGGGAAATACGAATACGGAACATGCGGGGAATTGACAGGCCTTAACTCAATAACATTTAACGCGCCGAATTTCGAGGGCCGTAGCGCTGTCGCTTTGATGCATCTCGAGAATCATTACCTCTTCGAAGCTTCACGTCCGAGTCATGCGAGATGTAACCGTTAACCGCTCTCCACTCTGCATTTGGGAATTATTTTTGAAGTCCTTGCGTTGTTGACCTCCTTCGCCTCCCCATGTCTTCCACTTAGGCGAAGAACGACGATGCAAAATTTCGAAACAACTAGCCTTGGGTCCCCTTTCCGCGACAAAGGTTTCTAGACCGACAACGGCCATCCCCAGCTTCGACAACCCCCCTCCTCCTCAAAATGTCACCAATCGAACTCCATGTTTGGAACAGGGCGTTCGGACTGCCGTCCCTAGACCCCGAATGTCTTGCGGCAATTGCCTTCCTGAGCTCTGCGATACCTCAGGATCTTTGGGTACTTGTGGAGAGCAACAATGTCACTATTTCGCCGAATGGTAGGTTTTTTTTTTTTTTTTTTTTGTTCCCCAAAATTCCAAATAGGTGCTTATGGCCTATCGTCGTAGCTTTGTGCCGATAGTTTAAGGTACTCATACGAATTGGTATTCTACAGGATCACTACCGGCACTCAAAGACGGCTCGGAATGGATTGGCGGCTTCGATGCGATTGTCTCATACATCTACTCTAAAAGCTCTGGCGGTTCTGATATTGATCGAAACTTGTCAGATTTGCAGAAAGCTCAAGCTTTAGCGTACGTCTGGCCCGAACCACTTTTCCTTCGCAGTATCAATTGGATACGTATCATATATCGTTGTATAGTTCGTATATTATCGTTTGGTATAAATGGAAACTGACATAAGATAATACCGTCAGATACCGCTCCTTCATCCGCAAGACATGCCTTCCAATAGTCTCCCTCTCCCTCTATGTCACTAGCAAGAACTGGGTAAATGTCACGAGACCTCTGTACTCAACCTTCCTGCAATTCCCCATACAATATGAAATCCCACATACCCACCATGCTCAGGCCGTAACCTTAACCGCCCACCTTACATCCCTCATCCGAGACATAGCAGCGGAAGAGTCTCGCCCTCTGCAACCGGTCTCCACCGCCTTCTCCGGCATCACAACGTCGGCAGATACTTCCAAACCACAAGAGAAGAAGGAAAAAATCACTACCCGTGTCAGGCTCCGTAATCTACTAGCAGATTTCCTCGATCCAATACAGGAGAGACTCGGAAATAACGACTATTTCTTCGGTGGAACTTCCCCTACCACTATCGATTGTTTACTCGTCGGTTACATCTCCCTCCTGCTATATCCGGAGCTCCCATCAGCATGGGCGAAGGAGATACTTCAACAGGAGTTCCCGGGCATAGTCGCCTATATCAATCGGTTGAAACCCACGTGTCTCCCGCCGGGGATAGCATACGGACTCCCCGATGAAAGCGACAAACTAACATTGCTAAACTGGACGAAACGTTCCTTTGAGAATTCACCACAAACGTGGGGGTTTCTTAGTGATAGCATCCCACTCAACCGAGAAGGCTATGAGACACGGTCAACAGCGTTTTGGGTCGCGGTGCAGGGCGTGGTGGGATTGGCAGCGGCGATTGGGAGCGTACTTGCTTTTAAGGCCTTGACGACTGAAGGGAAGGTCGATGTGGAGCTTAAAAGGGAAGTTGCAGGGGAAGGGGTGTACTCTACGGTAGTCAGGGGAGACGTGGGGGATGTAGCGGAAACCTCCGGGGCAGCAAGTGAGGGGTCCGAAGGGGGGAGGCTCCCGATATTTAGGGCGGAAGATATGCTGGGGCTGTGAGTTTAGATATGCATCATTCGACTGGATGTCAATGCATACACACACCCCAGCGAGAACCTAGGCAATCAACAAATGAGTGTAGAATGCCTAGTTGAGGCATGGTCTGGCAAGCAAGACGGATGTGAGATGCATTGTCGAGGCCAGACATCAGCTAAGATGCCCTAGAAGAGTATCTCACAAACTGAGGTTTTTTTTTGCTTAGCAGTTGAGTAAGATACGAACAAAGACTCGTGACGTTGTTCGGTCATACAATTCAGGCAGGAGCCATCTAATCCCCCCCCTTGTATATACATATAAAACTATCCAAGCATAGCATCCGTACTTTTAGCTCCCGGAGTATAGCATTAATCACTTATGTCCCCAGGGATAGACTAGGTATAAACGCCACGTACGTACCTGGGCCTTTCACTGGGTCTAGGCAGGCCTTCGTTTGGGACGTCCGGTCTGTGAACATTACATGTACATGATTAGGCTAGGCTAGGCCTTTCACATTTGTAATCGGAGGGGAGAATAGGGCGTGTGCATTGGCTTATAAAACGATGCGGTTCTAGATCTTTTGAGGGAAATATCGGCTTCACACTCTTCATGCTTATCATCTTCGCCTTCCTCCTCCCATTGCATGACGTTGGCGTCTGAGTATAAGACGAAGTATACCATAACACGTTCTAGTTCCAGGGCAACCTCGGCCCAGGGCTAGCCTGGCCGGTATATGTGCACATAAAACCTTATGTTCACTGAGTACGATATATTCGTAATCTACCGGATATGCATATGCTGTATATATTTATCACGGTTAGCTATGGCCTAGTTTATGAGAAAGATTTAAGATCTTTCTTTTCTTTTCTTTTGATAACAATCTGGTTTACCTATATGCATATATACCCTGAATTACACTTGAAGTTGACCAACTCTGCCGATTTACGAGATGAATTTAAACCTGAATTATGTCTCTATATAGTCTAAAAGCAACCTTGAAGGATACCTGGGCTATGGTAATTATCGTCGGATCCCCTTCCTTCAAAAAGAAGTGAAATGGGGAGTATCCTTTATCTTCCTCGCAGGAGTATCTTATAGTTCTTATTTTATGACCCAAAGGAGAGAGTAAAAGGTTATGGGAGCCAGATAATTATCAGGGGTATCCGGCAATTCTCTTTATCATGTGTGAATTCTGTGTGTAGTCATGGTATTTAACAACAATTCCTTATAAAAAATAAAGGAAGTCATGTTACACTGGTAGTGGATATGTAGCCTCCTCCCGAAAAGAAGAGTCCCTGGTGTAGTATATAAGAGAGTAAGGAAGAGGAAAAGCTGTGATGGAGGCGTAAAAGGCGTTAAGGGAGACTTATGTAGGCATTACAAGATAAAAACCCGACTAGTGGAAAAAAAAGTGAAAAAAGATATCACAGATAGAAAAAAGGAACACCCGAAAAACAAGAAGCCAAGCAAAGGAACGAAATTAGTAAACGGCCTTCGTTCTGAGGACATCGCCGAACTCGTCCAATGGACTTCTGGAAAGGGCCCTGTCCTTCCACAGATTGGGGGTGAGGAAACCGTAAGTGTTGCCGACGGCGACGAAGGTAGCCTTGAGGGTGTTCTCGAGTGTCTTGGTCGAACCGGAGGAGGATGTGTAGGCATCTTCGACACCAGCGAGCTGGAGGAGACGCTTGACGGCTGGGGAGGCGACGAGACCGGTACCACGGGGAGCTGGGATCAACTGTTGGTTTTCATGCGATTAGTTCGTTTCCTTTGACAAAGAGTTGGAGGGGTATTAAAACTTACTCTAACAGAGACGGAACCGCACTTTCCGCTCTCCTTGGCTGGGAGAGAGTGAGGCTCTCCGAGAGAAGAACCCCAGTAACCTCTTCTGATTGGCAAGACGGAGAGTTTGGCAATGATGATGGCGGCACGGATGGCGGTGGCGACTTCCTTGGAGGTCTTGATACCGAGACCGACGTGACCGTCGGAGTCACCGATAACAACGATAGCCTTGAATCGGGTACGCTGACCGGCACGGGTCTGCTTCTGGACTGGCTTGATCTGTTGTTTTTTGAAGATTTCAATTAGCGATTTTGATACCAATTTCGATATCCAAATCCTCCCGAATATGACCCAATTGCGAATGCCCCTCTTTAAAGTCCTTGAATTTCCTTCTATTTTCCTTCATTTTTTAAATTTCCTCCGGGGAAAAGAGAGAAAGTAAAGTACCTTCATAACCTCATCCTTCAACTTTGGCAAGAAGAAATCAACAATCTGGTACTCCTTGATTGGTAGGGAGTGGAGATAGATCTCCTCCATGCTCTTGATCTTGCCAGCCTTAACAAGACGACCGAGCTTGGTAACTGGCTGCCATTCCTTCTCGCTGTCTGGCTTGCCACCACGACGGGCACCACGACGTCCACGTCTTGGACCACGGTCTCCTCCTCGGGATGCGAAACCACCGGCGGCTCCTCCTGCTGGGGCTCCTGCTGGAGCTTTTGCTGCGTCTGCCATTGTGATAGAGGTGGGGGTTTGTGTTTTGTTGAAGGGGTTTGAGGTGGGAGTGTCGGGTAGTTTGGGGTTATTGACGATGATGAAATGTCGAAGCTGGAGATCCTCCAAATGAAACTAGCAAATTTGGTTTGTGTTGAGTTGGTAGTGGTGGAATTTCGAGGAGTGGACAAGGCTAGTCCCGATATGGAAGATCTTATCTGATTGAACGATAAGGGCACACCAACCCTTCGACAACACAGAACCCCATATAACTCAGCGGCGTGAGGCGTGAATACCATACGGTAGCACAGTTACAACTGCGGACAATGCCCCGGCCAGCCCAAATAGGTGCAAGGACACCATTGAAGCTACTGGGATTAGATATAGTGGATAAGCTCGAATACATATGACATTAGCATCTAGATACATCGCAAAGGAACCATAAACCCTCAGCTAGCATAAATCGTATATCCGGAGCCCACTTCGTCGATATAATTGCAAATATCTTGGATGGCTAGATGCGAATCACCAATATATATTAATATGCATATCGAGTAAAGAAAGAGAGAAACTACGCTAGCCTCGAATCCTCCCTTTGTGACGTCTAGGAACGAGTAGTCTGGGGGGAACGAGTGGTCTGGAGCGAACGGGAACGAGACCAACTAAGCCCATTCTCGGATATAACGGCGATAGGCTTCACTGTATATAAATAAGGGTCACTCCCTGCGTGCAAAGGCACCTCTGGACTCTGGGACCCCAAACGGGGAAGTGCTACCCCTGCAGGGCCTACTGACAGGTTATGGTTACACAGGAAGCTTCGAAGCTATCGATATTCGTGAGGCTCGACTCGAGATATATGTCGAGTATGACCTCGAGTCTGCGTGTGCTACCGCCAATCCCTCCTATATATATAGCAGTATACCCTATCTATTATACCTCCTACTACTGAATTAAAGAAATATCTAGGCAAGTTTTATTCGGCTATCTAAATTTTCAAACTAGGCCCCTTCATTTTGAGAGAGAAGATAAGGGTAAAGGACAAGAAAGAAGAAAAATATCATATTCAGACTCCATACCAACAATATCGAAGCATATACTTACAAGGGGGCAGGGGGGTGAAAGCGAAATCGCAAAGGAGCTAAAAACAAGGTAAAACAAAAACAAGAAGGCTATTCCTCAGTATCCAAGAAATCCCGAACAGAAAAAAAAGGCAAAGGAAAAAGCACGAAACAAAACAGTGGTGTGTCTTTCCTCCCGTTATTCCCAGTATATCCCCGTTATCGCGAAGGTTGGGCCGCTTGTGTGCTCCCGAGTGAGATCGTCAATGTACTTCGAACGGGGCGTAGTCAGGGCAGATCGAGTATTAAAAAGTATATTATCTGGGAATTTAGAAACGACACAAAAGAAAGAAAGAAAGAAAGAACAAAGGGAATCGGCCGAGGGAAAGCGAGGCGCACAGAAGTTCTTTTCAGACAGCAAAAGGGTTAATTCAACAAAGAGAAATAAGAAGAGTAGGAGAGGGAGCGTGGCAGGTGGTATCTGAAGATTTTGTGATAGAAAATCGTATGGAGGGGGTTTTTTTTTTTGGTAAAATCGAGTCCACCAAACCCCAAGGAAATATATTCATGTTTGCACACCGATTCCTTCTCAAAGGTTCTTTCTATCCATGTTGGCCGGGGGGGGGGGGGGGGGGGAGGAAGAGAAAGAGAAAGGGGGGAAGAATGCCGATGTCGATCACGAGATAGAGCGAGGGAGCAGAGTATGCGCTTATTTCTTCCAGGGCTGTGTCACAGCCACAACGATGACGACGATGACAATGATGATGATGACTATGAGCGCGTGTTAGAAAATTGCCCTTAAAACGTGCCAGGTATGGTTCCAAAATTTTAACTTACGAACGAGGAGCAAGCACCACCACTTCTTTCTACGGGCGCCCTCTGCATGAGTAACGGCAGTAGTAAGGTGCCCAACCGCCTGCCGGGTATCGGTCTCCACATTTTTGGATTGTTTTTCGGTCTCCTCAACTGACTCTCCCTGTGCTTTAACCTCTTGGTTCAACTGCTCGAACAATTCTGCGAGTTCAAGCATGGTCCTCTCGATCCTCTGGATATCGTTGTGACGACTGCGAACTTCGGCGAGAGCTGATCGGGCGGCTCCGGACCGGTTACCTTGCATAGTCTATCACCAGTTCGTTAGCAATATTTCGCACCTCCATTTCCTCGGGAATAAAAACGTACGGCTTGTGTGAAGATCTGTGTATCGGGGCCGGCCTCCTGAATGTCTCTGATTTGCTCCTCAGTAGCGTTCGGGTTGGCAATCTTGTATTGTCGAACAAGTAGCTCCCTCGACCTCTTCTGGTAAGCAACTTCGATTTGCTGGAAATTGGTGAGGGTCTGCTTGAATTTTCTCTCGAGGGGGCCGATTTGGTGGGATTTGCTATCGTCGTGGAGGGCCTCGACTTTGAGCTTATGGATATTGGTGGTCATAGATCGGTTCATTGTTGCGATTTCGGCCATCAAGGCGTCGATGTGACGCGAAGCCTCAGCCGAGGAAGACTCATCGACACGTCCGAGAGCGTCATTCTGGAGTCTCTCAAGGTCGGAGACTCTGTTGTTGATGTCATCGTCTAGCTGTCGGAGTTCGGCGATTTTGCCAAAGAAAACCTGGGGGTTTGTGGCCTGTTGGGGTGGCTGTCCATTGAGCGGTGCCATCTCATACCCTGTTCAACGGTAGAGAACACGTTAGTCGACTTTCCATGATTGATCTCCGAGAGGGTCCTTGTCACCCCTTAAAAGGAAAAAAAAAAAAAAAAAAAGGAGAGCAGATGCAGATGAAACATACCTCCGTTATTTTGATAGTTAGACGGGCCATACTGTTCGTTATTGTAGCCTGTGTTCTGCTGGGCGTACGGGTTCTGTTGACCATAGCTATTGGAAAGTTAAAATCAGCACCGAAGGGGATACCATCTACGAAAGAATCCGGCCGAATATCCGACACGAATGAGAAACAAAAGAAAAAGCCGGGGATTGGCATCGGAGGTGGGCGTGTGGATTCACGGATGGCGTAACCAGTACGTACTTATACTATATCGAGGCAAGTGAACAATTTGTCAGCGACATCAACTCGAACACAGACAACGGACATTGTCGACGGATTTCAGATACGATCAAAAATATGTTTAACGGGAATTTATATGTGTATGTTATAAAATTCTAGAATCATGCATGCAGGCAGACAGGCGAGTTCACGTTCCGGTGGATATCGGATCCTTTGAATGCACGATACATCGGTGGTGGTGAGGTTCGCGAAAATGGCGCTGTATGATCCCGTGGCAACACGAAAAATAAAGGGGCCAAGAGGGAGACTTACACTCATTTTGGAGGGATATCCACCGGACCGTATTTAGATTTAGATGGTAGGTTTTTTATGTGGAGAAAAAGCCGGAGGCTGTCGGAAAAGCGCGGAAGCCTTTGGAATTGGTCGACCGGTGCCTTTTATTGTGTTTTGTAGTTTGTAGTTTTGGGTATTTTGGATGTTGGAAGGAGAGGGAGATGGAAGGTTGATGGTGGATGGAAGATTGATGGGAGGGAAGGAAGGGTTCTAGAAATCACACGGTTGTTGTTAGGTTGGTTTCAATGGGAAAGGGTGCGTGGATTGGGTGGAGGGCGGGTGCGAGGATTTTATTTGGATGAAAATGAAAAGAGGGTTTGAGTTGACATTTCTGACCGCAACAAGCATTTATCAAAAGAGAGTGCCAATAAAACGGATGAAATAGATTAAAATAATAAAATAAAATAAAAAATAAAATAGAATAAAACAGAACAGGCCAGCGGTTGGCTGCTGGCTGGCGGGCTGGTTCCAAAACAGCAGGACCAGCCTGTCACAGACTATTCTGACGATTCTGGTTCGCAAAGGGGCTTTTACTCACCAGGCTTCCTGTCTAGCCGATGGGGATTCGATACACACGTCAAACCGGGTGGAAACAAATTCGCTCGTCTCTTAATTCTTCGATTTCGGCTTCGGTGAGGAGGTACTTAGCAGTTGACGGGACGGAGGGAGGGGCTTTTTAAATGGATTTCAGCTATCAGCTACGAGCAACGTATCCGCATCCGCTGGGATCCTGTGCTGACTTATATACACCTGAAGAATCGATGTAAGCTTAAATGGACCTTACCTGAACAGGGGCCCGAATGCACCGACCGACTTTCTGGTCGATGGGGCTGAGAATTTAGCTGCATGACACCCGCTGTTGTATTTGAGTTTTTTTTTAGGAGACAGCTTTCCCTTCCCCATACATCCATCCAGCCAGACATGCAATTGGCACCAATGCAAGGAAATCTTGGTATTGATTCCCTCGAACTCAGCCTGATTGTCGATGGATTTTCCGTGGCAGTTGGCCTTGTCATTCCCTGTGGATTTTTCGCCCCAAAGCAGACACTCACATGGAAGCACCAAAAACCTTTCCAGCCTCACAGATCATTCATTGCGAGACCACGGCAAATCCACCCTCCGGGAGCGAGTCCTTAATGTCATGGATGGCGCCTAAGGCAACACCATGAAACCAACGTCCCGCAAATTAAACTTACCTAACTAGTATCGTGAACAGGTGGATGATTGAATATTACATAGCACAGAGCAGATCTAGAAAGGAATCAACGGTGATGGATGCGAACAAGCAGGGGAACGACCTTCCCCGACCGACCCAACGCCTGGCTCCCACCTACCGCATCGCACCCACTCTTTCCTTCGAGATCTCGCATATCATATCTCTTTGGAAGCCCCAAGACACTTACCGGGTAAGCCAACAGAGCTTAGATCGCCAACCTGCCTCTTAGCGGATTGAAACATGCGAATTCGAGATTCTTTCTCCCTCTCTTTCGACATCGTCCTCCGGTTTAAATTAATCAATCAGCCCTTTTGGCAAGGGTCGCGAAGGGTGCAGTTGCTCCCGATTTAGACATAGACGTCTTGGCTGTCCTACAATCAAATCCCAGCTGGTAGACATGTAGACCCTTCGATCCAGCTGCCCTCGATCTCTCGGTCTAGCTCTGACTGAGTTCGGACTATAATCGCTCGTCAATGGATAAGTATGCTAGAACAGTAATCGGTATCGATTCCGACCGCGAAAAAATCAAAAAGTGTATTCATTTTTCCTTTTTTTCCCCCAACCCTGTCTTGGAAGCTCGTGTATACTTGTAGACACGAAGGACCTTATAATAGCTGAGTAAGGAGACCCATATTCTCTGGAACAAACCGAAGTATACGTATTCACCGTCCACCCAAAGACGCCCAGTCCATCCGAAAATTTTCCCTCAGTCTCCAGTATACAGAGAAGTCACTACCTATAGTTCGGATAACCCAAAAAAGAATGAAGAAATCCAAAAAAGAACTTTAACTGGATGGGATCAAAAAAATTTTAAACCTCATGATCGATCACTCCATTCCAAGCCCATCGAAACACGCAATCCCCCATGTTGGGTGCAAGCGGGTTTCAACGTTCCATCAGGCATTTGATACAATCCGCCCACAGGGCTCCGTCCACCTCCTGTTCCGTAAAACTAGTTTTTTCCCTCGCCTTCGCTTAGGTTTCACTTGGTGGCAATTCTAGGCCAAGAAACACTGTCAAGAGAAAAAAGGGAACCGTTGGTGCTAGTATACTCCGCAAAGGTATTTTTATCCCCCTACATGTCTACATGCAAGTTATCGATTACGCCCTCACCAAAGAAGAAAAAAGTCCAAAGGCGTCTATAACCGTTTCAACGGAGGCCGGTTTCACGAGGAAGTATGGACCGGACCGAGTTTTGAACGATAAACGATTACGTACTTCCTGCTTATGCTTGCGTCTACCAACCAACTCTTTTTTTGACACTGCCGAGAATACCTCAAAGCTTGAGCTAGTTGCAAGGATCCGGAGTTAAAAATTATCCGTCGATACCTTCCGTAAGTGACCGTGGCTTGTTTGTCGAACACTTTATATAGATTATACAATGTGCCGTAAGAATTTCTGGTGGTGATACAGCTATCTAGGCATTCTCGTATTGCGTGTCATGTCATGAGTCTTTCCAGTTTTTTCTTTCTCGAGATCCGTGTTCCGGAGTACTATACGCGTTAATATCGCATTGCAAGATAGAGATACAAGAGACAGCCACCCATCGACAGTAACCCAATCACCAGCTCCCAAAATAATCCTAAATGAAATAGCTTTCCGCAATTTTCTACAATTATCCGTCTAAACTAGTTTTCCGCTTCGCTCGAGCCTCCCAATGACCCATATTTAGAAGATGGAAAGAAAAATCAATCAACGAAATTAAAAACGGGCAATTGCTTAATTTACCCCCACCTCTTGGCCTCATCAACCACATTCCCACTCTCGGTGTATCCCAATCTCTCCTTAACCTCTTCCACCATCGCCTTATCCCCTGTATTCTTCCCGATGTTGTCGCTGATTTTGACAGCGGCGTTTCCCATAGCTGAAGAAAGTTTGATTACGATGTTTAGTGGTGTGGATTTTGAATTGTCGCTTCTGTGGACGAAGTCGTCTGGACGGAATCTTTAATTAACACCCCTATCATCTATAGTCCGGGATTGGAGAAGGTATAGATAAAACTTACTCGTCAAAAAGGTACCGATACCAAAGGATGGGATCAGCCCATACTCCTCCGCATACTTTTTATACTTCAAAACCAACTCCACATTCAACGAATCGCTAAACACCACCGTCTTCGGTCCCTTAACCCCAGCACGATTATAAAACTCCCCGATCCACCTAACGTACTTCTCAGGATCGCCCGAATCCTGTCGGATACCGGAGAAGACTTCAGCATAGCTTTTTCCGTCCGCGCCTTCGACGGGGCAGGGCTTTGAGAAGGCGCGAAGGAACTCTTCGGTGCCGAAAGTATCGGTGAGGGCGATGGCGAGAACACCGGGACCGAAGGTTTGCGTCCATTTGAGGAGTCCCGTCTCGCTGGCGTCTTCGTAGCGGTTACTTTCTGCGGCGATGCCCATGAACCATTCGTGTGCGACGGTGCCGACGGGGCTCAAGTTATGGCTATATCATCTATATTAGCGACCTCGATCCCACCTCGACCTTCAATCGTATAGGAAACTGAAAGGGAGCTTACCGATGACAAAAGTGAACGTTGCTCGATGCGTTAAACTTCCCAGCATACGCCTCGTTATCCTTAAACTCCTCGCTGGCCTTCAAGAGTCCCTTGATGACTAGATCTTGCGCATGATAGCTTCTCCGACGGCGGGTTCCAAACTCTGTGAACACTGCCCCGTTCCCCAGCAGAGCCTTGGCCTTCTCATACGCCAATTCTACAATCCATCCCACATCGTCAGCAAACTACCATCTTTAGACCTATATTGAATACTCTACTAACCAATCTGCCCATCATAATCCCAATCCGTATCCACAAACCTAAAAAACGCCTCACTGACCAGTACCAACAGCGGTATCTCATAAAGTATTGTCTCGACCCATTTCCCCTTCACATCCAACGTCAATTCCCCGACATCATCGGCCCCGTCTCCGCCGTCGAAAGTAATATCCACCTGCTCGAGCGGGAAGAACCGGAATTTCTTGAGGTAGGATACATAAGTCGGCGGCAGGTATGGACATTTCTCGCGGAGGAATGCTTCCTCCGAGTCTGTCAAGGTGATATTTTCTAGCTCTAAAATAAAATAAAAAAAGTAAGATTAGCACGTGTCATTTTAGATCGATAGGTGGGATCGGTGTATGTGTAACGTACTGCTAATCTGTAGCTTAATCCAATCGAACGCCTTCCGGTTGAGCTTCAGATGCGGTGTACGATTCGTGTAATGATATGTGACATCTACGCAAAAGCCCGATTAGTTCAACCAGGGTCACATGGAATTTACAACTAAATTTACGTATGACATAATTGTCCGTACCGGTATCGGGGTAATGCTGCAGGACGGCGCATTGCATCGTCAACTTGTACAAGTCGGTGTCGAGGAGGGAGAAAATCCCCTCCGGCAGTGCTGCCGCATCTTGCTGGGAGATCGCTGTGGTCATGATTGTGGTTGTTCCGCCGGGCTAGGAGTTTGAAAGCGGGATGAGAGTACCCAGTACTGTATGGATGGTGGGGTGTTTGGTGGGATGTTCCTAGAACCAACGGAATTTCCTAAACGGCTTCAGGATTGAGAAAGTAAAGAGAAGGAGTCGAATTTGGAAAGAAATCTAAATTTCAAGAGAACCGATTCCCTTCAAGCCTTTTTATATCAACAAAAGAAAAGAAAGCGGAATAATTTCCGTCACATTCCCCAGGCTGTAGTAGCGACCGCGATACCAATAATGCGAGGCCTGCCATAGACGACACGGGCGCCATAGTGTGAGCCTTAACCTCCTCCACGTGAATTCCCTCCAGCCAAAATGGTACTTTTTCCAACAAACATCGCGAAACCGCGACTTCCCATTGAGCTTTGTTCATGTTCTTCATGTCTTGGACCTGTTCTGCAAATGACTTTGCCTCACAGCCTGCAGATTCCCGAGCTTGGTTGTTTGCAGCCCCAGCTGAAGGGGGACCCTTACTTCCTACACCTACCTTGCGTCAATACGGTTTCGTGCATGCCAGAAGCGCAAAGATGAGCTTCCTCAGGCCGGGGATATTCCGATGAGTAAGTCAGTAGGCACTTGGTACCAAAGAGGCCGGGATGGATCGTCGATTCTAGGCATATGAATCCTTTGGATAGCGATATCTCTCCCATTTTCTTATTTTAGGAATCATGTATTGGCAGTTGCATCAAGGCTGTCAAAGCGGAGCTGGCAGATTACAGCCTTGAAGCTTGACGCTGGCCCATCGGTGGCCGCCGTGTTGCGAGGGTGTTTGATCCTTGATTCCTGATTGGCAGCTCCGTTGTCGTCGATGGCCGGTTTAGGGAATTTCCCACCGATCGAACCAACATGTCTTTGGGCTCACAACACGAAAGTCCCGCTCCCTCGAGACTACGGCTCAAGATAGTCTCGGGACCTTGATTTTAGGATTCCTGTGTTGAAGTACAGGTTAAATCCCAGGCTGCGGTAGCTGCTTGAGCACAGCCTCGTGGGGTCCTTCAGCTCTGAATTCTTGAGATACAGTTGAACTTCCCAGAAATAGAATTGAATCTTGAATCTCGAAGAATTCTGCAGCCTTCAAGGACGTCACTACCTGTTCTGGTTGATTTAGAGCTAGAAAGGCTGCTGAAATATACCAATAGGGTGATATTTACCAACAAGGGTTCCCAGTTTGTATTTCATTTTAGATGCTGATATTCCTTTGTTTTGTAGCCTTGAGGGCATTCCTAGAGTTGGAGAGCATGTCCTTTCGAGCTTTATCCTTGGCATGCTATTTATACGCCTACCACGCTTTGGGCTCTAGATCATTTTGCTAGTCTCGATGACCCTTTTTACACGTAGAGAGATGTTTTGGTTGTGATCCCCCTTCACTAGTGTAATATTGTAACAGGGTCGAAGTAGTCTCTTGCTATTGTGAAACGGACCGATATCGATGTGCCGCCGACAAACATCAACCAGATGGATTCCCATAGCCATATTACAGATTGATATTAATATGTTCCGGATGAAGGGCTTATCAAAGCCAGAGAAGAGTCAACTTATATACACATCCATTAATAAACTAACTTACGTACCCTCGTTCACAAGGTCGTCTAATATCTCAGCCCCGCGGTTGACTAGTATACTAAAATGCCCCTCCCCCTCATACTCCACCAATTTCGACCCCCTGATAACCTTCTGCATCTCCCTCGCCCCGTGTACCGGCGTACTCCTATCTTCACTCCCAAAATACAGCTTAACCCCAACATCAATATCCTCCAACTCAAAATCCCAATCCGCAACCAACAAGACCGAATCCAGCATCGGTCCCTCGCAACCACCCTCAAACGCCTCCATAGTACAATCCACAATCTCCTCAACCACCTTCTCATCCCCCGCGACAAGTTTATCTTTCTCACCCAGATCGATGGCAGTATTCCCCACATCCTTCCTCCAAAACTCCCGTTTCTCATCAATACTCCAGCTTTCAAGCTTCTCGTTGAACGAACGGCGGAGGTAGGCGGTATTAAACGTCCAACTTAGATATCTAACCAAATAAAACCTCATCCAGCCGTGCCAATCCATACCCTTAGTAGGACTCAACTTCCAAGGCGCAACACCGGCGATAACGCCCACACCATTTAGTCTTTCGGGAGGAATAACACGGGTACAAGCGAGCGAGTAAGGTCCTCCGCCGGATAATCCCATGACCTTGAAGGTCTGTATTCCCAGCGAATCGGCGAGGGCGAGGATGTCGTGTGCGTGATCTGTTATTTTGCGGGGTTTGTAGTGGGATGAATGGCCGAATCCCGGGCGGTTGGGGGCGATTATGCGAATGTTACGGCTTGAGAGGTGGGGGAGGAGTGCTGCGGCTTCGAGGGAGGAGGATGGGCTGCCGTGAAGGTAGAAGATTGGGTTGCCGTTTGGGGGGCCGTAGGTGCGGTAGGTTAGGGTGCGGCCGTTTGAAAGGAGGAGTGATTCGAGGATGCCTTCTGTTGGGTGAGAGGGTGAGGATGGGAAGAGGGCGTTTGGGATATTTGTTCCGGGTGAGGCTCTGAGGAGGGTAAACGGGAGGATGAGGGATGAGAAGTCTAGTAATGTGGACAGCTTCCTTGTTATATTTGAAGCCATCTTTAATATATTTTTAGCTATCGAATATATTTAGAAATGGTCTTATTTGAAGTGCTTCAGAATCTAACTTGTATCTTTGTGCGCATGTGGTCGTTTAGCTTTTGATATGATGGTTTTTTGGAATAATTGAAGGGGGGTCCGCTTTATTTAAGCATCTAATACTTTGATTCCAAATTCCAATATCAATATATTAATATATTGGGGATAATTACAATCTGACCATGGATGTGCAGCTACGCGTGGTTGTGAGTATACGCTGGGTTCGCCAGGTCCGACATCCCGGTCTAGCTCGTTGCCCGCGGGTTCCGTTAACGTTAATCAATTCGATGGGCGGTAGGTCAGTGCGGGCATGCGAAGTATTCATTTAGAGCCTCAAAGCTTAATTTTGGACCGAAATTTGACTAATGAGCCGCAAGATTTGTGGTTTAAGTCTTTTTGTTCCGGGTTGATAGAAGTATTGCAGCTTGAGGTCGACTCTCAGGGGACTATGGCAGGCTCCGAAAATCGTTGAAATATTTAAATAATAATCGTACACTCTATATACGTACATGTGTATTTGGCAGCCACCCTATCGATATATTTCGTAAAAGGTACACTCGAAGAACAAATCCAACTTCGCCGAATGGGTGCCAGTCTATATAATCGCTCTTGATAAGAAAAATGCAAAATTGCTTGCTAATGCAACAGGACAACAGCTGCTCGCTTGCGTAATAAAATAAAATATAAAATATATAAAACAATGAAAGTAAGTCCTGTAAAAATGATGTGGGAAGGTTGGAAGCATATTAGGATAGCTGGTAGTGGGTATACCGTTCAATCCTTCGTCCACTGATCACCGTATTTGTACCCTTTGTCGATGAGATCGCATTCGCCGTAGTTCCATTTGATCCTGAACAGCTCTCGGCCTTTATCTATCCAGAAGTTGATACTATTCGACGGTTGGTTTAGTTACACACTTCGAGCAAGAAACTTGTAGATAGTTCATTGGTTCAACTTACCCCCTCTCAAACCCTTTAGGATTCCTCCAGAAGGGCTCGCCCTTCCCACCGTCCTGGCGTGCCTGCCAGGTATTCCTCCCGTGTGAGTTCTTCTGCTTCTGCTCCATCATGAGCTGTAACTGCTTTAGCAGGTCTGTGAATCGAGTCGTGTTTAATTCGGATTCGTGTCCCTCTTCGGGAAATAAAACGGCGAGGTCTGTAAGGTGGGAAGAAACGTCGTAGACATGACCGGCATCGACGTTATCTTGAGTCCAGTTCCTCATTGTCAGACGTGAATACATATCGCAATCAGTCATGTAGTATGGGATCTGTGGCTGATTAGTCGTATATTCGATCGTATATTCAAGAGAGCCGTTTTAAAAATCTCACCTGAGTATCCCAAGCACCGACATCCCTCATCGCCTCGACATTGACCAAAGTCAACCAATCGTACGCAAAAAGCTTGAGCGCCCAATGGTCCCGTTTCTCCAGCGTAGTCCCCAAAACGTCGACAGCCTTCCTATATAGACTTTTGTAGTTTTCAGGTGATTCCGATTCGTGGGACACAACCACCACATCCATATGCGACCAAAAATAGTAGCCCCAGTCCTGCTCGATCGCATAGTTGATATAGAAATTCTGGAGTTGTGCAAAACTTAAGAGCGTCGGTGTGCGTTTAACGGAGACACCGAGCTGCGAGAGCCGCGTGTGGTTTAGATACCAAGGATTCGTAGGCGAGAGGAGGCCGCGAAGCTGTTGTTTCCAACAATGATTAGCAAAAAAAGGAACAACTTGACAACTTCAGCCTAAAAGAAAAGCAATTCGGCAGGTGGGCCCTAGATGAACATACGTTGGAATCCATCACACCACTGTTGTCGATAACGATAAGCTGCGAAGCTGGCCATCCCGCCGCTATGTAAGAAACAACAGCTTGTTCCAAAAGATACCAATTTCGCGTGAACCCGATGAATAATGGTGTTTTTAGATTATTGTCGTTGACGATATTTTTTGGATTTATCTTGGGAATTTTGCCAGCCTTTGCGAGCGGGAAGATTTCTTCCTGCCATTCTTGTACCGGCGGATCCTCGAACTTTGGCGGCTCTGGCTCCGGCTGCGGTGTCTTCCACCTATCTGGTAGATGTTTCTGAACAATATCTGGTCTGACGTGGTTGGTGATAGCCCCGGAAACCAGGAGAAAAAGAATAAAGGCGCCTCCGAGGGCCAGTATTGCCCTCCTATTGAGGGTCACAGGAGGCATCTTTCCGACGATTAAGATTCTACAGAATCGCGATGTTGGACCAAAAGACTACCAAATTTAAGGATTGTTCGTAAGAAGATATATATCAACCCGTCAAGGATCTCGTTAGGCGCTAGTGTTGTTGGAATATGGAAAGAAAGGGTAAAGTTCCAACAGAAAGGACCGAAAAGAACGAATGAGAAGCCTGGGCGGCAAAGAGATTAATCCCAAAACGCTGAAAGAATTTGATGCGGAAGAAGTTGTAAAGAATTTGAAAAGAGAAAAAGAAGATGCTGGGAATACAACGAGTTTTAAATGACTATGACCGGCAGAGTCTTGCTCCCTTTAGCTTTTGCCGTCCACTGCATCGTATTACGGAGCACCTAGCTTTCTTGTAAGATTCTTGGTTACATAGGTGTGCGACACCAAATGCAACCTGGGAGCCAAGATGCCGCCCGATATTGAAAACCACTATCATACTGGTCTGGCACTACTGTTCGAATTCTCGGTCCTGCTAGCCTTGATGGGCCGCATTATTCTCCTATTTAGCTGCCCTGGATCCGACTGCAATGTTTCAACTATCATCGGTGAAAAAGTTCCCGGCACTTGCTGCGGTCCGCTGTGCTATAGTATTACCGGGGAAACCCAACATGTGTTCTCTTTTTTTTTTTTTTTTCCATCCAAGATTTTTGTAAGGACTCGTAATTTATGGTCCATGGGCGTACGTTTACATATGCTTAATATAGATTCATCAACCACCAACCGAAAGGGTCTAAAGGACAGAGAACCCCATGTATATTCCACGGTATGCAATAAAAGTCGGCTTCGCGAGGCTTGTTTTCTAAAATACGAAACGGGGCCACTTTACCAGATAGTCATCATAACTTCTCCAAAGCGACTACGATTACCGTATTTGTTCGGGCTAAGACTTTCGACACCAAACAATCGTGGCCATGCCTATAGCTGCAGGGGGTCCCTTCGTCTCAGGTTACATTTTCCATAGCCGTGAGTTAAGCGTTGATCGGCTATAGGGCCTATAGCAGGAATTTCGATTGTTCCATAAGACGGGCGCTCCGTAAGCTTCTTGAGATATGGGAAGGAAGAGATGTCAGAGAACGGGGAAAAGAGAGGGGGAAAAAAGTAGTGTAGAGGTTTGCAACGAGGCGTCCATATGTTTTAGGACAAGTAACTTCCCACATTAAGGTCCGTATGCATGACTGGGCCTTTTCCGAACTCCGAGCCCCTGATGAAGCCCTCAAGTTCCACAGTGGCTGTCACCCAAGATATGTTATCTCCATAGACACCGCTCAATGACGGAAATCAACGCGATGTACTCCGTATAAGCATATGCAAAGATATTGTATGCCTTCCCCTACAATTATTTCTTGTGCCTTTCGATTTTTGCAATTTTGCAAATTTGATGTAACATTCCAAGTAATTCTGCGGGTCCCGTCCCTTAACTAGCCTTAAAGTTTGGTCAGATGGGGTTTAACGTTTCGTGAGGTAACCTCAACGACCCACTATATATAGCGCCAAGCGCCACCCGAACTTGTGGAACCTTTTTTAAAAAAATTAGTCCGTCAATTAACCGGCTTTGATCTCAGGGAGCTTAGGTATATGTAAGGCACGTATCGCATGATGTATTATGTTGACGAGAAGTGATTTTTTTTTTTTTTTTTTTTTTTTTTTTTTTTAATCAAAGTCCGCTGTGTTTATAAAGTCATCTCATGTTAAATAACATCGGCTGCAACAGTCTCGTAACCAACGGCTGCAAGGATAATTAAACCATTCCCAAAGAAATACAATCTACATTTGTTCAGTAAGACCCCGATAAGATATCCTTTCCCCCTGGTTCAATCGGTAAACTCCGATGAGCGAACTTGCGGCTAAATATTCGCGGGAGTCTGGGGGAATTTCTCCATGATCGCTTTGCGGGGAGGCTCGATCCTATCAACCTCATTAGTATACATACGACGTCACCAAGGTCGATTTGTAGGTTTATCAACTTACGCCCCGTAAACCATCTTCCCAAACCCGATAGGGAATTCTAGGTTTAAAAAATTGCGAGGGGTAGTATTAGTGATCAACTTCGCGAATTCGGCCATCCCTTATTTTGAACCCTTTTGGGAAGTGTGTGATGTGCATACCATTAGCCTCGTTACCGACCGTCAAATCCTTCCACACTTCTTCTACGAATTCGTCGAGTGGCATGCCGATTTTGCCTGCCCCCTTCATGTCTGTGGTTCGCAAGTTTCGATTGTCAGGTAATACTGCGTAATGATGATAGCAATGCTACGGGTTTGTTTAGTGGTCGCTCACCTGGTTGATTGGTCTCGTCATGTAGTTCGGTTTGAACCGCTGGCTGCGAAACAGTTTAATAGTTGTAGAAAGTTACACTACTTAGGATATGTTAATAGGGAATATTCTTACTGGCATTATCTCAAGAACCTTCACTGAGGTATCTTTAAGTTGATTACGAAGCGAGAGCGCAAACTGGTGCAATGCGGCTTTAGTCGCACAGTAGTTCGGACATCTTGCGAGAGGGACCATAGCCAAGACCGAGCTAACATAGACGAGAGCAGAAGAATCCTTCTTCAAGAGAAAGGGTAGAAGGGCAGTCGTCAAGTAGATATAGGAGAGATAATTCACAGTTAGTTCTTCAGTGATCAAATCGAGGTCGACGGTTTCAGGCTTGGTGAAGTTGAAGCCGCGTTGGATGCCTTTGTTGTATTTTCACCGATCAGCGAGACCTTCTTGTCTTGGATTTATGGATATATATATTCCTGTATTTAGATAGAAGTCCTTACCTGAATTTAGGAGGATAGCATCGATGTCTTGGTGATCAGCGGTCAATCTAGTGTAACCAGCAAGATCGGTGTAACCGAGACGTTAGACAACGCACTATCATGTTGTAATTTTTGTTACAACGTCCACGCAAGTGGGGTGAACAATTGTAGTGAGTTCTGAAAGAAAAAGGGCTTACTTCTCGACAAATTTAGGGATCTCTTGGAGTTTCGTGATGTCGAATACTTCATAGGATCCGCCGTTCTGTTCGGTGAATGCCTTGAGCCGGTCTTCTCGTCTCCCCGTGATGACAACTTGGATGCCTTCCTTGATAAATCGTTCTGCGAGAGCTTGACCTATCCCGCTCGTGGCGCCGACTATCAAGACTTTCTTGTAATTAAAATTGGACATTTTTATTGGCAAGGAGTGTATATTATAAGAGAGCTGGATTGTAATGATCTTTAAGGTATATTGCGGATTAGTGGAAGGGAAAGGGAAAGGGGATTCAGCAACTCATTTTTATACTTTGGTTCCGGATTTAGACGTTTTCCCCAAATAGTAGTTTTGGGTAACAATATAGAGCCGCTGACTAACGTTATGGCGGTTCAACAAAATGCAAATGGCCTTCCGGAATTCCACGATCTCGGACGGTATAGCCGGGAGCTGCGCTACGGGTATACTATGCGTGATTACTTTGCAAAGAGGTGAACTGCCGGATTCAATATAGCTGTTTGAATTTACTATATATATAGCTGTACAGAATATTCGAATATATACACATACATAAAACCTCAACTGGTATCTACTCGCTAATATAATATACAACAAATCAATCGGCCATGCATGACGCCTCGCGATACCAACTGGACTCCAAAGAAAAATACCAAATAACTCCAAACTCTGAGAAACATCGCTCGGCTACGAATCTACCAACGAAACGACGGGTCGGTCGCAGCCATCCCCACCATCCAAATAATAGCCACGAACTCGGTAAAACTGAGCCACCCAGGAACACACTCCCGCCTCGCTGGTGTAGCAAATGATAAACTCTTGTCCCAAATTGTACATAATCTCTCGCTGGGAAGTTCGCTCGATATCAAACCCATTGCTACAGAATGGTATGTAGCGAGTTCCCTCTTCCCCTGTGAATCTGGCTTCACCTTTCCACATGCTGCATCATACTCCATAACCTGCTTCCAGAGCTGGCGGAGTGCACGTTCGATTGGAATATTCCATGGGACCTTCGTAGCTGCCGCATCTGAGTAGCCGTATAATAGACACTTTTCTGTGTCGTTGCAAGTGAATTGAATGGATTTATAGAACTGAGAAAACAGAGATCGAACTTGGAGGCGCATAATCTCGCGGGCGGAGTGCGTGAGTCCCGGTGTAGAAGGCGCACGTGTGGGGAGGGAAATTCGGCGGGGATTCTGATTCGCTGTTTCTGGGAAACGGGCGTGTATCAGGGGAATCGATGGTGTTAATGTAGGCGTTGATGTGGATGTTGAAGTTGGGCTTGATACTGTCGATACCGCCGGCGAGGATGGAATTGATGGGGTTCTAAATAATGAAACCGACGGTACCGTATGTAATTGTTTGGAAGGAAGCGGTCCCGCCTCGTTTGTCGGGTTTAATGTCAAACTGGGACTCGAGGCTGCGTTCTGGTGACCCAATGCGCCGTATATAACATCGTAGGATGGTGGGTTGCGAACCGATGCCTCTCCTGGGCGGAATCCGTCTGCGACATATGAGCTGTCTTCCGTTGTTGGAACTTGGCCAAGTTGTAATTCTGATATCGACCTTGGTAATCCAGGAATTTCTCCCGGTAGGCTCTCCGACCTGAATCTCTTCAGTGGAGGGGTAATTGGAAACCCATCTGCCTCAGACAATATGCTCTCCGTCGGGGAGTCTGGCAGCCCAACCGAGGCATCGAATCCTCGAAACCCAACTAAAAATTTCTCTTTTTGTGGGTTTGGGATTACGAGTTTCGATACTGGCTGCTTCCCCTTCGCTGGCGCTGACGCTGAACTAGAGCTCCCGATTCCCAACTCTGGATCCTTCAGGACTTTCGTCCCGGTTTTGAGGACTGGTAATGCCATTTTGAGGTTGACGTTGATCGGGAATATTCCCTCTTTGCCGCTTAGAGATGAAGGGATGGTGAATATATTTGAGGTCTGGACACAAGACTGAAGCACTGGGAGCCCCGATCTACTATGACTCTGCGGTCTATCTTGTCGAGTCGCTAAAGTTGGTGGTAAGAGAACCTGTAGCATCCTGGTCGCTGTGTGCTAACTCAATTGTCTATTTGGGAATAATAGCGCTATAGCGTCTTCGTGCAGACACAATTGACAGGATCCCAAGCAAGGCGCCAACTGTATAGCCAAAATGGAACTTGAGCAATAGCAAGGAGGAGGGGAAATGTTTAGAAGATGTTTATCCGAATTTCGTTAAATTGACATCGATAGAGTAGTGTTTTTTTTTAGCTTTAGGATCGAATCTAGGCAACTTCGCAACACGAGGATTATGATGAGGTCGAAATAGTAAAGGTGCTTCGAAGCTTCTTGAAGGCATTTTAGAAAAGAAGGCAGCCCCGCCCCCTCTTAAACCACGATGAAATCCTCGGAATCGTCATGCCGCAGGGGAATCAAAGCGCACTTTCAATCTTGTCATCATAAACAATTTCAATGAATGTTTCACGGTTAAGCTTAGGCTTGAGCCGCGGAGTCGCTAGGTTGCCCACCTGGCAATGAGTTTTGTGCGTTTTTGGCAGGGAGGTGACGCGTCAGAGGAACCCAAGTGCCTGGACCCCAGACGAAAAGTAACCAAATTTAGTCAGCTTTTGGAGAGCAGGGACGACGATGTTACTTTTTGGTGTCGTAAGCCACTCTGAAAACCCCGTTTTGCAAAATACAGGTTGCGTATGCCTTGTTGGACTATAAAGCCACTGTGGGCGGACCGTTGGGCTAGGTAGTAATCTTTGTTTGCTGGCCAAGAAGTCGCTTTCCAATTTCGGAGTTGGAACTCTTCATTGCTTCATAAATTCAAGATGTCTTTTTTTTTTTTTTTTTTTTTTTTTTGGTAGGCGGCTACTCTCGTTATGATCGGTCACACATTCTGAAATATTTTGTGGTCTCAAAGTTCAAACGTCAACCGCCCCAGCTGAACGAAAGTCCTCTAAAGAATGCAGAAGCCTATTGGCAGCTGGGAAATCTAGGCCTTGGCTAACGACCTGATCCCGTTCACGTTTGGCACCCGAGCGAGAGATCTTGCTTTGACAAATGCGGGGCAAAAATCCCGCCATTGCATCCAATTGCATCCGTTGGTCAAATTTGCGAGGATCAATTTAATAGAATCCGTGATATACGGACACATTGTTGTGGGAAGAAATCCTATTGCCCGACTCCGGCCCCCTCGAAAATGTAAACAATGACGAGAATTACAAGGTGGGATTCCCGGGTCCAGGGCTGACTTCAAACGGTAAATGGCCAAGGTTGTAGCTTGGTATAAAAATGAGAATGGCTTGTTCTCCCTCGTTAACGTGACTTTGAGCTGAGCGCTCTTCACGATGCACATTTTTGTGGGTTTATGGGCGGTATTGGGCACTCCGGTCGTCCGCCATAATACAGACTAGTATCTCTTTGGTTTCTTTGCATTAGTCCCCATCGTACCGCCGATTTTACCATCATATGCGTCGATAACACAATTCAAATCATTGACTCGAGTACGCCCTGTATCTTCCAAAATCTCCGTTCAGTTCCGGTCTACCGACGTAGACAAAGACTCATTATATCTTCAAAATGAAGGCCTCTCTATTAAACTCACGAAGATTCCTTTTGGTGTGGCTCGGGATGGCAATACCCTGCCTGTCAATCAAGGATGCCTGTGGTAAGCAAGATGCTGCAATAATTCGACGACAAACTACGCAGAACCAAAAGGCTAACATCAACCAAGGATCAATACCCGCTACGGTAACACCAAAAGTCGGGCTGCCAATTGTTATAGATATAGCTGGTTGCCCCTGTGGAAGTTTTTGCTTTGACGGGTTTCCGGCTTTGGAGAATTTGATATCGATATCGTGAGTTGGCGCGCCTCGGTTCGGGTCGAAATTTCGGTTCCCAACATGCCTCAATCGATATCTATTACCTACTGGCTTTTTATGGAAACAAAGATTTATAGCGAAAATTTCAAACCTCGGCATTATTTGACGGATTTAGAGGCTGGAGTTTCCCGTAGACTAGTACAACTATCTAGTTAGACTGTTCACCCATTTGCCAGTGTAGGGATTAATTTTAAGGTTACTTTGTTCTAGATCTAGCTAGCTCAGCAACGTCTCGTGAGAGATGATTTGACTTTACTACCTTCAAACTACATTCTCATGATCATTCGTCCTCGATTTAAATAGTGCATTTAACCATGGAGCTAACCAGTTAGTCTACCCCGTATCCAACCCCTTTATTGGGTGGGGAAAGACCGACCTTTTGTCAACTTTTCGAGTTTCGATAAATATCACTCGTGTCATGCAGCCACTCTCACAGCCAACTGGTCGACTTCGCTCAAATGCATGTGTAGGCCAATCTGATATCCCGCCTCCCCCCAAAAGCCGTTCCAATTTCTCGTTATCGGAATGTTACTGTGTCCTTGGAAGGACACTAAAACCTGTTTGAAATAGTCGCGAAGAAACCTGCTTATCGCATTTTTATGACTCGGCTAGGCTATGCACAATGTATCTATCTCTCCCTGGCAAGTCAGATAAAGCCAACTGCATGTAGGAGTTACAACTCTGGGGTGCGTCAGATTTCATGATCTGGGATCCTTTTTCTAACCGGCATATGCGATAACCCATCTCGTGGCAAGATGGTGCAAATATGCAATTAAATTGCGGGTTCGTATTGCGTCGATACCATGTAATATCAACCAGCCTACCTGTTTCTAGAATCTAGGAGTGAATATGTCTTTCGACCCTCGTTTATGGGATTGATATCTTTGTGTCATCATAATGAGATAAAACTAATACAAATATTAATTCGCCGTCCAGAATTTCCGCGGAACCCAAAAGGCTTAAAGAGTAGTCAAAACAAGGTTAGTAGGGGTGATCCAACGTTGGGGATCTCTGGCAGAAAAAAAGCCTAAGAGGGGTGGCTATTTCTTTCCATAAACAGATTTGCCTTCATCTCTTGGTTCCTTTGGAAAATCTGGGGTAATGCATAAAGCTGGAAGTTCGGTCTCGGATACGTACAGCGCCACCTCTTTTAGGCTTCTAGTGTGTGGGTTAGCTCCGAACTGAGCCTAGGTAGCTGACGCTCTATCACGGGGGCCGGGCTGGCAAAAGGATTCGTAGACAGTTAATTTAGACAACTGATAACAACCTCGGGAGAGATATACCGAATCCCAAATGCTTCGTCACTTGAGCGATTTCTTATTCGTCCGATCGATAACGATTGTCAAAAAAATGATGAATCTTTCAAGAGGAAAGGGGAGGAGACAAAAAAAAAAAAACATAAGATAAAATAATAACTCTCAAGCACATATAGCTTCCTCATATCGTATCGATATGTATCTAGGAAAGTCATAGATCCGCATGGAACCGCTATCTCTCTGTTGATGTTTGGTGAATATAAGGATATCATGATTGTGTGATTTGGCCTCTTAAGCTTTCATTAGCTAGCCACGTGTGGGGATAGACCAGGCGGGCGGATATCGGAGTAGTCCTAGGCCAAACTAGTAGCTGAGCTGAAGCGGCATCGACAAGCGACTTGACGATACATAGTGTACATTACAGGACGTGTTTTGTGGCACCTGACCAAGCAATTGGGCAAGAGGTCGAGAAAAAAGCCCTATCATCGATTAAGCGGCCAAGTCAGGATCTGGAGGACCCCCAGTTACGTAAAATCGAATTCAGCCTTTTTTCGTCATTCAATAAAAGTCTAGCATCATTTAGCTGATGGGTCGCATTTAGAAAAAAAAAAAAAAAAAAAAAAAGTGTGAGGAGAGGGTAAGAGCTAGAGCTGTATGATTAGGAGTCAAATATGCAAACAAGCAAAAGTGCTGGTTCGATATAAACTTCACCCTGTCCAAGGTGAAAGCCACAGTCTGGGGACCGGTGTGATAGCTACCTGTCGGAACTCCTTGTTCGGTCGGTCTCGTCGTCGTGGTCGAATTGGAACAAACACGAGCGTGTCGGAGCCACTCCCGGATGCAAGAACTGTCCGAGTCGTCCTGGTCATGAGGTCTTTTTTAGCTGCCACCAACAGCAACCCCATCGCTCCAGATAACGCATGCCTCCGGGTTCGCCTGCCTGCCGATAGATGCACTGGTGAATTGAGTGGTGGATATCGTCCGGTACCTTATCTCTGAGCTCTCACGCCATCAGATAGGGTAAAAGTTATCACACCATTTCGGTCGAATCAGGCGATTTATTGGCTCCAAGCCAACCTAGCTGGGTCGACACTGGCAGGCCCATTTCTTTCAAGAGGTTTGATACAAAATCGATACGGAATAGTGCAAAAAACCAAGCTGTAGTGCATAATAGCGGTTGAGAGCCAATTCTCTGAGCATGCCCCTCTCTCCCTTGGGTCTGGGCGTGCCGGTGCAATGCCAGTTGCGAAAGAGAAAGCGAGAGAGAAAGAAGAAAGAACGAAAATTATAGTAAGAAGGAGGACGGTCTTCTCCTAAAGGCGTCAACATGCAAACCAATATAATCTTTTACGTACTTTCTCTATCTGGAGGTTTAATCCTATCAGAACGGAGATTACCAGCCTTGTTATCTATATCTGATCTACATAAAATCATGTACATGTAATATATAGCAGTCTTTTCTTTTTTTCTAGTCTTTCCTTTCCTTATTCCTACTACCCCGTATAGACCTTGGGAGGTTCCTTGCTCGGAGGACTGCAGTTGGGATCCTTATCCACACATGTGTATGGCAGTCAAAAAAAAAAAATCATTTGCATTTACCTATCACCAGGATCGAGCACACATATAAGGAACAAGGCTCCGGAACCAGGGTCGACTAACCTTACGGCAAAAAGCAACAACGAACTCCTCCATCGATTACAGGGCCTGCAGATGCACTTACCCAACATGTGGGTCCTCTGCTAGTGTCTACTCCATCTGTTTCCCCATATCAATTTAATCAACGAGCCAAAGCTAACCCAGTGTTCGATTGCGGGCACGTTTTAGGCGACACGAAAGAAAAAAATTTATAGGAGCAAAAAAAAAAAAAAAAAAGGGTCGACCAGAGAAAGAAATAAAAATTCTTGTGTGAAATGACGACTGCGATTGATAGATAAGGTCACATTCCTTAGTGCCTCTAAGTTCTAGTCTTAAAAGGTTTATAATGGATTAGCTTTCGATACGGGACCTTCGGAGTCTTTTCACTGGCATCTCTTAAATACGATACATCTCGCCGGTCCGCCCTCTCACTAGCCTGTCCACATTCTTGTCAGAGAGATCCTTAGCGTTTATTTTCCGCGGCTCTTATATATTACATATAAATCCCATATACACTTTCGCTTCCCCCAGTTGAAGACGTCCATATACCCGGCTTCTGCTTCGAAGTTGCAGACCTTGCCTCGGTCGACAGGTCTTCGAGTTTCTAAAGTTTATATACCGCCTGTATCAAACCGAATTTTCTCTGAAAAATTTCTTTTTCTGTTTCTTTTCCCTCTCTTTCTCCCTCACCGATACTTCCCCGGATTCTTGGCTGCTACCAAACCAACAACGCGAACCCTCCAACGTCTTATCATTTATCGATAATTCTTTCCAACCCAACAACTTATCTACAACAGCTTCCGGGTTCGTCGCATATTTTTAAATCCCATATACAATGACTGCAATTCCAGGATCCAGAGGCACATTAGTTGTCGTCAATTCGACTGGCCGCCAGACTTCTAGTGTTATCAGAGTAGCTTCTGCCATCGGATATAAAGTTCGGGCACAGCTAAGATCGGCGACCAAAGGACCTAAAGTAGCGCTCGCACAGGAGCTAGCATCGCTGCAGAACGTTGAACTAGTAGAAGGGTCATTGAGTGACCCGAATATCGTGAACAACTTGTTCAAGGGGGCAGATGTCGCCTTTATCAATACAACTTTCTGGGGGGACGAGGTAGCCATCGGAACAGCACTGGCGAAAGCGGCGAAGGAGGCCGGGATTAAGCATTACATCTATTCGAGCTTGACGGATCACAAGAAATGTTGGGGTAATCATCTCCCGCATCTCCCGTACTGGGCTACGAAACACCAGGTCGAGGAGTATATCCGGTCAGAGCTGTTGAAGGATATGCCTACAACCTTTGTCTACGCCGGGATATACAATAACAACTTTTCCACTTTCCATCACTTACCCTTATGGGAACTGCAATTGGCGGACGAGAAAGATGGCGGCGGATTCGTCTGGACTGCACCGTTCGACGAGGACTACAAAATGCCATTCCTAGACGCTGAACACGACACCGGGCCGGCAGTTATCCAAATACTCAAGGATGGCCCCCAAAAGTGGAATGGAGCCAGGTAAGCCGTCTAAAGAAACACTTCCCACAATTCTTTAGGAATAAAATTTTGGCTAACTGTTTATTTCAGAATTCCACTGGCTTTTGAGTACCTCAACCCTAAGGAAATCGCTGCGGTATTCACAAAGGCTTTAAATCGGCCGTTTACCTACAAGAAAAGTGGGCTTGAGATCAAAGCGAAACTACCCGATGGATATATGACACAAGTCCTTGCCATTGCCGAGCTATTCGGAACACATAGAGCAGATTACTTCCCGCCGGGCATGACCGCACCGGGTCCAGCAAGAAAAATATGGCGCGGATGGCGCGGGCTCGAAGAATATGCTCGGGAAGTGTTCCCTATTGAAGAGGCGCATAATGGAAGGACATGGATGTACGGGGATGAGGAAGATGAGGATATAATGGACGGTGATGAGGATTTTGACGAGGAAGAAATGGCTGGCAGTCCCGAGAATACCGTTGTTGGAGACGAGGACACAGCGATCTATAGCTATATCGGTGACCAGAAGCATTGATTGCTACTTTTATTGGCGTACCGGGGGCATAAATTTTCTTTTTGGCTACATCGTTTCTACATCATGACGACATTTTACGGACTATCTTTTTTTTCATTTTTTCCATCTTTTCTTGCTATGGGGAATCAATCACGATATCCAAGCATCCATTCGAAACCACATTTTCAGGCGCAATTCAAGGACCACCGGATATTCCAGCTTTTCACCAATTCCCTCTCCTCAGATTCATATGCTATAAACCACCCAAAAAAAGTTCTTCCCGCTACTCGAGTGACCACCGACAATTTCGGGTTAATCCTCAACGTTTTCCCATTTCTGTACTCAGTTTGATTTTTTGGCAAGTTTTACGCAACCAAACTCCACACAGTTTTTAACCACAAAAAATCACCAAAACCAAAAGTTCTTTTTTCCACTTGCATGCTCTGTGCTAAGGTTGATAATCATTCAAGCGGCTCCCTTTTACTTCTTTGGCGTTCGAAACTCCTCTTTTCTTGTTATTATTTCTGTACGTATAACCGTTGGGGCGAGGGAAGCAAAAAACAAAATACTACGTGGCCAGATACATCCATTGTACGACCATTCGAAGGTATTTCCGAGGAATCAAGATGCATTCGCCATCGTATACCCTAATTAATTCGTTTTTAGAAAAATAAGCTCATTATTTCCCATTATAAGCCAGTCCGCTTTCGTTAAACGTCATCCCATGAGGACGTGCAGTCGTGATATAGATATGGGGTTGTTATATTAGTAGCAGTAAGAAAGGGAAAAAAACCACCAAACCTTGTTTCTTTTTACCTAAGATTTATGTGATGAAAAAGGGACCGTCAGAGCTTAAAACACCACCCACCCACGCCAGCCTTTTTGCCTGGCCCCAAAAAAATTTTCGTCTATGACTGCTAGGCCTAGAGCTCTACCATTTGTCCATCCGATATGGTGCCAAGCTCGATAGGGTCAAAGAAAAAGTCGAAGACTGTGGAAGCCTTTTCTGATCTCTTGGGGTCTTACTGTGCAGCTTCATCCTAGCTAGCTAGTTAGCTGGCCAGCTGGGTACTTAGCTTAGCTATACCGGTCTCGAACGTGTGTGACCTGGGCTGCTGCTAAGATTGGCTCGATTCACTTGTCTTTCTTTCTGAAATTTCTATTGGGAGCTTGGGAATTTTACATAAACGATTAATTTCGAGGACCACACGTCCTCTATAGCCGGAATTTCGATTCACGGGACCCATTAATGTAAAAGGACTCTTGCCGACACGGAAAACTCTCCGAATAAACGGGGGCAAGGGCTCAATGGTTACCAATAGAACCGCCCATGAGGAGCAACAGGCAAGCTCGGTTTCCAATTTGTCTGGTTGTACGTTATCCGTTACTGCCCTTTCTTCCCTTCGACATGCAACAGCTATTCTTTAGCTTCGGGTGTATGCGAAGCTGCAGCTCCTAGTACTTGTGTATATATGTCGAAGCTTCTTTTCTTTTCTTTTTGAAGGAGAGGTGGTTGGCTATTATACATCTTCGCAGGCATATTGATACATGTTTAAACTTGCAATTGCTCCACTGCATATTCCCAAACCAACAGATTGTACAAAATTATACTGCACAAGTACTTTTAGCTTTCTCATACACCCGCCAAAGCCCAACATTCTACCGCCTCATTATCAATCCCGTTCCCAAGCGATGCATTGTGAATCTGAGATCCACCCGCTCCACCACCACTACCTCCTGCATGCACATCCGGTACTTTCAACATAACCGCTGCTCCGGCCGCACTACCACTGTCCGCAGAAGAAGCCGGAGTCGAAAGACTAACACTACTGCCGCTAACGCTTCCATTCGCAGAAGTACCCGCAACGGGGGAATTTGACATGCTAGAAGTCGAGCTCCTGATCGCTTTCTGCTTGAGCATTTCCGCGAGTTCCATTTCGTCCGGATGTAAATGCGCCCCGGCCTCACGGAGGAGTTTTACATTCTCGGGATACCCCGCGTCTGCGGCCAGGTATAGCGGGGTGTGGTTTTCGCGATTGCGGATGTGCACCGATGCGCCCCGCGAGAGGAGGTGTCGCAGGACTTGACTGTTTGATTGGATTGCGGCATGGTGCTATTTTTTTTTTAAAAGTAGGCAAGTGGGATTTTTAGGTGATCACGTCAGCTTAGTCTGGTATGAGGGTGTATTATGGCGTGGGCTTTTTTAGGATAAGAAAGGGAAGAGGTAGGTAAAAAGTACGTGGCTACGGCTACGATTGGGACTGCAGTTTCAACTTCATACGTATCGAGAGGTCACGCATACATTATTTTTCACCCTTGAGATTGGGGGTAAGAGGATGCCCATTCATAGGCCCCCCAGGCGGATATGGGGGGCAAAGGGAATGGCGATGGAACTCCGCAAAAAACGCCCATGCATGATAAAGAGCAAATGTGTCCACGAGATCATAGTCTCTTTCTGGAATCGTCTCTGAAATAGAAAGGGAACGATAATTGATAAAGAAAAAGGAAGTATGAAATAGATCCAAAGGAAGCTGTACAAAGAAATCAACCGAGAATAGAATAGAGGAAGTTGAACAAAAAAATCCCACGCCATAAATGCACGAATGCAGCAAATAAAAACCAATGGCGGCTGGTCGCTAAAGAGATAAGATATTGCGACAGAGACTCCAGAAATGACGATCCCGTGATACGCACTCACACCATGCATGGGGACACACTCACTTTCCATACACACCTTTTTTACTTTTACTTTTTTTTTTCTTTCTTTCTTTCTCTTCAATCCCATCTCATCGGAAGGAAGTCGGTGCTGTAAGTGGCAAAAACTGCGGTGTCTGTTGCTTCATGTCCGATACATTTACAACATTCTCTTTCTCGCTGAAGGGTAAAACTTCATCTACTACGACGCTCTTTCGATCACAGATTGTTGAAGCACGGTCACAACTGCAGTCCCTCGACGATGCCATAGACACGGAGGCAGAATCACACGGCGAAGATTCTAGGGAAAACTGGACGTCGCTTACCAACGGTGTTCTCCCCGCATAGTCAACCTCGTTGAGTAACCACCCCTCTTGGGCGACCAATACCCGCTCGATTTCGTCCAGGTCGCCGTCTCGGATTGCGTAGCCCAGGCGAGAGATGGATTCCATTTTTGGAGTCAAGCCGGGATGTTCGAAGAGGGTTTGGGATTGTTCGGTGAGTTCTCCTCGGAGGGAGTGTGACATTTGGAAGCGGATCTGGGTGTCCGTGAGGTTTTTACCCAGGAGCCATATGAGTTTTGTTAGGGCGGCTGGAGAGTACGTAAGATATCAGTATATAAATACACATATGGGATGTCCTTGATGGGGAAACATACCTTCGGATGTTAGATCGTGTCCGAATACGACACCCGCTCGACCTAGTGCCGTTCCAGGGGCATATAATGGGCTGACAGTGCCAGTTAAGCCTAACAAAAAATATGACGGGTTATTAGTTTTCCGAACCCCGGTCGACATGTGGTTTTCCGATACTTTAAATATCAGATATGACAAAAGATAAAACATAGTGAATGCTTATCTCAGTCACAGAGTTAGGGGGAGCGAGCTAGGAGAAAACTTACATTGTGTAACATTGACGATGATAATTCCTCGCCTGCATGCTTCACCTAGGACTTGCAGCAGTCTCTCATCCTCGGGCAAATTCCCTGCACCGAAGGTTTCCAAGACAAGTCCCTTCAAGTTCTTAAGGTTTAGAACACCTTCTACCATCTCCGGTAGGATCCCCGGGAATATACGTAAACATGCAACCTGTGCGTCGAGATTCTCTTCGACTCGGAATTTTTCGATTGCATTCGGACGGGTTATCAGATCCCATCGAGCCGTCGTATTGATCCCAACAGTTGCCAAAGGTGGGAAATTTGGAGACTGAAAGGCGGCAAATGCTGTGGCATTGACTTTTGTGGCACGGTTTCCACGGTATAGTTCATGATTGAAGAAGAGACAGACTTCGGGGATCATAAAATGGCCTGCAATGAGAAGAGAGCCCAGTAGATTGTCTGTGGCGTCATTTTGGAGCTCTGTCATGGGTGTCTATGATATTGTTAGATTATACTAGTTCCCTTTCTGCCATTAGATCTAAAGTTCGACTTGGGCTTCATACCTGAGAACCTCTGTGTGTGAGATTGAAGTTAGTATCTCTATTTCCACATTGTGTAACCATGGGAGTCTGTGTAACATACGTTAAGATAACTGGCTTGCCGAGATTTTGCAACATAAAGCTTAGTGCTGAGCTTGTGTAGGCTAGAGAGTCTGTGCCATGAAGGACGAGGAATGCGTCGAACTCCTTATAGTTGTTATATATAGTGAAAGCGATTTTCTTCCATCCTAGACTTCAAGCGTTAAAAAGTTTTCCAGGTCCCTTTTTTTTTCGAGAATTATTACAAACCTTTGGCGTTTATACTGCTACTATCTAACAGTGGATTGAATTCCAGGACGCAGTATCTAATCTTTTTATGGTAGCTTGTTAAAGGGGTCCTCAGAGATTTGAGGACCCTTTCTTCACCGGTATCCGTTCGCGCGACTAGCTCCTTTGTAGGAGAATTATCATTAAATGATGGCCGGATGGCCAAACATGAGTCTAGGAAACCTTCCGCCTACACAGCCTATCAGCATCAATGCAATCTTTAAGAAAAGGTTACCCTGGTCTAGGGACCTTGATAACGGGATCGGATATGCACATACGGGTACGTAGCCGTTCGGGCTCCTACGCATGCATATAGTACCCCCTGACGATAAGATAACGGATTTGTTAGGATGCGACTTCTTTTTGCATACAAATTGCCATTGTATGGATGGTGGCAATATATCGAAGCTGTGTCTAAACGTTTTATGACGCAACACGGGCAGGCACGCTAGACTTACCTGTCATGATAATGAGGACCCTGGATTCGGAGACTGCTTCTTCGTACTCAACGAAGCTCTCCCGGCGCATCTTTGCGGTGACCATTGTGGATGGTATTGAAGGTTCTTTCTGAAGGTATTGCGATCAGAGATATATATTTATATATTTATGTGTGTCGGAGCCGTATGTGTCGGTGAGGATGTTGGTAGTATAGTATATGTTATAAAAAATTGATTGTTGGATATTCAATATATGAGGTTGTGAAAGAAATAAATGTATGTAGATTAATATTAATTATGTGAAGAATCGGTATACACAACGATTCGACTGTTGTTTCCACCGTCGCATAACCCTATGTTTTTAATACGAGATATTATATTGAAAAGAGATTTTAAGGGAGGATGAGCTCAAGACCTTATATAATCAAATATAGAGAGACACTGGTTAGCTTGCAGTTGGTTGCTGTTGAATGGTGAGCTCATGCTTCAAGGATATCAAAAATGGGTTATCTGGGGTGACAAGAGTGGCGTCCTAAAAGAAAAAGAGGGCCGAAGTCGCCTTAGTAAAAAATGAGATCACGGGCTGGATTGCTTTCTATGGCGTTAATCAAGAGTCAGACACACATTTTTTTTTTTGTTATAGGAGAAACTTTTTTCGCACTTCCGACTAAAAATCTATAAAACTCTCTATGCTTTGTCCGTTCCAGGAAGGGTGTTTGTTGGATTCGACGTTCCATTGATAGCCGGGAGGTATCGATTACCCCATTGTAACTGTGCCCATGTCTTTGGTTTGTTCTTACCAGCGGTTCCGGTTTGTTTAGGGAAATATTTTTTCCCTCCCATTCTTTCCTTATCTGCCAGCTTGCAGGGTAAGGAAATGGGCCGAGAAAAAATCGGAAGGGCCGTTGATAGGCAAAAGAAGAGGAAGCGAAGTCCCTATCATGCATCACGATGCCATGGTCATTGGTCGGCCTTGCATATTTTTTTTCTCTTACGAGGGGAAGGCATGCTGCAGGTTAGCTAAGCGGCATGAAAGAGGAAAGCAAATACTTGGTACTTACTTGCCTATTCACACCGTGGTTCCGCGAGGAGAGCTCGACAACCGGCCTGGAACGTTGGTATAGTGTGAACATTGGAATAAGAAGTTGGGCTGCAGGTACGGGAGTCGCCCGAAAATTTGGGCCAGAAGTTTAAGAAACTTTGACACCCGATCGAGCCAGGATTCTCCACGATTTAGGGAAGGAATTCGGGTGTCCGCATGCTCAAGGGGGCTTAAGGTCCTGTACCAGCGGGCAGCGGCCTCTAGCTCTAGCATTTTCAGGCCCTCAGCCGTCGTGCGATTTGCTAATAAATTGGCTAATGCCGCTTCCTACGAATGTATGACCTGGACCTCAACAAAAAAAATCCTTAGTTACTCCTCTCGATGGCACGAGAGTTGAGATCTCAAGAAGGTTTGGGAATGGTGATGCATACATACATAGTCTAATGTGGATTCCACACACACACAGTGGGTCGGGAGAAGACGGAAGGGCAGGGGACGGCTTACAAGCTTGGAGAAGCGCTCCTTCGTGATGTTCACATTTAGACTGTTGGATGCGAAGATTATAGGTTCAAAAGGCAATATCTTAGGTAAAGAAGGGGTAATGAGAACTGAACAATGTCTCCGACCGAACATCACGGGTCATGTTGAAGTAATGCTTCGTCAATATTACGCCTTCACTAAGGCTTCCGCTCGACTTTGTGCTGGTGTCCGAACCGCGGTCTGGCCGGCCATCATCTGAACGAGGCGTCGTCAGCAGCCCATGGCCACTGCACTGCTTTGCTGCGCTCACCGTATGTGCGCCTGCTGGTGGCCATCCACCAACCTTTGAAGCTTTGAAGGCAGAATCGAGCATCTCGTGAGCTCAATGAATCGATTTTGAGTTGAGCATTGCGTGAGGCCGTACAGATCATCACGATATCACGGAATCTTCTCAAGCCTCCCCGGAGATCAGAGAGACTTCTTCCATCCTTCTCTTCCTTCTTTCCCATCCACTACAACATGGGAAACCCGTCTTCGCTTTCCCGCCCTTGTGTGTGAGTCTTGACACCTACCAACAAATACAAATCCTGGCTCATGCATAACTGCTTGCTGGATTTAGCAACCGGATATCAGATCTGGCATCCATTTATCTTATTTCTAATCTAAGTATAACCTCCTCGATCCAACCCCGGATTCACCCATCGCGCGAGAAGCTATTAACTAATACCGGGGATATAACTAATAATAACCGCTTAACTATCTGACAACAGCTGCGTGGGTTACCTTTCCAGATCCGTCTGGAATGCCCCTCAATCACACCAATTCTCGCAAGAAATTCGAGATGCAGGCATATACACCAGAACCAAATCGAAAGATGAAAATCACCAACTTTCCATCATCGGTTGATCCAACATGATGTCACGAAGGACCTCCAAGCCGACGCTCCAAGCGTGGAAGCGAATGACTGAGGACATATGAGCTGAGTGACTGTTCCAGCAGCCCACCGAACCCTTTTTTGGTATCTCAACGGAACGGAACCAATCTTGATATCATGATGTCTATGTATCAATACATATCGATATATCGATATCCCACACAGTATGCAAGTACTATCTCTGTGCCCTCAACCAGAGACAACCCTGGTCTGTCTTTCTGTCCTGAGCAGGCCACGGCGGCGAGGGTGTGTGCATGGCCTGAACTAGCTCGAATGCCAATGATTGGCTGGCTCCTAATTGAAGATTCTGGGCGTCTCCCAAACGGTGCCTGGGCTGTTTTAGCCTTTTGCTTTTCAAGATGGGGCTTTTTCCAGAACTTCGACATCTTACCTTTACATCTTTCCATATTCCACTTCGATATCCTTCACCGACTTCCAACGGCCCCTTCCCCTCCCCCCTATTCCATCTTCAAGGGAACCATCACGACCACATACTGATCGAATACCCGTCTACAGGCCACCTAGGCGTTTTTCTTTGGCTTTATCCGTCTTTTTCTCGGGAAAGGGTGGTGTTTTAAATCTTGGTTTTGGTGACTTGAAGATTCTGGTTGATTTGATCCTGCCACCCTTTTTGACTTTTCGGTTTGAGTTTTGCATTGGATTTATTGGCATTGCCACTTTGAGAGTGACAGACAGCCAAACAGCCCAGCCCGGCCCAGCCTACTCTGCCCTGCCCCGGCCTGGCGAACAAGTTCAAACAACAAACATCCACCTCGAAAAACTCCGACTCTCACCAACCACTACCATCACTGCTACCAACCGTCACATTCATCATTCACATTCACCGACATCATCACCACCACCATCCTTTCTCCCTATCCGACACCCTGTTACCCACAGCACCACCGGGCCCCGTTTGAAGCCGTATGGGCCTGCGATTTCTCGAGATCCAACAGGACACAATACAGTGCAGCCGAGGCGTTTAACCGAGATTTTTATCATTCATCTGCTGCAACGAAATCTCCATCCAATCGGCGACTCGAAAGAGCCGTCGCGAAACTTGACGTGCACGACCACCCTTCACGACTGGGAAAATATAGATGTCTTCTCAGCAATCTCCTCCACCTCATCAAGGCCTCCCGTCAAATCGAAATCAACCTCCTTCGACTTCCCGGTCAATTTCACCTCACAAGAGAGCGAGAACGCCTGACTTTTCGAGAGAACCGCCTAAGGGACCGCGGGCGTATCTTACGCACCAGGGAGGGCCGCCGGCTGGCGGTGCCGGGAACAATAGCTATGGAGGAAGGGCGCCTCCCGGCCCTAGGGGACGTTCCCCTCCTCCTTTAGGACCTAGGTCTCGTGCAACCGTCGGACCTCTAAGTGCTGGTAGTGGTATGTTGATAGAACGTTTTATTTTCCCTTTCTATCCCACTTGAGTCTATGTCCTCTACATAGGTATAGTGTAGTTTCAATGGCGAAGTACTTGTGCTAAATCAATATTTGCAGGAATGAGCCCGGTAAATGATAGCTACAATGCTGGTTTTCGAGACCGTGCACCACTGCCACCACGCGAATACGACGACTACCGTAATCGTGGTGCTGTTCCACCACGGATGAGGGACACGCCTGGTGGTAGTGGTGGTGTTGCTGTCGAACGAAGACAATCGATTGGTGGTTCAATGGGTGGGCCATATCCCCGTAGGACATCGCCTTCAAGGAGATCTAGAAGCCCTCCTGAGAGAAGATGGAATGATCGGATGGAGAGATATCCAAGGGAGGATTTCCGTGGCGACCGAGAGGACTATTTCGCCGCTAGAAATGCTAGGGAAGATAGACATTTTCAGCGAGATAGCCACCCGCGCGATACGAGAGAGCGCGACTATTCATACTCTTCGTCATATAGGCCAGAACCATACAATAATACCCGAGAGTTTCATCATCGCCAAAGCGTTAGTAGTCAAGGTCTACCAATTGTATCACCGGTTGATGATCCGAACAAACTCGCTAGGGAACAACGGGAACGGGAAGCTGCGGAGTACGTTAGTTCCTATTGGTGTTCAGGCCTTCTGTTTGGTTTAGATTGATTGCTAAACATTTAAATCCGGTATCTAGGTATAAGAAACGCCGAACAGTTGGTCCTCGCCCGAATGACCCTCCTGAGAGAAAACGTTCCACACATACCAGGTCGCCTTCACCCTCCGGCCAACATCAGGCGACCCATTCACCTCCACATACTGTTTCCTCTCGTTATACTTCAAATCCGTCCCCTTCGACCAATTCGCCACCACCTCTGTCAGACCGCAATAATGAGAGAACATTATCTGATACGCCTTTTAAGTCCGACAATCAACCTCCTCAAAGTGCGACGCCACAAACTCCTCACCCACCCCACACACCAAGCACGTTTCAGCGCAATCTAACTCGGCCAACGCCATCTGTTCCAATTCTCTCTGCCCCTGCACCTCCAAGTGTTCCATCCTTTAGAGACATTCCACTGGGTCCCCGTGCTTTGTCCAACAGCTCGCTTAGAACAATACCAACGGGCCCAAGAATCCCTCCGACAGGTCCCAGATGGGATAAGGACAAAAAGGACGGCGACAAAGACGACTCTGGAACTTTGATCAAGGAGGAGCCACGTGGGGAAACAGTAGACGATAAACCGCCTATCGACGAACCTAGTCCGGTTGAGGAGGGTGAAGTAGTTAATAGTGGCGACGAGAGATCTTTCGAAGGAGACCGCCGGGATATCGAGATGGAAAATGTAAATGATTTCCGGAAAGAGTCAGCTTCGTCAGAATCTAGGTTTGACCGGGCTACAGGGGTACCTGCACTTTCTAACGTCGCGGATATTGTTGAAACTAAGAAGGATGTTCCCAAAGAAACATTTGTCAAAGAGGCGCCTTTAGTGAAAGAACCAACTGAACCTAAAACTGTGCCGCAGGAGAAGCGGCCCCCCACAGCCTCTGACAATGCTATGCGTGACCAACCTTCGCTATCCACGTCCCCGACAGCGAGGAATCCCCCAACTATCCCATCACCTTCTACAGAATCCGCGAAATCTGTACCCGTTCAGCCTGCCCATTTCGCTCCGACATCTCCCTCCCAACAGCTGCCCCCATCAGTACCCACAGGGCCTCGAGCGCAGTTTAATAACCAATCTGGTCGTGGCGGTGGTGGGCCATTCTGGGGTTCTCGTAGAGGCAATATGATGGCACCTGGATCATTCGGTAGAGGTACCGGACCGGCACCTTATCCCATCAAGCGTGAGGAGGAAGAACGGCGCCCGGGTCTCTGGAATTCCGGTCGTGGGGGCATGCCTGGTGGACAATCGAACCGAAACTTTGCACCACCTGGACCTGCGGGGCACTTCGGTCGACCAAGTCAAGCTTTCACATCTCCAAAGTTGACAAATGCAGAGCTTAGAGCCGGGAGGGCCCCTAGTGCCGACAGTGTTGGGAATCAGAACGTCGAAAAGGGTCGGGAAGGAGCCGGAACGCAGCCCATTGAGGGACTTGCCAAACCTACGGAATCTCAAGATGTTCTTATGGAAGATGCGCCACAATCCGAACCAGTAACGACCCCATTCTCGGAACCTAATGTTAAACAAGAGAGCCCTGTCGAGACTAAGCCGCCACTCGATGATGTCAAGACTGAAACTCCAAACGAAGATGATGATGAACTCACCTCATCCGATGTTACTAAGAGAATCGAGGAAATTGACCAGCGTATCGGAGTTATCGAGTCTCAACTTAGCGCGCTTGACACTCGAAAGCAGAGCAAGCAAGTTGAGTTAGATCAGATGGACCTCCAGGAGGCTGAAATGGCGGCAAGGACCGTACGGGAGCGTAATGTTGAGACTGAAGCGCCCAAAGCAGACGTAGAAGATGGGGCCTCCGTTCAAGATATCCCTAAGCAGGATAGTTTGTCCCCTTCTCTCGCCGCGGAATTCGCCGCTCAATCGATGGAAGATAAACCAAGGTTACCCGGTCCGATGGACAGTTCGCCTGAACCGGAGCAGCCGTCGACTCCCAAGGGGTTGCATGACATCTCCCCCATCGTTAAGGAGGATGAGGATGCGATGGTCACGGACGTTAAGGACGAACCGGCTGCTTCGACCAAAGAAACATTCGACACATCTTCTCTTCCGTATTTTATTCCCGGCCGCCAACGGGAGCCGGTCGAGTATGAATTTTGGAATGCTAATATCAACCAACACTCAAAGGTTGAGAATATTCTTGCCAAGCATATCCTGGAGCGGAAGTCGAACATGGAGGAGAAGGCAATGAAGCTCAGGCAGGAATACCGGGACTACATACCCGGCTGGAAGCAAGATTGCGAGAAGTTAGATTCTGAGGAAAAGCGAAATAAGAAGTCAGACTCTGAACCCGTCGATGCGGCGCCAGCGGAAGCGGTACCGGCAACAGTAAACTTGGAAGTTTCAGGAACAGCAAGCCTCGGCCGTAGAAGCGGGCGCGGCGTCAGTAGCGACTTCGTTAGCTCAGAATATGAAATTGAAAGGATCATGAAACTATCTGAAAAGGAGGAAGCCGAGAAAGCCGAAGCCGAAGCCAAGGAGAAATATGATGACTCTCGCGAGGCCGTGGTTCCCGATATGATTCTCGACCCCGAAGAGAAGGCTAGGCTCCTCTATGTCGACACAAATAACATAATCCCCGACAAGACGGCTGTCAAGGGAATCTTTAAGTTCGAGAGACCGCCTGACAACTGGACTGACGAAGAGCAGAAACTCTTTAAGGAGAGGTTCGCCCAATTTCCGAAACAGTGGGGCAAAATTGCCCTCGGCATCGAAGGTCGCGATTACAAGGCTTGCATTCTTCATTACTATCAGACCAAGCAGCAGACAGCCTACAAGGATCTCGTGAGACCAGCTAAAACGACTAGGCGTCGTAAGCCGGGCCGCACCATCGCTATTACCAATGCTCGTACTACGAGAGCCAGGGCGTCTGCAGCTACCACGCTCACCGAAGCAAGGCGTGGGACCCCACTGGAGGATGAAGATGTGGATTCTGAAGATGTCCCAAGTACGACGGTTAGGCCGCGTAGAGCAGCGGCTCCTGTATTCGGAGACAACGACGATAACACAACTCCTGGACCGGGCGGGAAACGACAGGCGGGCGGGAAGCCATCCATTAATGTTGAGGACGTCTCTACACCGACTCCTGCCGAGAAGCCCGCTGGAAAACGTCGAGGAGGCCAGAAAGCTGAGAAGGAGAAAAAGGAGAAGAGTGCGTCTCGGGGAAGGACTCCAAATGCAACACCTGCCAACGAAAAGACCGAAAAATCGATCAAAAATAAAGGGGATCTGCTCCAGACACAACAGGAACTCAACATCATAAACGCCCTGAATAGTATGAGCGCCGCCGCCGCCTCTACTGCTACCCTGGCAGCAGTTCCTGGTACCCGTGGGCTCGGCCAAGATCTAATCCAGCCAGCACCTCCGTTAAAACAAGAGCCGGGGACAAGGCTAGAGGACGACATCAGCCGACTCCAACCATCATTTGCCACACAGCCATACCAGGACCCTCTTAATAGAATGGCGCTGGCAACTCCTGTGGTGTCTCAGCAAGATATTGCGCCCTCTCGGCCTCTTGCTCCCGGAAGAAGGCCTGGAGCCCCTGGGGGCCGCGGAAGAAAAGCAGCCCAGGTGGATGAAGACGGTGTTGTCATTGCTCCTGTAACTTCCAGCTACTGGTCTGTTCCTGAAACACAGGATTTCCCGCAGCTATTGGCATCATTTGGCACTAATTTCGAGGCTATTGCGGAACATCTCGGCACTAAGACTACTACTATGGTTCGTTTCCCATCCATACCCTTAACACTATAGCTACAGCCGCTAACTATATATTAGGTCAGGAACAACTACCAGAGAGGATGTGAACAGGGCAAAGACTACCAGAGAATTGCTGAGGAGGCCAATCGTAAGATCGCTATCGGGGAAGTCGTTCCTCCTCCTCCTCCTCCGATCCTCCCGTCGTCTAAGAGGCGATATGACAACTCGAACTCTCAAGCCAATCGTGCTGCACAAGCACAAGCTGTCGACCCAGACACCGAAATGATTGATCCTGGTGCCAGGAAGCAACCCCAAAGGCTCCCGCCGCAAGGTACAATATTCACGCCAAATAGGACAGTTGCAGTCGGAGCAGAAGCGAGAATCCCTGCCCAGGTACAGTCGAAACCCGGTCCTAAACCTGGAACTTTCAAAGAAACTCGCCCTTCTGCGCGGCCCCCATTTGTTCAGAGTGCCACCGGCATCGAGGATTATAGACCAGTTATCCCGCCGCGAGGCCCAATAGAGCCCAGCGGGAAAACTCCTGCTCAAGCGATTCAGATCAATGACATGGAGGATGTCTCATCTCGACCGTTTCCCGGCACCCAAGCCAGTCATCAAAGAACGATCGACCTTGAATATGAGAGGCGGCAGCGACAGCAAGGAATCCAGCAGGACCCTCGAGTGATGCTACAGCAGCAGCAAGAACATTTGGCGCGTCAGGAGCAAGCCGCTCAGTCCAATAAGATGGCGCAGCAGCAACCTGCCAGACCGCCGCAAGCAGTTCAGGCTCTTCATGCTCAAGCTCACCCAACCCAGATCGCCATCCAGGAACAGCCAGTCGCCTCGAGATTCGATCCCAGAGACCCTCGTAGTGACCCTAGAGATCCTCGCCCTCAAGACCAATATAGGCCACAGCCTCATCTTCAAGATCTCGTGAAGCAAGAACCAAGAGAAAAGCGAATTAGCAGTGAAAAACTTGTCCCTATGCCCGGGCTGGAAAGACATCCAGTTCCGCATGCATTTCAGGAAGACAAGCGACCAAGGTCTCCTCCACTTCAACGACACCATTCGCCTCAGGTTTCGACTCAGGCCGCTCCGCGGGTTCCACCAGAGTCCGTCGTTTCTAAGATGGTTCTCGGACCGACATATAAAGACGATCGATCACCTTCAAGGATGCCTATGGAACAAGCACAGGCCCAGCCGCATATAATGCACGTTCAACAGCAGGCTCAGGCGTCGACTCACAGGAGACACGATTCTGGGAACCACAGTACACCACCAGCGATGCCCCCACAAAACCAACAGCAGCATCTTCGAACAGCATCTTCGTCGAGACCGCCATACCCCCCATCTCAGCAAACACCACCAAGCGCACCGGCACTACCTCAACAACAACAACAGCCGCAACAACAACCTCCCCCAGCACCTGCTCCACCAGCCGCTCCACCTAAGTCAACTGGTTTCAGTCTTGCCTCGATACTTAATGGGCCCGAAGAACCATCTCGTCCACCGGCTAGACCCAGCAATGAGACTTGGTTTGGAAACAGTTCTTCATCTTCATCATACACAGCTCGGGACCCTCCTGCTCCTCAACGGCCCCAGCCAGAGCCTGTCTCCCACTATAATTCACCAAGCATCTCAGCAGCTGTCCCCCATGGCGCATTTGGTAGACACTCGCCAACGCCAACAGAGCCCCTCTATCACTCACAGAGACCTCCATCCTCGGTTCCCCTTTCACAGGGTCCGGTATCTGGTACCATGTTCCAGAAAACGTACCCACCAGCCCAGACGCGCACGCCTCCGCCTCGGTCGACTTCACACCCGAATTATCCACCTCAACAACCTCCACCTCACTCTCAGGTTCCCTCCGGTCCTTCTGTTCCGTCATATCACGAACACCCTTCCCGACATCATGCGCCACCGCAACGAGACCCCGTGTTGGACCCTAGAGACCGCGATCACTTCGGGCAATATCCTTCCTCTCGCCAACACCAGTTCTCACCACCAAACTATCAAAGTGCCTACCAGCCTCCCCCTTCATCGCAAGCGCCACCCATCCATCGTGAGCCAATTGAAAGAATTCATCCGGATAGAACCATGCATCAGCAACACCCACATCATATTCAAACACAGCAACCCGGTGGTTACCCCCCCCCGCCCCAACAATACCACCCTAGCCGACCTGGTGAGCAACAAGGCCCGCCATCATTGATGCAACCCAGTGGATTCTACGATTACCCCACCAGGCCAAGGCAAATGGATAGCCATGAGAGAGGAAATCGCTAAGAAGAGACGATATGCAAATTGTCAAGGCGCTTTGTTCATTGTAAATAAAGGCTATAAGTGCCCATTGCTCCCCCTATCCTTGCTTCTTTCGTGTTCATCGTTTCTATCAGTTACCGCTTTATCATTTTTTTTTGAAATTCACGCTTACGAGGGGTTCGTTTTTTATTGTCATGAAGAATCAATATTCATGATACGGAGTCGAAACGTCTGTATTAGCTCTGCAGTATGATACTCATCTCTTTTCCTGCTCTTCTGGTTGTTTTTATTCTTGTACAAGGCTTTAAAGCATTGTCTTTCATGAAAGGCTATATAGTATGCGCTGAAGCTTATCTCATCCGCGGGCTTGGCATCGAATAAATGGCATCAGAAATTAATTTTCAAATTCTCAAACTCCATCTAAATATTTATTTAAGTCGCGGGCCATTCGTACGTACTGCAAATCTCGTTGAATGCGAAGCTACGCCCCGAGAACCCACACACCTAGCCATAACATATAAAGCCCCCGAGTAATCGGCTCTTGAATATTTGTGATCGAAAAAATCTGGGGCAGGGTGAATGCGCCAAGAAGCATTCACCAGCTTCGCATTGGTGCCTATATGCATTGGCAACGCGATTGTGCCGCCCCGCCACAAGTTATTTGACATGCGGCTGACTGAGATTTGGCAAGGTACAAAATGTTGCAGATTCTGGGAGGCTTTATATGTGCGGAGTAGGGCCGTTTTTGATAGCTTTGAAAGGGTTATTTATCTTTTCTTATAACTCTTCCAAAGATATCCTTTTTTTTGTGGATACGTATATTCATAGAGTCAAGATGGCGGCGACGTTAATTCGAAGCTTATCAATACCTTCTTCCTTCACTTTCCTACTATCGTTAACATTGACATGGAAACCCACATATGCCCAAAACTCACAAAACGCAGATGACAGGCTTACCATCGCACTGTGGGAAACGACCCAAACATTATCAGCGCTAGGGACATTAACAGCAGCATCCGACTTACCGAAAGATTGTTTCTCGTTAGAAACGACAAGTACTGCTGGGGCGTTAGGTTGGTTTCAGGGATGCGATGTTGTGGGTAGGAGATCGTGCTGTCCGGGTGGATATTCGGCTGGTGGGTTTTATTCTGCGACTGAGTGTCCTGCGGGGTATACGCCTAGGCCGACGGGGTTGGAAACCGTGAGGGGCACGCCTGTGGCGTATACGTTTTCCGTTGATAGGACTGATGGTGGAGTGGCTTTCTGTTGTCCGACGTGAGTTTATGATATTCCTTTTTTTTTCTCCTATCCATGCATGATATCATATAGTCTTGTGCCGTAGATACAATATATGATATATTGCATACTATACATATTATAGAGTAATCTGGCTCCTTGCAAATTGTTCCCAGGATCGAGATGTGCATATTCTAGATTCGAAGTAAGCTTGGCTAAGTTAAGTTGCTAACATGTTATGAACTTTCATTTCACATCTAGTCCGGACCCAAGAGGCGGGTGGCAGGAGAATGGATTTTTCATGTCTGATGGGATAATGTGCGACTGGATTTCAGTCGACGCTCAGGCATCGACCACATTGTATCAGAGAGGAGCAGCGTCTGCGATTGTAATCGTTTCAACTCCGCTTGCGTCATCGTCAACATCAGCTGGTGCTTCCACTTCGAGAAGCACGGGCGAGAGTAGCCCAGCTGAAACGAGCGCTTCCTCAGCTGGCGGGGAAGGGACGAGCTCTGGAGGAGGAATGTCGAACGGCGCGATCATTGGCATAGCAGTGGGGGTTGGATTTCCAGTTTTAGCCATTCTAGGTTTTCTGATATATAAGTTTGGCGGTGGTGGGGGCAAGAAGGAGAATCCTGAAGAAAGCGGCGGAGTTGGGGGTATGATGTATTGATTTTGTCGGTTTCAAGCACTCGGTTTCTTTTTCTTTTCTTTCTCTCGTTTTTCTTTCTTCTCCAGCTGCATGCATGCAGGGAGCTATGCATTGGCTGGAAGCAATTCCGATCAGGCTGATATTGATTAAGTAATTAAGTCCTGAATACGTATGCGTGGATACGATGGGTTACGAGTTTGTATCTGTCGGGTATTATGTTCTTTCGATTTCATATTTAAGTTCATTGTAATAATGGTGTCCTCATATATATAACCAAGAGTTCTTGGGAGATACAACTAATATATATCCTGTTAAAACTCAAAACCATCGTGATCATTCACTGAAAAACAGTTCTATCCGTGCGCCTGCAGCTGCTGCAGATATATGCGCCTGGCGTTTTTCTCAGGTGTGCACATATGCAGGCTGTATGCTCGAGGCACAAGTTTACCAGGTCGACAGAGAGGATGGCATTAAAAACATCCATGATGTAGATCATCCGCTTGCGCTCAGGTTCCCTTCTCCTCGTTCCAGCGTCCGTATCATGGAATATATTGGGATCATCAACCGGTACGAGAGACGTGGCTGGCTGGTCCATGCACAAGAAATGCAGTGCCGGAGTTCCTATCCAATGGATTCGACAATATAGATGGATGCAACTACGAGGATAAATACGCTGGGTAAATTGAAAATATAAAAGTGAGTTCCGGGTAAAGTCGTGCGTTTTAAATGCATGACGATCGAAAAGGACGGGAGTCCCCCATGCGTATGGATACAATATTTTTTGCGTTTCTAATTGCTGTCAAAAGTCCTTTAAAAGTGTAGGTTGGCGAGCTCGAGCTTCTCTGTAAATATTTGACCCGTGTGGCTTTTAAATTTTCGACATGTGAATGGGAATGTTGAGAGGGTTTCCGTGCCGGTAAACGCAGGTGCAGCTTCCATAAAAATTGTTCAGCTATAGCTGGCACGGACAAAGGTGCTGCAGGTGCCGTGTTGGTAATCCTTATTAATGTACTCTCTCGATGTTATTATTTGAAAACTATTGATCAATCAGACTATATGCGAGTTATTTCCCTACATACACATTCTTCGGCTGAAATGATTAGGGTTCCAAGATTGTGGCGGGCTCGGTACGGAGTCTGGAAAGATAGAAAAAGGGCGGATTGTCGACGCACGGATCGCAGGCGTTCTTCCTGAAGTTTCCAACGTATCAAATCAAACAAAAACTTGCAAATCAGACAGAAAAACTGGAAGGTTTATGTACGCTCGGTGGGTCCTTCAGCATAGTAGTGGAGATATATAGATACGCATTCCCTGATGGAAGCGTCTTTTCAGGTGAAAAATGTCCGAGCAATTGTCATTGGTATATGCAGGGGGTCTCCAAAGACAGTAGTTGAACATCGAGGCCCACAAACTTCGTCCTGTGCACTCTGTAGAAGCTACCCCGCGGAGTTTAATACCATTCATGCACTTCTATAACTTTATAAGTGTCGAGTCAGGAGACCCTATATTATATTCGAAGTATCAATATTTACCAATATTTGTGTCATAGAATGGGAGGGGAAACAACGGTCAACGGTACGGAATACGGAATAGGTTACTGTGCCGGCAAGGCTTTTTTATCAAGTTTGACCTCGATTCGCCGGGTAAAAAGAGAGCAAAGAAATCCGGACCCTCGATTTTAGGCAGGATCAGTCGACACATCGCGCACTGACATCTTAAAAGAAAAGGGATTTCGGGCGCGTATGCACAATAAGAAGTTAATGCACAATGCACACACAAATGAGGTTCGAGTAAAGCTGCCGCCAGCTGCAAGTTCTTTGACAGCACTTCCGTCCACAAGTCATGGTTGATGGCTTTTCGGTTCGGCCGTAGTTCGGTTCATCACAGCTAGTCGAGAAGCTGGCTTTTTGGGCTTTTGATGTGGTATTTGTGCACTGACACTTTGATACATGGTGGCGGATCCCACGCCCAAAAAAAAATGTTTTAGATATTTTCCCAGCGGTATTGATCGCATTCGCGAAAAGAGAGTTCTGGCCCCCTACCCCCCTTTACCAAACAAAGCTTTACAAGTTAATGGGAATTCTGTGCCAATCAGCATTTCGGTTTACGAGACTGCCAATCTGCTGGGCATCTAGATTGTGGAAGTGGGCATGGAGCTAGCTAGTTGTAAATCTAGACGGCGGCGTTGTTAGTGTGGGGTTTTGTCTGGGGAAGGAATCTGATCAACAACAGCAGTTACACAGGTTAAAGAAACGTGGAGACAGATCAACAACACAAGAGTGTTTCGTCAATTTTGGGATGGTCATGTCATGACCTAGAGGCGGGACTGGAGTTGTAGTTTTGCGGTACATGCCGCGCCGTAAATTGCTCGACGGACAAGCTGTTTCGCCCCGGAGGAAGCTCCCTTTCAGTACTGACCTAAGTTTACTAGTTGCGAGCTGAATAAACGTTACGTTAGATTGTGTAGGTCCCGGAACTCGGTTTGGCCCTTATTATTCAGGGTCCCCTTGCATCAGACTAGTCAAATCAGTGCCACGTTTTCTGCGGTTGGAAGTTTCAACTGGGTTCAAGGGTATCGGATTTGCGTCTTTAAGAAGAGGGTTTTTTTTCAACCGGTCGAAATAAAATGCAACATGGAAAGCCTGATTGACACTAGCATCCATCATATTACTATGCCGATGCAATTTGTTTATGCTACCAGTGTACATGTACGTACATATCCACGTAGAAACAGAATCCACACATGTATGTTCTAGCTGTAACAATTTTGAAATAAATTACAGCTCTATTACCCCGGAATTTGGTGTTCTGCAGTTATGGGGTAGCGCGCAGGCTTGGCTTCTGTGGACACATGATATAATTTCAAATAAGGATTTGAAAAGTTCCCAAAAGGGTTTTCCAAGAAAAAATCGAATAGAAACCAAGAATATATATATTCTTGTCGTCTAGTATTTTGACTTGGCGAAACGGCTGGTAAATCGATCTCGAAACTTTGGCAGAATTCGAGATATAAAATTCTTGCAAGGCACGTGTGACCTTTGTTAGACTTGGCCGTTGGCAATCGTAGTCATGAGGGTATCCAGAGAGTTCTCCAGGTAAGCGTCGGTTAACAGAACCCAACATGAAAGCCATGTTGGAAAATACAAGAGCTAAATTCCGAATAGTGGCTCTTCGTAGTTAGTGCCGCGTTGCATGTAGCTGGATAAACCGCAGTCGCCTATAGAACCTCGTCCAATCTCGTCTGTTCGGAAACATCTTTATATTTACCGGCTCTCTAGTGCCGATAACAACCTATCGCTTTGTGCTATGCTGACGGGTCCCACAATATCGTGGGGATAGATGGGACCCACAGATGCTGAAATTGTTGAAAGTGATGCTAGATTCCCAGGATCCCCCAGACCGTCAGTTAAGTATCTAACATAGCTGATACTTGTTCATGCATCATCTCCATTTCTCCCTCCAACGTAGAAGTGGGTACATATACATATCCTACTGGAGCCTAGGACGGATATGAATATACACCCGCAGCGGGAGATTAGCTAGCCGTATGGTGCTTGAAGCACGCCGTTTTGACTCCTCCTTTAGTGCTTTAATTTTCTTTCTAAAAAAATTACTCTTGCATGAGATTCTATTGGTTAGGGTTCATAATAATAACCGACAAAGTATATTGGTAAAAGCATATCGCTAGTAAACCTCCCTCGAAATGGGTATATTCGTACATGTGCGTTGAAAATTAAAAAGAAAAAGAAAATTGTATTAAGCGCTTTTGTTTTGCGGGCTCGGTATGCTTTAACAGATGCGGTCGTAACTCAGTGAACCAATTAGGGGGGTATTGGATGTTTCTTTTCGCAACAAAGGAAATATTGGGGGGCGTCAAGAGAATTATATTTGTGATTTTCAAGGGGTTTTGTGTGCGTTTGGATGCATATATGCAAAAAAAGGTTGTTAAACAGCTTCATGAAGAACTCCAATCCGAGAGGGGTATCCAGACGCCAATAACCATCAAGTGAGAAGATGAAAAAGTAGACCCAGCTAAACGTACCAACAAATGAAAGTAAAACAAAAGAAAATCAATCAATCAACTATTGGCTTCCTATCTTGATTCGATTCCTAGGAATGCTTTCGATAGAAGGCTTCTTCTTGAGGAACCGAAAACCAAAGTGGATGCTAATATCTCTCCACATTAGTTTGCAGCTAGCCCACGAAGTTACAAGGTAGATAATAAAATTCCATAGGCCTTGTGCTGGAAGTACTAGAGCGGCCGTAAGGTATAGGGCAAACTCTTGTCTTTCGGGATGAATCAAGGCATAGACACGGTTGGTAGAACTCGGGACCTACAATTTTTCGTTGTTAGAATATGAAGGAAAAATATCGCCACTGCTATTGGAGGCTCAACATACCCAAGTAATAATGAGACCGATGAAGAAAAGAAAGGCACATCTTGTGTATGCCCATGCAGCTGCATTTGCTCTCATGGTTTTTCTATTCGCGGCGAGAGCCCTTCGGTTCGAATTTACCGGAACAGCAGGGGCAGCCGTGATTGTTTCAGTTGCTGTTGCTGTCAACGACGGCTTCTTCGTACTTGAGTTTGAGGTAGTGATCGAGCCGATGGAGTGTGAGCGGCCATGCCCTGGGACTAATTGCTCTTCACCATCACGGTCGCTCTGAGCATGTTCGATGTCGGCGACGGATTCGGCTTCATATTCGTTTTCATTTTCCCGAGCACTACTGCCTTGACGTTCACGGGACGTTGCTTCAATCGTTACAGTGTATTTGTAAGGCTCGTTTTCACCAGCAAGATAGGTGCATCCAATCGGTTCCGGCTTTTCCGCATGGTCGATGTGAGTAACCGTGGTCATTTGGATAGCCGACATAGGAGACCTCCCGGATGGCGCAGCACATGAAGAAAGCTCGGTCTGGCTTGTGGACTGTGTTGGAAGGTGCCCATGTCTCTGGTCGAATCGACGGAGGTCGGTTCTCATTCGGAAAACTGTTTTCCCGGCTGCAATATACAGGACGAAAGTAATGAGAATAATGACCCTAAATAATTGATTAATAAGCGCAATTCTTCGAAAAATTTGGCGATACATCATCGGCGACTTACCAGACAGGGCCATAGAAGGTCGCTAACCGCAAGACATCATACTCTTGCGAAATCCAACACCAAAGGGTAGCATCTCCATATACTGGTCCCTTCCCGGGTGAGCGCACGAAGAGAAAAATAACTCCCGATATCAGGGGTAATCCAAATGAGGCTCCGACGTAGTAAGGCTCCAATTTCCTCAACTGAGGCGAGCTGAATTTTCGGTTGACGGTCAGATACACATTCAGTGCCATAAACGCTATGAACAAAGCATCGGATTGCAGGAACCTATTATATTTGTTAGCATGTGCCGATTCCGTTTTTCCAAGACCCGCTTCCCCGGATTCCCACAAAGCTTACGTTTGAATAAATAATCCCTCTATAGGCGAAAACGATTGTTAGAATGGCCTGATATATTCATCTCGGTCGAAGGGAACATGCAAGAACGGCTCCACTTACGCATGTTACACAACGCAGAACCTCGCCCAGCTGCTGGGCCGGCCCTAGCGATCGAAGTTGCAACGGTGCAAAGGATGTTTGCTATTGCGGCGTAAAATGCGAGTCTGTTGATTGGCTTGTGAAATCGTGGGGACCCCAGGAAAGTGACGATAATGAAGGATGCGCCGATAATTGACAGAACCGAGGACATTCGCTGGACCGCTTCTATGGTCCCAATCTGACTCGGTGTTAACTGAGGCATTTTGTAGTTTGCCCGTTTGTCCACCTAGCTCCCGTTATCGATTTTCTTTTGGTATGGTGCGATTTTTGGAGATTTCGAATTTTTTAATTTTTGGATATGCGTTTTCCAATATGTTCCCTATACTGACCTCGAATTTTGGCTTGGCTGAGAGACTGATTTTGATATATCTAAGACCTCAAGGTCTATATCCGGTAAAAGGTCGTCTGCAGTGTTCACGAGCTTTGGGACTGTGGGATATTGAAAACCTGCAGCAGGGTAGCGTAATGCCGGCTATCCTCCTAAGAGGGAGCTCCCGTTGATAATAACCGTGAGCGTCGATGGACGATTGAGGATGATGATGAGAGAATACAGAACCTAATGGTTCCAAGAGAAGGCCCCGGCGAAGAGAAAGCCTGGAGGTTTTAAAAGAAATGCAGCAAGGGAAAACTTAAAAGCGTCTCGTAGATCCACAAGGGCATTCCTGGTTGTCGCCCCACTACTGTCGTGAGGGTTGGATCGAGACATCAGGGTATAGATATACTTTTGGGCAAGGTTCTCCATTTTCCTGGGGGACTTGTGCGCATTGTGCAGTGGATTGGGGGAACTCTGTTAAGTTTGGGCCCCGTATGGGTACAGTACTTTGCCTGCTTGTCCCAGTGCGCAGCATGGCAGCAGTGAGCCATCCATAATCCCACACTCCATCTCTAGCTCGTACGTATTGCAATATTCACCGGCAAACTGGCCGAAATGACTTCAACAGCTTGCTAATCTGCATGCAAGTCATGCACTCGAAGGAAAGGGCCGGCTAGCCTCGAAGTTGCTGCCCAGTGCTTTGAAACGAAAGTATCGTGTTGGAAAGGTAAAAATCCCACAAAAGCAAAAAGCTTCCTTAATTCTGAGCTAAAACCGGCAGCACACCCTCTTCGTGACCGCTGGACGCTGAACGGGAGACAGAAAATGTCCAGACCCCCTCCTCCTAGCGTGCGTGTGGCACCCTTGCACACCCGCTGCGAAATTCGTAACTTGCACGTTTTTCTGAAGTCACGAATATTCCTTGTACCCTGCCACCACTATTCTCTCGTTGGTATAGATTGCCAAGGGCTCTCGTGCGCCATGGATAACGAAACGATAGCTGGCTGCAAACTGCAAGAAAACTCACATTTGATTACTACTCCACTCGAGTGCTCAGCCCGTCGACGTCCGAGTTCCTCATGTGATAAGTGGGGACATACATACTACTATGATTATCCGGGCCGCCTTTCTTTGACAGAACTCTCCTCAAATTCTTCACACATTGCATACACAGTACATACATACATTGGTGGGAGAACATCTGTATAACTTCCTTTTTATTATTGTTCTGTTGACTGCAGCGGCGGAAACACAATTCAGGAAAAATAATTTCAAAATGTCATCGAATTGTTGACCCATTGCACCAAGTTGCGCAATTGTGTTCCTTAACTTCACATCCGAATCCCCTTTTGTTTTTTTTTCCGGAACCCCCAAAGGAGAGGCTAAGCTGCTGTTTCGAAATGGTATGTTGCATACATGCGCCTGTTGTTTCTACTTTTATAATTTACATCGGTTAAGAAGCCGAACCCATTGGCCTGGTGATGCAAAAGCCGACAGCGACCTTCTGAAATCCCACGCAGAAGCCCGAATGAAACCAGGCTTTTCTGCTCCAAACCGTTCCATGAGCTCCATGAATTCTAATACAGCTTGTGCGCCCCCTCGTGGGCTGGGATCTTCAAACGGTTACTTATTTTGAACCCTAAGCACTAAAGGTGCAAAACAACCTCGTGGCCCAATATAAATGCCATAAATATCAAATCAGTATGCTGGTTTTGAACGACGCATCAACTCAATGCGCCGGTGCTATAGGGTAGGGGCATAAGAAGGCCGCTAGACAATTTTAGTCCAATTTGCGAACCCCCAGGAGAAAGACAAAAATTGCGGTCAAATAAAAATTTAATCCGACCCTTCCATTAATTCCCGTTCTATCGATGCCTTCTGGGGGGTTGCGGTGTTGGGAGAGAGAGAAGAGGTCTCACTGAGCGGACGCTGTCAGCATGCAAGTGCGGGCGAGGGAGGCTTGTCACCGTCTCGCGTCCATGACCAGGCGAGAGCTAAGTATATACATCCCAGGAACTTGACAGGTACCTCGCACCAGTTTTAGAACGAATTGAAAACTCTGTATTTTACTAGTATGATGTAGATGGATAATCTCCAATTGGCGGATTGACACAATAAGCATTGTATGGGTACAAGTTAGATTGAAGCTATCGTGTTTAATATTGGGAAATCGCTGATGGATTAGGGAAGCCAGGGTAGGGGTCGATTGCTTATCACGGAATATCAGAGCCGATTTGAACTCGGGTCAATATCGATATCGGTATCCCCGAGAGAGGACTTTGACCCAAAATTATGAGAGGCAAAAAGGTCTTTTGCTAAAGTTCAGCTCGTATAGAGAAATTGCATTTTTAGCTTAGTTAGGGTTTGTACCGATAGACATGTGTCGCTAACTAGCCAAGTTTACCCCAGCCTAGAATAATCTCCACTCAAACTCTCTCCGCAAAAATCCTTAGACATGTCTCCACTTCTCCATGATCTCTTCTCGTTAGTGTCTCCACCAAAAACATCGAGATCCTGGCCGCAACACAGCGATATTGTGGAAATTTATGGAAAAGCTTGTTCCACCAACCCCAAGGATTCTTGCATCTCGGATAGATGGGATTTGATATTGTTCGATGATTTACCCCTAATCCTTTCCCGCCCTGGCAAATAGGTAGCTACTGAAAAGGAGATACCAGCTTGTAACTACTATGTAATGCCGCATAACGCTACTGAAAGAAGAAGCTCTCTTCTTGAGAAACACTCTCTGTGTATCCAAAAGCCAAGACAACTCTAAGGCAGCAAATCTCGGACATTGCATTGCGAATAGCGAGCCCTCAAATGAATACGGAAATTTTCTGAAAAACAAGTACCAAAATGTAGAAATAAGTCACTAGGAGATTGAGGTCAATTTCATGGAAAGCAACAGAGGATGAAACTAATTTCTGGCAGGACTCTTTCCTGACTATGCTACCCATTATCGATATGTCGCGACATCGCCGCTGCATGCATCTGCATAGTTTGACAGTTTCAAAGCTTCGCCATCAAGCATATCGCATACCTTTTTTGTCAGAGATCAGTATACTAGTAAGTGACGCAATTCGCAACTACTTGTACCTGCCGTCCTTGGGGAAGGCACAGGTTTGTGACTATCTACAGAGCTATAATGGCATCAATATTATACTTGGCCTTAGAATTTGAATTCAGAATTGAACTCTCGCCTTGTGAGCCAATGTTGCCACGGCACCCAACAATAATGTCTATCAGCCAACTAATCAGTATTCAGACAAGAGGGCGTCTATCCGATGCCCCAAACCATTACGGGTACTTTGATTTGATATCCCAGCTTATGCAGGGGCCTCCATGAATATTGAGAGGAATCGATTTTCAGCGGCAGCTAGCTTCGCTTCATATCCAGGAGTTGGCTCCAAATAGTAAGCTTAGCTTCATGTTACACACATACATATAGCTAGAGTATCCTGTGAGCAGCTGATCCTTCTCGGCTCTGTAGTCTACAGTGCCCCCACGGTTAATTCCAATGCATCGGTTCTCTAATCTTCAAATCGATGCCCAGTATTTTCAAATAAATGGATAAGACTCGCTTCCAAAGGTGTCAACTGCTGTTCCCAAGGTACCTTTTTTTGCTGTCGGATGGCTCGAGCTCAACGGAACGGAAGCGGGCGCTCCTTCCGGGATGGTTGATTACTTTACATCTCTCTAACGAAATCTCACCTGCATGCAAGCCATTTTGCGGTTCGTCGCAGCTAGCAACGTCAACCACAACAAAAAAAGATTCCTCGCTTGAGGAAGGGAGATATTATTTCGGCATGTATTCCTTCTATTGCCAGGAAATACTTCGCCCCGTTACCAGAGGAGTCCCTAGAAAGAGAGTATTAAACCAACCTATCGGAACATTTGGAACCGGGTTGATGCTGGCCAATGATGTGGGTGGATCCGTGGAAGTCGAAGCCTTCCTCGCCAAACATGCATGAAGATGTATCGGAGTCGGTTTTATCGATGGCTTGGGAAGAGGATGTCAAATTTTATTTTTAACAAAAGTAAGCGGTCAATATGATTTCATGAGTCCTGCCGCGCCGGTGTTTAAAAGGCTAAAAGATACGAAACAGCATCAGCAGCCACGAAGAGGAGTTCTAGTGTGATGGCAGGTTGCAGATGCATCGATGGCCTCGCAGCCTGCGAGCTCGACGGCGTTGGTGATATCCATGATGATATCTGGATACACAAATACCGTACGTAAACTAAATGGTTCCGGCTGTACATTATTTTCGATGCCGCTGTCGCAGAACTCCGCAGAACTCTTCGTTCGGGTTCTATTTTATGCATCATCATGCTAGGTTTGTCGCTGTTTGTTGTCGACCTCCCGAGTTTGATGTCAGTCTACAGAACCAGCACTGCAGCGCAGCAGGCAGTGTGGGATATTTTTGGCAGGGGAACTAGCACCGGCGGGATAAACCGAGAACCCGTCGACGCCTTTCTGCAAGAAACAATTGCACAAGATCATCATCCTGTCGCCTGATGCCTGCTGCCTCAGCCTGCAAGCTCATTTTTTGGGTCTGCCAGGTTGGCTTTCGAGGGAGTTCCCTGTAAGATACATACTAAAAAGTTAGATACTAGGACACTGTCCATGGGAAATCGATTGTGCTAATTTGCATAAGGCTGGTGGGGACAACATTATGTCGATTATCTGGATTCTATTTAGTGGGGCACCTCGCTACCAGATATCAGAATTATTGGCGTTCTCTTATCGGATTCCTTGAAAATATACCTCGCCGCGCCGTGCGCGGCACCGGTAAAGTTTGATTTGCATCTGGAATCGAGCCCGTTATCATGAGAAATGATTACTCAAAGTCATAGCTACCCGTTGGGTAAATGGGGCGTGCATTCCACTCCTTTGCTAAATGAAGTATTCGAAATATTGCAATTATTCGCAAGTTCCGCGTATCAGAAACGCCTTTGCTGATGCACGAGTAGTTCATCGCCTCTTCACTCGAGGCGATTGAGATATAGAATCGATATGAAATCATTTTACGATCCTGTGGTAACCGGAGGCGATGGGTGCACAGCATATATGTGCAGAGTATATGCTTGCATATATGTGCAGAGTATATGCTTGCATATAGCTGCGGGTGAAGTCAAAGCACAATCAAATCGGATCTGAGGCAGGATTGTACGGCAGTAAATGCACATAGACGAAAGGATGTATTCTAAGTGTAGTGCCGGCATGCCGTAGGCGACACATCGCCACTCGGCCAATGTTGGCGCAATCAGCGCACACACATTCACCTACGTAACTCATTATTCCACAATTCTTTTGTAGAAACTTCAGGAGGTAATAATATCAAAATGGCAGCTCCAGAAGTTACCCGTAATAAGAAATCTGACTGAAAGATAGCTGGAATGGGGGCATGTTATTCGGGTCAGAGTAAGCTGCTTGGGAATCGGGGTTACTGAGGAATAAGTTTTGCAAATTTGTACAACATCAACATGCATGCGGCCATGTTATGGCTCGCCTGTGTCGCACTAATAAACGAAGATATTGCGAGATGACATCAAACCAGGAACTCGGGAACTCGTCAGCCTTCTAAAATCGCCCGATTCTGTTAAAAAGAGAAGCGGTTTGGGTTCGAGGCTAGGTCGGCTCCAAAGATATCAACTTCAAAGAGGCAGGCCGAGAAAATTGATATTGCATACTGGTTCCTGATTGAGTGACAATACATGATTGTGCTGGGCCTCTTGGAAAGGCCAAAGGCTTATGACTAGGCTGAGCTCTGAAGGCTTGATGTTGTATGCAGGTTAGGGAGAATTGGGCCTTATAGAAACCAGAATGAGGATGCATATGAAGATTTGCAGAATGTGTGAGGTTTGTGGTGTTTTGTGGCAGGTCGCGCTAAGAGGAGCTAATTCTACTCCAGGATGGTAAATGCGTTGGTACTGCGCAGTTTTGGGAATCAACTGCTGCGCCCCACCCGGCCTCGAGTGGCGCACACAAGCTTAGCCGCAGTTAAGCTCCAAAGAGCCGCGAGGCCCGCCCTGATGTCAACTTACTTCCACAGCTCTTACATCTGACGACCAGCATACGATATTCATCATGCCGGTACGAATTGCTTCCAACCGCCCCTTCTATTCGTCCTTTGAATTCTAACATACTCTAGGCCTACCACTCTAGTTTTCTTAGTGACACCGATGTCCGGATAATAGGTACGCGATCATAGGTTGTCAGCTATGGATCCCCCGCAAACAAGCTTCAGAAACATCGACGGTCTCGACCAAGCCTAACAGAATATATTTTTAAACTATAGGCAACTTTGCTCTCTTGCCTCTCCGAACTAGGACCCGTGGCCCTGCCTATACCCTCCCGTTACTCGGACCCGAAGATGACGAGATCCACGTCGACCCGGAATCGGAGTCCTACGATATCCTAGACGAAACTCTGGTGCTCTTCAGGGCAAATACTCTATTCCGAAACTTCGAGATCAAAGGACCAGCCGACCGGGTGTTGATTTATGGTATTTTGTTTATCAGTGAATGTTTGGGGAAGATCAAGCCGAACATGTCAGGAAGGGAGGCCGAGAAGGTAATTGTCAACCTTATTTAGGACACTGGCTGGATTCCGGGAGCTTTAGGGGAATTTTGGAAGAAGTAGACTGGCTGACAATATTATGGGCTGGATTTTATAGGCATTGAATACTTTGGCTCTTGAACACTTTGCGTTACCTGGTGACCCAACATTCCCATTGAATGCTCTGTTCGCTCCAGCCCGGGACAGGAATGAGGCGGATACCCTTCGACAGTATATCAGCCAGATCAGACAGGAGCTTACGATCAGACTATTATCGAGAGTGTATTTTGACTCTGCGACCGTTCCGTCGAAGGTAAGAACTCTCAATACTAAGATGCTAAGTCTATCGAAAACACGACTAATAAAATTACAAAATTTATAGTGGTGGCTTAGCTTTACAAAGAGGAAGTTTATGGGCAAGAACTTGTGAACTATGCTATAGATGCAATGCTACACGTCTAGAGGCCCGCATTTTGACGCCGACCTGTTGCTTAGTGTCGCCTTTTCTATATCTGATTTCCTCGCAAAGCGATTCTACAATTTATTTTATTTTCGAATATTCGACTACCGCGAATCGCAGTACAAGTTCGTAGCCATATATCTACCTAAGCACGGTTCTTTTCTCCGCATGCCATATGCCTATGTGTATGTTGATATGAGCTGTGTCTTGCTGACCCTCACGTGACTGAATTGCGAGGGTGTTTGCGTAACTTGGCTACCTTCTGGAAGCATCGCTAAACTCGCCGCCGCCGCCGCACCTGCCTAAAATTTTGGTCTTTGACAACCGTGTTAACTCAACCTAGACAAAGATCGGTCTCCTTTTCTCAACATCCCAACATCCCTCATACTTAAACTCGGGTGTGTCCTTCACTCTGGTCTTCATCGTATCATTCACTGCTGGTTTCCCTACATACAAATTATTTTTTTAATTCGTATCGTCTTTTCATCAACCGCCATAATGTTCGGCTTAAACCCTCAAGTGTAAGTTTCCATGCATGCCTGCAGCACGATTGTCACCGCGATGGGAGGCTCGTGACACCAGCAGAAATTGGATCGGATGCTAACGGATTAATTTTATAACCACAGTTCAAACATCGTCGTAGTCCTCGGACTGATGCAAGTCGCGAAGAAGATCCCCTTCGAAGATGAGAACGTCCTCTGGGCTGTCCGTGGTCTCTACATTCTCTCCAACATCGTCATTTTCTGCCTGTACTTCTATGTCGGAAAACAGATCAAGAAGAAGAATGGTATGTTGCTGTCCCTTGCGAAACTTACGTTTGTCTTTATCCAAAAAAAAGAATTATAGGCTAATGCTAACGTTTTGTGTGATCTGGTAGACATGACCACTCTGAAATACGTCGAGCCTGCCGCCCCACTTTCTGGCGAAGAACCCAAACTTGTCACTACCACTATCTGCCAATACGATGAAGGCCAGCTGAAATCACTCTACAAGTCTCAATTGACCGGTATGGCTATGGTCGGATTCATGCATCTCTACATGAAGTACACCAACCCGCTTTTGATCCAGAGCATCGTTCCATTGAAGGGAGCCCTCGAGGGTAACTTGATCAAGATCCACCTCTGGGGTCAGCCTGCCGCTGGCGATTTGAAGAGGCCGTTCAAGACTGCCGGTTTCATGGGCGCTGCTGGTGGAGAGACCAAGAGCGACAAGAAGAGCGTCGAACAAGCCGAGAAGTCCTTCAGAGGAGGTGCTAAGGAGGAATAAACGAATTTCTTTCTTCTAGTTGTATTCTGTATTGTCTCTACAGGGAGCCACCTTGATTCTTCCGCTCCTGTAGATAGATATTTTAATGGGTTCCTTTTATGTAATGATGGGGTCTGGTTGGGTCGGTTTACTGTAGATACATCACTTATCCGGGGAGCAATTGGCAATATAATAAAAGCTTAGGCATCTGTATAAGATTCAATATTGAGCGCTGTCGTAGCATTTCTTCCTCTCAAGACAGGTACCTTCTACCAAGGGGTACCTACCTAGATACTTTATTGGATCCAGTTGGAGGGCTGTTCGAATTTGAGCCCGCCACAGTGGGAAGCAGGGATTTTGGTGGGTGTTGCGAACGCGTCTTCCCACCAAACTCAACCGCAACCTCAGCTCTCGCGTATTCCAAGCTTCAGTAACCCAAAGACCAACAGCTTCAATACCGCTTTCTACGAAGAATACCACCTTTCCTAAGTACCCCACATACGTCACCTCGATAGCTCCGACCATACTCAGCGATAGCAGCCACGATGTCGGACGATGAAATGGATCTCGATGACGGCCCCGTCGATACTGGCATAACGTTCTCGACGGGTGAAGCCAAAGGCAAACGGAGCGCTGCAAATTTACCAGTAGAAGTTGGAGACTCTCTGCCTTGGTAAGCTTCACAGCACGGTCTTCTTTCTGTAGCTCAAAGTTCTAAACAGAATTGGGAATAGGGTTGAAAAATACAGACCTCAGAGCCTTGACGATGTATCTGGGCATGAGGATATCTTGACTACAAGTACGATACGATCTTTCTTACGATTCTTTCTATGTTAGGATGTGCTAATATAACAATAAATCTAGTAAATAAATTCATTGATCAAAACGTATGCCGCCGAACATATCACAATTCTATCGTATTAGGAAACTCACTGTATGGTAGAAACTTCCACATCTCCTCTTCTACGGCCCTCCTGGAACTGGTAAAACATCTACAATTCTGGCTCTGGCCCGACGAATCTATAATACCAAATCCGAGGCAGCCCTCCGCCACCACGTCTTGGAATTGAATGCATCCGATGACCGTGGCATTGATGTCGTCCGAGAACAGATCAAAACATTTGCTTCCACAAAGCAAATATTTTCCTCTACAAAACTGGAACCTACAAACACCGGCTCCTCAATCGCACAATTCAAGCTTATTATCCTTGACGAAGCCGACGCCATGACATCGACTGCTCAAAATGCTCTGAGGCGTATCATGGAGAAATACACCTCAAACGTCCGATTCTGCATTATCGCAAACTATACACACAAACTCAATGCCGCCTTATTATCCAGATGCACCCGTTTCAGATTCTCCCCGCTACCGGTTCCGGCATTACGAAGAAGAGTGGAACATGTTATAGAGGCCGAGAAGGTCAGGATCGATGATAAAGCTGTAGATGCACTGTTACACCTTTCGAGGGGCGATATGAGACGCTCTTTGAATGTTCTACAAGCTTGCTTTGCGGGTTCTACACCGCTAGATAAGAACGGTGTCGCATTATCTGGGCCGGACGTCCAACGGGAATTGATCACCGAAACATCGATCTATGAGTGTGTGGCAGCACCACATCCAGAGGATATCCAAGCGATAATGAACACTCTTTTGACGGAGGATATGACGACTGCTTTGATTACGGTTAACAGGATAAAGACATTAAAAGGATTGGCCTTAACCGACATTTTACAGGCGGTAGCGGAGGAGTTGTGTCGGCTGGAGGTCAAACCGCACGTAAGAGTTCAATGGTTGGCGGGAATGGCTGAGATTGAAGGTAGGGTAGCCGCTGGAGGAAACGAGAGTATCCAAACCGCAGGCTTCGCTGGAGTGGTCAAAGCTGGCGCAGAGATGATTGCCAAAGGGTGATATTTTTATAGACTTCAAAGGAATAAATATCACATGTGTTCATATATTAGAACACTTTACGACTGCCATGATTCTTACAAGGACAAATATCTCAACATTTATCAAGCAGCCAATTTTTTAAAACACCCACCCCTTAGATCAGCTCCGCCCCGGCACTGTATATTTTCCCAAAGATCTCAACACCTTCTCTCCCAAAGGCAGTGCCAACCCCAACGGCAGCAGCCCCCGCTTTTCTCATCCTCTTATACCCGGCCTGGTCTCCAACTCCGCCAGCCCCAATGACTATTATATCCCTGACTTCTTCGTGAGCACTCTTATCCAGCATACCCCTAATGGTAAATACGTTTCCCAAACTCAGTGGGTGAATGCTCCCCCCGGCCAATCCACCCACCCCGGTACCCGCCGCAGAAGTAATTATGGGAGTCAACTCCCCCTCGTTCGTATTCGGCAAATCAAACGAATAGAACAGAGAATTCCCCAGCGTATTCGTAGCCGTAATAAACGACAATATTCCCGGGAATTCCTCTACCGCAGATATCAACTCGTCGAATTGGCTTTGGTAGGTATACGGTGGCGTCTTGATCCCAACCGGCACCATCGACACATCTAGAGACTGTCGTAAGTCGGATAATGCCTGCAGATACGGCTTCAGACCTGACGAGGAATACGCTGGCGGCGGTTTATTCGGGATGTTTGGGCATGAAAGATTGATTTCTGCGTATATCTTGAATCTTTTTTCGTGCGCCCATTTTGAAATTGTAGAAACGGATGATGTGACTTCCGAGGATGTGCCAGTGATGGAAATAATAAAGGGCTTCGATTGAGGAAGGTTGGATGAGGTGATGATAGATTCTATGGACGTGAGGTAGTAAGGAAGTGGATGAGGGGAGTATCCGTATGTGTTTAAAGACGATGAGTTTGGTAGGAATGCATGTTGGTGGATCGAAGGGTCATTCTGGAAACCTGTGACAGGGAAGGAAGTACGGGTTGTGACCGCACCAGTAGAGCGGCTATCGTACAGAGCTTGGAGGTCCGATTGAGTGGTTGCCCAAGGCGTCGATGTATTCAAGAGAGGCGGCAAGATTGTAATTCGAGCAGTCATCTTCACGCTGTTAATTCTATTGCAACTGGTGATTAATACCTTATATCCATACGCATGCCCGTAGAATAGATATCTCCGATTTGATCAACGGCAAACTTTACTGCAGTGAAGAGTGTTCCTAACCGAACGTATTGAGGGTTGATTAGAGAGATATCTACTTGGAGAGTTACCTAATAGATACCTAAGACTTAGGAAGGGCATAGACTAAGCGAGATAAGAGAGAAGAAGAAGCGATTAATTGGTGGGGTGCCAATGACGTCGCATCGAGACCTCTCGCTCGTGGAGTTACGTAGCCGGTAGTCGTCTACAGACGGCTGTGTAACGGAGGGAATTGGGGTTTTTTGTGTTACCGTTCAAAATGCAACAAACTTGATGTCGCACTTCACGGCTGAATTTTTCAGTTCAATTAACTCTGATACTCCCGCAAAACCGACGACTCGAGATGCATCGATCTTTCGCAATTGGCGGTGGGGTTGGTCCGGTCCATTAGTTCACATCACATCCTTTCGCCCTTATCTTACAATCCCTGCCTTCACGGATTCATGAACTTCAATTCTGACCTTCGCCTCCATCAAATAACGACCCTCGATGGTGTAGTTGGTATCACAACAGGCTGTAAAAGTCTTCAGGAGTTCACTTCTGATTAAATCGTAACCTGCAGGTCACCAGTTCGAATCTGGTTCGAGGGATCATTTTTTTGCTCATATTTTTTTTGATTTTTTAAAATTTTGCCTCGTCTTCTTTTGGATAGCTGGTGTGAACATGTGCTGGGATTTGAGGCCTAAAACGGGCAGTTCGACAGGGGTATGGGTTACAACGATACGAAACTTTAAGCTAAAAGGTTCAGGGTGAAGCTGCCATGTAAAGTTCGTTGGTCAAACTCCGAAGGGTAGCTTGATAGTCAGAGCTACATACATCTGGTGATAAGAACGCCAACGTGCAACGGAGTATTCGAATTTCGATATCTATAAATCGATTGCGGGAAGCTTCGATCGGTATATTTTAGTATCCATGAACTCAGTTCCGAGCCATTATTAATATTCCGGCTTAGATATCTGAAGCCGAGGTTCCCAAAAAAAATCTCATCACAATGAGGAGAGCTACCTGGCCAACCGATCCAGTCAATTCTTGACAGCGCAGTCCACATATCCAATCCCCAGGCCAGCCTGCATCTCCAAAGCACCGAAATGTGATAGTCTGACGTTTCGTCGACGTGTTCTTCGTGATGACCTCGCCCGCCTTGTATCCACAGCGGGGAAACATGAAAAGCTCATCAATGAATTGCCTCAATTGCTTCAAAGAGCAGAGGATCGAAAGAATAGCTAGATAAGAGGCCCTCAATCCGGTAGCCAGTCCCGAACTTCACGCGAGTCCTCTGAGGCTCGCCGCGATTTCGTAACGTTTTTTTGAACAATGCGCCAGCAGTGAAATTCCTTAATTTAGCTAGGTATACTTCGTACTAAGATTCCTTTTTTATTACTAAGTCGAAAAGGGCTGGTTCCTTAATCCTCCTGAGATGTCCTCCGTTTCCCAAGACCTCGCTTTCTTCCTTAAACATTTTGTGGAATGCAGCGTTCGTCCACAAATACAGCTTCAACTTCAGCTCCAGCTTTCTACAACCTCTAGTTTAGCGGAGAGGAATTACAACGCAACGCAACTACAATCAACGAACGAAAAGATGGATAAGTCTGGGGATAACTCAAAGTTCTTGCCGGTAGCCCCGAGACCTAAGCCACTGGATCTATCGCATCACTTGTCGCCGCTGGCTAGGAGGTTTAAACAGTCGAAGGTGCAAGGGCTATACAAATATGGTGCTAGTAAGAATCCCTATTGATTTTCCTCCCTATTATGTTATTCCTTTGTCGAGACTGCATGCATGCACTCTTCGAACATGGTAATTCAGGACCTCGAGCTTAGAAGCTATTCGATATTTTAAATACCTTATGCATGCACGAATGCTGACGACCAAGTAGTTCCAGGAATGGCCAATCTTGCCGGCGGCATGCCCCATCCCTCCTTCTTCCCATTTGACTCCCTCTCCGCCACTGCTCTCACTCCAAACCACTTCACAACCGGCCTCCACACGACTTTCCTCCAGCTCCTGGTCTCCATAAAGAAGCCAAGCCACTTCACAATCCCCAAATTCCCTCCTCCAAATTCCCAAGACCCTTCGACAGATATCTACCTTGCACGCGCATTACAATATGGTGCTTGTGAAGGTCTACCCGTTCTCCTTGACTTTATCAAGGACTTCGCTGTGAATTATCAGCACCAAGGGAAGATTCCATATGATTCACCGAAGGTCATCCTGACCAGCGGGAATACAGACGGGTTTAATAAGGCCTTGGAGGTATTGGCCGATCCGTATAGGGGCGATAAGATTTTAATGGAAAAGTTTGTGTATAAGGGTGCAGTGGATAGTAAGTCACGGAACCGCATTTAGGCACATATTGTGCGAACTTGTGTTGGATACCGGGGCGCTAATTGGGTTATTGTAATAGCTGCCGCTTGCAGAGGCATCGATGTCGTGCCAGTCGACGTGGATAAAGAAGGTATGGTTATCGAGGGAGACGACGGCCTTCAAGGAATACTGGAGTCGTGGGACGTCAAGCGGGATGGACCGCGCCCCCACCTTCTATACACAGTCACGTAAGTCGAGCCATTTCCGTTGACCTCTACGGAAATATAATACTAACAAGGTTACCAACATAGAATGGGTCAAAACCCCACAGCTGGTGTTCTCAGCGTCAAGCGTCGCAAGCAAATCTACGCCCTATGCCAAAAATACGATATAATAATTCTCGAGGATGATCCGTACTGGTTCCTACAGTACGATTTGTTCCCTGAAGTTCCAGATAATGATACTTTCTTGTCGACTCTGGTTCCTTCGTATATGACTATTGATACCGACGGGCGGGTTTTGCGGTTTGATACGTTTTCCAAGACTATGGCGCCGGGTTGTCGCCTTGGGTGGATGTGAGTAGGACCCATATCTAGGCCTATCAAAGGCGGATATGAACAAAAGGCACTAATAAACCGCTTATAGCATTGGCCATCCAACAATAGTCGACCGCATCCTTCGTCTCTCCGAGCTAACTACCCAGATGCCATCCGGCGCAACCCAAGCGCTCGTTGCCAAACTTTTGGTCCACACTTGGTCCATGTCCGGCTGGATAACCTGGCTCTCTCTTCTCCGTCACCAATATGAATCCCGAATGAATACCCTATGTATCTCTCTCGAAGCTGGAAGAACAGTTACCATGATCCACCTCAAGAACATTCGGCTCAAGGAGATCGTTGATCAAGATGGAAATGTCATCGAGAGTGGGAAATACAGTTTAGTACACAAGGCCGTGAAAGAACTGTACGAGTTCGAAAGGCCGATGGGAGGGATGTTCGTATGGGTCAGAGTGTACTTCGAGATCCACAGACTCTACGACGGGATGAACGGGCGTGAGATTATGAGAGCTCTTTGGGAGTATTTGGCGAGCGATGATATTAGGTGTTTAGTATGCCCCGGGCAGGCCTTTGGGGCAAACGATGAAGTCGAAGAACGAGAAGCGTGGAAGTATTTCAGACTCTGCTTCGCGGCTGTCGATGAAGCTGAGCTAAAAAGGGCAAGTGTGGCGTTTGGAAATGGAGTGAAAGAATTTTTTGAGCTACAGGAGTTCCCCAAGAGGGAGGACGAGGAGAACACAATGGATATGGATTTGCGTATGCCACAATTTTGTTGATTGGGATTTGACTGGGATTTTGTTTATCTTGCTATTCCGGTTTTTGGGAGCTAAGGGGTTCGGTCGCAAGTATTTTATCAGTTTCGGTTTTGATCGCGAGTATTTCATCGGTTTAAGCAGTGATCGATTTCTTTACGAATTAGGGTATATGTAACATAATGATCAGATTGGACAAGCAAACTTCGCAGGGCGATAACGTATCTAGATACCTAAATGTCTTTACACTCAATCAGGGTAGATTTAGTTAGAATTAATGATATATAATAACACCGGTCAAAGAGTCATGGGTATTAGATATCTATAGATGGGGGCACGGCACGTTTCGTCGTTCACGGTCAGTGCAGATACCGATACAATCTCATACGCGAGTACCGGGTTCCTCCCCCGCGAGCATGCGTAAATATATTAGCAAGCCATCTGCTATCTATACAATAGGTTTTAGGGATGATACTCCAGATCGTGTAGCATTATGGTTACATTAGCTAAAAACTGAGTAAGCGATAATACATCGCAAGTCCAAGATACTTCCTCTGCCAATATATATATCAAAAAGAAAGAGAATGAAAAAAGCAAGCTTTGCCAAAAGAGCCCAGTCGGATAGTCATCGCATAAAGACCGCAAACATCATTAACATGCCAATTCTAAAATGCCGATCGCGAAGCTGTAAAGCAAGTTTATCTTTTTGTTCTCTCTGTCCCACCTTTTATTCCGGTCCTTGAAATCCGGGTCCAAGCTACTGGCCGTCCCACTGGAGCGGCATTTCTGCTCCCTCGATCAGCTCGATTCCTTGTTCATCATCCACCAACTTCGCAAATTCTTCTTCAGTTAGTATTCCACCACCCTTCGACCCTTCTGGTCGAGGTAGGGCAAATACTTCTCTCGATACAACTTTGACTTGCATGAGCACACACCCGGCCACATGCCAGATATCTTCTAAAGTTTTCAATGCGCCAACACTAAGTCTTATCCTCTCCTTCGCCATAAATCCTTCCTCGCCGTATAATAGCCATGAACAGGCAGATAAGTGGACGATCGCGCTTAGTGTGATGATGCAAGTGAAGAATGGCGTATGCTTGATAAGAGGCGTTGGGAGGGTTATAAGTTTTGATATCGCGTCTGCTGCGCGGATTGCTTTCGTAGTGTGGAATGCTACGGGTTTCGATGTTGTCGTCCATTGGGTTGGCGGTGTACACGATGTTTCATCTGGTACGAGAGAAATAGCGAGATGCGATTTTGGTCGGTGTAGATATATAGATGCACTATTTTCGTCGTTAGGTATGAGTACGGGTTTTAGTAAAATGTAAGTACTTACGCATTTATCACCATATGCGCCTGAAACAACATCTCATCCACTCTGCCATCTTTGTCCACTAGCTCTTTCTTTCCGGCTGGAAGGTGCAGCATCCAATTCACCAAACTCGTGTCCGCAGAATCCACTCTCGGGTCGTCCGGGTTGTCGCTGCCGCCACATGCCAAAACCTGACCTAATATCCGCACCGCTTCAACTCTGTATGCGTAAGAAGAGAAAGGTCTGTTATCTTCCGAAAAATATCTGTCATCGAAATCCACTAGTGACCTTGTAGGCGGAATTCGGCTAGATAGATATTCTTGCTCCTCGCAGGGCAACGGTACTGTGCATTCCACACTCCATAGTCTAAAACAATCTCTTTGATGAACCCCTGCGAATATTCCGTCTAGGAAGTATAGCTCCCACCATGTCCGTCGCCAGCTTTCTTCTATCACCGGGTCACCTTCTCCGGCAGCTTCCGCGAATCCCTCAAGGTTCATACCAAGCTCCAGGGCCATTTCAATTGCAATATCTTTGACTTGGCCGCTACGTTCTTGAAGGTTATCGGCATGTAGACCGATGGCGAATAGTAACATCGCTTGTACGGTAAATGAGTTTCGTGGTGCATTTTGTTGAAATAGCGTGAAATCCGCCGCATCTCTAAAGGACTGATGTGGGGCAGAAGGTGCATAGAATGATCCGATAAATCTCATAACCGGTAGCAGCTGTGTCAATTTTGCCGCCGCTGTCTTGATAAGATATGCGGGTGGCAAAATAAAGGGATGTGCGGAGTGGAAGTATGCATAGTAAAGTTGTATCAAGTTGGCAGTCGGCTGTGGCGGAACATGATCGTGAACTGATGCGAAGTTAGTCGACCCTCGATAGTGGTTTCTGACATTTTCCAATGCATTTGGAGGAGGGGGTCCAGGGTTTGGTGGATTTCTTGATACTGGTGGCGAGTTCGCGGGCGATACTGTCGCATTGGATGCAGCGGAAACGGAAGCTTGTCGGGTTTGTGATGATGCACGCGATGTAGACCCTCGTTCTGAACACAATTGCAAACGACGTTAGCCCATGTCTTTTAAGATCTTAAAATCCTCAAGGAACTACTTCAACACCATCATTCCACCTCGGAAAAAGCAAAAAGAGGCATCGAACTTGAGGGGCGATGTCGTGAGAAGGACTGGAAATTGTACCATTACCGCCACCATCACTCATGACCCCAAACCCGCCTTCCCCGCCGCTAACACTCCCTGCCCTACTCTGGGCAGAGGTTCGTCTCCTACTTCCCTTCCATCCTCTTCTACTTTTCACATATATACAATCCCTAGTATCGGTCACACATCTTGAGCAGCTGGGCGTGCCAGCATCGCATTTAAGATGGCGGCTCCGACACTCAGTACACGCTAAGGGGACAGGAGGAGGGCCTACAAATCTCGCAACTCTCAAATATGGTTGACCGCCAGTGTTGCCCGACTGTGGTGGTGGAGGGGATGCTTCGACTTTCACACCGCCTTGCATGACATCGCCGCCCTCGGTGTATATCGCTGAAGGGATTGTTTGGGTTGGCGGCAGAGTAGCGGAGTGCGGTGGTGGCGGGAAGAGAGATGGTTGATGTATGGTTTGCGGTGATATCAAGTATTCGGTGGTTGTTGGAATACTGGGGTGGGAGTTGGATCTTAAGGGGAGCGAGGGATATCCCATTCCATTTGTCGGTAAGCCAGTGGTAGGCAGCACGCCTACACCAGAACCAGGGTATCTGTAGGCTCCACTTTCTTCTTCATCATAATTATCTGCGGATGGAGGAGGGGGTTGCTGGTGAAGCTGGAGATTTTGATATTGGGCGATTGCGACAGGTTGTGAGAAGTCCGGCATCGTGAGACGTTTTAGACGTTATAAGGGACGTGGAGTTATTAAAATCGATCAGGCCTTCCAGGTCCTTCCCGGGGCGGAAGAGCGAGCTAGGTTTGTATGCACAATGAGACTGATACAGCGCTGCTTCTTTTTTTTTTTTGTTCGAAAGATAAAAACCAGGGCAAGAAAAAACGAATGAAAGAGAACTGGCGCCGTCTCGTGAAGTGAATTGTACTCCTCGACGCCGCAAGCGCTAAAGGGCGAATTATTGCAGATAACGATTTGGCGTTACACAGGCAGATTTTGGGGATATTGGTATCGAAAGCAAAAGAATTGTTCTGGAACCGACAAGCTGGTGACGATGTGCTGCTGCGCGGAAAGAATCGATTGGGCGATTAGCATGGTTGTTACGTACAAATAATTGCTAGTTGCAGTAACTGTCAGGAGGAGGCAGACGACACACCTCTAGGTATCCAATGTGGATAATCCGATATGAAACTTCAGATGACAAATGGGTTTTAAATGAGCCGCGGGTTTAATCAAACACGAAAAAGCTCCGAAGCTTGGTTGAGAAATTTAGGTATTTGGAGATATTGTGGGAGAGCTTCGTTCTCCTCAGCTCTTCCGTAAGTTGAAGGCGTTTGTGAATGATGCGAACCCGCTTTCTGAAACTAAGAGGCGACCGCGAGGGCAACGGTGCCAGGTACTGCGGGCCTTGGATCTGAGTCAAGTCCCTGTCAAGAGCCTCACGGTGCCTGGATATCTGTCGGGATTACGTGCGTTAAACTGTCAGGAATATTCTTGGGGCATTCGAGAAAATGATGCGTAACAATTGAAAAGAGTGGTCGGCGATCATGAAAGGACGGCGACCAAGCAGGCAGATAAGCAAGAGGAGTCGAAAGGAGGAAACAAACCCCTCTCTTCTGGTTGCTAATGCGAGTTCCGGCAAGCTAGCAGTTGTGCCACGCTATCGGGTGGAGGGCATGCCGCTAAGGTCTTTGATAGGGAAGGAACGAACGGCTATTAGGGAAGCCCTCGCAGGAGCAACGAAGGGCTGCTGGAAATAAATACTGACATGCATCCCCGCTTTTCAAAAGCAATGGCCTTGCATCGGATTCATCTCTTTATTTTATTCTCCTGAAATCGTCCTGTTCTGGTGCGCAGCAAACAAAAGCGAAAGATGATTCCTGCCCAACTCCTCTCCAATATCTCCGTTTTCATTGGAGCTCAATCTTTCGATCATCAGCGCGATTGTGATTAAAACCGATATCTGTGCGGAGACCCCCACTATCAGCAGCGACCTTTCCACTTTTTATCCCACCCTCTTGCAGCCATTTAAGATCAAACCACACAAGAAACTCTTGGGATGTCTAGGTACCCAACTCAGCGAGACTGAAGCTGTGCAAACTCACGACTCTCGATACCCGCGGATGCCTAATACCTGGCCACTTGGTCTCGGCCGGTTATCCAACGGCATTCGATTACTGCCATATAATCAGATGCTCTTGTCGACGGATTTCATGAAGAATCTTCTCGGCAGGAAGGGCAAAAAGGCTGATTCTCGCCCCTGGTCGTACGACTGCGGTTGCTTATCATCCCGCGCTGCCGGATCCAAATTCGGCCTAGTCAGGTGGCCGACTCGTCTGAAATTCCCAGATTTCTGGCCCTTCCGGCCGTGGCTTGAAAGCCTCCGGCTTCATATCGTATCTATGGGATTATTAACGCATTCAAAAATATGCCGAGATACCCAGATGATTTGTGACTTGGATTTGAAACCCCTTTCCCTTCGTATTCGCGCGAATTTGAGTACTATGCTTGTGCAGCTTGTAAACACCTACGATACGACCGCATGCAGACCCTAATCTAGCATTCGTTTAGGGAGCTGGGGTTGACATCGGTAGGAATGAATTGCATGGGGCTAAGGAAGCTTAGATCCGGCCCTGGTTTGTTGACCGCCACAAAAGCCTAAAAAACATGTGATCGATGTACTCTATTCATGATGTTTCTTCTCGTGAAAACAGGGTTGACAAGATAGAGGGATGCTGAAGATATGGTGTGCAGCTCGTGTCGAGGCGATATTGGTGCAGGAATCCTGGAGGAAGAGCTGGCCGCAGGGAAGCTTGGGGTCAGCTTAAGCTTCGTCACGAGACCAGGAGCTGAATTAGGCCGAGTGATGGCAACGCAAAAAATCCAACAAAGATACCTATGGAAGGACAATCTCCTTCAGGAAGTCAGTCGTTATAATATAATTCAATGACTCCAGAGTATCGTAACATATGAGGGGTCCGCATCAATCAAAGCGTACCGTATATTGTAACTATTGTATAGACCTCGAAGAGAATGTTCCCACTCCTCTATCATGTCTCTATACTCAAATCATATCCCTCGATCATCGAAAGTCGAAAAGGACAGCCGCCGTCACCATTCCCTCGCAAGTGCCAATACAAGCCGTTTGAAAATAAGAATTTTTTGGATTCTTCACTTGGATATTCGGCTAGGTTCTCCATATTTACTCTTGTGGACTCGATAATATGTCTTCAATCCGTCGTATCTCCAAAAGCGCCCTTTCCCTTGCCACCATGGCGAGGAGGCCTCAGAAAACGAGAACTATCACCAATAACGTATGCCGCCACTTTATTGTATGTCTTAGCTGCATCCGTCGATCAATATCTTCATCAATCAGTCAATACCCTCCTATCAAGCTTATTCGCTAATTCGATATGCCGGCCAGTTCACAAACAGTGGCCGTTCGAGGGCTCGAGGGGGCAAGTTCCCTCCAAACCCGCCAGGACACATGCGCAACCCTTTCTGGCTGGGCTTGTTTGATGACCTCCCGCCAGCAATCTTCCTGCTTTTCTACATTGACATCTCCTCCGGATGGGAACGTATGCGGTACTTAACCAGGCTTGGTTGGCGACGAGTTCTCCAACATATCTGGTACCGTTATTGGTGATGTCGATCACGAGTCTCTGTCCTGCGGGCGGATGCAGCTTACGTGTCAGATGGGCTTTTGAGAACGACGATTATGAAGCCAGCCAGCGTACATTGTTTTATCAACTTCTCTTGGCGGTTGGATTGATGGAAATAGTGGACATGGTTTTTCTCGACACTAGTGAAGCCGTTCACGAGACTAGCTCCTAGTTGCTCAGCAAATTACGAATGCAGTCCATACACCCTTTCAGAATCTACCAAGGCCTATGGCCAGTCCCTAGTTCAGTGCAACGGTACTCATTGTAACTCGTAAATGGGCTGTGGGCTATGCCCATACGCTCCCGTCACCACGACCCCTAAGACTAGAAAAACCGTTATATCTAGTTATACGGCAGGCAATTTGAGGTTATACACAATAAACCCGCCAAGCTCGCATGGCGAGTTCTCATACTACCCCGTCACAGAGAGCTCACCTGAGACCTTATCCCCCTGTAAATTACACAAACCTTCGGTATCTGGCGAGTTTAAGCTCCCTAGGATCGGGAAACCTCCTTGAGCCTCACTTTAGAGTACCACAGTAAAAGACACCGAAAGACACAGATCACTATGGTGTCTTCTCTTAACTCAAGGTTCAAGGGCTTTAAACCGGACGGCTGGGACGGCAACTTACCGCCTCTATCCACTCTCTCTCGCCGTTATTTCACCACTTGCCGCAAAAATATCCACCTTGTCCCTGCAATTGGGCCGTCTGCCTCCCTCGGGTGCCGTTACACAACATGCCCCAAACCAGCATTGTGGATTCAATACCGATATTTCTCTCGACCTCTCTGCAATCCATCAAGCACAAAAATTAACGGCGTGCGCCCACGGGACTAAATGAAGGAGTTTTATTCCACGAGTTAGAAAAAACAAACTTTCACAAACCCACATGCTATATCGCGCGTCCGGGCAGGGGTGGTGGGGCATCCGGCGCCTTCCAACAAATAAACTCGCGACAGGTTGTTCGCTTGTGTAACATGTACATGTATAGTGGTGGGGAGGTGTACCCCTCGGTACTCTTCTCTCTGCTTGATGATTCATCACGATGCATATGGTGTACGGCTGATATAACCGATACACCGAGGGAAATACTGATTGATCTGAAGAGAGACAAAAAATTAAGTTTTATCTGATCCGGAGTCAGGCCCGCCGGCTGTGGTGAGGTTGTGCTACGCATCACAGATGTTTTTCATGAGGCCATACGCTCCGCGCGACCTAGGCTGAGGCAGTACATCCAACTCCGAGGAGCCGGAAATGCATGGAGGTGCCTATATTCCACCTCGGTTCTGATCATGGGGCCGATTACATGCATTAATCCACAGGATAGGCCTTGTACAAGTGCATTGTATCACACAACTTCCGCGGGCCATTTTTTTAACGAAAATTCGAAAGTACGGTATTTTGGATACAAGGAGATCAACTGCAGTAGTATCCATTTATGCTAGCAACCACTATACTGTAACGATACAATAGGTTAAGAGATAGGAAAACTGGCTAGGTCTGGCCATCTTCAACAGTTCTGTCGTCAGAGTGATAATTTCAGAACCCACAATCGTGGTTGCTCGATTAAACTGAATATGTGCATGAAAAGTGAAGCTCAAGCTATAGAAAGGGCAAGTTTGAACACGAAGTCGATGCATGGGCCAAGAGCAAAACCATAGCACTGGCTATAGAATAGCAATTGGGAGAAGGAGAAACAAAAAACACAAGGAATACAGAAATAATGAGAGAAGAAAAAACGGAAAGGCTAATAAAGGCTGAGGAGTGATTTTTTAGACAAAAAGTATTAAAGAATTAAAGCTAAACACGCTGTCGTGGTATCTTACTGCTGCGCACAGGCCAAGTCCAAGGAAACAAAGAAAAGAGAAAAAATAATCCAAAGAAAAAATAATCCAGTGAATAGAACTGAAAACGGAGATACAATAAAGCACTTTTGTTCCGAAAAAAGAAAACGAGTAAGATGCCGGCGTACTTTTGGTGTCGTAAAGTCGTAAAGTTCGAAAAGGCCGTGAGGCCATGGCGGATGGTGCAGCAAGATGCTTATTTTCCAACACGGAAGATGCGGTCGAGGAAGCCGCTCGAAGATCCGGTGCGTGTCATTGGCTTCGGGCTAAAGCCAAGAGACAGGCGGCGCTTGGTGTCCGCAGACGAGGCCTGTGGCAGGGGAATATGTCAGTATATTGCTCCATAATGGCTTCAAGGCCCAAATTCGTGCGAAAAGGGGAAAATCGTGACTTACTCTTTCTCGACTGGTCGAGACCCTTCGCTGCTCCCTCTCATTGGACATAGACAGAGACCGTTCCATCTTGATGGTCTGACGTTGCTCGCTCTTAAGCTTTTTCTTATGCTTTCTCTTCTCTTCTTGGAGTTGTCCAAGCTACGCAGACGATTAGCTACGTCCATCAAGAGCTGAAACGTCGGATGAGCGTCTACAGATTTACGGTGGTGAAACATACCTCTTCAAGATAGTTATTCTGTTCAGCACTCCAAGCACGGTTGGCAGACTTGAGAAGTTTCTCCAACTCCTTCAACCTTTCCTCCTTCCTCTCAGTCCACTCAATCGAAATGGTACTCATACCATCCATCTCATCACTATTGCGACGGACAGAGTCCTTGAAGGTGATACGAGAGGCGTGTGGTGGCGTGTCACCTGGAGTGTCGAAGTAGATCTACCCAATCGCATCAGTATTGTTACAATTACTCGTGTTTTGGCCACTAACAGCGATTGCATTTATGCAGGAGCCGAGAGACCGAAGCAGTAACGGAAACGGGAATTCAAACTTACCGAACGATTGATACTGGTGTAAGGACCAGCGGAACGTTGATTTCGCTCGGTTCGAACTTCGTGTTCAACCTTATCCAAGGCGGCATGTCGGTCCTTCAAAGTTCGAAGAAGGCGAAGGTTGGCTGCGACTATATGCTCGACGGTGCTCTTCTCGCCTGTGTCAAGTCTCGAAAGTTCTTGAAACTCCTTGACGGTCTCGGAGAGGATGTCGGCTGTCTGTTGAATGTAGTCATTAACTTCATTCTTCGTGGCAGTCGGGGAATCATCCTCCCTGTTGGAGACAACCGTTTGATGGAGGTTGGTGATGGATACATTTATGTCGTGGAGGGGAACGATCCGGTCAGATGAGGGGGCCATGACGGCGGTGTCCAGCTGCAGATTGTCAGTGGACCTGTTGGTTGGTGTCTTTGCTGGTGATGGTGGCATGTGGTTGATGAAATAAGGTACCTCTCTTGAGATCGGAACAGTCACCTTGTTGAGGCTCTCTTCGGACATAGACCTACGCAGCGACTGAGAAGATGATGGTCGAGAAGGATCTTGACTCAAGATCCTGATGGGTCTATCGAAGTCTGGGACTGTGAGGACGTTGCTGGATACGGAAGCCATTGTCGACGATGCTTTGATGCTTTCTTCCTTTCTTTTCGGGGTCTTTTGCTTTGATGGGTTTATTTGGGACGTTACGTTGCGCACGTTGTCCAAATATTTTATTCCTTTGTATGTATTCTGGCTGAGTTTCCACCAAATGGCGAATTAATTCTTTTTCCTTTCCTTTCCTATTCTTTTTGTTTCTTTTCAAGCCAACGCTCGACTATGATCCTCGAACGAATGAACGAATGACTATCCGGAGAATGATATACTGATGATCGATATAAATGAATACGAGGCGATATCGCAATTAGGGCGGCCGTTGGGCGGATGGTCTAACGTCAGGTCTACCTTCCTTGTAATGCATGAAAGGGACCTTGGAATATCGACAAGACTATACAAAAGTCGAAGGCTGTTGGATGACTACTGCGGCAACCAAGCTAAAGTAGTAAGGAAGGAAGTCGAAGCCTACGAAGCCAACCGATTGGCAAAATGTCAGCCTGATATTCTCCGTTTTATCTTTGAGACATACAGTCAAGTCAAGTTACGAACGTGCAAGCCTTCTAACGTCAACGTGCAACCATTCGACACGACATGCTACGTTGGGTGAGGACCATATTGGGGGCAAGTGGTAGTATAGGTAATTAAGGCAAACAGGGGTCTCCGCTTTCTTTGCTAACACTAACTATTTCTCACTTACCGAGAGACAACGATTTTTTTGTTATATATAGGGAAGTCCGGAATCGACGAGGGAATCTTTGCGAATGGCACTAATGGAACATTGACAACATTTAGCTTCACAGCTCCTTTCGTCGAATCGGGAGAACCGATCGTGTCTATATATACTGCCCCAGAGGACCGAAAGTCACCGGAAAGAAGTGGGTATAGCTTACAGATCTGCGGACCTATGGGCCGGTGGGTTTTGTCCCCGGATATAAATCTGGGCTTAGTTTACAAGACCGACGAACCGGCTTTAGGAATGTCGCAAACGGCTTGTCTGGCTTGTCTGCTTGGCTTTGAAAACCTTGTCCAATCCCGAGCACTGTCGTTGTCCTTAAGGGGTAACAACCTTAAAGTGGATTGCCCAATCGATGATTCGAGAAGTGACGAAAAAAAAGTCAAACAGAGATACGGTTATTTCAGAAGAAGTTGCAGCAGCTAAGATATATAGTGCGTCCGGCTTGGGGGGCTTTAAAGGGTCAAAGGAAGACAGAATAGAAGTTGCAGACTATTCGGAACTGGCTTCAAAGAACAAGCAAAATCCACGTCTTCCGGGATTTCGTTGGGGACCAATGTCCGAAGGAAGACAATGTGATAACGAATAGGCTCACGGTTGGATTCGCAAAAATGTGGGCCTGTGGTGTTTCGAGCTTGGGAATACCCCAGAAGAACAAGATTGGACAAGAGTCTTGTGTCTCTTAAGATCTTATGCTCACGATAATATTCCTTTATCGCCCAGACCCGACCAAAGGATTGGGGATCTGTCCTTTTATAGCTACACCGCCCCTTTCAATTCGTAAAATATCCGTCGAGGAGACTCGGTGAACACCCCCCTTCCCCCTTGTCAATGTTGTCTCGAATCTCAGGCTGAGTTGTGGACAAGATCCAGAACCCTCACCTGATAGTCCAGACTGAAATGCACATTCGTGAAACTTGCTGGTGTGTAACTAGTCAACCTTGATCCAACCTCTATCCTACCGACTCCCACCCCCAAACCGACACTCCTCCCTTGCGTCGTCTCGCCGAAATGGAATTTTGTCTACAACCCAAGCTACAGTCATTAAATTTACAAAGCCCATGATGATTCCAAAAACAAACACAAAGAAGAAAAAAAACGGAAGGAAGGAAATGAGGAAAGAAGAAAAAAAAAGTTATCCGACACCGCCTGCAATAACCTATTCGATCCCGTTACCAAGATCAAGAAAAAGTAAAACCTTCAATAGGGCCATAAATTCTATGAACGTGGCGCGCAGTACCGCATATGCATAACGGGGATACTATGTGATAGCGTCGACTTGGGTAGACTTGGGTACCCAAAAAAGACGCCCTTTTATTGGACTACGACCAGGTCGCTTGGAATCTTATGGGCAAACGTTGCAGATTTTCGACCTGAAGTGTGGCCCCCCATAGAGTCGAAGAGACGCCATGCATCCTTGGGGGGAAGGAATAGCAACTTTCGTGCATGAATAAATTTGAATAGAAAGCGAAAATTTCCAAAATTTTTCTTGGGGCCCAAGCATCGACATGGACTCGTCGAGAGTTCATTTGCTTTTTAACTTTGAAAAGCCAATTGCCCTTTACGGGACCCCATCGAGCACATGAAAGATCCAAAATCTGGAAATATATTACCAGAAAAACTTCTGGATCAAAATGGTTTCGATTGATATACATATTGTGCCTAGATCCTGCAAATTGCGATTAGTCGGGGAAGTAGAAATCGATCATGTCGTGAAACAGACCGAGGACGGCAGTTCGATGGTTTTCCCACGGTCTCGAAAATCGAAAAACCCCCCGACCAGCGACGAGCCAGCCAGAGTCGGGGCCGTGTGCAACGTGCTCTTCCCCAGAACTCACAGAGACGGCTCTTTCGTACTACCGGCACAAAAAGAAACCCGATCAATTGGGACCACGAAACCGCAGCAAGAATGCCGAAACAGGTAGCAAGAATCAGTCCTCGTGATCGATTCTGTCGGGTTATATGTTCCCCAGATGTGTGAAAAGCACTGTGACGACGTACATGTATGTGATTACCTAGGTATAATGTGCACAAAAACTCAACAGAATGGGGCCTAAAAAAATAAAATCGTGAGAAAGGGACGATACTTGCTTGACCTGGATTCGTCTCCAATGACGTGGTTCGCCATTATATGTCGATTGAGCCGTTCGCGGTGCATGCCCCCTCGACCTTGGGGTGTCGTGAAGCATGAAGGCGAAGTACGAGATGCATTAGCGGGCTGTCTTGTCCAAAACGACGGGCGGAAGGTACGGGTGCTTAGCTGCCTCTCACTATTCCTGCCCCAGAAAACCGGTCAGCCGACGTCCGACCTGCAACAACAACCCGTAACTTGCAACATCACCAAACAGCCCAAACCGCAGAAATAAGGAAACATAACACATTCCCCCACTTCCTTCTCCAGAAAAGAACATCATCCCACTCTTTCACATATGGGGGTAGGACAGAACGGGGGAAGATTCCCATCGAAAAGAGAATAGCATCGATGCCCATTGTGAAGCGAAACGGGGGGAGATCCGAACAAGGTATACGTACCTGACATGGACAGTCATTGAGTTTCAAACTTAGCAAAGAAATACGTATTGGGAAGTTTTCTCACTAACAAATTACGAAGGTAAATCGTCATACACCTGTCATTCCAAAAGTTTTGCTATAGATCCCCCCAGATTCTGACAAGACCTCTAGGAACCCCATAGCTATGCACTCCTTGCTGTAGGAATATGCCGTCCATGTGTCGGGACACTGATCGAAGAGAGCACCTACCCTCCTTTCGAGATCGTTTAATCTCACTACATCTCTTTTTTGAGGGATATTTCGACATGGGGTGCTTCTAACCGCTGCTTCTCAGGAGGAGGACTTATGTCGACATAACGGGATCTAAACTAGTGCAGAGGGAGAAAGAACGAAAAAACGAATAGGCAAACGTTCGATTCGTAGCAGACGGAAAGGACTACGCATCTAACTAGACTCTCAACAGCTAGCTCGAATTCCCCAGGTACCCACATCGCCGTTAGCTCAACGTGTCGCATCTAGAATCGATGCTTCGTCGATCTCTTTGCTTTTTCCTGGTTGTTGTGTTTGAGAAATCGTGGAGAAGACCAGAGTTTGGAATTATTATTATTTTTTGTGCGTGGTGGTACTGCACACTCGAGCTCTTAAGGTCCGGGATTCAATTGCTCCCCATAAGAAGACCCACCGCTTCCCCCACGCCCACATGTCCGCTTATGGTTGAATCGACATGCGCAGATGCATGAAGAGTAGAAGCTCAAAGCAATGGAAAGAAGCAAATGGCTGCCTCGATTAGGTAGCAATTGACAACACGTGCAAACCTTGCAGATACTGGAGAACAGACGAGACGACAGGATCCTGGGACAAGAAATCTCGACATGGAACATGGTTTTATTAAAAAAAAATTATTTTTTTTCTGTCGCAAGTTTAGAACACGGTTATATGTTTTTTTTTTCTTCTTCTTTTCCTTCTTGCATAGACCTAGCTCCTGCTCGGAGAAGGGACGAGGGGGTATTGGGGGTAGCCACAGGGTTTCTTTTTCCTCTCCTCATCCCCTGTCGAATCGATCCTTTTCCTGGAGTATGGGGATATCGAGAGAATTTGGGGTGTGGAGAAGCGAGCTTTAGGAAATCTCCGTGAGCTGTAGCATGGAGCGTACATATATGCCCACGGGATTAATTGTGACAACTGTTAGCGTTACTTAATGTGATGACTAGTTTGTGTGATATATGCTGGGGCTTCAATGACAGAGGAAACTGTGATATCGAATGCTTCAAGAATGGGGAGGTCCGTAAGTCGGAATGCAAAATCCTAGGCTATATATCACGGAACAACGGCGACCACTACTTAGAGGTCGGGACGGCGGCATAGGTAAATGAGAATAAAAAATGTATACAATTGAGGAGAGTTTAAAAGTATATACAATTTTAAAAAAAAAAACGGAAAATCAAGAAAGCAAATATCGCAAACGCTAAGGGGTAATAAATGGCAAAAATATGTGACACAGAAAAGCAAGAAAAGCAAGAAAGCAAAAAACGCGAACGCTAAGTCATGATAATTAAATGGCAGATAATAAATGGCAATAAATGGTACTAGACGGTGGATAAGAGGAGTGGTTAGTTCGTGTTCATATCATCGAGAATGGTTGAGATCGAGTTAGCTTACCTGAACATGTATATCCACCCACCCGTGCCGCTTCGGCTACCTGACCTCTCGAAAACGTCCCGCACCTCTCGCTACCCTATGTTCAGATACTTTGATATTAGTACTGTGGGGAAGAAAGGAATTGAGGGTTAATGGTATACTTACCCTAAGGGCACATTATGAGGTGCATATTGGGACGTTGGAGACCACCAACAAAGGTGAACACCCCACTTTTTGTTCCGTTCGTCGGACGATATCTACGTCATGAACCATCCTCGGTTACGGGTAGGCAAGTATTCCGTACCAGAGCTGGGTCGGGGTCTGCCTTCAATGAGTGTCCCCACATATCGGGAGCACAAATCTCATGGCGTCACCCTCACCAGCCCCTCTACCCCAGCTGCCACGGGATTCCGGCAGCTGCAAATGAGGAACTACTGACACGACTTCGCCCCAATCCCCCCAAGAGCGAAGTAGAACTAACAATACCTCGCCCATGGAACGTCACGCCTTTAACCCATGATGACATCGCCCTCCTCATCTCTGGGTGCATCTTCCCACATCTCTTCCTCCGTATGGAATTCGACTGCCTCATTGGTATCGGGGAAATAGAGGCAGACGTATCCAAACGGCCAGTAGACGTGGTGTACCGCGGTATTCCAGTCTTCCCGTAGCACCGATGCTTCCTCCGGCACAATTGAATGCGTGACGCGCTGGTTTCCCCCGGTGGTTGACAGGACCCACTGCTGCAAAAAGTTGGCGGCTTCTGGGATCTCGGTAGGGCCCTGTCGGATTGTCGATTGGACCGGGGGAAGGGGATTGGGGGCACAACCCACCTGCGGTTGAGGCAGGACCAATGGAGCCCCAGTTAACTCAAAGTCCATTGGACTTGAGGTCACCGGCGTAACCACTGGTACGCCAACCGAGGCTTGCTGGGGAGCGGGCGGCACCGGCAGCACTGGAGCAGCTGTAGGTACAGGAGTCTATCGTTAAACGGTGTTCAAGTTAGCCATATGCGTCACAAGAACAGATCAAGGGCTTCAAGAGATTTAAGGGTTACTTACAGCTACTGGCTGTCCTTTTTGTGCCGAGGGGGGCACCACTACAGCCGGTACTGGCAGGGTGCTCCCCGAAGCTACAACAGCTGGAGCTGCTTTCTAGGCAGCAACAGCCGGAACGACGGTTTGCGGCTTAACCTGCTGACCGCTGGCTGGCAACCCCCCCTTGCCGGTGCCCGAGGACGTGTTAGTAGAAGGGGCCCGCTGGGTCGACGGAGCCGAAGCACTACCCGTCATCTGATTGACCCAGGCCGAAGGAGCAGCAAGAGTTGCTGGCGGCCCCTTTGGTTCGACCTTGATGGCGGGATTTGATGGGTAATCCAGTCGTGCCTGCTTCTTCTGGTTTACCCATCGCGTCCAATCCCGCTGCTCAAGGCCCGGGGGCAGCTGATCGGCGTGCTGCCCCCGATAGACGTAAACATCGTGGTAGTTCACTTTTTTGCCGTTGGAGACAAAAAAGTGGGGTGTCCACCAGACCCACTTGAGATGGCAAATCGCCTTATCTCGTCGGTACGTTTTTGGGTCGGTGTTGGTGGTCTCCTTTTCGAGAGGCCAAGCTGCTGAAGCAGCAGAGGGGATGAGAGGAGTTGAAGACATTTTCCTACCTATTTTGTTAGTATTGGGTTTCCTGTAAAGGCAATTGATAGATTGGAAGCAAGAGGGGGTGGGGTTGATAGATTGGAGATGAAGGGGGTTGGTGGAATGGGAGGTAGGGTGGTGATGGGATGGTTGGTCTCATTCCCAGCCTCACCTAGGGTAGTGGGATGGTATAATTTTTGGAGAGCTACACAGACGGGGGTTTATGATCTGGTACCCAGACCAGACACACAGTAGCATTTGGTTTACGAGATAAACCCAGACCCTGCGAAGAGTGGCCGGGTTATTACATTATATTATATTATATTTGTAGTATCCGTAGCATTTGGGGTGATATAGAAGTAGTCTCGAGGCCAGACGGTGTGCTTATATAGAAGGCATTGCCGGGATGGCACTTACCTTTTGTTGTGTGTGTATGTGTGTATGTATGTATTTATGTATGTATGTATGTGTGTGTGCGCGCATGTGTGTAGAAGAAAGCTGAGAGAAAGAATCCAAGAAAAGAGAAGAGAAGAAAAGAAGGAAAGGAGAAGAAGAAGGTGAGGTTCCTTTTATAGCTGAGTTTCGGAAGATTCTCAGCAACGACTTTCGTTGTCGCAACTTCGCTCAGCAATATCCATTGCAGCAACTCAGCGATCTATCTATCGAATTGCTATTATATTGTAACCGAGTCTATAGTGATATCGTTGTCAGTATCTGGTATACACACGCTTGAACGTCTGCAACGGCGTAACTTATATCCTTGACGCTAGTATCGTATACGCACATGTATTTTGTACACTATTGATTATCTTGATATCTATACTATCTTCCTAATGAAAAGCTCAATTACTTCACTGAGCATTCATTCTCCAAAACTCGCCCCAAAAAGTCGATTAGATTTATTTCCTTTTTGATGCGATTTTTATGTCTCCAATTTTGATCTCAAGATCTCGCCTTCAACGCCCCGTGTTGTGGTGTTGCAAGAAATGCGTTGTGATGATGTCTCAATCGTGTTGCACTTCCCAAATAGGCAACTTAATTCGGGCTGTCTAACGTGAGTGTCACGTGTGACCAAGCCACGCCAAGGCTCGGCGCAATGCTGCGACACGAGACAAGTCCGACGACATCATTTTCGCGACGAACCCTCGTTACGCAGGGCTGGCCCAAACGACATCTCCGATCGCTGAGTCCAACCAAAACCGAACCCACGGCGCTCGAAACAAAATATACAGAAGCCGAATCTACCCCGTCCCTTCAGGCGCATTGTTCCGGTACAAGAAATAGACACGGACACTACGTGCCATTATAATCCACCATGGCGTCGAGTTACAACATCGAACCCCAGCCTACGTATGTACCATATAATCCCACCACTCCCAAACGCGTGGAACATAGCTAACCCACACATCCTCCGCCCCAGCGGCAAGATCCTACTCAAGACCTCCTCCGGCGACATCCAAATCGAATTATGGACAAAAGAATGCCCCCTTGCCTCCCGAAACTTCCTCCAACTCTGTCTGGACGATTACTACGTCGGCACGATATTCCATCGACTGGTCCCCGGCTTCATCATCCAAGGCGGTGACCCCACGGGAACTGGACACGGCGGTGAGGCAATCTACGATGGAGGACTTTTTGCGGACGAGTTTAATTCGCGGTTACGGTTTAATCGGCGAGGGTTGGTGGGGATGGCGAATAGTGGACGGAAAGACGATAATGGGTCACAGTTCTTTTTTACGCTTGGGGAGACGCCGGAGTTGACGGGGAAGAATACGATGTTTGGACGGGTGGTGGGGGATACGTTATACAACGTGATGAAAATGGGACAGCTGGAACTAGAGGAGGCGGAGGGAAGTGAGAGGCCGATGTACCCACCCAAGATTTTAGGGTGCGAGATATTGGTCAATCCGTTTGAGGATATGAAGAAGAGGGAGACCAAGGTTTCAACGGCAGGGAAGGAGGAGAAGAAGGTGGTGAAGAAAAAGAAGCCGAAGGGGAAGCAAATGCTGTCCTTTGCGGACGGGGAGGATGATGAACCGATGCCTATTATCACGAAAAAGAAGTTTGACCCCAGGTTTACTTCGAAGCTACTGGATGTCGAAGAGCTGCCAACTGTGAAACCGAAAACCAAAGAGCCAGAAGAAGAGCCGGAACCAGTGCCGGAACCTGAGCCGGTAGTATCAAAGGGCAAATCTAAGAAGGGCAAGAAGCGTTCGCCATCCCCAGCTCGGTCCCCGTCGCCCGAAAAAACCGAGCTTGATACCACAAAGGAAAAGATCGAAGCAGTCCGAGCATCCCTAAAGCGACGCGCGACTCCACCCCCCGAAGAAAAGCCGAAGCAAAAACAAACATCCCTCCTCGCCCTCCAGGCCTCCATGCTACCGTCTACGTCAGTACCAGCCCGTAAGCGGAAACGCGGTGCAAATAATGTTGACGTTGCATACGAGAATGGCCTTCTCGAGGCAATGTCTAAATTCAAATCGAAGCTTGTTGAAGCATCGAAAAATGCGCCAGAGGAAGAAGAAGGGGCAATCGATGCAATGGATTTGGACAACGACGCCAAAGCTGAGAGCGGCGGTATAGATCCAGATGCCGATGAGCAGAATGTGTGCGATTTACACTTTATATCAAATTGTAAATCATGTAACTGGCACGATAACGCTGAGGGGCAGGAAGAAGAAGATAACGACGGGGGTTGGATGTCGCATAAACTAACATTCGAGAAGGATAGACTCGGCAAGGATTTGACTTGGAAGAAGAAAAACGAAGAAGAATTGGTAGTAATCGATACAAGGGAGAAGGCCAAGGAGGTTCTCAAAGACGAAAAGAAACGGAAAGATGAGAGACGGGGCGGAAGGTCTTCGGCATTTAGGTCCGACGGGCACCACAGGAGCCATCGGGATCACAGAGACAGAGATAAGGAGAGGGACAGGCGTGACGATAGGGACAGGCGCTGATTCCTTAAATCTCCAGCATTGGAGACCTACCCACCCACCGGACTAGGCACGTTTAGAATGCCATAGGTACCTACAACCGACGAGTATTTCGACCTATATATAACAAGCAGGCGGCCTCGGAAATGACGAGCCCACGAAGCCCTAGCTATCCTTTATATTCCTCTAGCCTCAAATCGAGCTCTGGGTTACGAGACAACGTTTCTCCCTCACGTGCGCACCGCAAAACAATTTGTACACTAGCTATAGAATACCCCCGAATGCATTTATGATGGGTACTAATCCCATATATTATCAATGCCAGTAACATTACTATGCAGATTACTACACAAAGACTCCTTCCGTAAACCCATTACCGCGATCTATTCCCCCAAGCCTGTCTAAATATCCCCGAAACCTCCTTAGCAACCTCTTCCTTCCCAACCTTCTGCCTCAAAAACACCTCCAAATCAGCCCAGAATTCCTCCCCTTCCAAAACCTTGACCACATCGCCAACTTCACTATCAACATCCATCTTCACCGCCTCTTCCGCCGTTTCAACTTTCTCCACAGCCTCAGCTACAGCCGCCGTATCCGGTAACGAACCTCCAGCGGTAGAAGTGGGAACAGTATACCCCCCGGTAACCATAACACTAATCGTAACCTCCCCACCATCCTCAACAACCTCACTCAAGGTCTTCGAATCGCCCAAAATCTTCCCTTTGATCATCAACCGGATTTTATCCAAGGGTACACCGGTTTTGGACTGGACGATGGTTTTTACGGATTGGATTGTTGAAGATAAGGGGTGGGATTGTAGCGATTCGTTGATGAATTGTGGGGGGCGGAGGGTTTTGAGGTGGACTGTTGCCGAAGCTGGTTGCGAGGGGTCGCGGGGTTTGGACATTGTGTGTGGGAGTTTTGGGAGGGTGAACTGGATGCGGGTTGTGTTAGCCTGTTTTCTTTGGTTATGGGATTTTGATAGATGAGATAAATGGTGATGACGTGGGGGTGTTTTTGAAGCACGTACCAGAGCCCTTGGGGGCAGCTTCCTTAGGTCTTCGACATGGTCGGGAGCTATTGTGATGGGTTTGGAAGAGAGCGTTACGAGGACCGACTTTGCGAAGTCGATTTCGGGGGCTTTGGTGGCCATGATGCCGGTGCGTGTTTGATGGTGGGGCGATGAGGTGGTGATGTGGTGGAGGATGATGGCGGGGTGAGAGAGCTAAGTTGGATGTTGCAGCGTTGGAGCTTTGGGGAGCTTTTTTGGTGTCGCTGATGCAGGTGGGATGCAACGCAGCTTTGGGGTGTTTTTTCTGTGCGCCGCTTCATACACAACTACTTCGTCACTACGTCACTTAAATTACACTGTACAAGGAAGGAACATTTCGCCGGTTGCTTTTGAAAGAGTATAGGTGGTGTTATACCATTAGACTCTGTTATCAATGTACCTACTTCATTATAGAGGAGTAAAATTATAATACATGATGAATCGAACTTTTGGTGGGAGGTGAAGTAAATACATCTATCTTTTGCGCCAGGTTCAAAGAGACACCGGAGTATAAGCGAAAAGAAGAAAAAAAAAAGGAAGAGAGAGGGAGGGAGGGAAAGGGCTGGATGAAGAGTGGAGATATTTCCATACAGCAAAGTCGTCTTCAATTTTTGTTTTGAGAAAAAAAGTAAATATTCACAGCGTATAAAAGTATGAGGGTGGGGTGGAGGGTGGTGAAGGAGGCTCGTTAAACTCCATGAATATAGACATCCAAAAATATACAGGCCATAAGGAAATATTTACCATGTGTCTGTTCATATGCTAAATGATTGGGGGGATGGACTGGTAGGAGATTGTACGTTCAAAGATATGATTTAGTCCTTTAGAACATACCGCCGCCCATGCCGCCCATACCACCTCCCATACCACCAGCTGGTGGAGCCTTCTCCTCTGGGGCGTCGACAATAGCGACCTCGGAGGTGGCGAGGAGGGAAGCGACACCGGAGGCGTCGACAAGACCGGTTCGGACAACCTTGAAGGGGTCAATGATACCGGCAGCAATCATGTCAGTATACTCTCCCTTGGCGGCATCGTAACCGTTGTTGAAGTTAGGGTCAGACATGACCTTAGCAACAACAACGCTACCTTCCTCACCAGCGTTCTCAACGATTGTCCTGGCAGGGCGGGTGATGGCGGTCTTGACAATGTTGATACCAAGGGTCTGGTCTGGGTTGGCTCCCTTGAGTTCGCTAAGGATGGCAATGGACTTGAGGAGAGCGGTACCACCACCGGGGACGATACCCTCCTCGACGGCGGCACGGGTGGCGTTCAAAGCATCGACGACGCGATCCTTCTTCTCACCGACCTCAACCTCGCTGGAGCCACCAACCTTGATGATGGCAACACCGCCCTGCAACTTAGCGAGACGCTCCTGGAGTTTCTCCTTCTCATACTCGGAGGTGGCGGCATCAGCAATGACACCACGGATCTGCTCGCTCCTCTGGGCAATGGCATCAGCGGAACCTTCTCCGTTCAAGATGATAGTGTCCTCCTTGGTGATGGTGATGCTGCCGGTAGATCCGAGCATGTCTGGGGTAAGCTTGTCGAGCTTGATGTCGAGCTCATCAGTGAAGACGATACCGTTGGTCAAGACGGCAATATCGCCCAAGATGTTCTTTCGGTTGTCACCGAATCCAGGGGCCTTGACGGCAGCGACCTGGAGTTGACCACGGAGCTTGTTGAGAATGCAGACAGCCAAGGCCTCACCGTCGATATCCTCGGCAATGATGACAAGTGGTCGGCGTTGTTGAGTGGAGATTTCAAGAGCTGGGATGATGTCCTGAACAGCAGAGATCTTCTTCTCAGAGAGAAGGATGAGAGGCTTCTCGAATTCAACCTTCTGGGACTTGGCGTCGGTCATGAAGTATGGCGAGATGTATCCTCGGTCGAACTTCATACCCTCGGTAACCTCAAGCTCATCCTCGATGGTCTTTCCCTCCTTAACGGTGATAACACCCTCCTTTCCAACCTTCTCCATAGCACTGGCAATCAACTTTCCGACGTGCTGGTCGCCATTAGCGGAGATAGTGGCAACCTGGGCAATTTCTGCGGAAGTGGTGATTTCCCTCTTGTTCTCCTGGATGTACTTGATGGCAGCATCGACGGCAGCCTGGGTTCCTCTCCTCAAATCCAGAGGGTTGCATCCAGAGGCAACGTTCTTGGCGGTTTCGGTAAAGATGTAGCGGGCAAGGACAGTGGCAGTAGTGGTACCGTCACCAGCAATCTCGTTGGTCTTGCTGGCAACATCTTGGAGCAGACGAGCACCAAGGTTGGCGAAGGGATCCTTCAATGTGATAGCCCTGTAGAAGCACGAAGTTTTAGCATATGATTTTAGGATTGTAAACTTATATAGAGGAGGCAATAAAAAAGACTTACTTGGCAACGGTGACACCATCCTTGGTGATCTTTGGGCTGCCGTAAGGGCTCTCTATCAGGACATTTCGTCCCTTAGGTCCTAATGTGACGGCAACGGCCTTTGCCAAAGTCTCCACACCCTCGAGCAGCGAAGCCCGACCCTCAATTCCGAACTTCAGTTCCTATGATGCAAATGTCGAATTAGTCTTTCGAAGTGGGGCAGTCATAGTGGCAATTGAATGACGAGTACATACCTTATGTGCATATCTCTTCTGCTGTAAGCTGGGCTGGATGGCAGTGAGTGGACGAAGTCTTCCAACGGAGCCGGATCTCAAGGAAGACCGCGCGGTCGATGCAATAGCACGATGCATGGTGAATGACGACGAAACAGAAATGAAGAAAAGAAATTAATTATGTACGATCCTCAAAAATGACGGAAAACAAAACTAGCTAAAGATGCTATTTTGTAAGGGGGTTGCACGTAAACACGCAAGGGTATCTCGAGGGAGGAGAGGAAGAAGGAGGGAGAATAATCGATGAGAGGGAAGGAAGAGGGAGGGTGGAAGATTTTGCGGAGAGAAATTTCGATAGCTTGTGGAATGTCGCAGAATCAAAAGAAAAAATTTGATAGTGGCGGGAGAATGTGTTGTGGATGTGGTGGGATTGGGAAGTGTTTGCTTATCGGGAATTTCCTATCGCGGAAGCCCGCGGTAATGGCGCTTCCGGCGAGCTCCATTGGCCAGAGTTCTCGCCGGCCTATAGCTACCTATATACAGCTCGAACATCTACATAGAATTCTACGAGGGTATATGTATACGGATGGGGCAATTCCGGGGGGTATGATGAAGTTGTATCGATAGTATAGTCCTCGGAAGCTCAAGATTAGCATCTGTGGCTATCTCTCTTAGAAGCTTGAGCTTGATAACCAATTGGCATCTATATAGCTATGTATAGCTATATATATATACATATCTGTGATGCATCATGATACCTCCTGCACACACGACGCAGCCGAGTCGAATGGTAAAATATGATATCAGAACCCAGGCATACGGAGCACTAATATATAGCCTTGACAGATGGGTTCTGGCGCCGGGTTGTGACCCGAAATCGCGGCTCGGGGCGCTACGTACATAGATGACATGCCGTAGGCACTAAGTCGAGTGATGAGATGCAATTGCCAGCAGCTGGGACCAATCCTATCGATGTGTCCGTCGTCGATTGTATCTCCATGTACCCCGGTACCTCGTCATTTCCTCACGTTTGCCCGTTCGTGTATTTGGGTCAGGAGTATAGTAAGTAATACTATATCAAACGTCATCTGAGATGGTGTGTGATGGCGGGCTGAATTCAAGGCGGCTGAGTAGCTCTACTTGGATATCAATATTCGTAGATACCCCTCCACGCTATGTAAATATATACTATGGCATGCCATGGCCATGCACACAGGCAGGCAGGCAGGCAGCTCTTCGGTACGACAAACCGTATGCATCATCCTAAAATTCCGCCAGTCCACCCGAGGGAATACCTACCAGGTACATTGCTAGCATGCTCCGTACCTTCTTAGCAGTCTCCCTCCCTGCCTCTAACCCTCAAGGATCTGACGAGCGTACTCGAGGATGTGCTCGAGGATACGGTAGCAACAGCAAGCGGACCATAGCTCAGGAGGTACTCGGGTCTGGTTTGGGTGGGGCCATCCAGCAAAAAAACATGAGCGATATCCAAGCAAGGAAAAGCTGCTTGCCAGCCAGCCCAAAGCCAAAGTTTTTGCGTTTTACACCACATTTTCCAGTCGTTCGACCAGCTCGACCTTTCTGTCCAAAACCCCCTTAAACACCCCACTATTCCCTACCATCGATTCCCTACCATCGACTCCTGGCCGTCATCCTCCTCGACCTCGACAAATAGTAGTAATAAGAAACTCCACGGATCTGTTTCCGCAGGATCAAGCTTCATCTCTGGTTTCCGTTCAGGTATGTCACGCTTATCTCTTCGAGGGCAGTAGCATAAATACCAGCTGTTGCTCCTGTCGTTTGTTGCTGTTGAGGGGTCACTGCCAGCTGCTGCTTGACAAGTACCTCTTAGCTCCTCTCCTCTACTTGCCTACTTGCTGTTTGACAACCACGACGACAACCGTCTGCCCCTCATTGATCACCCGAAGCTTACCACCAACGTCGTCATCAGCTCATTAGACCCGAATACTTCCATCAGGATCCATCAAAAATGGTATTTCAGCGACCCTTCTCTACCAATATTTTATTTCGACGCGTTACTAACGATGGTGATACTCTTGCCATATAGTCTCGTTCAGGGTAAGTTTAAATTTCACGAACCTGGACAACCCCACCTTTGTACCTCCTATGATCGGAACAAACAAAATCGACACCATCCGAGCTCCAGAATGTCAAGACCTATACAGTCTTTGAAATTTTCACTATCCAGGCAGCTTATACCGGTTCCGATATGGAGAACTTCCCATAATTCATGCACTGACCTATCGTTCGCCCAACCCCCTTAGTGTCACCGTCTCTTCTGAATGCGTAACCGCTTTCGAGGAGCTTAAACTCAGAAAGTCACACCAGTACATCGTCTACGCGCTGGGAAATAACGATACCGAAATCGTCATCGAAGCAAAAGGCGAACCCAACGAAAGAACATCGGAGACAAACGTTCTTACCGCGAACTATGAAGAGTTCGTGAAAGTCCTCCCGCCTAAGGACTGCAGATGGATCATTTATGATTTTGCATACAAAGAGGGGGATTCAGAGATTGTGAAGTATGGATTATACAGCCCCGATAATATTTAATGTGGCTTCAAAGGCTAAATGAGTCCGTAGGAACAAGATTGTGTTTATCTCCTGGTCCCCCGATAATGCTCCCATCAGAGTATGAAACCAAAGACCCCCCTCTTTTCCTGCATTACAACCCAGGGAGAACCTAAAATAGAAAGCTAACCTGGTTCTTTAATTTCTATAGAGCAAGATGACCTACTCTTCCTCTAAAGATGCCCTGAGGCGTGCTTTCAACGGTGTCGCCGCCGAGATCCAAGGCACCGATAGTTCTGAAGTCTCCTACGAGGCCCTCAAGGACAAGGTTGCCAAGAAATAAATAGGTTGTATTGGACTCGGAAACCACTGAGCCTCGCCGTACTGCTACCTAGGAAACAAAAATCCTCTATACCTTACTCCTGATGCGACTGGTCGAGTGATTGGGTTTTTATCTAGCAAAGCTCGCCGACTCTGTGTTCAGTCTTATTTTTTCTACCCCTCTGTTCGCGACCATGGTCCTTCCTGTGAACGAAGCACGTTTAAATGAGGAAGATCTTTCATCCTGGGAGGTCTTTGTTTTTTTTTTGTCTTTTCGGATGAAATGCATTTCTGCGTGTTTGCTGTTTTCTTTTGTCTCTAAGGCCTATGGATACATGATAATGCGCATACAGATATATTTTTTTCACTATTTCCTAGAATCGCCACTTACCCGGAATCCGTGGCAGCGAGAAAGAGCCTCCCCGAGAATGAACCCGCGGTGTATCGGCCGTATATATGTTACCGGGAAGGCAAAGCCGGCGAGAGAAAAGAGGGAAGGGGGGGGGGGGGAAGGATTCGTCTTGAAAATTGGTCTAGATTGAAAATGCTTTACAAAAGAGGCATACCGGGCTTGAGCACATGTGACGTAGGATCCAATAGTTGGCCCTCCGAGAGAAAGCTTTATCGTGCATACGTGCAAGGCCGATGTCAACTGCCCAAATATTTTATATATCTCTCTGGTCGGGTACCTATTTACTCGCGGGTTGTGGAAGGGACCGGGCCATGGACGGCCAATGCAATGCAGTTCTTATTGCATTGAATACCGGCCGGCCTTGTCTTCAAGAGTCTTGTCTTGTCTTGTCTTGCCTAACTACTGCTATTGAATTCTCTAAAGGGCCGGCGTGCTTGCTGACTGCGAGCAAGCAACAACAAGCAAGCGACCGGCAGCCCGAGTAAAAATTGAGAGAAAAAAAAAAAAAAAAAAAAAGCCAACCAGCCAGCCAGCACAAACCAAACCAACCTCCAAGTTTTCCCCCTTCCACTCGCTGCAACTCAACTCAACTCAACCTTCTCCTTCCTCCAACCAACCCACCTCTCCCACCATCCAGTCGCCACTGACGTCTGTCGATATCAATCAGTTTCCGCCCGCAGATAGCACGAAAACACTTGAATTTTGTCGCTCTCATCATCTCAGGTAATTAGGTTCTCGTAATATCCATCAGCGACACCGTTATCTTTTTTTTGGCATTTTTTCCCTCCCTGGTTCTTTCGAGACCTGCTTTCTGGATGGCTTTGAATGTTGGCGATATGCCACGGCAGGATAACTTTTTTTTGATGTTTGTTTTTATGAAAACATGTCTTCGAAAGAGCCTGTCAAAAAAAAAAAAGTCAACCACCAAAATTTTCGGCCTGTGACCCGAGTCGAGTCCTTGATCTGACTCCCATCGCCTCGGCTTCCCGACACATGCATGGACGGGACTGTTGCTAACAACGAGTGACCTTTTTTTTGTCAATGTGTAGATAGATAGAACCCCTCACGACTATCCTTTACGACCTTCCGTCTTGATCCTGACCTGATTCCAATCCAATATCCATCCGACAAACCAACCAAAATGACTGGCAAAGGAAAGTCCATGGGTGGAAAGTCTGGCGGAAAGGCCAGTGGTGATGGCGTCCATAAGACACAAATCTCGCATTCGCAACGTGCTGGTCTGCAGGTACGGTACTCTTAGTTGCAAACCCCAAATTTCTTTCTTTTTCCCGTTCCTATGGCTGTTCACCGTAGACGCTTTTTTAATCCTGCTTGCTGGCCTTACTTGCTTGCTCGCATGGCCATGCGACTGGGGCCCACCAATCACATAGCTGCCACGCAACACCATGAAGTTTCCCCACACTCTGCTTCCGCTGTTTGACAGGCGGCTCCTTTGATCTGGCTTTTGCCTCTCCTTCGATGTATCGACGTGCCACTCTTAACTACGCGATGGATCCCTTTTTTGTTGTATTGTTCGGAAGGTTGGTGTCGTAATGCTTACTCATGTTTAACGTTATAGTTCCCATGTGGTCGTGTCAAGCGTTTCCTCAAGAGAGATACTCAGGGTCGTATGAGGGTCGGAGCGAAAGGTAAGATCCTTCCTTCCAACGAGGTTTTCTTGAACCTCGAACCCATTGGTAACCGTGCACGTTGTCGACGTCGTACTGACCCTGACTTTTGCGACATCGTAGCCGCCGTTTACGTCACCGCCGTTCTGGAGTACCTAACCGCCGAGGTTCTCGAACTCGCTGGTAACGCTGCAAAGGACTTGAAGGTCAAGCGTATCACCCCTCGTCATTTGCAGCTGGCTATTCGTGGAGACGAAGAATTAGACACTCTCATCCGAGCTACCATTGCAAACGGTGGTGTCCTGCCTCACATCAACAGAGCTCTGTTGCTCAAGGTCGAAAAGAAGAAGAAGGGCGGTGCCGCTTCTTCTTCTTCTTGAATTTGAAATTGTACTCTTTCCACTTTTGATTCCGAATCACTTGCTGCTACCGGAGCCTTTCATTTCGCCTCAATCGAAAAAACCGCCGTTGAATTTTGCCTTTTCGAATAAAACGTGGACTTTGACTCGACGCCTCGCAAAACGGATACCCCGCTCCATCTTTTTCTTCAAAAACTATGGAACTACGAATTTTTCCTCGACTTTTCAAAGCTAACCGTTAAAACTCTACCCCAAGCTAGCAGCCTCGACTCGGATTTCTCTCTCTGTCAAATCATATTTATTTTTTTCTGACATAAGAACTTTCCCTATGAGTGGCTTCTACTACGATCTTCCTATCTGGTCCCCGCACAACCCTCCCCGCTCCGAATATTACTGCGACTGGTTTTTTTTGTCTCTTGTTATACTTCTTTCCTTGAGAACCTGGGGACCCCCATGTGCTTTGGCAGCAGCTCCTTTTCTAGCTTTTTCTAGTTTTCAACGGGTAGCGGGTTCTTTCCTTTTTGTCTTATTATACGCGTGTGGCATTCTGAGGGGCTTTTTTTTTGCTTTAGTGTGTGTTTTTTTCATGCCTATGGATACTTGTATTACGGACGTCCTAGAGAGGGGAAGGACAGAGGGGAGAATGAGAGAAAGAAATATAAAAATCTGAGAAAAAATGACCCAAAAAACGAATATTTTTTCTGTATAACCGTTTAAGAAAGAAACGCCTCGTAGAGGGGTGGAGGGGTGAATGCATGAGTGGCTGCGGACGGAGGGGTATAATATATGCAGTCTGTGGCGGGGGTTATGGCTAGCTTGCTAGCTAGCTTCGGGGCTTGCTGCCGGATATAAAAGTTTTTTAAAAGGGAAGTATGTAAGGACTAGTATGGGTACATGACCTGGCTGTGAGCTTGAGACTAGCGCTATGGCTTTGGACTTGTCTGGGTTGGGTAATCCGGTAGGTCATTGGTTCTGTTCGCGAGTATCAAGGCTAGTAGCTTATTGCAATATTGTTCTTTTTTTAAAGTTTCGTCGACGGCTGTGCGGATGATTAATTACGATTAAGATAATTTCCCGAGGATATTGGATGTGCATGCATATGCGGATTATATATAATTGTAAACAAATTTTTCCGATAGGGGAAAGGTTTAATGGGGGTGCCCTTTTTGAAAAAAAAACTCGAGGGGTGGGGAGGTACGATGCGTCTGGCACCGTATGTGGATGTCACAAGATTGGGGGGTATGGTTGTATACCGTATGCATATGTAGGTATTCTGCCGAGTGCTAGCTGGGATAGTATCCCGTATAACTCGGGACGGTAAAGAAATCAGCATCGTGAAGTTGTAGGTTTCTCGTCATGATGACGTAATATGCTGTATGACCCCGAGATTGTGAGTATACCAGCTGCCACTACTCGAGCATCATCAATATTATTCCGATATATATGGTGCTATACACAGACGGCAAACGGAGGGAGGAATCCAACATATCCAACATAATTGTAAAATATACCGTCTTATCAAAGGGAATTTGAAGGGGAGATGCAGGTCCAAGGTTGCAATTTATACGCAACCATCCGTTCTTATAGGTTTCAGGTTAGCTAGGTGGATAATAGAGGAAAAATTCTTTTGAGCTCCTTGCATGATCTGAAGTTCTTGCATGGGGTAGATATCTTTTTTTTTTTTTTTTTAGAGGGAAAGCACAGGCATTATATTTGTGCGACGTCAATATTATGTTGTAATTCGTCCTTTGATATGGAACGATACATATGTAACGACGTGAAAGCTTAAAAATGGCTGGTCTGCCACACTTTGTCATGTGACCGTCAATCAAGATGGCAAGGGGGAGGATTCCGTTATATATTCAGGACGAGACGAAAAGAAAGGGGTGTGTGTGGGAATGCAAATGGACGGGCAAGGGGGTTACGGAGGAGGAGAACACCGCAGGTACGCATTTTTTTTACGTATCGATGTGATTGGGAAAAACAATCTCGATTATCGGAAAAACCCAACGTAAAGGAATTCAGTTGCAGCAATCTTGCAGCTCGCCTATTTTTTTTTTTTTTTTTTTTTTTTTTTTTTTTTTGAAAGGGAACCAAAAAGAAAGTTATTACGCGTGTGTGATTTTGGTTTGCAGTTTGCAGGGTTTGTGGATGGCACTGGCAGGCCCTCCGTATGGGAACGGGCTCCGGAAGAAATGCAGGAGTTTACTTTGGTTCGACAGCTTTTGATGGGTGGAGAATCGGTTTTGGACCCTGGTTTGATTGGGCGGTGGAGTATTTTATATCGGAACTATATTTTTTTTTTTTGTCTTGTGACTCTGTGGAGATGCAGATGTTTTACGGTCTACGAGGGTAGTTGCCTTGCAGGAGAATTAATTATAATTCGGGAGCCCGGCCGGCGCCAGTTAGTAGCCAGTTGGATCATGTCGGTTAGATGCGAAGCTGAGGTTCTGGACCCGTCGACATTCATGCATTCACGGGCTTCCGCATCTATACCGTCGATAGTATGCGAGGTTGTATGCAGCGGAGGACCGGCCGAGGAGGGGCTTTTATATCACATCGTTGGATTTCCCCGTATCGGTTCTGAGACTCCAATTGCAATCCCTCACATTCCCAAGTCCACCCCCCTGCGAGAGCAGCTAGTACGCAGTGGCTGTCCATTGCGAATGGAAGCTTTGAGCTTTGAGCTGGAACGGGATCCAACGTATACTATGAGATATTCAGGTTCAGGAGATCTTAGCCCGAAGCATCCAATTGGTGACCCCATTACGATCCCTTTTTTGATAATTCGTGAAGGGTTAGTAGTTTTTGTTCGTTCAGGTCCGCAACCAATTGCATGCATTGGATGCGTCTAGCTGAAATGGGGAGCTTTGCCATCCAAAGTTCCCGCTCCCGCGTAAGCCCTCCCAATGAGGGAATTCAAACTAGTCGACGGGATGATAGGGTAGCTCGCCTTTTTGCCATGAGGTTTTTTTCCTTCTTGTTGCAAGTTGATAATGGCTTCAAAAGAAAAGAGATAACTTGCTTAGACTAGCTGGTTCCAACTAGTCTCGGGACGGGCAATATGGGTACGGTTTAGTTGAATCTTCAAAGAAAGAGAGAAAAAGGGCTGTCGTCAAACTTGTGCCGAAATTTGAAATGAAACTCTTTTTTTGGGGGGTGGGAAACACCTCTTTTGGGTGAGGGGGAGGATTTAAATTTTCTTTTAGTTGCCCTTTGATTATATTAGCTAGCTTTTGCTTAGCTCTCCGTTGTACCCCTTAATCATCATGTTACTACCTAGTTCACGGGGGCGGGCACTTTCGTGGAGACAATATTTACATTTGAGCACAATTTTGTTTTTTGATTGATTGATTGATTTTTTTTTTTTGGAGATGAAGAAAGAAGGAGCTCTGTTCTACAGATCTCTCTCTTTCACTCTCTCAAAGGGGTGGTTTTATTTGTGGCTAGATTGAATTCTTGATGGTGATGGGATATATCATTATAGAGAGTGTGTATTCGGGGCGATGGTCTGGTGATAGGATATTTTGTTTTTGGAAGTGACGGAGGATGGCTGGCTGTCATAAGACGTAGACGGAATAATAAATTAGAAACCTAGCATCTGCGTCGGTGCGGTTTCATTCGTCGGGTTATATCCCGTCCGCCATAATCAAAAAAAAAAAAAAAAAAAAAAAAAGATAAATAAAAACGTGAGATAAATTGATTTCACAGCCTCTTTGTTCGAATCGATTCCCGTCCGCCGAAAAGAAACAAGTGAAAAAAAGGGAAGTCTCAAATTTCCTTTTTGGCGGGTGCGTGCGTGTCTACTGCTATATTTGTAGAAGGGAAACGAGATGAAGGGAGAGAGAAGGAAAGAACCCACCATGGTTGAGTCGGGTTCCCGGGGGTCCCCACGCAGGCGCGCCGAGATTCGATAGTCCTCTAGAAGGATCATTCACCCCTCCCTTTTTGCTCTGGAATTGGAGTGTTTTAGAAACGGGATAAGACATGAATGAAAGCTGGGTTTTTAGTTAGCTCGAAGGTGGATTTTTTTTTGTCAATGTCGAGCTTGATCAAGTTCAAACGGACAAGGACTGATCCGTCGGGTTCGTTCTCCTTCTTACCCCCTTTAAGCTTGTGAGCTTTTACGTCGGGAGGCGAAAAAGAGCAGAGTGAAAAGCAGGAGAAACATTTAACAAAAAAGTTTGTGCCCGACGGGATCGTGAGTCGTGTGTACCACCGTAGACGTATGTATAAATATACATTTATATGCAATGCCTGTATATGTATGCATGCAGGCATATGGATCGGTCCCGCATTACCTAGGTTCTGTAGTCTGGACTTTTTTTTTTGTACTGCATACTCATATTTGGGGCAAGAGAAAATATCGACCCAAGTGATTGTCTTGATGTTACGCCGCAGCATTTATCTGTGGTGAGACGGAGGCCCGGGAGGAGAAGGGAAAGGGATGGGACGGGATGGATTGACTCGAAGGAACATTTGATATTGCCCTTTCGTTATTGACATTCTTCTCCCTTGCCCGGAAATCTGCCATCGGACCCAGCCATCGCTATTAGGTCTGTGTAGTGGTATTGGTGGGTCCCCACATCTGTATCCAACGACACGGATCGAGGGGAGAGTGCCAAACGACCAATGATCGATTGGGGTGACCCGTGCAGCAGGTACGGAGTAAGTTCGATGTGAAGCAAAGAAGCAGCAGCGGACCGGGTAGGGTTCTCCTGAATTGAGAGCCAAGCTTTCCCCGAACATGCAGCCTGAGATTCCTTTTTTTCCTTTTCTTGAATGAAATGTTATTTTTCTTCTTCTTCGTCCACCTACCTCATTTAAAGGTCGACAGGTTATATTAGTCAAGCCGTTAAGGCCAATATTAGAGAAGGGGGTGGGACGTCTTGCCTGCATCGCCTCTCGCCATCTCCTTCCCGCGCGCGCCCTTTACATATATCCCCTCCTCCAGCTTCCTTGCATCTTTTTCTTTTGATATCGTTTTTTGTTCTTTTAGCCACTTCAGCTCGACTCTTCTCTATCGCTCGTTCAGGTCATTCGTAACCAAAGCCGTCTATATCATATCAATCGGTCACCATCGATATCGCTAGTCACCATCCGCCATTATCACCACCACCAATCACATCGACACCATCGTCATATTATACTCAGGTACGTAGCGGGTGCTAGTTGCTGGGAGTTAGTTGGTGGTTAGTATGGAGTAGTTGGTCAGCTAGTTCGTTCGTTCTTCGTTAGTTCGCAATCATCGGCGGTTGTCGAAGATGAGCCAGTTCGAGTTCGGGTTCGAGGTCAGGTTCGCCTTACATGACCTCTGTTTGCCGCCTTGTCTCGACATCTCGTCTATAAACTGCAGTCCTGTCTCTGCCCCCATGGCCATGCGACGTCAGCTACCTTGAATTCATATCCACCTACGCTGTCCTCTTCCGTTTTCTCATGATCTATCCCCTTTCGAGCTTGTGAAATCGTCAATGTTTGCACGCTAGTTGAATAGTCAGTCCGGTGTCGTGCCTGTTCCTTTTTTTTTTTTTTTTTTTTTTTTTTTTGTTGCCGGACTGCCAACATCTGCTAGTTGAGATCAGTTGGGCATTTAGCGTCTTCGACTGTTCCTTGCTCCAAACCTCCTGTCAAATTTCTCCTCTTCCGCCGCAAACCATCCCCCCTTCTCCATCACCCAACACCATCACGAAACCTCTCTTCCTCCCATTTCCTGACCTCCCTTTAGGCCCTGTTTTGTCCGTATTTCCGTTCTTTGGCATTTTCTTGTCTCTCTGTCTTGGTACAGAGCTCCGACGCCGGTGGGTAGACGTCGAACTGTATGCGTGCCTATTTCCGGGCGTAGTGCGAGCACTCATAGTGTTGAGAAGGGTTTCCGCTAATTCAGCATCGATATATACCAGGCGCTTCGACGTTCCCTTCAATCTCCCGGTCTTATTCACTTAAGGTCACTCGCTCGATTCCCGTCTGAAGAAAGCACAAGGGCTTCGTGGGTTTCAACGTCAACATCTCCCGGTACCCAGTGTTTTACCGTTTGGGCCTCATTATCACCTCACCCTGATCATCACCAACTTGCTCGGCTCCAATATCGCAACATCACAGGCGTGATCAAGTCCAGAACATCGTTCCGCCAGTTTAGAAGCGTGGCCCGTCGAGAAGCAAAACCGGATGATACCGAAGCACATGACTAGTTAACGATATAAACGCCGACTTTGAACGTTACGAGACCCACGCTGTTGACGACCTAACTTGTAGACGCTTTACTCCAAAGGACAAAAAAATCTAAAAGGCTGGATCTCACCATCACTCAAGCGGACCCCACAAGCAGTTTTCAACGTCTGACGCCTCCTTCGGATCCTCCTTTCGACCAGGTGCCCGAAAACTTCGTTCAACTTCCCTTCGGAACCTGTACCAGAACGCCTAGTTTCTCGTATAGACCAGTTTAATCTCTCAAGCCTTTACGGATACGTTCGACGCTACGGGTTAATATCATTGTAATTTATTCGGCTTTGGATTTCCTTTGCATCATATATTGCATTTGCAGGCTTTCCTGCAATTCCCCCTTATTCGGAAAAACGATACAATCAACTGTTCAAGACCTGACGACACACCCCTTTACAAGTTATAACGGTTCCGCTTCAACGACTCGTTGTCTTCTTCGTTTTTCGATATAGTTCGACGACCTTTCCTGCACCTTTCGATTTTCTTTTTTTTTTCTTTCTCTTCACTATAAAGAAAAAATTATATACATAACATCCGGTTACTAATACAAGCTTTAAAATGGCCCACCCGGACGCCTACTACGAAATGGCGAATAGCCGTTCGCCGAACTCACGACAACCTCAGGTGCAAACCCTTCACCGACAATCTTCCCGCCAATTTGATCAATATGCTCCCACTGCTGCCACGATGTACGCTACCGATGACCATGCTGCCCGATATGACGCGAATAGATACGATACTACTAGAGTTGGAACTCGATCTGTTAGCTACGGATTCGACAATGCAACAGCTCAGACTTGGAATGCTCAGTCCTTTGGATCTGTGAACAATACGATGGGCTCCCTTCCTGGCAGAGGTGTTAAGGGGGGCGTCGCCAGGCAGAGGAGTGCATTGCCCACGGTTAGAACGAGAATCTCTGTCAAGACCAGAAATAAAGGGGAGTTGCTAACCTATACCGTTTTGTAGACATGGCTTGATAGTAACCAAATTCCTGGGGTTAACCTTGGAATGGGTGGGATGCCACCACTCGGTCCTCAGCCACTTGAGACACGATCTGACGATGATGAGTTGATACCCACGGCTATTGTGATTAAAAATATTCCCTTCGCCGTCAAGAAAGAGCAGCTCGTTCAACTAATGACCGACCTTGATCTTCCTTTGCCGTATGCCTTTAACTATCATTTTGATAATGGTGTTTTTAGAGGCCTTGCTTTTGCAAACTTCACAACGGCGGAGGAGACGGCTGCAGTTATCAGCATCTTGAACCATTTCGAGCTTCAAGGGCGAAAGTTGAGGGTTGAGTACAAGAAAATGCTTCCATTGGCTGAACGCGAGAGGATAGAACGAGAGAAGAGAGAGCGAAGAGGACAACTTGAAGAGCAGCATAGGGCCCCCGTTGCGCAGCAGCAGCAGCAACTCCAACATCAATCTTCTATGCAGAATCTAATGCCGAGTCTTTCTCCTCGACCATCTTCATCTTCTGCCCAAACTCCTAAGCAGGGTGCGTGAATCTTCGTCTGAAACCCCTTCAAATATTTATTGGTACTGATCCCGTCAAGATCTAGAAATCGATTTGAACAACCCGCAAACTCTCCAGTTTTACTCGCAGCTTCTACTATTCCGCGATGACCATACCCGAGAGGCTCTCATTTTCCCGCCTACACTATCGCCTTCCCAGAGAAGAATAGTTCATACTCTTGCACACCACATGTCGCTTGCGCACATTTCGAGGGGAACCGGAGAGACTAGACAAGTCCAAGTATTCCGTCATAGCCCTACGTCCGTTCAGAACATTTCTCCTCCTAGCATTGCCACTGTTTTGCCTGTAGAGACCCAACAGCGAAGAACGCTGGCGAGAGCTACAACGATGGACTTTAGTGAGACTAGAAGTGCAGATGGTGGGGTTGGAATATACTCTACCATTGGTAGACAGGGTGGGTTACTCGATGTCCCAAGCTCTCCTTCCGGAAAGGATGCTCAAAGTAGAAACAATCTTCGAGCAGCCAAATCTTTTGCCGACTTGAGATCCTATACTCCATCTCCGGTTCCCACGTCCGCGAGTTTCCCGATCCACCTCGGCCAGAATGCCCTGAAGTACCAACAACAACAAGTACAGGAATACACGAACGGATCGTCGACGACACCTAGTCTCACACCGACAGGGTCGAATAGTATCAACAGCATTAATGAATCTCTGCTAGTTAATGGTCTAGCTGGTGTTTCTTTGGGAGGTGGTCTTGGTATCGGTAGCGGAAGCCTACGTGGAGATCCCCGTGATGCCCGTGGGCTCCTCGGATCCGACGGAGGAATGCACGGCGCTATCGGCGGACTCTCGCCTTCCCAAACAACATCCACCCGAAATTTCAGCATGGCAACTTACGACGACCAGCGAGACCGAGGGTCCCAGATCCTTCCATCAAGACAACCACGAGGTCCCGACTCCGAAAGGAGCGTAGGGTTCGGCAGAGGTAGTGTCCGACAGCCCAACATGCAAGGAAGGCAGAATGCAGATCTTGATGGTCAGCAGTCGGTTGAGATCACGGTTGAATAAAGGGAATCCTTTTATATAAAATAAAAAATTTCGGTGAAAATGCGGTGTTTAGTTGTTTTTCTTCTTCTTTTCGTAGTATATGTGGACTTCTTTTTCTTCTTTCTTTCTTCTTTCCTCTTCCCTCTTCTTATATCTTATATAGTAGTAACTAGTGCCTTGTGTGCTTGTCCTTTTTTCTTTCTATTTTCTGCCGCTGGAACCATGGATGAACGAACGAACGAACGAACGAATGAACGGCCGGAAAGATAATCTGGTATAGCATGACGAGACGTTATGATGTTGAGGGCGCTTCGTGTCGTTTTTCTTTTTTATATATCCACATAGCCTCTTCCTTGCCCTCCTCCTCTCGAGATCTCACTTCCACTCGCAGAAGTACTGTAGCCTTTAATATCAATTCCCTCCGCTTCATCATTTTTTCTTTTTCTCTTCCCCAGAATTCCTTTACGCATACATCGTTTTTTCCCCTTTCTTTTCCGCGGCCGTCTCTCTTCAAATAATATTTGTAAATTCCAACAGCAGTATCAAAAAAAGAATGGAAAGCCAAAATAAAATGTCAAAAAATTTAATACTCCCGTGCCATCTGTATATTCCAGACAAATGCGGTAAAAGTGCTTGATGTGCGGCTCAAAGGCGCGGTTTGACAAAAATGGGTTTGGTTCCCCTGCAAAACCTTGAACTAAATTTCTGGGTGGGATTCCTTTGACACATTCTCTCTTCGACATCCACCATTCATCCAATCTTCCCACGCTGACCTACCATCGATTACCCTCGCGATGGAATTGATACAGCCGAACGATGAGGTGCTGATACAGCTGCCCTCCGAAACTACCAAGTTGGTTAAGATAGTACCAGACTCGTACGTAAAAAATCCATCTCCCGAAAAGGACCAATCGAATAGGCAAGAAGGAAGTTTAAAAAAAAAAAAAAAAAAAAAAAAAAGCTAACGGCGCCTGAAAACTTTCCGTTTAGTATCATCGGCTTAGGCAAATTCGGCTCCTTCCCCGCCAACAGTCTTCTGGGACGTCCGTATTACCTGACATGGAATATTCTCGACGGTGAAAACTTTGGCTTAGAACCGGTGCCCATTTCCGAACTCAATAGCGAAAAACTTGCTACGCATACCGCTCCTGCTACTACCGCCGCGGCTGCATCGGACCCAGCTAAAGCGTCTAAAAAGTCCAAGGGTGCTGCTACCGATAGCTCTACTCCCAGCGGGGTTGATAGTCCCGGGCTCGCGTTGGAGGATACGGCCATCGGCGTACAAGTCGACAATGCAGGCTCGGGAGACGACGAGGATGTCGCGCTCGATGCTGGAATGCTGGAGCTGGAGCTGGAGAGGGAGCAGAAGTTGTGGGAGGCTGAGATGAAGAATAATCGGGATATTCGAGACGATCAGACGGCGCAGAGTATGACTTGGCAGGAGATTGAGAAGTTGAAGAAGAGTGGTGGTACAGGTAGTGGAAAGGTCTCTCTTGATTCTACAATCACTTTTTTTTTTATCAAACCCCTCTTCCGGTGGCTCCCTTCCCTTCAATTGGAAATGGGGCTTGCTTTGCCAATTGATGTTAAACCATATCAATTGGTGGAGAGGGTTAAGTTGTTGGTCTGGTCGATTGCTAAATATTCAAAATGATGAACAGGAAATTATCACGCGACTCCTCCAATCGCATGCGCATATCGATAAAAAGACCGCCTTCTCTCTGGCGAAATATACAAAGCGGAAGACAGATAAATATCTCAAGCGTATCAGAGTTATCCCGGCGGATTTGCCGAATTTTACGAACTACCTGATCGCACAGAAGGAGCCGCTCAAGATATTAGAGATTAGGGACGAAGCTATGGGGTTGATGATGAGTTGGGCTGATGTGAAGTGGGGCGGACGGTATCTTGTCATCGACGATACCGGTGGATTGGTTGTCGCAGCTATGGCCGAGAGGATGGGATTGCTGGCGGGAGAGGACGCAAGGGCACCTAAGAAAGTGTCAAGCGCGAGAAAACGGAAGAGAGACGAAACTGATGACGGTAAAGACGCGAAGGAAGAGGAAGAATCAGCGCCGGTCCCTCAAACTGAATCCAGCGAGGCTCCAGAAACCTCAGAGGCGGCGGCGACACAGAAGGAATCCACCGACGACCACACATACAATACCCCCATCAAGCCCAAAACCGGCTACGAACAAACTACAATCCCGGCTTCGAACACAATCACGGTTCTACACACCCAAGACCAGCCGAACCTTTCCCTCCTCCGTCCCTTCAATTTCGATACCGCCAATCTCATAAATACAACCACGCACCCCTTATCCACCCACCTTCTCTCCCTCTCATACCTCCAACTACTATCCCCAGAGTCAGACGTGACCCTCGAACGCCCGCCAGTAATCCCAGACACCGTATTACGCGCCCTCAAATCCGTAAAACGCTCAAACTACCACCGAAAATGCCGCCGTCAGGAAAGGCTACTAAACATAGTATCCTCAACCCGTCGCGGGGGCTTCGACGGCGCCATTATAGCCACAGGAATGGAACTAAGCGGCGTCATCAACACCGTCACCCCATTACTCAAGGGTAGCGGACAGCTAGTAATCTACTCGCCCTCAGTCGAACCTTTATCGGAAGTGGTAGATTGGTGCAGCACCCTCCGCAGGACGGAATACATGCGGGTCAAGAAGGAGTCGGAAACCACTACCGCTCCATCCGTGCCCCAACAACCTCTCCTCCACACCCTGGACCCGGAGAATACAAATCCAGATATCGACCAGAATACCCTGGAAACACTGAAGTCGCTACCGAAGTTACCGGCTCATACGTCTGATGAGTATTTCCCGATCGATCCGACGAATTTGCTGGCGCCGACGATTCATACCAGTCGCGTCAGGACGTTTCAGGCGTTACCCGGGAGGACGCATCCGTTGATGACTAGTCGGGGTGGTAGCGAAGGGTATATTCTACATGCCACCAAGGTGTTCCCCATATTGGAGGGGAAAGTGGAGGCTAGAGGGAAATTCGGGAGTAAGAAAAAGGGTGGCGGCGGGGATAGAAGTGGCGGCGGCGGTGGGAAGAAGGAGAAGGGGAAAGGGAAGAGTGCGGAATTGAATGGGAAGAAGGAGGATGTTATGGAGGTTGATAATACTAATTGAATGGTAAGTGTCGGGAGCGGGGTGGTTGAATCTGTAGGGTTTATATAGATTATGCGGGGAGGAGGGAGTATGGCTCTATAGAAATATGTGTGGGCCCTAGCCGCATATATAGTTGCCTATATACGAGTGGTAGATACTCATAGACTGACTGAGATGTAAGGATTAGCTTTGTTTGGATCTTGTACTATTAGGTAACTACTTGTAAAATCTACGGGTGTAAGCTTCGAAGCTTCAGGACTTATAGCTAAAAGTAGATGTGAAAAAACAAAATTTTGCTGGCGTTGCAATGGCCATTCGGATAACGGTCCCAAAAGATGTATGTATTCGATAAACTCAGTTGTTATGATACATCTATGCCAAAGCCCAATTTAATACCAACCAAAGAAAGAAAAGAAAAACGCAAAATAGAAAGAGACACACGAAACTCCAAAAACGATCTTATGCTTTTTGGGCTGGTGTAGGAAGATAACCGGACGCATAATAATCTCATAACTACACTCTCGAGGCTTGACCATCCATGAAGCTAGTATCAGTACCGTCAAGAAAATCAGAAAAGAAAAGAGAAGATCCCTGAACGCCATAATGAACTCCTGATAATCCCACATTCCTCCAATCCTTACCGTCCAAAAAGAAGAAAATGGTAAGACAAACGAGAAGATAATTAATAAAAAATTGAGGGGGGGAAAGGGCGTAGATGCCGTAGACGAGGGCCGGAATAAATATGCGTACAATACTCGATGGTCCGCTAAGTCCCTCTTGAGCAGGACTGCTTCATCGCCTTCTTGCTGGCGCTACCCCCGGGCTTAAACCATCGTTTCAAAGTTCGTAGAAATCGTCGAGCGGTGAACTACATTATCGAACATTTCTTGTCTTCTTCGCCTCCGACGGATTGCCCACCTGGCCTTCTCCCCCGGGCAGCAGCACCAGGGTACTGGGAGCTGGAACTTTGGCCATACAATGAGTTCATTTGGGAATAGGCGGTAGTTTGCCCTGGACGAGAGAAGCTTCCCACACCCTCAGAAGTATGAGTGGGGAATGAAGAATGACGACCGAGCCCGCCTGGGCCTGGAGCATCGGGTTGTGGGATGAAAGCTGTTGGGTTGGGATCCGCTGCTGCGTAAGGAGGCGGAATCTCTTCCCCGGTTGCATTGTTTGCTGCATTTCGAAGCTCCTGGGCCTGTCGCCCGGTAGGACGCGGCGGTTGGGCGGGGCGGTGGCTGGCGGAATTAGCTCTCGGTCGAAGACCCGTTGGTGGTGGTTGTGAGGAAACTAGGGATCTGACTGGGGGCTGGGTTGCGCTCGCGAGGTTATGGATGCGGGTAGGGTCCAAATTCTGGCGGTTTTGCTGGGTTCGAGCCGCCCGTTCCTCTTCCTCTTGTTGCAAATGTATAGCTAAGGCGAGGTCGTAGTCGGTCGTATCACCCGCATCAGGAGGGACGATCGGTGCAGTCTGTGGAGGGATTAATGACTGCACTGGACGCCTCTGGGCTGGAAGACCCGGAGGTGAACTGAGGCTGCTTTGCCTTGGCTGAATCTGCGGCTGCCAACCGCCATCACCTCTGTTCGGGTCCAATATGTTGTCGGACTGTCTTTGCGATACATTGTTGTTTCCATGGTTATGTCCAACTGGCCTAAAATCTCCTGAAAAGTATTCGCCACCTCTTCCGGATGCATCCACCAAGCTCTCCCAAACGATTTCTTCGTAAGAAGCGTAGCCGCTATCCGTGACCAACGTGTAGAGATCTCCGGTTCGCTGGTGCTTGTAGAGAGTGCTGAAGTGGTCGTTTCGGAAAAAGATACTCCAACTTCCAGGCGCGAGTTTCGTTTGCAAAATGTTTAGCCCGTATGCAGTCATTTGGGTTCCTGTGACTTCAAGGAAGTCTTGAACCTCATGTGCCTTGGCAACGATTTCGTTATCTTCGGCGGTTACTGGTTCGCCACGAGATACTTTTTCAAGAATGAACTGCTGTTGAATTATTATGTCCTGAGCCTTCTCAAAGTCCCTCGCATGTTGAACTATGACCGGGAACATGGGTGACGTGGGGGCTGGGAGCCATCCGTGGACAAGGGGAATGTTGAAAGCCGAGTAAAGGGTAAGCTCTCGTGTTTGTTCGAAGTCGCCAGGCTTAGGTTGTGGGAGCGGGCGGTTTTCGTGAACATTTCTACTCCTTAGGAAATCGTCTGCCGAAATTTGGTCGTTAACAAACTTTGGATTTACGTTCATTCCAGTACGGAGGCCCAGTAAGAACTTGAATAGTTCAGATAAGTCACCTGTCCACGATCCCGTCAAAACGAGCTCCTCGCAGACAACGTTAAGGAGAAGCTCTAAAGAAAGGGTCTCCCGTATTCGGAGCCCTTCTGCGAGCACCAGCGTTTCCCGAGAGAGGGATAGAACATTTACAAGCGCTATCAGTGGACACGGCCCATTTTCATTTTGAATGAGGATCGACGATTGTGCAAGCTTGTTCGTAGCAGGATTTAGGAACCGAATGTGTTTGATTTGGTATGTTTCTAGCGGTATAGCTGGTGGAACTGTAGCCATCGTGCTGGACTGGACAGGCTGCTCCGAGGCAACCGGAATCGGCGCTTCTGAGCTAAGGTCGGCTTGTTTGTCGGTTCCTGTTGCTTTGATGTCGGCATCTAATAAGCTCGGCTGCTGGGTGCTGTGAGGGATCTTTGGTGGCGTAGGTGGTTTCGAAGGGATGGGAGCATCGCTAAACGGATCTGGCTCGGCGAATTGCGCAACCGGTGGCTGGAAAGGTTGTGGAGTAGCCTGGGGAATAGCCTGAGGAACAGCCTGTGGGATCGGTTGCTGTAGCGGCAGTTGCAGCGGCTGATAAACGGGTGGAACAGGATACTGGACGGGTAGCTGGATGGGCTGCTGCTGGACCGGTGGCTGTGTTACCTGAACGGGTGGTTGTGTTATCTGAACGCTCGGTTGCTGGGCAATAACACCTCTTCCCCGATGGAACTCGTTTTCGAGCTGCTCTTCCAGCGACATATGCGGCTTGCTGGGAGTGGGCGAACTGCCATTTGGGGATATCGGCGATTCCCACCACTCAGGGCTCTTTGCCGGTTCTGCAGACTGTATTTCGCCAGTAAATGGATCGGTCTTCGGTTTGGTGTCACCGTCCATGTGAAAGATGCCATCTTGAGACGTGGAGATTGGGTGGAGAGGCTGTGGGACGACGCTGCCAATGGCCGACACTGAGTTACTTCTAGGAGCTGATGCGTGGTAACCACTGGGAGGCGTGGGCATGAAGCCATTCGAAGGCGAGTGGGTACTCAAATTCTGGGCGGACGATGAAAGGTATGGCGCCGTGCCGGGACGGCCTGTTGTGGCGCCGGCACTCGTTGACAAGTATGACGATTGACCTAGATCCTCTAAGGTTAGCCCGTGAACGGCGAAACCGGCTGAATTCTTGAGTACAAACAAACCTGGATTACTTCCGTCGCTCTGGCCCGTACGCTGTTTCTGAAGCTGCCTGTACGGATTATGATCAGGCAGAGAATCCTGTGGAGGCTGGAGGTTGAAGGCTCTGGCGGTGGACATTGGAGGAGGAACAGGTGGTTGCGGCATCGCCATTGCCATTGTTTGGTGGTTCTGGAGATGCGACTGGCCCTGAGGGATCATTACCGGAGGCAAGTGGGAGTTATCCTGATTGACAGGGCCGTCGAAGGGGTCCCTGACGGCCCCTTGGGGGGTTTGCTCAAGGGTGACCATTTGTCGATGGGAATACAGCCGGAGCGATAGTGGCGATGGTTGATGAGATGAGGTTGGGGGAAGGAGGGCGGAAATGTGTTGCAGTGGTAATTTAATTGGTATCAGCCAAGTGCAACCAAACTGCAGATATCGTCCGCAGGACACCAAGAAAACGTCAATATCAACTGAGAACAAATGAGATGAAATGAAAGAGAATACTGGAAAGAAAGAAAGAAGATTAAACAGGCAGACGGCGAGCTAGTAGCTGGATCGATCGAAAATGGGAGGAGACGGTTAAGAGAAGGCTGGAAGTTCAGGATTGCGCCCAGTGCTCTTAGCCTTCTCTGCCTGGTCCTTCGCGGAAGCTGTTTACCAAGCAGCCGGCCGACGGGCATCAGTTGACCCCGGAAATTTTATAGGCTGTGCAGAACCTCAGCTGGACTTATAGAAACCGGCAAACCGAGGACATACGTATACGTATAACTACCTAGGTATATATGAACTATGGTTGAACGTCGAACGGCCGGCAAGATGATATAAGGGAAGACGAAAACGGTGGAATATGAACTCCATCGCCAGCCATTTCCAGGAATGCTAGTAACGTATTATCTTATAATAACTCCCGTTCAATGCGATGCAGTGCGGCCATGTAGTCTACCAGCATGGCAGCTCTTTGTCGTCCTGTCGAGCAAATGCAAAGCATACGTAACCGACCTTGTCCAGAAGCTGCGACGCAACCAATTGGAGTCCAGGTGAACGCGTATTGCCGGGGATCCCTTGGTCCCATGCGCCACAGCGATGGCATGGTCGGTGGCAACTTTAAACTGATGCCCCAAAGTAAAACTATCCCATCTTTGGAGCGCATTCTCACAAACTGTACGAGTTACGTCTTAGACATTTCCCATGTGGGAATATAGCTTGTCCGCAGTCCTATCATCTGCAACTGTGGCAGTTCGCAACTCCGATGCAAATTTACTGCGGGGAAATAGAATATATTGACACTATATTATAGCTACTGATAATGAACCTATATTATCTGCAAAATGCAGACTTAGGCCTTTTTTAGTATCTTATAACGTTATGAGTAGCAGTTCAAAAGTACCAGCCTTCGGTCCCGGCGGAGTAATAGAAACAATGCTTAGTCAGCGTTGATATGTTGGATTTATGCTCGACAACACGGAATGTCGTCTCCTGCAACACATGTTCTTGTATTAGTGCATTCTATCTCTTGACGTAGAGTTTTGTTGAAAGGGACATGCTACGCTTGTAATTGTGTGGATAGCAAACTTGAATTCATAAAATATCTCTTCTATATATAACAATTCTCAAAGCGTGCACACAATTTACAAAAAGACACGATCGTGTATAAACTCGAACAAAAACAGAAACGAAACAAACACTCCAATACCAATCTATTCGTATAATAATAAAGAATATAAAGAAAAAAAAGGGGGGAAGGAGGAAAACCACTCAAGCAAAAGGTGAAATTCAATAAAAGAAGGGTAGACGAGTATAGAAGAAAAAGAATAGAAAGAAATATAGAAGGAAAAAGGATATCCATACCAAAATCTCAAGTCAAACCTTCTCCTCAAACCATTTAACCAAGTGATTAACAGTAGGATGGCCCCAAATTAGTGTTGGCGGCACCGTAACCTTCAAGGAAGTCTGCAAGTGCTTCCTCAAACTGACTGTCATCACAGAGTCCATCCCCATCTCCGTCAGAGCAGTTGATGGGTCAACATCAGCAGCACTTGGCAGCCTCAAAGTCTTTGCAACACACTCCGAGATGGCGTTCTGGAGGTACTCCTTCAACTCCGGTCCGCTCTTGGGAACGGGTGCTTTCTCGCCGGCTTCACCTTTGGAAGCGACTTCGTTGCCAGCTGACTCAGTTTTCTTGCGTGGCGCAATCTCGTCCAGAATTGGGAGTGGTGGGATTCCATTTTCTTCCACTGGAAGCGCTCGCAGAACAACGGCCTGGTGGATGTCGTGCTTGATAGCGTGCTCCCATGCCCTGAAAGCTTCGTCCCGACTCACAGAGGTAATACCCTTAGCCTCAAGCTCGGCATTGATGTACTCGGTACTACTGGCCATGCCCAGTCCATTCCAGCTCGTCCAGAGGAAACTGAGAACATTATCTCCTTGGTTGCGTCTGAAGTCGGCGAAAGTGTCCAAGAAGGCGTTTCCGGAGGCGTAAGATGCCTGGCCTGGGAAGCCTAGTAGCTGGCCACAAGAGGAGAACAAAACCAAGAATTCGAGTGTTTGTGGTGGGAAGAGTTGATGAAGAGCCATAGCTCCGGAAACTTTGGGGGCGAGGACTCTATCGAATGACTCCTTGGTCGTTTCGGCGGCAAGTTGATCCTCCAAGACACCTGCGGCGTGTACAACACCGCTGACTCTTGGGAGGTCAAGAAGATCGAGGGCCTGCTCGAGTCTCTCGGCACCATCTGGCTTGGAAATGTCGGCAGCTACTACGTGAATGGAAGCACCCAGCCTCTCTAACTTGCGGATTGTAGAAATGGCTGAATCGTCGTCGTTGTCAACCCATTTTCGGCGGGGAGGGAGGCCACGTCGCGAGACAAGGATCAATCTTCGGGCGCCGCTCTCGACCATCCATTTGGCAGTCTCAAGCCCCAAAGCTCCGAGTCCACCAGTGATCAAATAAGTACCCTCAGCAGTTGGCGTGAAGGTTTTCTCTCTGCCAGCGGCCATCTTGGAGCGTGGGACGGGTCGGAGTCGAGCAACTCGGGAGACTGAGTCTCGAACCGATATCACATCAACCGACTTGACATACTTGACAGCCTGAAGAGGGAAAGCCTCATCGTCGGTATCAACGAGCCCTCCCCACACTTCTGGGTGTTCTGATGCGATGATTCTTGAGAGGCCGACTAGTGGACCTTGAGAAAGGGATGACGGGTTGAAGGCTTCGAATAGTCCTTGGGTAATGCACCAGACCTTGGAGGGAGATTTCTGCTTGACGAGAAGCTTTGTGATGTCGAGGATTTCGCTGCAGAAAGCAGAAGAAAACTTTGCGGTATCTTCTTCCAAGTCAGATCCACTCGGTAGGTAAGCGACAATAGTTCCTTCGAGGCTCAAGTTATGCTCCTCAAGTCCCGCGGGATTTGGTACCACAGCTACGGATATTTTGCGTTTTTGGAGGTCTCTGGTATAAGTCGCCACTCTGTCGTTCTGTTCGGAAACAAAAACTACATGTTTCAGCTGGAAGCCTTCCTCCTCGAGTTTGGCTGGGGGCCAGGACATCTGATGGACTAAACTCTCCACGCTACCGCTAGCTCCAGGGGTACCTTCAACGGCGGAAAATCGCATTCCGTTGATATGGGCTACCTCGTTTCCTTCTTCGTTTAGGATGGTGACATTAACTCTCCACATTCCGGCTTCTACGGTAGTGTGGATATAGGCGATTTTGGGGATAGATCCAGGGGTGATGGCAACTTCGTCGATTTGAGCTGGCATTCTAAGCACAGGCTCTTTGTAGAAGATTGAAGACCCGATAGAGGTTGCGGCATCGAGAATGGGGGCCCACGATGACTTGTTCCATGGGATGTCACTCTCCGAAGATTCGGGGGCGGTATCGACTCTGGACAACATCTCGTCTCCCTCGCCGTAGTGCTCTGTAACTTTCCATGGGAAACCCATATCTGGAACTCCAACAGAAGCTAGATAGTCTGTAGCAAAACTTGGCTTGACGGAAGAGAGTTTCTTCTTGGTTGCGGAAATATCGAGACTGGATTTAGACCACTCATTCTTAGCAACGTGTCCGGTGGTATGCGTCAACCAAGAAGTTTCGGTGCTGTTATTTTCCGCTTCAGAAACTTGTAGTTGAGAAACGATTCTGACCCTGCCTTGTTCTTTCACGATTTGGATGTTTCTTGGGGCGCTCATCGCAACAGGAACCCGTAGGATAACGTCCTTAAGTGCATTGTACTCCGCACCCGTATGTAGGAAGGTATTGAGAAGGACAGCGGCTGGAACAATTTCCGTTCCGTGGAGAGGATGGCTTCCAGGGAAAGGCCTTATAGATTCATCGAGAGAGGTGGTCCACATGGTGGTATCACTACCGACCACTTGGTGTTTGGCCCCCAAGAGGACATGGCTTTTAACGTCGTGAGTAACTGATTTGTTAGGTTGAAGAGAACCGCTTCCGACTTTTCGCCAGAATGGATTGTGCTTCCACACGGTGGTAGGAACATCTCGGCTCCATTCACCGGAGAAGTTGGCTCGAAGGTCGATAGGTGCACCATGGCAATGTAGTTTTCCGAGTGCGAATAAGATGCACTTCCTAGAGGGCTTATCGCGCCTCAGGGTTGGGAAAATCACACCGTCGCTGTCAGCCTCGATGATGGTTTCGTTGATGGAGTGTGCAATGATGGGGTGGCTAGAGACTTCGAGGAAGATTCCATAGTTGTCCTCAAGAGCAGCTTTGACGGCGTTGGTCAAGAGGACAGGCTGGATCATATTGTCAATCCAATACTTCTCATCGCGCAAGTTATCCCCTCGTGCTTGAGTTAAGGAAGTAGAGTAGAGACGGATTGTGGGCTGTTGAGGTTTGATGTGTCCAGATATGAGTTCGAGAAGGGGTTCCGCCAGCTCATTCAAGACTGGGCTATGGAATGCAACATCCGTCTTAACCCTGCGGGCTTGAATGTTCTTACTCTTGAGGGACTGCTCGAGATCATTGATAGCTTCGGTGCTTCCGGAAAGGACGCAGGTATTTGGCGAGGAGTGAATAGCGACTGCAACGGAACCACTCTGGCCTTGCTGTTCGAGCTCTTTAACGGCCTCTTCAGGTGACAGATCAACGAGAATCATGGCCCCCCTTCCTGCCACAAGACGATACAACTTGGCTCGCTGCGACACAATGAAGGCTCCCTCTTGGATAGTCAAGCATCCAGCAGTTACTGATGCCGCGATCTCTCCGACGGAGTGTCCGATAACAGCAGCTGGGTTTGCACCTTTGGAACGAAGAACGGCGCTCAAGCCAACTTGCATAGCGTAGGTCAATACCTGTTGCTTGTCTGTGGTTCTGAGATCACCATTTTCGAGAGCTTCGAGAGGTGAGAAGTTCAGAATATCTCGAACAATGTTATCAATGCTGCTGACGGCGCCGTAGAAGGCCGGTTCACTTGCCAGGAGCTCCTTCCCCATGTCCGTCCAGTGGGCACCGTGGCCTGAGAAGACCCAGACTGCACCCTTCTTACCATAGTTAGAGACCTTTTCTTTGATCATCCACTGACTATCGGCGTTTTGGCTCCCTAGCTCTAGGAGTTTGACGGCCTCCTCACGATTGTCGGCGACCACAGCGCACCTATGTGGGTGGTGTGAACGGCGGTATCCTAATGTGTTTGCGATACTTTCCAAAGGCTGTTCGGTATCTCCTATCCAAGAAGCTAGTTGAGCTGCCGTTTCACGGAGCCTTTGGGACTGTGGTGCTGACCAGAAGAGAAGATAGGGTGCGATATCCACGTCCAATTCGTCTCCAACTTGGCCATCTTGACTAGGCAGAAAGGTTGGAGCGGGAGCTTGTTCGATGACAGCGTGTGCAACAGTTCCACCGTAACCGTATGAGCAGATTCCTGCCCTTTTACGGTCCTGGATCCAACTAGAGGCCTCCCGAACCACTTCGAGAGAGTTGTTGTCCCAGTCCATTTTACGGTTTGGGGTTTCGAAGTTGGCTTGTGGGGGGAAGACACCGTTGCTGATAGCGAGGACAGCTTTGATTAAGCTCGTTGAGCCGGCGCCAGCTTCAAGATGGCCGACGTTGGGTTTGACAGAGCCAATTTTGCATGGTAGGTCCTTTGGTCGACCGACTCCGGATCCGTATACTGATGTTATAGCAGCAACTTCACAGGGGTCACCGACAGGGGTTGAGGTAGCATGAGCTTCGACGAAGGCTACTGATAAGGGGTCCACACGAGCAACGGCGAGAGCTTTCCGGGCGACGTCTTCCTGTGCAATCTGATTTGGAGACATGATGCCATTTGTTTTCCCGTCCTGGCCAACGGCACTACCTTTGAGCACCGCTAGAATCTTGTCACCATCGATAATAGCTTCAGATAGCCTTTTGAGAACTAGGACCGAAGCACCTTCGCCACGACCGTAGCCGCTTGCAGAGTCGTCGAAGGATCTGCAACGACCCTCCGGCGTCACTGCACCAGCTTCGTCCAAGACTCTTGTCAGACCTGGGCCGATGAGTGCATTGACCCCTCCGACGATAGCTAGCTTTGACTCTCCGGCTAGAAGAGCTTGACGTCCGTGATGCACAGCAACTAGGCCAGAAGCGCATGCTGCGTCAACAGCTGTGCTAGGGCCGTGTAGGTCGAGGGTGTACGATATTCTGTTAGGAATACCACAGAAAGCGGTGCCGATACCCATCCAAGCCTCAACTCCGGGAACATCCTCAAGAAGCAAGCGAGAATAATCATCTGAGTTCACACCCATGAAGACAGCTGTGTCGCTACCAGCCAGGCTTGTCACGGATATACCAGCGTGCTCAAGGGCTTCCCATGTGACCTCGAGAGCTATTCTCTGCTGAGGGTCCATGAGCTCTGCCTCAAGAGGGGAGATACCAAAGAAGGAGGCATCAAAGTTCTCTAACCGATCAAGGAAGTATCCTCGTGATGTGGTCTTCTTGAGAATTTCTGCGTTCCTACTGTCTCGACGGAGATAAGGCTCCCAACGCATCTCTGGGATTTCGCCCGAAGCATCTTTCTTGGAGAGGATAGCATTCCAGAATTGCTCTATGGATTGAATTCCCCCGGCCAGCCGACATGCCATACCGATAATGGCAATATCATCTTGGCTGTACTCCTATTATCAAAAACATCTTGTCAGTATGTAGTAAGGATATGAGTGATGTAATCTGGTATCTATATCAGGGGAAGGTCACTAACATGGTCCAGATCGCCTAGCGACGTCGCTGGTGTAGAAGTCATGGCGAGAAAAGAATTCAAAGAGACGGGTACGAAAACCCAAGATATGCAGGTTCAGGGAATGAATGTCTTTTGGTTTGTACAAAGCTGGTGATACGGCGTCAATCGTCTCCAACGAAATGGAACAAGTGGACTGATTTAAGTATGATTCTAAAGAGTAAAGTATAAATTTAAAAAGAAGAAGAGAAAGTTTTAGGCGAAAAAATATGGAAGGAAGCTGAATGACGAGAGAGATTCGACGGCGGGAGTTAGCGGTTAAATTGAAGGGGCCTGTCTTGAAATTAAACTAAAGATGAAGCATATAAAGAGTTCATAAGATATAGGAAGTATAAGTAAGGAAGCTGAAGCCGGAGTGATCTGGATTCAGCTGTAGATGGGTGCAGCTGAGGCAGAAAAGTCTATCACTTAGAGGAATGTGATACAGTGAGAATGATACACCGGAACAGAATCCCTAAATTGGTTTGAGGCTCATACTTTTATAGCTTGAGATTTCGGGTCTCTCGTGCAGGGCTGCGTTCGTCCGTCATGTGGCAATGAGGAGAACCGAGTTCGTACGGATTACCTTGGCTGAATGCCTTCTGCGAACTTCCAGTGAGATGGTATTATGCTTGCGGGTATCCCCATTGAGAAGTTTCATCTGACGCGCCATTGCATTGATGTATGCTACGGCTAGATGAATGGGGGTACCCACTCATCCCGTATCAAAGACTAGTCGACTGGAACTCAGGAATTCTAAGAGTTTGAGAGCTGAACGCAATCGGCTACGTGCAAGCCGTTCGCCGTCTAACCGGAGTTACGTTGTAGCCTACAAAGATAACTAATTATTCTACCAATGCCAATTTTAACTTGATGTCAAAATCTTTTTTTGACCCGGTGAATTCCATCTCAGTATTGCTGCTTATACTTCATCTTTGCTTTTCCTTTCGATCATTCCTTTGCCGTTATTTTCTTATCCGTTGCTCCCATTATTCCCTGTCATTGAGGCTTTGATGCCATGAGACAAAAAAATCTTTTGGTACACCCTAGTACCAGTTGTCCCAACATTGCAAGCGTTCACGAGGCAATTGCGATATCTGGAGAGACCTGGTGTTCGGTTATGTTGCATTTTGTCCCCGTGCAACGAGTTTCCCCCTGGCCTGGGAACAAATCCATGTCTGATCTCGGGAAACCAGCACGTGGCCCGAACAGCCCCGGGCTCCGGGGAGAAATTCACCCCACGCCCGACGCCGTAAGCCCTCCGGCATATATGCAGGTCTCAAGAGCAAAAGCATGGATAAACATACGTCCGCCCGCCTCGTATTGTAAAACCGCCAGGATTAAAGTTTCGAGAAGTCTTATATTCCTTTTGTTAGGGCTGGGGTGCAGACCCACACTCGCAATTGTTTATTGGGACGTCAGCTTATTCACGATAGCGGGAGGCTAATCGTCCAATTGAAGCCACAGGTGTCCTGCATATGCCTAGTAATCGACTAACGTAGCTAACGTCTTGTATCTTCAGCCGAATACAAGCGGTTGATTGAGGGAATTTTATCGGTTAGCTGTTACGTTACGTTACACAATGCATTGGCACTCTCCGTTCTCCACATAGACCCTAGGCTCATGCACGCATGCGTAATGGGTGTTGATACTTTGGTATTAATTTAGTACCAAAATTCAAATAAAGAAAAAATAACCAAAGTTTGAAACTCGAACCTCAGCTTAGTGAGACTATCACTTTTGCTCAATTACCGTTCCGTTTATCTGGATAGGCGGCAGGGTGAGCTCACAAGAATCGACTCTTCTAGCTATCTTTTATGTTTCCGCTCTGCCCGAAAATTCTTTCGTATCCCTAGTCGGCGTTTTTTTAGTTATCATTAGCAAAAAAAAAAAAAGGTATTGTGCAATCCAAGAGGACATTCGTACATCATCAGTACAGCCAGACCGTATACTCCAGCTTGAAAGTCCGGAAGCACGCGCAAGAAGATGTTCCCTATCAACATTTCACCAGCGACTATTGTCCTCTGTGGCTCCATAGTCGGGGCGTCTATCGTCTATGTCGTCCTTGTAGTCGGACATAGACGGAAGGGATTCCCTCCAGGCCCGCCTACTCTTCCTGTTATTGGGAACATCCATCAGCTCCCTACCACGGGTGCCCACTTCAAGTGAGTATATACGTATCTCTTTTATCTAAAAGCACAGTCAACCAAAACTAATTGTATTACTTATCCAGATTCACCGAGTGGGCCCAAAAGTATGGTGGAATATACTCCCTCAAACTTGGAACGGGTACTGCCCTTGTCATCACGGACCGAGAGATTGTAAAGAAGTTGATGGACAAGAAGAGCTCCATCACGTCTGACAGGCCGCCATCATATGTATCTCACGACTTGATCACAAAGGGTGACCACCTGCTTGTCATGCACTACAATGACGCCTGGAGAAGGATTCGCAAGTATATGCACCAGTTTTTCAGAGAAAGCGAGTGCGAAAAGAAACATATTGCTCTCCAAGATGCAGAGGCAACACAGATGATGTTGGAGTTCCTCGAAACACCAAACAATCACAATCTCCACACCAAACGTTTTAGCAACAGCATCATATCCACTCTTTGTAAGTATTTTTGCTTTGGTTAGCCTATTGCTTTTCGGTTTTGCTAACTTTTGGTTCCAGTATTTGGAGTTCGGACGCCAACCTACGATAGTCCTCATGCGAAACATCTCTATGATATTATGGAACGTTGGTCTGCAGTCATGGAGCCCGGGAACACCCCACCAGTGGACATCTATCCCATCTTCAAGTATATCCCCGAGAGCTTGTTCGGGAACTGGATTTCCAGAGCATCCGGTGTCGGGCGTGATATGGAGCGATTGTACGCAAACATGATATCTCAGTTCAAACGCAGAGCTGAGGACCCTAAGATCCAGAGGGCCCATGAAAGCTTCTTTGACATTCTTCTGAGGGAGCAAGAGAAAACTCGAGAGTTTTCTGATCATGAGATTGCGTTCATTGGAGGTGTTCAGTTGGAAGGTGGTAGTGATACCAGCGCAAGCATTTTGACCGCATTTGTCCAAGCAATGGTAAACTGGCCGGAGGTACAGAGAATTGCTCAAGAGGAAATTGATAGAGTTATTGGTGAGGACCGCAGCCCGACTTGGAATGACTTTGCGGCTCTGCCATATATCAATGCGATTATGAAAGAAACGCATCGATGGAGACCTGTCACGCCATTGAGCTTTCCCCACTGTCTGACTAAAGGTGAGCTTTCATTCCCCGTCGAACCACATTCAATCCACTGACAAAGATTATCAGATGAGTATTTGGATGGCTACTTCCTTCCAAAAGGATCCACTATTATTTTGAACGTCTGGGGAATCCAAAACGACGAAACTGTTTACCCACGCCCGGACGAATTTGATCCTTCCCGCTTCAAGGACCACAAGCTGCTCGCACCTGAGTATGCAGTGTCAGACTGGAAATTGCGTGATCACTACAGCTTTGGTGTTGGTCGTCGAATCTGCCCGGGAATCCACCTAGCCGAAAGGAATGTTTGGCTTGGTGTTGCCAAGCTGTTGTGGGCGTTTAAATTCGAAAAGGCGACTGGCGATGACGGCCAGCCAATCGAGATGAACGTCGACCCCAGAACCGGCTATACGGAAGGGTTTCTCCATTGTGCCTTGCCGTTTAAATGCAAGATCACCGTTCGTAGCGAGGAGCGGAGGAAGACCATCCTCAAGGAATTCGAGTTGGCTAAACAGGTTTTCAATGAGTACACTGGGTAAGTTCCATCTTTCGAATGCAAATGTGTTTTGCCGATATTGTGTATCTTGGGGTTTTGATTGGGATTTGTGTCGTTTGGGTGTTATTGTTTGAGCTTTCTATCTTAACTTGGCACGGATTTGTGCTCCGGGGTGGGGACCTTCAACTCCTCGCTGCGTGGTGTTGCTTAGATCACAGAGTACTAGTGCCAAGGAATCCTTCACAATCGCTTTCGTCAGACAGGCAAGGGTGAATTGCATCGTCTGAAGAGCTATTTGTATGTTATAACGTTATCTCCGATATCGCGTGTGTCTTTCCTTCATAAATTGAAAATTTTCTAAAACATGATATTTCTGGGAAATTTGAATTCACCTATTGAGAAGCGGAAGGAGCAATACGGTACCCGTAGATGCGTTGATCTTGTTGTACTTTTGCAGAGGGATAGCGTGGCTACGAAGGGTTAGGCGCGATCGGAAGCGGAAATATTTCCCTAATCCTACAAATGTATCCACGATAATTTGTGTAACAGTAACAAGAGCTATTCGATCGCGGCCACGCCGAGACTCTTGAAGACTTGATTTGGTCTAATCTACTGAGCTAGCTACTCTGGCTTCATCATTACGGGGCTTGGAACCGTGGGAACAGTGCTTCTGCATTGCCACGGTTGATTGCAATCCTCTCCTCCTCTGAAAATTCATACTTATCGAAGCTCTCTGTGAAGTACTTGATGCCCTTTGTCGGTGCGTAAGGGAAATCGCTTCCGAACAGGATATGGTCTGGCTTGGCAAACTTCAAGAGCAGTCCCAACGTAAACTCGTTGCCACTTAGTGCGAGGTCGAAGTAGAACGACCTTGCGTCTTCGATTATCTCCTCTGTGGACAGGCCGTTTGACCTCCCAAATGGTGTATGTGGCATCATTGCTGCCACGCGGAGGGCCAAATATGGGAGAGTACCGCCCGCGTGCGACAAGATGATCTTACAATTCTTGTGTTTCCGAATTGTTCCGGAAAGGATGATGTCCATAGCTGTCCGAGTGCTCTCATGGGGATAGTCAATCATGGGCTGGGGAAGCGAGGGCGTAACTAGATCAGTATCGACGCCGTGGGTCGGGTGCACAAAGACAACAGCAGAGCGTTCGTTTAGCTCTTGCCAGATCTCTTCAAAGTCGGGGTGGCCGAGGTAGTGATTATCGGGCCCGTATCGGGTGAACAATGTTACACCATCGGCCTTGAGTTCATCGAGTGCATACCGGATTTCTGCAATGGCGGATTTCTTTTCCAAAAGAGAAGGTAAAGCTGCGAAGAACCCAAATTTTTGGGGGTTTCTATCCCTGATTGCGGCTGCGAATGTGTTCGTTTTTCTAGCCAGGTTCGCAGCTTTCAAAGGGTCTTTGTGAATGGACGGGCCCGGAGCAGTCATGGAAAAGATGGTTGTTCCAATGCCAATATTTTCCATTAGAGTCTCGCTGGACTCTAGGGTCCACGTTGGTATCGTCCATCCACTAGGGTCGCCGCCATTTGCTTCCAGAGCTGCGAAGCAAAATTTGTTAGCGAATCTTACGAAGATGGTTTATTCCGAATATGAATCACGCTACCATACCCTCAACGTAGAAGTCCGGGACAAAGTGGTGATGAACATCAACTTTCGTTGGAAATTGGGACATCCTGCAATGTAGTATTGATAGATAGTTAAAGATGAAGAAATATAATAATAATTGCGGGCAATGGATTGCTCGAGCGCTTGAGCAGTTGATAACTTATATATAACTTAGAATTTAATTTGTAGGACCTTGAGAGTGTTGAATTCGAACGTAAAATTTAGACTTTGGTATTCTAGATTCTAGGTAGATTGATTGACCTTGCTCATTATAAATTATGAAAGGAATGCCTTCTTCAAGCTTCGACATGAAACTATAGCTAGCCGGCCTGCCCCGTAAACTTTAAGCAATTTACTCGAATTCGGAAAATGGCGTTGCGTTGGTTTGAGCGGCAGATGCACTGATGGTTGGAAATCAGGGATGCAGAGTCACAAAGAGTAGCACTCCAACATAGCTAAATCCAGGCATGCGCGACGTAACAGGGGTAATGAATTACGAGGACACAGCTTGCACAGTGCAGCTAGCTCATGGAGAAGAAACAAACTTGTCTCGTTGCGTGATATGATGCAGAGGCTTATGCTGCTGACGACCGGGTTCAGCTTCAACCCTGCAGCTAGTACAGTGCCTTACAACATTGTCCAACCGCCCCCACCCGGGCGAAGGGTACACGGAAGCTGCGATAGTTCTTCGAATGCGTCCTAATATGGGTTCTTCAGCCTCCGCCCAATGAAAAGTAATCGGCCTCCCAGTTTGGAGGGCACGGTAGTTATAGGGCCGACATTGGGTCGTACGATAGTATTTTTTCAATTCTGCCTACGGATAGAGTATATATAACTCCGTGCTACACGATATACTGCATTGCTTTACGAGCACCTCAAAAGTTCCAAGATTACTATTTCTTGCAAACAAGAGTACTTCGACCCTTTTTCAAATCCAAGCGATAATAATAATAATTTTGTTTGGCTATTTTATTTTTATTCTGGCAGCTGGGCGCATTGTATCAGCTTTGGATACACGGCTCTGAACTAAAAAATGTTCGCTCTAAGTCTCCTCTTCCTACCTTTGGGCTATGTCGTGTATTTGATAGGACTTGCTGTCTATCGGATATGGTTTCATCCTCTCTCAAGCTTTCCTGGCCCCAAAGCAGCTGCAGTATCTGAATAGTATGTGTGATTGTACCCTTTCAACCTTAAGAGGGTTTGCTAACTTGAACAATTTTTCCAGTTGGGAAGCATGGTGGAATATATGGCCACACAAAGGTGGATGTCTCTTCGAGGTGGAGCGTTTGCACAAAGTCCATGGTAGATACATTTTCTCGAGCCCCTCCCGAAGTCGAGGCTGGACGCTTATAACTTTATCTCAGGTGCCGCTGTCCGTATGGGGCCAAATGAAATTCATGTCAACGACCCGCGATACTACCATGAGCTCTACCGCTTGGGTTCCAAATACTACAAAGACCCAGAGATGCATAAGGTCTTGGGTGCTCCATCCTCTACCGTTGCAGAGACGGACCCTGTTCTCCACAAAATTCGCCGTGGTGCATTGGAACAATTGTTCTCAAGGCAGAGTATTCTGAAGCTAGAACCAATGGTAATGGGCAAGGTTGAACGTTGGTCGAACAAACTTGAAGAGCACTATAAAGCTGGAAAGCCAGTTCCAATGGAGTTCGCCCTCAAGAGCTTGACTATGGGTGAGTTAAGGATCTCGTTGGGTCGTTCGGATCTATATTAACAATGGTAGATATGGTCACGACCTTTGCCTTTGGGCAAGAATTTGGAGCTGTCGAAGATCCTGAATTCATGTCCATTCCTGTGCGACTCTTTCGAAACTACTTGATGAGCCTTCACGTCATTAAGGCATTCCCATTCGTAAAGCTCCTCCAACGTCTCCCATATTTTATCGCGCGTCATGTTTCTCCATCGGTTGAAATGGGCCGTCACCTTGAAGACGTACGTATCCTGGAAGCTTTTCGTAAATACATTAACATTATAACACCGAGTTAACGGCTGATTTAATGACCATTCATGCAGTTGAGCGATGGCCACATCAATTCTTTCGTCAGCAAGTGGCAAATTGGAGACAAGCCAAATTTCCCTACGGTCATCGGGCGTCTCCTTACTCCTAACGAGGACAAAGGCTTTCAGGTGCCATCAAAACAAGGCATCAAGGACGAAGTCATCACACTTGTTTCTGCCGGCAATGATACTACTGGAATTACCTCCATGGTCGGACTTTTCCAAATCCTTAGCAATCCACAAATCCACGACCGTCTCTTGGCTGAGTTGAAGACAATTTTGCCGAGTGTCGACTCAGTTGTCCCGTATCCGGAGCTTGAAAAGCTACCATATCTAGTGAGAAATCCCTCATAACGTTGAGCCGAGCCTCATTTGGAATTTTGATTCATCGAAGCTAACTATTCGTATGAAGACTGCTTGTATCAAGGAATCATTGCGATATGCCTCGGCGGCCGCCTCTCGAACACCACGTTTGGTACCCCCAGGCGGTATCTACCTCCCCGATGGCCGTTTTGTTCCTGCAGGAACACGGATTGGAATGGCTATATACCTCATTCACTATAATCCGGACTTGTTCCCAAATCCTAGAGTCTTCGATCCGGAACGCTGGCTCAAAGATCCCGCCGAAATGACGGTACAGAATAAGTTCTTGGTTCCTTTCTCCAAAGGTACTAGGGCCTGCCTCGGAATTAATCTAGCGCACATGGAACTTTATACGATCATGGCATACCTAATTAGGCGACATGACCTTAAAATTTACAACACCACCGCCAAGGACATGGAGTGGTGGGACATGGTAATTCCAGAATTCAAGGGCACGTTCAAAGCATGGACTGGTAAGAGAACCGAGTAAGGGACTAAATGCGATTCCAAATTTGCTATCGGCTTTGTGCAAGGGTACCCTCAGTTTGTAGATTAGGAGCTAGCTCTAGGAATAGAAAAATCTCAAGAATGACACTTCACTAGCACTGAGCCGTTCGTCAAACGTAAACGATAAACTACCCAATGAACTTGTGACAATTAGAAAAGGCAGTTTAAGTGCCGGATGCGGCCCTTGCACTACGTTCAACCAACCCTTGAGCTAGCTAGTTGGCCATAGCCTGTGCGTGGAGAACACCTTGAGGGTATCCCATGATAGCCCCATACTGCAATACCCCTTATTCTATTTTCTCCGTGGTAGCCTACTTCGAAGTTTGCGGTTCGAGTGGAGACGAGCAAGTTCCACTTAGACAGAATCATTCGCCGCAATCATAAACACAATCACCAACTTCACCCACCAATGAATTAATGATAGCCTCATACTCCCATGTAGTTGACTAGCCGCTGTCACAAATGGGGAGATGACTGCAAGGCGAGAATTATTCTTCCGATATCACAGCCCCACCGATATTCCGGCCGGAATCGTCTTTCGAATTCGCACGGAGCTACGGTAGATGACAAGATATGTAGGATCTGGTTTCAATAAAGCAAGAAAAAAAAAAGTAATTACTATCGACCGTTGTCGGAATTCACATGTCTCTTGCAGACATGCGAAACGTAAAGATGGCAATGGCGCAATATTACCTCAACTAATTAAATATAATGTGGAAAACCATCTAATCCCCGATATCAGGCACAAGGTATCCGCAAAAGCAATTTGTGTGCGCCTATGAGACCGTTCCGGCGCAATATGAGGCTGTTATCTTGAGTTTCCCCGGTTATTTGTAGGGGGGTTATGGGTCGTCTCGAGTTATGGGTCGTTCGTGGATACCAAGACAAGGGTAAGGTTCCCCGTGCCCCAGGGCTTACGGGCTCGGGCAGCCAACAAGTGGACCCGTCTCGGCTAAACTATGGTGTGATGTTGAATTTAAGTAAATCTGGTGGGTGTCGATTATTCACCAAGTGGGGGCCTCGTACCGATCCGCAAGCCACCAAATGTCTTAGTTCTCGACGGGGAAATTCTTATCCACCTTGCCTTGGCCGCCTCCGACCCGACAGTGCATAGGGTGTTTGCGCTGCAGGGCTGCCTTGGCAAATCAGCGCATCGAAGCCGGCGCGTGAGTACGTAAGATACTAAGCACTAACTATTCCTTTTAGTAGGCTTCGAATCGAGGCTCTTGAATACTTCCAAAAAATACCGGCCCGATAGACCGTACACACAAACGAGCATGCACCAATTTTAAAGTTTACCGGCAACTACCGTGATGTGCGAGAGTAAAAACATACACTGGCCATGCTGATCATACGTATACGGTAGCAGCACCAATTTTGCAAAGTAACGAGCAAATGAGCCGCGTAATCTATATCTGGCTTGTGCTGGATACCTAATGCTATTCGAGAATATTTTATGGTAGTATTGTTTGTTTGAGCCGTCCCTCTTGCGTACTAGACACTGGATGATAACGGGGGCACTTCCTAGCTGTCCAGCTCACTAATTGTTTTGTAGGCGTTCGAATTCCAACAGCCAAAGGATCTCTCGATATGCATTTGAGCAAAAATAGGGAAAATGAAGATAAGGTCACGAAGCGGAATAAATTTCCGACACGCTACTCTGTATTAAGGACTGTGCGATATTTGTCATATATCCTTTGAGCCGCAAATTCGATCTTTAAGTCGCTCAAGGCTTAGATCTAACGTTATCCAACATCCTCCAACTATAATGATATCATGGGTCCATACATGTATCTCCAATTCTTAGCGCCGTTAAAGGATAAAGCCGAATCGATTTCGGGATAGAAATTGCATTTAAGACCCTTTCGTGCGACTATAACGTAACTAGCAAGGTATATAATTATACATTTTGTATACAGGTCAGGATAATTATTACAATGTTACAAGGAGAATACTGGTCTCTGCTTGCATTCAATTAAACTCAAGTCCAAAAAGTCCCCTTTAGATACGACTATTTTTGGGAAGGGATCTAGGTCACTCTCTAGTCCAAAGGTATCCATTCCCTTGTAACTTTTGGAAAGTCTGAGATGGGTCGTATTTCTTCGAAACCTGAACGATCTTGTTGAAGTTAGTGGCTCCGTAACTCCTCAACACTTTTTGGTCGGCGTAAGCATCGTTCATGAAGAGGTATGGCAGATATTTATTTTTCGACTTGGCGAATTCGTCGGTTTTGTCGAGAATGAATTTTGTAGCATTGAGGATGAAGGCATCATCAGCCGGATTTTTCCATTTTGCCACGATATCGAGCCCTAACGCGATCGAAATTGTTTTGTTTAGCTCGAAATTCGCTACCAAGATTGCATCACTCAAGTACTATTTGGGTAAAATGCTTACAGATGTGCGTTTTAGCCGGCAAGCCGAGTATATTGCCGCCATATTGATTGCCCTTAGCTGCAAGACTGGCTCCAATGGGCTGAGGCACCCATTCTAGCGAGGAATTGGCAGGGAGTGTAGTCACAACTTGTTGCCAAATACCATAAGAATAGTTGAGAACACTTTCGTCGGACTCGAAACTAGTCACTCGCGTGGCATCTCTCTCCGGTTCAGATGAAAACCCAATGGCGACAGCGGCGACCAAATCGGTGATTGTGGCAAACCCGGGAGGAAAAAATGGATAAGACGGCAAGCTGTAGAAGGGGTCGAAGGCTGAGGGCCGAAGGACCGGGTCCAAGTACAAGAATATCACCAGGTTACCCTCGACACGGAACGAAGTGACAATTGATGCTTTTGTGTCAAGACTACCATTTCGTTGGTATTCGACAAGGGCCTTCATCAGGGCAGGGTATTGGTCGTTGGGATACAAGACAGCCTCGTAATACAGCGGTCCCGAGTATCTCGTTCGCAGGTCGAACTCGGTCACAATTCCTGTACAACTTTGAGTCAGCGTCGGGTTTTTAGACCGTTTCAGGTGGAAGAAAGATTAGGCTACCAAAATTAGCAGAGCCTCCTTTCAACGCCTGGAAGAGGTCTGCGTTCTTTGTGCGACTGGCATTGACGATAGAACCGTCGGACAGAACGACTTGGAATCTTTCGACTGTGTCGGCACTCAGCCCAAATTCTCCGCTAAAGTAGTTCAGCCCTCCTGCGGTGTGACAAAAACGTAAAGTTAGATTACCAATTTCTTCGCTGGGGATATAAAGTTGGTTACACGTACCGCCAAGGACAAGTGCAGAACCCACAGTCCCGATCCTTCCGCCAACGACTGTTACATTGTAGGGCTGAAGATAATTGTACACAGTTCCCCATCGATTACCCACACCAATAGTAGCGATTGACTTATCGGAGCTCAAGCTGAGTTTCGTTAAGTTGCTGAGTGAAATCAAGACAGCATCGGGGCCGGCGCTGGAGAATCCCGGATTTGCCATATGGCCACCACTTCTAATGCTGAACTTGGTCTGGAGAACTCGAAGGACAATTACTGCTTTGGAAACATCCTGGGCATTCGCTGGAGAAATGATACAAGCGGGATTCAACCAACATGTCTGGGACCTAATTCATCCGGATTTCATTAGGATCTGGTCGGCTAAGTCGCTATTGTAGCCCTCTACCTCGAGTAACTGACTTTCGAGGTGCAGCAAATCCAACTCAAGGGTATCCAATCCAGGTAATCTTACCAAGTTATTTCTGTCAAAGCGGTATACCCGCTTTCATAGACACCTGTAGATTTGGAGCCAAAGATTTTTTCGAGAACTACGCATGTCAATCGAGGGTTCCCTAGAAACTTTCTCTGGTCCCACAACGAAAAATCTGCCGGATTGACATTCAAGCTTTTGAGAGTTGTGGAGAGGTTTTCGGTAACAGGTGCAGCATGAAGTAGGGATGCAAACCCTAGAAATGCGTACAATAGAAACCGCATCGCAGGGGATTTTGAAAGAGGAAACAGTTAAGCGTTGTAAGATAGGTAGTTTCGAGACTTTTCAGATTTTCCAATGAACTATGCTCGTTATAGGGAGAGCAGTTTATGATTACACATTTCATCAGCGTCATGAACGCCAGTTTTTAAAACAGACAGAATGCTCCTAACTGCGCTCGCCTTTACCCTTCATGCCTCAATCAGACCACTAGCTGTGGATCTATAATTACAATGGACCAATTGAGGCTGAAGGGGTATCGTCGTTTCGCTAAGTTGCGAACGCCTCCAAATCATCTTACGTTGCAGTCATTACAGCCTTTTCATCTCGATCAAAAATCCAAATATCTTAGAGCCGCCGGATACGCGGGTTCTGAAATTAGGAGGCTGAGTATAGGTCCCAAGCTGAAAGCCTATGTCATAGAATACCACGTGACTTCAAAGCCCATGTCGAGGGGTCGTTTTCGCAAAATCGAAGCACCCAATCATTCTTTTCTGATTTCTGGCGAAGTCGGAGTCGCGTATTATATCATTCAAAGTTCGGAGGGCCCTTGTTTGACACTAATGCCGAAATTTGGTTCCGTTCCTGGAACCGTCTAGAATTTGCTTCTTTGCACTACGGGGCCCGGTAATTATATGCCGTAACCGGAGCCGAGGGTGAGCACGAGCCCCCGAATATTAGAACCTTGCATCATCCCGGGAGCCCAGCATGTCGTATTCGCCGCATCTGCGCAATGCAATGATATAAGATAGAAAACGAAAAAAGAAGTATCAATTAGTATAGCTGTGTGTCCACATCTTTAGAGATATCAATTTCCGGCAATATTTCGCCGTGCTTACTGTCCGTACCTTAATATGAACCGAATAAGTGACCCCTTGATAGAAAAATAGTCATGGAACGTGCGTGGGGCTCAGATTCTTTTCCAAACCTACCTTGAGGTTGCTCTCAACTGAATACTAATTTGCGAAAGCTTGCTTTTGGTAAGTATTCCCCTCAACCGTCGAATGAGCTGAATTAGCGGTGTTCTTGGAAATCAAGTTCGCAGTTTGACTGTATCTTACATAGTCACATCCAAACTCGTTTCATTTATCCCATAAAAGAGCATTGCGGAGGGTAAGTTTTTTTGTCCTGCCAAAGCCTCAGTTACACGTCAACGGGATCTAAATTTTTATTCCAACTAATTTTAATCTAGACTTTTGCAATTTTGCAACTCGGTCAAAATTATGACGATTCTAGAAAGTCTTTCTTATACACACTTGGCCATTGGCCTGATAGCTTACAGTGTTATCAAACCTTTGTATGGACTTCACGTAAACCGTAAAAAGGCGATAGCTACGGGGTTGCCTTATGTATACACAGCGGTTTACGAATGGAGCATGATATGGCTGCTCGTCAAGGAGATTGCCTGGCCTGTGTTGAGGGCCCTGAGGCTTGGCTGGCTCGTCAAGTACTCAAGGCCTTCATGGAACTTCGACGCCAAAAACAATGTCCATGAGGAATTGGGTGATATATTTTGTGTGGTTAGCCCCGGAGGTCTTTCGATTTTCGTTGGCGACCCCGATGTCATCTGCGAGGTAACGAAGAAAAGGACGAAGTTCCCACGCCCAGTTAAGAGTTTTGTCAAAGTCATGGGCTACTTTGGACCAAGTATTCTTTCAGTAAGTCCCATTTAAATTTGCGTCCAGAAAACTCAGATCAGAGAGATTCCTGGCTGACAGAGACATAATATTGTAGAGCGAGCATGATGAATGGCGCTTTCACCGGAGAGTTACGAACAAAACTTTCACGGAGCCCAACCACAAGGTGGTCTGGTTTGACTCTCTCTACCAAGCCAGTGCGATGAGAGATGAGTGGCTTTCAGGTCTTGATAACTTCACTTCGAACAGAGAGGGTATTATTCACAAGATGGGCTCCGATTGCATGAAATTAGCCCTTCACGTAGTTACCCTCGCTTCCTTTGGCGTACAAATTCCTTGGACTGCACAGAAAGAAGCCGTCCCCGCTGGCTATGAAATGAGTTTCCGCGAGGCATCTGAGTTTTTCCTTGAGCACATCGCGATCATGGCCTATTGTCCTCAATGGCTCTACAAATATGGTCCCAAGCTGGCCCAAACCGCTGGTGTTGCTGCTAAAAATATGCGAAGACATATGATGGAGCTTATCCAAACCGAAGACGAGAAGCTCCAGAATGGCGAAGACGGCAAAAACCTACTCTCAGCAATGCTGCAGAGCGATGACCCTGAAGCGCAGGCGAAGGGTGGAAGTGCTTATGACACGGCCTCGGTTAGTAAGACTGGTGTTCGAAAGGACTTCGTGATGGGCAATAGCGCAATTTTCCTCCTCGCGTAAGTAACCTCTATGATGGGACCTACTTCTATCAACGTGCATTCGACATGTAGTGACTAACAATACGGTGTTTTTACCATCGTATAGAGGCCATGAGACAAGGTAAGAGAATTAATTCATCTAGATCATTCCCCGTATCAGTATTGCGATAGAGTCTAACTAAGGACCGTTGTAGTGCACGTTCTCTTGAGTACGCGCTCTTTCTTTTTGCAATGCACCCAGAAGTCCAACAGGAAATCTTCGAAGAAATCGATGCAATCCTGGAAGGTGTTGGGAATATTTACGATTTGAAATATGAGGAAGTTTTTCCAAAGATGGTGAAAACTAATGGAGTATTGGTAAGATAAGACTATCTTCGAACAACAGGAATACTTCAAGGTGGCATCAGAGTAACTGACGCTTCAATTTAGTATGAGGCCACACGTCTGTTCCCGGTTACGCCATACATACCGAAATCTACTGAGGATGTCGTCGACAGTTGGTTTATTTACAAAGACCAACGTGTGGATATCCCGCCTGAAAGTATGGTTGCTCTGAACGCAATTGGAGTCCACTACAACGAAAGATACTGGCCAGAACCATACAAATTCAAACCATCCCGCTGGTACCAAACCGAGAAACAAGAATCCCTTGGGATTTCTCCACAGGATACGCTCCAACTTTCCGGGTCAAACACCGATGCTGCAAGACTCTATCGACGTGGAACATATCTTGGCTTTGGAGAAGGGCCAAGGAACTGCCCGTAAGCCCAACATTATTCTGACACAACTAAGTAATCACCGCTGACTATCTTACGTCGCAGAGGAAAACGTTTCGCTCAAGTTGAGATCATGGCGACATTCCTAGCACTATTTCGAGAGCACCGGATGGAGTTGGTCCTTGAACCTGGAGAAACCCACAGGGATGCTTTTGACCGTGCCTGGGCGGCTCTACAGCGCAGCAGGATGGTTATCACCCTTAACTTGTTTGAGGAGATCAAGGTTAAGCTTGTCCGTAGAAAATAGAACATGATATGATAGAGCCGACGGTAAACACCGACCGTTGGCAGGGCCTCAGCCCCAGGTTACGTTACTTTAGAATGAAAATAATTAAAACGCAATTTGATTCATGAATTCATATGCTTCGTTTATTTTGGGACGCACTCGATGGCGCCGATTCTACGGATTCTGGAAGAAACCGTCTGACCTATGTCGTTATCGTTATGGTTTAGTTCACACTGGTCTAGCTGCCCCTGGTCTAGAGCGAACTCTGCCCCCTTCTCCGGACCGTCTGCCCCCCTACTAGCTCTTACGATCATTCAGGGTTAGCGTCAGGGCCCCCAGTTTGTTTTTGGAAATGCCATCCTCATGAAATCTCGGAATTGCATGTTGTCCGTTATCATGCTTGTCTCGGCTGGCTCTTCCCTGAGGATTTCAGCTTTCGATACTAGGCTGAAATATTTGCCCCTGTCCACATGTTGCACAGGGGCCAACGAGTCCGAGGCTATGCATGTTCAGTCTCGGCCCTTGCCAGAGACGGTTTGTGTTACGAGACCAGCTCCCCGAGGCGGTCAGATCACCGAAACACAACACACCGGGACCAATCCCGGCGAGCAAGCTAATTCCGGGGTCTGATCTCAACCCGAAAAAGGCAATCGAACCAGGATAGGGTATGATGTTCCATGATAAGCCTCGTTTTTTCTCTTAACTGCAAAATCGACACTGCATAAAGTACATATTTTCAACTGCAGATACGGCTGTCATTCAAGACTGTCAAAAATATGTATGTTTTTTTTTTTTTTTTTTGGACAATCTCTGCGAGCCGAGACATCTGATGCCGGATAACTTTACCTCACTTTAGTGATCAATTCTCCTAGAACGACAGTACTGCAGTGAGTATCATAATTCATTCCAACCAGGTCCAGAACTCACGCCACTATCGACAGATCCAGAGAGAAGTGTATTGAGCTTGCTGACTTGGGAACTTATTCAAAAGCCGAAACAGTTTAGTTGTTCTTACGGATTCGCAAGAAATAAAATAGCTATTTCTTGTCCTCAAAATCAAAACCCGACGACCACATCCAACTTCGATACTAAATCTCACGCGAACATTGATAAATCCATTCAAAAAGACCAAGCCCTGAGAACTTCCCGCATACACATATTCAAAAATATACAACCTAAAATATTAAAATGGCACCTTGCATTCCAAAGAAGTATACGGCGGGTGAGAACCCGGTGACCAAGTAAGCAGAGCGAAGCTCGCAAAGTACCAACACATTCATTTTGTGGTATTTGCTAATGACCATGGTCTGATATTGACAGGTTCGAGGGCGCATTCGTCGTTACCAAGATGGATCCTCCAGAAGGAAGATGCTTTTTATTCCACACCGTCATCAATGTCAACCACCATCGGGTTAAGGCCTTGGAGAAATCTGGGAAGAAGCCACCAAAGCACTTCCACCCGAACCAATACGAGTACTTCAAAGTAATCTCTGGGCAGCTCACGGTGGAGATAAATGATGTTGAGCATATTTTGACGCCTGAGGATGGAGAAGTAACATTGGAGCCAGGTCCACATCATAGACTATGGGGGACTCCGGGACAAAAGGATGACAAAGTCGTCTTTCTCATCAGCGCCAGTACCAATGCGAGAAGCTATCAGCTCGACCAAGCATTTTTTGAGAACTGGTATGGCTACCAGGAAGATATGATGATGCGTGGCACTGCCCCTGACCTCATCCAAGTTTGCTGTGTAAGTTACCAAAAAATTGCGAAACAAAAACAAGTTGGTCGCAGTGGCTAATCAATGCGAATTAGATGTTCGAAGCTGGTGATTCCTACTTGTCACCCCCCTGGTGGGTTCCGTTCAGGCACTTCTTTGGCTATTGGCTCACAGTCATCCTTGGATATTACATTGGAAGTTTGCTCGGATATCAGCCCTTCTTCCCAGAATGGACCACAGACTGGGATGCCGCCTGTGCCAAAATGGAAAGCTCGATACTGCAGAGGAAATTTGCGATCAGGGGGCTCCAAGATATTGTCAGGAAAAATTTCGATGAAAACGGAGACCCCCTACCAGCCAAGAAGCTCTTGTAGACGAGATTTGTAACTCTACTCATGCGGTCACTGATTCTTTCTCATTTCTATCTCCTTTGAATACTACTTGTTGTTTCAATAATCTATCCTTTTTACATTATGCATGCCTAGGTGCATATGTGCACTTTGGACACTAGCCTAAAATATGTGAGCGTTGCAGAAAGCGAAGAGCTCGACATGTTGTGTAACTACCTTGGAGGGCGGAGTTTAATTTTCAGCCCTGTGACGCAACTCAGACCTCAAAAAATTTCCTTTCTGAAAACAACATACATGTAAGTGGCAAGTTCCGTAGATGCATTATCGTCCACGAGAACTTTGCCAGCCTCAGAACTCCAAGTACGAGTAGAAAATAGAAGAAAAAAATTGCACATGCACATTCCGGACGCGTTTCACAAGCACAAACGGCAGCACCGCGACAATTGCTGTAAAAACCCGGTCAACCCGTAATTCCGAAGCCAAACTATCTCCGATGATTTGACGGACAGGGAACCTTGTACGATTGTCCCTTGTCAGGGCTAAGCTCGACGGGTTTAAGCCTCTCCTGCTAGAACCCAGCTCTGAGAAAATTTCAAAGAGCCTAGTTGTGTTATCGAACCGGTCCGCAAAAGTCTGGTTACGAGACTGCGAATTGTTCAGGAATACAAGCCGGCCAAGGCAGAGGAGAGCGACCCCCAGAATACAAGCCGGTGAGGGTTTTTTGTTGTTTTCCAGTTAGCTCTGTTTCATATGCCGACATTTTTTTTTCGGGACGTTGCTACAAGCTAGTTTAACGTTGCCACTAAGTTAAAAACGGTGTCTAAATTACTGCATATGCTGCATCAATGCGTGAGACCGTACCAAATGCCAGAATCTTTGACTGGTATCATGACAGGTTCCCTCAGCCTTGAACAACATGTTTTCTAGGTTATAAGACCCCCACGCGAGGATTGGCAAACTGCATGCGTATGTAAATATAGAGGATCGAGTCACTACCAATGATTAATGAAGGAACTCCACACGGTTCCGGTCGTGAGTCGTAATATTATAGTATAGAATATATATATTTGATCCAAGCCTAGCGAAACGGTTGGTTCTCGTGTTTTAGGTCTCAGACAGGCTTCCCGGAAGATTTTCCCGGGCCCCCAAGATCAGAGATACCCGGCAGATACCCCCCCTAACCCCTCTCCCCGCTTCACTTTCCCCCCTGGGCTCTGGGTTTCTCGGGGTACTTATGGGGCTAGCTAGTCTAGACACGGGGCTAGCGATTTATGTTACCTAAACATAAGATTCAGATCCGGAACTTTTTATGCAATGCAATGCAATGCATTACGCCGGAAATCAATACCGTGCTAATACTCTCACATAATCTGTCATGCTGTGCAAGGGTAGCTATGTCCAATTGCGATACTTACCATCTATCTTTCTAGAAGCCGAAACGTTATCTTAATATATTTGAATCCAAGTTCATGTGAATGTAGGATGACGGAAGGAAAGAAAGAAAATTCTGATATGTTTTAATTAATTCCCGCGGCAGTTTTTTTTTGTCCCTGGGTCGATATCCAAGGTGCTCCTTGTCTCCACATCAGCTCCACTATAAACAATTTGCAAGCTCTGCAAGCTTAAGATCTGTTCTTTGGGGGTTTCGAGCTCAAGACCTTTACATATACTATCTTATCTAGAGTTTTCCTCCAGCCAGGAAAATTTTCATATGGAGAGTATCATAGCTCGACCACGGAACCGAAGTTTTGCTAAAGAGAAAATTCGTACAATGTCTTTGAAGAAGGTATCTGCAAATGGCAGCAATGCTGCTGTTCAGTCGAAGTCGAAGCGGAATACTCCTCTCGGAGTTATCAAGTTAGCTCGACTTCACACTCTCGAGTCGCTTCTGTGTGTCTATCCAGCGAGTAAGTATCGATTACCTTTCTATAGACTAAAACTTTGATGTTTAGATAGCTAACACAGTAGCACAATTAGTATGGGGAGCTTGTTTGAGCGCGGGGAGCCACCACAAGGTTCTCACGCCATCATCATTCTTGAGCATACTTTTTGCAAATTGGATTAGCATGACGATTGCCCACATGACGTTTTGTACTTTCAAGTAAGAGTCTTAAAATCAGTAACTATACATCTATAATTTAGAAGGTCCGGGAACTTACTAACACATGTTGCGGTGCAGCGATATCGTTGATCGAAACTTCGACGGAAAAGTCGAGAGGACAAAAGTTCGACCGTTACCAGCCGGAATGATTAGCCTTCGGTCGGCAATCATTGCTTTTATCGTAGAGATGGCTCTTACGGTATACATCAGCTACATCACCCTGGGTTTCGATGGTGCTCTTGTTTGCGCTCCTGTGTGGGTCGCAAGCACCATTTATCCATTTATGAAGCGGGTTGTTCAATGGCCGCAGCTTGTTTTGGGGCCTATCATCGGAATGGCAGTATTCCCAGGCTGGGTCTCTGTTGCCGGTAACTTGGATACAATCCGAGATGCGGTGCCCATGTTCCTGGCAACCACTGCCTGGGTAGTCTACTTCGATACCATCTACGCAACTCAGGTATGATCTCTTTAATCGGATTCCCCTCAAGCCCTCCGAAACAAATACTAACAAATCCATGTAGGATACAAACGACGATAAGAAGATCGGAGTCAAATCGCTCGCGGTGCTTTTCCACAACCATATGCACCAGTTTCTAGGATTCCTCGGTTCCATCCAAGTAGCCTTGCTATCTTTCACTGCACGCAAAGCGAATATGTCAGCCCTATTCTGGTCTTTGGGAGTTTGCGTATGGGGCTTGAACATTCCATTCCACCTTCTGTCCCTCGATACCAAAAACCCAAAGACTGGAGGGAAAGTTTTCCTGATGAATATTCTTCTGGGGCTTTGGATCACGATTGTTTGTGTCATTGAGCTTTGGACAACAACTGTGATGCATTTAGATGTTAACGATTTCTTGCTCAAGAATGTGGTGCATAATATTACTTTGACTGCGCAAAATATTAGGAGCAGCGTGGCGTTTTAAGTGATGGTAACGAGGTTGGATCGGATTTGAGAGTAGGAGTAGGAGAGATCTGCAGAATGCGACAAGAGTACTTTTTTCTTTGCTCCTTAGGTCTATGTGTACACGTGTTAGGGTCCGTGATGAGTATAGGAGGGATTTGGTCTAAGTTTATTTTGTATTTTAACAGATTGTGGTCGCAAGCTTCAATTTCATGAATAATGGGGACTTCGAGTTCCAAGTTTGTCCCTAGCGCTTCAAACATATACATTTCGTATATTAAAGAGTTAATACGATGTTTTGTTAGATGAAACTGGTCTCGTACCCAGATGTCACAAAGAGATACCTGATGGAACTTATTGTGAAATTTACTTCACTATATTTGGACTCATACTACTTAGAGTTAATCTAAATACCCTGTATTAAATTTAGTACTGTTAAATTTGGTAATCATGGTGGGAGCTTTTTAGATGTCAATTTGATGTGTAGCGGTACCGAACCTGAGTGAAAGGATGTATAGTTCCCGAATATATATAGTTTTATAGAGATAGATATAGATAGATGAAAGACAAGAGCTCTGGAAATATGGGTATAGACTACAGGATAACACAATCACCTCCAAGCTTCGAGAGGGCCTTTGGATCTACGTGTCTTACTAGCCACCACCCCGTGTCACCGCCTGAGAGTTTAGTATTTTGATTTACTCCCAACTCTTTCGATATCGAATACAGTTCGTCAGTATTTGCTTGCTGTTGCGGATTCCAGACAGCTAAACTGTTATCACAAGTTTCAAGATATCCTTGGGATATCAAATCATCCAGCCCCCAGAGTGTGCTTGTATCGATTGCAGCTTCATCGTTCCACATCTGTTCTTCCGGTGGTAGATGATCATATCGTGAGCTTGAAGTTCCATCATCTCCATCTTGTAGCTGATCTGAAGCTAGCTGCTCCCCAACATCTTTATTGTTTTCTCCAGCAAGTTTCAGCTCGAACACACTTGTATCCTCTGCATAAGGACTCGAAACGTCGTTATAAAGTATAGGAGGGGACTTTGCTGTGTGTGGAATGGAAGATATAGTGGGCTGTGCAACCGCAACTTGTTGAAGCTGCTGTCGCTGCCGTCGGGTTTTTTGTTTATTTCGGCGACTATTTTGGTTCTGATGGCGGGTCTTTTGTTGTAAAATGTGGGCTCTGATTGACTCAACTTCTCGCATCAAAGATGATGGGATTGGGTATGATCCGATGCTTGAGCTTAGATAGAGGTTGTTACTGTTTGTGTTTGGCGATGATGGGGTTGAAGGCTCCTCTAGCTCTTCGATGGGGGATAAAGATGATAAAGATGATCTTCTTGTTGTCGTACTGCCTGGTCTCGCAGTACTGCCTGGGTCCTCTGTGGCTATAGATCTAGATTGGGATCTTTGAGGAGTGCTCGAGTTTAAAGAAGGAAGCGGCGTGTTCCCGAAGCAAAGAAAGCGGAGAGAAGTGAACATGACGAATATTAAGTTAGATAGAGAAAGAATAAATATAGAAGAGGCTTTTCAATTTAAAATTTAAATTTTAGATCTATAGATCTAGATCTTCGCTTTGTGAAACTGGTTCACAGGCGGGAAGATAGCGATTTTGCGTTGTCTAATGTTGCAAAAAACTGATATATCGATATTCACCTCGGGTTGTCGGCATCGCCTCGCATAGCGCCTGACAAAATTAAATAAAAAATAGCCTCGAATCCAGGCGCAATAAAAAAAAAATATTAGTCTTGTTATGGATCCTTGTGAAAGGGTAGGGGGAGGGCCGAGGGGTGGAGACAAGTTGTAGGGGTATTTGAGCCATTGAAAGGAATCGCACAAAACCTTTTTTTCTTGACTTTCTGAGGCTGAACTTGGCCATGCAACATTCCTGAGAGTTGGTGAAACCTGTTTTTTTTTTTTTGGCAAAACCACGATGCTCGAATGTTCGACAAGATTCGATTCCAACCGTCGCTATAGACTAAACTCATTGTGCAAGGCATCTGGAAATGTTACTCATGTGCGAATGCGTACGTGGCTTATCTGACGTCCTGACAGTCGCGATACGGCCGGAATCAGCCAAAGTCAAGAGTTCAAGGCTAAAGCTGAAGCTTGGTGTAAAGGCTGATATGTATCGTTATCCCCAGTTTGCAACGGGGCCACCGGTGCGCCCGAGTCCCATGGCACGGGGACCCAGAGTAGTCAACATGGCACAGGGCTCCCCGAACCGTTCCTAACCACCGGCCACAGAAGACCCACCAGACCCACCAGACCCACAATTAGACCCACACTGAGACCCACCTGCCGACGGCCGCGTGCTCCACTCTCTAAAACATCGCGTTGGTCAGTGCATTGACGAGAGCAAGAGATATCCGTGCATGGCCGCACTGGGCAACAACAGATTAACTCCATGATGCCAAGACCAGGAAAACGGTGTCTTGCAGTGGGAAAACATTCGACGTGCGAAAATGACGGGCTCGGCTCGGCTAGACTAGACTCAAAAGACAGATAAGAGCTGTCGCATGCAGAGCACAGCAGTTTTCGGGAAAAAATGATGAGATGATAGGTGTGCATGAGTTGACACTTCGGCAGGGTACGTTTCCTCCGACGCCATGTATGCAAGTGTACGTAATGAAGGCTTACCGCGCACTAATCTTAACGAGAAGATACTATACTGTACTGGTGGGGCCGGCATCCGTTATGTTTCTGGGCTAAGGTAGGTACCAAATTACACCTAATAAAGCTGACCGCGCTCCGTAATGGTGACAGTAATAGAAACGGGATGTTCACTTATTCCATCGATTGCGATTCGCTCTAACGGATTGCGTGCGATGAGATGAACCAGGGCAGGCTGGTCTCATAGCCAGGGCAGGCTTGGCCCGGCTTGCCCTCGTCCGCTAATGTTTAGCCTTTTTTCTCATATGCGGCAGATGCATGAAGTAGACTGATATGGTGCGAGGGAAAACCGGCCTTCCCCTCCGTTCAAAAACCTATTAATATTATCGAAACAATTGGGCCACATTGCATTGGGGGAGGGAGACAGTCGAATCCTTTACCCATGCAGAATATTATCGGTAGACGTGTGGAATGCCAGCAGATAACCAACCATCCAACATTGACAAACAGGATCCCAGGCATCGATGCGATGTTTGTCTCGTATTCCTCATCTGAAAGAAAAGAGCTTATGCTCAGAGCCAGAACCGGCATTTTTGTTGTTCCGAGCCTATCAAGCCTGTGAACCCTGTCGGTTTCTGCCTTGAAACTAAGCTCTCTCTGTGGCCTTTCTTTCGGCCGGTTGGTTACATAATCATCCGTTTTGGGATATAACAACAATATCATATTATTAATATTGTTACACACGGAGAGTGTCAATTGCCCGGCCTTCAAAGCTTCTGGTCGGTTGCTGTGCCGTCTGGCCTGTCTTTCACTCGATTCAGTTTGCGATTCGGTTCAACTGAGTTCCAACCGTATCGCAATGGCAACCCTCCTTTCTCCCCGTTCCTTTCCTCCTCCTCTCCTTCTTGTCCCTTCCTTTTATAATTATGAGCCTTAATGGATGCCTCCTAATAATCAATTCTCCACTCTGTCTTGCTATCTCCTTCTAACTCCTTGATTGATACGTACCGTCTGTACCAGCGACTCCACTGCGCTCGAAGCCTGTACAAGCTCGTTCGCTCCGCTGCAGCTGCCACTGACCTGCATCGTAGCTTTCTCTAGATACCTACTAAGTAAGTAGGTAACCGTGTCGAAAGCTCTAGCCACCCAACTACCTAGCATTCAGTCTAGTTTCCAGGCTACCGCTCATACCTGCTAAGGTTTATCATTATCACATCATATCACAACCTTCACCTCAATCATCACCAACTCTTCATCATCAGCTTCATACAAACCTAGTAGAAATAAACTATCAAGCACATCGACAATGGCTCCAAGGATCCCATCCATCCCAAAGACCGTCGACTTGACTGGTCAGTCTGTCTTGGTTACAGGTAGCAACACTGGCATCGGCTTTGAGAATGCCCGCCAGTTCCTTCGTCTCAAGGCATCGCCTGTCTATCTTGCTGTCCGAAGCTCCACAAGGGGCGAGGCCGCCAAAAAGCTCCTTCTAGAGGACACAATAGTCAAAAGCGAGAATCCAGGAGCTGTCGTCGAGATTTGCGAAGTTGACTTGGCTTCTTTCGATTCTATCGCTAAATTTGCCGCCAAGTTCAATGGGGTCAAACAGTTGAACATCGCCGTCCTCAATGCCGGTGTCAGCTTCTTCAAGTATATTCCGACCTCAGATGGATATGAAACCGTACTCCAAGTCAACTACCTTTCCAACGCCCTTCTTGCCACCCACTTGCTCCCATTGTTGAAGGCTGGCGCTGTCGCTTCAGGGAAGCCATCCCATCTTGCATTTGTCTCCTCCAATATGCAGCACATGACCTCTTTCAAGAAAACATCGATCAAACCTGAAGAAAACATCATCGACTGGTTCAACAACAAGGCCAACTTTGGTTTGGATCGCTACAACGTTAGCAAGCTTCTTCTGACCGGGTTTACGAACGAGTTTGCTTCAAAAGTTGGCAGCGACCAGGTTATCATCAACTCGATGTGCCCTGGATTGGTTGCCACCAACTTTGATACCAACTCACCTTTCATCTTGAAATACTTTATGAAGGGTGTTAGGTCCCTGATGGCTCGCACTCCCGAGGAGGGAGCCCGAGCTTTGACTTTGGCTGCAACTACCGGACCCGAGGGTAGCGGGAAGTACTACAGCGACGGCAAAGAAACACCGTAAGTAAACCTAACATATAATTTTGGATACGGTAATCCGTTTCTAACAACAAATTTCTATAGACCTGCCGCTTTCCTTCTGACCGAAGAGGGCAAGGCTTTCCAAAAGAAACTGTGGGATCAAACACTTGAGAGAATTCAAACTCTCGATCCATCTTCACCTCCTCCAGTTTAAGCTTTCGCTTAGTGTGCACTAAATTTCTTTTTTTATTTTTTGTTCCGATGGCTTTTGGCTAAGAGCCGCAATTTTATGGATCCCTACCCAAGACTTTTAATGTTCCTTAACTAGATCATAATTCGCAATCAGACTGGCCGGTTTCTATAATTTAGACACAATGTCCTCGCCTAAAAACAATGTGAGAAAGCCTGGATACACCCCAGAAAAGTTTAGCTTCTCGTATATGTACTTAGCCTATAATCGGTGTTAGTGAACTACCATGCTCTTTGTCATCTTGGTATATGCGACTGCGGCTCAAACAACATATAAGGTCCCTGTCCAAATACTTCGAACCTTTTTCCGATCTGCCACATAAAATCCGACGTCAGGCAAGGGACCCGCGGAGCCATGAAAATTTGCGCTGACTATTCGTCCCCCGCACTCGGCCGAACTTATCATTATCCCTCGGTGGCGCATATATACATTTATATTCAAGAACTGTTTGTCTATCGCGGAACCAATGTAACGTTATGGATATGTACGAGCGCCCAAGCTAATTGCGACAAAAAATTACAAGGCTGTTTGTTCTTGGTTTAGGCTTGGTCCAAGTCAAACAACCTCTGTGTCTAGGCTAGCTGGCTTGGTATAATCAACTAGTGTTCGGAATCAAGAGTTTCGGAATCATCGCAGGCGGTGCTTATGCTTGTCGAAGATGGTGCTGACGGAAATGGTCACGGCTTGTCAGCTATTCTACTTTGGTGCGGCACCTCATAGAGGCTGTTTAGAATATCCATGTGTCAAGATTTCCAATCTTTCATATTCGCCTTTTCCGAACTTCGACGCAATTTTCGAAGCCAAGCACCTTTTGTTTTTTTTGTTTTTTTCGCAATAAATCCATATCGCTGTCGCCCCAGCTAGGTTCGCCGAATTCGTTTAATTAAGTGTATATAGGCCGATCGGGTCGTCCAATTCTAAAAATTGTCTAGTGATTATATTAAATACGATCCCAACTCGAGGCTTCCCTTGTAGGCCTGCCCCTATAGACAGTACTCTTCGTTTAAGAGAGTACATTCTTCATTGTTCGAAAACATGCTTGAAAACACGTTACAAGGAGCCCTGATCGGGGTCACCGCAGTCTCCACTCTTACTTTGGCCCTACCATCTACCTCTTTTGTTCGCTATGCCCTCTATCCTCTCCCGGCGTTGCTCGTAATGAGGGCGCTACTCTGGCCGCCTACGGAAGGACTGGCAAAGGAGACATACCTACTCGGCCTTCTGATGACGGACACATCCTTTAAGGTGTTCGACTATCTCTACCTCCAGGGCTATGATGCCCCCGCTACTTTCTTCCAAGTCGATAGAGTTGGGAGAACTATCACAAAGGTCCATGAGTATCCTCAAGACACTTTGGGGCGAATCAAATGGGCTTTGTCGTTAGTTACATCCCATCGAGGGATTGGATGGAATATCCAGGTCCCAGTGCAAAAGATCAGATATCCTTGCTCCACTATAGCGTATGTTTCCGAGTCTATGGTTAGTGTGCTATCCATATACTTGGGATTATATACTTGCGGGAGTCTATGCGATTATATGGTTCAGGTCCTTCGGAAGGAGGTAGACTCACCATCCCCTTGGGTCTATGAGCTTTTCAAGAACGAGTTGTTCCAAATGGTAGTAGCGTTCATGGGTATCTTTGCCATGGTATCGAATAGTGTTTTGGTATACAACTTTATCCGCATGATCTGTGTGACATCGGGGATCGGAGGAAGTTGGGGGAAGATCGAATCATGGCCGAATATGTTTGGGGACTTTGAGGATGCCTGGAGCATTCGCAATGTCTGGGGGAGGGCGTGGCATCAAAACCTTCGAAGGGTATGTCAAATATATACTATCCAGGCCGTATAGAGCGAAAAATACTAACATGGTGTAAATACCAGTGCCTGACCGCGCCAGGGGAGAAGGCTAGCTACATAATCTTCGGGGACCCTTCGAAACTCGGCCGGATCCCACGATTGATCAGACGATATTTCCTTGTGTTCAGCGCCTTTGGGGTCTCCGGCCTCTTACACTCCCTCGCGGTGTACTATGGTTCCAAAACCGATGTTATGCCGTACGAAGACTCGACCCCGCTGCCTATGCGGCCCGGGTGGTATGTAACTGGTTATTTTTTCTACATCCAACCCGTCGCAATCACCCTTGAAGACTTCATCTGTTGGGCCACGGGGGCCTCAACAGAGTCAAAAAGCGTAAAGGCCACTAGAGTTAGGTGGTTTATAGGCATGGTATATACATTGGCCTGGTTCACCTGGGGTACAGCGGTCCTATGGATTCATCCCCAACTTGCGTCTCTTGGCTACCAAAGGACTTCGGACGCCGGATTGGGGTATGTCCATATACTGGTTTCTACCAGCGAGGCGGCATCGATTTTGCCATTGAACCCTTGGCCTGTAGTTGTGAAAACAGTTAGTCCGATTTTCTGGGATCTGTATGGATATTTGAAGAGTTCAGGACTTGGGGCGCATCTATACCTGTATGTGTATACTACCCTTGAGATTCTGGGTAGCAGTAGCGGGTTTAATGTTTTGAGGAGCGCTAACAGTGTGGTGGAAAATAAATATCCATGAACACTACACTGCAGACTCGCAGATCGCCGTTTTGCTTCTAGAATTTCTGTATGTTGGGCGAGTATGATGTAGATTAATAATCAGTCTCGGGTAGTTTATGTTCCGATTATAAATGTTGAGGGTGCTGACACAGCCAGCTAGGTTTGCGTATTGGGCAATATAAAAAGTTAACGGTCTCTTGCAGGGTATGCCATTACCTTTTGCTCTGGTTAGGTACTTAGTACCCAAGGTAGTACAGCTTTTAACCACATATATAGCCGTGTCGGCCAGTAGCTAGCTATAGCTGTAGTTCTAGACGCGTCTCAGCAAGCTCGCTATTTCATGACATGCATCTAATTAAATATTTATATGGTTATATACCTATATAATGGCCTTATAGCCAACCCCAGGTCCCACGTATATGGCGGATCCGTGTGCACATTTTCAAACACAACCTTGATTAACATAAATACATAAAAGTCCGATTAAAACACACAAGTCCATGAGCTCCTGTTATAAGCACAAATCCAAACCTTTCCAAGATTTGGATACATGATTTCGATGTATGGATGAAAAAAAAAAGCATGATCATTTGGGTTGTGGGTTTGCAACGACTGTACTTGCATTTGTAAGGCGCAGGGCCTTGGAGTGACATACTAGGTATAGAGAAAGGTGAATTCGCGAAGAAAGATTGCAATACGGTCGATCGACGTTCGTTACACAAAGAACCGGATCAGTCTACGTAGCATACATACATACAACTACATGGCATTACCATGGGGCCATGCATAATGGAATTGAAAGTTCGAGGAGATGTTCTGCGGAGTAAAAATCCATTTAATGAACAACGGCAATGTTGTGGGGCCACCATTTCAACATTCTGAGAAACTTAGAAAACGTTGTTCGGGGTCCGAGTCCTTGCGCCTGAGTAGTTATTTTGATGATAGATCAATGCGCATGAATATATCTAGATATCCGTAGACGAAATCCTTATTCATCTCCTTGATCTCCTTGATCTTCTTGGTCTTCTTGATCTGAGCTACTCGCGCTCCTTATCCTCGTCTCGATGGTTGTCTTCTCCGGAGCGGCGACGGGCGCTGCGGCCGAAGCTGGTGGCTGGGTGACTGGCCCCCCAGGCTTAACATCTGGAGTTTGATTGGGGATGTTGATGGAAATCGCATTGGGAACAGGCACCAAACTGGGCATGGGCGAGACCTCAGGTTGGATGCAAGGGACCGGAATACATGGAAGAGGGGCACCTGGGACAACCACAGGAGCACAGGGAGCAGGAACGGGAAGAGGCACATTGACAGGCTTGCAAGGAGCTGGAGGGCTAGGCTTAGCCTCAGATCGACATTTACGATGTTTTCCTTTTCCGGGTCTCACATCGACGAGGAAATGCTCGCAGGGAAAGACACATTCCACCTCCCTATGCTTAAATTCCCATGAAAAGTTAGCTTTTGCATAGACTACGGTAAAGTATTTCTGATCAAACTAGAAATGGGGTGGATATATTTCCAACTTACAGCGATACTGTTGAACTTCCGGTCATTAAAGGGGGGTCTGAAAAGATTCCTTGATCCTCTCCTTCCTCTGGTCTTTTAGGCCCAAAAGCCCAATCCGAGTCAAATTTACATCCGTATTCGCCATAGTCTACCGATTCCGTGTCCCAAATACGTCCTTCGTATGTAAGTTCTAAGTTCTCCCCATCGCTAGTAGGGCTAACCACCAATTTTTGGGGCAAGAATTTGGAACCGAAAACACAGTCTGCCCGCGAGACCAAGTCTGCCCTGGTGTTTAGAAAAGTATAGCAATTTTGCGATTCGTAGTCCGGCTCATCTGCGATTCTAGTCTTGTTTGCATCGAATATTCCGCCACGGAGGTTACTCAAATAGAAGATAGCACCATTGGTCTCTATGGCGCGGCCGCGGACCCAAGCCAATTTTATGGAGCATTGGCCTGGCACGAAGTTTTGCTCGACCTCGATACAAGTTGTTGGATGGTCCGGATCCGCTAGGGCGGCCTGGGTAACACAGGATAGGAGAAGGGAAACCTCGAGGATTTTTGCCCGCATAGCTACTAAGCTCTGGTAGGATTCGAAATGGTAGAAAGACGAGACGTAGTTACAAGGGTACGATGTATTGAGGTAGATATTTTGCGGGTACGCTGATCAGATGTTTGGGTTTGTGGTTCTAGTTCAGTGGATAGTTTTCCCAGCTCACGGAGACATAAAGCCCTTATTTATACACCATAAACTTCTAAGTTCGAGGTGGGCTGGTCCCGTATCCAGAGGTCGACTGAATACACTCGAGAGCAACCCTTCAAACTGTCTGCTTTACTATCCGCTGAATTCAGAAGTAGCGATGCATGTTATTGGGAAACTAACTGGAACGCTCCTTTAGTGCAGTAAAAATACCTCAAGTCTACTTCAGCGCCGCAGTGCAGCTCTAAATTGGGTTTCATGATGGTTGAATCGTTGGAATGGCACAGACGCCTACATGTCATAACCTCTGTGCAAAACAAAACAGGACTACAACGTTCATGCGTCGGAGGGCCCTGAAATTTTCTCCCAACCTCTCTAACAACTCGCCCTGAGCCTAGTTCTTAGGCCCTTGTTGCATAGTTGACTAGCTACTACTAGCTATAATACCGCGGTATACAGTAGTACTATTATAAATGTGGAGAGTCGCGACTAGTAGGCAGGCTTGCCGCGCAAATCTACGGCCAACTTCTTGGCTATGAGAACACGGTCCAGGCATTAAGACTACCCAAGTTGCATTCTGTAGAGCGGCTGGTCCTATTAAAGTTGAATTCAAGTTAACTTTGTTGGAGACTATGCCGCATTATATTGGTTACAAGTGGTCCCCCTGTGAACCGTTTTCTGCTACGTAGCTACATGGCCACTCACGCACACGCAAAACCCCGAAAATTTGATATTATATATATACCTACTTAAGTATATAACTAAAAAGGCATGATCATATAAGCCACATCTGTAACATAAGAGAAATATCCAGCATATATGACTTTGTCATATGCACTGCCTTCGACCAATTGCCAAATAGCTGCTTCACCACAAAGTTGCGGGTGAAATCCAACAACAATGGCACTAACGCCTACACTTTGGTAAAACTCGCCTCCTTCATAGCCCACGAGCGGGAAAAACTGGTCCCGCGGTGGGAAAAACTACCTAGGTAGTTTAGTACCTCAGTAGTTGTAACACCCATCAGTGCAGCGCTCGAGCTCGCCCCGTCGACCTCTGATATCAGAATCCTGCCTATAGCCAGCGACTCGTCACGTGGGACGAGATTTGTGTTGTGCGTGGTATTCTGCTAGCCCCGATCATTGCTTTTTCCGGCATCTAACCAAAGAAAAAAATATTTTTTTTGCTCGTTCCCAAAATTCTCGTCTCAAGACCGTCGTCGTATGAGAGCTTCAACATCTTCGCTCTTCACTACCAATTCATCAATTTACCCAAAACCTCGTCCATTCGGGTCGCACATACCACCGCTATAATGGGGAAAGGCCGTTCAAAGCACCAGGGTCTCCCTGACCCTATTGAGATGTACCATCCGCATCTTGCGAAGAAGCGCAAGGTCGATGATGAAGACGAGAAACCATCGAAGCGAAAGAGAGGAGACAAAAAGTCAAAAGCTGCTCCCGCGGCGCCGGAAAAGAAAAATGGGAAGACTGCTGTTAAGCAGGTCAATGGGGCAAAGTCAAAATCCGCAGCTGCCTTGCCCGCGAAGAAAGGAGCAAAGGAATATGCGCCCAAGTCTAAAACCAACAGCAAGAAGGCCCCGCCACCAGCATCAGAATCCGACGAAGGAAGCGATGATGATGGCAATGATGATATGGAATGGGAGGATGAAGATGACGAAGTTCCGGAAGGAAAACTATCAGCGGTGGATTTCATGGGCTCTTCGGATGAAGAGGATCTCGACTCTAACGATGAACCTAACCTTGACTCTGATTCCGAAGATTCGGTTTACGATTCTGGTGACGATGAAGCTCGCCCAATCTTCTCAGATGACGACCTTTCTGGCTCTGATGCCGAAGAGCAGCTCACGGCGGCCAACATTGCAGGCCTGACTCGCAAACTCGATCTCCAGATGGCACAGGAAGCAGAAGAGGCCGAGGCCGAGTTCCAAGAGCAGATAGCCACAAACATCGGCACCGACGAAGTAAAACCCTTCGTTATTGGTGCAGCCACCACCGACGAAGATGCAACCAAATCTCTCACTTCTCTTACCCCAGACCTCGCCCTCCTTCGGACTCGCATAAACGATGTCGTCCGCGTTCTAGAAGACTTTTCCAATCTATGTGAGGCCGGACGTTCCCGTACCGACTACACCGATCAAATTATCGCCGATGTTTCGGCGTACTATGGTTACAGCCCTTACCTTGCCGAGAAACTCTTCCACCTCTTCTCACCCTCTGAGGCCCTCTCCTTCTTCGAAGCAAACGAAACCCCTCGTCCACTAGTAATCCGTACAAATACCCTAAAGACTCATCGAAGAGACCTCGCTCAAGTTCTTATCAACCGTGGTGTAACCCTCGAACCAATTGGAAAATGGTCGAAAGTCGGATTGCAAGTCTTCGAATCCCAGGTGCCGCTCGGTGCTACACCGGAGTACTTGGCAGGACACTACATTCTTCAAGCCGCATCATCTTTCCTTCCCGTTATGGCCTTGGCACCGCAAGAAAACGAGCGATGTTTGGATATGGCCGCCGCTCCTGGTGGAAAAACGACTTATATGGCTGCCCTGATGAAAAATACCGGTTGCATCTTCGCAAACGACGCCAATAAGAATCGTGCGAAGGGCTTAATCGGTAACATTCACAGGTTGGGAGTAAAGAACACGATTGTTTGCAACTACGATGCCAGGGAGTTTCCAAAAGTTATCGGCGGGTTTGATAGAGTGTTGCTCGATGCGCCGTGCTCGGGAACAGGCGTTATCGCAAAGGATGCAAGTGTCAAGACAAATAAGACCGAGAAGGACTTTTTGAAACTACCACATCTACAAAAGCAACTTCTGTTAGCAGCCATCGATTCCGTGGACCACAATAGCAAAACGGGAGGATATATCGTGTATTCGACATGTTCGGTAACGGTTGAAGAGAACGAAGGGGTTGTGGAGTACGCATTGAAGAAGAGGCCAAATGTCAAGTTGGTGGATACTGGTTTGACTTTTGGTGTTGAGGGTTTCGTTAGCTTCAGGGGGAAGACGTTCAACGAGAAGATGAAGATGACGAGGAGGTATTATCCACACAAGTACAACGTAGACGGTTTCTACGTCGCGAAGTTCAGAAAAGTGGGACCAAGCCCAGTAGGAACTACTAGCGCCGCTCCGGAAGACATCGAGGAAGCAGAGGAGGAAAGTGGAGCTATGGAGATTGATGAGGAAGGTAATGAGAAACAGAAGGAAGGCGGCGGAGCATTCGACTGGTCGGAAGATGAGGAAGATAAGGAGATGATTGAGAAGAGTTTGAAGAGGTATAAGCGGAGAAAGGGTATCGATCCTCGCTCCGACCCATCGAAGGCCGGTACAAAGAGTAAAAAAGAAGAAGCTCCCAAGGAGGATAAGCTTGAAAAGTCCGAGCCTGCGAAAGTAAACAGCGAAGAGAAGAAGGAGAAGAAGGAGAAGGAGAAACCTGCAAAAACGAAAAGCGACAAGAAAGAAAAGCCTGCGAAGACTAAGGGCTTTGTAAGAGTATCAAAGAAGGCATAGAAGGGGGCAACGGTTTACTTTACTGCATAATAGGCTCTTGGGCCATGTTAATTTTCTTTCACTTCGATATCTGTATTATAAGGATACAATCTATAGTATATATCAATACAAAAGCATCCTGATACCATTTAAAATCCATCTCGCCCATACACTTGCTCTAGTCCCAGTCGTCATCGTCGTCATCTGCTTTCCTAATAGCAGAACTTTTGATAGACTTTTGTCTCTCTTCTGGTTCTTCCTTCCTCTGCAATCTAAAGTCTCCCAGTTTGATAGCCCCAACGTCAACCAACAGCTTCTCAATATCCGACATCCCACATTTAGCACCACCAAGAGTTTTCAACGTAACCACTTGTTTCTTGATCTCCGTGTCCTTATACACCAATATTGTGGGACAATTCCTCTCTGGATAGCCTTCGATAGCCATATCCGCCCTCATCTCACAAAACTTCACATCCGGGAACTTTCGTGCTGCCTCCCGCCATATTTCTGACAGCAGCTTCGATTCCGTATTCGCATAAGACGCCGACGATAAATGTACAAACACAAAGTACTGATTCGAGGACTCCGTCACATCTTTCGCATAGTCTGGCTTTTGTAACGGGTATACGCTCCCGTGTGGCGAATTCTTGCCGAGGGTGGATAGCTCTTGCAGGCGTTTTTGGCGATAACTCTCAAGGAACTCTTCGTCTTCATCATCTTCGAGCTCGTCGAGTTCGTCGAGATCTTTGCCCTCGAGACGGTTTTCGTGGGCGAGGCGGGAGGCTTCGATCAAGGCTTCTTGGATCTTGGCGGTGGGCGAAGGAGGACGTTCGGGAATAATGCCATGTTTACGGAGTATGTCGTTCCTGTATTTAGGGAGAGAATATAAGATTATTTGCTCTGCGCCGGGTAAGGGGGCCCGGATTAGCGGGAGAAGTTGTGGTTAGTCACTCGACTCGTATTTCGGCGGAGGGGTATTCGGGATGGCGGGGGAGGGGTACCAACCATTCTGTGTCGGCGTTTGGGTTGTCGACGGGGACGTTAACAGGCATATCCATCTTGATCGATATTCAGGTATGATTTAAACCCGGGCTGAATGCAAGATGTAGTGGTCTAGACGAGTCGCGAACGTGGACAATTAATTGACGGACTGAATGTTGGTGGGGCATAATTAACGGGCCGGCAGCGAAGAGCTGGGTTTTAAGCTTATGTAGCCTCGCAGTTAGCTTGATTAGGCCCAAAGCTGCACGCGCAAGCTCGACTTCCTGCCTAAAATATCTGACAAACGCGAATTTCCAGCGTCATGCCCAAAAAACACCAAACCGGGCGACAAAAAAAAAAAAAAAGAAAAGAAACAAGTAGTAATATCGGAATTCCGGAATCGAGGCCATCCAAAATCCACCGATTAGCCAAGCAGCTAATGTACCTAAATATAGGTAGTATCGAATATATCGAATATGGACTGGCAAAAGAGGTTGAAGGGGCCCACTTTGAACAGCTACACAACTTCCAACAAAAACAACGCACAATATCCCGTCGCTCGCTAAGATTCCTCATGCGCATACTCACGATATAAGATTCAATCAAAGTCCAAATTATCTATGGATCTTTAACTTGATATTGTATTACAGTGGAAGCTCCCTCCTAGGAGTTGCCTACGAAACTGGTTAACCTCTAGGCGTCAAATGTTTTGTGTGTGATGCGCATATGCTTAAGTCATTTGCGGACATGGAACGCTAACGTCTTGATCCAATACGATCGAGATACACGCCAAGAATGGAACATGCCGAGGACAGAGTCGGGACCTGGAAGTCCTTTGGAGTGAGCATTTCGTACGAATTTTTGTTGGCCTGGCATAGGTCAAGCTATATAAATCTACTATGGTGCTCGGTACCAGTGCCCCAACCGCAAACATCCTCAGCCTTAGAAGCTGCCCCGCACTTTCATTCGCAAATTCACCAGCAACCCTGTTCGAAACCTCTGAGAACAAGACTACCAAATTTTTATCACCAGCTACAGGTACTATACGCCAGACAAGCCAGAACCGCAGTTTACCTGCAGTGCCGATATGTCAGATAGTTCTATAGACACTCCGGCCACCACCGAATATATCGGGGTAGAGGAGGACGAAATTCCCGAAACAGGTATACCTTGTATGCTACCGGCCCAGCCCTAACGCACCTTAGCAGCATAAGACTAATTAACCCGCGCATCTCCCACGTGGTCACCGACCCGATAGCGCAAATTTTGAAGGTGTTCACGGGGAATGACGCTCCTTGGCCGGGAAATAGCTATATTATCAGCTACCAAAATACATCAAAGGTCCTAACATATAAAAACAAAGGCGTTATCCTCGCCGAGTTTGGAGGATATACAACGCAGCGATGGGCTTGCCATTCCCGTGATGGCTGGCTAGGCTTCGCGAACGATCCTGGTGAAACCACACGTTGGTTGGGATTTCACGTAAACAGCTCCTGCCCGCCGCTGGTTTGCCAAGCCACCGGTTTAGACGGTCGCTTTGAGACGTTTTGTGTAATGAAGAGACCTGAAGAAGGGTTCGTAGTCTTCAAGAGGGTTGGTGACAAACTGAGGCCGATAGGGACTAGTCCAGAGGGTGTTTTATCAGTTAGAGACAACTGGACCCATTGGTGGGGGTTCACAAAAGCCCCTTAGGCTCAAGCGATGGGAACCCACATACCGGTATATTTGTGTAGCTGGGCGTCTTTTGGAAGGGTTCTATATTATCAAAAATCCATGGCCTCCACTGGCCTCTTAGCCAACATGGATTAGCCTTGAGATTAGATATAGTAATCTCATTCACGTCAACTACATATAGTACGTATATACAAAACTATCAACTTGAAACACAAATGTAAACGCCAAAATCAGCTCTGTAGGTATCACCCGTGAGCCCCAAATTAAGATATTATCCAATACTTTAGCGTACATCCAATTTCCCGAGTCCCTCTTTCAGATGCCGGGTTGTAATTCCGACAAACTCCTCAATCTTCCTCTTGTCGTAGTACGCCTCATTATAGCAAATCACCAATCTCAACCTCCCCTTAACTGTGTATACAAAAAAACCATTGGCTGTGTGCGTAGACACTACCAGATTCAACCAATAATCATCTATCGGTTCCGTAATATACTTCTCAACAACCCCCAAACTAGACAATATGAGCCCTGAAGGTAGCGAAATTCCCTCTTGCATAGCCGTCGTGATTCCATCTTCCAGGAGTTTCATTAGCAATTTCGTATATGCGACATAGTCTCTATCGCGTTGCCAGGTCGTAAGCTCTCGTTTTACGTCTTTGGCGAAGCCAATAAAATCGCAATCCGGATAGACAGGTAGGACGGTAAAGGCTGCGATGAAGAGATTCCCGCCCGCATGCGTGTTATAGGGTGCCGGGAGCTGGTCTCGCATGTTTATAGGGACAAGAGTAACCAGATTTCCAAATAATTCTCCGCTCTGCTGTAGGGTAGCCTGAGCCTTTGCAGCCATGACGGCTGCGGTTACAGTGATTCCCTTTGCCCGGCAAGCACTAACGATGGCAGTAGTTTCGGCTTCGCTGAACTCGTGCTCAACTCGGCCTGATGGAGTGACCGGGGCCGCATCGTCTATTTCCAGAGATCGTGTCTTTAAGCTAACGGGGGGACTCGTAAGGTACTTAATTCCGATTTTCTGCGCCTGCTCGCTAAGTTCGTTGGATAGCGGCCCATCCTCGCCTATGATATGAAAAAGGGAAGGAGGCAGTCGATCTATTTCCTCGCCGAAAGATGGAGTGATTTGGGGGGCTCCTGGTGCAGATATCAGACGAAGAGTCTTAAGGAAATTATTGACCAAGATCATCGACCCAGCACCGTCAGTCAGCTCATGGCGCATATGAATCACCAACTCCCGTGTCTTTGGGAGGAAATACAGCTCTGCAGACTTTGGAGCTGTTGCTGTTGCTGCGAGTTCTCTCCCCGTTTTTCCAGAAACGTCAATATGAACCGTTTCTTTTATCCATTTGATGATTTCACCCTCAGCTGGAACCTGATATTGTATGCCTGTCTGTTCTCTCGTGATTGTACAGGCAATTATCGGGTACTCTTTTCGTAATAATACCCACGCCGCCTTGATCGCGTCAACGGAGTAGTCGGGTATTGCCGGCAGTTTAACGCCAGAGGAAACGGTCCATTGCGTCAAAGTTGGGTTTAGATGTTTGAAGAAGTGAAGTATCCTCTCTACCGGGCTAAATTCCCTAGTCCATATTCCAGCTTCTGTTTCGCTCCATTGAAGAGAAGTTTGCGCCATGTGTTATAGTCCAACTATCCCACAATCCGTGTATAGGTGATTTGTGCGGGTGCAATATAACAAAGGGTAGACCTTCGAAACAAAGAAAAAAGATGAAAAATAACAGAAATCTGTATGGAAATGAAACTAAGAGTGAGACTTATTTCATAAATCCGGAGTGGAACAGCTTTGAACTCCTGCGCTTTTATAAAGTTGTACAAACTTTCACGCCGCCTACGTCGCCTCTGCCCAAACATCACACAGCGATGAAAAAAACCACCAATTTTCTACTCCAAAGGCATAGTAGTAACGTTAGATCCGTTTAACCTTGACGCCTCGCTAGGGTCTTCTGGGGGTTGCTTGGTGGCGCCTGCACGCCAGAAAGTAGTCCATGGCCATGTAAATTATATCACAAACACAAATCAGAAGACCAAATCCAATTTTCTTTTGATATCTTTAAATGCCTTTCAAAGTTTTGAGTTTATACGCAGAACATTTAGGAGGCTACTTATCAACAGTCCCGGCCCTGGTGCCCAGACTGACTTCTTAAGTCGACTAAATTTTATTTATGAATTTTCAACGAAGATTGAATCTTCTCTTGCTGTTTAAAGGATTTTCGACGGTAAACTTCGTGGTTTATTTCTTTTTTCCCCAAACTTGCGTTGATGTGAGGCACTAGATCATACCCTGCCGCAATGTGTACAACCACCGCGCCACCAGCACTAGTTGGATCCATGGAGACGGATCAACATCGCCTCGTATGAGCTCATGATCATGCTTCTTGAATTTCGGTTACCAATACGAAATATCTGTGCCACATACACTGCATAATACCTAGTCCTTCCGACTGCGACGCCTTTTACCACGCTAACGTTGAACGTTTTGTCCCGCATTGGATTGGATTGGATTTCAGATTTTCCTGGTAATTTTAGCCAAAAATAGTCCCAAGAGGCAGTGTACAGGGTTTAACGTTTCGTCCAGAGCTGAGGTTTCCCCCCCGAGTAGGCAAATGATGGTCAGTCGGGATGTATACCCTCCACTCCTTATACGTTTGTGAAGCCCGAAAAATTGTATGAGAGTCACTGTGTCTAGCTAATATATGACCTGTGATCCTCTAAGAAAAATGCGATAAAGTTACCTTCTCGTTGCCTGCTGGTGTCGTTTGGACACGTTACTTGGTGCAAGCAGTGCGTCGATTTCTTCTGATGTTGTTGGATTTTCTTTTTCAGGACCAAAATCGGTTTCTGACCAAACCACTTAAGGTATAGCGTTCTACTTGAGAATTTCCCTTTACGGTGAAGCTTACCTAATTAGGAACACATCAGGCCATGAAAATGAAAGGGAGGTCCCAACACAGCAATGTTTTGTCTAATGGTACTGACAACAAGAAACGCCATATGCCTACGTAACTTGGGTTATAACGTTATCGTAATGAGATTCAAGAACAGTTATCTCGTAAACCAGATGCTAAAGAACAGCGTATTCTGGCACACTGGGTAGTCAATATACAAATGGAATTAAGCGTTTACTTTTTAGAAGCATTGCACTTTGATCTAAATCCACATACCAGGGCAATTTATGCAACCGTAATTTAAGCCGGTGAAAGCCGCCGCATATGCGCATGTTCTCAATGCAAGCTGTCGCACGCGCATGTAATATATCATGCAAGCGCCTATATTTTGCAACCAATCGAATCCGCCTCAGGCCCAACAACCAGCGAGCTTCTATTGGGCTTTCAATATCAGGCATGATTTGGGGTTTACGTCACAAGCTAGAGCTCGAGAGCCACATTCACAGTGCATCATCTCTCAGCCTCCTCTTTAGCCGTCCGGCCCTCATATCGACAGATATATATCTGACATCTCCATTAGCTAATATACAGTACAACTTAAGAACCAAGCACATCGACCGGTGTCTATCCGTTCGATCGATATCCACAAATAATACAATTCAAAATATTTAATGACCCTAGTTCCCCGTGCACTCACCTTATGGACACTCCAACCGCGTCTACATACGGACCCTCGGTACCGGACCTAGATCTAGATCAAGAAGATCTCTCCTACCTTGAGAAGCGCCTACTCTCTGAAAAACTAGGACTGCGTAAGCTTGCACAATCTAGGCCCCGAATAAAATACCTAACACCCGGTATCCCGCTAAACAAACATGGAGAATAGACATGCCGCTACTGCAACCGCTGACTTTAAATGAAGCACCATGGCCGGGATACGTATACATCATCAGCTACGGCGATACGTCTCAAGTCATAACGTACCAGGATCAAAAGGTGATACTGGCGGAATACGAAGCGAAAGAATCTCAACGGTGGGTTTGTCGTTCGATTGATGGGTGGCTTGGGTTTACCAATGACCCTGGAGAAAGCACATATTATATGGGCTATCACCGACATGACGATCAGAAGCTTATATGTCGGGCGACGCATTATCAAAAAAATGAAATGTTTTGTGTCAGGAAGCGGCCGCAGGATGGGTTCCAGGTTCTTATGGTTGGCGATGACAGGCCCTACTGCTTGTGGCCTTTGAGCAAAAAAGAAGATGGCCAATTGGCTGTTGTCAGAGGGTCGAAAGACTGGTGGGGATTCACAAGGACGATCTAATATCATAGCCATTTTTAAATTAAAAAAACTACTTGGGGCCTCTTCTCCTTACTCTAGCTAGATAAGAATATGTCTGTATTTACAAATTCACTAACATTATAACAGCTAGTACTAGTATACGTACGCCGAGGCCAAGTTTATTAGCTAATAGATCTACCTAAAGGTTTGAAAGAGAGCCCTCAGGCTAAATCCGCACAATTGTAATCAATAACCTTCTCCGAGATCCCGTCGATTTCGGGAGCTAGACTTTACTATAACCCGCTAGCTCAAGCTGGGATTAACGTTGGCTTGGAAAATAATTAATAAAGCACTACCACAGTTTATCTCGCGAGGCCTATGTGTGCCGCATACATACATTATTTTAGTTTATGCACAAGACCGGTTTATGCCGCTTTCAGGCACTCTTTGATACCTCACTCAATCTACAACCAAGCCAACCTGCTACTAGTATACTAATATCAAGGACCTACCAATCAACCAACTAATTCTAGACGCCAGCGGTAAGCCTTGAAAGTTCAAACCACCCCCAAAAGAATTATAACTCTAAGCAGGAGGCACTTTGTATCACAAATCCCAGGTCTCACATTTCTCCAGACTCAGGTTATAGCAATACGACATGGAAACTCCAACTTCGACCAGCTCCACACTCCCGCAGTCGACAGAGGTAGAGGGTTTGGCCCACCAGCTTGAAAATTTAAGACCGAGTAAGTGCATGTCTACATATATATATATATATATAGCTATATCTATCCCGCAGCCTCAACCTGACTTGCAATTATCCTCTTGGAAATAGATATCGATACGCCAGTCAAACAACTATCTGCCAATGACCCTCCATGGCAAGGCCATATTTACGTCATCAAGTACCAAGACAGTTCTCGCGTTCTAACCTACGGCGAACCCGAGGGCGTCATTCTTGCGGAATACGAGGGTAAACCCACCCAGAGGTGGATTTGTCACATAAAAGAAGGCTGGCTGGGCTTCACAAACGACCCGGTGGAAACCACCGCGTACCTTGGACACTATCAAACCATGAAGCTACATTGTAGAGCAACCCACCATCTTCACCAAGAGATGTTTTGTGTCCGGAAGCGACTGGGAGAGGGTTTTCAAATCTTGGCTCGATTTGACCAGAGTCTACATCCAGTGGGAATAGATGAAGCTGGAGACCCGGCCGTTGTCAGGTATTCAGAGGAGTGGTGGGGTTTTCATCTGCTTGCTTAGAGTCTATAGAAAAAACATCGATATCGGTCTCACCGGTCATCCACGACCAAGATAAAGGGCCCAGAGGATTTTGCATCGATTACATCTATATCTTTGAAATGTTTAACATTTGGCATATGGTTTTGCATACTTCTGTTCGGAATTTGGATCATTCACTAGAAACGGGAGCGATATGGATTTCAAGGCTTCACGCTCGGGAGGATATCAAATACAAATCTCTTGGCTTAATCACAAGAAAGGACTTCACTTCCAGGACTGAGTTATATTATTTAATGTCAAATCCCAGCGTCGAAATCCTCAAAAACTCTTCCTTAACCGGCCTGTACGATATCCATGCATGTTGATATCCAATATTCACCATACGTTCTTTGTGTTGAAAACCGTCCATGCTAAAGCACATCATGTTGCCACCGACAAGACCTTCAATCGGCCAACCTTGCATACGCACGCCTCGAATCCCAGATCAGAGCTATTTAATTAATTCTGGTGCCAAAGCCAGCCTAATCGACAGAAAGATCTGGTCCGGAACACTCTACCATAGGCCTCCCTTCAAAGATCACATTCATTGGCTATAGCCCTACAAATTCCACACTACAACTAGCCTTCGCTCTTCTTGAGCTCGTCGGCCCTAAGCTATGGATACACCAACTACCTCAACATACGCCCCTTCAACCGCAGACACCGAATATGCCGAACGGTTTATCTCCGAGTATTTAACATCAAGTAAGATACAGCTCTTCAAACCACCTCCCCAATTATACTAATCCAAACCATCAAAAAGCAGAAGCAAGCACAACATCAGGTCCAAAGCTCACCCTCAACGACGGACCCTGGCCTGGACATATCTACATAATCAGCTACCAGGATACATCCCAAGTCCTTACCTACCACAAAGAAAAGGGCGTGGTACTACAAGACTACGACGGCAGCCATTCCCAACGGTGGACTTGTCATTCCAAACACGGCTGGCTGGCATTCGCGGCAAATCCGGGGGAGAGCACGTTGTTCCTCGGGCACTACGATAGCAAACTTCGCTGTAGAGCGACTGAGGTTCAATGGAATGAGATGTTCTGCGTTAGGAAACGGTTGAAGGGGTTGGATGGGTTTCAGGTTTTGATGAGGAGTCATGATATTTCTTTATGGCCTGTTGGGGTGCATGATGATAGCGATGTGGCTGTATTGAGGGGTTCGGAGGCGTGGTGGGGGTTTACAATGATCGCCTAAGCTGTATGTGTTCTCGGAAATATTAATTTTAGGATGGAGTTCTATTGATTGCCTGCTCTTAATATTTTGCAATTTTTGATATAATGTAAGTTGAGTAGCGGTATCCACAGCCTGAAGCTAAATAATATGAAGAAATACACTATCAGAATGTAAGTGAAGATGTCAAATCTGCAAGCATGATCAAAGGATATCTGGGAAAACGCCAAAATTCCAGAAGCAAAAACATCCACTGTCCCAAATAGCAATTTTGTACTCTAAGGTCGATGTCCTCAGAATGATAATCAAATGCAAGTACCAGCCCTTCTCCCCGCACCAGGAACATAAAAAGACATTTATCCCCGCATCGCCACATAAATAGTGACTCGATACCTATATAGGTATATATAAGTCGCCAATACACCTTACCCAAAACACTAATACCCAATACCATGCACCATCGCCGTCCGTACTCCCTCATCCCAAGATCTCGAATACTCTTCTGTCTCCTCGTGAATCAACCATTCGATACCAGCGATTAGTCTCTTCAACGCCCTCTCGACTTCTTGTTCGCTCGTCAATACCATTTCCTCTTCCTCTGTGTCGGCATAGGTATTTGCTAGTCCCACGGCCCCTTTTGGTTGGTTTCTCGGTTTAACCCATCCAATGGGTAATAGCATTCGTCGACGAAGCTTGGAGTCGAGAACAACGATTGCATCGAGGGCTTGTCGACCGCCGCCGAGAGGATGGAGGAGACCGAGTGAAGATGTGAGGTGGCGGGTACCGTCGTAGACTATTTCGACAATACGTATATATGTTAGTACAAAAGGGGCACTAGGGTAGAGCGACGAGGGAGGGCTCTATACTTATCGGCAGCGACGATACTTTTGCCGGCGGCGGGATCAACGAGACTCCATACACATTAACCTTAAATGTCGAAAGCAAGGACGAAACAACACTATAAAAGTCCGCATTAGGTTCAAATATTAACCTTTCAAGTCCACGAATTCCGAACCGCGATTTCTTTATTTTTATAAATATAAAAAGAAAGAAAAACGGGAGCAGGATTTTTTAAAATTCCTCACCTCGCAGCATGAAGGTGATCGATCGTACAACCAAGAAAGCACAGCATCGTAAAACGACTCCCGTTATGAACTAGCTCCGTAAACCGTCCATCGTCGCTTAACCTATCGTACCCGGACTGTAGAACACTGACAGTGGCATTTTCCGCCCGAGGATCGAGTTTGATCGATTGTTCTGCGGTTGTGACGTACTCGGGACACGCGGTCCATTGTTTCGCGACGCGAGAGCGCTTGTGGTCTACGTTGAGGTCTCCATCTCGGGATGGCGGGCGCGACGAAGGAGGGGACGGACTCGCTTGAAGGATTGTAGCCGACCGTTTGCGGGAGAGAGTGGAATTTGGGTCGGACGGGGACATGGTGGTGGTCGACTTTTTCTGCGACTGCTGTTTCGAGGAGGAGACTACGACGATGGTGGTGGGCTGATCCCGGGGAAGCGATGAGCTGCTCTTACGGCCATCGAGTTGCATTCTGACCGGTCTCCCGTCCTTCCTTCGGTCCAGTTAATATACCCCTTCGGCCTTCTGTGCCCTTTGTTGCGGTACCTCTCCTGGCCCGGTAATCTTGGAGGGCCGGGTGCCAGTGTCTAGGCCTTTTTCAGCCTCAAAGGAGGTCGATGAGACCACCTGTCGGCTAACGTTGGGCAGGAAATTTGTGGCCTGATCGCTCCTTGCTGCTGCTGTTCGAGGATGGATAATGGACCAGACCAACCCCGGCTTCCAATTCTCATTCGACCGATATCTTCCGGCTGGTTCTTGATCCCTTCTCTCGAAGTGACGATGTACTGTGCTGGTTAGTAATGCCTGCCATCTTACTGCACCGAATTGCTGCCCGCTGCTAGTTTGCAATGGTCGGCTCAGGCTAACGGCTCCGCTTTTTTCTTGGTAATCGATGCCAAACATGGGGTACAAGACTGGGGTGCATTCGACGTCGGTCGGCTACACAAGTCTTCCCCACCGGCTAGAGCGAGACTAAAATGCACGGCGGCCATCGAGGGAGAAAAACTTTGCGAACGAAGTCACGATCAATTGTGTCGTGATGAGGCAGTTTGGTCGTAAATTCGTCAATGCTAATGCTACAATGTCGCCGTTATATTATATTCACACGCAACCACAATTCCGTGGCGTCAACCAGAAAGAAAAAAAGTATCCGAAGATTCCAGGGCCGAGTTCGGAATATCGGCAACCTCAAAAGCCCCGTTTGGCTGTCGCTAGTAGTAGGGATCAAGCCTCAATGGGTCCGAATCATCTCTCCCTTCTCCGTAAAGCACTTCACAAACGCCACCAATGGGTATATCCATCACTGCATCGGTCCCTGTACTCCAGTAATCTTTCCAATCCCATCCTTCATCTTGATAGTCCGCCTGGTCTTGATTTGAGATATTAAACTCGTACTCTTCCTCCCTTGGCATCTTGACTTGACTGCTAAACAACGTCTTGCTTTTCCGCTTCTTCTTCTTTCTCCGGCTCATTGAGCCCGCAACTTTCTCGATCGGTGAATAATTCTCCCCGCCGGTAGAAGGAGATGTAAGCCCGCCATCGGGGTGTATGCTTCGCTCCACAACATCATCCAAAGACTCCCATGTTTTCTGCTGATAAGCAGCACTACTACTCGATCGTCGAGAACGCGCGGGGGTAAGAAGTCCGCTGGACTCATACCCCTCACCTTGCATATCCACCCCTCTCAAAACCTTCCTATGCTTGCTTTCATCGATCTCAACGATAGCCATCTTTGCCACTTCATCCACAATGTTCTCCATTGATGTGAAGGGTTTCGTCATGTATTCTGTGTTGTAGGACGCTAGAGCCACGTAGATATATAGAATTATCGCAACTATATACGCCGGAACCGCCAATGACCACCATCGGTTGTAAAAGTAATGAATCCCGAGGTAGTGAAGGACCGGTGCCGGGAGGTATGACCATAATAGGTACACAGCTATTCAAGTAAGCGTTAGAATTGGCATACGACAGAACCAAAAGCTATAGCAGAGCAGAGCAACATACTGAATGCCAGCGTACTGGTAAGGTATAACACGAAGCCATAATACTCGTACGTGGGTACTTTCGGAGCAGCCCGTGGGGTCGATTGGGCAATCCGACTCGAATTCGCAGCTTCGCTATCTGAAGAATCCGGTGTAGCCGGACGAGAAGGCGTAAAGGGAGGCCGTAAAAGTGACGTCAGAGACGGAGACGGAGGCAATGGCTATGTTACACAGAATTAGCACATATCCGGTCGGAATTCGAGCTCATTTGGAGAGTGCAGGCGTACCGTAGGGGGTCGGTTGTAGAATGGCGGTAGGAGGGTCTGTGCCATCGGTGACTCGCTCGGACTCGGACTATCCTGCGAGGAGCTCGTAGAATCCGAGGAGACGGACGACGAACGGGATCTCGAACTCGAGAAGACCTTCGAGAACGGTGACCTGGGCCTGAAGCCTGGACCTCCAGCGGCTAAGGAGGTCCAGCTGCGACGACGATCGTCCATGGAGCTGAGTGTGTCGGGCATCGTAAAAGCTTCCCAGCCGATGGATCTATAGCCAAGTATTCGTATCTAGCTCCGTGGGATCATTTGGAGATGCCGGAGCGTCGAGAACCGCGGTCGCAGGTAGCCATTGTGGAGCAGTGCAGTGGAGTGAAGTAACGTAGCAATGTTCGTTGTGAAGTCGCGACGTTTCCAGTGCGGTACAAGTTCGCTTACGCCAACCGCAAACCAAGCACAACCAACAGCTAGTTCAGGGTAGCTTCGAACTCTACAGGTAACTCTCCCCCAAAAAAATAAAATATAAAATTCAAGAAAAATAAAAAAAATCTGCCAGGCCAGTATGGTATATACAGTACTATGTAGCATGCTGGCTAGCATTGTGCCGGCCTCCGTAGACTGGTGAGAAAAGCCTCCGGCTGGTTGGACCTCTCGGTGCGATATGGCCCGCGAGCAAGACATTCCAAGAATCTGATTTGATCAGTGGCAGCGAAAGGCGGGGCAGCTTTGACCGGAGAAACTTATAAAACAAAGATCGAAAAGGGTAGCCGAGAGTGGGCGGGATGCAGGCATCCTGGCCTGTCTGTCGGGCCTCCACGCCCCGAAGCTTGAGAACGAAGCTAGCAGCTGCAGCGTCTGCATGTATTTCGGTATGAATGGCTGAGTATATAGCTAGTGCATGTAGTGGTCTGTGGGCAGCTGGTCAAATTCTGCTTTTTCTTGACGATTCTTATAAAGCTCGAATACTCCCCAGCTCGGTTGGTTTTGGTGGTTTTAAACGCGGTGGCTGCAGAAGAAGAAGGAATTTTATATTCAAGCAATCGCAATTGAACTTACTGGAACTCACAGGCCGATTGCCTCTCCCAAGAAGCATATTTTCTCATTCGATCCAACTGTGGGGTCTTCTTCTGTTGGATTCAGACATCACGAACTATGGCAACACACGCTCAAAAGGTCGTCACGGGCTTGAGGACCAATTGGACCTTCAAGGAGACCGATTCGTCTGAGGAATGGCTCGAAACGGCCCAGTTTCCTACTAATATCCATCTTGATCTGATCAAGCATAACAAGTAAGTAATAGATTCGGTTTCTATACTTTGTTTTGTTTTTCCTCGCCAATTTGGTGCAGCGTCCTCAATTGAGTCCGCTTCAATGTCGCTTTATATATAAATGAGGATTTGAATTAATTCTAATTAATTCAACACTCTGATAGAATCCCAGATCCCTTCTTCGAGAGAAATGAGCTCAAGGTTGGCTGGGTTGCCGAAAAGTTCTGGACCTACAGAACTGTTTTCCAATCCCCAGATGCATCCGCCGCATCGTACCTCGCCTTCGACGGCTTGGATACATATGCCACCGTCTTTCTCAATGGCAAAGAAATTCTCAAGAGTGATAACATGTTCATTTCCCACCGGATTGATGTTTCAACACTACTTTCCAAAGACGGCGGCGAGAATGAACTGTTGATTCACTTTGAACCGGCCCTCGAGCGTGCGAAAGCGATCAGAGATGCCCATCCTGATCACTTCTGGAAATGCTGGAACGGCGACACAGCTCGATTGGCCGTCAGAAAAGCACAATATCACTTCGGGTGGGGTAAGTATCCAATTGAATCCCACCACCTTCGTCGTATTCCAATGAACAGCGGGTCCAAGATGCTTTTCGCAAGCTCGTTTAGCTTCCCTTGGAAAACCCACTAGCTAGCGAATACGAGGATTTTGTCAAGAATGAGCTGATTCTGATTGGTGATCTCACGCCCTCAAAGACTGGGGTGGCGTCTACATTACCTGTGGTCCATGGAGGGATATCCGACTGGAATCATACTCGGCCCGTCTTTCCGACCTTGTAGCCGCAGTCAGCCTTACTGACGACAACAAGCAAGCTACGGTAAAGGTAACAGCGCATGTCGACAGCCCCGCGGATGCAAATATCGCTGCGTCAGCCAGGGTTCTTGTTTCTATAACGGGATCAGGCGGCATATCCGGTTCGGCCATATCCTTGGAATCGACTGCAGGAGTTGAGGCTGACGGATCTTCCGTTGCCACATTTAAAATCGACGACCCCGCACTTTGGTGGCCTCATGGATACGGAGAGGCCAATCTATACACTGTAACCGCCCAACTTGTGGGACCTGATAATACTGTTATCGACATTGTTACCAAAAAGACCGGACTTCGAAGGGCCGAGGTCATCCAGGAGACAGACAAACATGGAAAGAGTTTCTACTTCAGAATCAACGGAGTGGACGTCTACTGCGGAGGCAGCGACTGGATCCCGGCCGACAATTTCACCCCTCGAGTAACTGAGGAAAAATACCGAGATTGGCTCGAGTTGATGGTTCATGGCAACCAAGCCATGATCAGAGTCTGGGGAGGAGGAATTTTCGAAGAAGATATCTTTTACGACCTCTGCGACGAGCTGGGCATCTTGGTCTGGCAGGACTTCCTTTTCGGCTGTGGTAATTACCCGGCATTCCCAGATATCCTAAAATCCGTCGAAATCGAAAGCAGGCAGAATGTAATTCGGCTCCGACACCACCCGTCTATCGTCATATATGCTGGAAACAACGAGGACTATCAACTCCAGGAATCGTTCGGGTTGACATATGACTATGAAGACAAAAATCCAGAAAATTGGCTTAAGACGAATTTCCCAGCACGTTATATCTATGAGAAGATTCTACCAGATATTATGGCGGAAGATGGCAATAGCGTCTTCTACCATCCTGGTAGCCCATGGGGTGATGGCAAGATTACTTCTGATAAGACCGTTGGCGATATGCACCAATGGAATGGTATGCAATATATACATAGCATATTTTCAATTTTTATAATTCGGACAATTAATTGACAGCTCCACTCCTTAGTCTGGCACGGAACCCAAGAAAAGTATCAGATTTTCGAGCACCTGGGCGGCCGATTCAATAGCGAGTTTGGCATGGAAGGCTTCCCTCACATCCAAACCATCGACGCTTTCTTATCCCCCAACTCCTCCGAAAGATACCAACAATCCTCAACCGTCGACTTCCATAACAAAGCGGACGGACACGAACGACGTATTGCAACTTACCTAGTCGAGAACTTTAGAACCGTCGAGGACTTCGAGGTAAACCAAATCACCAACATCAAACACCATCTTAAAAAAGATATTCCGAAATCTAACCGATAGTGCGTTTGCAAATGTGTTACTTTTAGGGATTCATCCATCTTTCACAATTGGTTCAATCGGAGGCCCTCGCTTATGGGTACCGGGGCTGGCGCCGACAGTGGGGAGATTCACGACGATGTGGTGGGGCCCTGGTCTGGCAACTAAACGACTGCTGGCCAGGCATATCCTGGGCCATTGTGGACTACTATCTACGCAAGAAACCAGCATACTACACCATCGCACGTGCACTACGGCCGCTGGGTGTGGGGATCCAACGAGAACATTGGGACTGGAGCGTCACCCACGCCAGGCCATTACCTAAAACGAAATGGGAAAGCTGGGTTACAAGTTCGAAACTCGAGGGAGTGAGGGGCAAAGTCGAGGTTCGGTTCATCTCGATTTCTACCGGAAAGGACGTGGCCGATCCTCTGGTCCAGGAAGATATCGAGATCGTCCCGAATGGAACCACGGATAAAGTTTTTACTGGAGAGGTGAACAATGTTGAACAGGAGCCTCACGTGCTGTCGATTACATTGTGGGTTGACGGCAAGGTTGCGGCGAGGGACGTGGACTGGCCTCAACCCCTCAAATATCACTCATTTGAGGACCGTGGCTTGAACGTTCGATTCGAATTACCTGAGAAAGCCGACGGCAAAAAGAGAGATGCACAAGGAAAGATTGTGATTACGGTTGAAAAGCCATTGAAGGGCCTGGTTTGGGAAGAAAGGACAGGTGTGAGGGTTAGCGATAGCGCCATCGACGTTGTCCCCGGCGAAGAGGTGGTGGTGGATGTATTTGGCCTCCTAAAAGGCGAAAAGGAGTTGTCTTGGAGATACTTGGGAATGTAAGCCGATGTGGCGAAAAGGAAAAATAGAAAGAGAAAGGAAAAAAGGCCACACCGACGAAACCAACCACCGCTATCGTATTTCACAGGATCTTCGTCATGGGCCCGGGATAAGTTTCGAGTATAAACGGGTTTACGGGTTTCGCTGGACGCTTCAATTAACCGAAAAAGAGGGTGTAGATTTTGCTGTACGAGGCGAGCTCTTCCCTGTTTATATCCAACATGCAGATGCGCCTAAGGAATTGGAGGAAGGCGGAAAAGGTCTTGTGTTTATCCTCGACAGGGATTCAAAGTTTCAATTATCCAGTCTTTCGATTCATGCTCTCGTGATCCTTAGAAAGAAGAAAAAGGTGTCTTTGTAATATCTGTAATAACCCCCCCTCACCTAGCAGAAGGACGAAAGAAGTGTGTGCGCATTTGGTAGTAAATGGTTGGCCAGAATAATTGGTGGAGAAATTCTTGAAGTCGGTTCTGAAAACAATTCGAGGTCAAACCACCAGCAGGCCAGGTTTCACTCCACCGCCCATATTGCGGCCATGTTCCATAGATGCATCATCCTTGAAGAGAGAAAAAACCGATGGGTTTTCTCGCATTCAGGAAAGTCGAACAGGTATTTTTATGTAAAAATATTTCTTGCCTTTTGATCCGGATTATTTTGGTTTCCCTTTTCAAACAGTTTTTCCATCCCGGCTGTCAGGTATATATTCCGAGCCGTGGTCTGTGTGCACAAAACCCGTCCGAGCCGCTGATAATCTGAATGCCTATACTCAAAGAGGAATCAAAGCCGGAAGACGGGGCGTGCATACATAGCAGCCGATACGTTTTGAAGTCTCGAATCGAATAATCCGGTCGTCCTTGGACATTTCGCAAAGAGGGGTCTGTTCGCAATCATATAACGGTGAAGCGAATATATGTTTCTGAGGTGGTGAAGCCATGGTAGTGGTGCATGCGGTTACGGTTAAAAAAAGGAAAGAAGGAAAAGAAAAGAAAAACGCCATAAGCACCGCTACGAAACATACTTATGCAACTTCTTATGGAGTTAAAGAGTTACAAATTGACTAGCCTTTGGGAACTATCGTCTTTCAGGGTCATACGATTCATAATCATAGTATAGTCCGCGATGGTGTGGGAAAATGCACGCAAGGTCTGATCACATCTCTAACGGCCTACCCAGACGGCCAATTGGAATTTCTGGCCGATACATCCAGAATACGGTGGACCCGGAATGGTGTGCTAAAACTTCAAGTCAGGTTCGGATTTTCGACTAACCCGCTTGCTAGCTTGCCACGGGTGTCATAATAAAAATATGATGCTCCTTCGGAATCGAAAACCTGGATAAAGAAGACAATAATTAATGTGATATGGACACTAGCCGAACTGGCATGCCGTTCAGACTAACGAGCTTAAGGCGCAGGAGGGTGTCGAGTTTGTGGCTTTAGGCTGCTTGGTCCGTTGAAAACATCCTGAAGGGCCATGTCAATGGGTTAGCGACGACACCTGATATGATGTCGGACCTGTCGATGGGGGATGTGGGGACTGACAGTTGCAGTACCATTGGCACCAATCCCGCTGCTTCTGGCTCTTGGGTGGGTGTTCGAGTGCATTGCATTGCGACCTGCAGAGAAAGCGCTCAGACCCTCGAAGACACCCTTCTAGAAAAAGCTGAGAAGGTGGAACCATGCGTAATCCAGGCAATCTTTCCGCGCTAGCTCTTACATTAATACAGGCCCCACCTGCAGCACCAGATATCGAAAGTCAAGTGCAGTATCGCACGAAAAAGAGGTAAAAGCCACCGGGATTCCGTTGGGGCGGACGCTGCATTGCATGTTAGCTAAGCCGTATGGCCGTCATGGAGGTCTGCAGTGGAAGATATAAAAAAAACACCGTCGGTGGGCAGAAAAGCTTCTCCTCCAGGTACTTCCCGGTACCTGATGTGGCTGCTACGATAGCCTCAATCTGATATAAAAGCTTGGTACCCAGCTAGTCTGCATGTACCTGATCGGAATTTTACAAGGTGTAGACCTGTAAAGTACCTGCTCGGTGTACTTCCATCCCTGCCTAAAATGTTGTTCACAGGACAAACGACCCCCGGATGGACATGGTTAACGAAGCCTTGTATATGCACCGCGAACTCGTTTCGAGGCCGGACGTTTAGGAACACCATCACGGCATATCCGTTAAAACAGAGGGAAAAGACAGAAAGAATGTAGACTGTAAAACTGGTTAGCCAGGGACAACTTCCCTGCAATTCCATATTCACGAGCACGTTTTATCAAATACGGTGTGGTTAACGACAAAAACCAAGCCGCTTCGACGGACCCGCTATGGTCACAAAACGTTAACCTAGCTCTGGCTTGCAATGAACCTGTAGCAAGGTGGCAGAAGACTTTCGACGATAGTCGTTACCAATCGGCCCATAGCCAGGCCTTCCTGAATAGTATACTATAATCTGATAAGAATAATAAATTAACTATTGAAACTCAACCGACAGGCGTCTGATGATTCGGAAAGAATGGCGCGGTTCCCAAGGAACCAAAGTTTCTGTCCTTACCGAGCCGTTTCGAAATCTCAATCTAACAGGGCCTTATCCCCAGAAATTTATGGAGTAAACCTGGGGTAGTTTTAGTACGAAGCGTCGAGGTACAACCAAGGGCCGGGCTGTGGGGCCATAGCCAGCCAGTCCAAAGGGTGATTCGCATTTGTGTGGATTGCATATTGCTGATAATGGTGTATGTAAGTTTGATGTATGTGTATCTGCATGATACCTTTCGGTCAAGGGACCGCCTATAACCTTGACATAGCCGGCTGCTATCCAACCACCTTTTACTTCCACTTCTAGCCCGCCAGCTCCAAGTTTTTTTCACACTTTACAATTTCAATAATTTTTGCAACCTCTTTTTCTTCGTTTCGATCTAAAACTTGACGCTCAGGACCTCTCCCTTCGTATTTATCTGTGCTGTGGTGCTCGGGTTTGTTCACTTTTGTAATCTAGGCTGGATAATTGTTTTTTAACCTCGGACTCCCTCCTTCCACTGCACCGTCGCATGTATTTTCAACTCCCAAAATCCTGACATTGGCGAAAGAGAGAAAAAAAGAGTAGTGGGCTAGAAAAAGAGAAAGAGAAATATACACTTGCAGGCTTAAAAAAGAGATGGACACTCATACTCGAATGGCTTCACCCTACCAAGTTCTGAATACACCTGTTTCCGCAGGACCTGGAATGGAATACCCACCGGACTTCGATGTTCGCCAACATCTTCAATACCAACAGCAGCAGCAGCAGCTCCATCAGTTGCAGCAGCATCAACAGCAGCAACATCAACATATTTTCCAGTCAAATGGAATAACCCCGATAAACACACAAGTGGTGTCAAAGGCACATGGGACGAGCATTTCGAGCTCCCAATCGCCCACAACAGCAATCAGTGGAGGAATCACTGGCAGTGGAGGTTCACACACTCCAACGACGCCCACGACATCTACGAAGAAGCCGCCAGTGGGGGCATGCATGTCCTGTAGAAAGAGGAAGGTACAGTGGAATTGCTGCCCGAAATTTTCACTTTTTTCTTCAATGGGAGCTCAGGAGCATAGACTGACGGAATTTCCGTTTTATCAGGTAAAATGCGATAACAAGAAGCCGTGCGGCCAATGTGTCGCTCACGATCGAGTCTACGATTGTCTATACGTGCAGCCGAGACAGCGAGTATATATCACCCAAAAGTGAGTGAACAGTAGTATTCTTATCCGCCAAAATTTCCTGGCTTGTTCTTGGTTTTTGCTTGTATCAGCCTCAGCATTTTATCATTTGCATTTGAACTTATCAGTCACGTCAGAAAGAGAGGCTCTTCAAAGCTGTTCTTTCCCCAGCTTTTTTTCTCCAGTCTCGTTGACCACGTTCCGCACTGTTTCTCTCCACTTGTTTTCCTCTGGTTGCGGAGAGAGTGAAAGAAAAAAACACTAAGCTCCTCTCGCGTCTTTGATTACTCTGCCCGATTTTCTTCTTTTTCATGGTTCAGTGGTTACTTCTAAATATCGTTGGTGGGTCGCTACTTTGCATTGGTCAAGAAGCCATTGCATGGGTCTTGGTGCAACCTTTAGCCTTTTTCGAGAATCGCCCTGTACCCAAGCACTTCGGACCAAGTAGCTCCGTCCGGTAGGCCTGGTCACGCTGCAGCTTCGGGAGGGCGTCCCGAAAGTTATTGGTCTGCCAGGCTCGTATCACCCCCACAAGCGTTGTCCGGTCCAAACTATCTCCACTTCTTCCCTTATCTTTCCTTGAAATGTGTTGACTACGGTCTTCCAGAGCATGAAAGATCAGCCAAGGTGGTGCTGGGTAAGGGCCTGCAAGACCATCACGAAGGGGTTAGAAAAACCTTTAGCTGTACCTGTCGCGAGGAAACGGCCTGATACTTGCAAAATCAAGATAATTCGGATAATTTTGATTCTTTCGCCTTTTACAACTGTCAAAATGCATCAATTCCCTCTAATATCGATGCGCCTTTTGATTTCATTCCTGCGATTACATTGCGAATATAAATATGCTTACGGTCTTGTTCAACAGATACACCAAGGAGTTGGAGGAACGAGTGTCCATGCTCGAGGGCTTGGTTAAACAGCATCTGCCAAACATAGACATCAATACTTTGGAGGGTTCAGCTTCGTCGCCATCTTCTCTATCTCAGCAATTATCCCTCAGGAGCGGGGCATACTCAGGTAACTCCGTGACAACCGATACCACGGACCCGGATTTGGGAGAGAAGACTCTTCCTGAAGAGACTCCCTTACATTGTGACGGATATGAGTGGGATGAGAAGCAAGTCTTTAATGAGATTGCTTCTGTTGTCGATGGAATGGCCTCTTTGTCCGTCGATGTCGACAAAGGCTCGTCTTATCTAGGAGCCTCGTCTGGAGCCGCTGTGTTCCGAATCGCCCGACAATTATCAAAGCGACAGGGAAGCTCCGTATCTGAGTCGTGGACTGGCCTGGACGTCGACTCTTGTAACTCGTCACCTTCGATACAAGGCCAAGGCTTTGGGATACCGAGGATGATGTCTTCTGGGGAGACTAATGGTACGGGCACTCCGCCTTCTCATGTCGCGGATGATTTGATCAAGTCGTACTTCACGTTCTTCCACAAATCATATCCGGTCCTACATGAACCTACCTTTCTTGCCCAGTATAAAGGTGTCTTGCCTCGGCCTGTTGATGGATCGTAAGTCAACTGGTCTTCTCCTTGAAGTTTTTTATACCCAATTTGTTAATTGTCTTTCCTAGATGGCCTTTGATTCTGAACATGATCTTTGCTATTGGATCCTGGACGAGCTCTACCACCCCTAATGAGCTCGACATTTACTACTATGAGCAAGCTAGGCATCACCTTACAGCCGATATTTTCGAGTCAGGACGGTTGGGCATGGTCCAAGCTTTGACCCTCATGGCAAACTATCTTCAAAAGAGAAACAAACCAAACTCTGGTCATATAATTATGGGGATTGCCATTCGTATGGCTCTCAGTCTTGGACTTCACAGGGAATTCCCGGACTGGAACGTTGCTCCTTTGCAGAAGGAGATCCGTAGGAGGGTATGGTGGAGTTTGTTCGTTCTCGATGCCGGTGCTTGCGTGACCCTTGGCCGCCCCGTAACATTCGGCGACGGGACACTCGGCGCGCTCAACGTCCGACTTCCTTTAAACGTTCAAGACGAGGTAGGTTAAAACAAACTCCCCATAGCAGATTTCCCCCTTAGCCCACCCGCACAGTTATACCATTGTCGAAAACTTTGCATTGATAGATTTCTTAAAGCTCATTACGTCCGCACAGGATTTCCCCGCTTCTGCTGCCATGATTCCAACTCCTTGCAACGAACCCACACCTTACAGCTGCTTGATCGCTCAGGCTACATTTGCCAAGGTGGCGGTTAAGATTCATTCTCGATTATTGGCTGGTAGTCTGTCTTCGTATGAAGAAATCCAACCATTTGACGAAATGATAAACCGATGGGCAGCTTCGTTGCCAACTTATCTAGCTGTTGACGAATCTCCCAGCGAACCGGCATGGTTAGCTTTACCAAGAGGGATCTTTTGGTGGAGAGCCCGGGATTTGAGACTCATTCTCTATCGACAGCTCTTTTTCAACCTTGTCATGGAAGGAAAAGGCGGAAAGCGAGGCTCGGTTGCTGGAGAGAGCAAAGATAGCAAACTCTCCGAGAAAACGAACGAGAAGGTTATCAATATTTGCAGAGAAGTTGCGAAACAATCCATCAATGGGATCCATAACTTTTATAAAACTCAGCCTCACAGCCAAGGTGGCACTTGGTATGTGGTATACTTCATCTTCTCTGCAGTTTTCATTCCACTAGTATCGCTGCTGGCGGATCCTCTTGAAGAAACCGATGCATCAGGTTCAGAAAGCGCCAATGCAAAGGACTGCAAGGAGCAAATCGATAAGGTTCTATGGGTCATGCACGCGGCAAAGTCTGTCATCCCAGCAGCTGGACGATGCATTGATGCCATTAACTCCCTGCTCTCCCCGTTGACCCAATTCAAGGACGTCGGAAAAGCTCAGGCCAATGGTCAAGAGGACAGTGCTATGACATCCATTCAAGATGGCGAAACTACCATCCATAGCAATGGGTTATTTAATGCCGACGCCGGGCACCCAAATCCTCGCTCGACCCTTTCAGTCATCAATGAGCATCCTCAAGCTCAATATAACAACGGAAATTATGATTTCCTAGAACAAGCAAACTTTGACTTCTGGTTGAATGGCGGAATGGTTAACAGCGTCGACCCAAACGCTGCTAACAACCCCGTTAGCCCTTTCAATCCAAATATGGCTCCGTCGACATATGTACCTCAACAAGGCCAGATTACATGGCAAAACGGTGACGTAGTCGGCAGCATGAGGTCGAGTTGGTCGGAGTCCTATTGGTAAAACGCCTCGACTCTGTGCCTATATATATTCACTATCCTCTATTCCTTCTTTTCACTTCATTGTACTATATTATTATATTTTGTAACTCCGGTTCCGTTACCTGTCATTCCTTATCTGGTGTCTTTGTACAAAAATATTGTTCTCTTGCTTCTGATTACGGTCTGCATCTTTCTTTGGTGGAAATCTTTTGGAACAGGCGAAAGGGACTGGCCTTCACTGTTTGGAACAAAAAAGCATATATTGATTCGACATTCCTTTTTATATATTTTTACTTTTTTTCTTCCTTCCTTCCTTCCTTCGTCCTTTCTTCGGCATGCATACCTTTCTCAGTATCCACAAACTTGGGCGTTATCCATGCGTTTGAACATCTTTTCTCTTACAAGTTTGGTTCTTACTCGCTGTTTACCCCGCCTGCTAGCTGGTATTTTTTTGGCTTCAGTAGGAAAAATTTCCTTATTTTTGTCTGTGTACGTACGTTGCGTTCTTATTCGTTCTGTACATTATATCTTTTCTTTCGGTATATTTTTTTTTGCAGATTTTTCTGTATATATCCAGACTGTTGACAAGTGTCCTTTTATCGGAGCGATGTGAAGTATATGAAGTACAAATATCTTGAGTATGAACATTTCCAGGAGACGGCGGTCCTCTTAGCCACATATATCGCTGTTGAAGCTTTACTTGTGATAATTACGTAAGTCTAGACGCGTTGGATCCATGGGATCGATACAATTCGTAATTGATCATGTATGTTTCGCGGGAGGTGCCGATTGATAGAACTATAGCTAGACCAAGTGTGGTTCAGATGTATACATATATCTCTCGAGTTGCTCTGAAGTAGTTTGCTGGCACCATGGAATTTTCAATTCGATTCGTAATGGTATTCTCGCCGTGCCCAAGGCTTTGCATGAGGGTTTCATGAACTCCTAAGCTTCGAGGAATTTTGGGAACTGACTACGCTTTTGGCTACAATAAGCCTGGCCGTTCTACTAATCCAATCGATTGCACGCGAGGAGAAGCCGGACGGGATACCATCTTACGCGGCCATGACGAAAGACCATTGATCCAGATCAAGATTCCCAAGCCATTCAGACCCCTCCCAACGCAAAAGCAAGGGGCACATAACGTTGTGTAACCAACCCAAAAAGGGTCGATTTCGTGTACCACGTGATGAATGGAGATACCGTTTTCAGGCCTTCCCGAAACCCGGGCGAAATAACTCCCCGAACGAGTGTATAAAAAATCGAGTGAACCCCCAAGGAATGCCCCTTCCAAGGAAAAAGCTAAGCATTTGGATCTGCAGGATCGAGAGCTTAGCTTTAATCAAGCTAGCTCCATTTTACCACAAAATCAACGCTTTTCTTCCCGATACCTCCCCATAGAACCAACGGAGGAAGAAACGGAAAAAAATTGGAAAGGAGGGCTTAGAAATTTAAGAGAAATGAAAATAATAATAGTGGGCACCGGCATCTCCGGCCTAACAACCTACCACTTCCTCCACCGCTTCCTAACCCCGCTCTTCCCCGCATCAACCCTCCAAATCGATGCCTACGAATCCTACAAATCCCCCTCCGTAGGGATCGGTGGAACGCTAGGTCTCGCCCCTAATGGTCTCTACACCATAAAACTAATCTCACCGGATGCACACGCCGCAATCCTCTCCTCCGGTTTTCCTTGCGCAAAATTCGAGTTTAGGAATTCGGCGGGGAAGGTGTTGGGGTTGATGTCCTCCGGTTCGCCGGAGAGGTATCCTGGTACCGGCGGGGAGGTGATGCACTCCCGTGCCGCGATATATGGTGAGATATTGAAGGTTCTAGAGGAGCAGGGGGCTAGGATACACTATGGGAAGACGGTAAAGGGGGTGGTTAGTATGGAAAGTGGAGTGGAGGTTACGTTTGAAGGTGGAGAGGTCGTGATGGCGGATTTGGTTATTGGCGCAGATGGGATTAAGAGTACGGTTCGGAGGGCGGCATTCCCGGGCATCGAGGCGCGATTTGAGTATGCCCCTCCTATACCTCCCTGACCTCCCTTTGAACAAGAGCTTTAACGATTTAATATAGAGGACTAGTCGGAGTCGGCAGTGTAATACCATACAGCGCAGTCCCAAGTAGCGAACATCCAAAAGAAATCCCCTACGACTATAAAAACACAAAATACTCCCCAACAGTAATGACCTTCGGCAGCAACGGCTTCTTCGGGTACTCGCCGGTAAACTCAAAGACCGCTGACGAAGGTCGCTACCAATGGTGGAGCACCGCCGAGTCCACAAGCGAAGACAGAGATCTCCCCATCGAGGAAATCGAAAAACAGTTGTTGGAAAGACATAAAGACTGGGTCAATCCGCAGGGCGAGAAGGTAATCGATAGCATTATTCGGTGCGTATCACCCGCTATTTCTTTGGAAATATATCAGAGGTACTAATATTGGATACAGATTCGCAATCCAACAGCATAAAGACAGTGCAGATACAGACCGATCCAAGCGCATTCTAGTGCTACCGAATTACTACATGCAAGTGATGGAGCGGTACCACAGCGAAGACGGAAGAATCCTCTTGACAGGTGACTCCGCACACGGTAAGTAGCTGCCTAAACACAAATCAAAACCCTTCACCTACTAATATTTATGTATATGTCAGTCATGCCCCCACACTCGGGCCAAGGAGTCTCACTCGCCGCCGAGGACGGTTACGTATACGCCCGACTTTTGGCCCACGAAATACAGCGAACAAAAGCAGTCGAGTCAAACGATTACAAAACCGCGTTAACAAACGCCGGAAAATACTACACGGAAATGAGAAAACCCCGAAACGACAAAATAATGGCTATTGCAGCCAGATCAGGAAATATGAAGCGCAATCTCAGCTGGTGGGAGGAAAAGTGGAGGGATTTCTTTTTTGGGTGTTTCCGTAAGTCTAATAGGTCCCCATTTCCATACAAAGAGTCTTTTTGACATGGTGTGATATTGATGCTCTGGTTTGTAGTAAGATTTGCTCCAGAGAGCATCCACGATGGGACATTCGGGTACAAAGTCGACGAGGAGGTTGACAAGTTTCTAAAAACAAAGCCGTGAAGGACCCTGATTTCAACTCAAATTTCGGGTTAAAAACATAACATTTCCATCTCTGCTCTACTGATACCTACACTCCTCTCTAATATAATCCGAGCATTCATGTAGCTAACATACCATAATATAATATCCAATATCCATGCTTTCGTGACCCTATACTCCCAAACAACGCACAAAATACAACAATCCGCGTTGAAACATCTGCCGGGCCCCTTCCTCGAGGAAGCCTTAATATATTAACTCACTTCCATCCCAATTCGTATATAACTCATCCCCTTCACCCATAAACAAACATCTCAAGCCCTACATGTATACAGTTATGAGCTGTAAAGAGAATAATTCCCACGCATTCAGCCCCATAGGCCCAAACACAAACACATGGCATCCCAGACCCCCAAGAGGCCTTCCACAAGTACCATATACGAACGGTATCAAATAACCATGTCCCACGCCTCAAATTAACCACCCAGGTACTACCAAATATAATAACCAGGCCAAAATCCGAGTAAAACCTACCCCCAAAATGCTGCCCCTCCTCCCCATAATCCTCCTCCTAACCACCCCCCTCCTCCCGCAAGCGACAGCCTACTACCACCTCGGCACCCGCAGCAAACGCAACGAATGGTTCGAAAACTACCCCTCCTACGCCGCCGGCAGCAGAATCTCAGACACAAGGGACATCTCAAAATGCATCCTCTACACCAACACCAAAGACCGCGGCGGCGTCAACGCAGTCACGATCTATAACCAACCGGGACTGGGCACCAGCGCCCCCGTATTCGCCTTCTACGAGGATACCGTCTGCGGAGCCGCGCAGGGGAGATCCGGCGGCCGTGGTACCGGTGCCTGGAAGAGTAAATTCCCCGCCGCGAAACCGATCTACGTTGCCGTTTTGGATAAATCTGGTACTGCGGAGGGGGTGGATGGGGTTTGGTTGATCAATTTGTTACAGGGCTTGGGTCGCGAACCGACGTTTAAAACTATGAAGGCGTTGGATTATGAGGCTGAAATGCAACCTGGTGGGCTTCTGGCTGGCACGGAGAATGATCCGGCGCGGGTTATATATAAGTGGAATACCAAGACTGGTGTTAGGGAAGCGCAGTATATCACTGGTGCGGTTACGAAGCTCGAAGAGCCGGGCGGGATCATTGAACAATTAACGACTAGTTCGAATATGTACATGGCCCTCAGGGACCTGACGGAGAGAGCCCTACGTCCAGGGTCGGAGAATATCCCTAACCCGTTGCCAGAGTACTTTAGAAAAGTAGTAAACGGAGAGATAGCAGAAGGGTTAACCGCCCCCTTCCTAGGGGAGGATATAAATAGTCCCACCGACATCAGAAGGAAGAAAATTGAAAGCAGGAGGAGAAGCAGGAAACAAAGGATAGAGAATCCTCAGGGATTGAACAATTTAATGTCAGCTATCGAAAGAGAACAAGATGCCGAAGTGAGCGATACTTCTGCACAAATAGACTTCGAAGATTTCCTCGAGAGCATGAGCGACGACGAACAAAATCCGGAAGAACGAAATCCAGAAGAACAAATTCCAGAAGAACAAATCCCCGTGAGTCGGAATAACGCACAGCTAGCAGACATCCCCACTACGGGAATCATAGAAGAGATCTTAATGGAAAAGGAAACCCAAGCACCAGTGCAGGAAATCCCAATCGAACAAGAAGAAGAAGTACCAACCTACCCAGAACAAACCCAAGAAGAACCCCAAATCCAACAAACCGGCGAACAAGAAGACTACGGCGACCTCTACATGGACGTAATGGACGCCAACATCCCACCAGACAGGGGATTCGAAGAAGAATTTGACGCCGGATACGAAACCCCAGACGAACAAAGACTAGTAAAAGCAAAGGGACCAGCCGAACCCCCCGACGTCGACGCCCGCGCCCGCGCCTTCCAAAGATTCATGAACTTTGTAGAGTCAAAACGGCAAGAAGATGCAGAAAATTTCCCAATTCCGGTAAACGAAGAAGGAGACTTAAGTAATACAGTCACTCCGGTTACCCTGAGAATACGACCCGATAGTGTAAGCATAATACCAAACTCAGAGGCTCAACAGGTCAACAACGTTCCTGCGAACCGACCTCCACGGAATAACCAACTCGGCCCCCAGGACGCTATCGTCATATCGTCAGGTGCATCAGCAGAAGGGGAACAAGAAAACCGCGGAGACGCCATGGAGGAAGAAGTAGTAGAAGTAGTAAACCAAGCTCAAACAGAAAAAATCCCACCCCAAGAAGACGCAATCGAAGAAGAGGAACCACCCCAAAGCCCTCAAGGCCTCCGAGAGACCCTCCAGCTGCAAAACCTACTCCCTCCAAACCAAGACGATTCTCAAATCGATAGAATCTCCGCAGTAGACGCAATCCAAGAAGAAGATAATGACGTAGAAGAAATCCAACAACCCCAACAACCCCGCCGTCAATCCGGGGACGTCTTCCTCTCCGGCTACCTCTCCCCGCAAGCGAGAACCTGGGAAAGCATGGAATCTGCCCGCTCTTCCCGCTTTCAAGATATGCTGCGTGCCTTCCAACCCGAAACCTGGGTCCGACAATCCATGTCGACAACAGGCAGACCGCCACCGCCATGGAGTAGATCTAGACACTCGGAACAATCCCTCCCAGCCGCATCACTAGACGACATTGAAAACCCGCAGCCTGAAGCCTCAGCTTCAAACGCAAATGATCAAGCGGCTTTGGAAAATCTGATAGAAATAGAAGATCAGTTACCGGGAGAACGGTCGTTCGAAGATTATCAAGCATTCGTACCGGGGAGGAGACGGGGCTCCCCTAACCAGTCCTCTTAAAAATGTAGATTTAAATCATATATATATACGCGGAATAGAAGGATTAAAGGGATCTAGTATCAAAGAAATTAATCTTTTCACCAAGAGGCGAAGTAAATTCAAGACCAACCCTGTAAGCTTCCCACCAATCCACTTTATTACCGCGAAGCACCCCACAATCGCTTCAACAATAACACCCCCAACTTCATTTGTATACAAAAAAGCTACCCGGATAATATATTACATGAGAAGAAGGGAGGAGAAATGGGCAGAAGAGGCCAAAGACACGCCATGGCCAAGGGAAGAAGAAGAGAAAGGAAAAGGAAGCAGGAGGGACCCACAAAAATAGAAACAAAAAGTAGGAAGGAGGGATATAAAAGCCATCAAAACCTGGGAAGCCTATATACTTGGTGTTTCAATAGTAGTAGTAAAGAGACTTCAAAAAATATTATCTCTATTCCGGAAAGAAACAAAAAAAGAAGCTTCAGAAAAAAGGGATAGGCGCGCTAGCTATCGTGACGCTTTATGCCCATACATAAATGTGATAGAAGAAAGGGGTGGGGTAAGGGAGAATAGAGTAAAGAGAAGAATCGGAGGGTAGAAGAAAAACCCGAAGAAGGAAGGTGGGGAATCAGGGTACATAAGAAGAGGCATTACAGATTACCATAGAAAGAAGAAATATTAAGAAAAGCCAGCAGGAGAAAATCGATCGATCATCACCTCGTATAAACCTTAACAACTCCATCGCCGCCACCGCTGACGACCCAACGGCCATCGGCAGACCAAACAACGACACAAGCGCCCTCTTCACGCATAAGTCTATGGGCCGGAAGCTCTTGAATACAAGCTCGCTTCTCCAGATCCCAAAACCTAAGTGACCCATCGTGGGCAGCAGATACCAGCATCTTCAACTCGGTCTGCAAGGCGAGCGACGAAATGGACGCAGGATGTGCGAGCATGTTGTATGTGCATTGTCCTAGAGACCCCATTAGTAAAAATAAACCACCTATTCCAAGAAAATCGTGAACATACCAGAATTTGCATCATAAAACCGAACGAATCGATCTTCTGTACCGGCAATAACAACACCAGTAACCCCATCACGGCCGCCACCAGTAGCTCCACCACCAACAGCCTCCTCCTCAACACCTTCTTTCGGATCAACGTCGCTGAGTCCCAAGGTAGTCGCAACAACAGTATTAACACCCGTAGCCGGTGTCCCATCATACGACTCTAGCGAACTCATCCCAACCAACTCCTCACCAGTATGGCTATCATAGATCAAGATGCTCGCATCGTTCCAAGCAACGATGAAAGTCTCACCGGTAGGCGATAGCGGAGTAATAGCCGTTGGCGAGGCCCCACCGTCGCGAACAATCGTAGTAACCAAGTGAGATGAAAATTCGTTGGCGGGATTGAGGAAGTTCGATTGAGTGCTTCGTACGCTACTATGCGCCGACTTGACAGGCGGGGAAACAGTCCAGATCTTTACGGTGCCGTCAGCAGATCCGCTGACAACCGTAATTCGATCATCCAATCGGCTAAGCGGTAGAACACAGACAGCCCAGACAGCATCAGTGTGACCAACGAGCGTAGCCCGAGCGTCTACCTGACCCTTCTGCCAAACTTTCACTGTAGTATCGGCGCTACCAGAGAAGATCCAGCCCTCGCAGTCATTGCTAAGGCCACCAGACAGACTAGCAGTATGAGAAGATGCCAAAGAAGTGACCATCGCAGTATGACCTCTGTGAGTAAATGTGCAAGCAACATCAACGTCTGACATCCCTGGATTCAAATATCCGCCGGGAATAGTCCATCTCTTGATAACGCCATCATCTCCACCACTGGCAATCTCCGGCTCAATAGCTGATCCACCACCAGTAAAAGTGATAGCCCTAACAACATCTAAATGCCCTCTCAATTGAAACTTGACTTTATGATTAGTCCCCGGTTCTTGTTTCAAAGCACTAAGGGCAGCTTCTTGCGATAGCCGTCGGCGAGTAATCGACTTTCTCCGAGAGGAACCCTGTGGGGCAGGTTGCTGTTGCTCAGCGGCAGCAGGTACGGGTGCGGGCTGCGGCTTTTCCTCCTCAAAATCCCACGCATCGTCCATAGATTCCGTAGAAGAAGGAGCGGCCTTGTTCCTACCAATCCTACGAAGAGAGATACGTCCGGTATCAGCTGAATCTAGCGGCTCGCCAAGGGCGTCGTTCTTATATGTCACTTTCTCGACAATTTCGTCCGAAAGTGGGGCGTCAGTGACGGTGTTCTGAGCCTCAGAAGGAGCCTGCTTGGCTATAACATGGTTTTGTCGGTTTTCATGGGCGTGAGAGTGCGGTAAATTCGTATTATTCGGTTGAGAAGTTTGATGTGGTAATGCTACAGGAGGAGAGGGGAGGATCGAAACGGGTGCAGGGTGCAAAGACCTCGAGAAAGCGACTCCATTCCCCGTTGGGTGTGCTTCGGGGAACTTCTGTATCTGCTGGGATGGCAGCTGGTGTGGAAACTGTGGGATAGACAAAATCTGTTGTTCCGTGGAGAGCGGTGCACCAGTAACCAGATCTATGGGAGGGTTGGGAGGAGGTGGGTGATTCGGAGGAAGGAGGAGGTAGGTAATCTCCTTGAGACATTCATCGAGATAATGCCTACTCTTTTTCCTCGCCTCCTCTGACCGTAGGGAGATCTGAGGTATCTCAGGAATAATATTTTTCAGCTGGTCTACTCCCACCAACCAAATTTTATTAGCAAACACCATCATCAAAACGAAAGAAGACACCCATTACCTTCAGAATCCTCGGACACCGCTCCGTTGACCTTCGCATTCTTCGATCTACGCCAGACAAAGTCGCCCATTAGCCACACATCCATCCCAAAACCCCCTCCAACCCTCGACGATATCTAAAAAGGGAAAGCATACCTCTCCTGCTTCAGCGCCGACTCTAGCATCTTGACCCTTTTAAGGTATCCCTGCTGCAGTCTCTTAGCCGCCGAACTCTCCCCCTCCAGCTTCGCAATGCGAGCTCTCATCTCAGCCCTCTCGATCTCCCATTGATTCCGTTCGCGTTCGTGACGATGCCATTCAGTTTGGAGGAAACGCATGACACCTATATAGCCCGCCACCTGTGCCTCAAACGAGGACACAGTAGCTCAAATAGTCAGCACTTCATATCCACACAAAAAAAACCCTCCCAAGCTCTTGTAGATGAGAAAAAAAGCTTCGAAAGAAGCTACCCCAAGCTCCATCGCGATAAACCCCTCCAGGGCCACAGAATGGCAAAATCCACTTGCCTTGTAAAGTGTACTCAGTCCCCGTCGGCTGACCAGGGTGAATACCAGCCGGAGCACCAACACCCTGTGCCCCTCCTCCATCACCTGCGCCGCCGGCGTTATGCGACTGCCAAGCCATTGTATATGAATTTAAAGTCGATAAATAGAACCAGGAAGGGTATCAACAGGCTAGATATTCGATATTTTTTGGGTTTTCGAAGGGGTGGTAGTGGTAGTGGTGGTAGGTTTGGTTCGTTATCGTGCTCGGGTGTCGTGAGAGAAGGGAGAAAGGCCTGTGCAAGCTGATCCGTTTGCAGGGGACAGAACAGGACAAGCCAGATAGGGAAACACAGAGAGAGAACGAGGACTTCGGTGTAAGATCGTGACGGTCGTGAAAAGGGAAGGGAAGCCGGGTATTTCGATGAAAGGTAAGGAGTATCCCAAGAACGCGATGATTGGTAGACGGTATGAAAGATAGTGGGTAACAGGTTGGTTTGGGGGCGATGGTTCTGGTTCTTTCGAAAGGCGGTGGGATGGCTTTGGGAGGTTGTTGAGGTTGTGTATCGATAAAAAGGGAGCTGTGGCTTCTTGTTACCTAGTTCGCAGGCACGTTTGGTTTTTGCGTTGTTCGCCTAATGCGACCCCCCGGAAATGTAAAATATCGACCTTGCTCCCCAGCAGGAGTTACGTAACCACGGTCTGATAGTACAAGTACTCAGTTTTAAAAAGATACTATTCAAAAGGACCTTCTTTTCAACTAAGACAAAGATATCGGGAAAGAAACCACTAACCAAAAGCTTCAGATGTTAGTCCGTACTCGCACTCTTGAAGCTTACAGTGCAGGCACGGCTCCAGTATTGTTGCAGATATTGCGTTGTTCAAATTGCTCGATTCGATTCTCCTATAAAAAACATCACGAGCGTCACTTCTACGGCCTCAAATATGCAACCGCTCGATATAAACATCATTGTATCAGTAGACAGATAGTATAATACTACAGCAGGGACCATGACAGAGTGCAGCATAAAGCCCATCTTTGAATTCAATTCGTCACATATACATAGCCATATGCACACTAACTACCCTAAAAGAACTCTTAATACAATATCCCTCTAACAGCCAAAATACATCCAGTGAACAGTCCAAAGTCCGACTACAGTAAAAACTCCATGTATTCCTAATACAGAAAGGATCAAGAAGAACAGCAAAAACGCCCGAAACACACTAAAGCAACTGCATTTGCACAGAAGAAGAAGAGACAAGCCATCGATGCCCATAGAAAGCCAAAGCCCGGAAACAAATTCTTTTCAGATCAATTTTCTTTTTTTTCTTTTTCAAATTTTCGATCAAATCAGTCACCCATCCTCCGTTCCATCCCAATGCTCTAATGCCATGTTGTATGGAGTGGGCAAAAGCAAACTTGAAGAGCGCGAGTGTTGAACAATAAAAAGAACAAGGTGTCGAAAGGGGAAAGCCGTCATCAGCTGAATGGATTACAAGGTAAATATGCATGTCCTAGAATAGAGAATGGAAAAAAGGGAGAATGAACGAGAATAAAAAACAAAAAAAGCAAGGGGTAGGAAATACCCATCCACATCATCATATCATCATAATCCTTCCCGCATGAAATCGAAGCCAAAAAAAAAGAGAGAGAAAATAATACAAAAAGGTCAGAACAGAAGGACCGACCACCACTACACCATCCACTTCTACACTTACCCCCTCCACCCACAAAACTATCCCACAAAACTATCTCACAAAAGGCCGCAGAGGTCTAGGTGTACCACGAACTTCCATAGTATTCCTACATCTCAGGAGTCTGGCCGTTTCCTCTATCGATCTCCTCAACTCGGTGTCCAGGCTCTGGAGTGCCATTCGCACTATCGATATGGGTATTCAGAACCCCGTCCTCAATCGCATTCTGGTCCAAAACAAAATTGTCCCCACCCATAGTCGACTCGATATCCTTCAATCCGTCATTGAAAGTTTGGAGGCTACCGGGGGATAACGCCGCAATCCAATTATCCAAAGCACTTCCATCTTGGAAGTTAAAGTTATCCATAGGGCCCATATCGAATTGTGCAATATCGTCAGCATGGCCCGCGAGGTTCTCAACATTTTGCTGAAGCTCCTTTAAACTCTGATCGACGGCGGCTTGATGTTCTTCCAAACTCCTGAGCTCTTGATCCGTTGGAACAGCAGGGACAGGAGTACTGCTCAACCCGCTACCCAAAGCGAGCATTCCCTGGTTGTTCCTGACAAGTGCGCTACTAGGGATCGAGATCTTTCCAGGGGTAGCAGACGGCGTAACCGAAGGGTGACGAATAGATGGTTCCTTCTCAGTGGGCGTATCCAACTCTTGAAGGCGATCCATATCCTGCAAACGGCCATCCCCATCAGAGGCATCAAAATCCGGAACAACCTTGCGAGCATTAGCATTACTCCGCCCATCTTCTATGAGGTAGCGTGTTCGCTTAGTCGGGCGGGCGTTAGCCAACTCCGTTGTGGGGTGTTTGCCGAACGCCGGGATGACCGAATTGTTAGGTTGAGGCATCATTCCATTCTGGTTCATGCCGTCAATGTTCTTATTATAGACGGAGGCTAGGAACTGCAAAATATTAGATATCGACATTTCGTGGCGATCGTGCATTTCTTGGAACGCAGTAGCTTGCTTAGTCAGTTGCTGGTGTTCTTGTCGAAGGCGGGTGATCGCTGTCGAAATCAGGCTTTGTTGACTCTTAAGTTCATTAAGCTGAGAAACGATATGGTCGACAACAGCATGTATTCCGTTGTAAGGCTGCGCCGGTCCACTTGGTTTGATATTGGTAACATGGGAAGGCCCCCCCGGTTGCGAAGGATTTGGGGGTGGGTAGAACTCCTGCTTGCTCGTTCCAGAGGGCGTATCTTCGATCAGTCGAGGAACGTTACCATTACCTCGGTCGTTTTCATAATGATCATCATCGCTAATGATATCATCGTCGCTCTCCTCCTTAACATTCTCGAGCTTCTTGCCACTTGAGCTCTTAGACTTCCTCCCCGCCTTCGGTTTCTCAATCAAGAAAAGCATATCCGGGTGCCCGCGTTTAAAATATTTGTGTTCGTATTCAAGCCGGGCCTTCTGTCCATCCATCGAAGCTTTTAACGATCCGTCCGTCATTCCGACCTTCTTGTGGAAATTATACATGTTGAGCTGTCGCACGAACGAGGCGAAATTGTTATGCTTGAAGACTCCCGGGATAAGTTCCTTAGAGAACCTATCTTCGTCAAGAACAATGAAGGAATCTCCATCGTCAGACCAACGAATGATATCGTAATTGTTTTCGTCGTTCACAAATCTATATATGGAAGGGTGATCACGTCAGCATCCATACACTTCCACTCACCACTGCCCTAAAGCACGAAAAGCAAACGCAAACGCAAACGCAAAGGTCTGTAAGACACATAGAATAATCTAGAAACCCATAAAAGGCTTTACTAGATATATAAAACCTAGGGGGAAGGAACAAGGGCAACACATACGTAGCAACTTTCTCCACAAATGGTGGAAGTTTACTCTTCTTTTTCGACTTCGCGTCCGAAATCCTCTTCTCCAAATCCTGGTCCACGGGATATCCCTCATCAGCCGCTCCAAAATCCTCCGTCTGCTGAGCCGGCGCACCCCCATCAAGGTACGAATTCCCGAACCCGTTCCCAGGCATCCCAAAGGGCGCCTGTTGGATATAGGGAACCATTTGGCCACTTTGGAAGGGACCTTGATTAAGGTTTTGATTGATCATGCCGAAATTCATGTCCTGGATTCCGGGAGCGGCATATGGGTCGGCTTCGAAGCTTGGTTGGTCTGATTGGATATCCGCGAACCCTCGCTTACGGGGATTCATCGTATGTAACATTAACTCTTCCGAAGGAAGATTCCTTGCGGCTAAGCTTTTTTGTCTTTTTTATTTCCTTTTTTTAAATTTCCGCCGATGCGATAGAGAAGGTAGTGATCGGCCAGGAGGAGGATAGGAAAAAGCCGGTGTCGCCTAGTTAGACGCGGAAAAATATAGGAGAATCCAACTGTTGCTCAAAAAGAGATGCCGGAAGAATATATTCAATGCTAGGTCGATTGGTCGATGCGAGAAAGAGAAGAGGAAGCAAGAAAGAGAAAGCAAAATATAAAAAACCACAACAGTTGAAATATATAAGGCCTGTATCCTTGAAGGTAGTCATGATGGGTGAACAAGTTAGCCTGGTGATGCGTAGAAGCTACCGTCAAGCAAGGGAAGGGTACGGAACGAGAGAAGACGATGGATTGGACTTTGTACACGTTACATGTAACTAGAGTCGTACCTAGATTGGATAAAGCGCCCGGAAAGAAGAAAAAGAAGATGAAGGAGCGCCGAAGGGTCTTTGATAGAACTCTCTGGGTGCTGGGGGCACAAGTCCGGAAGGGTATATGATATCGGCAGCACTGTTGGAACTTTTCTCGCCAGGCTAGGTTCTTTCCTCGGCGCTTGTGGGTACAAGTGATATACTGCACTGTACACCAGAGCTAGTAGTATAAACAATCAGGCGTTTTGGAATGTTTCGATATGGTATCGTGAGGCGGAACTGTAAGGATCGATAACAGCCTAATGGTAAGGGAAACGAATTCAATGTCTATAAAAGAAAAAAATTTAGCGGGGTTCCTCGTGGTTGATTTGTCCGTCGGACGGGGGAAGCCCGTAGCAGTTGCGCCTTTTACTGGTATGCAGAAGGGGGGTGGGACATGTCAGCACCCCCCATCGCCAATAGTAGGCGGCTGTTACCCGCGCAGGGGAAGATAGCGGATGGGTTTCTTTCGACACACACCTCTGTACTGCTTGGGAGCTCGTAGCGGCCAATGGCGAAAAATGAAGTAGGCCGGAGGATCCGCGACAGCTGAGAAACGGGTTCGTATCGGGTATATATGCGTCGGGAAGCTAGGACTCGGGTGGCGCACTGGTATCTGCGATGGATGCACGCTCGATGAGAAGGGTTAGGACGGAATTAGTCGATGGAGATGAGGATGACTTGGGAAGCGGTCGCAATCTGAAAATTCCAAAAGTGGTGACGTTTGAGCTTCGGCTTCAACAACAGCTCGATATTAGTGCCAGCCAAAAGAGGTGATATTTCACTGTCAAACACGTCAAACGCAACACTCGCAACACGCCATAAAATCCAACATAGGCCAACGGAAGAAACTCAGTTTCAACATCACTCGATCCATCCATCTTATATACACCCCCCCCTCGCATTTATACATATACATACACCGCCCTCGAACTTCCCAACGCCGCCATCCGTGATAATGCGAGCATTACATACCCTACGCCCGCGCTGAGTAAGTTTCTTCACGTATATCACAGATAACCGGTCATATCAGTTCAAGCTCACCGGCCTCGTAAACAAGGCGCACATAGTCCCCGAAGAAGGCTGACAACCAAGGGATGGAAACTCCCATGCAAAGGATAAACAAATACCCCGCTCTGCCCTATCCAAGGTGCACCATTCGAACAATCCTCAAAAATGGCCTAGTCTAGTCAGCAGGCCTGAAGGCCGTTTGAAAGAAGAAACAAACCAAAATAAATAAATAAACAAGCTCGGATCTGCGTTATCGATTAACAATGGCTGCCCCGCTTGCCCGGTCAGGCCCACGTCAGTTTCAGTCGACCCACTTCTACGCGATGATCATCGATGAGCTTGCGGAAGGATCCCCCTGTAAAGAGAATAAGGAAGTTGAGGCATGGATGAGCGGCACACAATTGTGCACTGCAACTCTAACCATTGCCTCGGAACAGCCCACCAAGATCAACAGCAACCGCCAGTATGCATACCTCTTGGAATACACAGCACAGCCTCCGCGAGCACTCCAACCCCACCTCACAAGTCCGCCCACCCATAATCATCATGGCCAAGCAGCCAAGGTATATCAGCCAGGAACGCGAAGTCCGATAGTCGACGGTGACAATTAAGACAAATTAATAATCAAACAAGTCAAGGATCATGCGTCGGCACCCCCAGCGTACATGTCACAGTAACTTCGTATTCGGATTCACAAATCGGAATGGCTCCAAGAAGAATAGAAAAACTGAAGCCCAATGCTCAACATTAGGACACAAAACTCCCCGTGTGTCCAGTCACCTGCCTCCCAGGCGACGGCCACATGCATTGCCACGTATCTCGCCCTTCTGCCACTTCCTCGATCAGGCCTGAAGAGCATATGATCGCCACCTCCATGCCTGCCACGGTAGGCCTTGGCTCACATCATGTATACTGCAATTGATTATCAATTTCTATTAATATAAGAATCTATAATACAAATACTTATTAGACTCCGCGAAGAATAATGGGATAGGAAAACGACCTCGGTGGTGTTTTCACAAGAAAACAAAAAAAGAATTTCACATGATTTGCTAACTTGGCCCCTTACATCCCATTCCCTCTTTCTAAAGCTGTCGCCCTGTATTTTTTATCTTGATTGCTACAAGTTTGTATTTTACAAGGCAAGATGTGAAGAGGGCTGCTATCAACTAGCGCCTGGGAGGCTAGCTATCAACAGTAACCAGGCGAAAGTGTCAAAGGAATACATAGCACAGTAAGGTCGGCGGCTTATAGTCATAATTCATTCATGACTCCTCCAACGTTACTGCTATGCCTAGATCTCTTGAACCTCACATGTAAACCCGCCGGAAGCCGACCCACCGGCACGAACCATATCACAGTTTGATCACGGGCTCAAACCGAAATGTTTATATTGTAGTCACCGGATTTTCTAGCTCTACGTTATGTTTTACGCGTGCACATAATAAAATTTCCACTTGGAAAAAGATTTCATTTCGTCATAGACTAACCTACAAAGCCTTTGAAAAGGAGATAAAACAGGAGAGAGGAGGGAGTTAAAAGGCTCTTTGTCGAGGATAGTGGTCTGAGTAATGTAGAATGGAAGGTAGGATTAACATGACGAATGCGTGTCAATTTCTTCCAAGCGGTGGTTCAAATTAATAAATGAAAAAAAGAGTAAAAAAGGATAACACAGACCCCCCCATATATAAACTCCTTTTATCATGAAAGAAGAAACAAGTTGGCATGATTCATAAACGACGAGACAAAGGAAATAATAGAAAACAAGGAAAGCGATGTACAATTCCGATTAGAATTTTATCATTTTTGAGAGCAGAAAGAAAAAATATTAGGGAAAGGAGACTGAAAAGGTTTAGTTGACAAAAAACTTTTATGGGATTGGCGTAATCGTTTAGTCGACTTCCTCAACAGTTGGGCCATCGTCACCACCAGCGTGGGGAGCACCACCAGCGGCACCTGGCATGCCACCGGGAGGAGCGCCACCAGCACCGTAGAACTTCATCATGATTGGGTTGGCAACACCCTCGAGTTCCTTCTGCTTGCTCTCGAACTCGTCCTTGGTGGCAGTGGTGTTGTTGTCGAGCCATTCGACGGTCTCGTCGATAGCCTTCTTGAGGGTCTCCTTGTCGGCAGCGTCAAGCTTCTCTTGGGCAGCTGGCTCGGAGAGGGTGTTGCGGAGAGAGTAAGCATAGCTTTCAAGTTGGTTCTTGGCCTGGATACGACCGGCTTCGGCTTCATCCTCAGCCTTGTACTTCTCAGCCTCAGCCAACATGCGCTCGATTTCCTCCTTGGACAGACGACCCTTGTCGTTGGTGATGACAATCTTGTTTGTCTTACCAGTTCCCTTCTCGACGGCAGAGACGTTGATGATACCGTTGGCGTCAACATCGAAGGTGACCTCGATTTGTGGAACACCACGAGGGGCAGGTGGGATACCGGTAAGTTCGAACTTTCCGAGAAGGTTGTTGTCCTTGGTGCGAGCACGCTCACCCTCGTAAACCTGGATCAAGACACCTGGCTGGTTGTCGGAGAAGGTGGAGAAGATCTCGGACTTCTTGGTTGGGATAGTGCTGTTACGCTTGATGAGGGCAGTCATGACACCACCAGCGGTTTCGATACCAATGGAGAGAGGAGCAACGTCGAGAAGGAGGATCTCCTGGGTCTTGGAGGAGGTGTCTCCAGAGAGAATGGCGGCCTGGACGGCAGCACCGTAGGCGACGGCCTCGTCGGGGTTGATGGACTTGTTTGGCTCCTTTCCGTTGAAGAAGTCGGAGACCATCTTCTGGACCTTGGGGATACGGGTGGAACCACCGACCAAGACGATTTCGTGGACAGAGGACTTGTCAATCTTGGAGTCTCGGAGGACACGCTCGACGGGTTCCATGGTGGAACGGAAGAGGTCCTGGCAGAGTTCCTCGAAACGGGCACGAGTGATGGAGGTGTAGAAATCAACACCCTCATAGAGAGAGTCGATCTCAATGGAGGTCTGGGCAGAGGAAGAAAGAGTTCTCTTCGCACGCTCGCAGGCGGTTCGGAGACGACGGAGAGCACGGGCGTTGGAGGTCAAGTCCTTCTTGTGCTTCCTCTTGAATTCTTGAACAAAGTGGTTGACGAGACGGTTGTCGAAGTCCTCACCACCCAAGTGAGTGTCACCAGCGGTGGCCTTGACTTCGAAGATACCCTCTTCGATGGTCAAGAGAGAGACATCGAAGGTACCACCACCGAGATCGAAGATGAGGACGTTTCGCTCACCCTCAGCCTTCTTGTCCAAACCGTAAGCAATGGCAGCGGCAGTTGGCTCGTTGATGATACGGAGGACGTTGAGACCGGCGATGAGACCGGCGTCCTTGGTAGCCTGACGTTGAGAGTCGTTGAAGTAGGCTGGAACAGTGATGACAGCGTTGTTGACGGTGCCACCAAGGTAAGATTCAGCGGTTTCACGCATCTTTGTCAAGACCATGGAGGAGATTTCTTCTGGAGTGAAGGTCTTTTCCTCGCCCTTGAACTCGACTTGGATGATTGGCTTGCCACCCTTGTCGATGATCTTGAATGGGAAATGCTTCATGTCGGACTGAACCTCAGCGTCAGCGAACTTGCGACCGATTAATCGCTTGGCGTCGAAGACGGTATTGTGAGGGTTCATGGCGACTTGATTCTTGGCAGAATCACCAATCAGACGTTCGGTGTCTGTGAAGGCAACCTATTATCACAACATCATGTTAGTATATGTTTTTTTTTTCTTATTCCCACAATGAGTTGTTGAGGTATGGAAGGAGGGGAACGGATGGTGGGGTAGAAGCGAGCTGCCCCACTACCACCACCACCACCATTGACCGATTGGTGGTAAGAGAGAGAGGAAAAAGGAATGGATAGACTTACGAATGATGGTGTGGTTCTGTTACCCTGGTCATTGGCAATGATTTCAATTCTGTCGTCACGGAAGACACCCACGCAGGAGTAGGTGGTTCCCAAATCGATACCGACAGCTGGAGCCATCTTGAATGTGTGTATGAGATGAGGATGAAGTTAAAAGAGGTCTAGAAGATGTCGAAGGGTTGGTTCTTTGATTAGCAAGCTGGAAGCAACAAAAGAACACGGGAAAAAAGAAATGGGTATCTCTTAAAACAAAAGGAATCGATGATAATGAACAAGATGAGATGGAAAAGGAGGAAGAAGAGGAGCTGAGAAGTGAATCGAGCTTCTTTCTAGTTGAGGCCTTTGTTGGTCTTGTTTGGTGATGATGCACAAGCAAGCAACAGGTAGATGTGAGATGGAGAGGTGTGATGTAAAAGTGAAGGAGGAAGAAGAGGAAGAGGAAGAAAGAGGAGGTAGATTTATATAACGGTATTTTGAGACGCTAAACAGCTTCCTTTCTTTCTTTTTTTTCCGTTTCTTTTCTTTTCTTCTCTTTTCTTAGACACTTACCTGGCTGATGATTCCTTGACGGACGATGGAAGAGTAAGATTGGGAGACAGACAGACGGAGGGGGATAATAAGAGCGAGGTAAGAGCGAGGTGGTTGTGGATGGTTCTCGATGCTTCCTTTGTTGGCCTTTTTAATTCTTGTGCTCAGAAAAAAAGGCTGGCAGAATTTTTCGGAGCTGTCGTTCGATGTGGTTCTGCGGGATTCCAAGCTCATACATCATAATTCGCTGTTACCCCACCAATCACGTGACCACGCTAACCACTAACCGCCGCCAGCATTATACAATACTAATATTATAGTGGCACAGAGCTCACGCAAGGCTGCGCATCCATCCTGCATACAGAGTACATAACCTCAGTAGTGAAGATGCACGTTAGTCAGTAACTCGGAAGGATTCAGATCCTAGGTTTCTATTACATATCACTGGCGTAAGGACTTGGATAGTGGATAGAGTTAGGACAGGCGGGTAATCTCCCATACCTGATCTCTCTCCTTCAGCTTAGTCATCACGTTTCGCATACAAAGAACAGCTCGCCACCCCTGTCGTTGTCGTCGAAACCAAAAAAAATAATCAACACACCCCCTCCAAAAATGCAACAGCCTTAACCACCCCGCTTAGTGTTGCCCAAGACGGTCTGCATCTGATCACGATACCACCTGGAGACCCCCTTCTCCCTCTTTGCGTTACACCAGACAGCCCCATCGACCATGGCCACATGTATGCATCGATGCTTATCCAAATGGGGTAATTTCCCATAAAACACCAAACAAATAAATATAATATCATATAATATAATGTCCCTCGAAGACCGCATCGCCACCCTCGCCCTCCAAACCTTCTCCTCCCTCCCCCCAAAATGCAAACCCCGATCCCAAGAATGGATCCCCCTCTCCGCCATAGTTCTCCAAACCTTCGATAACAATAACGACAACGGCGTCTGCAACCTCCATCTAGCATCCCTAGCAACCGGCTCAAAATGCATCCCCACCACAACCCTCCCCAAATCAACAGGCCTCATCCTCCACGACTCCCACTCCGAAATCCTCGCCCTGAGAGCACTAAACCACTTCCTCCTCCAAGACGCCCGCCGCATCCTCACAGACCCGGAATACACATCCCCATATCTAATCTACAACAATAACAACACCAACAACCCCCCCTTCACAATCAACCAATCCCTCAAAATCCACCTCTTCTCAACCGAACCCCCCTGCGGCGACGCAAGCATGGAATTCATCATTTCCGCCCAGGAGGACCCAACCCCCTGGTCACCCCCCTTCCCACCCACAAACCCCCAAAATACCCTCCCCGGCCGCTCCTACTTCTCCACCCTCTCCATCGTCCGTCGAAAACCCTCCCGCCCAGACGCACCCCCAACCCTCTCAAAATCCTGTACCGACAAAATAACCCTCAAACAATTCACCTCCATCCTATCCTCCCCATCCTCCCTCATCATCTCCCCCAAAAATGCATACATAACCACCTTCACAGTACCCTACAATAAATACAATCCACACGGGTACGCAAGAGCCTTCACTCCAGAAGGGCGACTCTCCAAGATCCCCATACATAACAGCAAAGACGAAGAAGACGAATACAAATTCTCCCAAATCACCCCCACCCCTCTCCCCCCTTCCTTCCCCTTCGAACATAAATACCCATTCTCAAAACCTCCCCCTCAAGAAACATCCATAAAAGCCTCAAACCTCTCCGCAGTCTATATTAACCATCTAACCCCAATAACAGAAGTCCTAATCTCAGGTGTAAAGCAAGGTAACGCCCAACTCTCGCCGGGCGATAGAAAAGGCAGCGTCGTCTGTCGAAAGAAGGCGTGGATGCTGTTACGGCAGGTAACCGATCTCTTACCAGAACAGTATAATGATTTAAAGGATAAAGTAGAGAGTTGTGGCAGTTACAGAGAATTAAAGGATATAGACCTATACCAGACCCAAAGAAGAAGGGAAATGAAACGTCTTGTTACGGATGCACTAAATGGATGGGAAAGAAATATTGGGGATGATGACTGGGGGATTTAATTGACGATAGATCTGTACATTTATACCACCGTGTGATACCCAATTGTCTAAAAGAATAATAAGATACAGGGAGAATAACAACAAGGATAATATTATACACCGAACCGCCTGCCATACGCGCCAAAGGATATCTCCTCCCAAACTCCAGTAACAAATAATAAAACTACAGTGTCGAGTCCAATACCCGCTTACACTCCTTTACAAGCACCCGATCGACTTGCCCCCTCAACCTCAGCGCAGCAACGAACTTATCGAACTCCTGCCGAAGGGAGGGCGCCTTTAGGGTCTTCTTGTTCTGCCGACAAAACCGTATCAAACAGTCGTGTAAATGGTGATTACTCCGTGGTCTATCCTTCCAGTCAGTAACCAGTCAAGAATCATCGGCAACAAGAAACACCTACCCCTCAACGGCGACATGGCCGCCCCACAGCTTCAAAAATTCTCGCCCAGCAGAGGAGAAACCCGAGGCATCAATTTTCTACCGACACAATTAGCTTCCCCGCCGCCCCACTTCGTCATTCCCCAAAAATAAGTACCAGTACATACCTCATTAACTTTCGCCGCCACCCACCCCTCATCAATCTCATCCCCACTCTCACTAACCTCGTCCCCAGCCACCACCCTCTCCCCCGTCAAAAACCTCACATAGCCTTTCCCGTCTTCCCTCCCAGCAACAACACACCTCCTCTTCTCCTTCTCCACAATCCCAAAACTTAACTCCGGCACAATCTGCATCTTCCTCAACATCCTCCCAGGCGCATTCATCAACTTCCTCTCCGCCTCCGGCACGGCAACCCCTCTAGCCCACGTCGTATCCCCCTTCAAATACTCCTCCAGATTAAACGCCCTATCCCCCAACCCCTTCGGTCTGATCCACAAAAACTTTCTATCATTGTTCCCGGGAGGTTGTGAGAACCGTCTACCCTCTTCAACAGCGGGCTCCACCAGAATCTTTACATGATCCTTGTGCTTAGCGTATGCTTCCAAGGAACACGTAAAGTACGTGTGTGTATGCAAAAGGTGGAACCTCAATCTATCGAGGCTCTGGAATGTGGTATTTTGGCATATGACACAAGTATACGCATTCCCCTGGTAATTGAACACGTAGAGCTTGTTGTTCAAATTCACCGTCGAGGTATAGGAATTCTTATGCGCATCCTTGTCGTCGAAGTTTTTCACGTGGCCGCGGAAGGTATAGTCGATACGGATCTGTTTGCGACGCTTAGAAGGTAGATTCGTATTCGACATACGTTGCTGCCGCTGTTCCTTCTTCTTCTTCTCCCCGTCGTTTTTGACAATTCGGTAGTTGATATCTTTGTTCCACCGGAGGCCGATCTTGAGTTTTGGGGACTCCGAGTCAGGATCTAGATCACTCCCACCGGCCTTTACCGTCGTCACAACCCCTTTGTCTAATCCATCATTGCAAACCAAGTTTTCATCAAGTCGTAAACAGGCTTCGTAATAACCTTCTTCTCCTCCCGTATCCCCTCTTAACCCAATCCGACAGCTTACTTCATACCCCGAAGAGGCAAACCTTTTCCCACTGGCATCTTCAATCGCAAATGACGATAGCGGGATCATAAAAGGCCGTTTTGTGCCAAACACCTGTTGATCCGTAGCATCCGAATCGGTCCTTGAGACATTGACCTTTACCGCTTCCGTCGCTCGTAGTAGCTCGCGTTTGCCCTGCCCCTCCTCTTGCGGTCTAGACCGGGAACTAGTCTTCCAAGAACTTAAGCTAGCCGATGGCATTGCAAACAACCTCATCTCGCATTCGCATGAATCATGGTCAATCCAGCCCTTCGGAAACCCGCTACGAAATTAATTAGCATCGTCCCGATGGAAACTTCGATATGAATGAAACTAACCTGACAACCTCAACATTCACCCCAAATACAACGTCATCATCAAACTCCGGAACAACCCCCAACCTCCTCACAATCTCACTCATCTTCCTGGTCCTTCCATCCCGGTTCCAGTACCTCCTGCTCACCCTCCTCCCTTCATTCTCTGCCTTCAACAACCTTGCCTGGTCGTTTAGGATTCTAGATATATTCCTCTCCAAAAACACTTTTTGCGCATATTTTGCAAAAAGGTTGTACAGGAGTAGGTTACCCTGATACGCATCAGACAGCGTAAGTGGAGGCAAAGAATTCGATGGAAACGTAGTATTAGTGTTGTTATTGCTATTACCGCCAGCAGAGCGAGGCTGATAACCGCTGGTGTTGTTGTTGTTGTTGTTGTTGGTTCTACGCTTGAGCAGCGAAGTCGATACCCGAAGTCTGGTCCCGACGGCGTTCTGGATCCCAGAGGTTCTGGATCTCATCGATCCGGGGCGGACGTAGGTCGGTTCGTTCTTTCGCCTCATTTTGGCTCTGTGTTCCCTTTCTTTTCTTCTTTCTTTGAAACAAGAGAGGTGGGAATACAGACGGGACAGCTGTCAAAGCTAGCTAGTCCGTCACGTAAATTTGACCCTGGGCTTCGATTCCAGTTGGGTTTGGGCTTGGGCAATCAGGCAGCTTAACCTTGACCTCAAATTGTATGAAGCAGCAACACCCACCAACCTGATGTGCAGATGTGGACACGTGATAATTTACCTATCACCTTCACAAAACTATATCCCACCATTAGTAGATGTAATGATTCTCGAAAGGACTAGAAGTAACTTACCTTGATTGCCTGCATTTCCATCATGGGCATTGGTGGATGCATTCGATGGTTGTGGATTGAATAGATGCAAGAGGTGGTGGTGGTCAGGAATGTTTGGTTGATGTTCTGGACTGGGGCGGATTAGGCAAGCCTGGTCAATATGCAACAATTTCCAACAGCGGACAGCGACCTCAACGCCCATTTACATTTACATTATATTAAAATTTTATATCGATCTGCTCAAGTAGATTCACGATCATATCAAATTGAACATTCTTTATATATCTATAATTTGAAATTCAATTGTGTATATAATAGTAGACAGCCAGATCTTCGGCGTCCAGAACGAAAGAAAGAAGCCTCGAATACATATGATCGGGCAGACATATCGCCAGTTCATCTCATGTCGTAAATATAAATAGCAATCAAAAACGAAAAGAGAAGGCAAGAGACGAAAAAAACTATAAATCCAACGCTATGTAAACATCTTCCATAAAAAAAGAGCGGGTCGAAATGGAGTATAAAAAATGCCAACCGAAAAAACGCCTGATAGAATGAATATACTCCCGACCTCAATATCACAGAGTGTCGTATATATATAAAGGGTATAAAAAGCAGGAAGGGGTATCTTATATAAGAGAGGAGGGGGGTTAGGGGGAGTGTTAGGAGATACTATTGCTCCTCCCCTTCCCCAGGCCCCGCGCAGCCTCCCTCGTCGCCTCCCTCGCAGCCTCCCTCGCAGCGAACGGAATCGTCGGCGATGACGGTCTCCTCGGCCCGTGAAAGAACCTAGCAACCTTTGCCGGCCTCGTCAAGCCAACTGCCGGCTGGCCATGGCTCCTACTCCCCTCAACCCCAACTTCTTTCCCAACCGCCTCCCTCAACTCCACATCCGATGCTCTCTCTTCAATGATATAAAAACTCCTCTCGACAGTGATATCAGTCAGCGAGTCATTCCTCCTCTCCATCCTCCTAATCCCTTCTTCCCTCTCAATCTCCTCCCTCGACCCCAACTCCACATACTCCGTCCCCCCACCCCTCTCAACCGTCGCATCAGCAGAGTAACTCACAAACTTCGCGGGGCCCTTATATATATTATTCCTCTCAAAGATACTAATCCCAAACCCCGTGGACCTAGACCCAACTCTGGACCTACTACTCGACTTCCCCTGCAAGCTAGCCTGATACCGTTGCCTCCACCTCTTAGCAACCCGTATCATAGTCTGATTCAACGCAGGAAGACAGGTAATAATCGCCGCCAACGAACTCTCCATAATCCCCCAGAAAGCCACAGCAGTAGCATTCCACGTCAAATCGAACGAATTCACCATGATGGAATAAAACAAAAACACCCGAATGGCCGTGAACACCATCGTGAACACCCCCAATATCAACAAGAAGATGAGATTACACTTCTTCCCCGGGGCGAGCGGTAATCTGGCCAGTATCAACAGTGGCGGAAAGATTGTTAAGGCGTCGAGGATTATATGTCCCGCTATTAATCCCGCGTACGCTGCTAGGGATTTGGCACTGATGCATGTGCCGTCGTATTTATGTTGCAACTTGAATGTCTTTGAGATCGGTGTGCCGCATTCGAATATCTGAACCATCACGCAGGCGAGGAGGAAGGCGTAAGAAAGGCCCAAGACGGTGCGAAGGTAAATTTTTTGACCGCGAGATTGGAGATGCGCCAACCGCAGGAGGAGGTGCAGGATCGAGCAGCGGCAGAGATGGAGGGCGCAGTACCAGAATATGGCGTGAAGGAATTGCATCTGATATATGGTTAGTTGGTATACTAACCACCATCGAATGCATCGCAATAACTTACCTTCAGATAACCGTGAATATCCGACATCGCCAGGTCATAGATATGAAATCCCAGCCCCATCCTCACGGCTATAAAACCACATTAGCATCAAAACCAATCGATGTATAAAGAATATTTAAACTTACCAACCAAATTAACAACATTGAACGCACAATAAAACAACTATCAAAAATCAGCCAAAGCCCCCGAATCCAATACAAAAATATATTAAAAGGAAACCTACAAAGGCAACAAGCATAACCCAATCATCCATCCCAAAAGCCCCACGGCTCCGAACCCATAACCTCAACAGCACCACCGCCGTCGAAATAACACACAAAATAATCCCGGCAACCAAACAATAAAACGTATTATTCGGCGGATCGTATCGCGGGTCGATTTCCTGCGGGAACACAAAATCTTGTGGGAATTTTTGGAACAGTCGGAGTATCGGCAGCAAAGCTTCCCTGTCTTCGGGCGTCTGGCGGTGAGGAATGTTCAAAACGTTCCCCATCTTGCCCTAACAGTACTGCAGTGATAATAACAAAATAACAAACAAAAAGGAAAATAGGAGGAAAGCCCTCGTGTCGTGTATACCAAAGGCCGAATGATTTCCAGTTATAAGTCGAATAATATCCAAGTGTTCGTATATTTATTTCTTTCATATAAATTCGTAGTTGTATGTCTTGTATTGTCCTTCTCGAAATATCGATATATTATAGGCCGAAAAAAGGTAGTGTCTTCCAAAAGTCTGGTTCTTGAAAGAAAAAAAAGCAAACCCTCCCCCCTTCCTCCATAGCATGGCTTAAGCTTTCATCCCTCTCTAGCACATCTTCTAGTTCAGGTAGATCTTATATCACCCGGATTCGGTATAAAATGTCGGAAGATGGGGGCAAAAAAATCCAGGAAAACCACCCAACGTCGGAAACCAAGTATCGAAAAGCGTAAATGTCGAATAAATATTTATAAAAAAAAGAAGAGCCTCACTATAATTCTGTGATATTATACCTGCATCCAACAGAAACTAGTGATTTAAAAAAGGGACGGCCGTAAATGAAAAAGGAATGAGGAAAAATTCAGAAATCCAACCTTCCGCATTATTCATCAAAGGGGGGGGGATAATAATGGGGTTTTGTATCAAAAAGAAGTCCCCCAGGCTACCAGCAGATAGAAAATTCCTGCAGCTGCATAGGCTTGCAAGTTGCCCCATCCTTCGATTTCAAAATGTGGGCACCTCCCTTCCCGCTGGTTAGGATCCGAGTTGCCCATGATCAGAGTGGAGTTGCTGAGTGGGAAAAAAGGACTGAGCGGTACCCCGGTGGGGCGGTCTAAACCAATTATGTCTCCGCAAGGAGGTGGAAGTAAGGTTAGTCCCTGTAACACGAACTCAAAAAAAGGTCACTGAAGTATTCGAGACGACCGCCCAGCTCCAGGCCCATGGGTAAGGAAAAAACTTCAGGTGAATGGATTAATACGATCGGCCCCATTCCTTACGAAAGGATTTGCACGATAGGGAAAAAAGTCTTAACTACGGCTCGGTTGGAGGATTGAATCATGGGCTTCGGGCAATAGACCCGATACGGCGACCTGGTGGATCTTGCATGCTCCAACAACCGCACCGAGGAAAAAAAATCAAAACGAAGTCGAAGCCACCGAAGACTTTTGTGGGTCCATTCTAGATCTACAGAATGCCCAGGACTAAATAAACAAACAAAAAAAACTTTAAGAAGGTATGAACTTGTCTCACAATGAAGTCCCAGGAATATTTCGTTTCAACATCCGCCAAGCACCTTTCGATTGGCGCGAGATTTGATAGGCGTTCAATAAGATCTGATGTATATATACCTTACCTAAACACCTCCCTCATCCAGTTGCAGCACAGCGCCGACACTGGCACGGCAAACGAAAAGTAAAAGAACTCCCTTGCATGAGCATGAGAGCATGCATGACGAAAAGAAAAAAAGGCACTCAAAGCCAAGACCAAGGAACGGAAGAGAGAAAAATCAACCAGCAGCGGCAAAAACAATTTATTCCTTTTCAGCAGCCGTCTTCTTTTCCTTTCCTCGAACTTCGAACGAGCAGGAAGAGTATCAAGTTGGGGTTGAGGTTTTTCAACAATTTGCACGTGGAAATGCAATCTTCCTGGGGTGGCTGAACCGGCCGGCCGTACGCACCCAAACAGGCAGCAGGTGGGTAAACGCACCCGCGCACGGTCTCAGGGACGAAGACATGGAAATATATAACGAGTAAGTGCTCGCGCAGAAGATGGTGCACTATGCATGTGAGCCGTGATGTATTATGCACCTACATATACGAAAGCTGAAGACTTAGCTGGCTTACGTACTTGACTCGTCCAATGGCTTGCTGCGGGGGCGTAAGGCTTTCGCATATGTCGAAACCATTGCTGCGCCAGAAACATGTTCAACAAAACTTCGAATATTCACTATCACGAGGACCCGAACCGGCGGTCCCAGCTGTAGCTCGATAAGAAACTTCGTGAGTTCACCGGTCTTGGCTCGTCTCGACGGATATGCAGGGTATCATGGGTTCAGAAACGGTTCCTGAGCTCTCCCATTGAAGCTTTCGAATTTCTAATACCAGCCCAACGTAGCCAACGGCTATGTCCCGAAGCGGTAGATAGGACTTATACGTTAAACACAACTCCACAATATCCAACAGTCCCCATATCCCCATATATGTAATATAACATCCCCAGACCGTTTACAGATTTCACATTCCCCCGCGTTCCACATCAAGCTAGCCAGCCAAAGGAAACGGCCCCAATTCTCCATACCCCAGAAAAATAGAAAAGGGAAAGAAAGAGGAGAGCGAAAAAGATGTTACATACTACGTAAAATGAGGGGTTTCAAATGTCCCCCAAGTTCCCCAGACTATTATCGTTCGCGTACCTCGCCTAGGCATGTGAGGCCGACTAACATTCACCATCTTATCGAAAACGGCTTCGAGGCTCTGCAACCGAAGCCTAATGTACTCTCCAATGGTTGCCCCAAAATCTGACTAATCTTCAAACATTCTTACAAATTCCTGCCTTAGGTTTCTACAATCCGAACCGCAATACCGACGAAATGAAACGGCTCTCAAGTCGGGGAAGCTCGTGAACGAGGGTTCGAAATTAGACCTCGTATTCGAGTAAAACATTTAAAATACTCACACTCTCCCACTCAGACATGTGCAAGTTAGCCGCCCGTTCGAGCCCTAGGCAGAAAGCTACCCGAGCCGCGAAAACAATCCATAAGAGCTATTAATATTTGATATGATCGAATCGAACTATTAAAATAGTTGAGCCCCAATTATCTTGTAAACCATGGTACCAAATGGTAGCAACTATAGGCTGGTCGACTTCGAGGTAGTCCTGGTGTCCAGATATATAGCAAATGTCATGAAAGGATGAGGCCACAAGCCAAGTCCACAACGATAAAAACTGGTTTAAAATGTTACATATCGTATGATAACTATAGTATCGTTTCCGTAGCTGGCTCAAGCTCCAGACCTACCCTGCACTTGCCGTAGTCCCGCTCTATCCTTACCATAGTCTAGTCCCATTGCTCGAGACTAGCCAGAAGCTGAGGTGCACGAGACCTCAACACCACGTTGAACCCAAAAACAACACAAAACCCGGCTGTAACACCAACGCATCCCGATTGGTCCAAGGCCCCTGATCCCTGTCCGTCCGCTCTTCGCGTAAAATCCATTTCCAGTTTCCACTGCGACAAATTTTCTTCGATATCAATCAACCTTGAAAAAAAAAGTTATCTTCAAAAACCACCATCGCCATCTACCGTCTACGACACCCCCACTAACCCGGATATACCCCCCAATCCGGGTCGCATACACTCAATCCACCTAAGTTTAGCAAGATAGAGTGAGATAAAAGAGGTATTCACAATGTCGGCAGTCCTGAAATCCGTCACGGACGCCCGCTCCACAAAGTCCAAAGAAGAGTCCACAGACTCTACAAATGGCATCGACAAGAAGTTCCGTCAGAGGGTACTAATCCTCTCCTCGCGGGGTGTCACATACCGGTACTTCCCCCCATAACCTCAATATAACAAAGAAACAAGAAAGAAATACTAACAAAAGGGAAAAAAGACAGCGCCACCTCCTCCAAGACCTCACCTCCCTCCTCCCACACAGTCGCAAAGACTCAAAACTCGACACAAAGTCCAAACTCCACCAACTAAACGAACTAGCAGACCTCTACAACTGCAACAACATCCTCTTCTTCGAAGCCCGCAAGCGCGAGGATCTGTACATGTGGATGTCAAAACCCCCCAACGGTCCCACCGTCAAATTCCACGTTCAAAATCTGCACACCATGGAGGAATTACACTTTTCGGGTAACTGCTTGAAGGGTAGCAGGCCGCTGTTGAGCTTCGATAAGACCTTCGAGAGTAAGCCCTATTTAACCGTGGTGAAGGAGTTGATGCAGCAGACCTTCGGCGTACCAAAGGGTGCGAGGAAGAGTAAACCCTTCGTGGACCACGTAATGAGCTTCACCGTCGCCGACGGAAAAATCTGGATCCGATGCTACCAAATCTGCGAAGCGGAACTCGGGAAGAAGGATGCAATGGAAACCGAAGAGGACGAAGAAAATAAGAAGAAGGCAGCAAAGAAAGTCGGACGCTCGGAGACGGAAATCAGTTTACTAGAAATCGGACCTAGACTGGTTTTGACCCCGATCATCATCCAGGAAGGCTCCTTCGGCGGTCCCATCATCTACGAAAACAAGGAGTACGTTTCGCCCAACGTCTTGAGGGCAGAATACCGCAACAGGAGGGCCCAGAAATTCAACGTTCGAAGCGCACAAAAGGTCGGCAGGGAGATCAAGAAGAAGGCCCTACGGCTCGACAAACACCGCGTCGGAGGCGGTGGAGGAAAGGACTGGGAAGAATTACAAGCCGGTCTGAAGGATTTATTCCAGGATGATGACTAGAGAAAACCTAATTGTACTATCTATAAAAAGTCCTTTGGCGAGTTTCTATATACCTGCTATTCTATTTACTCTTTGGGAGTTCAGTGGAGAATGTATTACTAGTTGTCATGGATCTATGTACCCGTTTCGGTTCGTCATAAAAAGCTAGACTCAGTCTTGTTCTCATTACAATAACGATAACAAATATGTCCTTTTGTAAGAATAAAAAACGAAACGCCGCAATCCTATAATCCATACCCCATATTCCATTCCGTAGTCCGCCCGTCCATAAACCGTTTTGCCGCCATAAAAGGATAACGCCGTAGCCCAGGGTATCGATCCCAAATTCCGTCATAAGCAAAAAATCCTGAAAAACAAGAGAGAGAAAACCAAGAGAAGGCACTTGGTGGAATGACAAGACCCTATCTCTAATTCTCCATGTCATCCACAGACCAACTCGAATCATTCCCGTCTTCATCCTCGTACGCCAATTTGTCAACCTTAAAATCCGAATCCTCCTCACTATCGTACCTGGCCCTCTTGGCTCCAACCACAAAACTCTGAGACTTCTGCGTCCTTCTCCCCTTCGTAGGGTTCGAGGACTTCCCCGGCGAAACTTCCTTGAGAGCTGCAGCTTGCTTCCCTTTCTTATTCAGAGACGCTCTCTTCCGAGCAGTAGTAGCCTTCTTCGGAGAGCTCCTCTTCGCCGGCCGATTCTCAGATAAATCCAAAAAATCCGCCTCATTAAGTTGATTCCCCGTCGGTCTCGAATCATCCAACCGGAACAAAACCCTCTCGCAAAGCCCCACGGTAACATTAGGATCCCACTGCACTTTCACCCCTTCGCTCTTCTTCTTTGCCACAAACCCCTTCCACGCATTCCCACGACGATCTAAAAATGCCATGGCGAATTCATCCCCCCACTTCCTCCTACTCGCCGCTCGATCCCTCCAGCTCAATTCCGGGAGTATACACCAGATATCTATCTCCCTCAACGCCATGAACCCACCGTTGCGGGCGGTGTCTGCCATCCCTTCCAAAACTCTCTCGCAGTCGGCAGCAGTCCAATTGCCCAATCCCCGCATGATCAGACTCTCCAGTGTCTGCGGCCACTTCGGCATCGGGATTTCGAGTAGTTCCATTTCATCATGGCTGAGGATACCGGGGACGTCTTCGTAGAGCAATCTCTTGAGATTTGGTGTTGCAGTATCCAAAATACTCAAAAAACCGGCATAAATACCCGGGCAGTGAATAACCTCAAGTTCCTCGATATGCTTCCCGCTCGTTTGTAGAAAACTTTGAAGATCGATGGTATTAATATTTTTCAGATCTTCCAAAACAAGTCGCTTGAGCTGGTGCACCCCGGCGAGCTGGGTGAGAAAATATGCGTTGACGAAGGTGCAATCCTTCAAGGTGAGATCCCTGAGGTACTTCAAATGCCCGAGTGAGCTGGCAATAGTCGCAATCTGGACTTCGACCTCGTTCTCCTCCTCCTCATCGCGGTAATATTCGAGGGGAGTCGGAGTATCGAATCCAGTCATCGTAAGAGCCTTCAGTGACCTGAAAGGCTCGACGTCTTTATGAACGGCATGTAGCCATCCAAAACCCCTCTGACTCCTCGTCATCTTCTTGGAAGATCCATCACGGGTGTCATATTGAGCCGCAATGGCCCAGCAGAGCTCGCCATCCCACGTCCAATCCTGCAACCTGATATTATTCCCCTGTAACGCTGTAAGAACAGTAGTATCCATATCCGGCTTCCTCCCAGAGGCATAAAGCAGCTCAGGGCTCCAAGGCCCCGAAGACACGCAAACATCGGTGACATGCGAGGATAGCTGTACGATATCCTGCAATCCAAACTTAAGCAGCTTGGCATCACAGATCTCGGCAGAATGCGCCTCGATCCTGCGGACTTTCCTCGCGAGCGCCGGATTGGTCTTAAGGACGTCATAGAATTTGCGAAGCCGGGAGATGGGGGTCGTGGGAGGAGTATGGTAAAGAAGGTCGTTCGCGGGGTCCTCGAAGGCTTTGCAGGTACGGGCCGCGTTAGCGAGCCACGCATGGTCGATTGGGGCCGAATGGCTCTGCAGGTTCGTGGCTGCGAATTTGAGGATAGGGACCAGAACGTGGTATGGCAGCGTGGCCCATGGCGGGTACTTTGCCTGCCGTGGTGTTGTGAAAGCCTTTGTGCTCGAACCCGAGCTTGAAGTGGCGGCGGCGGAGGACTTCCTCGTCCTCTTCGGAGGCGGGTTACTGCTCTTGGCCGAGCTACGGGTACGCTTCGCAGCTGGCATAGTGAATATCGATCGAGGTAGAAGGGATCCGTATGTGTCGTAGAGTTTGTATGCGAGTGAGGTTGTAGATAGGTGTCAGGATCCAAGGTTGGCGATGAAAGCAGGATCGAGGAGGGGAGAGTTTGGTCGCCTGAAATCGCGCCGAGGCATTGAAAAGGTTCCAACGCGACGCCAAGACAAAGGATCCATCGAAGCAATGCAAAAGAATATTACGTAATCACATCAACCACAGCACATTGAAGGCATAGCTAAGCTAAGACTATGCGTATGATCTAAACCCGACCCGACTGTGGAGTAACTTTAGTATCGATGGTTTCGAGCGAGTCATGTGCATTCAGATGGCGCGGACTTGATAATTACTTGTTGAGTAGCTTTAAATTTGCAATTGTGCGCGGATGCGGCACGACTGCATGCTGCATTAAGAATACTGGGCATTGGTAGCTATAAGGCACAGGCGGGGCGTGTGATCATTGCAAGGTCTGGACATTATAAAGTCGGGCAGGGACCTTGGAAAGGTGGCTCCTCCTCCTCCTCCTCCTCCTATCCAAGTAAATATTCATCAAGATAGAGCCTCACTACACTGCGTGGTAATACTTTCCACAGCATTCTTCTGAGCCCTTGCTATTCACGAACTTCCGAGATATAAGGGATCTATACCATGACGTTGCAATTGTCTCATCACCAGACCATGGCGGACGACACTGGTCGACTCGAGCGACTCGAGCGACTCCGACTTCTTAAGGAACGCCGCCCCCCCCAGGCGCCTCGCCAGCTCCCCAATTTTGTTGAAGAAAGGGCTCGGTTCGTATAGCTTCACTTTAGCACCAATCAAAACTTGATGCCGGTACTAATTGAATACATTAGTGCTGAAGCTATATCCAAGAAGGAGAATGGCATACCCGAGAACGCCATCAATCTCTGCCCCAATCGTGGCATGGCGAGTAAAGTGTTTTACCTCCCGGATACAAATACAGTCCTGAAAGTCGGCTGTACAAATCTTGTGAAGCAAAATGAAGCCGAAGCTTTGAGACTTCTGGGTTCTAAAACGTCCGTACCCGTTCCCAAAGTCCACGAGTATTATGAGAAAAATGGCTTAGGGTTTCTGCATATGTCAAAGATCGAAGGGACGCCTCTATCGGATGTCTGGAAGGAATGGCCCCAAGAGAAAAGAGATAAGGTCATTTCGCAACTTCGCGGGTACATAGAGCAGTGGCAAGGTATCACCGGCGATTTTTACGGAGCCATAGGCGGTAACCCATGTGAGGATGGTTTCTTCACCCACTGGAGTCCCCCGTCTCGGAAGATTCTAAAATATGGCCCTTTCGCGTCACGCCAGGAATACAATGCGGGATTGGTAGAGGCAATAAAAAATTCTCGGTCATTGGAGACTACATCTAGCTTCCCAGAAGACCTAGCTCAAAAGATTTCCGCTTTGCAGGGTGAAGAGAAGGTGTTCTCGCATGGCGATATCTACCCGGGTAACATCATGGTTAACGATGACGCCGTTATCACTGGGGTGATTGACTGGGAGATGGCGTCTTTTAGTCCCAAGGATCGTGACTATTTTGAAGCTAAGCACCGAGTACGGGACGAGTCCTGGGGGGCTGCACTTGAGGGTTGCTTTCCAGAAGATAATAAGGCCAATTATGAGCTCCTCAAAGAGCTGAAGAGAACACTAATTATCTACTGTGGTTTCTAGATTGTATTATACAAGATGATGCATGTTATGTATAGTCTCGAAGCCAATTTGTTGTATCCTCGAATATTTATTGATTTCTGAAAACAAATTTGTCTGCGTGCGGTCCACCCTGATGAATACGGTCTGAGTACGAGACAATAGCCCCGACATACAAAGTTCCGGCACTGTGACATATATATAAAATCAGTTTTGGACTTCTAAATTGTGTCAACGAAAGCACATGCATGTATAAGCAACTTATTTAACATTCACGGACTCAGTCGCTTATCCAAGGGGAAATTACGGTATTCATTCTACGTAGACCCGTATCTTCTGGGAACCCTGCCATTATTATGAAGACCACTGCAAAGATCAAGTTTAAACGTCCTCCTACTTCAATTTTGAATCATAACATTCAAAGTAAGACAGGACTGGTTCTACACCCACAATCTCGATAATTGAAAGCAAAAGTTTTTAGATTAATTAATACAGTATCTGGATGAGCTCGAGCTCAACAAGATTTAAAACAAGAATTTGCAATATAACACTAAACCAGAGAACAAGTTGGCTCGTAAACCAATCTCGTGACGAGGATTAGACTGCACGACTGGCACGCAGGACGACAAGAAAAAAAGACAAACAAGCAAACGGGCGAAATTGTAAAATATAGGATAACAAAAAACACGCAGGGCAGTACGATTGTACAACAAAACAGTGGCGAGAATATTGGAATGAAGAAAGCGAATTGAAAAGTATGCGCATGGGCAACTGAATTCTTCGAGAGGGCTTGAAAAGCTGTGATCAGTCACGTCGGAGTCCTTCATAGGAACCCATTTATTTAACGGGCTCTTGCCTCCCAATTATGCCCGGTCACCCGCGCTATATTTGAAGCTGGGGTCCGGCGCAAGCTTTCCACAAGCGCCAGTGTACCGGACGGAATGAGCTCTTCGCCTTCGAGGGCACATACACACTCCAAGACCCAGTCCTGACATCCTTTTGTCCCGTCGGTGGGTGCCTTTTCCGCCGCGATTGTCTTCACAACATCCCTCTTGTGTTTGTCCGAATCGAGGGTCGCTATCCAAAATTTCCCTTTTGCGACATGTTAGTCAGTCTTAAAGCCCACCTGCAGTGCCAGATAGGAGTGGTATTGTTTCTATTTACCTTCTGAGCTTGGACTCAGAATCTGGGTGTCAAGTCTCCCATCATACCCATACCACCTTCGCTCCGGGACCACGCAAATCACATGGTGCAAGTCTCCCCTTCCACTATCATCACCATGCCTTTCGATCGCAAGCCCCCAGTGGGACCCATGGCCCGGTCTTGTATCTACTCCAGAACCGTATACGACAATGGAGAGACTGTACGATGGCATTTTGTTCCGGGTGTCTGGAATTTCAAACATTGTTAGTTTACCGAAGGATGGATATATATATATACCTATGTATATATAATATAGGTAGACGACGTACTTGGTAAATAGCTGTTTAGTTTAGAACTATAATGGTTATTTGATGGGTAGGTAAAGATTTGGAATTGCTTTGCAAGTTGCTTTGGTATGTTGATCTGATGAGTTTGGAATCCAATTTTGGAGATATCTCTGGCATATATATACACTTTCCACAGCTGCTTCTTTGGTAAGAAACTATGCTCCGAAGTAAGTACTCGTGACTTTGCATGGGGTGTCATATCTCGTGGGGCAGTTAACCTGGCGGCGAGTGGACGGTTTTCCAAAAATACCGAAAGAAGCCGTGCCGCATCGATTGTCGACCCCGTAGGCACTCATCTGAGGATCCGGAGCAGAAATTTTTGCGTCCGTTTCGTAAACTAAGCGGCGAGGTAGTTGGGGAAATTACCCATGAGGCTTCAAGCCATTTTTGTGGTTGGATTCATTCCCGCGCGCGAGGTTGTTCAAGTGAGGAACGACATATTGGATGGGAGAGGTCAATTTAGAATATACTGTGCGGCGCCGACTGGGTCGTGTATATACGCTAATAACCTTCGAGACCCGTACGCAGACGCTACTGAAAATGGGACACCTACGCCGCACCAAGTGTGACCCAACTTGAGCGTCCTAGCCTCCGCATAAAGATCCTTAAAGAAGTGTTTGCGAATAATTTATGTTTCGTAACTAAGTGGCGAGGTAGACGGGTCACTTGAGTCGCTTTAGTGTGGCCCGATTTAGTGTGCGAGCGCTTCTAGCTGGCGGTGGATTCGAATATTCTATGCTTATATTTGTTAATATAGTAGGGGTATTCAATGCTACCTTGGAAGAACTGAAGAAGAGAAAAGGTATTCAAACTTCAGAGAAGGATCGCAACGGGTTTCAGGTATCGCCCGTCGGCCGCGATATATAATCGTCTCATTGCTATCGATAGCTATAGCTATCGAAGTTGTGTAGTAAGGCCATTTGTGCACCGTGGTGCGAGGCATGCACCTCGGCAAAGTAGGCACATTATTACCCTTTCTTATCTTATTGTTCTCGCAACGTAAAATGCAATACATATCGCAACGTAAAACGCAATATATATATTATACTTCTTGTAAGTTTTGTGGATAATACCTGATATGTATATGAAAGCTTACGAATGGCCAGACTGTGAAGCTCATGGCCCATACTTTGCTAGTGTTGATATCATGCGCCAACCACCCAGTTTATGATTCGTTTGGCGGCGTTCGGATGAATCGCACATTTATTACGTACTACCCACATTATTACTTGGTTATCCCCTGACGAGGTGCGCTCCTTGCCTGAAGCAGGGCTCTTCGAGACTATATTAGGCACGGGCGACTACTTAATACTTGTTGTGTTGTTAGTGTTGTAAAACGACAATGTCGCTAAATCAGGAACAAGTATCGGGGATAAGCAGCTAGCCCTCTTATCACCGAGTGATATCAAATTCAATCCCAAGCTTCAAGCTTCAATATTAATCCATCCCGACTCTCCTCCAACCCCCATACCAACTTCCTCCAAACAACCCACAAAATCCCCCAAAATGGGCTTCTGGACCCGCCAACCAGCCCCGGCAAACGACTCCACATCTCCAATCACCGCCGCCGCCGCCGCCGCAGCATCATCATCCCCCCCTCCACCCCCCCAACCCTCACCCCCACAATCAACCACCAAATCCCGCGACGATGTAGCAGAAGAAGAACTCTCCGCCCTCCTAAAAACCCTCTCCTCCGAAGACCCCCTATCAAAAGAATCCCTCCCCCCGCAAAACTTCCAAGACACCCTCTACCCAACCACAATGTCCTGCCGCGAAGCCTTCGACGAACTCTACTTCTGCTACTCCCTCGGCGGCCAATTCAAAAACCTCTATCGTTACGGCACCTACCGTCAATGCGAGGATAAATCCTCCGATTTCTGGTTCTGCATGAAAACTAAGATGTACGGACCCAATACCAAGAAGGAGATGATTGTTAAATATCATAAAGAGAAGGAGGCGGAGAAGTACAAGAGAGGTCCCAGTTCTGAGGATATATGGAAAGTGAGGACGGTGCCGTTGGAAGGACAGTTTATGGGCACATTTGGGGAAGAAAGGGAGAAGGAATCCCATGAAAGAGATATATAGAGTCCACAAAACACCGCTAGGGATCATGGATATGGCGTTAGGGAAACGGCAGAAGGAGCCTGTCTTTTTTTTTGTATATAATTGTATTTCTAGGATCTGTACATACTAATCATCAAAAAGTCGTTTCGTTCGCACGCGCATGCAATATCACTTGCAAAAACGAAGAAGGGGGAATCATATAACAATCCAATTTCTCAAGCTCTGTCGCTTCTCGATCGTCAAAGACATCTTGAATAGAATACCACCAAAGAAAAATTATAAGAGAAGGGAAGGAAGAAGCAAAACTTTCAAGAACTAGGAGAATTTAGAAAGCAAAGACTAAGTAATATCTAACAAAGGAAACCGTAAAACTCGTGGTAATCATTAGGAACAATTAAGAAGTAAAAGAAGAAGCTATCCTTATCAACCAAAATACCCATTATCCTAACCACGTCACCCTACGCCATTTGCTTTTTCAGTTTAATGAGGCCCGTATCCTCCAGGAGGGACACCTCCAAAGTTTTGCTGGCCTTGAGGTCCGGGCGGAGCGTAACCTCCAGGGGCTTGGTATTGTGGCGACGGTCCGCCATGTTGCCCACCATATGGGGATGGTCCACCCTGCTGTCCACCATGTGGGGACGGGGCACCGTGTGGAGATGGAGCGCCGTATTGCTGCTGACCTGGTGCTTGGTATCCTTGCTGTGGAGGGGCGCCGTACTGCTGTTGACCTGGAACCTGGTAAGGCTGGGGAGCGCCAAACTGCTGCTGGGGCGGTGCACCGCCATACTGTTGTTGAGGTGGGACACCACCGTATTGCTGTTGAGGAGGTGCGGAGTACTGGCCCTGCGGCCCACCCTGTGGGCTCGTAGCACCGTACTGACCATAGTTTTGACCTCCTGGTGGTTGGTATGTCTATAAATGCCCATGTTATTAGCCACTGACTCAAAAACACCAGACGATACCCGACGATAATTCGATACATACCGGGTTCTGGCCACCATAGGTAGCATGTCCTTGGTAGGTCGACTGTCCCTGATGTCCATATTGCTGAGCAATGCTAGCCTGCTGGTTTTGTGCGGGCTGATTTCCATGCCCGCTCAAGAATCCAGTAGCCATACCCATGAGCCCACCAGCACCAGCACCATGGCTTCCTCCGTTAGAGGATCCATGATTCTGCTTATTCTTCCCACCGCCCAAGAGACCACCAGCAAGACTGGCAACTTGTCCGAAAGCGCCACCGCCACCACTCGATCCGTGGCCACTCTGCTTGTTCTTCCCACCACCTAGAAGACTTCCAGCAAGGTTGGCGACCTGACCGAGTCCACCGCCGGATCCGTGACTCTGCTTCTTCCCGCCACCACCCAAGAAACCGCTGGCGAGGTTCAATGCACCTCCGAGGCCTCCAGCACGAGCAGTCTGGTCTTGAGGACCGGGAGTGTACTGCTGTGGATTAGCATTAGGATCGTAGACAGGAGTGGCATTAGGATCGTAGACAGGAGTTCCCTGGGATTGTGGGTTGTAAGTCTGAGGGTTGTATTGATTTTGAGGAGCGGCGTTGGGATCGAAGTACTGGGTTGGCTGTTGTTGGCCAGGCGAAGTAGCCTGAGGGGTATGCTGCTGAGGGGTCCCGGTGGGCTGAGGGCTTGTGGCGGTTGTGTTCCCACTGAAGCTGGTGATAGGAGAGCCTTGTGGGATGTCCCACTGAGTGGTGCCGGTAGACGGCTGAACAAAGTAATAGCGCTGGTTATTTGGATCCCATTGAGCGATCTATGAATAATGGGACGAGTCACGTCGTTAGCACCCATACACGATGAATAATAATATACGGCGATGCATGCCTAGATGCTTGAGCAGTAATATATGTCTAGGAACAATCTAAGAAGAGACGACATACCCATCCCTCAGGAAGAGGAGGAGGAGCTTGAGTAGGGCCGACAGCTTGCGCGGGAGAAGCACTCGTCTGCGGCTGCTGTATCGGCTGGGCCTGCGGCTGCTGGGCCTGAGGTTGTGTAGCTGTAGAAGCGTCCGCCATTGCAATTCCTCTGGTTCTTCTCTCGGTACGGCTTACTTGACGACTATGAACACGATCAAGACGACGACGGCGATGATAACGGCGATGGTGATGACGGTGATGGCTTTTGGATGCACTGCAAAATGGAGGATGCAGATGTCCGATGGAACGGGGACGAGGGAATATAAATAAAGTAAAGCTTGTTGAAAAGGAGGGGCTGCTAACAACCACCACAACCACAACCACAAGCACCGCTAAGAAACATATCACACAACTGCAGGGCACCTCGATGAGCTTCTTTCTGCACTGCCTGCCTCTTGGACACAAACATGGCCCGGCGTCCCATTGGCAGGTTCCCACAAACATCCACCAACTTGCGGCAATTCTCCACCCTTCATTTACTAGCAGACCGAGGGGAGGGGTATAATACTTCCGTCTGGCATCAATACGGGTCCGCATGGCGGGACTGCACACCAGCAGCACTGAACTGAATCTTCAGGGTCCGGTTCCTCCCACCCATCAGATCAGTTCACTAGACGCCTGCACCAGTCTCATCTAGGAAATCGAATACCCCAATCATGATCCAGGTCAAAGCTGCGGCTGGGGAACAAACACCACCAGAAAGCTAGTATACCTGGTGGTACCGACTACTTGACCGTGAAAAAGGTCTTCTGCTGCGCCCCAATAGCTTACCCGTCCCCAACCGCCCAACAAAAACGGATATGCCACTGGCTGGTAGGAAATCAAGCCACTCGTGGCAGGGAATGACTCGGGATATCGTCGACAGATTAGTACATGATGTACCTCCTACCATAAGCCAGGTACCGAAAAGGAAAAAAAGTCGCCTTGTCTGGGGGCTTTTCGAAGCTTTCCGACGGAAGTTTGAGATCAACGGTTATAACTTACGGTGCATGTGTGTGGCTGTCGAGCCTTCAATAATACAGATGTCCCGCACCTCACTGTGGCTCGACAATATTACTAATTCACATTCTATATAATCGAGAGATATTAACTAACCCACGCGGTGAAGATCTGGAATTCATTCGATCTTTCGACCATCCTTGTCCAGCTGAAAAGTTGGTGAAAAGAAGGTTAAATTCTGCCTCGTAAGGTCATCATATGCTCCCGAACCCTCAATTCAATCAACTCCAACCCCCAGCCCTCGCCTGATGATACCAGATACGTTCCGCTTCCAGAGACTCAAAAAAAAAGTAAATCCCATTCTCATACAAAAGAGAATAATATAATCAAGCATAAGCGGGGAATGTCTTTGTGCAACATGACATACCTCCAGGTACTTCAGGGAGAGAAAAAAACAAGCTTTTCTAAGACCTATTTTCGAACCGCCTGCATGGATAAGGCACAGAATGGACATTCCAACGGTCTGATAGAAAACATCTTTTCCATTCCATTCCAGCCGCAATGCAATGCATGACGACGACCCGCGCAACAGCGTCTGCGAAGGAAACAGAATGAGGCTAGTCAATTCTATACGATGGGTACCTGACGCAAATGTTAAAATAATGGCTTGGCCGATAATAGATTTGTCTCAGGTAGGCTTCGATCCTAGTTAGACCTCTAGACTAATCCTCAAACCGAAAGACAAAAGAGACTTGTAGTGAGAAAGAAGACTTCCATATGCACTTTTGTATAAATTCGTCTTTAGTTGTAGAATTTCAATCACGGTCCGGTATCAAGACCCAAGATAAGAGACCAGGGGAATCATAGGAATACTTCTCAACGACCGCTTCATTAAAACAATTTATTAACATGAATCAGAAGACTTCTCCAGCTAGTTCTCGGCTTATTAAATATAGGGAAGGGAAAGGGAAGGAAAGAGAAAGAACCATATAGGAAAAATAAGGGTTTCGAGCTGCCTCTTTTTCTTTTTTGAAAAAAAAACTAGGGGATATCTTTTGAGAAAGGGAAGAAGAAAGGAACGTCAAAAAAAGTCTCTATGAACGGCAAAAAGGGAGGATGGCTTTTCTTTTGCATTTACATATGCATTACCAAGTTCAAGTCCCCCCGTTTCTCTTTTTCTTTTTAAAATTAGGGATTCCCAAGTGTCAGGTGCAAAAAGAACAAAAGAAACAGGAAAGAAGGAGGGCTAAGGGATACCGACGATGCACACGGGATGAGTTTATCATATCGACGATGGGTAAGCTAATGTCAGTCGTCTCTGTATTTTTATTTCAAAGTGCAGTGACTATTGTGAACAAAAATCCGATCTGGTCCGTTTAATACTCTGCTTCTTCACCCTCATCGTTGCCGACGCTATCGCTAGCAACTTCCTCATAGTCGCGTTCTATGGTATCGATTTCGTTAGTAGTTGTATTTGTTATGATGAAATATCAAGGGGGGAAAAACATACCCAAAGCAGCAAGATCCTCACGAGCCTCAGAGAATTCACCTTCCTCCATACCCTCACCGACGTACCAGTGGACGAAAGCACGCTTGGAGTACATAAGATCGAACTTGTGGCTGAGAGCGCCCCAGGCCTCGGAGATGGCGGTGGTGTTGCTCAACATGCACACAGCACGCTCGACCTTGGCGAGATCGCCGTTTGGAACCAATTGTGGTGGCTCGTTGCAGATACCAATCTTGAAACCAGTTGGGCACCAGTCGACGAACTGGATGGTCCTCTTGGTCTTGACATTGGCGACAGCAGCGTGGACGTCCTTTGTAACAACGTCTCCACGGTACAACAAGCAGGTAGCCATGTACTTTCCGTTCCTTGGGTCGCACTTAACCATCTGGTTAGTGGGCTCGAAGCAAGCAGCGGTAATCTCGTTGACGCTGTTGGCCTCGTGCTGTGCCTTGGAAGCGGAGATAACTGGCGAGTAGGCGACGAGAGGGAAGTGAATACGAGGATATGGGACAAGGTTGGTCTGGAACTCGTTGAGATCGACATTGAGGGAGCCGTCGAATCGGAGAGAAGCAGTGATGGAAGAAACGACTAAAGAGAAATGTTTAGTATAAAAAAGCGCGTGGCAAATGTCGTGTAATCATATAGGCTACGCACCCTGAGCGATCAATCTGTTCAGGTTCTCGAAGTTAGGTCTCTGGATACCCAAGCTCTTTCTGCAGATATCGTAGATAGCCTCATTGTCGACCATGAAGCTGCAGTCGGAGTGCTCAAGGGTGGTGTGGGTGGTCAAAATAGAGTTGTATGGCTCAACGACAGAAGAGGCGTTCTGTGGAGCTGGGTAAACAGAGAATTCGAGCTTGCACTTCTTTCCGTAGTCAACGGAAAGACGCTCCATGAGCAAGGCACCGAAACCGGAACCGGTACCTCCACCGAAGGAGTGGAAGACCAAGAAACCTTGGAGGCCGTCGCAGTTATCTGGATGTCGTGTTAGCTGGTGCTGTTTGATGTATACATATATATAGGGATATTTGAGACTTACCAGCAACCCTGCGGACTCTGTCGAGGACAGTGTCGACAAGCTCCTTTCCGACAGTGTAGTGTCCACGAGCATCTGGAATCACGATAGTCAATACGTATATTCATATGATACAGATAGGGAGAGCCGGGTGGCCTCGTACAGTTGTTGCTAGCATCCTCTTTTCCAGTAATCATCTGTTCTGGGTGGAACAGGGATCGGTAGGTACCAGTGCGAACCTCGTCGACGACATTTGGTTCGAGGTCGACGTAGATAGTTCTTGGGACGTATTTTCCGGCACCTAGACGTGTCATCATTAGGAGCGAGGTTCCATATCGGCTCGAAACGGCGATAACATACCGGTCTCAGTGAAGAAAGTACTGAATCCTTGATCACGAGGACCTTCTTTCTGTTGAGCGGTCAGGTAACCATCAGGCTAGATACGAAGCATTGTTAGTCCTTATCTGAAGCTCGAGAGAAGTTTCAAGTCACAAGACGCGTCAGGGAGCCGACTTACCTGAATGCCGTGCTCCAAGCAGTAAAGCTACAGAAGAAGATATATGGTTAGCATGAGATGAAGCAGACTCGGAGCTACCTTCTCCTATTTCATCTATCCATCCATCCATCTATCCATCATCGATGAAGGTCTTACCTCCCAACAGGAGTTGGCGATCTGGCAACCAGCCTGACCGACTATACATCACGGGATTTGTCAGCACTCGAGCTTCGTCGTGGACGGGAGGCAACTGGGCACATAAGGCACCACGATAACAACCGGAGGGGAGAAGCAACCGACGACGTACCGTTGATAGAAACGACTTCACGCATGATGAATTATATTTCGTTAAGAAGAAAACAAACGGTCGTTACAAAAGGGACACTTTTCGAGGGTATATGAAAGACCAAACGATTATGAAGGGAGGTAGATGGGTTGGGGATGAGATGGGATGAGGATGTGGACAGGAGAGAAGAAATAGTTGAATTTTGGCTCGGGAAGGGGTGACCTGAGTTGAGAGGGAGCTAGCTTCAAGTGGAGAGCACCCACCACACACTCACCACACACCACTCACCACTCACCACCACTGCACCGCTCCTCCTACTCCTGGTACGTACATGACATACACACTGTGTATTACAAAACATCACAATTGTTTACTAACTAACTGCTTGGCTAGCGACATAGGTTGTATGTGTACGGACACGAAAGGGTAACTGGTTGGAGGGAGTACATCCAAGCGTGTACTTCCAATCACATACAAACTGCTATAAGGGGCCAAGTACCTGAGCCAATCGTCTGTTTTTTTCTGGCCGTCGGCGTGGCACCAGCAAGCAAATTTTTTTACTGCGGGTGGTGTTTATCTTCTGATTGGACGTGTCCCCCCCAAACACAGGGGACCCTGCAGCTTAGACTCCATGTCCTCGCTCTAACTAGCGTGGCCAGCGAACAAACGAACGATACGGACTGCAGTATGGAGCTACCTGCATTTGCATGCGCGAGATAGCTAAGTACTTAACTTAGGCAAGTTCGCTGGGGAGTTACTTGTCGCTCGGTTCAAGGCCACCCGAAGTTCCGCTTGTGCTCACTGGACTGCTACCTTGTTGCTCGTATCATATCGCTCGGATCAAATCGATACCACTATCGCGTCCCGTACTTACTTGATAGAAGTACCTAAACACGACTATGCAACAATGATGGTTGGCCTCGACGCGTTCTTCTTCTTCTTTGTATGGCTGCTTTTCTGGACGCCTTCAGCCTTTGCTAATACGGAGAAAGTCATATTCTCCGTTCCTGATACTCCGAGTTCCGCTTTGGAAAATGTAATCAACGGATCCAACTTGGATCCGATTGGCCAGCTATCGCCAGCAGGATCGCCGGAAAAACTACTTCTACGGATTGAGCTTCCACGAGAGTTTCCAACTGAGTCTGCACCTCGTGGAGTCGACTCTTGGGTTCTCCTGAAAGACTTGAAACCAGGCGCTCGATATGAAGCCCGGGTTTGCTGGGCAGCAACTGTACGTTTCCATTTTGTCATTCTCGCCCATATATATAAATTACATTGTTGGGTGCATAAGGGGCTGATTTATGCGTGAATAAAAAACTGCAGACGCCGTCAGATTTCTGGCTGAGTGTTCACTCGTCACTCGATAGTAGCGGACCTAGCTCCGATTTATATCTTAAAATATCAGCGATTGCGTCTTACTATACCATAAATGCCACGCTCATGGAAAACCCCGAACCGGTATTGGTCGATATCATCCTTGACGAATTCCTGTTAGGGGTTCTGCCACGTTCTTTGCTCAACGTCGGACTCTTTATTGTCGTCGTGGCCGGGGTAGCTTGGTATGCAGGGTTCCATTTGATCCACTGGTTGGATGGTATTACAAGAACGGGCCTGAAAGACAAGGTCGCGTAAAAGGCCATAGGATTCTCTGATATCGACATTAAGCAAAGCTTGGATATACATGGATATAACACAAAATGGAATCCGGAGCTTGAGGTCTCCCGATAAATCCAGGCTTGACATATCTACGAACAGTCTACACACATCTTCATGCCAACCCGGTATACAAATCTGCAAGCCACGAAGTCAAATCTCAGGCAGCAACGCCTTCTGTCTTTGCGGCCTCTGAGATTCGGACCCCATTGAAGCTACGATTGATCATAGCACTCAATGGCTTGTCGTCATCGTCGTCATCCTCAGCAGAATCACCTTCGGCTTTGGTATTTCCACCACCCAACTTCTCATCGGTCCCCTTTGCGCCTTGTGGCTTCTTAACCGTCTTGGCCTTCTTAGACCCCTTCCCGCCTGTAGACTTCCCACCTTCTTGGTCTTCGTCGCCCTCGGCTTGCGTTTGGGCAAGATTCCTCTTAAACCCATAAGGATGTCCTGGGACCGGCGGAGCCGTATAGTAGTTGCCTTTGGGCTTGTGTGGGGCGGATGGTTGGACGGCACATCTTGAGTCTAAGGCTTTAGCTTCGCGCTTGAGCTTGGCAATCCTTTCTTCTATGGCTTTAGGAGTTGCCCCTTTGAATAATCGCGTTAGAACTTTACGCCAAAGAAGTCGAAATTAATAAAATTCTACAACATAAGACAGATACGATAAAGTTACCTTCAAACAATTTGCAGAGAGCTTCGCTGTTGTAAGATTTGGCGGATTTGTCTATCAGACGGATCAGGAGCTATATCGATGTTGGTCAGCACGAGCAGCTCCTACTGTGCCATTCGATGTTACCATGTTTACTGCTGCCGCCGGTGTAGTGCCTACCTTTCGATCATTCTCGGGAGTCCAAACCTATATTCGGGAACTATCAGACCTCAAACCTCACAGTTGGTGCGGCAAAGTGCCAAAGTGAAACTTACAACTTTCCCCATTTTTTCTTGCACGGAAGATGTGGGAATACAACCAAAGTATCTTGAAACTAAAAATGTTGTATTGTATTCTTATAGATATTTAGCTAGATAGCAAGACACCGGTGTGTAAGATTGCGGAGAGATACGGAAAAGAATGGAGGAAGAAGGATTTACAAATGTTGGATTCCTAGATTTCTTTTTATGGGAGGTCTACTATCAGTGTAGACGTGCTCGTAGGCGCTCTATTACTCTAGAAGCTCTCGGTCTTGCCATTTGCTCTTGACTCTACCAGCTTTTGAGGAGACTTCATATTTGCTTTTCATGTGAATCGGCAGGATAGCTTTGGATTCTCCTGAGAGGTGTAGAGCGGCGTCATCCTTTGTCCTGGTGTACCAAAGGTGGGGGTATACTCAGCGTCATCCTGCTCGGCCGGCTGCATCATCATGTCATGGGATAGAATCGTAAAGGCAAACAATCCAGACCGGGCAGTGTACTTAGTCCCGCATGCCTAATTGAGTATCGACGGCACCGTTGATCTATTTTCAAGGCTGAGCTGAGTAGTTCTCTATCACATCGGTCTGCAATGTGGTATCGAGCTTGAGTTCCGTCAGACGATATTATTTTTATGGATCGCGATCTCACGTTGGCTAGATAAAGTGCATGGGATAACATCGATGCATCGAACCAAAATGTAAATGATATTTCTTTTCTCAGACGCTAGCCGTTTTGACTATTACTAGTATGGCTTGTGGCCGGCAGATAACCCTCTGAGACCACTGCATTAAAATAAGACATGAAGAATAGCTGAATTTGTGTAACATCAAAATAAACCAAACTGCCAACATCCAACAATATCACGTTCCGAGATCCAACCCTGGCTCCAAAAAGACGCCGATACATGTACATGATCATCGATCATGAGCCCCTCCAACTTTCGAAGTCGGAGTTATACCCCTCCCCCACACTTTAAGATCGACCCAGCCATTCAATTTGCCGTTACCTACTCCAAAACCTCAGGACTATCCTCCCTACTCTCATCGTTACTCCCCTGCTCTTCCACGACTGGTTCAGCTTCTGCTTCTTCATCCTTGATTTTTGCAGCCTTCTTGCCCCTGCCACGGCCTGTGCCGCTCTTTGCATTCCCTTTCGCAACTTTGCCCCTGGGGGACCTCTTCTTAGCCTCCGGGTCTGGTTTAACCTTCACCGGCGTCTCAGGAGGGGTAAGATTCTCTCCCTCCTCACTTTTGGCATCCCCCCCGCTGGTGGTGGTGCTACCGGCAGCCGAGTTGATAAGATTCATGGACTCAGCACATTCGATTAATTCTTTTTTGACCTGACCGAAGCGGACTGAGGCAACTTTTGGATTTTTGAGGCCTAGACGGCTGGCTACGAGGTCCCAGTCTACTTGTGCGCTCTTCATATTGTAACTTGTTAGCCGTACGTTTTCCTAAATTGTAACACTTTTTTATTTCTTGGTGAACCAGGAGGGAAAGAGAACGTACGTCGAGACCGAAGGCATCTGGTCGTTTGGTACTCAGGAGAACAGTGATCAGGACTTCAACGTTCTTTCCTTTCTTTGCGAAGGCATCGCAGGTTTTATCTTTGGCTGGGGAGAGGGTGGCGGTTGGCTTGACTGGTGCCATTTTTTGATAGAAAGATATTAGGGTGGGGTATGTAAATTCCAGCGAGATTAATGTGAAATTTGACTTGATATAGTGTATTTCTACGATGACGAGATGAATCTATTTCAAAATTTGTGAAGAGAGACCAAGGTTTGATGTAGTTTGTAAGAAACACAGAAGGCAATAGATAACTAAACTTTGGAGATCGTTGGCAGGTTTTGGAGAGGGTTTATATATTCCAATTCTTCATAGAACGGTTGGGCTTCCAAGGTTTGGGACGACATAATGCCCGAATATTCGAATGTTTGCTAGTACCTTGGAGGAAAGACTAGCCTATGAGGTCATGAGTGTGATCATGTTGGACCTTACATGCATGGTTGTCGAGTAGTTTCTGTCATTGCTAAACTATCCCGGGACGTTGCAGGTTGGTTCCATAGACCAAAAAAATGATAGGAAGAAATAATGAGGGCAACCAAAAAGAAATCTGACGGGGACCAAATCAGGATTTGACATTTCAAACTCCTCCGGGGCAACTAAAAGAATAAGACAAGAAAAAATGACAAATTGAAAAGAAAATTTTGCTGTCGCAAACCCTCGATTGTAGATCGACTAGACTAGATCGAGTGAGGCATTCCCAAACAACTCGACTCAATAGATTTATGGATTTATAAATCTTGAATCTGTGATTCTGGAGGGATCTCATCGTCCTGGTCCTCAGAGTAATCAACCTTTCTCTTCTTCCTCGGAGAGGTCTTCGTAGAGCGTGATTTTTGACTTTAGTGGGCGAACTAGCGCCAGCTGTAGCACCCGACCCCCCATCTGTATTTTTCTTGAACTTTGTCTTTAAGTCCCACAATTTCTTATAGGCAGCCTTTTGGCCGTTCAAACCCGCATCTTCTGCAATTTTTTCCCAGTCGATAGCTTTCGTACTGTGATTGTAGATTACCATTAGATATAAATACTCAAACTTCTACTAGTTTTGATCTAGACATTGGTTGCGGAACTTACTCGCATTTCTCTATGCACAATAAAAGGAACCTCACAGTCTCGGTCTCTGACATTCCTGGGGCCATTTTGTGGATTGCTATATATCTAGTCAATATTTTACTTAGCATTATCGGGCTGGGTACATGTTGGCTTGCTGTTGAAGAAAATTAAGATATCAAGACGTCCCGGATGGTGTTTACACTACCTTTCGAATATCTTTGGGCAATGTTGTATAATAGATATATCGATCGAGTTGAGGAGTAGACGGTTAAGGAGTAGGCAGGAATAGAGGTTTAGACAGTGACCAACTAGTATCTGGCAAAAGACTAGTATTATGATAGAAGAGATCTTGAGAAGCACTTGATTTCAAACTGCTGAAGTTGATAGTGATAGAGGAGAAGAGAACAGAATTGACTAGAGGGCAGGACAGAGGGATTTTATAGACGAATTCTTGGTTGGAGCCTGCCGCTATCCTCGCAAGTTCTCTTAGTCAAAAAACTTTTCTCACTGCTAATTAGTACCATAGTCGACCGTAGTATGTCTACGGTGACAATTCTGCTCTAACCGTAGACGCTTCGACATGAGTTCCACAACATTCATCACGATATCACTATCAGTCGTGTTGCCTGTTGTAATTTTGATCCCCGGTGCCGGGAAGCTAAACCCGGGATACCATTCCCAGTCCCAGGATATCGACCACCCCGAAGCCAGGACAACTGACCACAAGGCGAAAGACCTCGAAACCCTGTCGATAACCCATGTCCCTACCAGCTGCACTCTCCCGAAGAAATGTTGGATTTTTCACACTCCCAACACGCTAAACAACCCTCGCCCTGACATTTTCCATCCCCCAAAATGCCCGATTTCCTTCCCGTCCTCCTTCTTCAACGTAGAAGTCAACTCCACAAAAGAAAAGAAAAATAATTACCTAGGTATGTACCGGACCTCGACGGGAGTCAAGGAAGACGCTAAGACGGCTCGTAGCGCCTTAGACTTTTAGCTCTTACTTCTTTTTATCCCGCTTTTCTTGATCACGAGGACTTTTTCATATCAGGGATTTTACACTTTGAGGGACCCGCGCGTGGGGCTTGTTCTAGGCTAATTGATTCTGCTAGTTAGACGGACGGGCCGTTGAGAGGCTGAATGATGTATATCCGGGGTAAGGTGCACTGAAGGTACTTCGAAGGAGGGGCAAAAGAGGAGGGGTACTCAATGATAGATAATGGAGGGGCAGTAATGAACTAACGGAAGGATGTCGCCATGCCGAAAGGGAAGAACCTTGTGACAGCCGTTGCATTTCTGACAGTGTAGTATACCTCCTTCAGCTGGGTTTTGCGCAATTGCCCCACTTGGTACCTGTTGCCTTCTTTCCAATGCGCAGGTTTTCGTTATGGGATTCCGAGGCCGTGGTCCGTTCGTCTAATATTCGCACTTACACTTACGGGTACTAAATATTTGAGCATGTACACAATTCCGTCGTCCGTGCAGATCGAAAAAAAGAAAACGGAGAGAAACTAGTGTCTGTGCCGTCTGATCTTCCACCCGGTTAGGTGAGGCTAGAACTTCGCTCGGTTCTGCTCGTCATGCATTACGTTGCATTGCATATACTGGAGAAGGCAGTTAATACTTTCGTTGTATATCTCTTCGGTCAGACAAAAAAAAAATTGGTTTCTATACCAACATCCCTGCACACTTTTTGGATTCCGGTATACTATATACCTAAAATCGGTATTCAAATATACAACACTGATATTCTCAGCCTCGAGTGCACCTCGGCCAACCGATCTTGTGCATTAGATAACATCACATTGCCAGGCAACATTTGAAGGGAATTTATTGCCCAATAGCCTATCGGAAGCATTCACGGCTCCGAAGCTTGGATGTTGATAGACTGGGCGAAGGTCCTGTAGCTAGAAGGGGCATCGTGACGATTTCAATTATCAATCTAGATTCGATTCGAGTATGATACTACTTTGCTCACATGAATTTACAGGGAGGCTTTGCATTTTTATCTGCAGGCATTTTTTTATACACTTGTTGGCGTTTAGATAGCATCGATCGATCTACTGCACTGAGTTCAACTCAACAATGAGCCCCGATTTCGGGCGTAGCTACGATGTTGGTTTCCTCAAACCAATAGACGCTTGAGATATTCGTTGACTATAATTTAAGAATACGACTAAGTAGTCTCGGCTCGACGAGATGTCGACAGTTTGATGGAATTTCCTCTGAGGGACAGGCTACATATTTGATCTGGACTTAGAAGCAATTATGTGTAAATGCGCAGCCCCAGGGACGTCGACATGTCTGGTATCGTACAGGTCGATCAACTGGCTGCCCAGACCCAAAACATTACGGGGGCTGCTGAAGGCGCTGTGATTCTAGTTACATGCTTCCCGGGGAGCTTCGTGCTTATATTCTAGATTATGATAGGTCCAAGGGCCTTGTGCACGTACCAACCTGGAAATCACTACTCTCTGCCTTCCTGGCCTTAGACGGCGAGGCAAAGATGACTGAGATGTTCAACAACACACCATAATGTTGTATTTATTTCTCACTATCGAGACCGTGTTTGGCCGGGATGGACAATATGGACCGTAGACAGCACCAGCATAAATTGGAAACTTCTAAATTTTTCTTCCATCTTTCTATTCCACTCGATTAACACTAGAAACTCCTTTCCATTCAAAAATTCCTTTATGACTTGTGCTCATCGCCATTTCATCAAGCAAAAACACAGTAACATCACTCCAAAACCAAACATTTTGCGAAGACTTGTTCTCCTAAGAAACAATACAAAACCACCCGCAAAACCAACCACTAAAATGGCAAAGGGGGCTTATAAAACTGAGAACTGCGGCGCCTTCCTCATTTCTATAATCAAGCATTCAGATTTGAAAGTGGTGAGTATTCATTTTGGAAACTTCGTTCCGATGAAGTAGTACCAGAGGCCGCAGCTCACATAGTAAATATTCAGGTTCAATACGAAGCCGTTGGCAAAGAACATGGCATCACCGCGCATAGTGCTTACTGTCGTTTCAACGGTATCAAGAACGCTTTGAAAGCGGAATCTCAGGTTGAAACCACCAAATCTGAGGACGCAGAGAACAGCCCACCCACCCAAGTCACACCGTCAAAGAAGCGTGGTCGAAAGCCAGCCTCTAGCTCTCCTCCTAAGGCTAAAGGGAGAAAGGTCAAGGAGGGGTCTATTGTATCTACGGGTTCAGAATCACCTGCTGTTAATGGTACTGAAGAAGATGGGGTTGGTGATGAGAATGAAGAACAGATACTCCCCTCTCCGAGCAAGAAGCAAAAAAGAAAGAAGAACGCCGTGAAGGTTGAAAAGACAACTTATGAGAGTGACGGGTCAGATTGGATTGAGTAACTATTGAAACGCGATTAACGGAACATAAGGATTATAAATTGTCTCTATGTGTGGTTGTTATTTAATATTCCATCGCACCATTTGCTTGTGGTATCATGGTCAACAATTGTATTTGCAAGAAGATGTTGAGAAAATGAGCGCCGTACAGTTCAGGGTTAGGAATAAACGCTCAAAGAATTTTCTTATTTCCCAAATGCGGGTTCCTAAGTAACAGTGATACACTTTCTATGAGCGAACAAGATGATAAAGCACATACGAGGCATCGAAGCCGAAGAAAGGATAAGTCCGTCAATCAAAGCGAAGCAAAAACATAATTTCCAAGAATTGCAACTACAGTTTATATTATGATACATAGCCTTGATACCTCCCAATGATTAGCCTAAAACGCCGAACATGAATAACTCCGAAAGTAATTTCTTTTAGAGATCTAGCCTGATTGATGTTCTCGAGCAACCTAATACGGCATTCCTGTCATTCGAGCCTGCATCATACCGGGAGGTGCTATTGGCATCGAATGGTGTACCGGAGCGTACTCTCGCTGCTCCATTTTTATATATGGACTTTGAGGCACCGGCGAGATGCTTTGTGCGGAATGCATCGAGACTGTCGTAGCAGAGGACGAGGCCGACATCATACTAACGTTTGGAGAGACCATGCTAGTGTCGAGTGTGATCTTCTTTCTCCTTCCGGTCGAAGGTGTCTTTGGCTTCTCGACTCTATTTGCTCGAGGCTTCTTTGGTGTGACTGGGACAGTCTGAGATGGTGAATGTGGTGATTGCTCCCCATCACTTCTGGGACCATCCACGATGTTGATTGGGACTCCAGATTCCGCAGCTTCTGCCTTTTCAATTGCTTGCTTCAAACGCTGGTATCGCATTTGCGCGGCACCTTTTTTGATCTGTTTTTTGTCCGCAATTGCCTGCCAGTTTATCTATATCGGAATTAGAATTAATGGCCTTTCTGTAGTGAGTGGTACGAAGTATTTTAGGGTTCCATATACATACCGACTTGAGATCCGAGTGCTTGATAATGTCAAGAAGGAAGGAAGCCTCCTGGGTGTGTGTAAGTTTAGCGGGCATATTTGCAATATTCGATTATAGTTGTTCCCGAGCGCTCGAGCAGAGGAATGAAAGAGGTTTTCTCGGGTATTATACGAGATAGAAATTATTGAAACTCGAGGAGTAATTTAGATATTAGAATATCAAAGGTATTATTGGGACGCCGATGTTAATTAATATGTCAGGAAATTGTGATCGGATAGGTTGTTTTGTAGTGTCTTGGTACACAAACCGTCACTGGGAGAGGTTCCTCGAGCTGCCTCATATACCCAGACGGATCGTTCCCTCCCACAACTCCTCGAGCTATTTTCACATCCATCAACTTCAGTTCGCAGTGCGAAAACACGAAACAAATCTCCAGCCTCTCTATTTTCCCCCAATTTCCGTGATATCACAGTTGTTAGTGGGGTTGTGAACAAAAAATCCCAACTCTTGGGGAAAAGTGGTAACAAAAGGGCGAATTCTCCCCTTCGATTTGCCCAGTTTCGCATACAACATCGGGGGCATGATTTCCACCCCGCTCCCCGTTCTCCAGGGCGAAACCCATCGTGCCACTTACATTCCACGCTAGCCTCCCGTTCGATGCACATGCATTGATCCCTGCACCGTCTTCGTCTCCCTCGAGCTGGGGAAACAGCACACCCAAGTTTTGGGGCGACAATTGGTGGCATGAACACCAAAAACTCCCCAGTCTTGCTCGCTTCGCTTGGGGATTTTTGCCCCGACTGTTGGACCTTTTTCTGCTCAAGCATATGCGCATGGCCCCCTGCATGGACCTTCGGACCCCTTGTCTAGATCCAACTAGTGAGCTCACAAAAAGTAACAGGCTCCACTTGGATGAGAAGTACCATCTATCGAAAGTTCATCATCGCGGAACCGGGAAGCAACATTGAAAAGAGGATTGGGGCGGGATATTTGCTCTGACGGAACATCCGTTCCCAGATAGGAATTGTAATGGGGTTCAAGATGTGATAGCGCTAGTAGAAAGGCCGCGATCGTTCCGAAGGCTGCTTTCTCCCTCGCCGTTCTAACATGTCTTCACATTTGAATATCCTGGATTCGATGCATTTGACTTTGGGAATCTGCGGTTGAAGTCGAACGATCTTATGCATGCCTCCTCCCGCAGGGTAAGAATTTCCAACATACAACACGCACCTACCTACATGCCGATAAAGAGCACTGCAGAAAGCATTCTGGACCAGCCCATTACCGCCAAAATTTAAAATCCATTTTTTTTCTTTCTTCCGAATTTCCACAGCCTTCCCGGAGTTTTCCTTTCCATTCTATTCGAGTCTATCGATAGAGAGCTCTATTCCTTCAGGCCCTTGACTCGGTTGTAAGAGTCGATTCTTCTCTTGCGTAATTCACAGCCCCAACCAATACCATCCTCCGCAACTTCTTCTCCCGCAGATCCAAAATTTTGCTCTTCGCACACATTATATTCCCAAAAATGCCATCTTGGACTATAGAGAGTGAGCGTGGACTACTCCTCACTATCATAAAATTGTTGAACATCTCACAGCTTCCAAAATGGGAGGATGTCTCCAGTGAGATGGCAGCCCAAGGTCTACACTTTACACCAGAGGGATGCAGGTACGACGCCTTAAAAACTATTATTCAAGTATTTACGTGCTAAAAATTGCATTCGCCGTTGGGTATATAGACAGCATTTCCAGAAGATTAAAAAACCATCCTCTAAAACACCCTCTACCCCAAGGAAGGGTAATGCTGGTGTGAAGGGTGCGGGTATCTCCAAGACCCCGAATTCTTCAAAGCGAAAGCTATCACAGATGAACCGCGACGAAGACGACGAAGAGATTATCATGACCCCTTCTAAGAACTCGAAAACCGGGCACAAGCTTTCTGTCAATGAACAAAAGACTGACTCGAAGCAAGCGATTAAGCTGGAAATTAAAAACGAGCAAACTGCTCATATCTGTAAGAAAGCCTTGAAGTGACTAAGTATCTTTCTCAGGATATTCTAACTAGTTTCTACTGGTGCAGTTAAAGCTGATAAACCTGATGAAAATGGCGTTATACATATTTCGGACGATGAAAGGTAAAATACTCTTGCGTGAAGCGTTCCCAGATCAAATGTTACATGTACTAACCATATCCATAGCCTTTACAACGGAGATTAGTGTCCTGGTTGCTGAGTTGCTTGATTTAATATTTGTCTAAGAAAATTTGTTTTACGAGCGCTGTACATACATCCAATTACCTTTTCCAGAGCATCTATCGATACCATTACCTCACTTTCTCACGAGGAATTATGATCTCTGTTCTTTGGGTTCCTTCTTCTTAGCAATAATTCCTATCATTTTAGTAGTGGTATTCTAACTAAGCAAATACATGCGATCGAAGCGATTCACTTTTAACTACATCCATTTCTGTAATAGAAATGCGGGGAAAGATTTTGATATGATGCCGAAAATACATTTATCAGTTAAACAAGAAGACCCAAAAGTTGACAAACCGCCATCCGTGTTTTTCATATGCATAATAGATAAGACCCAAGACCCTTCATTTGAAAAAAAAAAAAAAACCAAATAACGATAATTCCCTATTCCCAAGATGTTACATGCTAAAAAAGATATGAAAGCGGTTGAAGCGGAGAAAAGAAGAAGATTAAAACAAGCTCGCAAGACTCTTAGTCGTTACATGTATCGTAAAATACGCTGATTGAACCCAAACACTGGAGCAACTATTACAATTGCAACCGGAATAACGCCAAAAGGAAGAGTTTAGCCGCGCAAATACAGTGGGCATCGTTGCGCAACACTGAGAGCATGACCGCTAGCAGAATTCATGTGGCATGAAGTTTAGCGTAGGGTCGGTCCCAAAATGCTCGCCCAAAGCTGTGACCGGATCAAAAGAATGGAAAAGGTCCACATTATCAGTAAAGGGGGACTGTTGCTCGGAAGAGTCGTAAAAGCTCGCTGTAGTAGGTGGAGATTGGTGGTCAATATCAGTATGTGTAGATGCGAAAGACACTGCGAATTTCGGTGCGGGTGGGGGCTTCTGCTGGCGTCTCCTTTTCTTTGGAGAACCTGTGGCTACGGCATCGATATTGTAGGTCTCACTAGTGCTACCAGCGTCTGAGTCTAGAGTTCGCTCAACGTGCTCTTTTTTGATCGCAAGAATCTCATCTCTTTCGCTGCGCTTCCGCTTGGTGGGTGTTGCCTTTGTGGGAGTGTTTGGAACCGAATTCGAAGAGTTGGAACCAACATCCCCTCCAAGGTTCCTCAGCTTTGCAATTCGGTGGCCCACAGCCTTTGCAGTACAACCTGTATATTCCAGTAAGTTTGGATGATTTTAAATGGTAGAAAAAATATTTTGAAGGTCGAACATACCGTCTCCCATAAGCTTGGCGATAGCCTCGTGGTTAAGTTTAAGACTGTGCACTTTAAGTACAGCCATGAAGAGCTATTGTGGTATAGATATTAGTATGAAGAGCACCCGAAGTTGTTTTCAAGGACGATAGTGAATTCATTTTACCTTAGCATCAGCAGTGCTATCCCAACGCATTTTGATCGGTATGAGGTCAACGGTTGGAGTCTCGAACGTTATGAATATTAATGCGGTTTGGGACTGAGATCCGACTCGGGTGTGTATCAGACTAGGGGTAACAACCTCAAGCGAAGATACTAAGAATTCTGTAAGAGAAGTTCGCGAACTTGTTTGGACAGCTTCTAGAAGTTCACGTGGGGTGTGTGCTCAAATGCAATGGAACTTTTCTCTTTTTAGAATTTTATTTCTAAAATTGTCTGATCGGTTGATTGGAAGGATGGGATGGCACGAGAGATTTCTACCGATAAGAGAGGCTGGGGAGGATTTTCTCAGGATACTCGCTACCTTTTATACTCTGGACCATATGGGTACAAGTGACCTAAGTCTGTAAGCCCGTCCCAGGATGTAGGGGATTTCGTGCTATAGCAAAATCAAGATTCGAATGGTGATTTTTCCCCTTCGCATCCCCAAGATCTACATACATTTTGTATGGTAAACCGTTGGGAATTCTTGGGTAAAAGAAACCCAAACCCGCAGCTGGAGGGCATACTTGGATCACCCTTAGCTTGGGACTGAGGAAACAGAAATTGGGACCAGCAATCTTTAAGAACTTATTTTTGGACATGATTGGCTAGACGGGATATCTTGTCATGCCATCGAGCTAAGGGAGAAGATCCGCTTCCCCTCCACGGAGCCTGTCCGTATCTGTTCCTTTTCATCCGGATAGACGAGCTACCTGCTAGCGGGTAGTTTCAAGTGCAAAGGTTGCCTGCATGGGTGCAGTGGCGTTCTGGCTGCTTTTTTTCTTTTGCGATATCTGAATTTTTTTGCTAATTCTGCGAATCGCCTGCCAGACGAGTCTGTGCATACCCGTCGACATGTTGTCGTGTAGTTCCGAGAGATACAAATCTTCCCGAAAACTTCAATCTAAGCTGATATCCCTCTGATTCTCGAGTAGTAAATCACTGAATCCCCTCGAATTTCAACGACGAGATTCTACCCAGCCATCCCCATTTTCCACCAAAAGCCAAAGGTCAGCCCATTGACGTTACGTTTCTGAATCCTGCTCAGGCTGCAGGCCTGGCAGCTGGTAGCTTCCCAATATTTCCCAAAATGGAATATTAATTAGCGACCGGCCTGCATTCGCGTTGCAGCCAGGGCCGACATCGACCAACTTCACGCGACATTGCCAAATCGAACCAAATCAATTTCGAGGTCTGGACCTCGTCAATGATCTGTACGCCCATGTAACACGTCTGCGCGTCGCGCTCTTGTCTGTCCCAATAATGCGCAATCCCCACTTCTTTAGGCCACAATAAGGCCCAGGAAGTTTGATCGTCAGTTCAACAGAATATTCCCAACTGCATTGGCTGTCACTGTCGATGACCTATCTATGCATGCGGTGGCCAGTAGCCGAATAATTCCCTCGAGAGCAGTTCCCTGCCAAGCGAAGAATGTCTTCGGTTCCGTGGGTATCCAACATGCATACGGCCCATGCAGATTGTGATCTGCGACGGGGCCTTGGGGGACGGCTTGTCCGTGCGGCTCCCGAGGTTCCTATAATATGGGGCTAGTTTGAGCTTGCAGACCGCAGTTTCCCTCACAAAGTTCAACGAGAGATTCCAGTTTTGACGGCCAACGAGCCCATCGAGGGATCTAATGAGACTTGCTTTTCAGTTGCGAGATACAACTCCAAGCAAATATAGTCTCGCATCAGACCTCCTGCATCAGATGCGCATCAAATACTTACACGAAGCTTCGAGTTAATTAATTCAAACGAAATTCTCGATACCCATTCGAAGACTCGGAACTAGAAGTTAGCTGAGTTTGTAGACCCCGGGAGGCAGAGTTGACCCGCCCGAGTATTCGGGGAGAAAACACCCAACTGTCACACCAAAATTGTATGGGATGCACTGGTGGAATCCCCTTCACACTGGTCGAAGCAACCTTACCTTGCCTTCCAAGGGTATCTTGCCTGTGCTAGATCGCAATGCGAAGTATAAAGAAAGTTGGGTCCCTTTCGTCTACTGTCTGGCAGCTCCTTCTAGGTCACTCGATCCCATAACCACAACAAGGACAACGCACTTTTTCGAAAGGATACCCCAAACTGCACATACACAATACTCGTCTCATAAGTCTGAGTTTAATTACTACCATTAAAATCTGAAGCTTGATAGATACTACTATACTATCAAAATGCCTGTTAAGTGGACTGCGGAGAATGATCATTTGGTACGGCTCTACCCTTCTCAGTAAATTTGGGCATTTATTTGAAGTTAACATCGAATTAATTTTAGCTCCTCCTCACTCTTCTCGAGACGCATAACATCAAGGTCGATGGCGAGAAAATAAAAGCAGCGTGGCGTAAGTGGTCCTTTAATATCACATACCCTCTTTTAAACATAGAAAACGGATCCACTAAGATAAGTTTTATCCATCGGTAGCATCAAATGGTGGCGAAGTACCCACTGCTCGTGCCATCAGAGAACGCATAGTAAAGATCCGAAGCCTTTCTGGAAGCAACATCAATAGCCCAGCAAAGTCTCCAGCCTCTCACGTTAATAATGGAGTCAAGAAAGAATCATCACCTAAGAAAAGGGGACGTCCACGCCAAACAAAAGGAGGAGTTGACCAGGACGATGAGGAAATAATTTCTCAGTCGTTCAGTAAAGGCAACGCCAACGGTTCATTTGCCAGCACAGTCCAAGACGATGCGGATGTCACGCCAACCCCCTCTCCTCGCAAAAGGCGGGCCGTTAAGGTTAAGACTGAGCCAAAGATGAAATTTGAGTCGGAGACGTCAGACGTTGTTGATTTGGAAAGCTCTGGTGATGATTTTGTACCCACGAGGGCTGAAATGGAGGATGATGAGGATGACGAATACTTGGGCGATTAAAAAAAAAACTTTGCGAATGGCAATAGACGATATCACACCAAACTTTGGAGGTTTTTTGGAGTTATTGAGATTTGGGACTTGCATGAGTGTATCCTTTTGCTGTTTCTCAGAGAGGTTTCTTTACACCTCACATGGTATCTGGGGCACTTTGGATTGTTTGCAATTTTTCAAGATTTATGTATGTATATACTGAACTTGTATTGACATCATAGCCTCACGATTAGTATCTATCCTTTATCCATCACCTATCGTCATCATAGCATCTAAACTACTCACAAGTCCCTCCTATTTTAAAGCTGAAAGATATATGGCTTAAGGATCCTTGCAGGGACACTAGCCTCGCTAGTGACCTATGGCAAACAGCCCCTAAAGCTCTTCTATTGCCTATATCAGCTACTATCTTTCATAGAACCTCACCGAAGTTTGCTGCTTGGCAGTGCGGCTGTCAAAGAAATACTTCAGAATGACCTAGAGCTATAATTCTCCTAGATCTAGATCCTGATCCACAAAGCACACAATGACAGCAAAAAAAGGGCAAACACTCCCCGTTGGATCTCCTGATTTATAAATCCAGCTTTCAGACCTGCTTTCCCATCTCAATCCTAACTTCCTTCACCATCCTGTCCAGCTTCCTGTTAAGACTTCCATAAAGTACATCGCAGTGGTTCAATAGCCAATCCACTTTTTATACTCAGATATCTTCAATATACACTTATATCATAAATACCACAGTATGTAATGAACATTCACCCTCACTTCCAGATCTAGAGAGGATAGGGCAAACTAACACCCCCTCCTCAGTCCTTCGGACCTAAACCCAAGGAAACATCCAAAATGCCAATCACCTGGACCCCCGAAAATGTCTCCCGTCTCTTCCTCGTCACTCTTGCCGTCCACCACATCCACATGGACTACAAGCAGATCGCAGCCGCTTTCGGCGGCGATGCCTCCCCACGCGCAATTGAAGAAAAGATGAAAAAACTTCGCAAAGAAGCCCGTGAATTCGGCGACGGTACCCTGGATTTCCTCGTCAGCCGTGGACGTAAAGACGGTGGTGGCAAATCGAGCGGGAAAGGCGGGATCAGCAAGGCGAGGCATACCAAGGGCCGTGCGAGACCAATCAAGTACGAAGACGGCAGAATTAAGTGGGAGTATGACAATTGTGAGGATGATAGTGAGGGAGAGTCTAACGGGTTGAGTTCACGTGGGTACGGGGACTTGATGGAATGTTATCTGATGAAGAAGGAGAACAAGGTTGAAGGGGGAGTAGAGGGTGATGCGAATCATGTGGGCATGGCCGTTGAGGGAGCTATGGAGGGTAATCCTAATCCATATTACATGGTTGATCCGATGTTCGCAAATGGGGGATACGACCATCATCATCAACCAATTCTCAGCGAACAAGAACATCAGCTACAAATGGAGGCTGAGGATATCAGGTCGGTTATGGACCCCATGCTTACGAACGGCTTGAGCAACATGACCTTTCAGAACGCAGGAGTTGTTGGAACGGTTGATAATGGATTGCAGGACGGTAATACGGCCGGCCCTTTGGTCTGGGAGCATAACCAGGATTTGAGGGATTTGAATAATGAATTTAGAGCAATCAACCATGGCGAGCAAAGTGAGCTCATGGATATCGAGGAAGGTATGCAGATGCAAGTTAGCCATGGAGATCATGGGACCAATGGTATGCATGAGGATGAGGGCCGTGCCGGTGTTGGTAGAGTTCAGAGCGAGAAGATGAATACTTTGCCTGAAATGGTTGCCGGAGCTTCGTCATAGACTGACTTAGGTGGATCGATCGACTTGGGATTCCAAGATGCATATGGTCATGCGGACCGTGCCGTTCTCTTAGGAAGCCTGGAAGCCGAGACTGGGTTCCGAAATCGCAGTTTTTTCAAAGTCAACGATATGAATGCAATGTTAGTAGCTAGCTAAGCTCTCCGAATTACTTTGTAGCTAGCGTGAATGCAAGGTGTGCACAGTTGCATATTGGACGAAATCGATACGAGAAAACCACCTAGCTAGCTACCTAGGTAACTATGCTAGTATTGCGTGACGATGGCCTTCTTGAGAAATTTCAAAGGCTAGCGTGCAATCGATATCGATCTGGACCTGCGTCCTGCATCCTGGTTCCTGTAGCATTTAGCATACTCACAGTTGCGTTGAATCGTCCCGTTCCAACAGCTGCACCGCCCGACCCCGAGGATGGATCCTAGTCAACTTTACCAACAGAACAACCGGTTGGCTCGGGGCGCCCGGGACCGCGCTATTGTGACGATAAACCGTCCCTCTCAATAATTACCTTCTATATCTATCCAAACTAGGTAACTATGGAGCTTTAGCATAAATATATCCCCACTGGAACCTCGATATCCAAATTTCACAGCTCCAAATTTCACCAGCACTCCTCTAGTATATCTCATTTGCATCTGCATCATTGACCAGAAATAATTCTCTTTATTCCAATTAATCCGATTCAAAGTTAGAAGAAGACCATAGCTGTAAGTCAATGTTCTATCTATCTAGTTGTAGGACAAAATGTCCTATCTTTGCGGGCATCAACATAAGTAAAACTTTCTTACTAGTTACAACAGCTAACTCAGCGCATATAAAACTATTAGCTTAGAATATTCGAAGGCATATCACCAATTAATCCATCGAAATGCCAGAAAAACTCACATGGACACCAGAGACAGACCGGATCCTCCTTTTGGCCATTATTGCCACAACAGGCAATCCGAGCCTCCCCACAATCGCCTCATTCACCGGACACTCCCTAAACAGTATCAGGTGGAGGTTCCACACACTTAGGAAGGAGGCAAGTGTCTTACAGGCAAAACACCGTAGCGCCAGTGGAGATATCAAGTCTCCTCCCCCTGCCTCAAAGAAGAGAGCAAATTCTCATTCTGTCACTTCCTCCCCTATCAAGAAGAGAAAAATTTCTCCAAAGGGTGGAAAGAAGAGAAATCCCATCTTCCATGATACCAGCGATGAAGAGCCTCCAACTCCAATCTTCACTGAAAGCGAGGAAGAGCAGACTCCATCCCTCCATGACGACGACGACGAGGAGGAAGGGGAAACAAGCACCTCCTCTGTCGAACCGGTGACACCTACCAAAGTCCTGCCCCGAAGGAAGGCGAAACCAGCACCTGGATATTATAAGCACCTTGATGAAGGGAGTGACCCGGAGTTCGAAGAAGGAGAGGTTGACGAATCTCAAAGCGAATAGTTTGTGTTAGGAAGGTGGACATATTTTATTATATATTCGAAACTCGTATATCTTTGTATTCATTAATTTCGCCCATCAAATATTTTAGGGCTGAGGTTCGACTATTCATTGTCTAGTCTGGCTGGTGTTGCGATTTCACTATTTCACACTCATGTATGTCTTTGGATTTGTCTTGTTGGAAATGCGCGGACTATTTATTCTTCCAAGGGTCGAAAGTTGATGGGATTTGAGGTTCGCTGAAGACTTGTTTCATTCAAAATATGTGTTCAGTAATGCTTTTGGTATTGTAGTGCTTGAAAATGTTAATTAGGTGCCTATTGTTTCATTCGTATTCGAATTCTCGTCACTCGCGATATTTCATATGTAGTAGAAGTCGAAATTCATTTTCTCGAGCAGGATTGAAGATTCATTTGCAATTGGCACACCCCTCTATTTACAAGGTACCTAGGTTCTCATAGATTAGAATCGATCATGGGATCTTGTTTCCATAGATGCGTAGATGCTTTGATGTTGTGGACTAACTTAGCCCACGCAGTAGCCCCGAGCTCAAAGGTGGATTTCGGGTTGGAACCCGTTGGAATTTGCCCGTGTTCGACATTGGCCCTGGGATCGTTACAAGTGAACAGGGAGATCGCTCCCAGGATCCCGGGGTATCGATGCTACCTCCAATCCCAGGTCTTTCCATTCCGTGTGCTTGCAGGGATCAATTCCGCCACCAACAACTCCATCCCAAATATGATATAAAATATTCCCAAACCGAGTTGTCGTCTCTGTCGGCCCAGGTTCTCTTCTCCCAACTTTTTTCCCGGCTTCGAAAGTAAAAATTCCGCACCCTTGTATGATAGACTAGACCAGGCCTTTTCGCTCGATAATATGCATAATGCACGGTCGATAATTTAGTCTGGCGAGCGAAATGCAACCTGCATGCAGGCGTACTTTTTTTTTTAAAATTTATGCGGGCGGTTGCCTTCTTCGCTACGTATACCGGCCCGTCTCTCGCTTTTTCCTTTGTCAATTTTTTTTTTTTTTTTCGTCCGAATTCTACGGTTCGATCGTATTTCTCGAGACGATACTGGTGGTTTCTATGATATGCACGTTCGAGTATCCTTGCAGCGGGATGGGATCTTTGATTCCATGTGACTCAATTGCGGGAATGTACTTTGGATTTCTGGTAGAGAATAGATACGACTCCACAGGTATTTAGTATCGATAAAACCAGACGATCTTATTCGACACAACTTTCTTGTACTGAGTACTCGACTACAAGCAAGAGCGGCACGACGGTTTACAGGGATTCATACGGAGTCCAGGCACTTTGCATTTCCTTCCCTCTCGAGCTCAGTAGCACAGCCTGCTTCCACCCACCAGATAGTATCCACAAGCATAGACCGCAAGCCAAAAACTCCACCTGTGAGAAGGCATACCTATTACTTCGGTTTCCGTCAAAAATATCACATGCGCAAGATGCCGATATCCTGGTCAGCAGATAACTACGTCAAGCTCCTCTCAGCCATCCTGGCAGCCCACCCGAACTTCAAACCGAACTATCACAATATTGCGATCTACGTTGGCGACGGTGCCACTTATGATGCGATCCAGGGCTGCATGCGTCGCATGAAGAATAAAGCCGAAGACCTACGTAAGGAAATTGAGACCGGTGTTAGGCCGAATGTGACCCCAAGGCCCACGCCCAGGAAAAGAACTTCTACCGGTGCGGGGAAGGGGGGTTCGAAGAAGGGGTTTATGGATGACGATGTTGATGATGAGGAGGAGGTACTTACGCCTGCTGGGAAAAAGGCGAGGTTGATCGAGGAGGGGACCCATATGCCTGTTATCAAAACTGAGGGGGGGATGCAGAAGAAAGCTAAAGGGGATGATGTTACGTCTGCGATCATCGATCTTTTAGATTCGGATGATGAGAACTCGGGACTTAATAATGTTAAGGTTAAGAGCGAGGTTCAGCCAGTCGTCGTCAAGACGGAAACGACGGTGAATCCGCTCACTGATTACTACGATTCTGAGGACGATTACAGAGAGTAGTCGGATGGCTGGAAATTATTTGGTGGGGTTGTCGATTATGAACTTCTTCGGTTTCGATTTCTTATTTTTTGGGGTGTTAAGTTCTTTCATTCGTGAATTAGTATGGGACTTTTGGCATGAAATCCTATAATCCTGTGGCTCATGTTTATGTACCTCGTCCCTGGATATTCCCAGGATTGGTCAGCCCATGGGTGCGAAACCATGTTGTCCTACCAAAGCGAAAGTCTATGCATCTACCCGTGTATTGGTTTTTTGAATTCCTTTTTATGTTTTCTATTTACCAACAATCGTGTACTTGAGAGTAGGTTGCGATATCGAAGTTATGGTAGGATCATTGCTTGGAGAATGTGTAATTGGGAAATAGATTTATGATCATATGAGCGAAATTTGATGCAATCCCTCGATTCGGAAAATATGTACAGTCTATAGATTTACGGGGATGGAATATGGCGCGCAGGTCGAAAAGGTTGAGACGTCGGCCACAAAGCGGCCTTTCCGCGATATCGGGGGTCGAAAACATACAGGCACCGAAAATTCGAGTCTTCGGATGGCCCCCGCATAGCGAACAGAGGAGTCGACCAGAATAACCAGCTAGATCTTTCCTTGTTGGATCGAAATCTATGGACGGCCATTTGTATAAAGGAATGGCCTGGACGACCCTATTCTTCCTCTTCCTCTTCCTCTTTCCCTTCTTGATATTTCACCTTACATCGTCTCATTCCCAAACCTCGCATGCCCACATATCTCCACCATTTTCACTATCCTCAAGACTTTACTTGATAAAACTCTCTAAGCACAAATATTCTCCTCATAAGCTTCCACATTTTACATCCCTTTCAACAATTTCAGAATGGCCCCAACTTCTTCGTCAGACGATCAGTTCCTATTTTTGCTCAGTTGTGTCAAAAATTCAAAAAATGGCAAGGTAAATTTGAGCGTCCCAAAGTATTTCTGAATGAGCCCTTAACCTGATGAGGGGGTTTAAGCCCGATTTCAATCTCGTAGCCCAGGAACGTGGAATCGTAAACGGAAGCGCTGCGTAAGTTGAAGCCAACTCTGAGTTTTTTCTTCTTTTAATAGGTTGGAAAACTGAGAAGTATTTGATTAACGGTAATATAAATACAGTGGAAAGCGGTTTCGTCGGATGTTGGCGGCCCATGGAATCGGCGGCTCAACACCAAGCAAGCAGGCGTCTCCTAAGAAGGGACCCAAGTCTCCGCCAACGACTGACGAAGATGAAGAGAACGTCGAGGAACCAGAGGAAGAAGTTAAAGTCGAAGAAACGGCGAATACATCCAAGAAGCGCAAGCGTAGAAGCCAGCAGCCGCAGACTCCTCGCAAACGCCGCGGCGGTGGCCGGAAGGTCAAGGTGGAATCGCCTCTCAAAGAGAACAAGGGGAATATGATGTTAGACGAAGAAGGAGAGGAGGAATAGACCTGCTCTCGAGAATTTGTCTCATCTTCAAGCGATAATGCAAATGGCAATGGCGAATGTGAGGATCTATGGGATTTGGTCAATGCACCTGTTCGAACGTGTTGTTTTGTGTGTTCTTTTTTCTTTGGGTAGTCAACATGTACAAGTTGTCGACGCGACGTTCGATTGGAAGTTGGAAGGGAAGCTCATTGGTGAGGTCCATTTGGAGACTTCAAAGGTCTGTTTGGGGGTCACCGAAGTCGCTATTTGTACTCGGTGGGAGTTGTTATTTGGGGATTGTCTTTACCGGTATCATTTTCTCGCAGCCAAATATGATATTTCCTTTCGCATCGTACCCTACAGAAAACTCCTGAAAGTGTCCAATGCAATGCAATTCTCGTTCCCCACCGGCTGTCGCTATCGGGTTAGAAAGCACCCTGGTCCTTACGCCAGTCAGAATCATGCAAGTCATGGCGGGGTTACGTTACCTCCTCCATCGTCACATTATCCAGACCACACAGCATTGTCGTACTATTGGGCCTGGAAGCGCTTGCCCAAAGCTGAGCTGCCATCTCGTTCGTCAGAACCGTGCACGGCTGCACCTGTACCTGTACTTCATTACCTCTTACCCAAGTGAAGTGGGATGATTCGAATGGGGTTTGGTGAGGTTGATTCTCCAAAACGAACCCCACGTGTTCTGTGTTCTGTGTGTCAGTTCCATGTGTGCTGTGGTTGAGGCAGTTGCGCCCATCGTTCGTTCGACTGTCGAATATTCCTTTGTGGTACAGCGAAGTTAGCAACTCCGCACCCGCCACTCACTCCAACCTCACCTCACTTCAACCTCACTCTCATCCACTATCATCAAACTTCGTAATATAAACCGTCGAGGGGTCCATTTCCATCTCCCTGTCATTTCCTTTAATTTCACTCACTCAGGCTCTCAATCGGAGTATTCTATTAGTGCCTCTCTAGCTTCATTTGGTCGTAAGCCAAGCGGAGGTCTGGCGGCCTGCTCTCCTGGTCACTTTCCAAGACCAAGACCCACGGCTTCCCCATACAACCTTAACCTCGATACCACCACAAACCCCCAACATTCCTTCCTGCACCGGCTTCCACGTTGTGCTCGCTGCTGCATGTCGCATATCCGGAAGCGACATTCTTTCATCTACGTTCCCCTTACATTTCCTTAGGCATATCCCGAAGCCATGTCGGAGATAACGCAGCCTTCCAGTACGTACACTGCTACCGCCATATATCTGTGCATATGTGCCTCCATATATACACGAGAGCATGCCGAACTGCCTGCCTTCTTGGGCCGGCTCGGTCGCTCGCCCTTATAATCTTGGGATACGAACTGGAGACTAACATCAGTGACTTTTTGAAAAAGCTGGCCAGCCGAATCTCGTCTTAACACCGGAGGAGAAGAAGGTGTTTGGCCAATTATTCCAGGCTGCCGATACACAGAATCTAGGCGTAATTACCGGAGAACTCGCGGTCAAGTTCTTCGAGAAATCAGGTCTCAAACCACAAGTTTTGGGCGAGGTACGAGATATCGCTTCCTCGAAGATGTTTAAACTAGGATTTATATGCTAAGGCTCCGGATAGATTTGGGGTATTGCGGATACCGAAAATCGTGGACTTCTTACAAAGGTCGGATTCAGCGTCGCCCTACGGCTCATCGGCCAGGCGCAGAGTGGACAAGCTCCACGGCCGGAGCTTGCGCAGTATCGTAAGGACCCGTCCTTTACCTTCACAACCGGCCGTTCATGAATAATAAACTAATTTTATGTGGTTTTGTCTATAGCCGGACCCCTACCGACATTTAAAGGGGTCAATGCCAATTGGCCAGCTCCAGGAAGTCCTCAACCACCTTCTCAAGCCCAAGTCCAGCAACCACCAACCAGCCCTATCCAACAGCAACTATCGGGGAGCGGCATTTCTGTCCCTCGGCTGTCTCCCGAAGATGTTACCAGATTTAATGAGCTATTCGAGAAGTCCGGCGCCGTAGACGGTCTTTTGCCAGGTAGGAGGTTATGCGTAACCTTTTATGGAGAGTATATAAAATATTAATAATCTTGATAGGTGAATCGGCGCGCCAAATCTTTCAACGAGCCAAGCTCGCAAATACTACTTTGGGCTTGATATGGGGCCTTGCAGATAGACAGCAGCGTGGTGCTCTCGGGCCTAGCGAGTTTGTGGTAGCCATGCATTTGATTCAATGCACTATGAACGGATCTCTTCCTGCGCTACCTACCTCGCTGCCCCAGGCTATCTTCGATGCCGCTTCTCGCAGCCCACGTCCTCCAACTGGAGATGGACGCCAGCGCCCCTCCCCTGGCCCAGGGCCAAGGGTGGCGCCGCCTAACATCCCAACTGTCCCACCAATCCCCCGCCAATTTGGTGCTACTAGAGCACAAAGCCCACTCCGGCAACAGTACACACCACCTCCAATGCCCCCACCATCTGCTGCCCCACCTGGACCCGTAGATATACCATGGGTGATTACCGCCGTTGAGAAACAGAAATTTGACAACCATTTCACGGAAGTTGACGCCGGGAACAAAGGGTTCATTACCGGCGAAGAAGCAGTGCCGTTCTTCTCTGGTTCCAAGCTTCCCGAGGACGCACTGGCTCAGATCTGGGACCTTGCAGATATCGAAAAGAATGGCAGTCTTACCCGCGACGAATTTGCGATAGCTATGTATTTGATTCGACAGGAACGAACTCGGGGCACAAATGGCAAAGGACTTCCCGACACCTTGCCTTTGAATCTTATTCCACCTAACCTACGACCTCCTCTAGCCTTCAATAACCAAGGTAGGTCTCCTTAAACCGCCGAGTCTAATTCAGTATTAGTTCTAATATTGCATGTTTGTTTCTTTAGCCCCCCCTAAGCCTCCAGGGTCGTCGCCCTTCGATGCTCCAGCAGTCGAACCGCCAAAGTCGAACCTCGATGAACTCTTTGGCCTTGACGATTCGTTCACAACGGCATCTTCAGCCCAGGCTAGTTCGTCTGGTGCTGCGCCTTTGAACACCGCCCTTGCTAGCAGCAGCGATTTCCCTGCTCCGCGTTCTCCACTTCCCGCCCCGGTCCCCACCAGTGCATTGAACTTCCTTGGGGGTACCAAGCCTTTCGTTCCATCCAGCTCGTTTGGTCAGAACATGATCTCGCCTTCGGCTACTGGAGGTACCACCTCTAGCAAGGACACACCATCGCACCTTGATGACTTGCTGGATCCAGAAGTGAACAAGAAACTGACATCCGAGTCTACTGAGCTTGCAAATTTGTCCAACCAGATTGGATCTCTTACAAAACAAACTCAGGACCTCAAATTGAAGCGATTGTCAGCAGATCAAAATCTTGCCACTGTCGCCAATGAGAAACACAATATCGAACTTAAACTAGCGCAATTGCGACAATCCTACGAGCACGAGGAACGAGAGCTAAAGCGCGTCGAAGAGCTTTTGGCTACTTCGAGGGCTGAAACAACTCGCCTGCGAAATGACTCTGTCATGCTTGAGGCCACGCTTTCTGACCTTCGAAATCAGAAAGCGCAATCGCAAGCTGCATACGATGCTGACATCAAGGAAAACCAGTCTCTCAAAGAGAAAATGAGGACTACGAACCAAGAGACAGCAGATTTGAGGAGACAACTCGAGAAGTTGAAGCATGATGCAAGGCAGCAGAAGGGCCTTGTTGCTATCAACAAGAAGCAATTGGCCACCTCGGAAGCTGAACGGGAGCGAGTTAAAGGGGAAATTGAGAAGGAGAAGGCTGACCTTGCAGCCAGTCTTAGCCGTACAACTAGCCCTCAACCTCCTGCCAGCCCCACTCTCAGCCAAACTAGCACCATGTCTACAAACCCGTTCAATGCAAATCCGTTCCATAGGAAAAGCCCAACTGCTCCTGTACAGGAAAGCGCAAGTGTGGAGAGCCGTTTCAATGATCGTGGTTTCTTCGAGGCCGCCATTCAATCAAGCTTCACTTCTCCAGCTTCAAATCCTGGACAGAATGCCTTTGATAACGTCTTCGGCTCTTTCAGCGCGCCATCTGGAACGGGACCACCACCGCCAACCTCATTTTCGCGACAGAACACCGGCAGCAAGGACCCCCCTCGTAGTGCTACATTCCCTGCTTTGTCAGCCACCGAAAGCGCTTTTGGCGGCTCTACGCCCCCTACTTCTCCTCCTACCTCGTCATACTCATCCCACACAGCCGAAATCCCACCATCCGTTGGCAGCCCGCATATAACTTCTGCGTTCTTACCACTGACTCTCAACAGAGCCGATTCCACCACTAGTTCTGTCCAGGTTCAGGCTTCAAGCGAGTCAGCCTTCTCCCGCCCCGAGACCCCAACAACGACTTGGCCGGGAACTTTGCAACATGAGACCAAACCCGAACCCGAAGTTGATGCCTTCAAGCCCTCACCTTTGTCCCATTCGGCTATACTTGATCAGCAAGAGCCCAAGAAACTCGAAAGAGCTCGGACCGGTTCAACAGCAGGCGGTAGCCCCGTCGCAGCTAGAATCAGTGATAAGCGTGATTCCGCCTCGGATTTCGGTAGTGTGAGTCCAAGTGTCGCCCATATACCAAGCTCATTCCCTGGGATCGATATCACCACCCCAATCAAGCCCACCGCAACTGGGGAAAGCTACATGAGTAACCGAAGCAGGGTTAGCCAAGCCAAATCTGAGCCACTCAACTTCGGGTTCGGAGCACAAGACAACAGAGGTTCTCAGGCAGCCAAAGATGACTTCGATGCAGCCTTCGCTGGCTTTGGTCAGACAAAGCCTGAACGCCCTGCTACGAGCAACCAGGAATTCCCACCTATCCGCGAACTTCAAAATGACGACGAGAGTGAATCTGGGAGCGACGCTGGAGGTTTCGACGATAACTTTACCTCTGCCAGCCCCAAGGCCGTAAAGACTGCTGGGCAATCAGAAGCTCCTCAACAACTGGCATCTATCCTCTCAGCTCCCGAGGCTAGTGGCGTTAAGCCACTCGTCTCGAACTCTAGTACTCCTCTCCCAGGCCCTAACGCCCAAGCCTCGCCGCCAAACTATACCTCGACGACTGGAGGAGCGAGCAACGATACCTCGGCCTTCCCACCGGAATTCACTAACTTGTTGCCAGCCCGGACTGACCCCACAAAGACGAACACCAACTCTCCTCCAGCCCAGACAGCCGGTACCGCTAAGATGTTCATGTCCTCCCCAGCCATGACCCCACCAGCAACTACGAGCAACCTGGACAGCGTTTTTGGGCCAGCCATCACCCCTGCTTCCCAACCAGCCGCAACTGCTCCCACGACTTCTGACTACAGCGCATTCTCCTCCGTGCAACCTAAGCCCGCCACTCAACCAGCTACGCAAGGCAAATCTGCATTTGACGATGATGCTTTTGAAAGCGACTTCAAGGACCTTGGCGAAGCGCGCGAGGCTAATAGCAAGAGCGATGATTATGACAACTTTACCACCGACCATGGCTACTCCGAGTTTAACGATGTATTTGATACTCCTGGTGCGGCGAAGCACGTGCCAACTGCCCCAGTTGGAGGCAAGAACCTACCTGACGATGACGAGTTCTCCGCCTTCCAATTCAATACTCTCCAAGCTACTCAACCAACTCAAAGCGGTAACGATGATTGGGATGCTCTATTCGCTAGCCTTGACAAACCGGGTTCCTCTGGCCAGCCAACTGGTAACGGTCCTTCGATCGGACACGCCAATGGAGCAGATGCTCGGGCCAACGATGCATTCAATGTTCCCGCCCCACCGGCCGTCACGGCTAATTTGACAGGGGGAAAGAAGGTCGATCCGGATGTGAGAAAGCTCCAAAATATGGGCTTCTCCGAGGAACAAGCTACCATGGCGTTGAAGAAGTTTGACAATAACTTGGCGGAAGTAAGTTTATGACTATCAAATTCTTGACACAATACGATCAATTTTCTAACCTGCGTGATAATTAGGCTACGAACTTCCTCCTTGATATTCCAACTTCTCCAGTCTCGCGCTAAGAGCTTGTGCCTTCGTGACGAAATGTCGCATCTGTAGAGAACACCTTCTCCGTTTTTGTCGTTGTGTCATTTTTGTCAAAGAGTCAGAGGTCTTATTTTTGAAGCTGCATCGGAAAATTGTTTTTTTACTCCCTTTGTTCCTCCTCACTTTCTTTTTTTGAAGGTTTCTATATATATTCACTTTCACTTTTGCACCTTCATTTCAGGACACAGTCATGTGCATTTAGCAAGCGTAGTTTGGAAATCCCCTCCTCTTGACCCCCCGCTTTCTCGTAACAATTCATTTATTTATTTATTTATCTTGCAAGTTGATTTGATCCGTTCTTATCACTCTTACATGCTCGTATATCCTTTAAATGCTTTTCTTTACCAGTAAATTGTTTGTTTCCCTTTCTTTATATGATTGGATAAGTCAGCAGAAAGACCGCCGAGTTGTAGTTCAAGATTGCCTCCCATTTTCTACTTGAAAGGTCGCTAATATTTGATGATGAAGTATAATACAATCCGAGTCTCTGTGGTTTTATTATGATCCGGTTTCCAAACGCCTTGGTTGTGAGGTGGTATTACACGGTGTGTGTCTTAAGTGACATTATCAACTACATAAACGCGTGCTCGTCTAAAAGAATCGCATTTGCTCCATAACGCCGGGTTTGTGATTAATATTTTTGATAAGGGTGATTCGAGAAAGGAGGTTCTGGTTGTTGTTTATGCTCTGAATTTCTTGAGGACGGTCTGCGGTGAGATGTTAATTTATATGTCTTTGTATTGGGGAGGGAAGGGGGTTATACGTACATCCCTCGCCTTCTTGACGTTTCGGGCGGTGATTTGTTTCTCGCCGGAGACTTTTGCGTCTATGCCTGCTTCCTTGACGAGTCTGTGGTACTCCGTTAGCTTTGATCTAGAAATTGGACTTTTTGTGGGTGGTGGTACTGTTCGAGGAAGAGGACGTAGTCGAGGTATATCTGGAATGGAATACGTTAGTTTGTTTGTTTTTGTTTTTTGGGGGTTGCTGGGTGGGATGGGTGTACGGACCAGGACATCGGCGTTTTTGGAGATGTTGCAGCCGGAGTGGGCTTTTATGATGCGACGGAGGACGTTGCGGGGGTATTGGTTTGTGGATTTGGAGGAGGCCATTGTTGGTGTCGTGATGGTTTGCGATCGCACGTGGTGGTCGTGGACGCAATAGATGGAGGCCGTGGTGGAGGCCGTGGTGTTTTGGCGAATGGCCGGGGTCTTCGGCTCCTGCGTTGAACCCCAGGCTAACGAGGGCCTATGCATGCACACACAGCTGCACAGTTGGTCGTGCGCCGTAAACACCAGTGCAATATACGTATACCTAGGTACCTTATACTATATAAATATAATATTCCTTCAGACAAACTAGTATTATCAAAAATCCAAGAATGTATGTAAAATATGAATTAATCAAATCTAAGCTTATATGAGATATCTATAGGGCTACCTACCTACCTAAGTACCTAGGTGCTTAGGTAGGTACTTAGGTACTTTCGGTACTTTAGGTGCTTGGGTACTTAGGTGCTTGGGGACTCAGGTACTTTAGGGACTCAGGTACTTTAGGTACTTTAGGGACTCAGGTACTTAAGTACGTATAGGTACCTAGGCTAGGTAGGCACTAAGTACTTAAGTACTTAAGTAATTATAAATAGGCATATATTATAGTATAACATGCCCTCTGTGAGGCATCAATTCTAGCGCCGAGACAACTTCTGGGCCCCAACAATAATAGCAGAATAGCGCTGCCAGATCCGCGGGATATTCCAACAGAGACGCGGTTAAGTACTGTGTAAATCTGAGGCTATATGGAAATGAAGAAGTAAATAAACAAAAATAAAATTTATAAAAGGCTGGATGGGGGAGAAGAGGATTTCACCTGCTTCAACCTCTCTACATCCATCCACCAGACTATAACAACCATAATCACATTACCAAACACATCTTCAGTGAGTCTCAAGCCTCGAAAAAGAGTCTTTATACTTTGTGCCATTGAAGTTAACTAATTTAATAGCAGGCATGGAAGGACGAAACACCTGGACGTCAGGGAGAAGTGGAGGGAGGAGAAGAAAACTTTACCCTCTACAACATCCCTAGACCCACCAAACATAATAACAATGCCTTCGGTGAGTCTCAAGCCTTGAAGTAGAGTCTTTATACTTCGTACAATTGAAGCCAACTAACGTAATAGACTACTATATTTACAACATTCATGCGCCGTTTGAGGCCGCTTCGTCTCCCCAAGCCCCGCACCGCAAGTACGGTCACAGAGCTGCTCGCCTCCCCGGAGGGTTCGAAGTCGGGCCCGAACTTTGATTGGGTAATGACCCTAGCCATTCAAATTAATTTCTAGATACGCAATTAACCTTAACTTTCTGTCTTTCACAGGGGGGCTACATCCAACTTGGAGGAATCATTTATGTAATCCCATTTTAACCTCATGTTAAAGTATTTCACAGGAAAACGCTAACGTTTTGATTACACCAGCTCGCATACACAGCGTATAAAGACGTGTCGACAAAAATTGATAACAACCAAAAAGAGCTGGACGCTAAAATCGAGGCACTGAACGCTGGATGGGAAGGGAAACCAAAAGGAGTTGTGGAAAGCAATTACCAGTGTTAAGGCATCGGTGGAGACGCTGAAGGTTAGTCGTCGGTGATGTTTCTAGGCATAGACGCTTATCGCCTTAAGGGCTTGGGGTGGAGCCTCGTTTTTTTATGCCCTCTTTTTTATACTAGTATTAATTGGAGGGTTGTAATATCATCACTAGGGCAACCTTACTTACCTCTGTAACTGTAGCAGTTATAGCCCATAGTTACCAATTCCTAGATAGTCTCCCGGCCCCCAGGGCCCTCTTAATAAAACGCTTATTAACTTGAATTCATCAACCATTCCATATTATAAGGGTGGTTTCAATTCCATGTTGTCCAGACAGGAGCCGCCAATCATGATCATTTCAGTCATATTGGCTGCCCGAAATCGAGGTGCGGGGGCGACAATAAATTTGAACTTTTTTTCTTTTTTGTTTTCCTCGAAGGAATAAAATATTAATGCAGAACATACTAGTACACACCTATGCACACGTGTTGGTTACAGGTCGATGCGGTCTACACAAGACTACCCACATGCTGTTATTCGGCACCTATATTAGTACCTATAAAAAACTTCCGAAAGGCAATGTCGTTAAACATTCGATAGGATTGGGATGTATATGATGATTAGAGGTCTAGGTCTAAGGTCTGCGGTCTATAGCGTTTGAATCTCAGGGTTGGAGTTTTTCGATATGCAGTTGTAATTGGTGGTGTTGATGATTCCTGTGGTTATTTTTGCTAGAATTTTATCTAGGATTCGAGACTTCCCAGATCTTGTAGTTCAATCCATCGGGGTCTTTCGGTATGCCCGAGACATGAGACTGTACAATGTGCGTTGTATGTGGTATTTTGGGACGAGGTTATGTATTTGGTTTTATGTGCAAGCTAGCTAGCGCTAGGCCTAGGACAGGTCGCCGGTGGTATATATATCGATATTATATCGCACGCGCGCGCAGTGCAGTGCAAGCTCGGGGCTAATCTAAGAATTCGAAGCTTAAGCTTATGTTCCAACAAGACCCACGACAATCGCACGAAGCTGACGCAGAACAACAATGTTTTTACGGGGCGGTGGGTATACGGTATTATATATCTAGGTACTTACTTATATAGGCGTCCGGATCCTAAGCCAAGCTAGGCATATATATCCGCTGCGGTGCGCACCGCACATGCATATATAGCATTGCATTGTGATCCTTCAGTATAGCTTCGAATCCTTCAGTAGTCTCGGACCAGACACCGAAATTATATTAAAGAACCGTGATCCCCAGAATTCAAACCACATCAATGCATCCAACATATCAAATAGATTCGCCCCTATTAAATTGAAATAGATGTCACCAAAGGCCACCCTCTCGACCATTCCCTCGGATATAGTCCATGAGATATGTGATTACCTCTGCGATCAGGACTTTATAAAACTTCAGTTGGTTTCCGCAGCGCTATGTTCCAAGCTCCCACGCTCCCGGCTCGATGAAGTCCACTCTCGCCGAACGGTCAGATTTACTGACGCCGAAACCCGGAAGCTCAAACGACTGGTATCAGGCCGTCCGGATAAATTGGGACGTATAAAACACTTGGTTTTCAACATAAGCAGTCCATATGTAAAGTTATTACTTAAAGGGGTACTCATGGACTGGATCAACAGTTATAGCTGGTCGACTCGGGTCAAAATGGTGAAATTCTGGAGTAACTACCAAAAAAAGAACCGACGGAACCCCTTCAAGCACGAAGCATTTCCGCAGTTCCACCCCGGATCAGAAGACCTACTTCCGGGACAAAGCCTCCGTCGCGAGCATTTCCTGGGGCTCTTCTCAATCTTAGAGTCTGCGATGCAACCACCGCCTAAATTCGATCCAAAAGCGTTTTTTAAAGTGCTTACAGAAGTTCTAAAACTACTGCCGAATCTCCAGATCCTCGAGTTTGCAGAAGATTCCCTGCGTCTTCGCGATGAACGTGAATTTTCACTGTTCTTGGGGTATAACCCTTCCTTGAAAGAATTTGTTTCCAAAAACCCGGAGCTGGAGGAATTGCCATGGCGGGAATGGCTGATTACGACGGGGAATCCGATCAGATTCGATGCAGCGTATTTGACCGTTTTATTTTGCGCTGCGGTAGCCGGATGTCGTGGGATAACTGAAATCAAAGCGGATCGAATGCGGTTTTTGTCACATCACGAAACCGGGGTGTCGTTATCCCGGTTTAGCACTTACGGCACTAACACGGTCTCCATTCCGCTTTATATACGGAAAGAAGAACGGTATGAAGCGGCGTATCTGGATTACTACCTCCGGGCGTTCGAAAATCTTCGGCGTCTGGAGATTTGGGGTTGGGGAGTGGAAACAGCCGCCACGATCAGGATCTCGCCGCTATTCTTGGCCACTATCAAGAACGTCCGTGAACTCAGGCTCAGATTGCCGCTGGGGAATGGGTCTTCGAGGTTCGTCGACTTGCCGGATATTCACCTGCCGAATATGCGAAGACTTGAGATCGTGTCCACCCGTGTCGACTTGACCGCCCTCCAGGAATTTGCGGCAGCGAACGAAGGCTCCTTACGCGAGTTGGTTATGCAGGGCCGTTGTAGCGAGAATATGAATAAATCCGCCATCATCGAGTTTTTGGAAAATATGAGGGGCGCGATAGACCTTCAAACCTATCAGATGGGTTTCGTAACATACAGCGATGGGATATGTTTTGAGTATTTTCTACTCGTTGATGTTAGGGGCGGCTGGAGGGGTGCGGAGTGTGAATATCGGGTTAAGTTGAGGTGTGAGCGCTGGATGCGTATGTCTGAGCCTAAGGAAGAGGAGGAGTGGGAGGTGTACCGGTCTTGGGAGGGGTTCATAAGGGGCATTAGAAATGCCAGTGCACCGCCGGATATTTGCCCGTATCACCAGTGGTGATGTGCATAATCCATAACGACTTGACGTGCGCCCCTCCGAAGATCCGGGACGGTGCGTCCTAAGCTCTTATGTGTATATCAGAGGGGTCGGGTCAAACCGTATCTTAAGATCTGGAAAGTATATCTCGGAAGCCCCGCCCGCGAAAGCGTGTCTATTGCAAGCCTATCTACAGGCCCATCATTCTAGAAGAACTATAGATACTTAAATATAGATCTCTAAATCTAAATAAATGACAAGTACTTGCTTAGGTAAATACCTATATATACCTTAGACCGTATACCTATATGCCTTGCATAGGTTGCATAGCTTAGACTGCTAGCTGCTGAGGCGTTGTTTGTGTGTTATTTTCTTGCAGCCAAGACAGGGTCTTAGTCGACTCTCGCGGTGCACGGTGGTTGATGGTGAACCCTGACATTCAATTGAAGTTCCATATCTAGCGGAAACGAACAAATAACTTTAGAAAATAACTGAATTCCATGGCGCTGAAGTAGTTAGTTCGACTGTGATCACGAGACCGAGCAAGTGCGAAGACTTGATTGATATGATAGAATAGGTAGTGAAGCTGTGTTGGTGGAAGGTTGGAGAATCGCCACGGCCAACACAATTGCACTTGCAAACAAACGGTCGTTCGTCATTGTCCGCCACAAAACGCCCACACGACAGACAATTATTCCTCGCTCGACTCACTCGCTCTGAACCTCCCTCCAGCTCTCCCACCAAACCTCCCCACAAATATCCCACATCAACATTGCATCTTCCATCTCCATCATCGTCATCGTCATAAAAACCGCCCTCGTCAGCATTGGACCCGTCTATTAATACACAAAACTCCTAAAAAAAAGTAATCGTTTCTCGTGGAAGCAAGAAGCGTTATTGCACTGTTGCCTCCTCTCTAACTACCCTCATACCATCCCTCTTCGTACCCACCTCTCACACGCCCACGGGCGTATAAAATCCTCCAGCTACCAGCTTTTTACAAATAATCCATCCATTCATCAATACATCCAACCAAACCGATAAACTACCCACAAATCGAAAACAAACCCCACAAAAATGCCACGAGGAAACAAGAAAGCTGCTGCCAACGGAAGCACAGGGACATCGACTCCCAAGGCCGAGGAAACCGTTCAGATCACCAAGGAAGCTGTTGTCGATGCCCAGGCATCCACTTCGGCTACTCCCGACAAACCAAGCACCAATGGCCATACATCCAACGCCTACACGCGAGAAGTTGAAAAGTAAGTGATTTCACACTAAGGACTCCCCGCATTTTTTTCTCTAAAGATAGCTAATTCGTGTATTTGTTGCTCTGTAGACGTCTTGCGAAGTGGTCTAAGAAGAAGGTAGTCTCCCCTAGATCCGATAATATTCGATAAACGTTTTTAGAACACGAGGTTGTTAACGTGGCTGGTGTTATAGCGTGGCATTGAGGCAATCGAGGCTAAGATCGCTGGTATGACCCTCCAAGAACAGGGGATTACCAAATTGATCAACAACGACGAACGCAAGAAGCTTGCTGAGAAAGCAACGGTCGAGGAACGCGTTAAGGAGTACCAGGAGATTGCCAGCGGCTTGTTAGCTGTTGCTGCTGTCGAGGAGAAGGCCAAGGCCTCTGAGAAGGAGGCTGCCGAGGCAGAAGCAGCTGCAAATCTTGCCGCGAAAGTTGAGGAAGCGAGGAAGGCTGGTTATGAAGAAGGTGTGAAATCTCAGAAGGATGCCCTGTTGACCTGCTTCCGATTTCTTCGGTTGGCGGGGTATCGACGAGCGCTCCCGGATGAGAATGTCGCAGAGAACGAGGCCATCGAGAAGGTGCTTATCATGGTTTACAGCTCTGAGGAGTCTGCGACTGCCGCTATTGAGAACCTAGCGGCGAGCAAGGAGGAGGTGGTTGAAGGGTCCGAGGGAGTTACTTGTAAGTTCTTGTCAGGGTCCCTAACACGTGAGGACACGTGCTGACTATTACCGCAGATGCCCGAATTAAGGAAATCGCCAACAATCTGTATGCTGCCCATGAAGATGAAGAGACTGTCGAGCCTGCGGAAGAAGTTGCTAGTGTCCAAACATCCCATGACCTCGGAGAGTCTACAGTTATCGTTACTGACGCAGATACTGATGCGACACCGGCTGAGGCTGGGGCTCCTCCTCCAGAAGCTTTGACCGAGGTTGTTGAAACAACGGCTGCGGCCCCAGCAGCTACTGTCGTCGATGACGCTGCCGCAAACGCAGCTGCTGTATCTCAAGCTGGTGAATCTACTGAAGAGTGGGACAACATCAAAGCAGGTGGCGAATCATCCAACAATGGTGCCTCCGCTGAAGAAACACCTGGCACTAGCTGGGCGGACCAGTCCCACGAAGAATCAACCGCACAGCCGGCAGCAACCCAACCTGCCGAGGGCCGCTTCCAGCAAGTCGGGCGCGGGCGCGGCCGTGGACGCGGTGGTCCAAGGCCAGACGGCCAACCCCGAGGCGGATATCGCGGCCGTGGAGAGGGATACCGTGGCCGTGGTGAGTTCCGTGGAGGAGATCGAGGGAACTTCAGGGGACGCCGTCCATACCGTCCCCGAGGAGGAGATCGAGGCGGATATGGACAGGGCTCTGCTCCAGCTCCAGCCCCAGCCCCAGCCTCTGCACCCGCTCCCACCCAAACGGCTTAGTTGAACCCAGTGATCCTTTCCATATTTCTCCTCTCCTACTCTCGCCTTTATTTCCTACACTCTCCCTCTAACATAATAACAAAACCCAATTACTTTCACGAAAACATCAATCCAGCGAAATTTCATATCTTCATATTCCCAAATTCATTCAGTTTCTGTTGATGCATTGCTCTTTTCCTTTGTTCTCCAATTCTCCCTCATTAAGAAAAAAAGTCCATAGGCATTTTCTGGTTCTGCGTTTTGTGAGCTACATTTTTATGAGGCTGCTTTATTACCGAGCCCTGTAGCGTTTCCATCTGCGGACAAAAGGTCTCTCGCTATAATTTTTAAAAACGCGAAGTCTTTTTACTTGTCGGCAATTTTTTTTTTTATTATGTTCTGACGTTCCGAGGGTTTCGTTATCTATAATACCCTTGCAACTCCCTCACTATCATTAGTCCGGCCGGCGGCGAAGCTGGTCGGCATCCTCTGCTTTGGCATCACGATACCTCTCCTCCCTTCGTTCCATAACTTCTACATCCCACTCCAAACCGCAATACTCCTCTCCCTCAAACTCCCGTGAAACAAACAAATATATTGCCACTTCATTTCATGCACCTCCCTCCCTCACTTTTGAGTCCAGGCTACTCTCCCTTCTTACCAGGCCGTCTACCTGTCTCTCACGGAAAATTAAACATATCTTTCCATCTCCCTAACATGCACACTTCCGGGACAAGAGCATCAAATCATGTCATAATATCACATGTATCATTACTATGTAGTATATCGATTGAAATGAAAGCCTTGAACCGGACCACGAAAGTCCTTCTCTAAAAGTGCGAAACCCGCGTGACTCCGGCTCGGTGAATCCGCCGGGAATCCTAACTATCTGACACAATCCATATCGCAACCTTGACGGGAAGCTGGGCTTGTGAATGTGGCTTACCCGTCGTTCCCATCTGTGTTGTTGTCAAAGTGTCAAAATTCCCACACACCCTCGCCAACCTTCCCAAAATCCCCGTTTTCCCTTTTTTCTCCACCGAACACACATTTTTTCCCTCTCTCACTCCCTTTTTTCAACATGTATTCTTGAAAATATCTCAACAACCACAACGTTTGGAGGGTTCGAACCTGCTGGAGGTGTCTTCAGGAGGTTCATACATCGTTTTGCGACGCTCCGATTTTTTGTGGGGGCAAAAATACGGAAGTTTGGTTTTTCGACGTGCACTTTGGTGACGTGTCTGATTGTTTCCATCATGGACGACAGAACACGAGATTCTCGACCTGATGGATCGAGGGGGTGATAACAGTGGAATCCGCCTCGGAAGAGACTCTGGAGACCTGAAATGGGGTTCGAAGACCCGTCTACGGCTTTGGGGGGTTCGGAGTGGTCCTTTTGGGGGTATGAGGATTTTCCCCCCTCGCACTTCATAGCACTACGAATGCAAGTTTCACAGTGTGGGCCGGGAGATGTCGGAGATGGGGGTTTGGGACCGGTTTGAGGTATCTCGGGGGATATTTATGCATTTTACAAGCTCTCAGGGGGGTTGTTCTTGCATAGGTTTACTCGGGGGAGGGTGATGAGTGATCTTTGGAGGGTTTCATTCTGCGGTGCGACAACCATGCATCGAGGAGTATTCTCATGGTTAGAAGGTATGGACACTATTTTCATTGTTTTGATCACCCCCATACCCCCTCTTCCTCACCTATCATACTCTCAGGAATATTGTTCCAACAATGAGTATTTGAATTTTGTTATATCGGTGGCTCCCCGGGTGTTCATATTGTTTGTTTTATGAATGCAAGCGTGTTGATTGGGTGGGCAGTTATCGCCATGATTCCTTCAACCAGGCTTAGGCACCCTCCTCCTTACCCTTCTCAGATGAGCTCATCGCTCATCTTGCTTTTTTTTGACACTCTGCCCCTCATTGCATGCAAGCAAGCCCTTGGGTTCCGAAGTGCGAGAGTGGAGGGGGAGATTCTTGGTTGCAGAAGGTGGCATGACCACCCCGTCCTGAGATTCACACCACTCGCTGGAACCTTGGGAAACCCCACCGCGGGGAAGGGGGGTGCCGGGGCTGATTGTGGAAGCGAGGACGATGGGGGCTTTCCTGCATCGAGGAGCATTCGCACCTTTCTGCGGGAGTACCTGCATATCCGAGGGCATTTTCAAGGGGAAGGGAGTGCCTTTTCGTCGACACGTGGGGATTTGGTGGTTTTTGCTTTCCCTCTTTGCGACGCAACACATTGTGCAAAATGCAACAAGGTGGCCTTTGTGCCTTTACATGCGCGAGTGAAGGGGATAAAGCGGATGGATGATAAGGTGGGAGAAAGGGGATGTTTTATTATTTTTATTTTATTTTAATTCACAATTTTTCTCACTGCTTTTATGGGCGTCGAGACTGCGGGGCGTCGGCGTCGATGCGCGATACGATATCCTTTTTGTTGTGTCGGTTCTGTTCGTCGCTGCGGGTTAAGCCAAAATTGGAACTGGCGGTGAGAAAAGAAAGGGATGTTCCCTCTCCTGCTGTGAAGAGAAGAGAAGGGAAGGGAACGCGCACTTTTGCCGAGGAGCAAGCACACCCTCAACTTTTCCAGACAGGCGGACGTCGACGACTTTTTTCCAGTATTTCTTTGGAGGTCTTGCGATATTTGTATCGATATCTCTCTCGCTCGGAGGATTTCTTTTTCTGAGGGTGTATCTGTTGTAGCGGGTTTTATCGCCGGATACGAAGTTACCCACAAATTCCCAAACCCACGGAACCGCACACACACACAGACTTGCAGACTTACACAAAAGAGATCGATTCGGCCGCTTTTCTGGACGGAACATCGAGACTAATCAAGTAAGTCAGGCAGTAAGGGAAGTTATCAGAGTTCGGACCGGGGCGGGCGAGTCAAGATCAGTCCATCATCATCCAATTCTGGTCTGTTCCGCGCGCTGGAATGCACTGCAGGCAATCTCCCGGACATTCATTCTGTTTGCACGTCCCCCAGTCGAGTTCTGCTGCTTCTGCTTCTGCTTCTGCTGCTTTCTGCTTCGAGTGCATACAATATTGTGCCCCTGCAAACCCCTCCCGCTGCACTGGCCGCAACCCACCCAAATTCGACCCGTTGGAGTGAGGTTCTTTTTTCTTCTTTTCTTTTCTTTATCTCTTCGATCTATCTATCTACCAATCTATCAAGTATCTATCCATCTGCTCTGCATCGACTGTAATTCTCCTAGTTCTTGGGTTTTTCTTGTTCCAATTTCCCTCCCTTTCGCACGGTCTGAGGTCCTCTGTTCTTGCTTGGTCCTATTGGGAAATTGTGCGGTGACAAACAGTCGTTTGTCCCGTTCTCCGTTTCGTTTCACTTTGCTTTGCCCGGTCGAGGGAGAAGGGAAGAAGAGGCAGGAAGACCATCAAAAACCCATCTCCAGCGCCGCCACCACCATCCACTGTTGTCTCCCATCTCACCCGCTCTTAAACTACCTACTCTCCTCCCAGGAAGCCTCAGCAGGAAATACATCTTTAGCATCCGTCAACTAACAGCATTCCGGTCTGGGTATTAGTCCGTGTTCTCGTTGCCTTTCAAGCTCAAGCCGAAATAGAATCAAATCGAATCGAATCACCCCGTCGGTATTTGTCTCTGTGTTGTGTTGATGGGTGTTTGACACTCTTCCAACATTCACCGTTTCAAGCCAAAGCCATGGCCTCTTCATCCGCCGAGGTCGATATTTCCTTGGACGACGACGCTCTTCATCTCCAATCAACCACCACCAACGCCCCAACCGACCACCAACAACAACAAGAACCATCCAATCCAACAATGGATGCCACTAAAGACGATGAGGAGCCTGATATCGGCCCTATCTTCCCTGATCACTACTACGGTGGTGGGAAGATCCCGGTCTTCAAGCCGGTGAGTTTGACTATCTCTCTCTTCTGCTCGTTTGATCTGAAATGCGACAGAGCGGAACCAACCAACATTGGTCGCGAGTCCGGGGTCCTGCTGCTTAGCACCTATATGGATGTAAAATCCGATCAGGACCCTAGATTGTCCATGATATCTTTCAAACTCTAGTTCTTTCGTATTTGCTTCTTTTTAATGCTCGGTGATTACTGACGGTGTTTCTTTTTTTCTTTTTTCTTCCGTTTTGTAGAATATGGATCAGTTCCGATCATTCTACAAGTTTATCAAGAAGATTGACCACTATGGGATGAGGTCGGGTATTGTCAAGGTCATCCCTCCGAAGGAATGGTAAGCTATTTGTATACTCGTTTCTATAAGCTTCATGCCTATTGCCATGGCCTTATGCTCACTCACCTTCTCAGGATCGACTCCCTCCCCCCTCTCGACGAAAAAGTCAAAGAAATCAAGATCAAGAACCCTATCGAGCAACATATCGCCGGTAGCACCGGCTCCAGCGGTACCGGGATCTTCAAACAAGAAAACCTTCAACGCCAAAAATCATACAACCTCCCCCAATGGCGAAACCTCTGCGACTCAAGCGACCATCAACCGCCTGCTAGGAGAGGGGAACGACGAAAGAACCAAGACTTCAAGCCGAAGCCGAAACCCAAGCCGACTAGGACGACGCGAAGGAGTACAACGGCTGCTGCGGAAGATAGTTCGGAGCCGTCCCAGAGGCCGCTAACCCCCCCTCCTGGCGATGAGACACCTGTTGCTGGAACTCCTTCTAAGGATGAAGAAGACGTCGTGGAGGTGACTGCCCCTGGTTCGAATAAAAAGAAGAGGGGAAGGCAACCTCAAGCGAAGCCAAAGCGTGTTTATGTTCGTAAGACGAAGGAGGAAATGGAGGAAGCTGCTGCCGAGGCTGCCGAGATCTGGAATGGATTCGACTACCGATTCCCTGCCGCCAAGGAGTTCACCCAAGAAAGATGCGAGGAGCTTGAGAAGCACTACTGGCGAACGTTGACATACAACAGCCCGCTATACGGAGCCGATATGCCCGGTTCTTTGTTCGACGAGACGACTACTTCCTGGAATGTTGCAAAACTGGAGAATATTTTGGATTGTCTTGGGGCCAAATTGCCTGGTGTCAACACGGCTTATCTCTACCTTGGCATGTGGAAGGCAACCTTCTCATGGCATCTTGAGGATGTCGATCTTTATTCGATTAACTACATCCATTTCGGCGCACCGAAACAGTGGTACTCGATCAGCCAAGATGACGCGCCCAGATTCCACTCGGCGATGAAGAGTATTTGGCCCGGCGAAGCCAAGAAATGCGATCAGTTCCTCCGACATAAAACCTTCCTGGCATCTCCATCATTCCTTGAATCCCACCACGGCATCAAGGTGAACAAACTCGTTCATCATGAGGGAGAGTTCGTTATTACTTTCCCATACGGATACCACGCCGGTTACAACTTGGGATACAATTGTGCGGAGAGCGTCAATTTTGCGACGGAGGCTTGGCTGGAATATGGGCGAAAATCGAAGAAATGCGAGTGCATCGACGACGCGGTCTGGGTTGATGCCGATGAGATCGAGAGGAAGCTGAAGGGCCTTCCGACTGAAGACGAATGGTCCTCCGAGGAAGAGGAGGAAGATACCGATAGTGACGACGATGAGGAACCTACTGACCTTCCCACACCTCCCGAAAGTGTCGAGGGTGATGGAACGAAGAAGCCGAAGCGTCCTCGGTCGAGCACTAAGAGGAAGACGGAGGGTGAAGGCGGCCGGATGGTTAAGAAGATTAAGGTCAAGTTTGGTCCTCCGAAAGCGCCACCGGTATGTTCCCCGTCGAATAATTTTGTAGTTGTGATACTGATAGGTGGTAGTGTGTTCTTTGTCCGAACGAGGCCAAGCATGAAGAGCTGTTATCTACTGAAGAAGGAAAGAAGGCGCATAGGTATTATTAACACTTTTAATGTTGGAATATTTGGGCATTTATGCTGATAATATTCATCTAGGTTATGTGCTATGTACATCCCTGAGACTTTTTTCACGACCGATCCGGAGACAAACGAGGAGAGGATTTCAAATGTTCCAGCCATTCCTACGGCCAGATCGAATCTCAAGTGCTTCTACTGTCGCGCTAAGGGCGGGGCTTGCTTCCAGTGTTCAGAAACCAAATGCGTCCGAGCCTATCACCCGACTTGTGCGGCACAAGCTGGCGTCTTGGTCCGAGATTTGGTCTTGCCCACGAAATCCGATGAGCCTGACCAGCCGCCAACAGCTCCTCGAACCGAGCTCGACTTCCGATGCAGATTCCACCGTCCGAAGAGACCGAAGGATCATACTCCTGAGGTTCTTGAAGAGGATGAGAACATCATGGACTTCGCGAAGAACCTTCGGCCAGGGCAGGTGGTCCAGTTCCAACTGTATCTTGGAGAGATTTGTGCAGGAATTGTACGACAGAACCGGGCATCGGAGCATATGCTGCTCTTGGAGATGTTACCTAGAGGGAACTCCTTCGAACTGGAATGGAAGTACGCCCTGCCGGCGGCTATCATGAATACAGCACCGGCTACCAAGCCGAAGAAATCGCGAGCCTCGGTCCCCAGCGTTAGAACTGATGGCAAAGGTAAGAGAGTTGCCGTTGAGCCCAGGAAGACGGATTTCTACGCCGATAAACCCCTAGCTGGTGACCAGTTCTTCCCCGAAACGACCAAGTTTACATGGCAAGAATTCTTAAATTTTGCCGTTCCCCGAAATCCGTTCCAGGAGCCTGCTGTTAAAATTTGGTACTATGTCGGGGAGCAGTCTACGGAGAATATCCCAGCGTGGACGAAAGATCCGACTATTCGTGTTTCTGATAAGGATGCTGTTGAACCACATTTGCAGCGAAGGAGCGGGACTGGTGATGGTCCCTGTTACATGACCCAAGCGGAGGAGAGAGTCAAAGCGGAGGCAGTGATGGCCGCTCAACAGCGGACAGGCTATTATCAGCCGTTGCAAGCTCAACAGCCAGGAGGCCAGGCAGGGGGACCGAACGGGAAAGCAGTTCCTCAACCGTTCCATACTCCCAACTGGAGACAGCCACAGCCAGCTCCAGCCCAGCCTGCAGGGCCAATTGCCAGTACAAGTAGTGGGCAGAGATTTGTCGTTGCTTCTGCCAATAATGGGCGTAGAGTGTTCTATGTGAGTACCTTAACCCTCAGCTCAGTGAAGCCTTGTGTTGTTTCCAGGTGCTTTTCGAAATATTTAAACCTCCATCTCTCAGCTCCCCAACTTACAAACCATCTCTTCATCTACAGAGCCCTCTCCAACCCACCACTTATCAAAGCTACCAAGGCACGACCCATCGTGTCAGTTACAAGTCTCCGATGGCTTCCTCTTCTGCCGGCCCCCTCGGTGCCAAATCCACTCCTCCGGTCAACAGCAGCGGGTCTCCCGTTCCTCCTCTCGGGTCGTCTCAAGGCCCAAATCCCTATCCAAGCAACGCCTCGGCTTCCACTCCATCCCGGCCAGCTCAGCAGTCCCGCGCGACGCCTTCTTAGGCCAAGAATCCTTCGCCTGAGGAGGCTCCGCTTGTTGAGTTCATCAAGCACCTTGCTCAAACCTGGGGCTCAACATATGCCACTAAGCCCTACGAAGTCATTGTTAGGGAGATTTCACAACGCGCCTCTCTCCTCTGGTCCGTTGGGAAGCTTCCTCCACCTCGTTCCACCAGAGCTTACGATTGCCATTATTACGTTATTGATATTATGTCTCGTGTTGCCGAGCTTCACAAGGCCTGGGGCGGCGACAGGCCTCCAGAATCCTTTCATCAACAACCACCAGTTTATCAACCCATCGTTCCCCTTTCCGACCAGCAGCTCGTCAATCTTACGGCCGCTCTTGAAATCTCTTCTCCTATCATCCTTCCCCGGACCGAGGAAGAGTACATGGATGAGTTTGTCGACGAAATGCGCCAGTTTGGACTCAACCAGAATGCTGCAGGTTGACCGCCCACCCTTCCAACAATTCTTAAAGCGGACGATGGCACCAACTTTGACGGAATGTCTGGAATCGATTTCTTTTACGACTTTATTTCCTTTTTTTAGCGCCAACGATTTCCTTTTGCCTGGTTTTTTCTCGATTCGCCCTTTCCCCCCGAACGATCTCCTCTTCGACTCTCTCTTTCGACTAGGCAATGTTTGATATTGGCTCTAACTTCTAATCATATTTAATCAAATCCCTCCCCCCCTATACTATGTGCCTGTGCCTGCTCCTGTTCCTATTGTTGATGCTTTTATCTTTTTTCTCTCTTTTCCCTTTCTTTGTCCATGTTCGGGTTCCCGGTGTTCACTGGCTCAGATTCCTTTATTTTGCTTGTTTTCTCCATGGCCTTTATATATATTATATCACTGCGTGAGGGGAGGGCATGTTGTGTTCCTGTAATGAACGATTCGATGATCGATCGGTAGAACGAAGCTCTTAATAGTTCTTTTTCTTGGTTGCTCTCTAGATGAGTGAGCGGATGAAAAGTATTATTTATTACCATTTTGCGTGTTCTCTGTAGTCAAGTAGCTGTAGTAGCGTGGTTTGTAGGTTGTAAAATAGGACAGGGGTGCTTGGAAGCTCCCAGCTTGAGCTTAAGCTCGAAACGCGCTTGACCACAAACACAACCCAACCTTCAACAACCCACCACACACACACACAAAATATGCATCGGAATCTACGCTCGCTGTACAGATGGATCTAATAACGGTGCTACCGAGTATATACCGTACGAACCCGGGGTTGAAGTCGTTACTGATGCGGCACGGGCCGGCGTTCGATGCGAGTGGGATTACGACGGTGGATTTGATGAGTGTTGATGTTAGGGAGTTATGTCAGCGGGCTAGGATCAGTTTGGGGGATCTGAGGAGGATCGTGGAGGGGGTTAGGGATGGGTTGAATGCTGAGACCCTGGGGGGACCGGTTGGGGCGCCGGTTCTTGGGATGTCGGGTTCGACGCCGGAGGGGGTTACGAGGTTTAGGGGGAGGAATATGGAGGCTTTGGGGAGAAGGCAGAGGGGGGTTGGGGTTTGGGATGATGGAGTGGATGGGGTTCTTGGTGGGGGGGTTTATACTGGAGCTTTGGTTGAGGTTGTTGGTGAGAGGTTTGTATTTTCATTCTGGGGTTTTTGGGGGGTATATGCTGATTATGTAGTGGTGTCGGGAAGACGCAGTTTCTGTTAAGGCTGTGTTTTTCGATCCAGCAGCCGCCGCATAATAAGTCTGCGATATACATCTGCACCGAATCACAAATCTCGACGAAGAGGATGGTATCCATGCTCGACCGACTGGTCTCCGATCGAGTCCCCGGTTTCGAAACACTGAGCATGGGAAGGATCCACACGGCTATGTGTCAGTACCTCGAAACGCTGGAGCATATAGTAAAATACCAACTCCCCAGCGCGATCGAGAAGTTCGGCGCGGGATTGATCGTGATCGATAGCATTGCCGCGAATTTCAGGGTCGATGATGCGGAAGACGATAATAACAACCGACCAAAAGGGAGGAGCGCGAAATTGGCGAGAAGAGCGGGGGATATAGTTCGCCTGGGATTATGTCTGAAGGAGATGGCGGTGAAGTACAACGTCGCCATCGTGGTCGCGAATCAAGTCTCGGATACGTTCGAACCGGCTTGGAAACGTCATGTCGAGGTCCCTTCATCTGCGATTGTGGCTTCGGTGGAGAGTACGCCTGCGACGCAGAGGTCGGTGGAGATTCCGTTGGCTGGGTATTCGCTCCCGACGGATGAGTTGATGATGACGTATGATTACCAGGCGAAGTGGTTTAATGGGTGGGGGGAGGAGGTGGATATTAATACCGTTCATCCGGGGGGTGAGGAGGATGAAGTCTTGATTCAGGCTTTGAAAAAGCTGAAGACACCAATGTTAGGGATGACTTGGACGAATTTGCTGGATGCGAGGGTGGCGCTGGTGAAGGGGGTCGCGAGGAGGGAAGCCGAGTGGGAAGGGGAGGAGGAAGACGGGGAGGGGAGGACGAGGAGGTGGGTCAAGGTTGTTTTTGCGCCGTGGGTGCAGAGCGGGGTTTTATTGGAGTATGAGATTTGGGAAGGCGGGGTTAGGAGTGTTAGGCCTGTTTCGAATAGTGGGGAGGAGGGGGGGTAATTCTTATATTGTGCTTTTGGGGGTTCTTGCATTGCGGATTGAGGTTATGGACTGCGGGGGGGTTAGGTTGTGATACCCATATGCATATCGCGGTGGATTTAGCGTGGTGTTCCTGGCGTTCCTTCACATTCACATTTGATTTCAAAGGCCATTTCTATATGTATTATAGAGGAATAAAACGATAGTGACCGATTTGTTCATTTCATTTTTGTCTTTCCGGCACTTGCTATTCTATTACACCAAATCGCAACTGTTGTCCCACCGTAATCACAAAAGAGACATAAAAAACGCCAGAAGGGTGGGGTTCATCAATATCGAACAAACAAATAACGCCGGTGTTTCCTGAGTAAAAACGAACTGAAATGTGCATTTTCAAGCTTGGAATGAACCCCTTGGTAAACATAAAAGGGGATGCCTGGAGTAGCTGAATCATCGGATGGTCATAACTTAAGCTTAAGGGGGTGGAAAAGAGGAAATATCAAAAATCTCATCTACTAGTCGATGTCGATTACTTCCTTGCCTCGTAGTGTTCTCCCGGACGGCTGGCCCGAAGATGTAGCTTTACCCTTTCCCTTCGGATCGGCCGATTCGTCCCGATCTTTTCGTTTGGAAGCGGCGCGTAGGGATTGTCCTTGTCCTGAGAACGTTGCGGTGTTTGTGGGCTCAGCTTCGGATCCTTCGGTTTTCTTCACGGGTATGATTTCGTACCCGAAGAAGAGGGTGCCCGGTGGGAGTCTTAGAGCAGCCGGTGGTGGCTTTCCATCCCTCATTAATGTTGTGGTATCGATGATCTTCCCATTCGCGGGGAGTCTGATGGAAGTTGTCGGCGGGGCGGCTACGCTTGTTGGTGGGGGCGGGGGAGGGGCAGGAGTGCCTGGTTTGGATTTACTCTTCCTGTTTACTAGTTTCTGACCTGATCCTGTGAATGCATCCGATGGTTTGAGATGCTTGTTGCTCGATGAACCCGGTGCTAGATCCTGGTATTTGATCTCAGCCGCCATGGCACCTTGTCCTGCATTCGCCCCGACCCCGCCGGCAAGCGCGGAAGAAGGTCTGGTGGAATTCACGCTACTGGCGGGTTTACTCCTCTCCGGTTCCACGTAACCCACGGGAGCCGCAAAGTCTACCTCTATATCCGTTTCAACGACGGAGATGGCGCCGTTCCTGACGCTAGGTTTTACTTCCAAGACGGCGATTTCGAAGATGGTGTCGTTGTAGGAGAAGGAGAAGATGTCGTCTTTTGTCAGGGCTGAGAAGTTTCGGAGGGCGTTTTCGAGGACGGCTTTGGGGTCTGAGATGTCGAGGAAGTCGACGGATTGGGGTTGGAGTTTTATGAAGGATCCGGGGGGGAGGTCGGTTGATTTGACTTGGATGAGGTCGCCGGGTTCTAGGAGGAGGGTTTGCATGATCTGGTCGGTATACTTGTTAGCTAGAGCTATTCTTACAATATATATATATATGGTAGAGGTAGATGTGGTAACATACCCACTGCGGTAGATATATCCTCCCCTCCTCAGCGACAAACTCGAGCACACCGCAGTGCGTAAGCTTCCCTTTCCCGTTATGGAGCTCGAACAGCATGGGATAGGAGATATGGAGACGGGTGAGCTTGTCGAGGGCGCTAGGAGGCATGATGACCTTGCCGCCGTAGTTGAGGTTCTCACGACCGGTGGGCATCATAGCTACGGGGTAACAACGGTAGTACTCGTCGAAACGGCGTGTGACGCCCGAACGGCCGATGGGACCATCGTAATCATCGTATCCGTAGCCGCCGTAGCTCTGGAAGTAGTAAGAAGAGGAAGAAGAGGACATGTTAGCGGATCCTTGTAGTTCAGAGGTTGAGTTTGAGGGTGAGTTTGAGGGTGAGGCTGGGTCTGATGGACGTGATGTATGTTGACGAGGACGACGCCAACGAACGAGACGATGGAGGATGTTCATGGTGGGATTTCTGTGGACAGTCATGACTTACCATGATGGCGATGAAGGGAGAAGAAAGGAAGGCCGGAGATGGTTCTTGATGATATTACCGTTATTCTTGCTCTGTCTCGTGATCTTGGCCGAGGTGGTTGAAGTGTGTTTGGAGTGTGGTTGAAGTGTGGTTGAGGTGGTTGTGGACGTGTGTGTAACGAAGAGGGTGGAAAGCTCACCAGGTGGGATGGTCTGTGACGACAGCGTGCTGCCTCGACCTTACCTGACCTGACCTTGCCAAGGCAACGAGCTCAAGGCGTCGCTAGGGCCATGATTACATAATCCTAACTAACACAATTCCTTGTTGGAATTTAAGGTATCTGATATCAATCCCTACTAAATTAGCAGTAGATTGACTGAATTTGAAGGTCTTCGGATATATATATCCGTCAAATATTCTATATTATTACTTAGCTCAGCGTTGTACATGGAGCGACTCTCTCGGTGAAAATCAACTTTATAACTGCTGATAATACCTATATACTGAACATCTGCTCTTCCAGACCTTTAAGAGACCCCGAGGTTATATGTCTGTCGCGAGCCCAAATATTTAAATTACCTGACCTACTTTTTATTTTAAATAAAAAGAACACGTTCAATAGGTTAGCAATGGAAAGGGCTGTTGAGATACCTCATGATATCATCAAGGATGGTAGCTTACTCGATCGTTGCAGTTTGTTTTTCAATTTGGTCCGGTATCAAAATCCGACGCTTTTGATAAACTAATATAAAGCGGCCAAAACATTGGTTGAATAATTTTGAACTGGTATGGTATCTTGTATGATGTGCCGTAGATGCAGCCTAGGAACGAGACTAGATGCAGCCCATATGGTACACGTAGCTACGCTATAAGGGTTAGATCAACAGGTCTCATTGGATTTGCAGGCTGCCCATTAGCTTATGGTTAGGTCAAGTAAATCGAGAACTCCCGTGTTGGCTGGCGCCGCGAGACCAAGTAAATTGATCTCATTCTCTAGTTCTTGTATTAATAAAATTTAATTTGCTCCAACTTTATGAACTTCGGCCAAGCGAAATCCACATACTATATTTTAGTCCTTTAAAGTTATAGACTTGTCTCGTACGCCGCCCATCCGGGGTTATAGTTATAGACGTGCCATGCAATCTTTACCTTTTTTTTTTTTTTTTTTTTTTTTTTTTTTACGTAGCTGTAATATATATCGTGTTAACGTTAACATGCGGTATCGATGAGCGAGCGCCCCACAAGAACCTTAGGGATCGTCGCTCAATGGAATATCATTCCATCACACAACATTATGGTCACCCAATATATTAATACCTCATCGCTTGGTTTTTTCAAACCCATTGTCGTCGACGAGATGTTCACCAAGGCTCGGCACTCGGCGTTAGTCAAATCTGTGGACAGGGTCCCACAACCGGCTGCCATACTAGGTAAAAATAGACGCCCCCAGTCCCACAACATACGCAGGTACGCATACCCTAGAAAACGAGTACATAAATTCGAATCAGCTGCTTTGTCGTTGGCTGAGTTAATTAGCCTCGAATGGTTCGGTGAATTTATTGAGTAGCGAAAGTTTGGGTATACATGAATTATCAAACCTTCCAAGAAGACGGAACATCTAGCTAGTCAATTTTGTAATAGTACCTTCTTTATACCGACATCTCTCTTTTTAAAAGACTTGGAAGCGCCATGGAAGCATACCCCACTTCTTGGAAGCTTTGATGTGACCCTGTAACCGGGACTTTTGGGACTGTCTTAAATACACTCCGGGGGTAGCCGATAGCAACCCTTTCACCTTCATCTTTGTAAACATATATTTACTTTTTATCATAACGATTGAACCCCGAGCTTTGAATGAAATAGGGTTGCTCTCAAGACCCTCTAGCAGCTGCTATATACCCACAAAATTTAGATATGCATGAGGCTCTAAATGACAGGCGCATGGTACGCATATTTTGACTCGGCGGGGAGGGTGGCCCGGCCCCAGACACCACTCTTCTGTTCCGAATGAGCGTTCACAATCCAACTTGGGATACTGTCGGCTAATCGTTTAACTGGAATCCGGGGTCTGCTGAAACAGAATTTAATTAGAGAGTCCGGGGCCGAGCGACACGCGGACCAGTCCGCTTTTTTTCTTCTTTTTTTTCAAATTTGATGGTAGCCCTTACAGGTCTGGGTATGAGACATGTCGAAAATGGCGGCCTGAAATCAAGAATTTAACTACTAGTATCTACCATGGTGTTTTGAAAAGGATCTATCGGGAAGCTTTCTACACCATTGCGCTACATGGTGAATTTTAGTCACAGATAGAACCTATCTATTCAAGTCCAACCCGTAATCGGCCAAATACAAAAGTAACCTGCATAATGATAGCCTAGGGAGCACTGACGCCTGCTAGCTCTCCAATTTCCCCGGATTTTACAGGCTTGACCCAGGCTAGAATCGATCTCTTCGCCGTTCGGAAAAATTTTAAACTTCCCGATAGCGGTAGCTCCACTTGGGATCAGCGAACGTAAAAGTTGCGCATTATAGTCAAGTTCTTTGTAGCGTGCATACCTTCCTTAATTGATAATGTCGATGACTATCGGTGATGACATTAGCTCTCTACACCCTGCGGTCAATGGTTCTTAGCCTCTTTGGAGTAACCACCAGTCTTGTTTACGCTCTCGTCGGCTTACCGGCAAGCTTATAGCACGGTTGTGAAGAAGTAATTAGCCGCCGCGGCGAGAATTATATATGAACCCTTAGATCTGCTATCTGGTCATCCTCTTTTTCTCTTCATTATCACTATCTCTACCACAATCGAAGGAGAAGAAGAGAAACATATACAAAGGTTAGTCAGTAACCTATCTTCCCTGATTCTCCAAACAACCACCTAACTTTCAAATCAACTTAGAACCCCCCTACAAAACCCATTCCGCCAAAATGCAACTCTCAAAGCTCGCCTTCCTCCTCCCCCTCGTCGCCACCGTCCTGGCCGCCGCGGTTCCAGCCGAAAACTCCGGCGTCAGCATGGCCACCGAGGACCTGAACATCTTGGACAAACGTGCCTGCAAGAGCAACGGCTGCAGCTGCGCAAGGGGCACCAGCGCGGGAATCTACTGCGGACGATGCAGTGCCGTCAAGTCCTTCGGCCGTGGCGGAAAGAGCAATGATGCTTATCAGTGCAATTCGAACGGCGATTGTTGTCTGTATGGACCTCGATCTAGCTGTGCCGTTAGCTCTTTCTCTCCATGTGGTTAAATTATATTGGGAAATTGGTTGTGCCATCTAGTCTCATGAGGGCAGCGCTTGTGGTCGTGAGAGGACTAATTTTTGTACATATAATGTATATATAATCAGAGAATTTTAACATACGGTATCGTCTTTTACCGACTAATATATATAAAAGATTCACCTTCATCAAGTCAAACATTTAAAGGTTATGCAAAATATGCAGCAGTGTGAAGAGTGTCAGCAATTGATTGTAAGTGTAACCAACTAGACTTAGGACTCGATCGAGCTCTGCAGCTGGGTACGAGACCAATCGAGCTCCAACTTTGAGTTGCTTACAACAATTACCACAGTTCACGAGAACTGGTATATTAAACATGCAATTTTTTCAAATCCATGAATAATCCAGATTATATTTTTTGTTCGCATTATCGAGACGAGATTATTTAGAAGCACAATTTACTATCCAGCTTCAATAGCATCCAATTCACTTTGTTCTGTCTGCTAGTATAAATATGTATGGGGGAGTGTTACATAAGCGAGATCCTGGCAGCAAAGGCGACCGGGGAGCTTGAACGCGTCTACCAAACGAACAAACCTCATTGCGCCGCCAACCTCGGAAATTTCCTCGCAATCAACCATCTCCCCACAACCACCACCACACCCACCACCACTCCATCAGACACCGCCATCGCCGTCTATAATTACGCCAAGGATTCACTCATTAAAATAGTTACTGTTGATACCATACCCATAATCCAAGATGGTAATCCCCCTCCTTCCACCCAATTGGAGTCAAACAGACATAAAAAAAAAACTAGTATTGACTAAAAAAAATAGCAAGCGATAACCACAGTCTCTGAAACAAGGGACGTCCGCGGCCTCAACCTCATCGCTTCGCATTCTCACATCCGCGGTCTGGGCGTCGAGCCTGATACCCTACAACCACGGGCCAATGCCGCACAGGGCCTCATCGGCCAGGAGAAGGCCAGGAAGGCCGCTGCCGTCATCCTCCAGATGGTTCGCGAGGGGAAGATCGCTGGTAGAGCTATTCTGATGGCTGGACCTCCCAGGTACGCGTTTATCCTAATATCCACCACTACGGATCTATATTACTACATTGGGGATTCGTTGGAAGGAATGGTTTGTCGCTGACTGTTGGGAATAGCACCGGAAAGACGGCCATCGCCATGGGCATGGCGCAGAGTCTGGGTTCCGACGTCCCGTTTACAATCCTCACATCCACCGAAATCTTCTCGTTAGAAATGTCCAAGACGGAAGCTCTCACGCAAGCGTTCAGGAAGTCCATCGGTGTCAGGATAAAAGAGGAGACAGAGATCATTGAGGGAGAGGTCGTCGAGATCCAAGTCGATAGATCCGTCACCGGTGTAAGGACCTCACTACTAGAGTATGAGATAGAGAAGAAGAGGGGCTAAAATCGGAGATAGGGCACAAAACAAGGCAAACTCACCATGAAAACAACCGACATGGAAGCCGTCTGGGACATGGGCGCCAAGATGATCGAAAGCATGTCCAAAGAAAAAGTCATCGCCGGCGACATCATCTCCCTCGACAAGTCCTCCGGCAAAGTCACCAAGCTCGGCCGGTCGTACGCAAAAGCCAGAGATTACGATGCGATGGGTCCCGATACCAAATTCCTACAGTGCCCCGAAGGAGAACTCCAGAAGCGACGGGAGGTGGTCCACACCGTTTCTCTACACGAAATCGACGTCATCAATTCCCGTACCCAGGGGTTCCTCGCCCTCTTCTCAGGCGACACCGGTGAAATCAGGTCGGAGGTTCGAGATCAGATCAATATCAAGGTCGGAGAGTGGAGGGAAGAAGGAAAGGCAGAGATCGTCCCCGGTGTTCTGTTCATCGATGAGATTCACATGCTGGATATCGAATGCTTCTCGTACATCAACAGAGCCCTGGAAAGTGAGCTGTCGCCGATTGTTATCATGGCGTCGAACAGGGGAACGACAAGAATAAGAGGAACAAACTACAAGTCGCCGCATGGTCTTCCGATAGACTTGTTAGACAGAGTGCTGATCATCCCAACCCCTGGTTATACTGCTCCCGAGATCGAGCAAATCTTGTCGATAAGAGCTCAGGAACAGGAGGTTGATTTGGACGGCAATGCGCTGTCGCTTTTGACGAAGATCGGATCGGAGACGTCGTTGAGATATGCTTCGCAACTTATCACCACGGCTAATATGATTGCATCGAAACGTCCGAAGAAGACGGTTACGGTGGATGATGTCAGCCGTAGTTTCAAGTTGTTCTTGGACACCGGCCGCAGCGCGAAGGTACGTTCTAGCAATTTATCATTATTACTATAGGTAACTAACATTTCCGATATCTAGTACCTGGCTGAATACGAGAACCAATTCATCACGGATGCCAACTACAATGTTAACGGAGGAGGAGATGCTATGGAGATCTCGTAGTGGAGCTCACGAAATTTTGTATGATATCTTTTTTTTTTTAGCAGGATAAGCTCATTTCTTTTTACGATGATGCTCTTGTCCCAGGTAGTGTGTAATGGGCGCTTTTTTACTTTGTTATGATCTGATCTAGACCTGGGCTAAAGAGGGTACCTAAGCTATGCTCCCTCCTGTCTGCTCGAATGATACCTTTTTTTTCTCATCGAATTACTATCACTTATAACTACTTGAGTACCTACTGGCCATCGAAACCCCACGAAAACAATAACAGAGCTTCATTCCTAGAATATATAAAAGTACCTAGAAGGATACTTGGGTAGTAGAGGTATTCCAACCCTACTATTTCTATTTACAAAGAATTGAGTTGGATCGCCTGTAAAACGCCTTGATTTTTTCCATAGAATCCCGTCTTGTTTCCCTTTAAACCCCCAAATGCTAGTGTCGTAGTAGTAAACCGTTCCACGCCTGTATTATGCATATTAACGAAACCCATAACCACGCTCCATAATGTCATTCCTATTGAATGATGTGACAATCCGTGTGTTACCCATCTGGCGCCCTCACTGTAGGAGGATCTGCCTTTTGTTCATCTGGCGCCCTCACTGTAGGAGGACCTGCCTTTTATTCATCTGGCGCCCTTACTGTAGAAGGATCTGCCCTTTCTTCCTCCAGTCCCTTGTCTTTCCATTGGTTCCGAACGATGGCCATAGCCGCCTACCGAACGATTTAGCATTAGTTTTATGTTATAGAATATATTCATTGGAAACCTTACCTGGCGTGTCTCCATAAATTTCTGCATCGCGAGCGACGATTCGGCCAGTTCATCGATCTCGGCTTTGGTTACCGTGATGGTCTTACTCTCGCCTGCTTCGGCGAGTTTATTCAGACGGAAAACTAGACCATTGAGTTCTCTGAACACAATTGCCGGGGGAGCCGCGGTGGCGGCTTTTATGACCCGCTCCTTCAGTTGGAGGAGGGATGGGTCGCATGAGGGGGACTATATACGACTTGCAGTTAGATTCTATCAGAGTTTGAGTGAATACAAAAGACGTACAGAGAAGGCTGGAGACCAGTAGAATGGGGGCAAGGGCCCCTCGAGAGGACGGGAATCCTCGAGATAGGCGATATTATCCCCCGAGAGGTCGGTTTATGCTGAGGGGTGGATTTTGGTGGTTTGAGGTTGGCGGCTTTGATGAGGCGCAGGATGGGGGTGGTTCGTGGGAACTTCATGGTTATCTGATGGGATGGCTATAGATTGGAGTCCTGGACAAGATGTGGATACAGAGATGATTGGGGAGAGATGATGGAGGGTAGATGATGGAGGAGAGATGATGGAGGAGAGATGACGAGGGGTAGATGATATATATATTGTAATTTGAATTATATGGCGTTTTTGCTCCTAGTACCTTCGGCCAGCTCTGGTTTACGAGACAACCTAGTACCGTTGTTATACGCATTATGGCTATAATACCGTACAAATAATCTCACCTTTTCTTGACACAGTATGTGTCTAGGCACCTAGGTCGCCGTCTCGAGGTAGGTAGGTCGGAGGTAGGTAGGTACTTAGGTACCCATTATATTATATATAACATTACACTAGATCAGGCACGCATTCTAAGAGCCTACCTACGTCTACCAATTTCAAAAAATAACAGAAGACTCAGAGGAAGAGAAACTTGCATGTAGTTAGCTCCTAAGTAAGCTCGTAAGCATGCAGGTAGTGCAAGTAATGTATATAGGTATTTCCTATAGCCCTAACTATCATCGATCGTATCTATATCTACAAAGAGCCGAAAGTCCCAACATGTAAAACCACCTTCCTTCCATGTTCTCGTATTAGCTTTCAGGTTATGCATGGTACACTGGCATCATTATTATATTCCCTTCTGGGGGTTATACAAGGTATATAGCAGCATCTCCCAAATATTCATCGAATTATATATCCTCGATAAACAAAAAATCACTATTTAAATCTAATGAAGTGCTATCCAGTATATTATTCGTCTGGCGGCCTTGCTGTAGCTATATACAAAGAATCCGTAAAATCCTGCTTGTTTAGCCTTCGGTAGTCCGGATAGCCTCGATAAAATCATCCCTTTCCCATTTCTATATTTCCTCGACCCGAAAATCCACACGACGGCAAACGTTGATCTCTAGAATATCCCCGTATTGATGTGTCTCCGGAATACCATGTGCGTCCTCGTTGCTTATCTCCGAAGTATAGGAGCAGCAGTGTCAGGTTTGATTTCTTAGAATATTGGGAGGACAGATTTGTGGACCGGGAAGTCTTTTGGGTACTTCTTCATGTGTTCAATGAGACCGGAAGTGAGAAAGCCGAGTACCCTCTCGGAATATATATCTTTCTCCGCTTGTACCTGTTCGTTCCTGAGTTTTCCTCGCAAGAACGGGTATTGCAAACTTGTAGGGCAATCTTTGGGGGCATCTGGTAGCCCATTGCAAAATACCGTTCCGTGATGTAGTCCGAAACCGTAATAAGGATTTCGGACGTTTGGAAGGACACCGTGTAGAACTGGCTCGTTTCCTACCAAAGGATTTAGTTTAGGACGACAATGTTTATTATTTTTCAAACTTACATTGGATTCGGATTGCAAATCAGTGAGGGCAAGCACCGATTTCACTTGCTGCAGTGATTGCAATGCATGTCTCGATCACAGGTCATTCCAGCAGTCTTGACAGGGCCCCGAGAAGGGCGGTCCACGACGCACATCGGGCAGCATCTCTGGTAGAAGTTCAAAAACTCCATGCAGTAGGAAATGGCAAGCACCGATTTCACTTGCTGCAGTGATTGCTTTGTGGGAATCGTCACTTTTTTTTTCCCGGCGTCGGCAAGTGTGTTGAGGCGGGATGCCTGGTCCGGTATTCAGCTAACGTCTCCAAAACTGGAGACATCTCTGCGGATCTAATAACCCAGTCTCGGAGCCGGAGGAGGTGGGGGGTCACACGACCCTGACTATGATACGAGGTTAGAACCTTCTGGCTTATTCTTGACTTAGCAAGGTGGAAGTATGACAATACATACCGAGAACGCCTTTGACCACGTAGCTTGAGGCAAGGGGCCCTCGAGTGGTCTGGTTCTTATCAGATGGTCCTGTATGATGCGGAGGACCATCTATCGGCAGTTCTGTAAAACTATCTTTTTGGATAGTAGCTTGCTCGCGTTTGACTCAGGGGTGGCAATTAAACCGAATGTGTTTGATTTGTAGAAACCTCATTTTTTTCTGTTAGAGGTATATCAGATTGGGGAACGAAGGATGATGCAAGGCAAAGATAGATTTAGTTTAACGTTTAAGAGACGAGGTGAAGGTGTGGATGTGTAGGTGTGAAGATGAAGGAGGAAAGAAAGAATCCGGGGGAGGGGGAAGAAGAAGTGGAATTTATAGTCCCGTTTGCAATTATAATTATATATTTATTTATATAATATCTACCGAATATCCTAACTTACGGCTGATCTAAACGCCAGTCGATTCTTGTATGTTGTTTATTATATTATATTACCTTTTGTCAGTTTACGATCTTCGATCTTCAAAGCGTTTCCTGCGAGCTATTGCAATTGGTTCAAATTGGGGTGTTTATCTGCCTACCTAGGTACCTACCTAAGTACGTAGGAGGTGGTCTGAGGCCCTCCAGGTTAATGTTTTGTATACCTATCTACCTGTATCTGATGCCCTAGCGCGCGTGCACAGATCTTCACAGACGTATATATTCCTTTACCGGTACCACGTACTAAATTCTTTAGTTCTCAATAATACACACTAATAGATGGGCGTGTATTCGATAAACCTACTTACCGAGTTCCTATGTACATAAGTAAGTACCTACCGATATATAGGGGTATTGATTTGGTGACAGCAAGTATATATAAAACAGTGGTGGTGGTTGGAGGGGAGAAATGTGGTGAGTGTGTGGTATTTCGCTGCAGCGCCCAGCCAGCGCCGTAGCACAGCGAACGTATTTGTTTACGCTCGGGTTTTGGCCCTTGTTCGCCGCTTCACCGCTTCAACGGCAACCACAAACCCACACTCCTTTATCATCAACCAGCCAACCACTTTTATTCAGAGTAACTACCGTCCTTTCATCTCGAAGATGAGTGGGCATCCATAAATCCGATTACCTACGAAATTCCAAGTACCTCGGGCACGTTTGATACGAAACCTTTTGAACCGTTACGAGTATCCTCTTCTATTCTGTCATATTCTAGTCGCCGAAGATGATGGGCCTGGGGCTTCCCATGCTCACGCCTCGTGATGTATGCTCCCTTTTTTTTTTTTTTTTTTTTTTTTTTCAAAAGCTATCCAGACGATCCATAGCTAATGTGTGACAGACGCAATCACTATGGTACACACCCTCGCACACCTTCGGCTACACCGTGCCTCCAAAGCCAACCTCAGCACCACTCCTCAATTCAACCGGGCAGACAACAAATACACCCGCAGGAGCAGGAGGGAATAACAATCAACACAATCATCACCAACAATACCGTGCGCAAAGGGATGCGACGCGATCTGCGTTGGCAGCGTATGGACCCTCGGCGTTACAACAGCTGGCTATAGACGAAGATGCGGTCGAGAAGAGGAAGTTGCATATTGCGCGGTTTGGGGCGACGTGGATTAAGCCGCCTGGGATGATGAAGACTTTGCAGGGGGTTATTGATGAGGAACTTGAACGGGCTGAGCAGATGGCTATGGAGGGGGAGACCACGGTTGATGAGGGTGCTTTTGCTGGGGATGTTAATATGGTCGGTGGGGAGGCTGTGGATGTTACTGGTGATGGGGAGGTTGAGGATGATGGAGATGAGGATGGTGTGGAGGAAGAGGAGGGCGAGGAGGGTGAAAATGGGGAGGAGGGGTTGATGGAGGAAGGGGAAGTGGATTTGGATGCTGATATTCCTGAGGCCGATAGCACTGGGTGGAGCGAGGAGGAAGAGGAAGAAGAAGAAGAGGAAGAGGAGGAGGAAGAGGAGGAGGAAGAAGAGGAAGAAGTTGAAGAGATGGATGATGGCGAAGAGGAGGATGAGGAAGGGTACGAGGAACTTGAGGGCGAAGGGGTTTCAATTTACGAGGAAGGGGAGTCCGGGCTTGATGAACTATCTGCCATCGCTGATACGACGCAAGGCAGTATCGATGATTTCTCAGAGATCGGTGATGGCTCTCCACGCCCCATTACACCGGGCCACGTTCAGCGTCGCGATACCCCGACTTCAGCGGCTGCCTCTCGACATGTCGGCCCTCAAGGGCACTATCAGAATATCCGAAGGTTACCTGCGAGGATGCAGGCTTCTGGGAGTTCACCGCTCGGTAGACAGGTTACTACACCTACTAGCAGGACTACGCGACGGGGTGGAAGGGGTGCACCGGTTGCTGATAGTTCGGTTATGTACATGTCTGGCGACGAGATGGAAGTTGACGATTGACATTCCTCTTGATATCTTTATTGCATGGTCGATCGATTCTTTTGCACTTTTTTTTTTTGTCTTTTCATTCCATGCTCTCGACGGTGTTTTCCTTTATGAAGGAATTCGAACTGCTACTTTGCTTTGGGAGTGTGGTACTAAATCTACGACCTTGCGACGTGTTCTCTTTTTTTTTTTTTTTTTTTGTTTCTTTTCGATTTTTTCATGTATCGGCGTTTCCCTTTTGCAATTACACGAATGACTGCTCTGACGACTAATGCATTGCGAGTGGCGTTTTTCTTGGGAGGAGGGTGTTTCTTTTTTGCTTTGCCTGTACTACTAGCTGCTACTATTACTGCTCCTGTTATTACTCTTGTTCCTATTACGACTCCGGTCATTATTATATACAAAGGCAGAGTCTCGCGGGAGGCAATATCATGGAAACTATGCAATACTATACTATTTTCCCATGCTATATATAAGGTGAACGTGTCTTGAAGGGGCTGGCCATATGGCCATATGGTTCTAGAATGGTGGGTGCATGCAGGCGGTCTCGGATGGGCCTGACGTCGGTATGAGACAAAGCATCACATGATGATGATAAGGTGGACCCAGAACAGAGATTCTGATGGGATCTCATGCCGGGTTTTGGGGAGGCACATCCGGCGCATGTATCTTGTGTCTGCATGAGCCTTAATCGTATGTGACTGCAGTACTGCCTTTTTGCTTGTTTGTCTTTTGTTATCGCCAGTTAGCATTACATGGTACGTAGGCTGGTACTATAGTTTAGTCTCGACTCATCCGCCCTTTTTACTGTGGATTTTAAATGGTTAGCAGTTGTATGGTCGGATTTGGTGGGATTATATCGTAATTGGCTATCGTGGTTTGTATTGTCGTATATCGTATTATAGTGCCGGGTTGGATCCTTTGAGGGTTATAATTATAAGCATAGATATCGCATAGACGTCGGGTAAACAGGATCCGCCCCTTCCAGGCCGTATTATAGCACCGACAGTGAGCATTATTTTATTTTATTTATTTTTATCGTTCTACTGTATCTCCATTAGAGTACCTGAATAGCATAGTAGGAATAGAAAGAGAGTTGAGGTTGTGGTGTTTCCAAATTGACGTTATCTTGAAACGACATCGCCAACATCTGGCCTCACTCCCTCCCTTTCCCTCTTCCCCTTCCCATCATCACCATCATCATCATCACCACCATCACCACAACCATCACCACAACCCCTATCGCAGACATAGCATAGACAAAGACAAAAAACATCAAAGCTCCTCTGGTTCTGTTTCAGGGTATCCTTACGCATCGCTAGCTTTGTTTCTCTTTCAGGGGAAGAACCACAGAAAACCGAGGAATCTTTCGCTTTGCTTTGCTTTGCTTTGCTTGGGACCAAGTTAACGTAACTTGACTGTTTCCATCAGCTGATAAAAAGGGCCCTGTTTCTCCGACCCCCAATCTTCCGAACTTCCCAAACCACCTTCGTCATCACCATCACCATCATCACCATCACCCAGACATCTACCAGCATCCCCCCTCATCCCCTATCCTCAAAGGAAGAAAGAAATCTTAAAAAACGTAAGCCTCAGTTCCTGTCCACCCTCCTCCTCCTGCTCCAAAAAAATAAAATACAAAAAAAAACAAGCTCCAGCCGAGGCCTCGCTTCTATTTCCAGAGCTGTTTTCAAATATATCATCTCAAGAGTTAATAACACCTACTAACGTTTCCCTTTAGAACTCTAATTTAGAGCTTTCTAACTCTCAAGCAACATCGCCATCATGAATCCAGAGTGTACGGCACCTCCCTTAACCCCCCTTCTTTGATATCTCTATCAGAGCTCTACCAGGAGCTTGCTTATCTCCTTTTCATCTTTTATTCCTTCCTTCTCTCTCTCTAGTTTTTTTTTTTTTGGTTTGCTAACGATGGATGCTCGGCTGTCCGATTTGTAGATGTATCATCCCCTTTTCCTAGGTCCATTAGGACATCTATCGTCCCCTGTTGCTCTCGTTGCTCTCGTTGCTCTATAAGCGCCTCCGTCTGCTTCCTACTGCCCCCTGTTCGCTCCGTTACGCCATCTTGCAGATAGGGCACACGCGACTCAGATCCGAATCAAGCCATGTCTTCTTCATCGCCGACCTCTCCAACATCGGAGCGAGCCATCTTCCCCGTCCTTCCTATCTCTCCAACATCTCCTACCTCTTCCGCACCGTCATCCAGATCGAAAGACAAGCTAACCAAGTGGGGCGGTTCTGCCTCGGATCTCGAAAGATACGATTACCTCTTCAAGCTCCTCCTCATCGGTGACTCTGGTGTCGGCAAGTCCTGCTTGTTGCTCAGGTTTGCCGATGACACATACACTGAATCCTACATTTCGACTATCGGTGTTGATTTTGTAAGACCTTGCCTCCTGTCGAGTAACGGCGGTATTTTTAGTGTTACGTGTTATTGACTGTTTGTGTAGAAAATCCGCACAATCGAGCTCGATGGCAAGACCGTGAAGCTGCAAATTGTAAGTCCGGCCGTCCCCTTAACTTATTCTTTTTTGGGGGGGATGGTATGCTGATATTTTATTTCATTTTTTAGTGGGATACTGCTGGCCAGGAGCGATTCCGTACGATTACTTCGTCATACTACCGAGGTACGCCGGTTCGAGAGAAACCCTACGAAACAACTATCAGAAGGACTAACGAACTGCTTACCAGGGGCTCACGGTATCTGCGTCGTTTTCGATGTAACGGATATGGGTACGCAGTCCATCAAAAGGCGCTACGCTAGTTGGATCCAAACTAACATGAGCAACCTATAGACTCCTTCAACAACGTCAAGCAGTGGTTGCAGGAAATCGATAGATATGCCACAGAGGGTGTCAACAAGCTTCTCGTCGGAAACAAGAGCGACATGTCGGACAAGAAAGTCGTGGACTACACTGTCGCGAAGGTACGGGCGGTTTCCAACGAACGGCACTTGAAACCACTAACTTTGTGCTGTTTTTGAACAAAATAGGAATTCGCAGATAGCTTGGGAATCCCATTTTTGGAGACGTCCGCGAAGAGCGCCACAAATGTCGAACAGGCTTTCTTGACCATGGCCCGACAGATCAAGGAACGCATGGGAAGCGCCACCCAGAACAACAAGCCCACAGTCTCGGTCAATGCCGGCCAATCGGTCAGCCAGCAATCCAGCGGAGGCTGCTGCTAAACGGGTACCGGAAATACCAAGAGGAAAGATGACCAAAAAAAGAAAGAAAATTAGAAGAAATAATTGAAGAAAAGATGGTAGAAATTTTGTTGTTTCGATTTGGACATAAGAAAAACAAAGGGACAGTCAGTCTGCGGAAAATTTTACATCTTTGAAACCGAACAAGGAAGCAAAACGGACTTTGGGATATTTATTTTTTGTCCGTTTTGGTTTTCTTCTTTTATGTCTATTAATTGAAAGCGCATCCTTTTTTAGCAAAACCTTCGTCTTCCTCGCGCTCTCTCTCTTTTTTTTCTGACTCTTTTTCTTTCTTTTTTTGGTCTTTCCTCTCTCTCGTTTCCCGTGGAAAGAAATAGCCACCGCCGGTCGTGAGATACGAAAACACTCCTTCTAGTCAAATACGATAGAAACGAAACGAATTGAGACGGCCACGTCCATACCACTGGAGCTCGAGGTTTATCGAATTCACGATTTATTTAGTGGAGAGAGGGGAGAGAAGAAGGATGAATGGGGGGGTTGGAAGTGAGAAAAGAAAAACAATGACAAATACGAAACGAAATGGTCAGGGAGATGAGAGCTAGAGAGAAGGTGCTAATGGCATTTTGGGAAGAGACAAAGAAGCCGAAGGTCTAGAAATCTTTTTTGGTCTTTTTTCCGGTCGTTTTGGAACAATTCGCAAACTGTACTCTACCATATATTCTTTCGTCCCTTTCTCCTTCTCTCCTCTTCTTTCCTTTCATTTCCTTCTTTCCTTCTCTCCCTTTTTTTATTGTTTCTCTTGGATAGCTCTTTGACTGCTTGTCTTTTTTACAACATCGTGCGTGTTCCTTTTTTTTCTTTGTCAACCTTTTTTTCGAATTCCCGGATGCTATTTAATCCATGTTTATCCGCCGGTTGGACGGGAGTTTTTCGTCGTGTGTCTTCCTTTTTACTGCTGTTTCTTCCTTTGGCCGTGCGCTTTTTTGTTATTAAATTATGTGTGTAATTCCTGTTGACTACGGTGGAAATATGAAATAAATCGATCCTTTAGTGTCATTTTTTCGATATTGTAGTATGGGTATTCGCCTTGGTACTGGGTACCGATGAGGTTTTCGTGCCTTGAGATATCGTATTTACGTGATGTTAGAATTACGATATATTAGATCAGTGGTATGGGCTTTGTGGTGTCGATATGGATTGAAACTAATGCTGGATTAAGGTAATTATGAGAAACAGGAGGTGTATAGTCTCTCCGGGGCCCTATTAATAGTTATAGTTCGAGGGAGTAATTGGAATTATTCTGAACTTTGATTCAGCCTCAGGTTCAGCTCGGGGGTATTGGGTATACGGAAGTATATTTTATTTACCCGTTGTTCCCTTTTTAAATATTGATATCTGAGACTGTTGATGCGGGAGGGTGGGGGGTAGTTTATACCGGCCGGGATTATCGATTGGCATCGGCGATGGGCTATTTGCTAGGAACATGCCGTGTTCCAAAATCCAACAAAGTGTGGGTGGCTTGAGGGTGTTCGAAACCGTATTACTGCGTTGGGGGGGTTCTGTGCCGCTGTTACATTTGACGTCAGTGGTTGGGTTATTAATTATATATAATTATCATGATGGTTGCTGGTAACCTTCGAGGCTTCCGGTTTGGTGAATTGCAGTCTTTAGGATTGGTTGTTAATTGGAGGTATTTTCTTTTGGGTGGTTGTAGATTTTTTTGAGGGATATCGATGTTCTCGTGTGGAATTCATTCGGGTGGGATGTATACGCATATGATTGGAGTTCTATTTAAGAACGGGGTGATTCCCTGGCATTGTTATCTCGTCGGTGGGATATACTACACAATCGTCTTAAAACTTCTTCTTTATCATTACAGAAAATATAGACTCTTAAATCTTTATCTTTATCATTCAAGTTAATTCGATCACGATGCGCCTGACGGTTTTGATCCTTACCCTCGTTTATGCGATTATCGCGGGGGCGATTCAGCTTGAGTACGGCTGTCGTGAGCGTGATCCCTGTCTCAAAGGTATGATTTTATTTACAACCCCGTTATAGCTGTGGCATGGGCTTATTGTCTTTTTATAGCTGTTATTGGGAGGCGATTCCCGAATAGAAACGGTCGTGCGGATTGTTCCTCCTTCCTTCTGGCGACGGTTACGCCTGCTCCGAAGTATATCAACCACCTTCACCTAATAATCATCAAACACTAATGAACTTGCAAAGAACCGTCTCAGTAACCGAGCGTACCACGACAACCATCTTCATAACCAGACACCAGGGCCACTACCGCGATGTTAAGGCCAGGCAGGTTACTGTTGTCCCGTCTAATATTCCGGTGTATGCTCTTGCGGCGTGTTCGGGGGCTGCGAGGTATTCGAGCGCTTGTTCGTGTATTGGCGTGAGGCCTTCTACTACTACGTTGCCTACGCCGACGATTACGGTTACGGTTACGAAGACGAGGACTAAGCGGTGTGTGGTGGAGTGTAAGACTAGGTGTAATTTTTATTAGGTGGAGGGGGGTAGCTGTTACGGTGGATAGCGATATGGGTTGATCGTGGTTAATTATAAGCAGAATGGGACAGTGTTTGGTGCGGTTTTGTGTGTGTGATGATGAGTTATTAATGTCACCATGGAGGGATTTAATATTTGGTTTCTTGGATGGTCTTTTTTTTTTAACATTCTTTATTGGTAGGTGTGGTTGAAGTTTGTACCTTGACAGAATGGCCAAAAGCTTTGAAAATGTAATTACTTAGTTGTTTATCGAGGCCCCGCAAATGGTCGCTATTTCTTATTTCTTTTCGTAATGGAACTTAGTATACTATATACTATGAAGTGATGAACGATTTCGTATTGAGTATATTTTAGTTGTGTTCATAGTGTCGGCGCTGAGCTGGAAACGAGACCAACTTGACTTGGACTTCGAGTTTTATAGTCCTTTTCACGTTTCCTAGATCAGGAATTTGGAATTAGATGATATGTATGGAGATGCTTGCTAAGTAGGCTTTCATTTCTGATATTAAGTACATGTGGACATTTGCCTATAAAAAGCCTATTTACATCGAGGGAGTGTGCGATGTCTAGTCCGCTAGCTAGCGTTCACAAGAACTTCATAAGGAGGTTAAAGGGTATGTATTCCAGATTGACATCCAGCTTCCGAGCCAACAAGTCTCCTAACCCGTCTTGCTCCCCATCCAGCTATAGTTTGCTAGTAAGCCTCGCAGAATCCTTCGGCTTTATCTCTTAGCTAACTTTGTACCCTTCGTTCGTGCTCGTGTACCTTTGTATTTCCTGGTACTAAATCGCTCAGGAAGCTCTTCATCTTCTCCTTCAGATCCAGGCTCAGGTTCAGGTTCGGGGTCCCAGCCATACGAATCATCAAAGTAACCCATCATCCATGCACAAAACCTATACCCCCAATGCTTCAATCTCTGGTCATCCCAAACACTGGCACATAAATCGATTGGAGAATGTAAAAATTGCTCTACATGGTGTACATCGGCACTGGGTACCATGAACACCTGCCTTTCGCTAACTCTCAGCCGTCGGTAATGCCGTGCCTGTGGGACTTGAAGCCGTAGATTGGAGACTACCCACCCATAACCCTGTACATCCAACCAGGAGTCCACGTCCAGGAAATAGAGCGATTGATTCCAAAGTGGAACATTGGGCGCCTTCGCATTTTCAGTTCCCTTGTTACCGAGTTCCCGAAGATATTGGATCTGCTTCTTCAAATCTGATTGTGCGATGCCCCGGGATCCGTTTACCCAATTTACCAGATTATCGGGGAATTCGTGGAGCAGTACTAAACCGGTCAGGGCCTCGCAGGATTTATGATCCGTATCCGCAAGTTCCCTCTCTACAATCCTCCTAACCTCATCAACCAAAAAATCTCGAACGGCCCTAACGTGTATATTCTCCCAAAATCCCCAGCTGTCGCGTATCCCGCCTAACCAGGGGTCGTGAACAACCATATTCACCACAACGAACAGCCTATACAACGCCGTCATAATCCGTCGCTCCTCCTCCATAGTTGCCAGAAGATATCTTCTATGTCCCGAAGCCTTTCTGATTTTGCGCCTCTCTTTCGAGTATGCCGACAAGTCTGGCAGTCTCTTCAGTTGCTCCGTACTTATGAATTGTTCATAAATTGCCACTATGGCCCTATGATTCCTCGCTATGGAATCAATTTCTTTTTTTCCGACTGGGAACTCGCTGTAGCTCCTGAATTCTGGTTGAAACTGTTGCAGCACATTGTAAAGGGGCCCCATGAGATGCAGCTCTTGTTGAATATTTTTCGCAGTCGGAGGTTCTGGGTAGATCTTGTATTCCATGACAACCTGCAATAATTCTTTCCTCGGAACTTCGTGGTTGTATAGTCTTTCGCGATAAAACGCGAGCCAGCACGCTTCTCGTTTATAGTAGGCTAAGGCGTCGCGAACGTATACTTCTCCCTCTATGATAGACCGGTAGCTGTCGTAGACAGCTACGAATTCTGGGAAGGCCTCACATAGGACGTTTAGAGACCGAGTATCGGCGAGATTAGCTAGGATAGAGAATTTGATGTCAAAGGGGAGGGACTGGAGAGGCACGGAGGTCATGATGTTGACATAGACTTTTGGTCTTGTAAAACCCGGGTCGTGTGGGTGCTTTTTGGTGTAATAAACGGCATTGATTTCACACGCATGACTCATTGGGCATCTTAACAACTCTTACACACATACATTCTCTCGCAGGGGATTCTGCCAAACTGTTGTATTTTGGGCCGTTTCTGCGTTGTGGGTGCCTTCCAACAATTCCCGAAAACTCCGGGCTCCGGAAACGAGTCAAACGCGTGCCAAAGAGGCACTCCAGGTATGCCACTAGCGGGGCAGAAGGACCAAAGTAGGCAGGCCGCTGGACGCGGACGAAGTGACAAAGTGACATTCGGCTTGGGCCGGCGTTTGGCTGATGGAGCAAGAGTGGCTGCAAGTTGCCCCGCAATGGCGTGAATCGAGAACCTGGCGATAAGCTTCCCTTTTGTGACAATTCAGCTGCTTCATTCGGAGCCTCATCTTTTCCGTTTTTCCCTCACTCTCTCTTCACTATTTTTTCACGGGAAAAAAACGTGGGTTGAAAAGGAGGCATGGGGAGTCATTTTATTTTACTATAAGAATATATGTAATTGGAATCGAACCGTTGAGAGAGTTAGATTATAATTATGCGTGTCCTCGAGGATTTGTAGATGTGTTTAGTATGCAAATCGACCCCGCGTGGGAGCTCGTTCGGTGAAGCTAACGTAACGCAGCACCCCACATTACAATCCATCTCATCATCAACCATCAACCACCTTCTCCCATCTGGCAAATTAAAAAAAATATAGATAGGAAAAAGTTGGATGCAAACATCGCTCCCGTGGATAGCCCGAACTTCCCGTTTTAGCTGCTCGCAGGTGTCAATATCGCGCAGGCCGACGCTGCTGGTATCTTTCGCTGCTCGTACGACTCGTACTGCCACTAACGTTAACGTTGGCGCTGCGCTCCGGAAACGATATATAACAGTCCTTGGAACTTTCTTAGCCCCCGGATTCTCTTCTACCTCTTCTACCTCTACTTCTACCTCTACTTCCACTTCCAATTGCCATCCATCTCGTTCAAGACATACGAGACCGTACTTGGGATATCACTCGAAGTCCCCGTTTCGTAGATATTCGACTTTGTCAACGATCAGACACTCGGAGTATACTACCGCCAAAATGACGAGAGACGACAGAGACGTGCTTCCTGAGGAGTGAGCTTCCTAAATTCTACAATTTGCTTTTTATCATTACTAATAGAGTGCGCCCCGATTCAGAGTGAAGCCGGTCCACTACGACCTGTCCATCTTCAACATCGACAACAAGGCTTTCACCTACTCCGGTACCGTCACCGTTGATATCAAGATCACTAAGGAGACCAGTACCATATCCATCAATGTCAAGGAGTTAGATAACCTCAAGGCTTCAGTCACCGTTGGCGGTGCCTCTCACGAAGCCGCATCCATCGATGTCGATAGCAAGCGTGAGAGAGCCACTCTTACCTTCTCGTCGCCTCTTCAGGTTACCGAGCTGGCTAAGTTGAAGCTTGATTTCACCGGTGTCTTGAATAACAAGGTATCTTTTACTCCTTGACCTTTTATGCTTGTTTATTTTTCATTTTCATTTTTTATCTTTTATAAAAAAGGAAAAGAAAAAAAAAACCATGAGCTAACACCGAGATAGATGGCCGGTTTCTACCGCTCAGAGTACAAAGTCCCGGGCACCACCGAGGCGACCCACATGTTCTCGACCCAATTCGAGTCCTGCGACGCCCGCCAGGCCTTCCCCTGCTTCGACGAGCCAAACCTCAAGGCCACCTTCGACTTCTCCATCACAGTTCCAAACTCATGGACCGCATTATCCAACATGCCCGCCATCTCCGAGACCCCAGAACCATCCGGCGACCTCAAAGTTGTCAGATTCGAAACCTCGCCCAAGATGAGCACCTACCTCTACGCCTGGGCCTGCGGTGAATTCGAGTACGTCGAGACCACAACCGAGAGAAAATACAACGGTGTCCAGATCCCCGTTAGAGTCTACACCACAACCGGACTCAAGGAACAGGGACAATTCGCGTTGGAGAATGCCGCAAAGATCGTGGATTACTTCTCTGAAGTTTTCGATATCGATTATCCGCTACCCAAGGTTGATATGTTGGCTGTTCATGAATTCTCGCACGGTGCTATGGAGAATTGGGGCTTGATCACTTACCGAACTACCGCCGTTCTTTACGAGGAGGGAAAGAGCGATCCGAGATACAAGAATCGAGTTGCGTACGTTGTCGCACATGGTACGTCAAAGATTCTATGATATGAGATGAAAAAAGAGGGAACATGCTAATGAAGGCGGCTGTAGAACTTGCTCACCAGTGGTTCGGAAACTTGGTTACCATGGATTGGTGGAACGAGCTCTGGCTCAACGAGGGTTTCGCGACTTGGGTCGGATGGCTGGCCATCGACAATTTCTACCCAGGTACTTCTAATACTTCTGTCTCTTCTTCACGATGTATGGAATGCTAATGTGATATTTTTAGACTGGGACGTCTGGGGCCAGTTTGTTGTGCGTGCCCGCAGAGGTCGTTAAATACACTCCTAAATACCCGTGCTAACTTATATAATGCTCTAGGCTGAATCAATGCAAACAGGCTTCCAGTTGGACTCTTTGAGGAGCTCGCATCCTATCGAAGTTCCCGTCCGTGATGCTCTTGAAGTCGACCAGATCTTCGATCACATCAGGTTGGTCTCTTGTTGTATTTTTTGCATTGGTATCGTGTGCTAATGTGTTTTGGATATAGCTACCTCAAGGGAAGCAGTGTTATTCGCATGTTGAGCTCTGCTCTCGGACAACAGACCTTCTTGAAGGGCGTTTCCAACTACTTGAAAAAGCATACATATGGTGAGTCTAAATATATACGAATAGTACCAACGATATATGACATATCTAACACGCATAAAATCAGCCAACGCCACCACTGATGCCCTCTGGTCCGCCCTCTCCGAGGCATCCGGTCAAGATGTCAACAAGATCATGGACCTATGGATCAAGACTACCGGTTTCCCCGTCCTCGACGTCAAGGAGACCGCCGACACCCTCACCATCCGCCAAAAGCGTTTCCTCAGCACCGGCGACGTCGGGCCCGAGGACGACGAGACCGTTTGGTGGGTTCCATTGGGTCTCACCTCTGAAAGCCTCACCACAGCTTCCCAGGAAGCCGTCACCGCCCTCAACGAGAAGGAAACTAGCATCTCCGGCCTGAACACCGACTACTACAAGCTTAACATTGGCCAGAACGGTTTCTACCGTGTCAACTACCCCGTCGAACGATTCGCCAAGCTCGGCACCTCGCTCGACAAGCTCAGCGTAGCTGACCGCATCGGCCTCGTAGCAGATGCCCAAGCTCTCGCCCTCTCCGGTGACGGCTCCACCTCCAGCCTCCTCAGCCTCCTCCAGGGAATGAAAGAAGAAAGCAACTTCCTCGTCTGGCAGACCATCGCAACGGCCCTCTCCGCCGTCCAGGGAGCCTTCGGCTCAAACGCCGAGATCAAAGCCGGCCTCAAGAAGTTCGCATTGGAACTCTACTCCCCCGCCGCCGAAAAACTCGGCTGGACCTTCGCCGAAGGCGACGACTTTTTGACCACCCAGCTCCGCGGCCTCCTCATCGGCGCCGCAGCAAGCGCAGGTCACGAATCCATCATCGCCGAAGCGAAGCGTCAATTCTCCGCCTACTTCTCCGGCGACGAATCCGCCATCAATGCCGCTCTCAAACTCCGCGTCTTCCGTATCGCGATCGCTGAGGGTGGAAAGGACGAATACGACCAAGTCTGGGCCGAGTACCTCAAGGCCACCAGCCCAGACGGCAAGGAAATCACCCTCCAATCCCTCGGAAAAGTCAAGGACGCCGATCTAATCAACGACTACCTCGAGAAGATGATTGGTGATAAAATCCCCACCCAAAACACGCATTACGTCTCCTCCTCGCTAGCGCTCAACAGCGACGCGAAGCCATTGGTGTGGAAATTCGTGAAGGAGAGGTGGGATGATATCTTCAAGCTTTTGAGCGGGAACATGGTCCTGCTCGACAGGTTTGTCAGAGTCACACTGAACAAGTTCTCCGATGAGACGATTCTGGAGGAGATGAAGGCTTTCTTCGAGCCGAAGGATCAGAGGGGGTACGACCGTGCCGTTAGAGTTGCGATCGATAGCGTTAGCGGGAATGTCAGCTGGAAGAAGAGGGATGAGAAGGTTGTTGAGGAGTGGTTGAAGGAGAAGGGGTATTTGGCGTGAATCCACTTGAAGGTTCAAGTGTCTTCTAGATTGTGAAGGCCCCTTTATATTGGAGTGGGTTATTTATTTTATCTATTTATTTTGGAGAAGGGGGTTGTTTTGGTGGAATTAGACGTATGTATTCCTGTTATGCACAGGAACCGTCGAAGACTTTGTAATCATGGCAGATTATTCTAGATACCGTATTAACAATACAAGACTGCCATATTGATTTTAAACCCCCCGTATAACGCATAGATAATAGTCTCGTACCCAGCCTCCAACAGTGCAATCCATCTCGCAATTAATAAATCTAAACAAAAATGCATGAATGCAAGTATATGCTCCGCTAACAATCGACTCTATAATTATGAAGTAACAAAACGAATCTAAATGCACAATAGCATTTCCAACTTGTACATAGACTTACTCGTGAAAAATTAAGAATGCTACCAATCGATAAACCGCCACATACGCTCTGCAAACGTCGGCGGAGGCACGGCTTCCAAACCCCTCGGATCCTCGATTTTAATCTTCATCGTTCTGCCGTTGCTTAGTCTGATCAAGCTAATTCATCATAACCACAATTAGTAAAAAAATAACATATATAAAACTAAATGAGGGGAAAAAAAGACATACTCATGCGGCTGTGACCGCTTCTTTTCAATCCACTCCCCCAAAGCGGGCTGCCAATCGTGGCCCGAGAATTCAGTAGCGGTAAATGCCCTCGACCGATACTCCTTTATCAACGCCTTCTCGTACGAATTCGGTATGTACGCTTTAAACCCCTCGAACTTGACTTCACGGAGGGGGTATATTTCTTCAATCTATGCTTCCGTCAACCCAATCCACTTAAGAAAAAAGAGGGAAGGGTGGAGGAGGAAGGTACCTTATACCGATGTAAATTCTTACAAGAAATCACGCCAGGGCGAGTAACCCCCATCGTCTCGCTCAATCCCGTGATATCTATGAACAAACCCGTACTTTTATCGATCCACCGGCCATCGATCAGATTTGCGGAGGTGCCGCGCACGCGCGAGGTCCAGTAGGGGTTTATGTCGAGCAGGTAGTCGCGCTGGAAGTTGTCTTCGGAGAAGTTGTAGGTCCAGGTTGTCATGTTGTATGTTTCGGCGAGGGTCTTTAGGGTTTCTTCGGAGAGTTGGACGTCGAGGTCTGTGTCCCTTTATCCCTCCCCCAATGTTATTAGTTAAGGAGGGGGGGTTGAGGGGGTGATGAGGGGTGCTTACCACGGGAGTATCTACAAATCCCCCCCAAAGTCAGCGGCATTATCGAAGTGTTTTGGAATATCAATATATATCGTACCCGATCGTTCCACCACCAGCCCAGGAGGGTACCGTGCGCCAACCAGGTCTCTATACCCTGCGCTTGCGTCCACTGCAGCCACGCACGGATCAAGTGCGTCAAGGTTCTTTGTCGCTCTATATCCGACACGAACTATCTATATTATAAGTAAAATAGTATCAATATTAGAAGGTGGTAATCAGACGTACACCAATGTAGAACCTTCCATCGTAGTGCCCCGCCGCAGCGACACTATTCACAACATCAATATCGAATTAGCCACATCCATTCCGATACCTAATCGATATATCAAAAAGAAAAAGGGTAATTACCCAGGCTCATCTACTCAAACTCATTAGCAAACCCAACCTTCACACATACAAAGCCATAAATAAAAAAGGGAACTCACGAAAATACTTCGGCTCCCCCTCGATCTTCTTCGCCGCCATCTCCGCCATAACCCCCTCCTCAACCCCCTTCCTCAACCCCATTCGCTTCGCATTCTTCTCAATATTCTTCTCAAAATTGATACCCCCGACCCTCGCCGGCAGCTCCACCACCATAGCAGCGCATAACGAGGCTATCAGAAGGAGTATTATACCAATATATGTTTTTGGGTGCATTGTTACCCCCAACCCCCCTGTCCGCTTCGGTACGACGTAGGACAGGGAAAAGAAATACGCCACACGGGGTGTATGTGGTGAATGCTAGTTAGGGTCCGGAATGAATAACAGGGTCCGCCGGTGTATCAGAGGAACAATGCAATCGAATAGAAAACAAAAAAAAGGAGATCTATAAATATTTAGTCAAAATTAGAAGATTAGCGGTCCACATGGAAGAAGCATACCCACGCGAGCGAGAGGTTTTTTTTATACATACACAGTACAAATCAAACCATCCAAACTATTCCCACCCAAAAAAAAACCACCCAATTGATCCTCCTAAAGAACTAAGAAAAACGAGAGGAGACGGGGTGGAATAAATGTATGAAGGAAAAAAAGGGTTAGTTGAAACATCAGGAACTGTGCGCAGACTGTGCCGTGGTGCCGCGTACACCGGCGACGCACACGACTATCCCTGGTTCAGTCCTGACAGGGATATCAAGTCAATCCTCGGGTCTTATTCCGAACCAAGACCTCGAGCTACTTAGCTAAGCTGAGCCAGTGGGGCCCAAATTGACGTCGAAGTCGAACCCCAAAACTGCCTTCACCAAAACCCTCTGCAATTGCCAAAGATCACATACTCCACCTAATATACCCCCATCTCCCAAACTTCAAATATCTATCCCCTCCCGTCAATTACCCCCAATCTACCAATTGGATATCAATACCATAAACCCCAAGCAAATGACATCATAACCCTCAAAATCCCCCCCAAAAAATCTCCAACAAAATCAACACAAAAATGTCCTACACCGCCCTCCTCGAAGCCGCAACCTCCCTCTGCACCTCCTTCGCCCAAAAGTCCCCCCCACCCAACCTCCTCTCCCACTTCTCCCCCAAAATAAAAGCCTTCGAACACGGTCCCCAAAACTTCGCCCCGTTCATCGGTCGCGAATTCGAGGGCATCGAAGGAGTAACAGAATACCTCTCCCTCCTGGGTAAATACCTCGACTACGAAGCCATGAGCTTTTCCGAATACTTTGTCGATGAAAGGCTGGGTAAAGTATCCGTTAAGGGCAAAGGGAGGTTTACTTGGATTGAGACGGGGGTTAAGTGGGACGAAGTATTTACTCATACCCATAATAGATATATATATTCCGTATATTATACTAACTTGTATTTTAAACGATTTCAAGGGGTTCACATACACCCTAGACTACGTCGAAGAAGACGGAGAACTCAAAGTTGCAAGATATCAAGTATGGGCAGATACTGGTGCTCTGTAAGAATCCTCATCCCTTTCTTGTACGGGGAGGTCATGCTTAACAATGATTGTAGATATCTCGCAAGGCTGGGCCAAAGGGTCGAAGACGTCCCCGCCATAGCAGACTAGGAATACTTCCTAAATACTCAAATTGGAACCGAAGAGATATAGCAGTATTACCATTCCATTCATTTCAAGCTATGCTCCTGCTATAAACATGTAAAACGTAATTCGATGACTGTAAACATTGCAAAGTGATTCCCAGCGCCTGTACTTTTGCATATTATGAAATAGAAAAGGGGGAATCAGAACAGAACGACTCATAACAAAGATACCATAAAACAGAAACACTGCAGAACACATTAACATGTAGACGTAGTACGTAAGGCAGCAAGGAATCATAACAGAGCGTGGAAAAAAGATAAAAATGCCACAACGTAGCGCTGTAAAAAAATGTGAAAGACAAAAAAAAAAGAGGACGGAGAGATACGAAAAAGCAGCCAGCAGATAAAAACCCTTTTGTGGGCTTACTCCCGCTTTAACCTCTTCCTATCTCTCTTCCAAATCTCAACCACGGGGTCGACCCCTTGGCCGAGGGCCTCTTCGGCCAGCGTCTTTCTTTCCTCGAACTCCTCCTCATGCCTTTTCATCTTATACCCCAAACCAGCGTTCTTCATCTTTAGGATTTCTCCAGGTGGCGTCAAATCATCCCAGGGGCGGTATGAAATGTCTGGAGACCCTAGAACAAGACACTCTGGATCATCGGTAAAGATGTTAGGAAGCCTGTCTCGCTCAACAACTCCTTGAAGTGGGAGCGCTCCATCAACCACAACCGACTAGGCCTGGTCGACATCAGCCTCTTCGCCTCGGTCTCCCTTCATTGGGTGCCTCTTGATGATGCCTCCGGTTACTGGAAGCAATGTCGATCCGGTGAGGTAGTTGTCCACCTCTCTGGCACACTGGCGTCCCTCGTTGATACCCCTGTTCGAACGAAAGGTTAGTCCTGTCCTATTCAACCATCAATTTGAAAGAATTCTACTTACCAGACAATCAAAGATTGACCACGGTGACAGTCACCAGCTGTAAAGACTCCTGGAGCGGTGGTGGCATAGTGGTTAGGAGATTCGGTCTTGATGTTCCCTCGAGGATTTTTCTCGACGTCCTTCGACAAAGCTCTCTCCTCACATCCAAGGAAACCCATGGAAAGGAAGACGAGGTCGCATTCCCAATACTCCTCAGAGCCCTCAACCTCAGACATCTGCCACCCCTTCATGGGGTCCTTCTTCCAGTCAACTCGCTTGGTCGTCAAACCCTTGAGATTACCGGCATCGTCCCCATGGAATTGCTTAGTGACGATCTTGTAATCACGGGGATCCTTTCCGGTGTGCGAAAGAACCTCAGTATGGCCATAGTCGACACGGAAGGTCCTTGGGAATTGTGGCCAAGGATTGTCGGGAGCACGCTTGAGAGATGGTTTCGGCAAGATCTCGAAGTTAGTGACGCTAGTAGCACCGTGTCGTTGAGAAGTTCCGATACAGTCGTTTCCGGTATCACCTCCACCAATAACGATCACCTTCTTTCCGGCAGCATCAATGTATTTTCCGTCAGTAAGGCCAGAGTCTTGAAGAGATTTAGTATTTGCCTTCAAGAATTCCATAGCAAAGTGAACGCCCTTGAACTCACGGCCAGGAATCTTGAGATCCCTGGGAACAGTGGCTCCAGTGGCAATAATAACAGCATCATATTCACTTCGCAGGTCGTCGAGTGTCTTCTGACCTTCCGTACCGATCTCAACATTGCAGTAGATTTCAATGCCTTCAGCACGCATGAAGTCAAGACGACGCTTGACGATAGCCTTGTCGAGCTTCATATTCGGAATACCATACTGAAGCAAGCCACCAGCGCGGTCGTGTCTCTCGAAAACGTGGCAGATATGTCCGGCCTTGTTCAACTGGTCAGCAGCAGCGAGACCGGCGGGACCAGATCCAACAATAGCAACACGCTTTCCAGTTCTGACCGGCGGCGGACAAGGAATCATCCAACCCATTTCGAATCCTCTGTCGATAATAGCACACTCAATGCTCTTGATACCGACTGGTTCATCGATAATTCCGAGAACACATGCACCCTCACAAGGAGCAGGGCAGACTCTTCCAGTGAACTCGGGAAAATTGTTCGTCTGGTTAAGTTTGTCGAGAGCTGCCTTCCAATCGTTCTGGAAAACGAGATTGTTCCAAGAGGGGATGACGTTACTGATCGGGCAACCGGTATCGGATTGACAGAATGGTACACCGCAGTCCATGCATCGGGCGGTCTGGTAGTGGAGTTCTTCGTCGTTCAAACGCTTCGACAATTCCTTCCAGTCCTTGACTCTGGCTCCGGGGTTGCGGTACTTCTCAGATCTGCGGGAGTATAGCTTGAAACCCTTGGTCTTGTTGAGCACCAAGGCCCTCTTCTTCTCTGCCTTGGAATCAGTGACACTCTCTTCGATATCGGTAGTGAGGGGTGTCTCGTGTTTCTTGACTTTCTCGACTTCCTTGCTTTCTGCTCCAGCTGCCTTCTTCTTGTCCTCAACAGCTGCCTCAGCTTCGAGGAGAAGAACTTGGCTTTTGGCCTGTTCTGCCTTCTTAGCTTCTTCAAGGAGAACACGCTTGAAGTCCGTGGGCATGACTTTGACGAAGCGAGGGAGAACTTGTTCCCAGTCGGCGAGAATTCTCGATGCCATCTCACTCTTCGTGTGGCTTTCATGATCTTCGATGGCACCTCTGAGCCATTCAACGTCGTTTGGTTCCACGACATCTTCCAATTCAACCATTTCCATGTTGACCTTGGAGGCGAAATCTCCGTGAATGTCGAGAACGTAAGCAATACCTCCGGACATACCGGCTGCGAAATTGCGTCCAGTACCTCCCAAGACTACTACTCGTCCTCCAGTCATGTACTCGCAACCGTGGTCACCAACACCCTCGACGACAGCGGTTGCACCAGAGTTTCTGACGGCGAAACGTTCTGCAGCGACACCTCTGAAGTAACATTGACCCTGTGTGGCACCATACAAACAGACATTGCCGATGAGGATGTTCTCTTCTGCCTTGAAGGATGAGACACCGGGAGGATAGATGATGATACGGCCTCCGCTGAGACCCTTTCCAACATAGTCATTGGCGTCACCTTCCAACTCCAAGGTAATACCCGGCGCAAGGAAGGCACCGAACGACTGTCCGGCGGAACCAGTCAAGTTGACATGAATAGTATCCATGGGAAGACCGCTCTCTCCGAACTTCTTGCTGATACGATAAGAAAGTGTAGCACCAAGAGCACGATCGATGTTGACAATTGGTGTTTCAATTCTAGCAGGGAGCCCTCGGTCCAATGTTAGCTCGGACTCGTCAATGAGCTTGTTGTCGAGACGGACATGGAGACGATGGTCTTGTCGTCTAACGTTGTATGTGGCTACGCCCTCTCGCCTCAAGTATGCGGGGACGAGAAGGTTCTTCAAGTCGATGTTGCGGGTTTTGGCGGTTCGCAAATCGTCTCTGACCCTCAACTTCTCAGTTCGTCCAATCATCTCATTGATGGTTCGGAATCCTAGCTTAGCCATGATGGCGCGGAGTTCGTTGGCGATGTAGTAGAAAAAGTTAATAACATGTTCCGGCTCTCCTTGGAACTTAGCACGGAGCTCGGGATCCTGTGTAGCAATACCAACTGGGCAAGTGTTCAAGTGGCACTTCCGCATCATAATACAGCCCATAGCTATAAGAGGAGCGGTTGCGAACCCCCATTCTTCTGCACCGAGAAGGCAAGCAATAGCAACATCACGACCAGTACGAAGCTGGCCATCAGTTTGGACGATAACACGACCACGAAGGTCATTCATCACCAATGTTTGATGAGTCTCAGCGAGACCCAACTCCCATGGGAGACCTGCGTGCTTGATACCAGTCCATCTCGAGGCACCAGTACCACCATCGTGGCCAGAAATGAGAATATGGTCAGCCTTAGCCTTGGCCACACCGGAGGCGACGATACCGACACCCTTCTCCGAAACGAGTTTGACTGAGACTCTGGCGCGGGGATTGGAGCACTTCAAGTCGTAGATAAGCTGCTTCAAGTCCTCAATTGAATAGATGTCGTGATGAGGAGGAGGACTGATCAGGCCGACACCGGGTGTCGAATGACGGGTCTTCGCGATATTACCGGAGACCTTGTGTCCAGGAAGTTCTCCACCTTCACCGGGCTTAGCTCCTTGAGCCATCTTGATTTGCAATTCATCAGCGTCAGCCAAGTAATGGCTAGTAACACCGAATCTACCCGAGGCAACCTGCTTAATGGCAGATCGCTTGGTGTCACCGTTCTCTAGGATCTTGCTCCTTTCGGGGTCTTCACCACCCTCACCGGTATTGGATTTGCCTCCAAGCCTGTTCATAGCGATAGCCAGAGTGGAATGCGATTCCATAGAAATGGAACCGTACGACATAGCACCTGTGCAGAATCTCCTAACGATCTCTGTCCATGGCTCTACCTGCTCGATTGGAACTGGCTTGGAGCTTTCAAACTCGAAATCCAACAAACCACGGAGTGTGCAGTTCCTGGTGGATTCATATTCGGCGCGGGAATAGGCTTCATACGACTTGTCGTTACGGGTGCGGACGGCGTCCTGGATGTTTGCGATACTGACCGGATCGTTGACGTGAGCTTCTCCACCATCTCGCCAGTGATACTCTCCGGTCTCAGTAAGTCCGGGGACGATAACAGCTTGTCGAGTGGGGAAACCTCGTTCGTGGAAGGCGATAGCATCTTCCGCAAGAACCTCCCAGGAAATACCGCTAATTCTGGAGGCTGTTCCTTGGAAACACTTATCGATGACATCCTTGTGGACACCAAGTGCTTCGAAGATCTGAGCTCCCTTGTAGCTCTGCAAGGTCGAAATACCCATCTTGCTCATAACCTTCAAAATACCACCGTTCACAGCCTTTTGGAAGTTGGTGATGATGTCTTTGTCAGAAATCTTTTTTCTGATGAGCTTATCACGGTTCATCTTCAGAAGGATATCAACGGCAAGATATGGGCAGACGGCATCTGCACCATAACCGACGAGGACACACATGTGCTGAACTTCACGGACCTCACCGGTCTCAACAATCAATGCAACCTGTGATCGAAGCTTCTCCTTAACGAGACAAGTGTGAACTGCGCCCTGTGCGATAGCGGCAGAAATGGGAACTCTATCAACGGAGATTCTCTTGTCAGACAGGACAATGATCTTGTAACCCTCCTTGATTGCTTTGACTGCTCCTTCACAGATTCGGTCAAGAGCGGGCACGTATCCATTCACACCATCAGCTTTGGCAAAAGTGATGTCGATGGTGTGGACCTTCCAGCTCGGATGGATCTGCTCAATGTTCTTGAGCGATGTGAATTCTTCCACGGACAAAGTCGGGTAGGGGAGTCGGAGTCGGCTACATTGCTCTGGTGTCATCTCCAAGAGATTTCCTTGCGGCCCAACATAGCACTCAAGCGACATAACGATATCTTCTCGGATAGGATCAATTGGAGGGTTCGTAACTTGAGCGAAGAGTTGGCGGAAATAGTCATAAATGAGACGAGGCTCCTTGGACAAGACGGCAAGCGGTGCATCATTGCCCATAGAACCGAGAGCTTCCTTCGAGTCAATGCCCTAAAAAAATATTTAGCCTGTGAATCAACAAATAAAGGTAAGGGGGCCTCCTACCATAGGAGCAAGCAACAAGGTGACTTGTTCTAGGGAATATCCGAATGCCTTAACCAATGGGTCATTTTGAAGACTTCCTTCCGTCAACTTTGGAGCGAGATCGGTGCCCTTCTTCTCGTGAGCTTCGAGGATCTCGGGGAGGGAGATAAGATGGTCACTGATCCATTGTTGGAAGTTGCAGCGGCTCGATGTGCTCAGCTTGAGCTCCTTGTCGTCGACGATACGCCCCTCGACAGTGTCGACGAGAAGCATTTTTCCAGGCATAAGGCGGCCCTTCTGAATGACTATTTCAGGCTCAATATGGATGGTTCCGACCTCCGAAGCACAGATAATTCTGTCATCGTCGGTGACATAGAATCGACAAGGTCTTAGACCATTTCGGTCCAAGTTTGCACCACAGTAACGACCATCGGCGAATGTGAACAGAGCTGGGCCGTCCCAGGGTTCCATCAAACAAGCAGCCCATTCATAGAATGCAGCCTTCTCAGGCTCCATCAACGTATGGCCCTGCCAAGCTTCGGGAATCATCAACATGACGGCTTCGGGGAGCGTTAGGACGTTGTTGATCATCAAGAGTTCTAGAACGTTGTCGAACGCGGCGGAATCGGAACCACCTCCTTCGATGATGGGGTAGAGGGATTCCAGGTCGGCTCCAAACTTTTCGGATTTCATCAAGCCTTCACGAGCTTTCATCCAATTCTTATTCCCTCTTAGGGTATTAATTTCACCTATGGTTATTGGGCACCTGTTAACAAGCAGCTCTACGAAATCGAATCATCACGGGCACAACATTGCACCTCACACCTCACGCCTTACACCTCACGCACGTCCCCGGTTTCTCACGACGATGGAATTAAAGTCACAAGGATCTAGAAACCTACCATTATGGGCAGCCCATCGGAGGGGTTGAGCACGATCCCAGCTGGGGAAAGTGTTTGTGGAGAAACGAGAATGGACGAGGGCGAAGTGTACCTCATAATCCACGTTTACAAGGTCATAATAGTAATTGTAGACCTGAACAGGTGCTAACTGGCCCTTGTAGACAATGTTTTGGGGGCTCAAGGAGCAAATATAGAACCACTTATGCAGACCGATGGCATGAGTGGCTCTCTTTCTCAGGATGTACAATTGTTTTTCGAAAAACTTCTCGTCAAACTTGGATTCGGAATCCTTGAGAACAACCAAAGGCTGTTCGATCTGAGGCTCTCGGGATTTCGCAGCTGGTCCCAGAAGGGTGCTATCCTTCGGAACGGGACGCCATCCCACGATCTTCAAACCAAGCTCGCTGGCCTTCTCTTCGAAGAGAGCTTTGTTCTGAGCTCGCTCCTCATCGTTTGGAGTGAAGAAGATATTTCCGACTGCGTATTGGCCGAACGGGGGCAGTACGGTCTGGAGCAAGAACCCGAACTCCTTACGTAGGAACTTGTCCGGCATGCTGGTCATGACACCAGCACCGTCACCGTCACGGGCATCGGACCCTACAGCGCCTCTGTGCGTCATGTTGCATAGCAGAGAGCGTGCTGCGAACACCAATTAGCAGGGATTCGAAAAAGTATGGGAGGTATTGGAGGGGATCTCGAACCGTCAGAGAGAATCTTGTGTGATTTTTGTCCTTTAATGTGACTATAGGGACACAGAAACAAGGTCAGTAAAGTGAAACTTTGTAATTAAAGGAATTGCAGGTTGCAGTCTAACTTACGCTACAAAGCCGACACCACAGGCGTCTTTCTCGTCCTCCGGATCGTAGAGACCATGAGGCATTGGCAATGCGCCTGCCCAGCTTGTGTTCTCTGGTGTATTCTCATATTCGAAAGGGTGGTAGACTTCTTCTTCTACCTCGGCATCTTCGGCCTCATAGAGGTACTCTCGAGGAATTTGGGGAGCCATTTTGAAGAATTGAAAGATGATGATGCAATGATTCGAAGGGAATCAAACAAAGAAACGAATAAAATAAAAATAAACCTGGATAAAAAGATAATCGTTCGAAGGAAGAGATGAGGGTGGGTTCAAATAGGATATTTGAAGCTGTCGTCCGTTGGAAAAATAATTTGGAGACAGAAATATCCGAGAGAATCAAAAAACGAGCTCGGGCAATGAAGAAATGATGAGGAAGAAGAAGATGAATATGGGGAATGAAGATGGGGGGTGAAATGGGATATGCGTGTTCAAAGAGGAGGGGCAATTCAGTTGCAAACTGAGGAAGGAGGGGGGTAGGTGAAGATGGACCGCCGCCAACACAGAGCAGCGGTCGTCGACGAGCCAATTGACGTCGAAGGACGACGTCTAGCAAGCTATCAAAAGGTGGTGCACAGGCACACCGAGTCGGTCAATTGCTACTATCTGGTTTGAATACTCAGAGCAAGATGAAGCTGTTGATTGGTAGGTGATGGATTGATGGACGTTATCGTTGATGGTTGGTGATGACGATGATGTTGGTTGTTGATGATAAGATGGATGGGGGGAGTTCTGTGGTGGTGGTGGGAGTGGTGGTGGGATATACTTTGGAGGAGGGGTATTCTCAATTATAAACAAATTTATTGAACAACGACCGGAAACGGGGAAAAGGAAGTGAATTTGCACGGCAATTTTTGGAGTGCGGGAGCTTCACAGGTTTCTACGATCGATTTTTCACCAATTAGTTAGTACGCTTCCTCCCTTCCCTTCTTCCTTTTAATTCTTTTTTCTTGGTCTGTGGATGGAGAGACTAATTGGCGGTGGAGCTTGCCAGAGGAGGAGGAGGAGCACGACGACTTTTGTACTTCAGCAACAACGCTCGAGCGAGCGGACCAGGACGAGAATGAATGACTTCAACCTGCAAGCACTTGCAAGCAAGGGCGACAGGGATTACGGGACGGTGGGGGGTTACGTTATTGGATAACGGGAAATCGGAGCATCTACACAGTGCACAATGCTAGCAGCTAGCTCGACCAGGACCCCGGCCGGACATGGCATGGCAAGCCCACGGCATGGGGCATGATGGACAGCTGCAGCTCACAATTAGGGCGAGTGCTATTGGGGCGGCTCGCATGCGTCCTTCTCCCCTTCTTTCTTTTTTGCAGGCTGCGGTGCAGGCTGATGGGGGAACACTATACCAACTAGCTGCTATAGCGGTGGAAGCTAGAAGGTTAAGTTTCCCCACACATGTCTGAACCAAGGGCTGTTGATAACGAATGGGTTTCGCTGTATTGGTCCATTTCCGGAGACCTTTCCTTATGAAGTTTTTATTTGTAGCTAAAATGCGGCGCTCCGATAAGGAAAACCCGAGCTAAGGCTGCACCGCGCTGCACACTGTATGTGAATCCATCCGATATAATACAGCGATCGATGATGCTAAAACCGCTCTCTGAGGGAGTAATCCGCTGCTTAAGTAATGGAATTTGGAAAGTATCGTCCAGAGGGTTCGTATAGCAAAAACCGCCTCGATTCAACCTTCATGTTTGTCCGCGAGAGAGATGCTATCACAGAATCAATCGGCGGACAATGCACACGTGGACGCCGTTCAATACGTTTAAAATATGTGCCCGCTCATGTTCCACATGTATGTAACTCTACCGTGTATTCTGTCGTATATACTTTTTTTTTTTTTTTCCTCCTGCCGTCCTCGAGATCCCAGCTAGAATGAAAGGAAGAATCCTAACTACCCGACCTCGGAGACCATCAACTCTCCGCTAAAGGTGGTTGACGAAACACACAATCCAAACCAAGTTCATCTCCAAAACAATACAAAAAAAAAAGTGAGATCGCATTAAACGGGCAGGAATTCGAAACTATCGTTCGGCCTGGTCCATGGCCATCTATATGCACCCCACCCAGCACCCGAAGTCTTTCCTTGCATCAACCTCGCATGCGGTGTGACAGCGAAAGGGAAAAAAGAACCATTCCCAAATCCCCTTTGAAACAACTGATCTGAATAAACGCACGATATAAAAAAAGAAGCTTCTTCCCAATCCTGCATTTAATTATTATCGAGTAACAGAATTCAGGGTCCAGAACCCAAAGTGGATCGAAAGTTGGTAATTCCTCGTCCCTCACTGGACCAATTCCCAAAAGCGAAACTCGGTTTGGCCCTTCCCCGATGTCGGTGGGATCCGGGTGGCCAACCGCGCAGGCTTTAAAGGGCCAGGGTTATGCTTAAATTTCACCCGTGGATTTCCCTCCAAAGGGGTGACTGACCCTCTCCATTTTTCCTATGTTCCGCAGCGCTGGATCCGATGCAATGTCCGCCGCCGCCGCAAATTTGACCATCACGGCCGACCAAGCTGGGTATGTAAGTATGTAGCTAGCTTAGCTCGCCCCCAGCATTTCATCCAGATCGCCGACTACCGAAACAAGCTTGCGTTCTCACCCGACATTTCCCGGCGAAAGCCTGCCTTTATACCCAGAAGAGACCACATCTCATCCCCTTCCTTCTATTTTTCTTCCGAGAGGCCCATTACCTCGCAAGGTCTGTCCTTTTCTCGCTGGATTTATTCCGTCCAGCCAGGAAAAAATCCATGTGACGGACACATAACCCAGAGAGCTCTTCGAAAGAAAACCTGTTGGTCCCATTCCGAACCAACAGAACCCTCAAGATTTCCAATCCGTAATTCGCCATACCTCCGCCCCTCGAAAGAGATGATTATGTCGTAAAATCCAACTGCGTAGATTTCCCCAGACCAACAGGTCCAAATATGATTCAAATAAAAAAAAAGTGGGGTTCCCTACGGCCCTTTTGGCTCAATAAATCCTAAAGCAACGAGGCCCTGGCAGCACTTAAGCTTAAGCGACCTTGCCGCAGGCGTCCCACCCATGGGGCAGCTGGCAGGCATTGAGGCAGGTGAGGTGCTGATGGAAGGAGGGTCGTAAACACCGCCCATTGGCCTAATTCCTTATCGATATCGTCTATGCATGACGTCGGGCCAAAAGCCCCACCACCAAAAATTCGAAAATTCTCGCGACGACGTCAGATTTCCCATACGCCCGAAGAAAAACACCCCTCCCCCTCTCCGGAAAAGACGCAAGGAACATACCGAAACATATACAACTACCCCAGAATACCTTATTCCCTTGAACTTTCCCCTTTTGAGTGATCTCTGTTTTGTGGAGGTTGCCGCGCCGCCCGATATCGATTCTATTATCGATATTGATTTTCTGATAAGGGAAGGCCGACTTTACGCCTGTGTCACAATGCCCAACTTCTAACGACGACCCATAAAAATACCACAACTTCAACAAAAAACCCACCTTCGCATCGACATCACGGCCAATTGGCCTTCAGAACAGCCATGTTCTCCCTCTCAACCACCCGCGCGCACTGTCTGCGCCGCACATACACATCTCCAATCTCCCCCCGCGGACGACCATGGCGGTTCCAACCTCCAAGACGTCACGCGACAGCAACTGCCATACCCACAGGCGCAACAGAGAATACAGCCACCGTCGAGCCCACCGAGTTCCTATCAGACATCCCGGAAAGCGGGTTCATAGACATCAAACCGAACGAAGGCCTTCTATTCTTCGATAGTAAGCCCTCCTTCCTCCTTCTGCTACACTAGCTCTACATCTACAATATCACAATTAACTAATATATAATAACAAAAAGACGTCTACCCCGTCCTCTCCGCCTTCCTCGACTCCCGCTTCATCCCCCTCCGCCTCGACCGCCTCTCCTCCGCCGAAAAACTGCTAAAACACACAATCCCCCCAACCTCCCCCATAAAAATAACCCAAGTAATCCCCCGCATCAAAGACGGCGGCGCCTTCATAAAATACACCCGCCCGCAAAACCTCACCGACCGCGACGTCGAACGCCAAATGCAAGACCTCCTCACAACCCAAAAGATAAAACCCTGGTACTCCCCCTTCGGCCAAGTCCGCTGTTTCCTCGTCCAAGGCCAACCCTGGCTCGAGGATTTACAAAGGTTCCCCGCCACCAGGATCAAAGTCGAATTCGACGGCGGGCCGGATATCCCCGCTGAAGAATTGTACACAACCTTCAGACGCTTCGGACGCTTGGTCGATATCAACCCCTTACCCAAGGACTCCAAGGAACTACCGCGATACGCCTACCTCACCTTCTGGAAAATCAGAAGCGCAACAGCGGCAAGGAACTGCCTCCACGATCTCAAAATAAAAACCCCAGACGGGAAAGAAACACAATTGAGAATCTTATACTCCCCCGTCGTCAAAGCCCACACGATCAGAAAATGGATCCTAGACCACCCCAAGATCGTTCTCCCCATCCTAGCAGCCCTCATCGCAGCTTTCGCAATCGCAGTCTTCGATCCGTACGTCAACCCTAATCCCACCCCCCGAAACCCACTAACAATTAACAAACTAGAATCCGCACATTCTTCGTCCGAGCGCACATAACCCACTCCCTAGACTTCGGCTCAAAAGCCTGGACCTGGTTCAAAGGCGCCGCATCAACCTACCTAATCCTCTCCAAAAAACCCGGCACAGACACCTCCGGCGACCTCTCAGTCCTCTGGCAGGAACGAAAAGAAACAGTAGAAACCCTAAAATCATGGCTCCTAGAATCCTCAGAAACCGTAATTCCCCCCCTTCCCCTCCCCTCCCAACCCACAACCCTAACGAAAAAAACAGTTCATAGTAGTCCAAGGCCCCCGCGGCTCCGGAAAACGAGATCTAGTCCTCGGCGACGTCCTAAAGGACTGGAAACACACCCTAATCTTCGACTGCGAACCCGTCCAAGACGGCCACGGAGACGCACAAATAATCCGCGCCGCAGCAGCACAAGTAGGCTACAGACCTGTCTTCGGCTGGCTAAACTCCATAAACAGCTGGGTCGACCTCGCCGTCCAAGGCACCCTAGGCACCGCAGCCGGCCTCAGCGAAACCCTCGAAAGTCCGTAAACCCCCCCCCCCCTCTAACCCAAAAAACCCCCCACTAACCCAAAAAACAGCCCAATTCACCAAAATCCTCCAAAACACCGCAACAGCCTTAAAACAAGTCGCCCTCTCCCACCGCCTCAAATCCGACAAAGACTCCTTCCTAAACGACGACGAATGGCTAGAAGCCCACCCGGAACACCGCCCCGTCGTCGTCATTGACAACTTCCTCCACCGCTCCGACCCAGCCGGCGAAAAAATCTACCAACGCCTCTCGGACTGGTCCGCCCTCCTCGTCTCCGCCAACGTCGCCCACGTGATCTTTATGACCAACGACGTCTCCTTCTCCAAACACCTCTCCCGCAGCCTCCCCGACCGCGTCTTCAGAACCGTCATGCTCGGCGACGCCTCCCCGGAAGCCGCAAAACGCTACGTCCTCTCCCAAATCCACTCCGGCACAATCCCCGAAAAATCCCAGGAAACAGACCAACTAGACTCCTCAATAGACCAACTCGGCGGCCGCCTCACAGACCTAGAATTCCTCGCCCGCCGCATAAAAACCGGCGAAGCCCCCGCACAAGCCGTCTCAGAAATCGTAAAAACCTCCGCAAACGAAATCCTAAAACTATACTTCCTCGGCGACCCATCCAAAAGATCTTATACAAAGGAACAAGCATGGGCTCTAATAAGAATGTTCGGAGAAAACGGAACCGGAAAGGACCAGCTGAGGTACAACGAAGTCCTCCTGCACGGATTATTCTCCAAAAACGGCGAGGAAGCCCTGCAAGCCCTCGAACAGGCGGAATTCATCACCATCGTCTCGGCAGACGGCAGACCCTGGGCCATCAAGCCCGGGAAACCGGTCTACCGCGCCGCATTCAAAAAGCTGCAAAACGATCAAGTCCTCCAGGCAAAACTGGATATCGACGTCGCAACGGAACTAACAAAAACAGAAACAGCAAATGTAGCAAAATACGAAGCCGAACTTACCACTCTAGCGCAACTCCCATCAAAGCCGTCGGAGATCTACGGCAGGGTCTCGTGGCTGCTGAAGAAGCTGCAGGCGAGCCAGGTGAAGATCGAACAGTACGAGAAGGAAATCGCGGGATTGAAGAAAGTCCTCCAAACCCAGTTTTAAAACCCACATGTCTATATTTTCATCCGCGGGGGGAGGTTCGAAGTGCATCAAATAGCAATTCCTCCTCTTCTCTTGCCTGTACATACAGAATACCATATATTTACATTCTTTCCCAATAAGAAAACCCTGTTGTAAATTCCGCGTTGCCAAAACCACCAAATCGCGAAAATGAGTCCCAAGCTCCAAAGCTTCCCCAAAGCTCCAACCTCAACCTCCTCCACACCACCACCCTCCCTAACCCAAATACCCAAATAAAAACCCCACAATGTCCCGCCGCCCAAAAGCCTCCTCCCGCCACCCCACAGCCTCATCAACAACCCAATTCGACCTCCGCAATCCAAACACCCTCCCCGCATCCCTCCAAGACGACGACTACGACGCCGAAACCGCCGCAATCCTAACCTTCGACGAAATCACCGGCCAATCCCGCGGCATCAAACGTAACGCCGTAAACCTCGACGGCTACGACTCCGACAGCAGCAACGAAGGCTTCGGCGGCGGCAAAGACGACCCCGACCCGAAGGATTCCAAAAAGCAGAAGAAGAAGGATGACGATGACGATGATGACGACATGTTCGGCGGCGACGACGACGCAGATGGTGAAAAAATCGGCGACGGGGAGGAAAATAAACCATCCACCAAGAAAAAGGGCGTCAGATTCATAGACGTCGACGAAATCGAAGGCCAAGTCGACCGTTCCTCAGCCTCAAGCGACGAAGAAGAAGACCTCGACGACGAAGAAGTAGACGAAGAAGTCGGCGCCGGCGGTAAAAAGAAGAACGCCCCAAAACTCGACGGCTTCAACATGAAAGCCGAGGCCGAAGAAGGTAAATTCGACGACCAAGGGAACTTCGTCCGCCGAGCCGTCGACCCCGACGCGGTACACGATACATGGCTGGAAGGCGTCAGCAAAAAAGAAATGAAGAAGGCGAAGGAATCCCACGAGAAGCGGGAGCAGGAAGCCAAGCAGCGTAGGAGGGAGGAAGACGAATTGATCACGGGTGACTTAATATCGGACCTGGCATTATGCCTCGAACGAGGGGAGACAGCACTCGAAGCACTCGCAAGATTAAACACAGGCAAGAAAGCCGCAAAGCCGAAGAAGTCATGGCAGAAGAAGAAAGGCAAGGACATGGATGTCGACAGCACCAACGGAAAGGAACCAGAAGATCCCAAGGAGGTGGAACGGAAAACACAGATCGAGAAGATCACAACCGCAGCCGATAGACTGCTATCACGAGGGTTCAACGAGATCTACGACGAGCCGAGAGAGTTCCTGACGAGATTATACAAGAAAGAAACACACGAGGACTGGGTCGAACCCGTCAAGGAAACCGTATCAGACGAGCCGGAGAACCTAGTAGATGAATGGGAGTATAAATGGAGCGACGGCCAAGGCGATGGCCAAATCCACGGCCCGTACGGTGGTACCGAAATGAAAGCCTGGAAAGAAGCCGGCTACTTCCAGGAAGGAGTGGTATTCAGACGGAAAGGCGAAGGCGAGAGCGACTGGACGAGACTCCCAGACTTTTAATAATCCACTCTTACCATTTATTGTATACTAGAGCAGCTTTCATATGCATCCATCCAGGCATGGAGTTCGGAGTCCTTTCTTTACGAATAGTATCTACGTGTAATCATACCATCTAACACCAAACATCCAAATACCACGTTATAACATCATCTATCACAAATCTAAAACGAGCATATGAATCCTCAAAGATAAGCTGAACCTCCTAGGAGGCCGCCCACAAGAAATTATTTTTTTATTATTTATCTTCATCCCCATAATCCCTCGTGAACATATAATCCACCGGGTCCCTCATCCAAAGATATTACAAGAAGAAAAAAATGTGTCAAGCCATGTCCGCCCAAAAAAATAAATGGAAGCGCCATGCTGAGAAGAGTATTCTTTTGGATTTTTTCGTTCATAAACCCTCCTTGCCTATTATTGCATTTTTTGTATTTTACCCTTTTCCGTATGGAAAAAGATTGGGGGTTTTTTGTTTCGGCTGTTTAAAAAAAAAAAAAAAGAAAAAAAAAAAAAAGTGACGAGATCGATCGAAGAGAAGACCTCACACTCCAACTCCGACCTATTTCTCCATAAACCATTCCGAGATCCCTCCGAGCATAAAACGAAAACAATAAGAACGGAGAAACGTAAAGCGGAAAAAAGGGCGGAGATCCCATGACCATATACCACCAGAGCGGCCAAGATAACAAAACAAGGAGCAGCAGCGTTGGTTTCGGGAACAGTAATTTCAAAGTAATTTATGCTCGAAAAAGCATTTCGATTCTCGTTTATAAATTCGAGGAATCATTAGTGTTTGGTTGGTTTAGTTTTCGCCATAGAATAGAGAAGAGAATAGAAAATAAAAGCTAAACACGCAAAAATGAACAAATAAGGGAAAAAGAGGCACAACAGTAAGTGTGGAAAAGCATTTGTTTCGCCGTTGAGTAATTAATCGAAGTAGAGATGCATCAGGAGCGCTTGGAAAAATAATCCGCTCCACTTATGCCATGCCCAGATCAGATCACCAGTTTTTTATGTCGTGCCAAAAATACAGTTTCGAAGGGGGTCATTGTTGTGGAAAGATCTAGTTCGAAGCATTGACCTGCTGGGCCTGCTGCTGGATCTGATGCTGTTGTTGGTGGTGTTGACCACCCCCACGCCCTCTCCCTCTGAAATGGCCTCGACCGCGGCCTCGGCCACGCCAGTTGCCACGACGGTAGCCGCTGTCGACGGATCCCTGTCCAAATGTTTCGATGTTCTTCCGAACTTCTTCATGGCGGCGTTGGCCACCAGGTCGACCATCCGCACCAACCTCTTTGGCTTCGGCACGCTCTTTGTTCTCACAGCTTATGTTATCGAAGAAGGAGCTGCCTTTGTTGTAGAATCCTCCGGCAGGGGCGATGATAGCCGGTTGGTCAACCGATGGCTTCCTTTCGGTTGATCCTTCTTGGACATCCGCAGTCGATGCACCATCCTCACCATCGGCGACTTTAGTAAAGCGAGCGTTGGCCAACTCGAAGTCATAGTCCGTAGTTGGGACCTCAACTTTTCTGGCTTGGTGAGGCATTCCTCCACGTCCTCTGGCCCCTCTACCACGGTAGGGGACAGGGGCACCGTTATTATTGTGGTTATTGTGGTTATTGTAGTTATTGTTGTTGTTGTTGTTGTGCTGGCGATATTGCTGGTTGGTCCCATTCGTCTGTTTGAGTTTCATTGCCTGAACTTTCCTCTCCAGGTCAGCCAGCCCCGGAGAATCCGAGGCTGCCTGTGGTGGGACCGCAGCAAGTTGAGTAACCGGGACAGCTGGTGCGATTGTGGTTGTAGTAGTAATAGTTGTTCCCGTTTGCGTGTGCCCAGGCTGGGAACTTCCAAATCCACCACGGCCACGACCACCTCTCCCTCGGGTTCCCGCATTTCTGGGGCCTGTGGGTTGGGTTGGGACAGCAGCAGTTGGTTGCGTCAAAGCCGTGGCAACATCTGGCTTCGATTCCAGAGGTGGTGGAGGAGGAGGCTGCTGAGTTGGGGCAGCTTCCTTCTGTTTAGGAGCCACGTCCTTGTTTTCAACCGCGGCAACTGGAGGTTCTGCCTTAGCCTGGGTAGGCGCGGGGACCTGGGTTGGGGCTGGAGGGGGAGGCTGAGTAGCCGTTTGATTGGGAGCCCGGTTTCGGTTATCACCTGGCAGTGGAGCCTGGCCTGGAACCTGGGGGCCTGGCTGGAATGGAGGAGCTCCATAGGGGAACGGGCCGCCTGGGAAGCCCGGACCAGGTGGTCCACCTGGGAATCCACCCATATATGGAGGCTGTGGATAAAACTGACCACCAGGTCCGGCTCTCGGGCCACCCATTGGACCAGGAGGGGGATAAAATCCTGGCGCAAAATTTGGGTTAAAGGGTGGCTGGTTTGGACCAGGCCTATTGTGTTGATAATTAATGGGTTGAGCTGGCGGGTAGCCTGGGGGTCTTTGAGCCTGCACCATCATATCTATGTCAGCAGATGAACCAGAGAAGGAAAAAACCAGCTAGTTCAAATGGGAAACAAAAATTCGAAATGGTTTCTGTAGTCAGAAGGAAGGCAACGGAAATCTCCGCATGGTTTTGCGCTTTAGGACAATGACAATAAAATTGTTTTACATCCGAAATATTTCATCATGTTGACAGAAGAGAAAGAGAGAAAAAATCAAGATGGAGAACTTGAATCTTTCTTTCTTTTTTTTTTTTTTTTTTTTTTTGAAATGTGGGGGAGGGGGGGTTGATGCGTGTTAGACTTACGTTGATGATAGCGGGGTCATTCGGGAAAGAAGGTTGTGGTGGCGGTGGCTTCGGAGCAGCCTCCGGGGCCTCCATGCGCAAATCCTTTACATCGCTACCCCGGAAGACGATGTAATCATATACCTCATCCGTTCCATCGACTTCATTGGAAGGATCGTCGCAGCGGCCTTCCGTTCCGTGATTTGTGACATTCTCCAATCCGACGGTGGAGTTTTCAGAATCGATCTGATGGAGGGTTCCGACATAGCTGTGGTAGGTCAAACGCGAGGTTAGTTGGAGAACATCACAAAAGAGGCATATGGAAGTGCAAATCACATACCGAATATCGCTACGCGAGATTAAAGAGATTCGAGACCTAGAAAGAGACGGATGAAGAACCACGGTTAGTTGTTGATTGCCTTGGGGACGTGTGAGCAATTGACGGGTGGATGCTTTACCCTATGAATTCGGACATTTGGAAGGACCGAGGATGGACACGAATGCCACTGGTTCAGACTGGAAGGAAATTGGTGCTATTACAACGAAGTCGGAGGGGAGGTTGAGATATATACTCGTTGGTATTAGGTCGTAAGAAGCGTTAGATGGCTGAGAAAGACACGCGAGAGAGAAGGAAGAAGAAAGAAGAAGAAGCGAAAGAAGCAGCAGTAAACGAGCAGTGGAAAAAAAGCTAATTGAAGAGAACAGAAGGGGATTCGTTATGAGCTGGAGAGAGGTTTGATGGATGGATGATGATAGTGGCGTGAAGTGGAGGAAGTGAGAGAGAAGAAGGAGAAAATGATGATGATGAAGAAGATAGAGAGGACGGTGATGGTGATGATGACGACGATGGTGATGGTGGTGACGAAGATGAAGGAAGTTGTGGTTGGTGAAAGGAAGAGAAGAGAAGAGAAGAAGAAGAAGAGGAAGAAGACGAGAAGAGACAACGAGCCGGTCAGGTTTTGTGCCCGCAAATTTACGCCCACAACAACACTCGCCGCCACAGATCAATATACAAGTACCCACACAAACATGGACATTCAAATCAATTAAGCAGAAACTCCTGGTGCCGAAGAGGGGTTCACGGTAGCTTAATTTCAGCTAAAATTGCCTCCCAAAGCCCCAATCGTGGCTCCGTATACATGCCTCTACATCTAGCATCGATGGTATAATTATAAGGTGGAGGGTCGAAGCACGGTGACGTTGGACGTCAACTGCAACACCTCAACACATTTCCCCAGACTTCCTCACATGCTCCACTCCACCATCCCCAGACCCCCCCATCTCACCATATAAACCCCACCATGGCCGCCCCTTCAACCCCCTCCAGCCAGGTCCTCGACGAAACCGACCCCTCGATCTCCCAAGAATTCTCCAAGGAAGACGACCGCCTCTTCCTCTCCCTCGAAAACTACTGCTGGGAAGACGACCCGGAGTTCCAGGTACCCAATATCTCATATCCCATAACCTCGGCATCACCAAACATCCAACTAACCCCCCATAAATATATATAAAAAATCTAGTCCGGCCTCACCCAAATCCTCTCCACAACCACAGACCCCCTCCAAGTCCGCCATCTAACCCGCCAGGCAAAATGCTTCTTCTACTCCCGCAAAATCTCCCGTCCCGTATCATTCCAAACCTACTCCGCCTGGCTTGATCGCGAGGAACACTCCGCCCCGCGCCGTCGCTCTCCATCCCGTGAAGTCGGCCCGCCGCTAGACCCCAGCCCCATAGAGGCCGTGGGTGAGACCAACCCCACCATCCCATCCGACACCCCCTCTCAAACAGACAATACCAATCCCGACGATAAAACACCATATCCAACTTCATTCGCCCACATCGTAGAACTAATCACATCCGGAAAACCAATCCCAGGCATCAGGGAGATCCCAAATACCCTCAACGCCGCCCCACCAACCCAAAGTAGTGCCCAGCAGCGGAGGAAACCCTGGGAGGTCATACCCTCCCCGGAAATCTCCTCTGCTACCACCAGCTTGCCCAGCCCGGCACCAACCCCAGAGTCGTAGTTACCACCCCTAGCTCGTAGCAGTTGTATTTGATTTCACTTTGAATCTTGTTACCATTATTTGTAAGATTGGAGATATATATGGCACAGGTGCCCGGAGTTCTGGATTTGCTAGAAAAATGTACAAGGGAGGAAGGAGATATCCAGGGGAATTGCGTGTCGATCTATCTACCAAGCGTGGAAAAACCACCATCATCTCGTTTATATATATGTACAATCTATACCTACAACATCAACAACCCAATCATACGGGCCAAATATAACGTAGGTAGCCGTTCCGCAGTTTACGTGCATTCGTAAAGGAGATTACGCGCATTAGGTATCGTAGGTGAAATATGGAAAAGGCGAACACGCAGAGCAGACCGCAGAGGCTGGAAACGACATTAACGAGCAAAGAAAGAAACAAACAGGCTGCGTGAGAAAAGGAAAAAACAGAAACCAAAATGATGAGGGAACACTTGGATTGTTTTTTGTCGTTCCCGCCCGAATGAAACATTAAACGCCCTGATATACATTTTTCGAACAGAATAAGAGACGGTATGTCAAAGAAACAGAAAAGAAAAAAAAGAACAGTATTTTAAACAAGAAAAACGGAAAACATCAAGGCATTTGTTTTTTGTGTCCACATCATCCCCTCTTTGTAATGCTTTTCGCTAAGAAAAACTTTTCGTCATGAATGAAAGGCGTCCCCATCGTTGTGTAACCATAAAGTCAAAATCAAAATTAAGAAAAGAAAATGAAAACGACAAATTAGGAACAGACAATAAGTTCATGGATAGCAAGCAACACTCCCTACATGGCGAAGGACTGCATAAGCCGCGAAGTGATCTTACTAAGATTTGCGACTCTCTTGAGAACCGCTGTATTCGGGTTTTCTTCAGACACAGCCATGTAGAATTGTTGCAAGCGAGAAATGATAACGGCCGTGATTCTGGGCAACATCGCTTGAGTGTTTTCCTCGCGCTAAATCGGTATGTTAGTATGAGCTATTTTAGAAGCGTGGTGATCAGATCAACTTACGATATTGTGGAAATCATTCAAGCAGGCCTCGAGCCACGTGAGACGTTCATCCGTAAACGAATCGAGATTACCAGTGACGCTGGCAGCGATTGTAAGAACTACAACCTGGCTAACCTTCGGGATGACATCGTATGGGCTGTATCTGGCAACGTGGTTTTCAAAGTAGTAGTCCTGAAGCTCTTTGCTTTGGAGCCACGTCAACATGCCGTTCTCAAGATCCCCACGTCGAATCAATTGCTCAATCTCATCACCGACCAACTCAACCTCCGATTTCGCAGTCATTGGTGTTGGCGGAATGGAGGGGTTGGCGGCAGCCGCAGATGCAGCCGCGGCCGCGGCTGCCAACTTCTCTTGATTGACTAGAAGTTGGTGTTGCATTTCAATCATTCGAGCAGTGGTGGCCTCCAGGCTAGATATCGTCTTGGCCATCTCCGCAACAGTCGATGTCAATTGTGCAATCTTTTGTTGATCCTCCTCGTGGACCCTTCGTGCTTCCTTAACAGCTTGGCTGGATTGTTTGGCAAGTTGATTGGAGAGGGACTTTGAGATGTTCTCCTCGAAAACTTCAAAGGCTTGCAGGGACTTCTGGAGGTTGTCGCGAGCAGATTGGTCCGCATCCTGTCTAAGGGGGGCAAGAATGGTCTCAGCGACACTTCCGAGGACTACCTTGGAGGCCAAGGTCTTCTCGACAGCCTTTGGAATTGTCGCTTCGATTTGTCGCGCGACAATATCAGATAGGGCTAAAGGAATGTTCTCCACAAGAGCTGATTTGATGTCAATGGCAAGTCTTCCAAGATGGGAAACGAGAATTTTTTCAACGGTAGTCTCCAAACCACTTGTCAACGTATTGGAAACCACTCGGAGAACGGCTTCTTGTTTGGCGTCAGATGCAGCTTGTTGCAGACGGCGATCATCATCAAATTTGCGATCTACAAATTTAGTCAGCACGCGATCTCGCCTCAAGATATAAAATAATAATAAAAAGGAAACCTACAGAGTGTTCCAATTTCCTTCGAAAGGACCTGAGTGAATGAGGTATTAACCGCTTCCTCAATTTTCTTGACTTCGCGTTCAAGTAGCTCTGGCGAGATACTAACAGTCGACAGAGCTACCTTCTTCTCTTCGCGGTCTTTACCCTTATTTTTCTTCGATGGGGGCGCAGAAGTTTGCTCGTCGTTGTCTACGGTGGGGCCCGCAAAGGAGACAGTGTTGACGTCCCTGCGAGGCTTCTTGCCACGTCCCAAGCCGCTCATGGAGGCAGCCTTGCGTCCTTGTCCGTTGGCAACAGGTGGCTTTTCCTCCGGTTTCTCAACGGCAGGCTCTTCCTGGGGCTCGGCCGCCTTGGATTTCTGCGGTGGCGGGTTTGAGGCTTGAGGCTTCTGTGCTTCCGGGATAACAGGGGCGAGTGCGCTCTTCGGCTCCTCGCCCCTTGAGGGTTCAGCAGTAGGCGATGTGATAGCAGGAGGAAGCAGAGCGGTTAGAGCACAAGCGCCGGTGGCTAGAGCATCGATACCTTTCATCACTCTAAGATTACTATCGAAACCAATGTCCTCCTTGGAGAGAGAAAGACAAGTAAGCCCCTTAGTATGCGAAATGTAGAGCTCAAAAATTGTGGGCTTTGTATCATCACCGGGTAGCTGTGGTGAAGATGCTGGGTCGAGGACTTCAAGCGAGATGAGCTGTCCTCTATCACCTAGGGAATACTCAACAATGGAAGACATAATGGCAGTGGCATCGAGTTTTGGCAAGTTAGGGGATTGATCGGCGACAGCCTTGACGAAATTGGCCTGGGAGAATGCCTGAAGATTGTACTTGGGGGTCGACAAGTGAATGAAAGAGATGGTGTTCCTGTTCGGGTTCCCGACGATAATAACACCGCTCTTGGGATGGTAGCTCAAAGAGCAGAGGCCATCACTCCCAGAGGAAGAAGTCGGGAACCGAAGCTCTTGCACAGCGCGTCCTATCGCGATGTCCCAAAGTTGGATCACATGGTTTTGTTGCAATCCAACGATCAAGTACCTCAGAGCTTGACGGCGGTCGTACGGCTGCTGTTTATCAACAAAGATGACGGACGTAGCCTTATACATCTCACCCGGGCCGACGGCAGAACGTGTAAGAACCGGTTCCGTCAAGATCCTGGCGGTTTCCGAGGGATATTCCAATTCTTCCTCTCCTCGTTCAAACTCAACGAGCTTGCTGACGTCCCAAAACTTGATCTTACCAGCTTTGTCGATCGTCACAACCGTGGAATCGTCTTCAGAAAAGCAAAACTCCTTCGAAACCTTTTGGGTGTCGATCGTTCGAGAGTGGTTCGCGTGGTAGGCCGAGTCGTTGATCTTGACGATGCCGCCGACTTCATCAGCGTATTGACGAGCAGCATCCGCGTGGATCAGGCTGATGAAACGGCCGCGGCCGATAGCGAAAACCTTCGGGTGGCTCTGAGTAAGATGCGTCCGGGATTTCGTGAGACCCCCGTTTTGGTCTTGGAGGGCCGAGGGTGGGAATAGGAAACTCCTGCTTTCAATAACCGACTCGTCCATCGGTCCATCAAAACCTTCTAGTTCGCTCCACAAAACAGTTCCGTTGACTCCAACGGTTAAGACCTGGTTCTGCTTTCCAAGCGCGACATTAACGGTTCTCTCAGCGCTATCCTTCATCAATATAACGTCTTGACCGTCCTCCTGTCGGATGATTCTAACTCCGCACTTGGATTTCCCTGTCGCATAAACAATGAAAGAGGGCGAAGCAGAAATGAGATTACGATCCATCTGGTCCACATTACGGGGCATCTTGGCAATATCGCTGAACCTCCCTGCGGGAACGGTGACGGTCGGGAGGGCATTGAAGGTGATCTGGGAGAATGGCTTCATGGGGAATTTGTAGATTGTGAACGCTGCCTTCTCCGCGCCGGCTTCCGAGGGTTGACCGGCTCCGGAGCTCGCGTTTTCCTGGGGTGCGGTCTCAGAAGTTGACGGTTCAACAACGGTCTGGACGGTGGTCGCCTGGACGGTGGTGGCGGTCAGAGTTTCGGCGGTGGCAACAACGGCCTCTTCTTCTTCTCCCCCCTCTTCAGGGCCGGCCGGGCGGTGGTCCTCGTCTACAGCATGGAGGTCAAATTGGGCGTCGCCATCGACAGGTTCTTGAATCTCATTGGCACCGATATCCTCCGGAGGAGTGGTGTTGCCGGCCTCGAATGGGTCCATCTCACCTTCAAACACATCGGCTTCTTGTTCGAATGGGTCCGCGACATCTTCGACGTACGGTTGAGTTAGCGGAGGCGTATGACGTTCGACATTGTTGGCGGCGACGATATCAGTGAGAGACGCTTTCGGCTCCACTTGCAACACGGCTACATCTTCAATAGCGTGAGGTGGTGGTGGGGAAAACGGAAGGGGGATGTTGGAAGGCGTTGAGAGCCCAGCGGGATTGGCAATGGCAGGGCTGCTTTGGCCGCCGTTGGTGAGAGATGCTGCTTGCATCTTGGGGGAGCGGTTTCGTGGGTTCGTTCTCGAGAGGTGTTCAAAGGGGTTGACATAAGTAAAAAGTGGCTGCTTGACGGGAGGTTGGTCTAAACCTGCAGCTGCGGGCGCCGTGTCTGGAATAGTAGCTCCAACCGAATTTGGTCCACCAATTGGCGACTAGGGAGAGGGGTTAGACTCCATATACACGACGCGAAAATTTTGATTTTTATATATCAAAACAAAAAAAGAGGAAGAAAAAACTTACATCTGAAGCCTGTTGTTTATTCTGTTGGCTTGAAACGGAAGCGATACTTCCCGCGTCATCCTGGACCGGCTTGCTACGTCCTAGAATCTGGTGAAGCAGGTCGGAAGCGGCTGGATTAGCAACCTCTCGAGGAGCAGGGGACATAATACTTCGTGGATCGGGGACACTGGCACCAACGTTCTCGGTTTGCTGCTGATGCTGCTGCTGCTGTTTTGGAGCATTAGAAAGAAGCGATGAAACAAGATCATTCAGAGGTAGATCATGAGGCAACGACTGGCGGCCCGGTTGCTGCTGGTGTTGCAGCTGGGAGGAGGGAGCCGTGGTGGGGCCATCAGCAAAACTGGTGCTCCTGGCGCCTTCGCGAACGGCTTCGAATCTTTGTGGCATCTGTGGAATGTTATCGACAGAGCGACGACCTTGATGAGCAGCTGCTTGCTGACCAACGTTCCCGCTGGTTTGCTTGTGAAGGAGACCCATGAGATAGTTCTGCGGAACCATGGGATCGTCGGCACTAGAGTGACGACCGTGTTCGACGCCTAGCTGGCGATTCAGCTGGGTTGGAGCGTGTGAGCCGTAGTGCATTGGAACCTGCATTGCCTGTGAGTCAATGGAACCAAAGTGAGGCTGGGGAGAGAAACTGGTGGGGTGGTGATGTTGTTGATGGAAGCGATGGGCGAGGGCGGATGGGTGAGAACTGATGGCAGATTCGAGGGTTTGTAACAGCGAGTCATTGCTAGTGTTACGCGCATGTCCGTACTCGATTCCGAAGCCCTGGGGCATTGCGCCGTAGCTGGATCGCTGGGAAGGAGGCTGCGAATTGTAGGGCGGCTGCTGCTGCTGATGATGGTGGAATTGAGGATTCGATGAAGGGCGAGAGGGATGTTGTTGCTGTTGCTGTTGGTGGTGATGAGGGGAGGAGCTGCCGCCGTTGGCAGATCCAGGACCAGGCTGTCCATTGGATCGCAGCTTGTCAAAAAGGGAATCGAAGGAAGGGCCCGGAGCGGCCATTCTGGATGGTATGATATGTGATGACGATGAAGGTGTACCTTATGCCGGTACTTCTTCTTCTCCTATGGCGATGGTATCAATAGGTTTGTTTGGAGGAAAGAAAGAGGATGGATGACAGTATGGACATACTCAGTGAATTGTTGGTTGGTTTGTTAGCGACGGGAAGTGCCAAGAAGATTCCGGTGAGAGTTCGTGTTCGCGACTTTTTTCGAGTGAAGCGAAGAAAGGGAAAACGGGAAGAAAGAGCAGAAAGACGAGAGAGAGTTAGTAGAGGGGAGATGATTAGTATGATCTAGTCTTGATGGTGATAGTGGATGATGGAGAGGTTGGTGAGGTTGGTGAGGTTGATGATGGTGATGATGAGGTTGGTGGATTGGAGGTGGAGAAGAGAGGAGGAGAGAAGAGAAGAGAGAAGAGAGAAGAGAGAAGACGGGTTGATGTTGTTGGCGTTGTGGACATCAGGCACATTTAGATCACAACGACATCACCAATTCGACAACCATCTACAGCTACAGCTACAGCTACATCTACTACATCTACATCTACATCCACTACACATCTACAGTCAACATTGTACTCTACTATACCGACAGGCGAATATGTGATACTGTGCAGAAAAAGGGCAGTCACAGATTGATTGATACCAGAAGATGTGACTTGGTCGATGACTTGTCGCTCCACGCTGCCAACCAATACTCTCCTTCGCCCGTATGTACCGTTTGCCCGCCGGGCTGAACCTCGCATGGACATTCTCATGCGACCCAACCAGAACCTCCCACTGTCACCGCTACCTCCACCTCCCACGTTGTATCCTCGCCTCCACGGGTACCAGATACAGATACGAGTAACAGACTGACCGACTGAGAGTTTAAGCGAATCCCGGGGCCAATTTCGTGCATGTTGCTTTGTGTTCTGCTTCTGGACCTGTCAATCCATTATTCAGCACCCATCTCCAGCTTCATCATCACCGTAGTCGACATCAACCTCAACCTCAACCTCAGCTCCACCCACTCCCTGCAATCAATTCGTTCACTCACTCATTCGCTCCCGGCGAACCACTCGCGAGGATATTATACTTAACTCCGATCCACTTTGTTCGTTTGTCAGCCCAGAAATTAAATAAACCACCATTACGACGACTACCTACTTCCATACATACCTACATCCTTCCCTATACTACCAGACACCTCACCCGTATCCTTTGGCTCATATCGAGTTTCAATCCCACGGCGATTCCAAGCTACAGCTCTTATTCTCATCCACCATGTTCTGCCTACGGAGGTACGTTGCTTGTCACCTACCATCTGCAGCTCCCAGCCAGGACGAACGAAACGAAATAAAATGAAATAAAAGACGCTGACACAAAGCACCATTCGCAGTTGGCTCCCGCTCCTCTTCATCCCCACATCCGCCAGCCCAGCCTTCATCGTCATGTTCCTCATCTCCACATACCTCTTCCACAGACCTTGGTACCTTACCTTACCTTACCTTACCTTACCTCACCTTACCATCAGAGAAACCAAACTAACGGTGTACAACAGTCCCTACTGCTCAGTAATAATGCTCATCCTCTTCACTTCCTCCTGCCAGTGGTCAGACCGCTGTTTCCTCGACACAAACAACGGCCACTGGTTCGAACCCCGCATCCTCTCCCACGCCTCCATCTCCAGCACATCCTCGACAATAGCTCCCGGCCCGGGTCTCCAGCTATCGATGGGTGATCTCGAGAACCAAGTAGGCCAGTGGACGGGACTCGGGCTGGAATGGCTGAGGAGTTTTATCGGCAGCAAAGAATGGAGAGTCCCCTGTGTCGATGTAACAGTGAGGTTGTAACAAATTGAAGGGAGGGGCGGGGAGGTGTACTACTTCTTTTCTGTGTAAAAATTTGTAATTTTTATGCGTCTATTCTTTTTTTTTTTGATATCCTTTTAGTCTGGAGGTTTGGTCTAGTTCTAAGGCTGTGATTGATTCATTATTCTTTTCAGCAGTATGGGAATGGGGTTTATTAGACTGGGGACGGCTTTTACTCCTCACGCATGGAAGCTCGAGGAATCTCTTCAAACCATCATCATGATCTGTTTGTTACAGAGTAGCTTACAAGATTGCTTTTGTTTCTATTCGGTGTTCTTGGAGGGTATGGATTCCGGTACTGACAGAACGCTACAAATACAAAACAAAGGTCGCTGAGAAAAGATATATATCAAAAACATGACAGCAGGATTGCCTGCAAGTAATACCCCTCCCACCAATCGTCAATATAAATGCCACGAACCCCTAAACGCCTTCCCAAACAGCCCTTAATTATAATCAAGTAAATACCTAGGCACTCACGCATCCCGCTTCTTCGCCCTCTCCTCAGCAGCTCGGGCAGCCATCCCCCTCCTCTCCTCCACACTCCCCCCACCCGCACTCCCCCCAAGCACAAAACTCCCCCCCTCAAACCCCCCACCATCAACCTCCTCCTCCTCCTCCCACAAAACCCTCCCCCCATCGCCACCCCCCTCCACCGTCCTCCCCCCATGCCTCCAATCCGCCTCCTCAACCCCCTTCAAAATAACCCTATAAAGCTCCCAAAAATCCTTATCATGCTCCGAAAACACATTATGCGCCAACTCATGACACAGCGTCCTCCTCACGGTTTTGTAGTCTCTATACCCATCATACCCATCCGTCCTAAGCCTCAACAATATCTCCTCCCCACGATTCCTATTCAATCCCAAAGTACGGGACTCATGCGTCGTATGCTCCGCCGGATCCATCTCAGATAACTGTCCAACCGAGAATTTATGTTTTATCATAACAGCCTTAATCCCCGCATCCTCCGCCAGTTTCTTAAGGTACGCCTCCGACCGCGCTGGATTCGGTAAGTGCTGTAAAACACGAATCGGTCCGAACGTATATCTCGACAAATCCGCTTCCCTCTTCCAATCCCTCCTCTGCACCGGCGTAGCAGCTTTCACCGGCCCCACCCCACCGAACCGTCGAAGCCCCGCCGCAGCGGGTGAATTAGCCAGTTTAATATCCCTCATCGCCGCATCCGAGGATCCGATCAATAACACCTTCTTCGGCGGCGGCGGTAGAGCTGTAATCGGGATTGTATCATCCTTCAACAACCCCAGCTTCGGCGCCGTGAGTTTTTGGTAGGGAGGTGAGATCGAGAATATACTTTCTATCTGTAGGCGGAGGTCGGCGAGGGTTGAGGTTGTGGGGAGGGTGAAGGTGTGTGTGCTTCCCGAGTGGGTTATTAGGACCGAGTGCGTGTCGCTGTCCTCTGTTGGATCCATGGTTGATGTTGTAATGGTAGCTGCGCTGCTAGCTGTTGGAAAGTGCTATGAATGCGCCCTGCTCTTCTAGAAGGTGCAAAATGGGAAGTCTGAGGATGCAAGGTAGTCCCAGACTAGATGCAAGGTCTGCAGGAGGTATTTATGGAATGCAGCCGCAGCAGAATCTCGTGCGACGTTCTGCGGGTTTCCATTTCCTGCGCTTTTCCACAGGCGCTTTCTTACAAATCACGCTGCCACGGGATCAACACATCCAAACGTTGCATTTCTTCATCGGCTTCAATTCAACTCTTCAAGATAATTGCCCAAAAACTCGTGACAAAAATATATACTCCAAGAAAAAGAAAGCTAGACCACTTCAAACCCAAATCCCCAAATAACATCAAAAACTAGGAAAACAAACTAGCAAAGGGTAATAAAACTATACACAATTCGAATCCAAGACAAAAACGCAAATAGGTATCTTAGTAATCCACCAAAGGCAACTTCCTCCCGATAGAACGCCTGGTCGTAACCTGCTGTGCAGCCGACGCCTCCTCCTCCTTCTCAGACAACAGCTTATTCAAGCTTCCGACATCGAAGTATCCGTCTGCAAAAACTTCATTAGCATCAAATTCCCAATATTTATCATAGAATAGAGTGAAAAAACTTACACCCGCCGAGCATCCCGCCCTCACCGTCACTCTCAGACGGCGAGGAAGTACCGCTAGCCATCTTAGTAATAATCTCCTTACCCTTCGGGGTCTTCAACGGGGCAGCAGCTTGCCTAGTCTCAGCCTCCCTCGCCTTCGTCGTAGACGGCGAGACAACCTTCCTATTCAACTGTTTGAACAGGTACCTCACATCCTGCAGATAACTATGCAGCGTATCCACAAATCGCTTCGTCTGCCTGTGCTTCGAGCTAACGCACACCGAAATCGAGTCTTCCTTGATAATATACCCTATCCCGAACCCATCCGCGGAAACCGGTCCGAATCCGAACATTCGAAGGGCCGGATTACCGCAGTTGGAAGTGGAGATGATGGTGGTGTTGAGTTTGTCCCATGCCGAATCCGCGAAGATGGCCGGGATGTCCCGCGCGACGGCTCGGCCGCTGCCGGTGGATGCGGTTGCGGACATCTCGGATATCATCGATTGGCCGCCGGGGGAGCCGATGGGTAGGTCCTGGTCTTCACCGGAAACATACCCGTCGACCGATGGCGAGGCGCATCCTTCGTCGAGGATACCTCGTTGCCATAGGCAGTACAGAGCGTATAGGTGTCTATCCTGTCCGAGACCCTTGGAGCACTGTCTCGTTCGCTGAACGTGACGCTCGCAGGCTGCCTTTAACGCATCGATCTTGGCCTTGGCCGGTGCATCTTCGCAGAATGTGCGGACAAAGTCGACGACTTCCTGGCTGACGGTTCGGATGGCTTCGGTTCTGCCGTGTAAGAATTGTTTGGTCATCGCGGGCTCATAAGTGCACTCGACCCGGCCGTAGAGGGCGTAGTAAGAGGCTTGGAAGGCCATCTGGACGTAGGCGTCAGGGGAGAATCCCATGTTCTTGATGTGGTTGGAGCCGTAACCCTCGAATTCGAGCGTTTGGAATTCATTCTGGTTGATCAAATCGGCCAATCTAGTCTCTGCGAATCGTAACCCAAGGCTCAGTTCTGGGACCATAGTCCACTCAAGCTTATGGGGTGTTGTGCTGACGTTTCCGAATGACTCTGGGTCACGCTTCGCCGGGTCGGGGGACACCGAGGCCCATAGAGAGGGAGAGCCGCCGTGGATGGTCTTCGCGAATCGGAGAATAGTATCAGTGTAGACGTCGCTGACGAATCTCAACACAGTATGGCCGTCGACACCGGTGTGTTCAAAGTTGACACCCGCAGCACCGTTCGTGCAGACGATGATTTGCAACTTATCGTACCATCGGTTGGTACATGTACCGACCTGAACGCCCTTCTCAATAACGCTGCTACCGCACAACATGTTTGTCGAAATCTCGGCGAGAGATTCGGGCGAGGAATCGTCCAAGCAGAGAACGAACAACGCCGAATCGACGATCTGGAGACACTCTCGGTTGGTGTTGTCCTCATGGTTGAGCATATGGTCTCGCATTCCTGCCCAGACCCTACGATTCTCGGTGCTGAGAACACCAACGGCTCCTCGGGCGGCTTCTTGAACTGGAGTTTCCATCGCATCGTTCATGATAGCCTGGAGATTGTGGACGAGATCCTTTTCGGACATGATCAAATCCGAGTTGTCATCCATAACATCGAACCAGTAGAACTGTGAGCGGCACATGACTACGATATGCCTGGCCTTTTCGTCGGTCTGCATCAAGCAGCCATTCTCGGTCGGAATTCTGGCGGCGCCGAAGAGGCGGCTGAATTGGTACTACATGTTGTTCCATTTAGTTTCGAATTGCTTTAATTTCGAATTTGGTATTTACTCACCATGCATAGTGGTGTTCCTCGGATCGTGTCTGGTGGAAGTTCTTCCCTTCTCAGGGCTCTGATGAAAGCCAGTGAAGAGACGACCAGAGAAGCCGCTCTTGTAATCTGGTTGTTACGAGCCGGGGTCGGGTCGTCGGCAAGCAAGAAGCTATCACGATACATTAGAACTCCTTCAACAATATTAACAGACTTGATAAATCAATGAATGGCACTCACAATGGGTTCAAGTTGAGCACGACAGCTAGTGATTAGAATGTTAATAAAACTTCCAAGAAAAAACTCGTTTTCTGTGTGTCATCAGAATCAACTTACGATTGTCGTAGTTGAGGTACGAATCGTACCCTAAGGAAATATTAGCATATCAATAATAGAAGAAGAAGAAGAAAAAGAAGCAGCAACATACAGAACTGCTCGATATAACTCGTCTGCGAAAGAGAGTACTTTTGCAACTTATCCTGCAAAACGGGCCCAACCGTCTTCGCGAACTCCCTCACGACAGCAATGGTCCTCTGGTGCTCACGATGACTCTGCAAAGGCCTCACAACCTCCAAATAATTCTGCAAAGTCTTATCAAGATCCTGGATTGGCAACTTGGGCAGATCATCTTGGAACGCAAAAGTCGTCATCTTCTTCTTGGGCTCCTCGGCCTTCTGCTGGGGCTGCTGACCGAGGGCCTTCTTCGGGTCCTTGACGGAAGGGTCGGCGTCCTTCGCCAACTTTTCGTCTATGGAAGGCATGGTGAACCTAATAGGCATTTGTGAAATGTGAGCCTTCTGCCCTACGAGAGTTTCAACTTTGCGAGCCGCAACAGGGAGATCCTCGAGCTGGTCGGTGCTTGAGGCAGCGGTGGAAGAAGTCGAATGACTTGGACTTGGACTTGATACACTATTCAAGGTAGAGGTAGTCTGTGTTGCGGAGTGTGTTGCTGAGGGACGAATGCAACAAAGCAGTGATCGAAGGAACGCCATGGCCCAACACGCCGGGCAGGGTAGACTTTATGTATCATGAATTCGATGCGGGTATAACGGGTATGAGGAAGAATAGTAAACGCCATAACGGATAGGAAAACCAAAAGGGTTCAAGAAAGCACCGGTAAAAGGATATGTATACTGCAAAAGTCACTATAGAGGAATATAGTAATACTTCCTATAATGAAACATGGCGAAAGAGTGACCAGGGCCCGGACGAGCGTCTGTGACTTTTGCAGATGATTACCGAGGGAAATATTTGGAAATGTGAATATTTCCAGGTCTCCGAGCTAAGAAGTCGAGAGATAACAGAATGCAAAAAGTGGCTCCCTTTCTGGGTCTGGGGCCCCATGGAGAAGCCAGGCCAGCTTATGTATTGCACCGGATGGCCCCCCTCCCCAGAGGAGGGGACCTCGAGGGGAGGCCTCAGGAAAAAGCATATGATCGATATATTTGGGGATTTGGCTCAACTGGGGACGTCACTTACGCAACAAATAGCAAAAACGACCTGGTCAAGCGACTAATCCTTCCGCGCAGATGGACGGTGGAAGTGATGCAGCGCTTCTGAGACCTGACTGGCTGGGCTGGCTGGAATATGCAAGTAAGGTTTTTTCTCGAATAGAGGGATTTTAGAATGGAATGCAGCAGATCTAAGAGATCAGGAAAAAGAAAGAAAGAAACCGCGGGAAATAGAGGTGGGGAAACGATGTGGGTAAGAAGTTGGTGAGGTTTGTGCAGGCTGCTTTCAGACAGACAGACACTCAGTCAGTCGGTCAGTCAGTCAGTGCTCTAGTTGGTCAACCACCGATACGACCTGTCGCATTTGCCTTTCTGGGATAGATACGAAGTGGGGCTGCAATGGTACTACCACTATACTGCATGCGAGACCAGTGCTATTGTTACCTAACAGTTAGTGTACTATGCAGTGCGAGCGTAGTAGCTTCTTTTCGAATAGGATCTCGAAGGGTTTCGTTCCAGACGGTGCAATGACGACGACGTCGTTTTTTTTTTGGATTACCAATGATAATAATGGTCAGCGCGGGTACCGGACGTATCCTGGATGTAACATGTAACAGTCTGGTCGAGTCGAGTCGAGCTCTCCCTTAAGGACCACTATATTGCAGCTATTGGCGCGAAAGCTTGATTTCCCTCTGAGTGGCCAGGCTCCGAGGGTAGGTTGCGATATACTGATGATAGCATGCGTCGTCCAACGTGACGGCCGACGGACGAAGGGAAAGGTCCAACAGGGTTTAGGTTTGCGGATAAACGTGGGGTTCGCATGGCCAGACGGGGCTAGTCTGGGGAAGTTTACCTACTGTCGACAGACCCGACTTGACTCGACTCGACTCGAGCTGCCCGCATGTCTGCTTGTGACTAGTAATTATTATCAACCAGTGAGGGTGCCCCTCATTTCTTTCACATGAAAAGGATTGGTGCTGCTGCAAGGTTCACAAGATAGTATGTATGTTGTATGTACAGATATTGGCCAAGGCTGCGGCAAGTGGGTCTCACTCACCAGCCAAGTTAACGTCATGCAAACAAACCCTTTTGCCTCTGCCTCTCTGCCTTTGCCTTCAATCCGAAGTGCTGTTGGATTTCTCACGGTAAAAACCACCGAACTTCAGAATTGAAATCTTCTGATTATCATGAGATCCCATCTCGAGTCTGAGATATGGGGATATCCCCCACGGGGCAAAATAGATCCAGAGTGGGAAAGAAAAAAGAAACCCAATTCCAGTAGTCCGGTGGGCAAATTTGGTCCGTCAGCGAGGGCGAGACAAGATATCGGATGAACGGATATCCACTCGCTCGTTCCAACCAAGTTTCCAGCCCTGGCCTAGAGCTTGCTCGCCTGTACATGTATTATCCCAGATCCGAGCCTACCGATGGCTAATTCGCTTTGAGCTTGTTTCAATCCTTAGTATACTTTCCCACCAATAACCCGAAGGATTTGGCGTGAAGGGAAGAGTATTTCCTGCGCCGCACTGACCTCTGTATCGTCGATTTTATCACCGTACATACATACAATACAGGTACATGTTTCTATGACATGCAGGTTTCTGCCAGATTTAAACCACAGTTTGCGAAAGGATAAAAGCACGTACCATATATATCTCGGATGAATGACATATTAAATGGCCAGACAATCACGTCTTTTTTAGTTTTTGACACCTCGGATTATCTGATTGTCCGATGTCATGTTAACATTTAATTCCCGCCGCCGGAGAGCCGCAGCTTCGCAGTGCAGGCGCAGGTTGTCTGTTGCGGCATGGCCCGTGGCCGATAACTATGTCCCATCCACCCACACCCACACCCATTTCGCATTTAACATTTACAGAACATGCAACAGAAAGAAGGATGCACCGTTGCGCGCAAAGCTAGGCAACGTACTAGTAACATCTTTTTTTTTTAAAAAAAAATAATAATGGACCGGGGGTTTTGCTGTGTGCTATGCAAAGCTTAGGATTCCTCGAAAAATCGCAGGAGATTAATTAGCATCGTGCAGATGCCGGAGCTAGTCTCCCAAACCAGTAAAACCCTCTTTTTTCCCTTCGGCGATAATCGATGGGCAGTCGAGATGCTCAACCGGGCGATGACGGGGGGTTCCATATGCATAGGCACGGCCACGGCCACGGACACGGTCATGGCAGTGGACACCGGCTCGACAGCACTCTAAATTTCCCGTCCGTCAGTATTCGAGATCTTGATAATCCGGAACCGAACATCCGTCATTTTCTCGGCCCGCCGGTTTCCAGCATTCGACGTTTGTCCTTTCCGAACGACGATGCGGACGAAGAGGACCATGAGACCCGAAGGCAGCTGGTCACCGAAATAACCAGGGAAGCCACCGGCCTGGTCGACGATGTTCAAAATGACACACCTGTGGCAACACATCTGCCGGTCGAAGTTGCCGGCGCTGTGACGAGACGTTGGCCGACGAGGGATGTCACAGACGACAAGATTCACGATTGCTATGTGGACTTTATCCTCTGCTGCAATCCCGCTGTTCCGGATAACTGTGATACGGCTGAGCTACGCAAATCGTTCAGGGCTCCACCCAAGAGTGATGGCGTCACATTTTCGGTGTTCAAACTCTTCCAGTTGATAAAACGATTCGAGGAGGGAGATATCAAGACTTGGATCCAGCTTGTCACAGAGCTTGGGGTGGAGCGGAAGCAAGACCAGAGTACCCAAAAAGTCCAGCAGTATGCCGTGAGATTAAAGGTACTCTCTTCCTCCTCCTTGCATATATGCTATTCTTGTCCGAGTTTTCTTGGTCTTTATTATTATTATTATTTTGTCTTGGGAGCGTACTAATTTTGGTCCACTCTCTTTGGTCAAAAGAGATGGATGCATGCTATGCATGTGGATGCTTTCTTCGAGTATTGCCTGGGGCACCCCCACGGCTACTATACGGACATCCCACTAAGCCTTCCCACGCTTGATGACGAAGTTCGTGATGGTGTTCCATTAGAAGAAGACCTTGCCTTGCGAGCCCTCTTGCCAGAATACCGTCCCAAGCGAGGGAGACGGAAGGTCGAGAGAGGCTCTATCGACTCAAACTATATGGGCATATCAGAAAAAAGACAGAAACAACCGCTACTCCCTGCGACGCTGCCTAACATATTATCTCCGGAGGAGCCCAGTCTGCTGAATTACGAGGAAAGTCACGTTTCGAGCTCCTTGCATAAGGAAGACAGAATCCGGGATCTTGACCCTCTCCACCCAGACGCTCGTCTCTGGCCCGAACTAAGAGTCCACAACTCCCAACCCCTGTTCCATTCCATATTCTCTAACCCCTTTGACACTTTGCATCCGGTTGTCCCTGGTGGGCAGCCGCTTCGGTGGCATACTCCCCCAAAGCCGTTTGACCCAAGCCACCGGCCCGGCGGACCTCTCGAAAGAATCCGCTCGGTACCGGTTCAGCAGTTCCCGACCCTTAAGCGCGCCCGACGGAACCACAGACTCACGGTTTCATCTGCCTGGCCGTCTTCCGGGACCTCGAAGGGAGGAAAATCTCGCGGCCGCCCGACTGGAAACCGAGGAGCCGCAGAAACCTTATACACTACTTTCCCTGCCAGTCCGGCTAGCCTAGAAGTCCAACTCAGCGACCAAGGAATCAACGTGCCTCTCGGACCTGAGTTCTCCTCTACACCCACTGCAATCGACGAACAACTACAATTCGCTTCCAAAGTTCCGCAGACGATACTACCACCGATCATACACCCACTCGAAGATCCCGCATACGATCACAATGTCGAGATACCACCGCTTCTTGAGAGAGAAATATCCTTCGATCCGTATAGTGTTTTGGGGAGGGGTGAAATGATTAAAGAACAGCTGGCGACGCATCTACTCACAGCACCGCAGGATGACATGACCGTCGGCCTTGCGAGATCGCTCGCCGATTCCCTAGTCGACGGTGTGATGCAAGAGAATAACGATAGAGTGATCGGGACTACCTTGCGCCCGCTATCGATGCTCCTTGGTCTTGATGCACTAGATATGCACGACCTCGTAATCACCAAAGACCCATCGATATCCGAAGTTGAGCGGCTTGGGAAGGAAATATCGTTGTTCGAGCGATATCGTACTACGGATCCTGAGGAACAGAGTTTGCACGATCTGATTCATACCGAGGATAGTCCTTCCTCGCCGCAAACAATCTCAGCGACGAATGATCAAGAAAACAGAGAGCCTATAAATGTGGATGCAGAAGAAAAGTACCAAGTGTCCTGGAAGCTCAAGCTTGGATCCGTAGTGGCATCGGTGTCTACCTCTGTGACACTGGCCAACAAACCGCAGCAGGCCCCCGAAGAGGAACAGCGGCTTCCGGACGATTTCGAAGTCGACATGCTATTGAGCGATATGGAGACCGGCAATCCGAGCCCCGGGTCATTCCCAGGAAGCGGATCGGATCTGTTGTTGAACGATGATATCGAGCCGCCGCTGGACGACTCGATCGATTGGAGGACGAGGTATTTTGAAGCCCGAGGAAAACTTCGAAAGGTGGAAGAAGAACTGGAACGATTGAAACACGATCTTATTGCGCGCGTTATGTCCTAGATTTGCATCTGCCGCCCTTTTAAAATTTTTTTACAGCTTTGGCGTTTTTCTGTTTTGTCACGATATGATATGATCACTTGGCGGTTGTTGGTTCCGGAGTCATCTCTGTATTGGCGTTATATAATAGCTACTATACTCAAATCTACTAATACGGCATAACACCTTTTTTATTTTTTTATTTTATTTTTTGGGGAGAAAGCCGTTTTGTGTCACAACTGAATAACAAACCCGCGATCAAAGTGAATCAAAGCAACATGTCATGTCGGTGCGGTAAGGTAATGTTATGTTATGTTGGATCGATATCTGTTGGTTTTATTAGGCTGCTCGGAAAGACGTCCCTTCCAATCCTTTTGGGTCGCGAAACCCGGTTCCGTTCGCACTTGCACTTGGATCAGGGATTGGCTGACAATACGGCCAAATATACAACATCGTTCTCGTTCTAGAAGACGGCCCTCGCCAAGGAGATCTTATCGCGAGAGGCTGCGCACTTCCATTTTAATATTTTTGGAGGGGCTGCCGTTCCGTTCGTTCTGTTTCTGTTGAATGGTGAAGTTAAAAGGGGCGCACTAACGTTAACTCCCTTTTCCCTTGCCGGTGAGGCAGAGAAAATTCTGCACATTTGTTAGGTATATTTATTTTGATTTCAGCCTCAGAGCGAGGTCTCAAGTAGAGTAGATATTGGTGAGGTTGTAATTATGGGATTATGAAGATCACGATCAGTCAATCAATCATACATGCATGGATCACACCCCCCTCCCCTTATATACTTAAGTACTTATATACTCCTGTACTCTGTACACACATACAAACCTCTTAAGTATGTACCGTGTAAGGACTTACCAGCGTGATATATATGTACGTGGTGTGATGGGTGGATGGGGGATGGATATAAGAATAGCATCGCGAGACACCGCAATCTCTCAGAACCCGTCGCCTTTTTACGCCACAGCGATGCCACCAAATTAGCATGTGCATACGTAAGGACAGATATCGAGGAATCCAAGAAACACCCCGGCAGGAGCCGGCTCCCCAATTCCATCCTTTGTGACCTGTTGAAATTATCTTTAATGTGTATTGTGCGCTACGGGTGTTGTGTACGTAGTATTATTCGCATATTTGCATGTTTGGAGTATCTGGCGGGAAGTGAACAGATTGCCCGTTCAAGCCCCATCTTAATATCTAAAGTCCTGTCCACCACTGCACCACCACCACTACCACCACCATTCATCATCACCATCACCACCATCAAACACATTACCTCCCCTCCTCCTCCCCCTATACACCCGCTGTCCGGGTATATCATCACAGTCTCCAATTTCTTGGTAGGTTTCTCCAATTGACGTGTATTCTCCATCCTTCACCCGTATTCTGTTGGGTTTCTCGCATGACGTATATGCATTGATTACTTGGAAGCTAACCTCGGACGCGAGTTTGTTTGAGCCAAAAGGGACCACGGACCAGCTTCACCATCTTCCGCCTGAGAAGGCAGCACAACCAGACATGGCTACAACGGGGTACGCCGGTCAAGTCGACGGCGAACTCAAGAAAAGAGGGCCTGCTGAAAGCCAGACACCCCTCGTCCCATCAAGTCCGGACACCGATGCTCAGAAGAAGAAGCAGGCCGGCAAGCCTGCGAAGGTATGTTCACCCTTATCTACAATCAGCCCTATGATCCCTTTTTTATATATTATTATCCAATTGGCTACGGGTTTTAACTAATCGATACCGTGTGTTTGTTACATACAGAGTTTCGTAGATGATTATGAGGATATCTTTGTTTGCTTATTATTCACAGCCGTCTCCATCTTCACCAGACTATGGAAGATTGGCTTGTCGAATATCGTGACATGGGACGAAGCTCAGTACGTGATCTATCTACGATAAATATACCCACCGTTTTAGAATACTCGACTAACGTCGCCTCCTCCAACAGTTTTGGTAAATTCGGTTCTCACTACCTCAAGAGAGAATTCTATTTCGATGTCCACCCACCTCTCGGAAAGATGTTGGTCGGTCTATCCGGCTACATGGCTGGTTACAATGGTTCCTTCGAATTCAAATCTGGCGATACATACCCCGCGGAAGTCAACTATACCTTCATGAGAATCTTCAACGCCGCCTTCGGTGCCCTCTGCGTCCCGGTTGCTTTCTACACCGCTAGGGAATTGAAGCTTTCCAGATATGGAACCTGGCTTGTTACCCTCATGGTCCTCTGTGGTATGTGGGGCATCCTAATAATCTTCGTAGTACCATTTGTACTGACTCTATGGATCCAGAAAACTCGTACACCACCATCAGCCGTTTCATTCTCCTCGATTCCATGTTGCTCTTCTTCACTTTCACCACTATGCTCTGCTACGCCCGTCTTACCGCGCTTAGAAACCGCGAGTTCTCCGGCCAGTGGTGGCTTTGGCTCATTCTTTCCGGTCTCTCCATTGGTTGCGTCAGCAGCGTCAAGCTCGTCGGTCTCTTCGTTACTGCCCTCGTTGGTCTCTACACCGCTGAGGACCTCTGGAACAAGCTTGCTGACACCAAGATGCCCATCACGACCTATGCCGCCCATTGGGTCAGCCGCATCTTTGGTTTGATCATCTTGCCATTCTGCGTCTACATGCTCAGCTTCAAGATCCACTTCATCATCTTGGAGAATACCGGTCCCGGAGATGCCCAGATGAGCTCTTTGTTCCAGGCCAATCTCAAGGGTACCGACTTCAACGACAGCCCACTCGAGGTTGCTATTGGATCCCGTGCCACCCTCAAGAACATGGGCTACGGTGGTGGTCTCCTTCACTCCCACGTCCAAACCTACCCAGAGGGCTCCCAACAGCAGCAGATCACCTGTTACCACCACAAGGATGCCAACAATGATTGGTTCATCTACCCCAACCGCAAGGAAAAGGACTACGAAGTTGGCGAGGACCTTAGGTTCATCAAGAACAATGATGTCATCCGTCTCATCCACGCCCAAACCGGTCGCAACTTGCACTCCCATACCATTGCCGCCCCTGTTACCAAGGCCGACTACGAAGTTTCCTGCTACGGTAATACCACCGTCGGAGATGAAAAGGACCACTGGAAGATCGAAGTTGTCAGCGACGCTGCGTCTAGGGATTACAGCAAAATCAGAACTTTGACCACTTCTTTCCGTCTCAAGCACCCCGTTCTCGGCTGCTACCTCAGAGCCGGCAATGTCAACCTTCCACAGTGGGGTTTCAAGCAGATTGAAACCTCTTGCGTCAAGGAAAACCACCCCAGAGACAAGTACACCCACTGGAACATTGAAAGCCACTGGAATGAGAAGCTCCCACCAGCCAAGAAGGACGCCTTCAAGAGCCCCTTCTGGAACGACTTTGTTCACTTGAACGTTGCTATGATGACCTCCAACAACGCTCTCGTCCCCGACCCAGACAAGCAGGACGACTTGGCCTCTCAGCCATGGCAATGGCCGATCCTCCACGTTGGTTTGAGAATGTGCGGTTGGGATAACCACAGTATGTACACAAAACCCCCCACTTGGTGCTTAGCCGATACTAACGAATGCCAATAGTTGTCAAATACTTCTTGCTCGGAAACCCTGCTGTCTACTGGGGCGCGTTCGCCAGCTTGTTCGTTCTCGGATTCATGATCATTACCTACCTCGTTAGGTGGCAGAGAGGTTTCCCCGACCTTACCCAGGACCAGATCGACCACATCAAATTGGCTGGTCTCTACCCAGCTATCGGATGGGTTCTCCACTTCATTCCTTTCGTTGTCATGGCTCGGTAAGTTTACTCCAAATTGCAATGGGATGGAATTTTGGTGCTGATAATATATACAGTGTTACCTACGTTCACCACTATTACCCGGCTCTCTACTTCGGTATCCTTGTCTTCGGCTTTTGCTTTGATTGGCTCACGACCTTCCTCCCTTCCAACGCCCGACTTGCCTCTTTCGGTGTCGCGTACACTATTGTTACCGGGCTTTACATCTACTTCATCCCAATCTGCTTCGGTATGGTTGGAGAGGCGTCCAACTACGCCTACATGAAGTGGTTTGACAGATGGAGAATATACGGTTAAATGGAGGGAGGTTGAAACTCGGAATATATTTATGACCAGGGAGGGGTGTGGAAATATTCGGTGGGGAAAAATTGGACTTTGATGTTAGTAATGCGGAGGGTCCGTTCAAAAAAAAAATCATTATGTCTTATAGGTCCCGGGGGAAAAGTCGTAAGGGAAACGCCCTCGAAGAAAAGTCATTTACTTTTTTTGCCAAACAAATTCTATTAGCCTCGCTGGCTAATGCGACATCCGTGGAGTAGTAGCACCTTTTTGTCGTCTTTTTTTGCTACCAAGGAACCCTGTCCCTCAGATCTCCTCTTTCCTTTTCCTCCTCTTCCTTAGCCTCGTACAACCAAGGGATGTCATTCTAGCTCTTCTTTTTTTATCCTTTTCCTTTTTTGTCCTGTTTCCTTTTCCTAATTATGTGGCCTATAAAATTTTTCACTGTCGATATTAACTGTGCTGTTTCTCCTTGTCTCCTTTTTCCTTTCAGGTTTACAAATTCGGTTTTTTCTTTCTCTTGTCGTTACATAAAACATAAATAGGAAAAGGTCTTGATAATGAGTTTTTAGATTTGGTTCGTTTTCAATTCATTAGGCTGTAATTGAGGGGTAGTAATTGATGTTCTTGCGGCTTGAGGGTTGGGTTCATAGTTCTCGCGGGATTCTACCAGATCGCAGCCTTGAACGCCCAATTGGCCGGAGGGAATGTACAGAAGTGCGGGGTGTATTTTGGCACCATCGCCGGTGGTGATATCTACAGGCGTCCCAGAGAGTGGGTGAATATACATATTAAAAGAAATCGCTAGAATAGGTACACAAGATATAAAAGAAAAAGAGAGATATCGCTTTTTTGAATTTTTTGATCAGTGAACTCCAGGGGAAACCCTTTTTTTTGAAAGATATATACATTCCCAAACGTCTCATCGTATTCTCATCAAGTTTTACTTTACGGAAGCGGGGTTGAGAACCTCTGATCCGCTTTAATGTCACCATCCCATATCCTCCCGAACGCCAGTCCGGGTACTTGGGATTGTTTCTCCTCCAGGCTCTTCTTGGCCTTCTTTAGCAGCCATTCGGTGAGGGTTATGAACGTCGAATGCTGCTGGACGGCTTCATCTCTATCCTCCTCCACATCCTCGATAATGTGTGTTTTTATCCTACCCTTCTCGTCGAATTCGAATATAAATAAACCGCAGAACCCGCCGGTTAACGTGAACTTTGGTAAAGAGTTCGCGACGGCGGAGAGGGGGTCTTCATTTTTTTCGGTTGCGGCGGGGGAGGATGTTGTTTGCGGGGTATCCCCGGTACCGTTTGGTGAGCCGCTGGCTTTCCATTTCACGATCATTCGTTCGGTGGGGGGTTCGTCGTCTAGTTGGGCGGCGGGGGGGATCATTCTTATGCTTAGGATTTCGAGACGGACTTTGATGCCTGGTATCCGACCCCATGCCATCGGTGATGACCATAATGCTGCTACGTACGCCACTCGACCGCTGACGGAGGGGAGGTTTGGGTGCGTGGAGGGGAAGAGCTGGAGGGTTATGGACGGGGAAAGGATTTCGCTTGGGAGGGGGGATTGGAGGAGTGTCGGGAGGTGGTCTTTGAGGATATCAATTGCTGTAGTATTCAATATTCTGTCAGTATTCTTTCTTATTTAATACGTCTCATGGGCATAAGTAGTAGAGGAGCTTACTCTTCCCCAGATTCAACGTCCTCTCGCTGACGGGATCTGTATCCCCCTCCGACCCTGCGTTCGCAGATGATAGGAGTAATCCATCCGTGGGGATGAGTCCATTGACCGTTCTCGTCGATAGTGCGGATAATATGTTATCTTTTCGTGGTATGTATGATATCCCCAGCACCTTCTCTTCAACGGGTGCCGCCGTTATCGGCGCAGGCGGTCGTAAAGGTTGGTTATAGGTAAGCCATACCTCTGACCGGCCCCGCGGACCCTCAGATGACGACGGACGGATCGATGGGTCTGCTGTGGTACTGGTCGGGTGGTGGGCGATTCTTAGTGCTGAGGCCTGGGGGGTGGAGGATGTGCTGAAGGCGCAGGGTCTGCAGAGAACGGGCGGGTGACGAGGTTTGAAGCGGCGCATCTGGTGCGGTTTGGGTGCGATGGAGATGGAATTGGGCTATGACATGGGGATGATTATAATTATAACAGTCCCCGTCCAAAGGAGAGAAAGAAGCTATGACGTACGGAAACAGCAGGTTGAATCGAACGGCGGTGTTGGAATTTGGTTTCTTCTTCTTTCGCTTACAATCTACCGGGATTCCATTCGATGGGCTGCTCTGCTCTGCATGCATGGCCCCCACATGGCTCAATCGACATGGGTATCTATACCGACATATAATTTATATTGCGTATCGGAAACAGTAGATGTATTAAGATATCTTCAATCGTCCTCCTCGGCCATGAGCTCTGCGAGTTCCGCCTCTTCCTCCGCAGTCAGCATGCTATTCGACCGGCTCCTCCCAATCGCGCCCCCCTCGATCTCCTCGTCATCAATAACCCCTTCGTCATTCCTACGAGCCTCCTCCACGGCCGCCTTGACATCCGCAGGCAGTAGTGACCATTTCCTAACCGTTGCATCCAAGGATACACTAACCAGATCGTTCCCGACCACCGCCAGCGCGGTAACCACATCGTAATGTCCCGAGAACTTGTGATACAACTTGCTCGTCTGTAGTATTCATATATATTAGCCATGTACTCCTTCAAAAAAAATAAAGGGAAATAGTATACTAACCCCAGCATCCCAAACCCTCACCTCCTCATCACTACAAGCCGTAATAACCCACCTCCCCCCAACATCCATCGCCACATCATTCACAAAATCCTTATGCCAAATCTCCGTATCCGGATCAACCCCACCCTTCCCTTCCCCCAACTTCCCCAACCCGCTCCTCTCAAACCTCTTAACCGTCATATCCGAACTCGCAGTCCACAGATCGCTCTCCTCCCCTTCCTCCCCCAGGAACCGTAGACTGTTCACCCCGGTCTCGTGCTGAATAATCTCACACTCCTCCGTCGCCTTTGTAGCAGTGATACTCCACTTTTTAATCTCCTGCTTCGATCCGGCGCTGTACAGCACCACCTTCTCCACCGTGGATTCAACGGGGTCGATAGCGAGGGCTTGCACGCCCCTAGGGTGTGATTTCAGCACATGTAATTTCTCACCCGTATCCGGATTCCAGATGATTATTGACGCATCCGAGCTGGCGGAGATCAGCATCGGTTTCGACGGGATGATGTCGGTGTACACCAGTGCTTTTACAAAGTCGTTGTGGCCCTTGAAGGTTTTCAGAACGGCTTTGGAGGCGGTGGAGAAGGCGGTGATGGTTTTGTCCCACGAGCCGGTGTATAACACCGTCGCATCGCGGTTGAGGGCCAGCGAGGTCACCGGCGCGGTGTGCGCGCGGTAAACCCTCTGCGGTTCTTTAGGATCCTTCAAATACAAAAGTTGACTCGTTAGTCCCTTGTAACCCTTTTAAATAGTGTGAGAGTTAAATATGTGAGCAAGTCTTACAGACTTGAATATTCAGTCTCCTCGCCACATTCCCCGCTTCGGCGACGAACACATGCGCCGCCGACGATGTATCCGGTTGTAACCCCAAAATCTTGGTGGGCACGGATATCGGCTGTCCCCTATCCTTCAGCTCCTTCTTCTTACGAGCCCGTCGCTCGGCCTTTTCGAGGGACTGGCTGGATTTATCACATCAGTCAGCATTTCCTGTCTCTGATAAGGGACGCTGTGTAAAACTTACTCCGACTGGAAGAAATTACGAGGATCGCTGGAAACCGACATTCTTGTTTATATTAGTGCGATGAGTGTAGAAATGTGGGGGGGTTCTACGCGTGGAAGGAGGGGCTGTGGATAGTGGGATGTTTCGAGTTTTATACTCCATTCGCGACTGGCCAACGCAGGATCCACGGAGAAAATACCACAGTTCACAGCGAACTTATACTATGTATTGTAGACTCATGATCATTTCGACGGCCTCAATTCCACGCCCGGGAAGTCACATCAGTACCACGCCCAAGAACCGAAACGAATAACAAAAAATACTTAAATAACTCTCAACTGTCTTCTATACGTATACGCAAACGGGCCCAAAATCGTAGAAAAAAGTAATACCAGCCAACATCCTCTTCTAAAATACGAGAAAGTTAAGTAGTAAATCGTATACAAAACATATATATATATCCCAGACTCCAATTGTGTCTCCCCGCAAATGCATCATAGCAACAGTTTAGCCTTCCGGTTATAAAACAACCCCCCACACTACACTTCAACTTCAAAAACATCCCCCCCGCCCGTTTTGTTTCGCTGATGCTGGTAGATAAAGAAATATAAGAGAAATAAGTCCATGGCTTTTTAAGGAAAGATTTCTGTTCCTCATTGAGCTTTTCAGCCCAGCTCTGGGAACTTGGCCTCGAGGTCTTCCACCTTATTCAGAGGGACGCAGGTTTGGTTGTGGCAGACTTGGATGATCGGTTTAGTTGCTGCGCTCTTGAGGATCTCCTTCAGGATTTCGTTCTTTCCCGTGAACCAGGTGATATCATCGCTCTTTTCCGTGGGGTCTACCAAGAGGACCGAGGTATTCGTAAACAATCGTGTCCTAAGCTTCGCCCGGAACGCCTGAATAGTCGGGTCCGATTTCTTGCCCGCGAGTATGACGGTCCCGGTCCCTAGGTTCGAGGCGACAACCGACGGTAACATCGTTGAGAACAGGAACGGATGTTGCATCAACTCCGTTGAGAAGACGTTGCAGGTCTTAGCGGCTAAAGTGGAGAATGTTGCGTCTCCGAGCAAGCTTCCCAGCTTGTATAAGTTCCCCGCCGATATCCCATTCGTAGAGGGCTCAGCGGAGTCCAACCCTATGTATTATTAGCTCGTATAACAAAAACAACAAGACTTTGAGATATAACACTTACCATCCTTGAGCCTCAGGATCAAATCGGGCGCATCCCGTTCGGTAGAAAAGAAACCACCTTGAGCTTCATCCCAGAACAACTTTGTTTGTGCAGCTAACATAGGTTGCATGTTAGTGATAAGCTTACTATACAACTCGACTAGTGCATGTTGCATTAATGCAGGGACTAACCTTGGAGACTGTGGGCCCAACGTAACCAACTCGCGTCGAAAGTCGCCTCGTATCTAGAAAAAAAGTTAGTGTTGGGGTACTCGAGCTTAAATTCGGAATCTGGCCTTCGTACAGAGAAATCAACCCATAGATAAGGTATGCGTAGTCATCCGCAAATGCCTTCGTGGTACCCGGGGCTTCCCTCCAGACGCGCTTCAAACCTAGAGTCCTTGGATCAAATACATTTTTCTTGAGGAACTCTGCGGCTTGAATTGCCTTGTTAAGGTAAAACTTCGACTTCTCGGCATCGACGATTTCCAGGGCAGAAGCCAGCCGGGATAGGGCGGCAATTGCAAGTCCGTTCCACCCAGTGAGAATCTTGTCGTCGAGGTTGGGGCGTGGCCGTTCTCTCTCCCTGTATTCTCGAAGCTTGGTTCGACCGTTTTTGATCTTCTCAACGATTGCATTTTCGCTGAGACCGAGCATGGTGCCAATCTGAGCAGGAGTTTGAGATATCTGGAGAACGTTCTGGTGCAAGAATTCATCGTGAATATCCCTCGCCGGGTCGACATTGCCATCCGTTCTAACACCCCAGTACTTCGAGCAAACTTCCGCATCCTGCTCGCCTAGAACTCTGATGAACTCCTTCTTATCCCAGACGTAGAAAGCACCCTCTGCGAGATGTGAATTAGTGATGTACCCCCCACGGTAACAAAAAGAGAGGATAAATACCTCTCTTCTCGGTATCACCCTTTCGCGCATAGGAGTCAGCGTCCTCCGCAGAGTAGAATCCACCGTCCTTATGGCTCAGCGGACCTGAACACAAATAGTCTGCCGCATCGAGGGCCGCATCAAGCATTTCCTTGTCTTTGCTCAACAAGTATGCGTCAAGGTACACAGACACCAACTGGGCGTTATCGTAAAGCATCTTCTCGAAGTGAGGGAGACTCCAATCCGCGGTAACCGAGTATCTTGCAAAGCCATTTCCGACATGGTCGTGAAGCCCACCGCGGCTCATATGCTGTAGTTCTACTATTAGTATAGCTCTCTTCCTCGTCCTTTATAAATATGTTTTTATCCCCTCACCCTCAGCGTTGTCACTGCCATGAACTTGGCTCTTTCACATTCCACATCGCCGACTACGTCCTCTACAACCGACGATAGGCTGCTCAACCTCAGCAAGAAGGCGAGATTTGTCGGAGTAGGGAACTTGGGCTCGGTGCCGAATCCACCATTGGTAGCGTCGTAGCGGCTAAGGAAGTGCTGGTATGCCTCCTCGAGTAGATCGATCTCGAGAATTTCTGCCCCGTCTTGACTGCCGCCTTGTTCCTTCAAACCCTCGTCCTGTTCTATATGTTAGAGCCAGGACAACTATAATACTCAATATAGGATACCCACCGAGAATTCTTTGAGCTGCTTCAAGATATCTTTGGCCGAAGCAAGGCACTTGTCCTGTTGCTCCTTCCAACTGCACATCCACAGTTAGCCTCCAAATTTGTCGCAAAATGCCAACCAAGAGACCATACACTTTGACCATCTTATCGAGAACTTCGACAAACCCGATTTGGTCCTTCATCGAAGGTCCATCGGTAGCATTCGGTCCGGGCCAGTATGTTCCACCGAATACAGGTTCCAGATTTGGTGTGAGGAAGACATTAAGTGGCCATCCCCCGGAACCCGTGGTCGCTTGGACCTAGTCAACCAGTCAATCAGCTACCCGACACAACGAGGGTGTTTCGATCCAGAAGTTCCCACGTACATAGTTCATGTATATCCTATCTATATCCGGCCTTTCCTCCCTATCAATCTTGATAGGGATGAAGTTGTCGTTGAGGATCTTGGCGACATATGTGTCTTGAAAGCTCTCCCGTTCCATTACCTATTCCCAACATCAGTATTCCTAGGGGGCCCTTGTACCGACGAAACGCCGAGTTTCGGATTATACGGAATCATACATGACACCCTATCCACGAGCCAGAACGGCTGGAGTTAGTATCATGTCTATCAAACCCAGGGAAGGGATGTTCTAGATTTCTCATACAATGACAAGCGGAATATCCACTACTCAAAAAAATCAACCGATTCTCACTCTTCGCCAGCGCCAAACTCTCGGGAGACCATTGTTGCCATGCCGTCAGATTATTTGCGTGGGAGCGGACCTGGAATAATTCCCCGCCAGGTTAGCAATCGTGTACATTTTCTTTGCCCCGCCACCCTCCCAAACGAAACGTGGGGGCGGGGGAATTAGGCGGCCTCTTCTTTTTTTTTTTGTGGAATTTTAAAACAGTAGGTTTTGAACATACGTATGGACTGGTACTATTCGCAAGCTGGTTGGTAAGCTTTAGTTTCGGCTTACCGTTATCACCGCTTTGGAGGGATATCGAGGTCGCCATAGTTGTGTGTGTGATGGCGGCAGGTTTGAATGCTGGATGATGCGAAAGGTGGAAAGTGGGTTCGGCGAATGGCGACTGGGATGTTGTAGTTTTCTTGGCTTTCGAGGTGGGATGAGTGTGTTGAGACCTCGGAAGGATCTTGATTACGACAACCACAGGAACCGTAGCAGATCGAGCGATACAGATGTAACGGCAACAGTTCCAAGGAGGAGCGGAATAGTGGAGAAGAGGGGAAGGAAGGAGGAGTGCCGGTTGGAAAAGGTCTTAGAAACCGGTGTTTTATAATGTGTCCGGCCTCGTCAACAATCGATCGAATCGAGTCGAGTCGAGTTAGACTTTTTTATAACATGTCACACCGATGATTATTAAGTTTCTCTGATATCATCCCGAAACAGCAAAGGCGACCCGACGGCTGCCTCGAGGCTTCGACTATAGTTCCCCTGCAGGTCGACTTGGACGGGTGTCGGACTACTCCGGCGAGCATATTGCGCAAGAACCTCGTAGGGATGACGGCTATTCATGCACCAACTGCAGTTTCAACGTTCCCACCGTCTTTTCTGTCAAAAGTAGTGTCGTTTCGCGAGTTCGAGGAGTATACTTTGGAATCGGGTAGGATTGTTATATCGAGGGAAATGAACTCTCATTTGCATTGCAGCAGGTACATGTGCATACATGTGTGTCTCTGCACGTCAAGTCAGACACTGGGCGGTCTATATTTGGCCCGGACGAGCTTGGACGCACTCTATAATTTAAAAAAATCCACAAAGAACTCTACAATTAATGCAAGTAAAAGTTATACGTTCAAAAGAATATGATGAGACGGCGAAAACCAGCGCCGCGGTAGAATGTTATGTTTGATATCTCATGCATCCCTATGTTACAGGTAACTCCAGGCGACAACATGCAATTGTATGGGCATAGTCGGGTCGTGACGTCTCTGGCACTTATGATACAGCTCTCATGTCTTGTAATCACTTGAATTCGCTACCGCACGCTAATGAGATGCACTGGATAAAGGAAAGAGAAAAAAAAAGTAGTAATACATAGGAAGAATGGGAAGAAACATAAGGAAATGCACAAGGAAGTTTTTTTAAACAAAGGGTTATCCGCAAGGAAATAAAAAAAGGTGACCACAGAAGGAAAAATGAACTATTTCACAAGACCTCCCAGGTCACTTAGAAAAGTGAAAGCCCCTGAGTCGGTACAAAAAAAAGGGTCCTTATAACCTCCAGTGTAAACGAGATCATTCGGAAAGCGAATTCAAAATTATGTTTTTGTTTTATCCGTGATGGATATTTACAACTGGACGTTTTCAGTGAAGTACTTGCCGTTGTCACCGACGACATTGCCGGGGGTCTTGTACTCGCACATGAGGTACTGGCTTCCACCGCACTGTCGGTTGTAACAACCGATTTCAGAGGTAGCCTTCCAGATGAGCTGGGTGAAGTGACCAGTGGACATCTAAGAGAGTACGTTAGTATGTATAATCATAGGATAGAAGAGTCAGGGGCTGTTATTTACCTGGAAGCCTGGGCTGGAGGCATCATATTGGTTCTTCTCGTCGTACCAAGCGGTGATGGCATCGACGACATCGGTGTAACCGAAGGCAAGGTTCTCACCATATGGACCTCCAGAGTGGTGCATGGTGCAGTCCTGGGTCTTATCACGAGCGAAGTCGGCCATCTCCTGGTTCCAGGTGAGTGCCTTAGCACCGTGGGCAGCACGGAACTTGTTATGGGAATCGAGACACTTCTGGTCGTCGCTAGTTGGAGCAACTGGAGCTGGAGCTGGGACGACAACGGGAGTTGGGGTTGGGGATGGGGTGGTGGTCTTCTTCGAGGAAGGAGCTGGGGCGTTGTAGACTGGTGGTGGGACATAGACTGGAGTCTCAACTGGTGGTGGGACATAGACGACTGTGGTCACCTGTGGCTTGGGCTTGGGGACAGCGTGCTTTGTTTGGGTCTTTGGGCCTTCCGTAACATAAACGGTCTTGGTAACAACCAAGTCGACATACTCGACGGCAGTATGCTTGTTGACCTTGCGAGTGCATTCCTTAACAGGATAGGCGAGGGCGCTGGCAGCGAGCACAGCAACGGAGAAGATGACAGAACGCATTTTGATAGTGAAGGGTTGATTGGTTGTTGAAGCTGAAGTAAAAATTGAGGATTCTATGAATGTTGGGATTTGGAGAGTGACCTAGCACGTAACCAAATGTTTAAACCGTCGTTACAATCCGTCAAGGAAGATGAGACGATGGGTGTTCTAGGAAGGTAAGAAGATCGTTCTAGGAGAAGGATGATGTTAGAAAATGGCGATATTAAATTCGAGTAGTTCTGGGTTGGCGGTGAGGTGAAGGGGGAAGGGCAAGTATGCGTTGTGTCGTGTTGCATATTCACATCAATTGGACTGCACCAACTCGTATTCAAGTTGAGTTTCAGGTACCAAGAATCGAATCACATATCACAACCATGCATCGCACCCGCATTATATATCTACGATCGGAGGAATGTGGGAGGTGTGCATATAATGCATCCCGAGTATAGGGTACTGCAAAAGAGTTTCCAACTTACAAGTCCTGGTAACAAGAAATAACGACTGCAAAAGACCTGTTGAAATATAAATTTCCCGTTTGATAAGACACCTGGTCGACTGTGGATTGAACCTGATCCAAAGAATCGCTACAATTTTAAATTGAAAAATTGAAATAAAGAAGCTTCGAACAATGAATATAAAAATTCAACCTCGTCAAGAAGTTAAGTCGTAATGGAAGACAAAATAAAGTTATTGTGAAATATCGAGCAGCTTAATATAAAAGAGTGTAATTGGTGTTGATTCGGCACAAAGGAGTGTAGCGCTAAATCCAACCCAGGATCGAGACCAGAAGCCTGCTTGAAGTTTTGAAAAACAAAAAACCGTCGGTTGATGGCTTGAAGAGAGGAGGAGAGGAGAGAAGAGTAGGAAGAGAGGCGTAAAGTTGTGCAGCAGGCCGATTATTTAAAACAGGCGCTATTGGGAACCCAGCGATTCCCCTGGCTGGTTGTGCTTTGGCTTTGTTGTATGGGTCGCTGCTTGGCTGGATGTCCGGTTATGGTTGCAGTTGCAATTGCAGTGCCGTCTGACAATATGAACCGCTGTCAGTGTGTCTCATCAAGGGGCTGATTAACCTTTAGGGGAGGATGATAGGTTACGCAAAGGACAAGGCCCCCGAATCAATTGGACTCAATCCCTTCATTTAATATCCTTGGGTTTTTCTTTTGCGCAGGGGGTGAAAGAGAGGTTGGCTCTTGCGACCCTCTAGTGCCTTGGCCCAGGCCCAGGTGGGCGTCTGTATTGGCCCAAAGTGATGGTTCCTTGCAGCCCGAAAGGACCCAGACCTCATGCAATGCATGCACCGAAACGACCATTTGGAAGCCAGCACATGTTCCTTGCCTCCGGGGATCCTCATCCCGCTTCCCATCGATTCGATGTTTTGTTGAGATCTACGCTCCCCAGCGGGATTGAACATCATGGACTTGCTCTTCAAGATCACAACTGTGAACGGCACGAGAAAAACATTGCGGTACGCGGTGGAAGTGGCGCCTGCTCATGCACCACGATAACTTTGATAATCGTGTCGAGCTATGAGCTGTTCACGGGTTAGTTACCTAGGTCGGTTGGAGAGTTTGGAGAGCTGTTGTGGAACGAAACAAAATGTGACGCTGCACTCGATCGATCGATGATAGGCGTCGACATTCATTGCTCTGACTAAAAACCCCCTTTCCATGACGAGCGGCTGGACAGTGCTGGGCAGGAGTACACAATGCGAGGAGGCGAGTGGCTGGAGGGGGGTTGTTCACGATGTTGGGACCCGAATAAGAATAGCACACATGGCAATCGTGAAACGATGTTTGAAGCTATCAAAACTGACCGATCAATTCCAATTCCAAGCTATCAGCTGGTCGACGTCAGGATGTTTGAACAGTTGCGTTGGTTGGATGTTGATGTTGGTTGGTGTAACAGTCGGCCGTGTCCCTGACGATCTGGCCCATCCCAACACACCGCATTTGGCCTCGCTGGAATCCTTCTATCAATCACAAATCAATGTCTCTGAGCTCCCAACATCATTCGGACTCAGATTCATCTTTCTGTAACTTCCTTCAATTGAAGGTACCCTTGAAGCTCGTCACGACCAAATTATTATCATTATTATCCATGAAAACTAGTTTCTAGCTATAAACTCCGCTGCAGCTCCCCGTCACACATTGTTCACCTCACCCAGGCGGGAAACTCGAGCCCAGGCGGGGATATCATCCTAAGGTAACATCCTGATAGCTTCGATTACCCTTTGCGTGAACGAACCGAAGTGCTCACGATCGAGCTTTGAATTCTGCTGGCTCCCAGAATCCTAGGGGGCTGGTTCCTGCATGTTCCCGATCTACCGCTGGCCGAAGGTGACTTCCCATGCACACCCGCTCGACTCTATTCTGGTTCCTGACTGCAGCTACGCAGGGTAAGGCATGGTTTTGTCTTTACTTGCGGGGTAAACGAGAATGCTGACTGGTCGGTACCAGCAAACCCTGTCCAAGCCCTGTCCCCTTCCAGGTTGCCGTTTCAGGTTGTCTTGCGCCCGTTCCTAGCAAAGCTCTCTCCGTTTAGAGGCCTTTCATCACCGGGCATGGAAATCTGCACTCAAGCCCCCCGATCAGAAAAGGGGTAGACGCTGGCAGACGCCCTGCTGCGCTTTTTTTTTTTTTTTTTTGTTCTATATTTTATTTTTTTCTTTGTTTAAGCTTAAAACTTCCAAATCCGATTGTCTCGATGTCTAATCGATTTCGAGAGCTTCCTCGGTATGTGAACTATCAAAGAACCAAAAGCCAAAAGGTCTCTGATAGTTGATGCTGCGGAAATCAGACCTGCCTCATTCCAAAGTCCCGCTATCCCGTAGAAGAATTTCAAGGTTTTTCGGGTATCACTATCTAAGCATGCATAACTGTATTACCTCGGAATGCCAAAAGAGATAGAAATCGGTACCATTACCGACTTTTGCCAAAGAAAATCGGCGCTTCATTCACGATAGGAAGGAAGGGAGGTTGCTCTGGACCCAGCCCTCTGGAAAATTCGAACGAGTGCAGTAATAAAGCTGCTGCTTACCTGCCTTGTTAATAATTATTCCTTTAGTTCTTCCTTCATATTTCCATCTTGTTTATGCAAAACATCTCTTACCGATCGAGAAAGCCCGGTCGTGTTCATTCTTTCCATGAATTCCTTTCCCGCATCATCGGGTTCTGCCTACCGACATACAAAACTACGGTAAACTCAACTGCGGATTACTCGTACAAACTGACAAATCCTTTGACGTAGCCCCCAATAAAAGAAAAACCCGCCCCGGTATCCCTTTTTTTTCTCATGCTTTTCTTTCAAAGGAAAGCCAGCGTTTCGGTAGCACGGCGGGCAGGGCAAGCATGCTCAGTAAACATGACATTTTGCGTAGAGAATTATCACTCAGAGCTCGAGCGAGAGAGGGAATGCCACATAGCACGGTCGAGAGAGCAAAAAAAGCGCCAGCCCTTGCAAATTAGCATGTATCATCGTGAAACGCTCACATCACCCAATCACAGTTCCCCGACAGATGGTCCAACCGCACCGCCCAGGTGCCATCACAGATTCTGAAGAGAGAGCTCGAGAGCAGAATTTTTTAATTTAAGAAAAATAGTAAAAAGGTCTTGGGGCCATGGCTTCACAGCTAGTACGTAACGCCGGAACTTTTGATTTGACGTCTTGTCGATTTCGACAATCTGCAAGCCCCCGTCATGAGGCTACGGATATGTCCATTGTAGGTTAAAATACGCCTAAGCGACCGAGCTTTTTAGAAGGTAACATCGACAAGATGTTTGTGGAGATTCAATTTGTACACCAAAATAACCCCTTCACGAAGAAGCTTCGAGATTTAATCGATTTTGTGGAGATTTCGACCTGACGTTTTCCGAGCGCCCCCCCTTTCGATTTCTAAAATTACAAAAGATCTCGAATTTCTTCTCTCTCTTAAGGAACGCCGCGGCTCTAGGCGACATCTCATCTCATCTTCCTATCGAATCCAACCAGACAAACAAAACCTAACCAACATTCCCAAGCCCTTTTTATGCGGATTCATGCGCAACAATGCCATTATTTTCGGATTTAGCAGGTGGGTCCTTTAAATTTCATATAACAAATAGTTATAGCGTAGTATTTTAACAACTTGGTGGCTGTTTTTTGACAAGTCCATTTTTAAAAAAAAAACATGCATACAAAACAAATCTTATATGCGCCATTCAGTAGTGCCTCTTCGTGTTCGCCAATTGGCTGGCATCCCTCCTATTTTATCGACGACGATGTTCTTTTTTCGGGTTCGGCGTAGACCGTAAACAGCCATTCAGCGACAAAACGTAAATGCGCGCTCTGGACACCGAGACAAACACCAGCTGAGTTATCAAAAAAAAAAAAAAAAAAAGGAGTAGGAACCCCGCAAAAGGCGGTTAGAAAATACCCTTTTCGTATCCGGATCTTCCTTTTCGTTCTATGTAAATTGTATGAGGCCTTTTGCGGAGAGCTTTGTTCCGTCCGTAGATTATATTGACAAGAAATTTTAAATTGAATACCGGTTCGACCGGTTCCAAGAACCGAGAAGCTATAACCAACTATCTCCCAATATCAAAGTCTTGTTATAGCTTCTCCAGATTATAGATGAACTTCCAAGAATCTTGGGTCAGTCTGCTCGTGCATAATGGTGTGGACCCTTTTTAAAAACATTCATTTCTATTATGTCACGGGGGGAGGATCTTGAGGGAAGAGAAAGTCTGCCCCGCCATATGCCATGTTCATCCCCATATTTCCCGCCATGATCAACTCGACTCGACAAGCAATTGCAAGGAAAGCAATCAGTATCCCGCGTCGACTCGCCCCTTTACATCAAAGCAAAAAAAAAAAAAGCTTGTGGGAAATAAACATCTGTGGGGATCTGTACGACACCCTCCCATCATAAACGAGCGAACAAAAAACAAGGATTCCCGGTTGTGGGGCTCGATACTCTATTCGAAGGGAATTAAGGGATTCACCTTCGGACACGGCTTCAGTAGTATCCCGGGGAGTGCCTAGGACGGGCACAAGAATGCCCCTCTTCCTACAGAAAAACAATTCTGCCTTCTTGATATCAAATATCGATAACCGAAGGGAAATGCTTCACGAAAATTCAAATTTCATGAGAAAAGGGTGTTTTCCCTCACTTTGATTGCCTTATTCCCACCACAATGGGTTAACAATTGCGTAGATCCCGATGGGAAGGGCTTTTTGGATACCCTGCTTTGTTTCCATCCCTTTGATCATGAAATCCACAGATCGGTTCACGTGCAACTGCAATTTTAAAAAAATGATAGTACAGAGTAGATAGAAGAAAAAAGAAAGACGGCTTACGTCAACGAATCGAACATTAGCACCGCCAGCGTTACATTACAAAGTGCCACACACGCGCCCGCTGGTAAAAAAATATTCATGGTCGTCTATGGTATAATACATCCACCTTTCTAAGGCCAGAAAGAATAATAGTAGAGAAGTAGAAACACCGCTCTAAGTAACGAAAGAACCCCTCCAATTATCCGACTTCGTGTCCCCCTGTTATTTTGATAAAAGAAAATAGCCTCAACCTTAACCTTAACCGCCATATCTCGGCTTAGTGGTAGTCGTGGTGGTGGCAATTGCAATTGCAGCTATCTCTCGTTGAAGAAAGCCTAGAATCTGCAATAGAACCATCTCCACCCTTCTTTCACCACCCACTTCAAGCCGCCAACTTTGCCTTAGCCCGAGCCCTGATCGTCATGCTGTAAAAGGCGTCTTTGAACGCAAACAAGAAGGCAGCCGTGATGACGGACTGGAGCAACTTGGGCCCGATGCCCTTGTACAGCCCGCTAACTCCCTCCTCGTCGACGATCTTTGTCAAACTCCCAAAAACGCTCGGGTCCCTATCGGCCTTCTCCGCGACGTGCATTCGCGACTTAACCGTGATGTATGGGTACGTAATACCCGTGGCGAACAACTTGCCGATGGCGCCCAAGTAGAACGCATCCATGGGTGCCAGTCTCCTTCCCTTCTTCTTCTCGATGAGGTTCTTGAGTTGCTCGAAGATGGTGTATTGGAGGATGGGGTTGATGACGAGCACCAACGCCGGGATGACACCGGCGAAGAGGGCCTTGAAGCCCTCGTTCTTGAGAAGCTGTCGAAGGACACCGAATGTGCCCAGCGGCTTCGTTGGCCGTGGGTTCTCGAGTGTGGGGAGGTCTGATGACGCCTCGCTCTTACGGGCTGTCATGCGGGTATTGACGACCCTAGTCCAGGTATTAGCATTTCCTCCATTATAAAATATACCGCCAAAGGTATATATATAAAACCCATGAACTTCATCTCATACCAAATAGGATTTGTGAGCAGCACAGTCGCCGACCCAGCCAATGCGCCGGCAGCCATACTCTCCAACGTCGACAACTTCTTCCCCAGACCCCTCCTAACATTGGCGTTTTCAAAGGCGCCTCGCGAGAACTCATACCCTAAACCACCCCGTCAGGAAAAACTGCATTTCTCCCTTCAATAAATAAGGATAACATACAGTAGTAGTATACGAAATTCGTCACACTGATCCCAAACAACGCCGACTCCAAACCGGCGTACAGTCCAGAAACACCTTCACGGGCAATAATCCTGCGAACGGCATCGAGAACCGATGTTTCGGCTCTCTTAGCTTCGACCTGAGAGCGGGTGGACAGGGTAATAAGTGGGTAGGTCAAGACCATGGAGGCGATGCCACCACCTGCATCACACCGTTAGCTGCAATCGCAATGGGATTCCTGATCGTACGTAAGAACGTAGATGAATTGACATACCGGCACCTAGAAATCCATCAAAAGATTAGTGATTACAGCTCGAACCCCCCATGAAGCTAGAATAATCCTATACACACCTGCGATAGCATGAGCGACGTTGTCGGACATCTTGTCGGCTGTGGCGTTTGTTGATTCGTTTGATTTCGTGAAACCCTGAGGGTACGTAAAGCCGGGGAGGATTTATTTGTTTAATGACAAAAACAAAGGAGCGTCACTGTATTATCAAAGAGTATGGGGAAAAGGGCAAGAATGGGGGAAAGTCAAGTTCACGTTCAAGAAAAAAAAAAGTACGAAGCCCAAGTTTAAAAAAGTTCCAAGTGCGTTTTTCCTTAAGCGTGTCGGCAAATCATATGGCATCGAATAGACACACTTCCCCAGCACGGTTCCTTCTTTTGGGGGCAAGATAGATGCTTTGGATGTCCCCCGGAATTTTGCATGTGGCAGGCGAGCGCGAATCCAGGAAGGTCGGCAAGCTGCCTAACCTTTCTTTCGAATGGTTTGGGTTTCCTTCCATTTTCAACCTCGGTTCCTGTTTCCGAACCGCTCAACGCACAAAAACGACCAGAGCTTCGGGACGAGGATGTATGTCATATACATCATGTAGCTTCGAAGCCTTCATTTCACCTTCGGTGTTTTATAGCGGGGGAGAGATCGCATTAATATCGTGTCATTATATTTCCACATATTTCCATATCCAAAAAGTGCAATGCAGTGTATATATGTGTATAGTCTGGAACGAAAAAAAAAAAGATGAGGTACAAAAAGTCCAATGCAATGTACTCTGTCCGAAACATTGGTATCTCTACCTCCCCGTCGGCGGCACAGCCGGTAGTGGTGGACGTTTTTTAGAAGATATTCTGGGAACGGGAAACCAAGGATGGTAAGACCCTTGGTCGATCTCAACTTCGACATCCGCTACTGTGTTAGTCTTTATCGCTTTCGATAACATAACGATAGCAACACCAGCCCCGATGCAAGATCGAAGATACTCTCTCAAATTCTAGTGGTTAAAGTCCGGACGTTAAAATATGAAGCTTTGGGGAGTATATAGGAGTGGGGATAAACTTACCAAACGGTAGCCCTCTTCGCACAATAGTGCGTGCGATGAGGCAGCGCTCATTTTGCTAAGAAGATCAAAATTCTTCCTCCCCTCTTTCGTGTTCTCCGATGCCATTTCGAGCATCTCCATTGTCTAGTCTCAATATTAGCTATAGCCTCGAAATCAAAACAATGCCATTAAGGATCTTACCTCGATGTCAGGATTGTCGACAAGGTTCTTAAAGTCCTCGAAGGGAACAACATCCGGGCACCCAATACTCAAAAAAGGCTTCATCCGCAATTCATACCGCATCACATCAGTAGAATAAGGTTGCGGGGGTGTCTTCACAAGCCCGAGTCTCGAGAGCGCAGTGTACAGCTATGGATAGATACCATGTCAGCCTCCCTACTAATGACTGGTGGAGAGGTGTATACTTACGAAAATCATTGCGCTACAGAGTTCTTGCAATGCCGCAGCCTCGAGCAAGGTAAAGTTCACTGTAGCTTGAGCATTTGCAACATCCTGGGCCGATGCAATGCACTCCTTCGATCTTGTGGCTGCCAGTGGAGAATCCACCGCAACTCCCGGGTGAACGAAATGTCGTATTCGTTCCAAATGCTGCAGGCGGGTGCGCAGGAAATACTGAAGGTACCTGCATAGTGGATTAGTCGGTGTCCACGAAGTTTGTTGGATTATTTAAATATTGAGATAACGCACCAGTACATCCCGGCAAATTCATGAGGTAGATAAACCTCCAGCTCGAATCCAAGGAATATAATCCACTCCATCTGCCGTAGCTTGTAGTGGTAAACCCACGAAGAAAGCGAAAAGGCATAGGATATATTATCATTGTGAAGAACAGGCTCCTCTTTAATAAGCTGTTGCAATTCTCCGTCGATTTCCTCGCACTAATCGATGTTAGAAACTAATTATGGGAATTCATCATCCACAAAGTGACCTACTTCTATTTGCAATGCGTCCCAGTCCACAATTAGGTGGCAAAGGTTCCTTCTCAACCTCGAGCGGTTCTGGCAAATGGTCCGATAAAGGGTAATGTACGACTGTACGCTATTAGCATCGATCTCGGCTGGTATTCAAGACATTGCGACATACGTTTCCAGCTCGCTCAACGAACCACTTCATCCTCTGGTGGATTTGGTATCGAGTATCCGACGGCATCTCAGAAAGTTCATTGCGAGGATCAAACAGGTCGTCTGCTGGCAGACAAAGCTCTTTGACGTCCTCTAGGAGGATATGGCTTATCTGCATACGACCTAATGCGATATGATTGCTGAAAAACAATGTCTGCAGGAGGGATCTAACGTATGTAGACGGCTGCGGTTTTCGCGCGGTAAACCTAAGAAAGAAAGTCTATAGGGCACTTTGTTACCTTTGAGCCCTGAATCAACTTTATGTAGTGAGTACATACCATAAGGTTTGTAGCGCCTGAGTATGCTAGGACCCTTAGGATCTCCTTCGCATCTTTGCACAATCTCGAAACTATGGTGAACGCCTCCTCAAACGGGATCTGTACTATCGGGCGCGGAGGGACCGTGCTAGCTAATTTCCTCTGAACGGCGATGCTAAACACTGAAGGAACAGACGTGCCCAGATTCCTGGTAATGCCGATAGTTGACAAGAGGGTTATGCACCCATCCCAATTCGAGCGCTTATCAACCATTTCCTTAACGTCTCGAGATAATTCCGTAAGAAACAGTTTTCGAAAAGCCAGGCGGGCCTTGAGTGCCATCTTGATGTTGTTAGGCCACGGCGCTGCGGCGCTATCAACATATTCAATAGCAGATACCAGGAGTCTATTGATTTCTGCGACAGTTACGAAGTCCAGAAGTGACACATTGTAGGTCTGTGTTACGAAGTCTTCTTCCTAGCAAAGAGTAACGATTAAGCAATTTGACCACTCGTCATCCTTGTGTGTGCACTGGTGATACTAACCTCGTATGTATGCTCAGCCAATATCTGGAGATTAACACGTTCACAGCACTTAATAAGACCGACGCAATATGCTCGAAGGACCACGTGAATCAGTTGATATGTCGGAGACCCAGGCTGGTGACTCTCCGAAAGTGGTAAATTAAACTTGGCCTCTTCAAGACTAGAGGGATTCAAGCTCAGTAGGTTGTCGATATACAAGCAAGTGAAAACGGTCTGCGACAATGCGGCACCATCATGCCATGACATCTAGATTCAATGTTACTATCTGAGTTTCTGTTGATTGCTGCTTGTCGATAACGCACCTCGCTCGATAGTAATTGATCCATTATGCCAATGATTTCCTCGGGAAGCACGGGCTGGTATATCTCGGAAGGAGTATCATCTTCGCCCGGTTTCAGAAGACCACTATCCATCTTTGGGTCCATTATCTAAAACAACCAGTAAGCATACCGATATAAAAACATATATTCGGGGATATTGCAAGAACCCAACCAACCTCCAAAGCTCCGACAGCCTCAAACAATGTAAAGTTTGGGTCCTTTACCAGCTGACCCACGTCCAGACCTGCGATTGGAGCTATCAATAACTGCATTGTATAGTAATATATTGAGAAATAGTCTAGATCTAGTACCTTGGCAGGCCTGTCGAAATAGTTGTGTCACATCTCTAAAGGTTGCTGGCGAAGGCGATGAGATGGTCGTGGAAATCTGTTGCCTAGCCTCGATGGGCTTCTCGGACACGTGGAGACGTGCGAATGCTAAAATATCCGATATCAGCGTGCGAAAAACCGACATACCAGGAATGCTGAGATAAGTTTCAAAGCACTAAGTCGCAGCCCGGGAGGGCAAGAAATACTGACCGTCGTTAAAGCCCCCGCTATTGTTCGCCATCCTGGGTATCCTGGTGATTCCTGAAGAAATCACACTGGATGGCAGTAGTGCTTAATTTTTGGTTCGGGCGATAGACGGGGGAAGGGTTTATGGGTCGTGTGGAGCTTATCAGCGAATGGAGTTCGGGATTCGAATGATGCATAAAAATGGGAATGGTATGGTTGTACGTAAACTAACAAACAATCGACAGCTCTTAGCTTTCCTGCTTGTTCTCTCCGAGTCAATTGTCCCGGCAGGGTACTTTCTTCCTGCATTGGTGGGGGCGTCGCTTTTGGCAGCGCTCATTTGTTGGATTATTTCTGCCCCTCCCAAGTTAGGCCAGCTGCTCTCTAGCCCACAGATAGACGGGCAGAGGACACCAATCGGACAAGGTACCGACGCTATCCAGTGTCTTCACATTCGAGACTAGTTATAGGTTATGTATATATATTAAGGCATACGTAAGACAGGTCGGGGCTACATTGGATCCGGAAGGCGAATCTTTTATAGACAGCCGGAGTTCGGAATGCATGCAATGCATGAATCAATACGATTATAAAAGTGATTCTTGAAAGTACCCATACTCAAAAGATAGATACCCTATACAGACATGTATACTGTATCTGATATCGCGATACTTGAGTAGTCTATAGGCATATCCCTCCTTATTCCCCGAATTCTCGTCGTAGTTTATAGATGGCAGTGTCCGCCTTTTATATTTCAATCCATTTTTATATGTACACTCCCCGCAGCCCCACGTCTCCAAAAATGCTCATATGTACTTTCTTCACGCATCCTTCAAACAATTTCAAAAAGCAACGATATGTTACTTTCCAACCCTCAGTCGTCTACTGCTCGGAGTTGCCCAAGTACTTGGCCTCCTGTTGTTTGCCATTCTGTATAACCCGTAGAGTCAGCATTCGAATCAATCACTCATATCCATCCCAAATATTCACGCGTTCCAAAAAGGATGATAGGGTCTGATATATCCAGCCTATAGCGTAGACTAGGGCGGGGAATCATCCACGTACCTCCCATCTGGAGACCTTCAATTCATTCCCGCTCCGTCGCTCAGCAGCAACACGAGCCTGCTCCTTCAGACTTTTTCGGATGGCCTGAGCGGCGATCGAGAGGTACTTGTTGTAGCTATATAGTCCCGTAACGATATGTTAGCCAATTGAGCCTTCGGGGACAGTGGTGGAGGAGGGTATGTCGCCGTTCGGGATGTGTTCGGGAGTCATAGTCGAGGCGGGAAGTTGGGTAAGGAAGGTAGTACGTACCTCACGCCGGCTTGTTTCCACGCGAATGCCATGATGATAGATTAGATTGAGGAATTGGATCTGAAGGAACCGACGGGGTTTCCGGGTTTGAGGATGTGTGTGGTTGGGGTTGAGGGTGAGGATGCTCAATCGATGATGTCGACGTTTGGAGGCTTGCTAAGGTTTTTGGCGGACCAGCGGTAATTTTCCGCATCGGTATCTCCACCGCCCAACACAAACATGCTTGCACATGGGCAAAGTCGGCTTCACCAAATTAAAACACGGAATGGGCTTACTGGCGTTACAACCGTCTAATGAGAAAAACAAAAGGAACTAATTGAGTGTATATACTATAGCCTTTCAACTGAATCGGCTACGTTTTGAGGATTAACTGTACAAGAATTTGAAAAAACGAAGTGTCTTTTTCAAAGCATGATTTTGGGGAAATTCAGCGGGCGGGGACAAGCGTCGCTAGCTGGAGACTTAAGCAAATAAATGATCTATGTTGGGCAAAGTACTTTATACATTCAAACCGATGTCAGAGGCGTATGGGAGGATGTGGAGGTCACCAACGGTACCAACAGCAGCCTTGCCGGCAAGAATAGTCGAGACAGCCTGGATTTGATATTAGTTATGGAGGAAACAAAGATATCGCATTGAATTTATCACTGACCTTCTTGACGCTCTCAAGGGTGACGCTTTCTAGGGCCTTGACGGACTCCTGGACCTGTGGGATCTTGCCAGTCGCGATGATGCTCTGGCCGATCGACTCCATCGATAGGGCATTCTCCTCAGCGGCTGTGTAGAAGTCGAACTTGGCGTTCTGGATAGCCCGCTTGAGATCTTCAGCGGTAAGGCTGGATACACTCTTGATGGCGTTGACAACATCTGGAAGGGCCTTGACAAGAGAAGGTGCAGGGCCGTCGACGGCGACATAGAACAATCCAGTATCAGAGTAGGCGATGTTCTTAGAGACGGCAGTAACACCTGGGTATTTCTCGACGACCTTTCCAAGGAGGGAGTTTCCAGCAGACCATTTGATGGTGGATTGTCCGCCGAGGATATATGACAGGATGCTCAATTCAGCCTTGAAGTTGGGGCCTCCAGCGGATCCTGGGAATGCAATGACCACGGCGTTTCCGGACTTGGACCACGCCCTGCTCTCACCACCGTAGTAGGTAGGGGCATGGGCCTTGAGGGTCTCGCCTGCGGGGACATCTGCGAAGAACTCGGCGGTATACTTGTTGAGCTCGGCGTGGGGAACACCGGAACCAACGACGGCAAGGTTAGACTGGTTGAAGGCTGAGCCAGCGAAGGCGGCAATTTCCTCAACACCGAAGTTCTTCCTGACAACAGCGAGCTTGTCGAGGCCTAGGCCGTGGTGGTAGGCGCTGGCATGGGCAGCCTCCAATGCGACATAGCTGGGGTCGGAGTATGCGACGTTGACCTCATTTTCCATGGTGGGTATTACCCGCTCGTTGTACTCGTAGGCTATATGTGATATTTTGTTAATTTATATAATTTAAATATATTTTCTTGGGATATATAGGGAAGAACTTACGGATAAGCTTGGTCTTTGTAACAACATCGCCCAAGAGTTCGGCGAAGTAGGGTAAATCGCCCCTAAGGAACCTGGCCTTATAGACGATGTTTTCCCTCGACAGAGAAGTTTCCAAAACACCACCCATAAGCTCGACTTCTCTGGTAATGAACAAAGAGGATCGTTTTAAGGTGCTCTAAATACGTCAAGTCTCAGCGTGTGAAACAACCCAACATGAGTCCGTTCTCAACCCTTCCAAATTCCGTACCTTGAATGCAAAGTGCTCAAGCGCATGGGACAGACCGGGCAGCGGCTGGTATCTGCTACCAGCTTTTATAACGACGGCCAAAGATGCAGTAGGAGAACCGGTGTCCTTGGAGACAGTCTTGGTGCCAGCAGCCTCCGAGACTTCATAGGTAAAAGGCGCAGGAGCCGGAGAAGCGAAGGCTCTCGACTGCTGTAGGGAAAGAGACGATGGCCTCAGCCATTGTCTCGAAACCCCACGAGCGACTGCGTTTCGTACAGGGAACATCGGAACCGCCGACTTGGTGAAGGAAACCGGTTGTAGGAGGCTAGGTCGAGGAGGAGGGGCTACGCTGCCTGACGAATTGGCCAGTTAGTATCAATTGGACGCCATTGATATCGATGAAATGCAATTAGAGGATACGTTTCGAGGCCACTTACGGTAGACGGATGTCGTGAATGGGAGGATATATGGGTATTTGGGACTGGAATAGAGTCGGGATCGGGTGAGTTCTTTCGAAAACAACGTCACGGATGTCCAACAGTATTTTCCTCGGCCGCTATTGGCTGGCCACTCCCCGCGCCCCCGGTCCAGTCCATTCTCCCCGGGGCCCGGGGCAACACAAAAAAAATTAAAAAAGTGAAATGGAGATGCGCAAGACTCACAACCATTGTCACTCCATCATCAACATCAACATCAACATCGCCAACTTCTCATCGCTCCAAACCGTCGACTGTAGAACCCCTCGTGCCATTGATTCGACCACATATTGCTGTTCGTCTGGAGAATTTGGGCTTGGGAATGTCACTCTAGCGACATCTCGAAATTAAAAAAGAACACAAATCCCTTCTCGAGACCGTTACTTCAACCTCCGGGACCAATCCCAACTTCACGAAAAGACCAGCCAAGGTCACACCAATCAAATCCCAACCATGCCTTTCTTATAGCAATCGCACCATATATCTGTTTAACACGAACAATAGCAACGGAAAAATCGATACCAAACACTCATAATGCAGCAAGTTCGTGCAATCGGATAATTTTCCTTCGCGGGTCCTCAGCGACTAACATGCAGGCGTAGAACGCAGTTGAACTCTGCACCATCCTTGTCAGAGACACCTACGGCGAACTCTCTTCGGTTCGTTCATCGTAAATCCGATCCTTGCACGGCCTCTTTTAACATTATGGTTTCCTTTAGAGAGTTGTCGCAGCCTTACTCGAATATGGACGTTCTACATTACATACCATCGTTCGACGGGCCAAAATCCCAGAGAGAGTCGTAAAGCAAACACTAGTAGTCCTAATACAGCAGCATCTCGTCCTACACTATACCAATGAAGATGGCGGTCGCGATGCAACTCACTACGAATGCAATTGGCTACAAATCTATGAACTTTTGCACTCTGGTCGAATGGTTCGAACTATCGAGGAACGTTTTGGGTCAGAGGTACGCTGGATTTGACCAAGTGATATTATTACCATGGTGCAAACGTCTTACCATCTATGCAATGAACATAGGCTGCTTCGGTCATCAGTAATTTCCTATTACTCGGTCATGCGAGAGTCTCAGACTTTATCACAGCGTACGGCATATCCACGAAACCGAAACCTAATGCCGTTCTACCAAATGGAACCACTATCAGTGCCTCGGAAGCCACAGGGACGGCACCAATCACCACTGCGGCTCAGATTTCGAAACACATCATTACCTTAATGCAGGCAAAGTTTCTCATTCCGGTCCAGGTCCACCATATGCATCCGTCGGTAGATACAGAGAATGCGATTAGGCAGAAGGTAACAACCGAGCAAGTTGGGACCGCAGCTGCCTTGCAGGCTAGGGCGAAGAAAGTTATCGATGAGAAGGTTGCAGAGAGAATGGAGGCCCTGTCAAGCGATATCGATAATAAGAACTTTGGTCTGAAACGAAAATCAGACCAGCCTGATGGTAGAGCCCGCAAACGGACGAAATTCTCGACTTCATTGCTCCCTGAGGAAGAGGAGTGGGAAATTGATGTTAGTGTGAAATCAAGGAGTGAAGGGTCCACGGACATGCTAACATTTGATACTAGGGATCCATCGTCCTTCGGGTCAATAATGCCAAATTCCTTGCGATTTTTAGAAACGAAGAATTAGTTCGCTGGGCGGAGTCTCGGATAGGAAAAACCACATCGCTCGTGTATGCGGAGCTCTTGAGGCATCTCGAGAAGAATATTGTCGGACATCGGACGGAGAAGGGATTGGTGGACGGCGGAAAGAGTATGAACAAGTATCGACTTGCAATGAAAGCTGCTAACGTTCTCCGCAGAATCCGTTGTCTCCACCCTCGATATAGGTAATACCTTGAGAAAAGATATCGACTTGGTGAATTCCATCGCCTCCGGCCCGGCTATAACAAATGGGCACAAACGAGCGATGGCCAATGGGCACACTACTGGTGCAAATGACGAGGAATCGGAGGGCGACAGCGACGATTACGATTTAGACGCAGATTCAGATGGCGACGTGGGCATGAACGGCACCCACGAGCTTTCTTCGGCCGCGCAGGAGAAAAAAGAGCAATTACAAAACATTAGAAAACACTTGATGTTACTAGCCGAGGATAACAATCAATTCGTCACAAAACAAGAAGGAAGCATGCAATACGGCGGGTGGACTGTCGATACCCAAAGATTATGCGAAGCACTACGAATCCGAGAGCTTGAGCAAATTGTCGAGGAACGATTCGGCGGTATAGCAACCCGCTTAGTCCGTATCATCAAAGACAAGGGCAAGATGGATGAGAAGGGTCTCGCGGATATTGCATTATTACGACAGAAAGATATCAGGGCGCATTTGGGCACACTACACGAGAGGGGGTTCCTGCATATCCAAGAAGTCCCTAAGACGGCGGAAAGATTACCCGCGCGGACCTTTTATTTCTTTTACTTTGACGAGAAGATGTCCAAGATGGCCATGTTGAATGATTTTTACAAGGCGATGAGTAGGATTTTGCAGAGGATAGATCACGAGAGGAGCCTTAATTCGATGTTGTTATCCAAGGCGGATAGAACGGACGTTAAAGGTCACGAGGAGGAGCTGCTGACGAAGAAGGAATTGGCCGATTTGACGAAATGGAAACGGTCGGAGGAGAAGCTGATAGGTCAATTGATGAGGGTTGACAGGCAGGTTATGATGTTTAGGGATTGGTGAGCTTTACCCTCCCATTTCTTGGGGGGTCTTGTCACCGGAACTCGACTTGGGTTTTAGTCTTTGTACTCAAGAGAAGAGGGTCCTTGTCTCGTCGCCAGACTCCTCAACTTGGAGGATCCTAGGCCTGTTTACGAAACTACCGTTCGAGTAGTTAATTTGTAATATATCGGTTATTCTGCCTCTACGCCCCGAAAAAAACATGTAAGATTTATTTGCATTCTGTGGTGTATATTAATACTATCGTTCGAAAACAAAACCCATGGCCTCAACAGAAGTTTTAAAAGCCGGCATGCACGTATAAGTCACGTTTTCGTATAACCCGGAATTCTCCTCTTTTTACACACGGCCCAGCCGATACATTCACAATCTACCATCCGACCCCGATCTCGCTTTTAGGTTCTGGGGTAATTTAGTAAAGCGGGGGGTATCTTCGATCCCAAAAGGGGTGGAGCTTGCGATGTGGCATATGCGTGCCTCGGTCTTCACTTAACCCGGCCGAGGCCAGTGCCGACGGGATCGGATTGAATTTTTACAGATATTGATTAAATCCCTCCGCTTGTGCTTGTTGCACGGAGATTAAGACTTTAGAATGATCCGTATACTGCAAAAGTCGGAATAATTCTTGCAGTTATGATTTCATCGGTTGTCCCGAGCCGTGGTAATGTAGCTTCGGCGCAACCTGATCGCGAGGAAGAATCAAGCCCCTCAAGCTACCAGTAACAGACATTTCAGATCAATCGCATTCACAAAAAAGAATTCAAAGCAAAAAATATTGCTATATGTGGTATTAACAATTATACACGCAAAAAGTACAAAAAAAGAAAAGGCCATAAAAGCTATAAATAATAGTAACAACGATAATCTACCATGCACCAAGCCGAGTCTACCTTTATTTTCTCGCGAGAGACAGAACCACTAGTATGAAAAAAAGTAGTAATAAGAATCGCAACTGTGTATAAAGGTATATACGTATATCAAAGTTTTAAAAAAATGATACAAGAAGCGAAGAAGAGGGAGGAGGGAAGGCCGTGGTTTAGATCTTAGCGATGATGGGCGATTCGGCGTTGGATTCGGCGTACATGGCGTCGATTTCGGGTCTGAACTTCTTGGCGGTTTGTGGTCTCTTCAGTTTCAGTCTGGATAAAGATAATATGTTAGTATTGGGGCTTTCTAATAAGTCAAGGTCAGGGATAGCTGGAAGGGACGTACGTAGGAGTAAGCAATTCGTTGTCGACGCTGAATGGCTCGACATCCAAGCGGATGTTTCTTATTCTCTCGAATCCAGTCAACTTTCTCTTCTTAGCGACCTTGTCCATATCCTTCAATACAGCCTTAAGGACAGCCTTCTCCTGGCAGGCAGCCTTGACTGCAGCAATATCGGATGCTACGATGTCCTTGTTAAGGACCTTGGATGCGTATGGAGCGAAGGTATCGGGGTTGACGCCGAAGATACCAACGAGGAAAGACTGTTGCGAGTCACCGTGACAGTATGCCATAGCGAAGATATTAAGGTTCGCGAGGTATACATTCTCGATCTTCTCGGGGGCAACATATTCTCCCTGCGCCAGCTTCAAGATGTTCTTGACACGATCGATGATGGAAAGTCTGCCAAGATTGTCGAAGGAGCCGACGTCTCCGGTGTGGAACCAGCCTTCAGAGTCAATTGCTCCAGCTGTTTGTTCCTGTGACTTGTAGTACTCCCTGAATCGGGTGGTTCCACGAAGGAGGATCTCACCACGTGGGTACGGCTTATCCGTGGAGCGGTAGTCCATTTCCGGAACATCCATGAGGCAGAATTCCATGGTCGGGGTAATGGCACCGCAGTTTCCGGCAGTGTAGTCACCGAAGAGCTGAACGGTTCCGACGGCGTAAGATTCGGTAAGACCGTATCCTTGGAAGAAGTCATTGGCGAAACAGGCACGGAGGAACTGAAGAACTTCTGGAGAAATTGGAGCAGAACCAGTGATCATTGTTTGGACTCTGTCGAAGCCAAGACCAGCCTTGATCTTATTCGACCAGATGCGGTCGTAGATCGCATGCTTGTTTGTACCACCGGACTTCATGTTAGCGAGCTTTGTGTCAACCGCACGACGGGATAGACCACCCTTGAGACCGGGGGCATCGACCGTCAGGTTTTTGATACCGGCATAGAAACGGTTGTAGAGACGGGGAACGGAGCAGAAAGCAGCTGTAGTTCCTTGTTAGTAATCGCTTTTAATCTATAGCAAATATAGTTTGGGGAGCTTACTTGGGCGCAATAGCTTGATATCGTCTCCCAATTCGAGAATGTTTCCATGGAAAAAGCCAATGGCAGCATTTGCAGCTAGGGCAGCTTGCTCCGAGACTCTCTCGTAAATGTGTGCCAACGGCATGTAGCTGATCATGACGGAATTATCGGTCTGAGGAGCACAGATCATGGATGTTGCGAAGGCACCAATGGCGTTCCTATGTGTCAAAACGACACCCTTGGGTACACCAGAGGTTCCCGAAGTGTAATTGATAGTGATAATATCTTCAGGGCTGGGAGGAGCAAGTGGGCGAGGGTGCTTCTGTCCAAGGGCCTCGACATCAAGGAGCGAGAGGATCTCAACTCCCTTCTCCTTGGCCCAAGCATTGAGAAGATCCTGCTTTCGGCTTCCTGGGAGTTCGCCATCGTCGATAGAATCCATAGCAATGATGTATTTGAGGGATGGCAATTTGTCCTTCAATCCCAATAATGTTGGGATGTGATTGACGGTGGAGGCAACAGTTGGGATCTCGCCATGGTTGATGATATACTCAGTCGTCGAGGGTCCAAGAGTGTCGTAGATAGAGATAGTGAAATTGCTATATGCCATTGCAGCAAGATCAACCAGCTGCCATTGTGGCATGTTTGGACTCCAGAGACCAACGCCGACCTGTCGGTTAGGAAGGCCGGCTAGTTCATGGAGTCGAAGAATACCGGCACCAAGATCAGTTCTCCTCTGTCTGACGGTGCCGTAGCTCATCCATTGATATGGACCCCATGTCTTTGTGGCGCGGTCATATTCTCTCCAGCCCAAGCAGTTCGAATTTGGGTTGATGGCACACCCGGATTCAAAGGCATCGTGCTGGGTCCTAATGCGAGGATCTAAAGTCTCGAGCAGGGGACCGTCACCGACAGCATAATGTCGGTATGTGGCGGAATAACCGGGTCTTGCAGAACCGGGGACTGCAACGCTGTGTGGCTTTCCTGGCGCAGGTGCATTGCAGTACTTTAGACGATTAGCCTTGGCAACTTCGGTCATGATGTCGGTTTGTGATTTAACCCGAAGCAGAGAGAGCGTTCAGCTAGTGAGTAAAAGTGGGAGCAGGAGGAGGAGTCTGGAGATGTATTCGAATTAGAGATTTCCCCGGGAAATCGAATAAACTGGGGATCTAATAGTTTAAATAGAATTCTAGTCAGTTAATGTTCGGACGGGCTCACATGTTAACAGCGTTCGCGGGTCAACTTGTCTCGCAAGCTTTGGGCGGGCCTTCCTCACCTGGATGCGAGCAGACGAGCCGCGGCAACGGCGAATGCGACGGATGTGTTGGCGCGTTGTGTGGTAGTCCCGGTTGGCAAGGTGATCTTTGGATGGCAATAATCGGCCCTGGGAAACGAGGGAGGGACCCGGAGCAGTGGCACGCGGTATAGGATTTTATAGGGCCTGTGCAACGACGCCCTTCAGCAGTATACACTTTTATATTTACTACCTTATATATAAGGAGGTATGTGTGTATGTATGGGGGATGAGAAGAGAAAAAAAGGAGTGAGAGAGGGCCAGCTGTGCGAAACTCTTCGCTCTTTAAGAGTGCCGGCAGGGATGCTGCACGTAATATGCCAAAATATCAGAATATCGATTGCTATCCCGAGATTTTACCCCGGCAGAAATATGCAACTGGACTGCCCTGCCCTGCCCCTAGCTCAGATTCTCGACTACACATGTATACATAGTTCACTCCGGACTGTATTATAAATTGCGGAGAAAGTCTCGGATACTGCATTCATAGAGCGGGGGGAGGCTGGGGCTGATCCAACCGGACTGGCTGGATTACCCCCCAAAGTTCTACGGTTCAACCTGGGTCTCACATGCCGAAAATGGTCGCTTCTGGAAGTAAGCTGTGTGTACAGATGTAAGTAAGGAAGTACCTGTCCGGAGGGCTGTTTGGCATCGACATATGCGGTCATGGGATACGAACGACTTCGACGTGTGACCCATCGTTGTATCATTGTCGTCTGTTGAACAGTTGAGGACAATCTTGCAATATCGGAGACGCCTCTCATTTCGAAGGCCGACATGGCGCATGTGCAATATAATATATCCCAGGCACACACCGAGATACCTTTGGGAAGTTTTCATGCCACTGCGAGTAGTTTGCTTGTCGATGCATGCCGCTGGACGAATCTGGGTACATCTCCGGCCCTTTCAGATCCGAAACCTACCCAATGGCCCCAGTGCTAAGAGGCCTGGGTTTTTCCTGCTGAACCGAGGTAGATACGGCGAAACGTTTGCCCAGAGGCCCACCGACCCAAGCTTCATTCGATATAGATCGATTCCGCAGCCCTCCGTTGCCAGGAATTGTTTCTAACCTCAATCTTATGCAATATCCGAATCCGAAGGTGGTTCCTGACTGAAGCTGGTGGCTGGTGGTACGAGTCCACATGTCCACTGTTTGTTAGACGTGGGGAACATGCATCGGGAAACTGCAATTGTATTCGAAACAAGCTTGTTTGCTTGCAATGATAGAAACCCAGCAAAGGTACTTATAGTAATGACGAGGCTCGAGAACCTTGTGCGACAGCTGTTGTTGGTGGGATAATATTAGCATCATGGCTGATATAGCACAAAACGAGGCTGATAGTTGGTGTCGATCGATGTGCTCGTTATGTAATAGACGCGTGGAGGAATATCCAGGCCGGGTCGGTGGCTGAAGCGTGGCAAGAGGTACGGTACCTAGCTCTCCACAAGTCGGCGCGTTCAAGTTCAATGAACAAACACCACAAGCTTCGTAGCTTAAGCTAAGTACTTAGATCCAACAACATTGACGCTGGCGACGATATCACAATTCATAGCCGCCCCCACCATTGATTACCAACATGCCGGACGCCCAGATTAGGTTCGCCCGTAAGTATCCATTACATTCAATTGATTTAGGAGCGACTGCTGACATCATTGCCTGTATGAACAGACTCTGAAGGCCCGACTTTCGTCACTTATACCCCGGACGGGAAATACCTTCTCACGGCTGGCCAGAACAACAGCTTGCGAAAATTCACACATGGGTCCCCAGATGAACCAGATATCATTGATCAAGAACATGGATCGACTACGGGTATTTCGACAAATGTATGCTCCAGCTTCTCGACAATATTTCCCGTCAATAACCTACTTATCAAGTGGATAGAACGAGACCTTCTTCATATCTTGCGAGGATGGCTTGATTGAATCGTATTCGGTACGGACGAGTTCAAATTACCAACTACTTACGCGGTTCTCTCTGGCGGCCAGAGATGTGGCTGTTACACCGGATGGACATTGGGTCGCGGCATGTGGAGAGTATGTTCCATCCTTCTACATTGATATTGTTGGGCTGTTGTGTCTCTAACTCCGCCGTTTTTTTAGCGATATAAACGTCAAGGTTATCAATACACACGATACTACGAAGCATATGATCCTAAGACACCATTCAAAACCGATAAAACACCTTTCATTCGACCCTAGTGGTTCACTACTTGCCTGCTCGAGTATCGATGGCATTATCTACGTTTATTCTCTTACAACAGAGACACCAGACCTACTACACAAAGTCACTGGGACAATACCAGAAATAGATGTGGATAGTGAAATATCCACTCAAGCAGTATGGCATCCGGACGGCAGGGCCTTCGTTGTTGGACAGAATAACATGGGTACGTAGTTGAGAGCTTGTATGTTGAATCATTACTAATTGAACATGAGCATAGATATTGCGGTTGTATCCAGACAAGACTGGGGGGTTAAAAAGATATTTGCAGGTGGCCACTCGAGTGACATTACTGCCCTTGCCTGGTCGAGAAACGGAGGCTTCCTGGCCAGCGGTGATTCCAAGGGCAACATTATTATCTGGGAATCAAAGAACCAAAACATTATTTCAAAGTAAGATGCTGGATAGTTTTAACTAGTATTTCTACTATTAACACTCTCATAGGAACCACTACGAAGGAGGCATTACATCGATTTCCTGGCACCCAACTGAAAACGTCATCACATACGGCACAAACCAAGGGACGGTATACATTCAACCAGAGCCTCTATCCTCAGACCACGAAAAAACGTTCAAGTTGAATTTGCAACCAGCTCCTGGGTTCCAAGCCGTGGGCGCGGACTTTTTACGACTAGAGAGACGGGCTGAGCAGAAAGAACCTCGACCAAATAGGCAGGAAAAGACATCTGTTGACGACATCCTAGCTGAACTTGAAGGCGATGACGAAGACGACTGGTTGGAGGACGATGATGGCGCAGGCTATGGAGAGAGAAATGAGAACGGAAAGAGGACGGCCGGTGGGCTAAGCCTTGGGGGAACATCGATAAAGAGGCATGCCTACGGGTCGTGGTCGCCGGATATTCATGAGCCAATGCAACCTGGAAGCACTCCATGGAGAGGGGACCGAAGGTATCTCTTTCTTAGCTTAATAGGTTTCGCATGGACGGTCGACCAGAAAACCCACAATACAGTGACCGTCGAGTTCTACGACCAGGAACTGTACCGAAATTTTCACTTTACTGATCCCTTGCTCTACGATAAAGCTGTTCTGAGTAAGTAACTAAGTTCCACATACGAAACTCGGTGCTGTACGCTAATATATACCAGATGAGAACGGCTCGTTGTTCTGTTCACCTCCCGGCCGAGGTAATCCGGCACTTCTATTTTATAGGGAGCACGAAACCTGGGGTATTCGTCATGAGTGGAAAACCAGGCTCCCGGATGGGGAGGAAGTTGTCTGTAAGTACTAGATATCAATGCGCTTGCCAAGTTGCGCCGCTAACAGGGAAACCCAAGCGATTGCTTTGAGTAGTGCCTATATCGTCGCCTGCACATCGAATGGCTATATTAGAATCTACTCTCTCTACGGCGTTCCTGTCAAGGTGTACCGTCAAAAACATACACCTGTCGTCTCTTGTACTTCGTGGAGAGACTATGTTATGATTCTTGGCAATGGCCCCGTCACTGCGGATGGGAGGGCTCAGTTGACCTACACTATCGAGAATATTCGAAGAGGCGAAGTCATACAGAACAATGATGTGGTTGCGATCCCCGATAAAGCCACAATCAAGAATTTGTTCTTTTCGGACGATGGGGTGAGTTTATAGTGATTTTGACCTTAATACCTGGACGGCCGACTAATATATTCTTAGAATCCGATGGTATATACGTCCAACGGCGTGCTATTGGTGCTACAGCGTTGGCGAAATCCCGGCCAAGCACAATGGGTACCGATTCTGGATACTGCACATTTAGACAGACGGATTGGAGGCAAAAAGGAGGAATCATACTGGCCGGTTGCCGTCTCCCAGGATAAATTTTGCTGCATTATCCTAAAGGGTGGTGAAAAGTACCCATACTTCCCGCGGCCGTTGCTCAGCGAATTCGAATTCAGAGTACCGGTTTCCAACCCGCCGGATGAAGACCAGGCGAAGAACGACCCAATTTCCAAGCTCGAGGAATCATATGTTCGAGAATCGGTGCTAGTTTCTCTGGCTGAAGATCTGGTGGAGAACACGCGGGCGGAAGAGCACGAGAAGATGGATGTTGTGAGGAGAGGTGTCAGTATCGACAAGATTTTGTTGCAAATGCTAGCATTGGAGTGTAAAGATGAGGAGAAACGGAGCAAATGTCTGGAGATTGTGGGATTGATGAGGCAACCAAGGACGCTAGAGATGGCAATCAAGGTTGCCGTGAAGTATGAGAGGCATGCTCTGGCGGAGAAGATCGAGGAAATGAGGAACCAGATGGAGGAGGATTAGCATTTTTACCCATATCGACTTTTTGATTTGGCGATTAAGCCACGACCCCATCACCAGAAGATGCCAAAAGTTTGAGGCTTCAATTGGCATTGTTCGCTTCTGCCTTTTATATTTACAAGAACCGTTTGGTCCCTTTAGATATAATAATAAATACAATATACCCAACCACTCCAACGAATATGTGATAAACAAACCTTTAGACCACCCCATCAAAGTGTGTCACGCTTTGGTAATGATCTAAACATACTTGACCTTTGTCCGCTCGTGTATTGGGATCTTGCCCTCCGGTGTTCCGGGAATTGTCTTCTCGAGACCCTAAACTAAAGTTCAGTATACCGCACCATGTAAAACAAACACCAAGGAAGGCTAGGCGGCCATACCAGCTTCTCAAAGACGCATGTGTTCAAAAACTTTTCCTGTGGCCGACACTTCCATAGCTGGTGGTTCTTCTTTTCAAGGCAGTCCCAGTGTGCTCTGAACTGCTGTAGGCAATGTGTGTTTATATCTTCCAGCCTATGTAGCACCCAACATTATAAGCCCAATCCCTTTATCACCCTTATATAGCAATTTCGAGCAGAAGGGAGGGACGTACACTGAAACCGCACATCTGGTAACCTTTCGCCCTTCCCTCATGCAATCCAATTCACCTCTGCCGGGCGAATCATCCTTGCATTTCATGTAGTCGTCATTATAAGGTCGGCAGCGGGCGCCGATGAAGAAAGCAGCGGATAGTAAAGGGGCGGACGAGGCACCGACTTCGTCGACTTTGGGGATATCGTCGGGCAGAGGGACGGTGTCGACGAGGACGTGCTGGTGGAATCTGCAGGTTTTCAACGGGCCCAAACGGTTAGTTTGCCGCTCCACCCATTGAGACTTCGGAGTAAGACAACGATGGTGGATACGAACCGTGGTTCTCTCATGTCTGCGGAGAATCAGTCGTTTCGAGGGAGCAATTGGACGCTGGGAGCTCGTGGGATATGACGTCTCGGGGGATACTAGGCTTGGTCAGTCGCTTTCCGTCGAAGGTGGTTGGACAGACTCTTTGGGGCGAACAAGACAGGGCCGCCTGGCGCTCCGGGGGGAAATGTGTTGCGGTGAGGTTGGAAATTTGGAGTTAGGCTGGGCTCTGTGGAACGCGTCTGTCGCATCTTCTTCATCAAACGACTCGACGACGACAACAATCGGGTCTTCTGGATCCTTTCTTTCTCTGCCATTGACATCGCATTGGCATCGCCGCATTGGAATTGACGGAGGAATAAGATACATTACACTCACTGGTGTTAACGACTGTTCACGAAATATCCCAATACTCTCAACGTCTTCCCGTTATCCAAAACTCGAATCATCTCGAACCCTCCGCAAACAACATCAAAAATGTCGATATTCGGCCAGCCGGCAGGAGGAATGCAGCCCAGCCAGGGCGGCAACTTTGGTGGTGTCAAAGGACCGTCACCGTTTCTAGGAGGGAATACTGCTGCTACAGGTGGCCTCTTTGGACAACCTCAGCAACAGCAGCAAGCTACTGGAACTACGGGTGGAGCATTCGGCCAAAGCACCGCGGGAGGCGGCTTATTTGGGCAGACAAACACGAACGTAGGGGCTACAGGTGGCGGTCCGTTCGGTCAGACAAATACCAATGCTGGAACTTTCGGACAACCAGCAGCGTCGACTCTTGGAGGAGGGGGTGGAGGGATATTTGGCCAGCAGCAGCAGCAGCCGCAACAGCAACAAATGGCGTCTTTGTTCGGGCAACCACAGCAGCAGCAGCAGATACAGCTTCCTTCCCTAGGTTCGGTTTTTGGACAGCCTCAACAGCAGGCAATGAGTATGTTTGGTCAGAACCAACAGCCCGTCCAGCAGCAACAGCAACAACAATTAGGCGGCGGCAGTATGTTTGGAGGCGGGTTGCAGAGCGGTTTACAGAGCGGATTTGGGCGAACGGTCACCCAGGCGCTGCCAACGCAGGCCCCAAGTAGGTTCTTCCTAAATCGAATTCCTAGAAGTCATTGTGGTATTCTAACATGACTCCGCGCATGACAGCTCCAGCTTCGCTAGTGGCTGGACAGGTGGAAAGGCTTTGGAGTCTATGGAACGTTACTTCGGTAGATTGTCAGTTTCAGACATATCTTTACAACCAGGTTGACAATGAGGCCCTCGCAAACGCGTATGAGCCGGGGCCGACAGAGGACAAAGTCAAATTCGACGCCGCCATGAGGAAGCGCCCGAATCCAAAGTATGCGCCCATTTCGACCGTAACCCAAATAGCATCGATGGTAGCTAACTCCTAGTAGGGCCGTCCCGGTCATTGTTCGTGGTTTTGATGACCTTAAAACTCGGATGCAACAACAAGAGAACCAGATCACCATCTATCGTGCGACTCTCCACAGCATAAACAACAGATTGACGGAATTATCGAGAAACCATGATATTAGAACAACGATCAAGTTGGCAGAAGCCTTATCGAGACATCAACAACTAGCCCACAGGACCCTCTCTCTCAGCGCAAAGGTCCAAGTTTTAAAGAACAGGGGTTATGCTCTGCAGCCTGAAGAGGACCAGTTGAAGAAGAAATTAGAGGCTTTAACAAAGATGGTTTCGGATCCAAGCGTTAACGGGAGAATGAACGAGATCTGGGCTAGAATGCAGATTATCAACCAGAAGGCGAAACAGATGGAACATGAGATCAGCGAGATGTCTGTGACTGTTGACCCAGAGCAGATTCAGAAGATGGCAACTGTATGTCCCAATGGTCTTAAATCCATATACCGCAAACCATACTAACCACCCTTGAACAGGTTCTTCAAACACACGAGAAGGGTATCAAAGGTCTTCGGGACGAACTACAGCGTCTCGAGGAGGTTTTTGCGAAGTGGGAGAGAGAGAAACAGGCCCAGAAGGATCGTCAGTTTGGGAGATAGGATAACCTCACTAACGAGCCTTCCGGCTAGAATTCTTAGCATTTTTTTCCACTTTCGAATGACCAAATGGCGGATATATAATCCTGTTGATATCCACCTCATCCATTTTTTCCCGTTCTGAGTCTAATTCTATTGAGCTTCTAAACCCGCACTTGATTTTTCATCTCATGTCCTGTTTTGTTCAGGCAAGCGGCGTGAAATGCTGGACCAGTGAGCGACATATCTGGTTTTCTCTTCCCCCCCTTGAATTTTTGAGTTTGGCGTTAGGAGCATTTGATCGATGGTTCGTGTGCATCTGTCTGTCTGTCTGTCTATATATCTGTTCGTCTATTGTGTACTTGTACGATAGGATACCGGTATACCGATCGATTAAAGGTCGTAATATATACATGAAATGCCATCCTATGGCGGTATGATACAAGAATGTCCCGAATTCAAATGAGGGGCGTAGCCACGGATATCATGATCGATAGGCAATGGTTCGGGGCCATTGGTGCTATTCCTGAGGTGGTAATCGGGCGGAAGGGTTTTTTAGATGAGCTTGCGAACGAAGTCGAGGGCGAACGGTGCTGCGAAAGCGCCAGCGCATTAGTAAACACGGGTTCATAGTGTTTCGACGATAACGGCGCCTGGGTTCTACGTACTGAGGTAGAGCACCAGACATGTGGTCACCGCATTCTTGACGGTGGCGGATGCCAGGATTTCGGCTTCTCTGATTTCCTCCGCGGATGGTGGTTGCTCAAGTCCTATCGTTTCCCATAAGAGGTTTTGTCAGTGTATTGTAGTTTCCAGACGAGTTCCTGATTATAATCTAACCTGGTCCGCCGAACATCTTGTCGAAATTTCAAGGGGTGGTATGGGATAGGATGTTATCTGGTGTTTCTTCTGCGAAGTTATCGAGGGAGCCAAGGATGAAGTTGATAATTGAAAAAAATTTGGTGTTGAGTTGGTTGCAGTTGTTTGTCGCTTGAGCTTTCCTCATCCTCATCATTGCCTCGCAGCATCACCTGCAATCCGACGCGTTTTCAACACCTTCCATCAACTCTGCCACCAGCTCCCAGAATCCTTCCATCACCTACAACCAACCATCCTCCTCTCCAACCGACAGAAACATCAATTGAACAGAATCCTCTCTCGCACCCCCCCTACGAACCGTCGAAATGTCGGAGATAGCGACTGGAGATAATCCGATCACGGGAGATGCTTCCTCGAAGCCTCCAACTCCCAAGGGTATCGAGAGCATCTCAGACATGGAAATCAGCGACAACGAACCAGAACCACCTCGCAAGAAGATAGTTACGCAAGGACTCGACTCCGAAGAGGATGTCGCTCCTGCTGATCAAGGCCGCTCAGCCGATAAGGATAACAATCCCGCCGATGCCGACAGCGACATCGAAGACATCTCGGACCTTGAGGCCGACTTGGACGAAGAACTCGCCGAACTTGGAGATTTCGACGATGATGATGATGCGGATATTGATGGAGGCAAGGGAGAAGTTGTCATCGATCAAGATGCCGTCCGAAAGATGGGTGTTCACAGAAGAGCTCCGGGAGAGGCATCCGTTGGTCGAAAGAAGAAGGAACCTCGACGATCGCGAAAGACCAGAGACGACACCCGAGATACCGGTAGCGATGGAGGCGAAGGTCCGGTCAAGGAGTCGCGACCATTGACGGAGGCCGAACGTACGTGGTCATCAATTTTGAAGCTTCTTTGATGCCTCCTTACTAACTGGGTTTCTCGAACAGGAAAGCTGAAGGATCTCGATAATAAAATTTCCAAAGCTACGAAGGCCCCAAGGAAGCGAAAGCAGGATGGAGTACGAATATCCATGGCCCCCACACACATCTTACCGGAGGAGCATACGCTAATCTCGATATAGGACTCAACTCATTGGGACGATCTACTTGCAGACTTGACAGCCCGAATGACCTCTGCTGTTAAGCATGACATCGCGGACAAAGGAGCGGGAAGACCCGCTACTCGAAAGCTTACTATGCTTCCCGAGGTTGTCGCGGCTTTCCGTTCGAAAGATATGCGAATGAACATGGATGGTGAAATCCTGAAGGCTCTCCGATTCTGGCTCGAGCCATTGCCAGACCGCTCTCTCCCCGCTTATGACATCCAACGAGAGTTGTTCCAGATCTTAGTTGATATGCCCGATATTAAGTATGACGAGCTTCGAATCAGCGGTCTCGGAAAGCTCTTGAATTTCTATATTCGCGATGCTCGCCCTCAACAACATATCCGATTCACTGCTCAGAAGCTCTATGAGAATTGGTCCCGTCCAATCCTTGAGAAGAGCAATAATTACAGGCACCGCAAGATTGAAACTGCCGATTTCGACCAAACGTAAGTCTAGATATCCTAGCTCATCCCTTCTAACCTTGCTAACGTGTTGGTGTCATCCATATAGTCAAAAGCGAGCGAGGACCAAGCTCAGCGACCTCAAGGATAAACCTGACGCTCTGGCTCCACCACAGCTCAAGAGCAACCGCACTCGTGTTCCTGATGCAACTCCACAGACATACACGATTGCGCCTAAATCGAAGGTCGTTGCACCAGATCTGAAGACTGCTCGTCCTCTTGGTGCCAATGCCGAAGACCAAATCCGACGATTGAAGGCGCGTGCAACAGGAAAAATTGGCCGTGGATCCGGCAGAGGTGGGGCCTAGAAGGCTGACTTCAAGCTGTGTACTCCGGTTGTGTACAAGGAGGAGGCCCCTCCTATGGGTTATGTCGCTCCGCGACCAGCCTATTTAAACCGATGGGATGCCATCATTGCTCTGTCTAAGGCCAAGGCCAGGGCTGCGAGGCCCCCCAAGGTCCGACGAAACCGAAACTGCGAAAAGGATTAACAGATATCGGCCTTTGCCCCCCATTGGGGAAACATTCCCCATGGGGTGGCCGTTATGATTCTGTTTCTTTTTTTTCTTTCTGTTTACATTTTACATTTTTTTTTCTTTTCTTTCCTTTTTTTCTTATGGTGTCTTCCGGTGTTAACATATTTCGGCGGGCGCATGGTGTCTTTCATCACAATCTGCACATACTGCTTTTTGTACTATATTTTCATTTATGGAGCCCGAAATGCACGGTGGGGCGAAAAGAACAAAACATTAGACTATTTTTAATCTACCTTTTTGGTAGCTCCCTGGTTTCCCTTTAATCGCTTTGCTCCCCGTTCTTAGCCTGTAGATGAAGGCTACTTAAGATTGGCCCTGCGCTTTGGGGGTCCCTTCGCATGGGCCTCGTCCGTAATTGTTACCTGTTGTCCTCCTTTCAGACTGCCTAGGGCTTGGTGTCCCCGACCTTTCGTCTTTTCGGCTTGTGATCGGTAGCTTGAGAAGGGCCCGCCGAACTTGGTTCGGGGGCCGCTTCTCCCTTTTTAACTCGTCTGCTCTCTGTGACCTCGACACCCCCGGTTGAAGGGAGTATCCTACACTTACGAGAGCGAGCAGAAGTATTACCGGAAGAAGTGATAAGTTTTAGTTTTGGAGGGGTGGTCAGTGGAACATCAACAGCAGGAGGGGTGGGAGGGCGCACGGGACGAGCGACCGGGACCCTCACGCTCTGGCAGTTGGTGCAGATATCCGGTATGCGTACCATGGCATTCTTCGACCGACGTTTTATGTCTATGCAGGGCATCTGTAGATCTGCTTTTGCTTTTCCTTCCTCTTGATCTTCGGAGGGGGAAGGGGAGGCGCGCTTTTTGGCGAGTTTGCAGAGGGAGGCTGGGTGGTTGGAGAAGAATTTGTGGTCGCAGTGGAGGAAGTGGTGGAGGTCGTAGGAGCACATTGGGGGCTTGTAGGGGGGTGGGGGGTTATATATAGAGGATTTGTATTGATGTTTTGGGATCGAGAAGGAGGATGGGATGTATATATGATCTTGACGAGGTTTGAGGATTGATGAATGACGAAGTGGTTGTTGAATGGAAGCTTGAGAAGTTGGTTACGAGACTAGATACGATCACTAATGATATGATTCGGAGTAGGGGTGGTCCCTCAAATGTCCGTAAATTTATGCCTTATATCTATGTGCACGTAATTATAAAACTTATTTATGCCCGTCGGGGTCATGAAGTTGTGACGATGTTGACAACACGCCACCCCGTTGTATTTTGGACACCCCCCAGCCAGTCTCGACACAAGCTGGGAGTATGGAGTAACCTCCCTTGCGAGAATTGAAAGCATCTAACTATACCATCAAGAGATAATTTTAGAGGCCCCTTTACAACTCGGTCTATGTACATTTGTCGGTCATCTTCGACCTTGAAACGCCGGATATAAATCCGTTTCACATCGACTACGCCATAACACCCATGCAAGATGGATATATCAATAGACATCCGTACAGTATTCTATTCGATATCCACAGCCCTTATATGATCATATGACCAGAGCCGCATCAGTAAATTCTATATCTATTTAGTATAGTATAGTATAAAATATTCTCCAACGCCACCGTCCATCGTGACGAGACGGCGCATCTAGAGCTTGCAAATGAGTGACGTGACCTCCAATCCAAGCGAGACACACACACCCCCCGATATTATAACCACCCGAATCCTTAGTGAATACTCCCGTAATCCATACCACTTGATCGCCCGCCAGAGAGTAAAGGTTCGGGCTAAAAATGAACAGTCAAACACAATATATGTCTCAGTCCCCGCTAAATCTTTCATGTACGCAGAAAAAAAGAAGATATTTTAAAAAAGAGAGAGAGAGAGGACATTAAAATCGTAGAAAAAAAGGAAAGCACGCGTGAAAAATTGCAGAAACGCAAAAAAAAAAACAAGGACAGGTGAAAGATATCTACTGTTTAGTAGACCCCCTTTTCTTCAGAGGTAGGCGTTACCTTCTTTCCCTGGGCTTGTTCTTCATCGTAGAACGTGGTGGAGTCGTTATCCTCGGCGAGGATGACTTCGGTGATTTCTTCGCCGACTTCGTTCCATGAATCTGAGCAGGCGGGGGAGGGGAAGAAGTGGTTTAGGATCCAATAGATTGAAGAGGAGGCTATGAACCCGGCGAAGAAGTTCAAACGGTAGACGTATGTCGCTCCGATTGGAACTTCCTTTCCGATGGCGCCGACAAATCCGACGACTGGATAGGTTTTTTATTAGAATATGTCAAAAAAACTTTTAAAGAAAAATAGTAGGGGAAGATAACTTACTATTTGGAAGAATACCACAGATATATGCAGTATAGCCTCTCCAGTTGAAACCGAAGCTGTAGTAGTACGGCCCGGTGGATTTTCCAGAGTAAAGATCCTTGATTTGAAGGTATCCCTTGCGAACGATGTAGTAGTCCGAGATCAAAACTCCGGCGATGGAGCTCAGGAAGACGGAGTACGCTGAGAGATAAGTGGTGAAATTGTTGGTACTCTCAAGGAGGTTCCATGGGCACATAGCAATACCAACGAGAGCGCAGATGTAACCTCCTCGTCTGATATTGATGAATCGGGGTAGCAGGGCAGTCATATCGGTACCTGCGGAGACCGAGTTGGCCGCAATGTTTGTACCGAGTTGGGCCAGAGCAAAGGCAGTGGCGATAAAGAAAACACCGACTCGGGTTCCGGTGCCACCATCGTCCAAAAAGAATTTGAGAAGGTCAAGAGGGTTCCAGATTTCTTGGCCGTAGATGACAGCGCAGGCCGAAGTAGTGAGGATACCGATGAGGGAAGTCAGAGCAAATCCAGTGGGGATGGTAATAAGCTGCGACCACAGAGCATCTGAGGGCTTCTTGGCGAATCTCTACAGACAAGAATGTTACATTAGGAAGATATTTTCAACAGCCAGTGCGTGGGGGGTTCACGAACCGAGAAATCTGGGTCGTTGACGATCAATGTTGCAAAGTTGGCAATTGAGGACATAATGCCCTGGATCACACCCCATGCGAGGTCGCTGCCAGTGGCCTTGGCTGGCTGGTGGACAATCTTGCCGATACCACCGGCTCGTACCAACGACCATACCAGGAAAGCAATACCTAGAAATGCAAGATTAGTCTCAATTCTTAAATTGATCTAGTTAGATAGCTAATCCTTACCGGCAACAGGAACGACATAGGATTTGACGGTGAACAAGTGTCGGATTTGATGAACAGGGAACCAAATTGCTGGCAGGGAACAAAACCAGAAGAGGAAGAAAGATACGAAATCTCGGGTATTGAGAAGAGACTATAGATAAAGTTAGAATACCGCATTACGGGGTGTAAACGTCGACGCATTGAGGGCCTTACTCCTTCGGGTGCATGGATCTATATAATAAAGCCACTCATTAGTCCCCCTGTCCGTTATAGATAACAAACTGTTGGAGTTTTAAGATAAGAACTTACAGTATCAGGAATGTTATCCCAGCTATTCCAGATGCTACGAATCATCAAATACACACAGGTACCTCCGATCCAGCCTTGTACACCGTACCAGATACACGCCATTGCAGCGCGGTTGAAGACGGGCCATAATGAACCCCAGATTCCGAACGAACTCCTAGCGGCGACTGGGAAGGATATGTGGTATACGGCACCGATACGACCTGTCATGCAAATGAAACAACCAGCGATGAAGTAGCCAACCCAAACGGTAAGCCATGCCTAAGAGAAACTGTGTCAGGTAAGGTTCCTTTGGATATTGAGGTTTAAGACAAACACCAGCTTACCTGCCACCAATTAAGGCCAAATCCCACAATCGTGCTGGCGCCGATCATCCTGCGCACAAAGTTTAGTTATGCGACATAACAGAGTTTTGGTCGAAAGGTCACCCTTACCATGTATTAACATTGAAGGAGTCGGAAATCCAAAAGAAGACGAAGTTAAACCACTGCCATTTCCTGCGAGCTGGCTCCACAGGCTTCAAATCGTCGTTCAGAAGGAACAATTGTTTGCTAGAAAGTCCCGCCTCATTATCGACCTCAATCTTCTTGATGAATGCGTCTAGTTTGGAACCCATTGTGTATGTTCCCCTCTGAGAGGTAAGAAGACTATGATCTTCTTCGAATCGGTCGTCTTCGACGTCGGGGTAAGACGAATAGTTCAATGAACTAGAAGGATTGTCTTCCGCTGGTGATTCTTGGGAAATAGCACCTTGAGCAGGTTTCGAGGAGGAGGGAAACCCTGGGTTCAAATACTCCAGTTCCAGCTCAAGGTCCTCCTCGGCGGAGTAACCGAACCGGCCAAGAGACATATCTTATACCAGGCTACCGGAACGCTTGTCATTGCGTCCAAAATGCGTAAAGTTGTACAGCAGATGCAACAGAGTTTTGCGACGACCCTGCTCGTGTGAGACTAGCTAACGGGAGACATCTGCATCTGCATCTGGGTGGGGGGTGGGCAAAAGGTTTGACCCCATGTCAGTACTTGGTCAGGCATTATCTGAAGCTGATATGGAATGCAAAGAAACGGTGTTAGGCCAAGCTAAGTAGGATGTTCTGATCATCCCAATATTATCTTACCTCACAAACCGCAAACCTTCTCCCATCTGCATATGATCCACGCGGGCCCTTTTCTTCTCTTTCGGCGTTCGCTTCTTTGAATTTTTATTTTATTTTTATTTTTCGTGAACGAAAAAATTTGCTTTCATTTAAATTTCGTTCACGCAGCACTTTCCGGGATGAGAACCGGATTATTCTGCATGCAGATGTAACAGCTGTAGCTGTGGCGGTTTGGCCACCGGAGGAAAGCAGATGTCGGCTGGGAGGTACCAAAGATAACAAGTAGGAAGGATGTTGGAGAGGTCTCAGGTTTGGGCGACAGGGTTCACGCGAGCTCAGAAAATCAAGCAAGTTCGACTTCGAGACTTCCTCGATATGAAGGTTACGTAGAATCCCTGTCGATATGATTGGCTCGGCGAAGAGCATTCCACGCGGGTCCCCTGTCAGTCGGCCTCCCTCGCCGCCATTTCTCTTTCTCGATACGATCGAGTAAAAGCCGATTGTGCTGCCGCCGCGGGGGGAACACTGATAAGCTGGCGCCTCCGACAGCACAAGCCTCTGATAAAGGGTGGAACAATTTTTTAGTTTGGCTGCTACCCTTCCGAGAACTTAATATGTGGTGATGATTTCAATGGCTGGCTTATTCGCATTTGCATGACCGTTCTTCACTTTTAAATTTTAGGCAGCATCCCCACACTCGCACGAAGGGGTTTTTTCCCTCTCAGTCCATTTAGCACTGACAGTTCTAGTAATCCCTTTTTCCGATACGACTTTGACAAGATAAGTAACGTTCCTAGTCCCAAAAATCCAACAAAACTTCAGCGCGCTTGAGATGTCAAGAACCCAGAGACATGGTCCGTCTTCGGACATGACCGTTCTGGGTCCCCTCTCCGAATTAAAATAACACTGCGCTGATAATCGCACTTATTATTACCCAACGGTTTCCCGTGGTTTGTTCCCAGAAACACAAGATGTTATGGTGTTTCGAGATAAGCTTATCGGCACATGTTGCTTGGTCGCAGGAGTATACAGCGGCAACTTTTCAAGTCGCTACCAAGCATCGTGCTGCATATACACATGCAATATGCGGACTGCATATATGTACACCCATACACACATCCATACATGTATGCTCAAGTCAAACTTTTTCATATGGTCAACTGATGTGAGAACCGGGATACTGCATTTAAGAAAAACTTGGGGTCCAAGTCTCGGGATGGCCGTCTGGGCGAATGCACGGATCCCAATTGATTTTACAAGCTGCAGTTAGTCAGCTTCAGTTCCAATACCATAATTATAATTTTTTTTCCTTCGCCAAATGTTTGGATCCAAGATCCGATAATAGGACAGGTGGATAGGTACATAGTAGTGAGCTAGACGGCGAACTTATTATTGTCTTAGACTACGGAACAACTTCACACTAGTATTATTATATAGGACTAGTCGATCTTTTTTTCCTACGAAAAAAGCAAGAAGTGAAGCTAGAAAAAGAACAAGAAGAGGATACTGCGCGAGTTAAACGTAATTATCCTCAAATCGGATCCCATCCAAGTTGATCTTAACCTCTTTGTCAGTGCTTATTCCATATTATGATACCAACCTCACGCCCTGGGCTATCGAGCTAATTCAAAAATATCACAAGATCAACACAAGCTACAGAACTAGGTGGCCTCGGAAACTCATCTGCCAGACTTAATGCCTCTCCTACACAAGCGCTAGCATGTTTACGGTATCATACCCATAGGTATAATATACTACAGCGGAAGGTGCTAATGTTAGAATATTATCCTAGTTTCGCAAGGCGAGGGACTCGTCTATTTCCATTCTGGAAACCAAAAATATATACAATATCCCGGCCCACTGGGCACCGAAAACATCCTTGATGAGGGCCTGATTCCAAGCTAAAATATATATTAGAAAGAAACTTGCAACCTACGGTTCTGCTCCAGGGGTATATTGTTCCGATGGGGGGCGTAAGTTACAAGCTTTTTACGGATCCCGTTATCTCGTGTCGAGGTAAAATATATAGAGCTTTGACGAATTGGGAAGCTTCATCTTGTTCCCTTTCTTCAAGGGATACTAGCTGCCGGCGCTATACAAGTCGAGGAGTCTAGCAACCAGACAAGCGCTATATATCCATCCTTATTAAAGGTGTTCGGGTACAGGCTTCAAGCCCCCAGACTAACTTCAAGCGAAAATGAGTGCCTGTTCAGCGAAAGAGAAAACGGTATAGCTAAATTAAGGGACTCGGCAAAACCTGACCATCGTGCATCTGCTAGATGTTATGCCCCAGGGTCTGGATTCGAGACAAGATGTTATGATGCATCGATATATCGCATATCCCAACACCGTCTAGTCTTTGCCTCTATCAGCGCCTGGATTCGAGGGTTCAACACCGTGTCGACCCGGCCATCTCTTCGGATTAAGTAGTCAGGCGCACCCTCTACTCTCATAGTGTGTCATGATCGATCATTTAGTTCTCTGCCCTTCCACCTACCCTTGAATAAACGCCTAGTTGCACGTTGAGTGTTAAAACGGCACTAGCGTATATACGTATACAGACGTATCTTTATAAAATCGAGGTCGAACAACAATGATACTCGACTCGATTCTATATAATATCTACTTTTTTATGTGCTATGCGCATATACCTAAATAGTTAAACGGACGTCTAGACCCGTAGGACTGGGGATATCTAGCTAGGAGGCGTCACGTGCGCGTGCGCGCCACTATCATCAGAGATCCTTTCAATCAGTATTTACTAACCCACTAGATACCCTTGTAGCTTGAGTTTACTAATCTTCGGAACATTAAGATATTGGGCCGATGCCCTAATATATTAATAGGGGCTTCTTTAAAGGCTGTTTGCTAGGGTTTGTACTATCTATGGAGATTGTGAACTGATACACGATGAGGATCTAGAATTTTCGGAAACAATTTCAGGTTAAAGTGATATGACAACGGTTAAACTCACCATGTAGCACCTTAATTTATCTGCGGGGCGTGTAGGTCGGGCCGCGCACCGGAGATACCCAGCTCAAAGCCTGGGGATCTCTTAAATTTGCCTGCTTAGTAACGTTATAACCTGTAGGGCAAGCCTACATATCCCAGAAGTATGACTAATGAAGATGAGAATTTAATGAAGTCTATAGATTTATCAAGTTTGTCGGATAAAAAAAAAACCTCCTGTGTTAACGTCATCAGATATAGCTCTGTTTATGGCTGGCTAATTTTGATACCTTGACTTGTTAATTTGTCCACTTTCTCGGCGTGATATTAATTAACAAATAAACCATATCTGGGGCCAATATATATATATATATCAATGCACGTACTTAAGTAGCTATAGTCAGACAATATAATATATACTTAGGTATGCATACTCAGTATGTGCTATGCTGCAAGCACTTCCGCGGATCCTAAATTTAACATTCTCGTTCGAATTCGATTATGCAATACATAGGTATTCATGCATGTGCATATGCGCCTCGGACTTAAGTCCCTTTGCATCTAGCTAGCTGAAGGTGCTGTCCTATCGGATGCTACAGATATTGGGGCTGTGGCGTAGGCGGTGGCTGCGCTGGTTGTACAGCTAGGACACGCCATTCCCAGGCCAGAGCTGGCGCATCTTGGCCTACGCAATGTAGCCATGTGGGCGAGGAGTTCAGCTCAGAGACAGCCCACAGGTATTTTGTAGAGACGACTCCTGTCGCCAAAAAAAACCGATATAAAGTCCAGCTTTGCACGCTAGATCGTAACCAAACCAGGGAAAACACCAATTCGGCTCATATAAATCGTAGAACTTAAACGATTCCTATCGGCTGGACCTAATGTTCGTTGCATTGCTTCGCGATACCCCTCCCAACACATGCTGTCTCATATGCTCATGCGGAGTCGCTAACATTTACCAGAATTCAAAAGCCCAGATCAACCACAATCGATCGAACCACAGGCTGCAGAAACATCTACCATGGGTTTCTTCTTCTCTAAATCGTTTGGAGGCAGGCGCGCCGGAGGCGGTATTACAGCTAGCAAACATGGCATCCGACCCCACATCCGGTTCGCCATTCCTTTCCCATCCAGCCCTTCATTTATTATATTACCGCTGACCGGGACCAAATTATTGCTATTTAGATTCAGAATTTGCGGCTTCAACTGCTTCCGTTAAATCTTTCCTGGTTCCCTGCGGAATTCGTAAGCCACCTCTCAACTCACAGCTTAAATTCGGAAGGACTATCTTGCTGATTTCTTCGGCCTTCGCTAGGCAGTCAGTACAGGAGCGATTTTTTTTCTTTCTCTTTATTATTTCTTTTTGTTTTTCATCCCAAGTCTCTGTTTCTTTTGCGGTTTCTGGAGAACTGTTCCTAGTTTAAACGGTTGATTCTTTTCTGAAGGGCTTGGGTTAACGGAACGGACTCTCTTTGTGCCTGCCCTGACCCTGTAAACGCCGGGTAATGCAATGCATCAGCGTTATAAACATCGATATCACTGCTTCCCTTTATGGCTCGCTACGATTCAATTAATTCTTCAGTCGAACCAAGGCCGGCGAATACCCCGATTTTTTCCCCCTCTGTTCTTTCTTTTCTTTCTTGGTTTTTCTTCTTTTTGCATACATACGTACATACATATGGCGCTACTATATAGCAGTAGAATAGTCCATTCGATCCTAATGTTCATGCGGCCGCTTAGAACGGCCAGTTAGTCAGCCGGAAAACTTTCTGTAAATGGTTTCTGCCGCGAGATAATTAACGGCAGCTCATGACATCGTTTTCTCCCGAATTGCCATTGAGTTCCCGTCCTGAACAAGGGTTCCGAACTTCTGTAACATATTATTAATCCGAAGAAATTGCGAATTCTATATCAAACATGAAACGCACCGATGTCAAAGATAAACTGGGCGAATGATACTACGTATTAGCGAAGTACGTATTTATGGACTTAAGTTAGTGGTTATTCGGGGACATTTGCAATAGCAAAAGTGACATGCACAGACAGCAAATGCAATGTAATGAGCTCTGGAGAGACGACGGGTTCGTGTTGATGGAGCCAATTAGGCAATGCTAAACAATCCCAAGCGCAAGCCGAGGGCATGTTCTTAATAGTTTCGATTTTAAACTGCGCATCTTAACTTGGATATTCCGTAAATATTCCAATGCGAAAGTGCTTTAGGAGGAAAAAACTGGGGCCTGTGGCTTTCGACCCTCGCCACACTTTTATCCAAGGGGTCGGCCTAATGGAATATAGCGAGTTCTAGGCCTTCAGGAGCAAATCGACAGGTTTATCCATGCTATCCGTGAAACCCCCCAGAGTTCTCGAAAGGAAAAGGGTTTGAGGGTTATTCTTCGAGAAAATTCGAAGTCAGGATACCCACGCTTATTCGCCCCAAGGCTGCTGTCGATATGGGGGTCCGCTGAATCAGATGGGAACCGTTTTATAAAATTTATTCGATCGTCCCTTAACTTATGCTTCTGAGCTGGGATTCGATCTGAAAATGGTTGATGCAGGCGCAGGCTGCATTGCATTGATAGCTTCCCGAAAAAGTGGTGCGGACGGTTCACTCTATGTATCCACCTCGCTGCAGGGTAGTGTGATGAGACTGGCCCGATTTATCGAACGGCTTAAGCCTCTTGAAGGCTTAGTGTGAACTTTCAAGAGGTTGTCGAGTGGTTCCTGGCTCGATTGCATGAGCTCCAAACAGGTGGTGTCATTAATTCCAATCTACCCTACGGACACGGCCATAATAGTTCGATTTGGTATACATAGACGTCAATAATACACATGTAAGACACAGGAATAGTCGATTCCTCAGCGCCGCATTGGTGAGGGTTAGCTTGCGTCAGTCCGAGGTTTATTCGTCCGCTCGGGTACTTATGTACTCCGTTTGCTATTAATATAGCATACGTTTCGGTTTCGAGTTATCCGTTCTTTCTTAATATTAATATTTTTCGCTCATATACTCCAGACAATACAATACGGTCTGGTATTATATTTGGTGGTGGTAGCCTTGTGATTGAACGACCCTCGTCAGGTCCCCGCTGCTAATGCATCCCAGACCTTTGTACAACTTCCCGTCTCCCTGTCCCCCCCTCAAGCCATGATTGACATTCAACCTCGGATTCATTGCCGCTGGTGACTAACGACGCAGTTCAGAAGCAGCAGCGGAGAGCGGTAGAGGGTGCTCAAGATGAGGCTTAATTACTTCCTTTTTCCGTCCTTTTTTTCTTTTCCTGTCTTCTCTTCCGCTTTTTTCCCTGTATTTTCTTTTGAAAATCGATGGGATGGCCATGGGCCCATTGGACGGCAAATAGCAAATCGTCGTGTGTGTGTTCCTACATTGAAGAATAATCCGGTCGTGCATACTATAACGGGGATTATAGTGCTATAGCTTGACAGGTGTCGTTACTTCTTTCTTACGAACAACGAAGTATAGCGTAGACTAATCCTGCTAGGTATATACTGGTAAGCTACTATAAGCGGAGGGCGGAAAGAAGGACAAGACAGTCAGGATGTGGGGGATAAGCTGCGTAACGCCAGAGTTAGAGCTTTTTATAGAGAAGAAAAACAGGTGACAGTGCAGACCGACAGCCATATAAACTGAGGTATCCGGCCACGAGGTAGATGAGGGCCATCACTGGATGTTCTCTCTTCGGATACATCGATCCGTTCGATTCCAAACCTAAACAATCCCTTTTCTCTTGACTTGTCTCTGATTTCGTCGCCCTCCTTATATTGTTTTATATTATATTATATTGGAGATTATAGAATTCGACCTACCGCGGAAAATTTAAACGATCAGACAAATCCATTGAGAGATAACTCTCGCACAGACCTTCCCAGCGCAGCGAGTCTACGCTTTGGGTTTTCAGATCAGTTTTTCCTACCATCGGACGGCGTTGGCCCCTCTCCATATATACTAGCCTACTGCTGCTGTTGCTGCTTCCGAGTACATCGTTACGAGTGGAATCGGACGCTAAGTCTGCAAGGCGTTCGGCGGAGCTTCGTGCATTGAAGCAAGTTGTGCAGAAACTAGTCGACTTAACAGATTTCGATCCCAGACGCGTGCGAGAGTTTCCGCAGAAGAGCCAGCCGTAGTGCCAAACTAGTGCCGCCAGACCAGATCTCGGTGCGCCCATTCGGCACCTCTGTTCCCGCTATCCCAAGATAGTAGTGTCTTTCCCAGACATACAACCAAAAGTTGAGCCCCATATGCGATCTTGAAAAGTTATACACCGTAGCCTCCCCGGATAACATATACTTACTTAACATCGTGCTCCAGGCCCGACTTTTGTTCGCCTGGCTAAAGCTTTACTATTAAAGCAGTAGACCCAGCCCTGCAGCTCGCGTGACGAGAGACCTTCGAGCCGAGGAGTTTGCTTGCTGCAAGCAAGCCGTTTCACCTACTTTTTTGGTTCCAGCCGCATCTGCCGCTATTCCGCAGATACAGGTACGTTGGCTCAGCTCCTGGTGAAGGCCGAAATCGAGCTCCAGCAGTCCTGTTTTTTGTCCGAAAAGAACCCCAGTCCAGCAACCCATTTTTTGCATTTTCAGGGACAAAGGGGGGGAAAAAACTTCCATGAATTTTTTGGCTTTGGGAGAGCAACATTTGTTTCGTCCCGCGCTAAAAGGAGTATACGAAATATGATAGTTCAGTTTCTCCTGCCCAGCGGCCACTCAAACATGGCGCCGAGGTCGATTCTGGTGATAAACCCCAATTCGACAGCTTCGATAACCGATTCTCTAAAGCGAATGCTAGAGCCTCTAGTTCCAGCTGATGTAGGTGTAATTTCCAGACCCCGCGCACCCCAAACCAAACCAAAAAAATAAAAAAACACCCGCTGCGCACCTAGAACCCTTATCCCTGCCCGTTAATGCATTGTCGAAGAAGCCTTTTAATATATCGGGTGCTCCGGGTACTGATATTTGTCATGGAAATGTCCTTCTCTGTCGATAGACAATCCTATCTTTCTTTACTGGCCCCCCTGCCGCGCCAAAGTCCATCAATGATAGCGAAACGTCAGCGCGTTCGGCCGATGCTTGTCTCCCGGCGCTGATACCTCTACTTCCGCACCACGCGGGCTTTGTCGTCGCCTGCTACTCAGAACACGCTCTCGTACCGTTATTACGGCAGTATACCAAAAGGCCGGTCGTGGGGATTTTCGAGGCGAGCATAACACACGCGCTGTTATTGAAAGGCCCTGGTGGTTGGGGCATCGTTACAACCGGCAAGATCTGGGAAGACCTGCTCAGTATAGGTGTAGGAAACTTCGTTGGCGAAGAGGGAAATGGCTTCGAAGGTGTTGAAAGCACCGGTTTGAATGCCGATGAACTACATTCTTTAGGCCATGAGGAAGTAAAGAGGAAGATCGGAGACGCGGTCGTCAGATTAGTAGGTCGAGGAGATGTTCGGGTTATCTGCTTAGGAGTAAGTTATTCAAGCTCGATATACTAAAACGCCCACATACTCGAAATATAAATAGAAGGATATATTCTCGGTGCGGTTGTTGGGGAAAACATATCTATGTCCGCGACGCAGAATTAGAACAAAGTATACTAACTGACTGTTTTTGCTACTACAGTGCGCTGGAATGGCTGGTCTGGACGATGCAGTAACCAAGGCATTAGGGCCCTTAGGCAAGTCGGTATATATAGTCGACGGAGTGAAAGCGGGGGTAATGCAGGTTGACAGCATGATAAGATCTGGGTACGGAGACGAGATATGAATCTTTCCTCGCAATATTTCCATCGGTTTTTAAAGTCGGTAGCCTTCTTTGCTCACCAAGTATGAGCACGAACAAGAACATGAAAAAGAACAAGAGCATGAGCATGAACAGTTTGCATTTGGCCCTTGGGTGGCCGGTTAAACCTCTCTTTTCAATACACTTCTTATAATGGATCATTATCATTTCAAGCTTGAAACTGGATCTGGGGTTGTCAAGTTCACCGAATGGGCTATCGGGCTAAACAGGAAGCAAGGTCATCCTCATTGGGTATAGCCAATCCAATAATTACTGGTATTATAGTTCCATTCTGCATTTGTGCTTCCAAGGTGCATACTATATGATATGTTGACATATAAGCTCGTTCGATCGGGCGGTTCTTTTTTCTGTCATGATCCTGAGCACACCCCGTGGGTCTTTTGTAAAATCATTGGGCGTAGAAAGCCAAATTCGCCCGAGCTTGTCTTTTTAGAGGATGGGCTCGAGTCTCGTTGAGGTCGACGAAGCCAGACCGGCCAGGATCAAGGCTCAAGAGACGTCAGGTGCAATTTTACATGTCCGTCGTGGACAAGGAAATCACTGCTTAGATTATCACGAATCCCGGGAAGGCACAGGGATCTATCGATATGAGACGAAATTCGGACGGGTGGATTTTGAATCTTCAAATAACCTCATCTTCTAGCTTCATTCTCTTCGAAAAATTTTTAAAATGCACGAGATTCGAACCAGGAGCTGCCAACGACTCGCGGGTTGTATTTTGGGCTGGCGCCAGGGGACAGTGATCACGCCTGCAAGCTTGGATTCCGTTACCTCCATGTCTCGTCATATGCACGACCCATGCTTGTTCAGGATGTGGGAAAAAGAATCCGATACCGTTGAAGATGGCCAAGACAAAATTCCTCTATTCCGGTGGAACCTGGATGCCGATGTCGTATCTTCAGGCCCCTGCTGACACATCAATATTATTTCATACTTTTGAGGAATCTGGAGCGGTTGTGGAGGCTGTGGGGTTTGAGGATTTGGTGACGCCCATCAGAAACGTTTCCTGTTGCAGCTGGTTGGAAATCGAAAAAAGGTCACCAAGCAGTTTTTCCTGGATAAGTTGTGCGGCATAATATAACAACGGCCGTTGCACTCGTTAAAGTTATTAATTAGCTAACGGCCCTCTTGCGTGGTCCGCACCTGGCGAATGCAAATGCGACCTAACCAAATTCCTCCCACACTCGCTTCAACGGCGACTACTTGCGACCCGGATTCGCGGAAATGGTCCGTGCTCTAGCCCTATCTGTCGATTTCCAATCTGGGATTTACAGTTCATATTTCGACGAACGAAGATACACGCATTCGCGTTCTTATCTTGAACCATTGTTGTCGCATGTCGTCGATATGCGAAGTACGTGATCCCTGTAGGGGCACATTCCCAAAACCTCTCAGTACTAGCTCACAAACGGCCACTGAAGCTTGGCTTCAAGGCTGCCCGGCCGTTCGCCTGCTGTAACTTTTGGCTTGTTTCCTCCAGACCCGGGTGGGGTTCCGACCCCTTGGAACATGGACTCTAAAGCTAGATCGAGAAAATCGGATTTGGTTACGTTACGACGTCGTAATCGTATCAATATCACGATACGAGCTCCCGGATCTCGGGCTAACGCGTCGCAATTATATCTAACAATCGTGATATCGATACAAAAAAAATATTGAAAAGAGCAATGGTGCTAGGGAGATTGTGTACCATACGTGCAATAACATGTGAATCTTCAAGTATCTATTGCATCCCATTTAAATATTTTGATATTTTGATATTGATCCGAGCTCCTCCCTTTATGGAGTCTAGGCAGGGTCTGGATATCTTACGCATGACACATCTGATAAGATTGACATAGGTCTATTCCACCATGATATCAACTAAGTTGATAATCGTACGAGCATCAAAGGCCCGTCCCGGATTGAAGCTAGCCTTAAAGGAAATGGGTCTGGATTAGTGCCAGGCCTGTCAGTGACATTAACTGACGCAAGTTCACGTACCTAGGTACAATCGCTCCACGGCTGCGCAATCTTAAATTTTATTTCATATCAATTTAGTATACTTGCAAATTTGGCCTGGAAGAGCTTATGTTGACATGTTGACGTTTGGTATTGACGTAGATTTCCCTAGGTCGGGTTTGTATATATTATTGTTGATATAGTATATCCATTGAGGAATATTTTACAAAAGAATCAATTAACCTGAACTTGTCGACCTTCAATTGAGTCTGACATTTACTCAAATTCACATCTATATTTAACTGGTTTTATGAATATATCGAATATAACCCAATGTACAAGGGTTGATACTTGATTTACTGACTCATAGATCTATGTACAGTTCAGATCGGTCCATCTAGTGCATGTGCCTACTGAGAATGGGGGCTCGAAGGCCCTATATTTGACATAACTTTAGTTTCCTCATAGCTGTCAATTAATTCTTTCATCTAAATCAAAGTCCGCGAGATCGATATCATGATCTAATCTAGTTCGAAGGTCATGATCATATCATGGGCCAGATCATAGATCATATGAATATGGGACTACAAGAATTCATGATTTGGTACAAAGGTTGACCTTACTTGTACCTAGGTGGGTTTTATTGAGCCTGTGGCCATGATAATATGATCTCTATAAAAATTTAAAATCGACAATGACACTGAATTCGAATCGAAATCGTTGTCCATGTTGCATATGCGCCATGCTGCAGAATTCTGAGCGCAATTGTGATTATGTCATCAACCATCACCGCCAAGGCTCGGCTATCTTATTCCCAAGTTGGACCAGACCTCAAGCTCGATCGCCATCCCATCCCATCGCCGCATGCAGTTGCACCCAGATCGCGATCTGCCTGTTCGATCTAGATATTAGATACCATTCGCGCCGTGGACCGCGCCCCTGGCCTACCAATGGCAACCAACATCTTCCTACGCGTTCTTGCTCCCAGGAGATGTTTAGACTGGCACCCCGGCTGACTCCCCTTTGGCATCGACCTCGACATCATCCTGTCGATATCTTATTAACCCATCGAATTACCATCCCATTAGTTTGGAGAGTACATCTATTCTCGACGATGCCTCCTAAAGGATCTAAACGCAAAGCCGGGCCCTCTACCGGTGCCCCAGCCAAGCGGGCTACCCGTAGCACTATCAAACGCGAAGTCAGCGATCAAGGCTCCGAACCTGATGTTCACGACGAAGCCGCGGATGAAGTCTCTGCGGTTCCCAAAGAAGAGTCTGACGGTGATAATGAGCACGTCGATTCGACTGCAGGCCACGAGGAGATAGTCCTTCGCGAGTTCTACCCTCCAGAGATGACCAACGAGCGAGTCAGATCCTACAAAGATGGCACAATACAGCTGCCGTACAACGAGCTAACATCAGCTTTACATGAAACGGCAGCCCAGCGTGTCGATATGCCACCTAAGAAGGCCGTAGCCCATTGGTTTAGATGGGACCTACGTCTTTCCGACAATACGGGCCTCCATAGAGCTGCCGAATCTGCAAAGGCTCAAGGGTTACCCTTAATATGTTTCTACATATTCTCCCACCAGGATTTTCACGCCCACTATACAGCACCTGCGAGGATTGATTTTTGTCTACGAACGCTACAAGTTCTCAAAGATGACCTTGCGAAGCTGGATATCCCGTTGTGGGTCGAAGAGATCACTGACCGAAAACGTACTCAAACTCATATCCTCGATTGGTGTGATAAATGGGATGTGGGCGAACTTCATGCAAATATGCTATACGAAGTCGATGAGCTGCGCCGGGATGCGAAGCTTGTTAGGGAAGGAGTGGAGAAGGGACTCAGGTTCACTGTACACCACGATACATGTGTCGTCGAGCCTATGGTCCTACGGTCCGGGGCTGGGAAGACGTATTCCGTCTTTACCCCGTTCTTCAAATCCTGGGAACCGTATATTTACAGGAACAAAAGTGTAAAAGATCTCTTTCCTCCGCCTGGGAAGAATGATCCAAAACATGCCGCTCGGGAAGCTTTTGCAGAATTATTTTCGCAGGAGTCTTTCCCGACTCCAAACCCCGACAAACGCCTGGAGCAAAAAGAAGCTCAACGGCTCGCAAAGCTTTGGCCAGCCGGCGAACATGAGGCTAGGTCCCGGCTTCGGAGATTCCTAGACGAACGAGTTTCTAAATACGTGGATACGCGCAACAGGCCCGACAACGATAGCGGGACTAGTGGCTTATCCGTCCACTTCTCCGCCGGGACTTTGAGCGCCCGACAGGCGGTCCGAGCCTGTATGGACCATAATAAAGCCAAAACTTTGGATATCGGACACCACGGCTGGATCCGTGAGATCTGTTTCCGCGACTTCTACAAGCAAATTTTGGCGGCGAACCCGCATGTCTGCATGAACAAAGCGTATCACGAAGATTATCACAATGTTAGATGGGAATACAACGAAGAGCACTTCCAACGCTGGGTTCAAGGGAAAACTGGGTACCCGATTGTCGATGCGGCGATGAGACAGCTTGCGACGAATAAATATATGCATAACCGATGCCGAATGATTGTTGCCAGTTTTCTGTGTAAAGACCTTTTGTTGGACTGGAGGAAGGGTGAGAGTTATTTCATGTCTGAATTGATTGATGGAGATTTCGCTTCGAATAATGCTGGATGGCAGGTAGGTTATAAATCCTATATTTTCTGGGGTTCTCCCTCTTCCATGCTGACCACTTTGGATTATATAGTTTTGTAGTTCTTCAGGAACGGATGCACAGCCGTATTTCCGAATCTTCAATCCTTTGACCCAAAGCGAGAAATTCGACCCTGACGGAGAGTACATCCGCCGGTGGCTCCCCGAACTCAGCAAGGTCAAGGGGAAAGCAATTCATGACCCAGCTGGTCGGCTTTCCCCCGCCGAGTTTAAGAAATTGTCCTATCCGGAGCCCATTGTCGAGCACAAGTTCGCTAGAGAGCGAGCCCTGGAGAGGTACAAGTCGGGACTCGGGAGAAATACTCGTTGAGATACCCTATAGCGGTGTTTCCCGATAGGTTGAAGGAGGGTTGGAGTTTTAATGTACTCAAAATAAGAGAATTTAATGTGTATCCTTCCAGTTGCTCACCACCTTATTCTAGGAATTCGTCGTGTTCATATATAGTGTGACCAACCCCCAGCGATTTAACTATCCCAAGCGTCTGTCTTGCGATTGTAGTTATTGCTCTTTCTAGAGCAGAGGGAAATACCCGCAGTGAATGCTTCCCAAGCGTCTTCCCGTGTGCGCAGGTTGAGAATCTGATAACCTGCTCTTTCGAGGGATGTGGTTATCGAATCTCGTCTGCCGCGGGCCAATACTGGGAAACTTCTGTGACTTCAATGGTGTTTTCTCTCGAAATATATGTCCTGGGGTAGAACAAGGTACGATTATGCATCGTCATATTTCGTTTTATGAAACATCGCTTTCTGATGAGTTGCTCGACCAGAGATCCGTGGAGTGCAACACAGATACGGGCGGTACATCATCGTTTCTCCATTTTTTATAGCTTAGATCAGTAGAGAAATTGACGAAGTAATTTTGATTGTTGGGGTTTTCGAACGGCGTGACTATTTTTATGTATAACATTTGCGGACTCCGCGACAGCGTTGGGAAGGTTGAGTTTGCCGGTGATGAAAAGGCCCCGTAGAGCCTTTTTAGCCAGGAAGGCTGACTCCTGCGCAGCCTACCCCGAAGGGGCAGTCTCGTCGTGCATTATGTCCCATTTCTGCATCCCTTTCGGTGGAGAAATGTATGCCTGCCGGTTTATCATTTCCCATACTCGCATGTCGTTTATCGAAGATTGATCATGTATCGATAACATTGAAACAATAAGAAAGAAACCTCCTCATCAGAGTTCTTTATGCTTCTGATAAGGCATGAGAACAAACGTTCTCCAGATAACCGTAGATATAAAAGAGGAATAAGGAAAATAAGAGCAAAAATAAAGGCCCTTCAGCGAATAGTAGCGTACTTGGCAACCGGAGGCAGCGCAGTCGCCGCTTTAGCCGCCTTATCCGCCACGGTATTCAAACGTCGGGGGATCCTCCAGAATTGAACCTTGGTACCGTGTCTCCCCAACCTTCCAATCACCTTCAACAATTCGTCCCATAAGTCACGATTAGCGACCAATCTACCGTTACTGTTCAACCAACCGTTTTCCTGCCAATTCTTGATCCAGGTCGTGATACCGAGAACGACGTATTCTGAATCAGTCGCGATCACGATCCTTTTCCTCGCTTCGCCGGGCTTACCCCTCCGGTAGTGCCAGACGCGGTATTGCAATGCGGCTATGACGGCGCGGAGTTCGGCTCTATTTGAGGTTTGTAAGCCGGGCAATCCGTTTGGACCGTGGTTTTCCAAACGGAAGGATACGACGCCGGTGGTTCGTTCGCCTGAGGCCTTCGTCCCCGCGGGACGGTAGTAGAATGCACAACCGGCTGCTGCGTCTTCCTTTCCGTTGTTGGAGCAGGCTCCGTCGGTGTAGATTAGGATATGTTTGGGACTGCCTAAGCTTCTAAAGCGTTGGTGGGGGGTTTGATAGGATCCATTGGCGGTTCCTGGTGGGAATAGGTCCTCTGGGGCTGCGTCTGCGGGGTTTGGGATGAATTTTTCGACATCTGGGACGGTGTCTGAGGAGGGTTGGGCGGAGCAGGCTATCGAATGACATGCCCGGGCGTGTGCGATGTGGTTGACCTCGATGGTCTGCATTGGGCGAACTGGAGTCGCTGGAACAAGACGAGCCCCGCCGGCCATCTTCTCGGTGTCGCGTGTGGATATATATGATCGCTCACTTCTGGGGTATTGTGGAAGTGCAAATATAACGTGGTGCGCTGTTTGATACCCGTAGGAGCGTCTTTATATCAAAAGAACCGGGCGGGGAGGGAAATACAAAGTTTGAGACGGGCTAGGGCTAGTCGCCTTGAATAGCACTGATGGCAAGTGTGTTGATTATGTGGGATTTTAACCCCGGCGAAAGGGTGACGCTAATTCCGGTTCAGAAATCGGTTTAGAAATTGCAACAGATAAAACGCATGAAAGGTGCTGCATGTAGATACATGCAATATATATAACACCTACCTGACTTTTGGAGTAGCACCTGACCTGCCCTACTATAAAATATCACCTAACCTGCTATGATAGCGCTCAAATATGCTATACAGTCGCTTATGAGCATATGGGGAAGGACGAATAAGCTTAGAGGTTTATGGTAAAGTAATGCGTAGATACAGATAGATGTATTGACTGGCGGCTGGGTTGAGAGCTCAAGAACACAGATACGAGGTGGGCTCTCCAGGCCTTTATATACACGAGCTGAACAAAAGGAAACGTTCATTATTGCCGGAGGGGTGTTCTGTTTTGGGGAGCTACTCCCGAGGAGCTGCGACTGAGTCGCAGAAGTTGCGTCACATTTGCTCCGATTTCCCCCGTCCCGTTTTCTCCAAGTACGCTGATTCTTGACCATTGGTAAGTCGGTAGAACAGTCCCACGGCTTTAATCCCGACTGATCGAGGAACCTCTCCAAGTGTCAGTACACAGAAAGCTTTCTCCGGAAATCTTAGTCAAGCTTAGTGAAATGTTTGTTCAATGTTTTATATACAGATAGCGAACTATACTAGATCGTCCCTCGCCTTTCAATATAAAATTATCGAAAAGGCTTGATAAATATAAACAATTGGATAAATAGGTAAAAAGAAAGGGTAAGATTGGAGTGTTTTTTTTTTTATATGGACGCTTTCAACATCCAAAGAATGAGAGACAAAAAAAGTGAGCAACAAAAAACCCAATAACGCCTGTAGCTACCGCTATTTCAAAAACAATTACAATGCCTCCTCTCGTTTTTCCGAATTTTTGACGCAATGACAATATAAGCGAGTAAAGGAGAGAAAGGGGGGGGTGGTGTTGGGGGGGGGAGAAAAAGAAAAAAGTTCATTATATATTGAAGAAACTCATGTCACTCATTAACTTGCTTCTGCGTGGACCTTTTAGAAGAGCCCACCCCACCTTCCTTGCACCCTGGTACCACTTTCGGGGTCCGTTTGTGCCTTCTTGCTCTTCTCCAAGGCCATCAAGCTATCCATCTTTTGAAGGGCGAGCTCGAGTAGCTGCTTCCTCTGCTGGAGATCGACGTGCTTCCTAATCTTAGGGTCCTCTCTGGCAAAGGCTTCGATCTGAGCCTGCGAGAGGTGGCGGCCGAGTCGGAGGTCGAGTTCACGGGGGAACTGTCGATGGAATATTAGTATTGTACCTTAAAGAGGTAAGTAGTGCGGGGAGAACGTACGTTATAGTAAAATTCCGACAAGAGTTCGACGTTCAAGAAGAGCACGGCCGTTGATGTCAACTTCTCAGCTACTACGTCCATGAAAACCTCGGGACAAGAGTATTTGTTATCCTTGGTAGCGCATCCCTTGCTCTTGATTGCCAACATTCTCATCTTGATGATATCGGCCCGGTCTCGCAGGAAGATACCCTCACGTCCTATTTATCTAATTTTGTTAGAATAATTATAGATTAGAGATCCTCGATGAATTGAGTGTGAATACTGACCCTTCTCCAACATCGCCTGGCTGAAGCCTAGCGCCTCGGTTCCCTCCTGCATCTCCGGCGCCTTTCCATTCCTAATCTTATCCACAAATGCCATCGCACTGCTCAATTTCTTCCCCCCAATTTGATCCCTCAGCCGCTTGTACGAATCCTCGCATGCCTTCAGCTCGTCCTTCAACAATCTTTGCGCATTCTCCCGGCTGTTCGACCACTCCCTATCATCAACCTCGATCTCAAATTTATACGGTTTGATACAATTCTCCACCTGATCCGAAGTGGCGTAAAATCGCTCGTTCAAAATCTGATTCGTCGAATCTTGAATGGCCTTCTTCGCAAATGGATGGTTTCGGAACGTAGAGCTCTCGATTAATTGGTCCATCTGCGTAGACAATGAATTCGCAACTACGTTTGTCGCCAATCTTCCAATTCCTAGCTTAGTCAGGGCGCTGGAAGATCCGTCTAGCTTCCGGTGCCAGTACAACTCTTCTGGTTCCACCTTGGCCAACTCGGATAAGGGGTGCTCATCCAAACGGGCCTTTTTCAGGTCGGAGACTGGCTTATTCCAGTACCGCTGTGCCAAGATATCGAGAACCCTCTGGTCAAGCTCCTGCTTTAATAGCATTCGGACCTGTGGGCGGCCAAAGAGCTCGGTGAATTCCTTAAACGAATGCTTGAAGGAGTCGAGGGACTCCGCAAGATATGTTTCTGCAGTGAGAGGGCGATCGTTATATTGGACTTTGAACTCGTAGCTAGCTTCTTCCAATTCTTGATGAATTGCATCCGATGTGCCCTGTAGGGACTGTGCCATGGTTGCTTCAAGCACTTCCATGAGTTTCCGACGGAGCGAGTATGTGCCAACAGTAACGCCGGATTCTCCAGCGAACTGGGGGTGCTGACTAAAGTAGGCATTCTCGTTTTTGGTAATAGCGTTGAGAACGTTGACTTGGCGGCTGAAGAGGCCACCGGAATGTGGGACTTTGCAGACGACACCGACATAACCTAGACGGAGAGGGTAGTTCTTGTCCCTGAGGATATTAGAACCGCGTTCAGGGTCCACTAGATCCATCTTGGTAATTACACCAATTGTTCGTTCACCGCGCGGGTCTACTCTTCGACTCGCGCGAAGGGCGGTAGAGTTGGCGAGATCGACATCGGCGGCGGAGACGGCGAGGATGACATTTGGAGGTCGGATATACTTGTCACACAATTGGAAAATCTTGGCTTTGAGTTCATCAGGTTGGTCCATGGCCGAGAGTTGGATGTATCCAGGCAAATCTATGAGCGAGAGGTCTGGTACATTCTTCGAGTAGATGGTAAGTCGAATAGGATCATCAGATACGCAATCCTTCTCGGGAACGGCCAAGTTGAGATCCGTCAGCGTTCGTTGGATATGAGAGAAATCTGTGATTTTGCCCAAGTTGAGAGTCGGGAATTCTCCATATTCCACAGGGGAATCAGGTGTATTGACAAGCGTTAATTCAATCGGCCGTCTTGTAACCATATTGGATCCCTTCGGTAAAAACTCATGTCCCACAATCGCTTCCAAAACCGAGCTCTTGCCAGAACTCTGGGAACCGATGACTACAATCGATGGCAGTGTCAGGGCGCCGGTTTGGCCGACCTTCTGAAGAATCGTCCGAATCTCGATCATTTTGCGGGTGAGAACCATCATCTGGTCATCCCTCGCAGATTGTCTATCGTCCTCTGCACCAGAGTACCCCAACACGGCAGCCGTAGCAGCTGCAGTTTGTGCAGCATGCTTCTTTGTCTTGGGATCCTCGTCCTCAGGCCTTTTCCCTCCAGCTCCTTCACCCGATCCCTCTCCACCACCACCAGCAGCGGCCCCGGTTCCCAACCCAGACATCGCCTGGTTCACCGACTCCTGCATCTTTGTAAACCAGCCAGGCTTCTCTATCCCTTCGATCGAATTCACAACACCGCCAAAGGCCTCCTTCCCAGTGTTGAAAAAGCTCGACGCCATTTCCTTCCCATCGTTGAGCACTCCTAGCGTCCAGTTCCCCGCCTGGTGCACCTGATAGTTGACATACGCAAGTCCGGCAATGGTAGCCCCTCCAAAGGCCGCAGGTATACGCACAAACTTAACAAACAGCCTTGGTAGCACCCTTTGGAAGCTTATCGGACGGACGGCGGGGACCTGGGTTATGGAACGAAAACGCTGGGCGGAGAGGGATTCATGTCGTAATCGTGGAAAGGCTTGGTGCCGTAGGAGGCCGGCGGCATTTGTACGTGGAGTTAGGAGACTATATGGCCGTGAAGCAAGTCGGAGGGCCGGGGCAAGGCGAACGTGGGGTCGAAGCAGAGAGCCGGTGGCTCGTGAGGCAAGAAGTCGCCCGCTCATGGTTGGGAGATTGCGACGGGAGCCGTTTACTGTGACTGCATGAAGTATTATTCTGGAGTAAAATGTGCTGTTAACTGAGGGTAATCTATGAGTTAATATCGAATCGTATGCCCCCGATACGTGTAATTTTTTATTTTGGTTGAGGGAGGAGGAGGAGGAGAAGTGAAGGCGTAGTGGGGCGTGTAGATGCAATTTTTGAAGGTCGAAAGCTCGTTAAGGCAGTCAAGGGTTGATTGGATATCGTATCGGTAAGCTGTCCGTCACAGGCTGTCACTGATGTGTTGGCGGCCGGGCCCCGTGGGCTCCGTTTGGGTTCCCAGGGCCATCCCGGGAGTCACCGGGATGACATAACATGCTACCGGGGAGAGAGTCAAAGGTGCGATTTAGCGACTATGTTGGTTGACAGGAGGCAATAGCTACATTATCCACCACCAACGACAGCCGCGACTAGCTCCCAACATCATGACATCTAACCTCCTGCCGACAACCGCAGACGAGTCGATTACCTGAAGACAGCCGCCAGCCGATATTCAACAAGCATAATTGCCAATTGCCAAAACCGCCAGTTCTTTGCGGCATTATTCGGAGTGATTGCGCCGATCTAGGACAAGATCGCGTGATCGAACGGTCGACTCATCTCATTCGCTGTCTGTTGGGGGCGTCCCTTATATTCGACTCCAGAAATATAGGACCTCTTCTTCTCGCTCGGTTCTGGAGGCCATCTCCATCGACTAGTACAACATCTGGTCCTGGCTTAAGATGGTGGGTTCATACTTCTTATTATCTAATGCATTTGTCATAGCTTCGAAGACAAAGCTAACCAAATCACGATGGCTCCGTAGTGTCGCTTCTTGATATATAAGGGCAGGCAGGAGATTCTCCTCGCCCACCTTATCCTCAATCCCACCCACTCCATTCTCACACAATCATACGACTCCCGACTACGGCTCGACACAAGACGGCCTCATAATGGCGATGGGTTCGGCATTGGGTACTATACTTCCCCGGAACTGGGTAGCGAGCCATGTATCTTCACATCGACGACCCCGGCGTGGAACTGCACGAACCTCACACGACTGGCCGAAAAGACCACCTCCTCTCTAGTATTCGCTCATGTCAGGGCGACTACCACCGGCCAGCTCTCGGAAAGCAACTGCCACCCTTTCAAGTATAACAGCATCATGTTCATGCACAATGGAAACATCGCCTGCTTCCAGAAAATCAAGCGCAACATCGTCCTGGACATCGAAGAGAGATTCTTCCTTGTCGTAGAAGGGAGCACGGATAGCGAATGGGTATGCACGGCCTCCCAGCCCCATAATTACCATTCATGCTTACAGAAATACTAATACTCCGTTCTTCTAGGCCTTCGCTCTCTTCCTCGATTCCCTTACTAGACTCGGAGTCGACCCGGCTACAACTCCACCAAACGGGTTTGGTCACCAAATCCTCCGTCAAGCCATGCTATCCACAATTAACCGCCTAAACGAATTCTGCCGTGCAGCCGATATCACCGAACCGTCGCTCCTCAATTTCGCCGCCACGGATGGCCATTCCGTCGTTTGCACCCGTTACATCAGCTCCCGCACCGACGAGGCCGCAAGCCTATACTTCAGCTCCGGTACCCGCTTCCATGAGTATAAAACCGGAGGGTTCTATCGTATGGAACGGCACGACCGCGGGCAGGATTTGATAATGGTTGCAAGCGAGCCGTTGACATTCGAACGTGGCGATTGGGTTACCGTCCCGACAAACTCGATTTTATCGGTGAATAAACAGACGGTGCTGATTCATCCGATCATTGATGAGTTTTACCAGAGCGATCCTAGTTATTCTAGGAGTACTCAATTGGCGGAGTCGAAGGGACTTGTGGGCGTTGGGCCGGCGGACCAGCAAACTGCGTCAGAGGCGGAGGAAGAGCTGTCCAGCACGCTAGAGGAAGAACCTGTGGTAGTACTGAGGGCCGAACAAACCGCCTCTTAAAGTTGCTTCTAGTCCCCGTGCCTCGATCTGCTCTTGGGTATGTTAGGGTGGTGACGATTTATTATTTTGAGGAGTTTTTGGCGAAGGATATAGACTGACACATTTCGATTCGAATTCGCATTTTTGTATTATCTATTCTTTTGCTATCTTCATATCCTTTTCTTGTCTTCTACCATTTGATTATTATTTTTATCATTTCATCGTATTTATACAATTGCCAATTACTACAAACTAATAACCAGCGCTCTCCAAAATTGCAAAAAAAAGAAGAAGAAATGGGGGGGAAATGCTACTCTAAACACCTAAACATCCCCGTCCCAAACTCCTCCGTAATACACCCATCTGCTCTCGGCACCCCATCCTCATTGACCTCACTCAACAACCCCCTAACGAACCTCTTAACCCCCTCCATCTCCACACCACTAACCTTCACCAACAAGAACCCTCTAACCGACGACGCCGCCCACAGAACCCCATTATTCCTAGCTTCGACTTCGATCCTATTATGTCTCCTCGAATCATCATCCGTATCCCACCTCTTCTGACCGATACGCGGCTCATTCGCATATCTAGTTTTTATATACGCCACAAGTTGCGCGAAGGGTTTCCCGCGGATTACTACCGTCGCAAAGATCGTTTGGGAGTCCTGTCTATCCCGTAGCGTTTCATCGCCGCATAACATCTCCCCGTCTAGGATCATAGCGTCCCTTAGTAATAACCTCCCCCTGGTGGTTTCCCTTTCTGTAGTGTTATCGGCGGGGTTAGTGACGCCGAAGAACTCGTTCCTGCTTTCGAACCGTTTGAGGCTCCAGTGTTCATCGCGGGCTGTTCGTCCTTCGGTCACCCAGTCTAGGACTACGAGGGAGGAGGTGTCGGAGGTTGTGTCCTCGAGTTCGAAGATTTGGTGTTGGATGTAGTTACTTTCGGCGAATGGTTGGACCGGGTCCGGGAGGAGGAGGAATGAAGCTCCACTGTGGATGCGGACTGTCATGCGCTGGATTGTGGGGGGTGTGGTGGGGGTTTTTTCTTTGAAGATTTTGGTGCTACCTGGTGTGATTATACTGGTTAGTTATTTCCATCCATTCGAATTGAAGAGGTAACTATATTGTGATGTAGAATTGTAGAATTTGCGACTTCGTATTTGCGCACGCGGCAGTAGTAATTTCCAATTTCCATCACATAACCAAAACCCTCCTCCTTCAAAAGGCATACATCTACAATCAAGAAGAGGGAGAGAAGAAAAAATGACCAACCCTGCGTCTGCAAACACAACCTCCCCTCCCCTTCAACCACAACCCTCAAATTCACCTCATCGCCCGAAACCAGCCCCCCGCCGTAACTCAGCACAAACACCGTCAACGACTTGGCCCATTGCGACGGCGCAGGAGATATTAGCTTTAACGGATACTTGTAGTTCAATTGGTGTAATGTCAGCTTCGACGGCGGGAGGACTCGGACGTGGACCAGACCGTCGCCGGCGGGGATGGAGGAGGAGGAGGATTGTGTAGGTGTGGTGGTGGAGGATGCCATGGCGGGGTGCCGGTACAGGGTTTTTGACTTTAAAGCTTGGGGGATGAGGGTTTATATTCAGGAATGCGAACAGGCGCTTTGTGTGACCAGTTCAACACAAAATGCGGCTCACCGGAATTGTAAATTGTTGGATTTTGGGATATAAAATGGTGGAGGAGAAAGGTAGGTCACGATGTGCGATGGGCATCAGGTCCAGGATGTCCATTCCATATTAATTGTAAGTAGAATATTTGGACTCTATAGTTAGGTATCTGATTTCCAAGCCGCCCGTTTATCGAAATAAACCCCGAGTAGAAAGGGAAAAAAACCAAAACCAAAAAGTTTTATATCCGTCGAATCTCCACTCTCGCCCGGTTATATATCCTCCGCTTCAACGTAAAGTCCGCACTCGGCGCAGGTACAACATTTTCCTCCGCCAGAACCTTCTCCGGGGACTCTATAGTCATAAACGCATACGTCCCCGCCGTTCTCTTCGTGCTCATGAAACCTGGGTTGATGGTAACAACCCCATTGACGACCTATAACAAACACGAAAAACGTTAGCAAAAGCCAGTTCTTCACATACTTATATCGATACATGGCAACAAACCTTAACAGTTCCGGGTAGATTACTGGGTAAGATTAAAACGTCCGGTTTAACATTATCCGGGAAGTCGGCCAGCCGCATCCACTGCAAATCTATCGGGGTTGTATATCCGACCTGCGAGGCCTCAGGTGCTGGGAATAAAGGATAAAAGTGGCTCGACGAAATGACATAATTTGCCAACCGGTGAAATGTATTCATTTCGATGCCCTTGCCAGTCGCCTTGACTTCCTGCATGTTGAGGTGGAAAAGAATATCCGCGGTGGAGATTCCGAATTGTATTTCGTTGATGGTGAGCATAGAGGGATTAGTGAGCAATTGAACATTCTGTACTCGGTCGTTAGCATTGTTAAAAATCAGGTTTTACTGTAAGGATATATATGCGTACCGATTGTAATCCCAATAATTTCCTTTGGAAACGATCCTGCGGGAACGACACGTGTTTGGAAACAGCGTCTCTCGTACTGGGTACCAAAAGAATCAGACTCTTTGTGATTCTATTAAGTTGCGATGTAATCTTCGCTTTGAACAAATCTTCAAGGACGTATCCAGAGAAAGTGTTCATGTCGACGGGGAAGTCACCGAGCTTGACTTTCGGATGCGCGGTATCGATAAACGGACCAGATAGGAATACTACATCCGGTTCGGTCTCGACAATCTTGTCAACCAACTCTGTTAACCCCTCGAAGTCTAGGTTTTCATCCGGAGTATATGGCCCAGAAGCAACGAAGACATTAAAGTTCCCGGCAGAAAGCTTCTGAAGCTCGTCTTCCATATCGTCGGGTTTCGAGGCGGCGGCGTAGTACCTTGGCGGGTCCAATATCGACTTGACAAGTAGCTTATCGCCCGTTGGGTTTAGTGCTTTGAAAGCGACAAGCATCCCAGGGAAGAACGCATAGCCCTTCAATGCGCTGAGATCCAATCTTACTCTTCCGCCCTCGCCGGTCCCTCTGGAGGCTTCAAGCAGTAAACTGGCTTCGTTGCTCCTCTTCTGTGAATCCATCACATCCGTGACAATTCTCCCCACGACAACCACTTCTTCGGGTAACCTCGAGCAGGGATTGCAAAAGTCATCGATCGATATATTATGCTCTTCCTGGATAGCTGCTGCGTATTCTTCGATTTGATCATCGAGGTATTGGGAGCCCGCTGATAGTTTTTGGTACATCGGCTTGTATTGGAAGTTGATCGGCTTCACTCTGACCGTCAATTGCGTTCGGGGTTGGTAGCCTGGGTAGTCTGGGAGCGGCAGGTGGGGAACTTCGATATTGGGATTCAAGACCTCCATAACTTTGCCAGGGTCTGTGCGGTTACGGAAGGGTATCGAGCTATGTCGTCGACAAGTTAGCTAGTTGGATCGAAGCTTTGTTAAACCATAGGAAGTTTCAACCTACGTGACAGCTCCAGGGGTTCTAAAACCGGGTCCGGGACCGACGGGCGAGGACCCAACAGCCAATTTACTCGTTCTTTCGGCGAGAGGTGTCTCGTAACCGGCCTTTTCGAACTTTCGTCTCGCTACATTGGGACCCGACGACCTGGGCGTAGCAGGTGTCAAGCCATCCAACCTAATTTCGGATCCTACATCAGAATATACCTCCTCCAAAGGCCGTCAGGGAGGGTAAGGGTCATACATGTTAAAAACATCACCAGCACTCTTCGCACCCCTCTGCGCCCCTCTCGTAGCCGGAGCCTGCGCAGACTTCGACTTCGCCCTCATCTCTATTTCGAACTGTTCGCGCGCATCGTCCTTGAAAGCGGTGATATTCTTCATGTTGAGCTTGATGTCCTCGCCCATCTTCAGGCAGTATTCCTCCCATTTGAAGAAGAGTTCTTCGGCGTCAATGTTGTATATCCGTAGCATGTTTTGCAGTTCGGCCATGACTTCGTCGGGCAGTTCGCCGAACTTCTCGGCCAGGTCTTCCGGGGAGGACATTTTGCTGTTTACAAGCTTGAGCTTGAGCTTGAGCTTATCGGTGGGGGTGTTTCTGTGGACTAGGTCTAGGACAAGGGTGTTCCGGGGTCCTTCTGATAGAATGTCTACAGCCCTGATTAAGATCAATTAGTATAATACACTGTGAAGACTGGCGGAATTGGAGCTCACCTGCAGATACCCGGCTCCTCAGCGTTGGTGGTTGTTTCGTGGAGCTTGTCTTGTCGCTTGAATTGAAGCTGCTCGTGCAAACGCGTTTTCTAGAAAACGTGGAAAGTTGTCGCCGCGTCGACAATTCAATTCAATTCAATTCGATTCGTTCGAGCTCAACCACGCGAGTCGCCATACAATTATTATTATCACCGCATTCTATAACAATTCCAAGACTTCAAAAATAGCATCAGACCAGTCAATTCCAATTCCGGCAGCCGGCTCTTTTTTTTTTTTTTTTTTTTTGGTGCTTATGAGAGCTAATGCAACGGCAGCTCGATGAAATGTTATAAAACACCAAATCTCGGGTCCGCCGGCCGCTTTCAGGCCGGAAAACCCCCTTGGAACCAAGCTTACTGCGACCCACTGCGAGGCCAGAAAACGACGAATTTCGAAAGGGATGGGAGGCTGATTCTCTTATAAATCCCATCTCGAACCCCCCCAAACCTCATCTCTGCTTCTATTTTCATCAATTCATCGTATCGACCAGTCAGAATTACCATTGTCTTGCTACCTTATACCTAGGTATATATAACATAATCTCCACGATGTCGACAGCAGCCGTAGCCACCATCCCAGAGGAGGCCCCAGAAACAATGAACGAGAAAACCGCCCTCGACGAGACTCCATCTGCAGCTCCAGCAGCTGCCGCAAAGACCACCTACACAACCGCAGAATCCGAACCAACAAACACCAAAACCACCCCCTACGGCACCCCAGCTGCCTCAGCCACCATCCCATCACCACCAGAACTCACCGCAGAGCAAACGGCAAAATATACCGAGCTCCTCGAGCAATGCAAGACCATCACCACCATCCCTGCCTCATCGGCCAAAGACGCCGCAAAGGTGGAATTAACGGACATCGACCGCATCTTCATGACCAAAGAATGCCTCCTCCGTTATCTCCGTGCCACAAAATGGGTCGTGGCGGATGCCAAAAAGCGTATCGAAGCTACTTTGACCTGGAGGCGCGAATGGGGGCTCGAGGCTCATACCCCGGAGTACATCGAGATCGAGAACCAGACAGGCAAACAAGTCATCTTCGGATTTGATAACGAGTCCAGACCCTGCTTGTACCTCAACCCCTCCAAGCAGAACACCGAGAAGAGCGAGCGTCAGATCCAGCATCTGACGTTCATGTTGGAAAGGGTATTGGAGATCGCACCGCCAGGGGTTGAAACTTTGGCATTGCTCATTGACTTCAAGAGCGCGACTGCCGGTCAGAATGCCACACCGGCACAGGGCAAGCAGGTCATGAGTATTCTGCAGAACCATTATCCCGAGAGACTGGGACGAGCGTTGATTGTTAACAGTACGTTTCCCAAATTTTCAATAGAAAACCCTCTTTTCTCTATATTTATCACTAACATTATCTTTTTTTGTAACAATATAGTCCCCTGGTGGGCCAAGGCATTCCTCAACCTCATCTGGCCCTTCATCGACCCCATCACCCGACCAAAACTAAAGTACAACGAAGACATGTCCCTCCACGTCCCCAAATCACACCTACTAAAGCCCTTCAACGGTGACATCGACTTCGAATACAATCATGCCGCCTACTGGCCAAACTTTGTCAAACTGTGCCAGGATAGAAGGAGAGAGTACGAAGAGAGATGGAAGGCCAACGGCAGCCAGATCGGCGAGAGTGAATTCTACCTCAAGGGTGGTGAGAAATCAAAGCCACTTCCTTCTCAAGCCCCGGCTGCTGGGCCTTCGGTAGAGCAGGTCACCGAGGAGATACAAAAGGTGACCGTTTAGACTTTTGGTTTTTCAAGGGTTATGAGTAGCGGCGGTATCATGCTTTTTTCCTTTTTTTTATTGTGACATAGACATATCATAGACGGTTATAATACAACGGACTTTTTTTGCGAAAGAAAAATGCAATCGCTTCATGCCATCTCTATATACAATATCAATCCACCACCCTTCCACCTCGAGTATCAATCTCGAACCGAAGGACATAAACCATCCACCATAATCTACCCAGACTCCCAAAAACGCCATATAAAAAGACCCAATAAACCCACAACCCCACCATCAAAACGGCCTCGCAACCTTCCTCTCCTCCACAACTCCAGTCCTCGTACTCTTCATCTCCCTCCAATTAATCGGATACATCGGATCCCCCACCTCCGAATCCGCCATCACAACCCCCAACTCATTACTCGCCGTACTCAAATAATAATTACTCTGATCCCCCAAACTGATAACCCTCGCCCTAACAATATCCCCCGGGCGGAAACTATTAAAAATCTTAACCTTATCCACCTCCGTAAGCCGTACATCCTGCACCCTTATCACCCCCTGGAATTCATCGCCGCAGATGTGGTTGTTAACGATGAAGATCGAGGCCGTCGCCTGACGCGGGTTTATGCGCGTGATCCGGCAGAGGACCGTGGAGGTTACCTCGGGCAGTAACGTTGCGTTTGTTTCCTCGTCGGTTGACAGGACGGGTTTTTGGATCGAGATCGTGGGAGGGGTGGTTGGTGATGTCGAGGGGGTTGTGATTACCTGCCCGACGAGGGAGGCGATGATTTGCCCGTTGAAGATGTGCACGCCGCTTCCTGGGATGTAGGAGTTCACGGGGCCCAGAGGTTGCCCGGGGACGACGAGGGAGGTCATGATGATTGGTGTCAAGATGTTGGTGATTATCGTCGCATGTTCGACAAAAAAAGGTAAATGATGTTGGTTGCAGAAAGTCGCAGCAGGAAAAAAAGTGAAGTTTTGTTGGAATCGGATGGTTGGAATTGGATGCGTCGTCTTTTCGACCTTCTTTGGGAAGGCGGCCGCAAAACTTTATTTGGACAGCTTGTGCAACGCGGATATCATTATCCTCTACATTATAATACCATACCATAGGCCATATTGAAACTACGGTCCTTGATACCGACGATGGAACCGAGAACAGGCCGGCCTAGAACTTTGCTACGTTATACATGTATACTGTGGTCCAATCTACGTATGCAGAGTCATGCACATAGACGTATACGGACACAAACATTCTACGAGGGGAAAAAAAGGTATCTGGACGCAAGGAGCACTCCTCCCCTTTCGAAGAAAAAAAAATATATATTATTCCAAATTTATCTCGCCGTGTATCCCGTCCCGTTTTTTTATCTTTCTGGGATCCGAGAAGTCGAGGGTGGTCCCGTGAAAAAAGGGCAACCACAAGGGGGAAAAAAGGGAAGAGAGTTTTATCGTACATCATCAAGTTAAAAGATGTAAAATAGAATGGAAATGCTGAAGAAGAAAATAAATAAGGGGATAGGAAGAAAGTAAAAGATAAAGAAAGAAGAAAGAAAAAAATGGGGGGTGCAGGAGTAACGGAGACAAGGCGCATGCTGAGGTATGTTATTAAGAATGGTTATACGAAAGTAAGCACAAATGGAAATAATAAAAAATAAGGTAAAAGAAAATATGCAAATGGCGAGGAGAAACTCTGTACAAGGCCGAAAAAGACAGGCAAGCAACAACCGAACACAAAAATGGGGTTGAAGGGAGAACGCAGATCAGGGAGTTTTGACTCTCAAGAGTTGCTTCTGCAAACCTAACAAATAATGGTGAGGGGGAAAAGATGTACAAGGAAAGGTATGTATATGAACTCAAGGGAAGTCGGGGCCGAGGTGGTGCATGCAGACGCCAAAGAAACACTGACAAAGGAAGACGGGGAATGCTGGTGCTCGAATGAGCTATGTGATAACGAGATCGAGGGGTTCGTTGGGGTTGAATAGGGAAGTAGCAAAAGATAACCGGGGTATAACAAACTGTCGCACATGTAGAATCATAAAAAAAAATACGAAACCGGGTTAGGTAGCCGATCTAGCTGTTGAGATGCGACTTAACGTCCAGGGCGGCGTTTCACCCAAGCAATGGTGAGTAGAGTGGTAGACTTAGGCGATGCAGGATCTCACGACTGAAGAAACACCAGTTAATAAGGAGCACATTGATCAACAGAACGGGGCCTATGTCTTACCCTTAAGAATGTTGGTCTGTTCCTGGTCGTTCTCGCAAGCACATGCAAGAACCCCGCCCTCAATGAGGCGAAGATTTACGCCTAGATATTTTGTCAGTTCAACGCCCCTAGGTATGAAGCTCAGGAAGGATCGGCTTACTATTAGGCAACTCTTGTTCATCAATATCTGGGACCATGGCAGCCATGACTTCGTTTTTGATGTTATACTTTCCGGTTTGCGGAGAGTTCTATATTGGCGGTGGTTAGCATTCTAATCAATACGAGGGACTCAGTATTTGACAAACCTCATCGGCGCTGAGGGTGAGGTAAAGCCAGGTGTCCGAGTCGATCCTGAGATATCGTCGCTTCCAGAACATAGTATTAGGCAATTGAACATTGACCCAACCCGTCAAAAGAACCTTCTTTTCGACCGGAGCTGGAGGCGGTGGTGGCGGTGGCGGTGGTGCCACGGATACAGGTGCCACGGTGGGAGGTGTGACGGGGGTAGCAGGCGTAATCGGGCTAGTCGTCTTTTTTGATTTAGAAGACGACATGCGTCGGAGCAAGGGTGAGATCTTGCTCTTCGGGCTGCTGTCAGCAGTTTTTGGCGGGCTGTCGTCCTTCTTGGATGGAACAGTTGGGGGCTCTGCGATAGTGCTGATATTAAGACTGCTAACGGATGCAATGGATGCCTTTCGAGGTGGGACGATACTAATCTCCCCAAAAGAGCCCGCCCTGGCCTTGGACGGGGTCCAAGTGCCTGTTGGTAGGCCCTGCAACTTGCCATTGAGCTCGTCAGAGGCCTTCTTGTTCAAGAGGAAGGGCGAATCTATCCTCTGGCGCGGGGTGCCTGAAAACGCAACAGTGTGTTAGATTGGTGTACAGCGACACAACATAAACTTGAAAGCAAATATTAAAAAGAAAGGTTTTAGAATGTGTCCAAATCGGCTTACCAGGGGAGACCAACGGTGAAAGATTAGGAGAACTAGCACTAGTCTTCAGACTGTTGGTACGAACGGGTGCGAATTGTGGGGTTGGCGAGGAAGGACGTGAGCGTTGAGGAGGCAACATCACTGGCGGGGAAGCAGCGGCCGGTTTATCTTTAGAAAGCATCTCAAGGGCCTTGATTCTCTGCGAGACACTGCTGGAAACACTGACTTTCCGGGACGATGCCACTAAAACCGGCTTTTTGTCCTGATTGTTTAGAAAGGGAGCCGAGACCGACCGTGCAGTTTCAATGACGGGCACTTCGGTCGACGGGAGCCGATTATGGGTTTTTGGCAACATTTGATTGTCCATATAGTCGGCAGGGGTTTTCGGGTGGAGCATGTTTAGGTGTAAGAGTGGAGATCGAGGTGGAGTGTCATCTCTTTTGGGTTCCTCCTTTACTTCGATTATTTTCGAGATTATTTCGGGTTGAGGATTTTCCTTTGTTTTTGGTGGCGATTCAGGGGGTGCGGATTTAGGAGTTGGGAGGAGAAGGGTAGGAGGTGGTGGATGAAGTCGGGTAGTGATGCGGTCTTCCCCATCATCCGTAATGGTATTGCTTTCAACGGACTCGCCATTGAGGTCCGAAACGCCGTATGAGGACTCGGATTCCTTATCGAGATCATCAGAGAAGCTCTTTTGGGAGTCGTGTTCGGTTGAAGTGCTCGGTGCCTGCGTGGGAGAGGGGAGCGTGTTTTCAACCTGGGCAGGCTCGGAGGGAGCCGCATATGAACCCTGTGTTGGGGTATCAGGGACGGAATTGGTGAGGGATGTCGGTTCGGAAGGGGTGATGGAGGATGATGAGGACGTTGGAGGCGATCCGGCCTCGGTGAGCGTGGCAGACATCTCGTCGGGTGAGCTCGCGTGGGGAGTGGAGCCGATCTGGTGAGTGGTGGGAGGAGGATGAGGGCTCGTGGAAATTGGCGTGGTTTTGGGGGCCTTTGACTTTGACTTGGACCTCGATCTGGAGACGGATCTTGTTGACCTTGTTGATTTTGTTGATTTTGTTGACCCTGAACGGGAGAGTTTCGCTGATGAAGCCGAAGCCAAATAAAGAGATGATGATGATGACGGGGTTAAAGAGGCGGTGGTGATGGTTTTCGGAGTGGTAGCTTCGCCCTCCTCCTCTGCTCCTGGCTGATGATGAGGAGACAGCCCGTCGGGTTTCGTCGTTCCAGTTCCAGTCCCAGTTCCAGTCCCAGTTCCAGTTCCAGTTCCTGCCGTTGTTGCTGTAACTACTGTTGCCGCTAGCGCCTTCTTCCTCAATTCCAAAGCCTTCATCAACCTCGCCTTTTCAGGAGAAATTCCAGAAGAAGAGGCTGCAGCTGCTGCAGGAGCTGCACCAATGGGGTTTGCGAGGTAGAAGGCAGCAGCGGAATGGCTGCTGGTACTCAGGGCACTTTTAATCGATGTGAACGAGGGCGTAGGGGATAAGGGTGCAGAAGGGAAAGGGTTTGATGGCGTGGTTGTGTTGTTTGCGCTAGCAAATTGTAGGGGTGGTGGGGGGCCGGGGTGGTGGAGAGAGCCCTTTCTCTTACTGGCTGCCGCACCGGTAGCCTCGAATGTTGCTTGAAACTGCAATTTCGAGTGACTCGAGCTTTGACTCCCCGACCTGGCCTTCCTCGTGGGAATTCGAGCCGGCAGGAGAACGTTTTTTGGTACCGATGCCGTAGGCCCCGATTTTGACGTCTCCTTATCCCCAGTCGCCGGCCCGGACCCTGTCGACGACGATGTATGCGGCCGTTTGTGCCAATCCGCGGATGGACGCGGCCCCAGTTTTACCTTCGGAGCGTATTTTAACGCCAGTTCTGCATATATGTCCTCTGCGGTCGGCCGTCCCGTCGTTGAAGATGTGGATTTCCGTGGCGGACCGCCGTCTTCCCTTATTAACGAGTCCGTTCGAGACAATCCTAACTCATCCACCGTGTCCAAAATGCTGTAATCCTCTACTTCTTGCTCGACCTTGATCGGTTCGGGCGCTGATATTTCCACCTCAATTGGCGCTCTTTTCCCATCGCTGGATACGCCCGGATCATGTGTAGTAACAATAACTTGCAGTCCCTGCTGATTCTCTACAACCTTGGATGTCGTCGTCGGCTCCGGTTTAGGTTCGGCTGCCTGCGTCTCAAACCCTTCTTCGGACGTCTCTTGAATGTCGGTCAGCCGTCTCTGCCGTAGCGAACTGGAGGATGACGATATCGAGGCCGTTGCCGTATGCGTCGAACATGCTGTCGTAAGGGCTGCATCCGTGAGTTCTTTGTACGACTTTAAGGATACCGTAACATCGCAGGGCGAGAATCGTTCGACTACGGACTGAAAATGCACTTGCGATCGAGCTGTATGTGTGTGTGCCCCAAAGTTAGTTTCTTCTTCGTCTTTTTTTACCTCGATGTCCGACAATCCGACATGTCGATAAAAATATAGCGATAACAGAGTTCGTTCAACTGAAACCTTCTTTCAATCGGAACCTTTTCTTTGATAAACATGAAATAAGGTACCCGGTATATAAATTCAAAATTTATATATAGAAAAAAAAGAGAGAATGTCGAAATTGTGTGTATATCTCACCTTTCAGTACTCTACTCGTGTTATCCGGCACCAGCTTGATCAGGATGTTCCTCCGGCGATATCGAATGAATCCGTATATTGGCGAATCGTCAGGCTCTTTGGATATCAGCTCCCTCATGTCCTTCACGGCGGATGCTCCCTTCCCCAGCAGCGCAATCTCATCTCGAGTTTCATATCTCAGTAAGAACCTATATATTTCGACAGGCGCAATCCAGTAGGTTAGTAAGTAGGCTGGTTATCTTTTTTCGAAAAAACACAGTAACACAGCAGGCGACGTTTCTCCTCCCTTTGATCCGTTCGTCAAAAGTCAAAAGCGCCGGCGGGTACAGTGCAGAGTGCAGAGTGCAGTGGAGTGTAGTATCAGATCGGATAGAATAGCAGAGAGGAAGCAGGGAAAACGGCATACCATCCTGGTTCCGAGCATGCATAATCGAAGGCCTCTTTCAATGCCTGCGCATCCAGCCCATTCAGCGCCATGAGGCAGTCATTCAGAGGTGGATGTCAAGCTGTTTGTGTCCAGCGGGAGGGTTTTTTTGTCGATGAGTTGGGGAAGTCAGAACACTTTCTCGGCTGTCCAAATCTGGCTGCGCTACTGGTTGCTGAGTGGGCCGGTTCCAAGCTGATTGATGATGATGAGAGCAAAAAGGGAATCCGAGTCGAGTCGAGTCCGAAAGCACTTCGATCCAGCTCCTCTTTCTTGCGGAACCAAAAAATAAAATAAAATAAAAAGATAAACCAAATAATGTGACTGACTGAGGGAGGGAGAGAGGCAGAGAGGAAAGAGGGGGATAAGTTCGAGGGGCTCTGAATGAATTCGAATCGGAATGAGATTGTGTCGGCGTAACTGCGTAATCTTCGTTAACAAAAAGCGGTAGTCAAGCACTTGTTGTGTCTGCGACTATTTTTTATTTTTTATTTTACTTTTTTGAAGAAAAAAAATAAAAAAATAAAAAAATAAAAAGCTATAGGCAGTATGGCATATGCACCAACGTTCGAGATTGGAAATCGAAAGGGGAGGAGAAGGGAATGCCAGGAGTGGTTGCCCCAATCGCATGCGAGAATGTCGGCCCTTTAGGTTGGAATCACGAGAAAAAAGGGCGGAGAAAAAATCTTATAACTTAGAACAACCAGACCACCAGACCTAAGAAAGAGAGGGAGGGGGGGAGCAGGGAGCCGCCGTATGTAAGTCCAAGTCCAGTACACATGCAAGCATGCACATACAAGCACCGTATGTATGTATGTGCTTGTATGTATGTACCGTAGCGCCCAGAGACCCGGGCGGGAACGTCACCAGGCAGGGCAGGGCAGGGCAGGACAGGCTTCCAGGTCCCCAATTCTCACTTCCTGGACCCAACGTTACTGAACTGGACTGAACCGAACCGTTCGAACTATCTAAGCAGTCAAGGTATCAAGCAATCCAAACGGCGCGTCTGGAAAGGCCATCCAGCCCCCCTTTAGCAGGAAGGGTCCCTGGTAATCGATATGCAGGGGGAACTCTACCTCCCCGTCGACAGCAGATAAGGGAAAAAAGGGTGGGTGTTTAAATTTCTGCGTGTGTGTGGTGGTCGTGCTGGTGGGCGGTAGTTAGTGTAAGTAAGTACTCGATGTCAAGGTAGGTACGAAGTATGTAAGTGTGTTTGTAGGCACTGATAGTCATCCAGTCGGGTATATAAGTAAATTCATTATTAATATTCCCTTCAACGAGGTCCAATTGCAACTTGCATGTGTCTGGACAGCAACTAGACTGACTACTCTACTCTTATGTTCTAGCTCAGTCCAATCCAGTCCAATCCGATATTATCCAATTCGAAGGGAAAGGACGAAAAGAAAAACAAAAAAAATGCCTGACCTTAATATAGTCCCGGCAGCTTTTGGTGCCATGTACTACAACCTGCGTAAGAAGCAAATGCTTGCGACAGGTGCTTCATCCGATTCGTAAGTTAGCCGGGGTTGAGGGGTCCTGGCCAAGGGGTGAGGGGGGTGGGTTTTTTCTTCGAGATCTTGTAATATCGGAAACCGCCATCGTGGACACCCAATTAATCGTCTCTATCGATGAGTGAAAGTGCTGGGCTGAACCATGGGCCAACATCAAATTTACTGACTACAATCTTAAGTTAAGAGGAAATTAATAGGAGAGCTGGATCTCAGGCCATGATATCATTTCTCTTACAACCTCTATTTCATTTCATGGAACAAGATCAAGAGGCCGAGGCCATGGCCACTTAACCGGCACCAATTGATCAAATATTATAAATATTGATGCTAGCCAACATGATGTCCCGCCAGATCGATAGGGTACCCCTCCAGTACATCCACAGTACTTACTTACATGCCCTCGATGTCGTGCAATGTAGTACTGTGCAGCGCTGGTGGGGGCATATCTCAGTGATTGATCGGTACCTAGGCTGGGCATCCAGGTCCACCGTTACCTGTTCTACCAACATCAACATTCCAACATGAAATTAATCAAATCCTTTCGCTATCCTCCATAGGGAAGCCATTAGTGCCAGTCAGTTGGAAAAGAAAAACGTGAAAACGTGATTGACATGACCGATGCCATGCCATCCCAACCGTTATAATCCATAGTAAGTGCAACCCGTGACAATGGCTCTCGCTGCAGATTCCTTGCCTGGACACCTGCATCCCCATACATACACACATTCAGCATACCCATCGAATCAAAGAACAAAAAAAATCCCTTTTTAAAAAAAGATCTAGCGCACGCACTCCCCCCCTGAAAATGTTCCCGCGCCACAATGGGAATTCGCAAACATATCGCAAGCCCGGGTCCCCCAAACTAACGTTTTTAGCAAACCCCATTCATTGAATTCCAGCCAGCGACATGGCGGCCATGGCCGTCTCTCTCGAGATGCAGATTCCAAAACACTTCCCACAGCAAGCAGCTAGCACACACGTGCGTATGGAACCGCACAGAAAACCACCACGAAGGGGTGAGGGTTCCGCTCTACTGGAACTCGAACCCGAAAGTTGGTTAGCATCATGCACAGTTTCGTAAGCCCCCTAACTAAACATAAGCTAGGTTAAAACATATTTAAAAATCTCAAGCCCATTGTCGAATAGGTATGACAATTGTGAAAAAAAAAGGAACTGCCACTCGGATCCGAGCTGCCATATCGCGCGTGGTTCCTGCAGGCTTTCTCCACAAGCCTTTTAGTATCACGGATTTGCGAAAGGAGTTTGCTCTTTTTCTCCTCCAAGAATCCTATCGTAGATATCAATATCAATACAATCAAGCGTCGATTGCCTTTTTTCTTTCTTTTTTATCTTTTTAAGGAGAGGCTGGATGGATGGCTGCGGTATTTCCCACCCCTATATCGTAAAACCCTTATCCACGAGGGTATATGCACCCGCCTCTACCGGCTGAATAGTAATTGCATCTGTCCCGCCAAAGTTCACAGACTAGCATTCGCGCATTTCATGTGCAAGCACAAGCATACTCGCTCGGACGGCCTACTAGCTACTAACGTTCACGGCGTCAAAAAATTCTATATAGCCGAATTCAAACCCTTCCCCGCCCTGCTCAATTAACAGTCAGATGTGGGGAAGACCCGTGGTGGTGTAGTTATATAGGTTTTGCAATATAAATTAATATATTTTTTCTATCGATTATCGCAATTATTACTTCTTGCTTATATTAACAATAGAGTTTTTTTCCCTCCTCGTCTGAACACCTGACCGCACGGGTCCAATTAGCCTAATCATTCATCACTTTTTTTTTTTGTTTGAATTCAGGCCCAGAAAGCCTAGATTCATGTTAATTAATCAAATAGAAGCAACAGCGGGAAAATCCGAAACAAGACCTCCTGCTAGCTTGCCGCAACACATGGAAATCGTCTCCAGATCTTTTTGTAACTGGTTAATTAGGTTATTGGCGAAACAAGGACAGTTAATCAATTCGTCCCAGGATGGTGGGATTCGGTTGTCTCGCCTTTTATTCCAGATAAAATCAGAAAGCTCTAGTATCACTAAGTGAACCCATCGGGCAGGTCAATCGTTATCCTCAAAAAAGAACTATCGAAGCTTACCTCCAGTTTACGAGACAAAAGCTTACCAGCTTAGCTATTATGCATAAAAAAGAGCAATACTGTTCCATAAATACACGCCCTGTCACGCTTGTCGATGGAGACTTCCCAACGCCTTGAAGGGCCGAGGCTTTTCCCTAGCTGCGGGTTGAGGAACTCTGAAACGCCGTAAAAATACGTATCTAGTATCAGTTGGGGGGAAATCGATCGATTATCATGCGGGTTTTGTCAAATTTAGAAGCGGGAAGCTGGTGCGCCCGTTAGTTACTTAGTTAGCTGTGAAAGGCAAGTCCTGCCTATGCAGCTCTTGTCACGGCGGGGAACAAGAAAGGGAAGCTTGTGTTTCACTTTTTTTTTGCTCATGTTTTTTATGGAGATGTCAGATGTAGTGTGCTAGATACTGCAGCTGTTGGCATGGGCGTGGCAGCCTTGTGGGTGGAGGTGTGGTATTTTGTGCAAACAACACGCGACTTGGTGTGGTCTTGAGGCTGCCGCTTTGGTCGTAGATCTTCATGTCATTGCATGGGAATTGGACCCACGCATGGCATTTACGAAAACAACTACCCCCCCTTACCGTCCACGATTTTAAAAATCGCCAATACCGCATCTTGTAGAAGATGGCCTCACCGACCAATCATGGCGAAGAGGGTAATGACTTACCATATTCTACCCTCAGCCTTGCCTTCGTAAGAAACCACCCGATCAAAATCCACTGTCCGCTTTTCCAGGGCTTACCGTTAACATTTACTTGTCACAGGCGTCATTGATCTTCTTGAACAAGCCTCCAGAGCTTAGTGTACGAGGTATCAAACATTTGAAACCCTCCTAAGCCTTTCTGAGGTGGTCTCTAGTTTACCCTTATTCGCATAGAATTCATATACTTCCTCCGAGGATGTATAAGCGACTCAGGGTCTCGAACCAATCCGTCCCAATACCTCTCCAACGATGCATACTGGCGAAATGTTTGCAAGGAGAAGGACCAAAAGATACTCGAACTCGATCAGAAACTCATCGATGCCAATCTGGAGAACCAAAGGCTCTTGGAACAGCTTAGAAGACTGGATCCCAATGGCACCGACGCTGCGAAGGGCAAGGCGAAGGCTAATTCGTCTACTATAAATGATGAACGACTTTACGCAGAGGGTCATTTGATTAAATGGCAACCGGTGAAGGAAACTTACGAGAAGCTATCGTCCGGTATGTAGTTTTGAATAAGAACAGCGCTCATACGACTAATGGAGCACGACAGGCCAAGAAACCATCTTCTTCATCCTCCGTTCTCTCCACTACTCCAAAGAGACCAAACCAGTCACCGTCAATATTATTAAACTCTGCAAAGCGATCTCGACTAAGATTCACACCCTTTGCACGGGAGATAAAGCCAACGCCAACCCAGATGGCCAAACTAGCATACAAACCCGCAGGACCCGACAGTCGGACGCAGCAAAAGTGAAGCAGAAGCTATTAGATGCAGCATGGGTAGCAGATATCACCAAAGCATTCGACGATATCTTCCGCCGTCTGTTCATGTCCATCGCTCGTCTGTCAACCATGTTGGAAAAAGAAGAACCCCAGATCATCAACGCGGCACGTAATGGTGTCACAGAAGCAGTCTCGGATCTCTTCTGCTCGGTCCTCGATTCCGTCCACGCGGCATCTAGACGGTTCAATATCGAATTAGCATCTACCACGAGGGATATCCGCACCGATTGCGTCAGGATCCTGCAATCTTTCATTTCAACCCTCAATGGCGAAGACGAACTTCAGGGCGGGATTCTCGAAGCAATAATTTACGTCATTGTTGAAGCTTCCGGGAAATGCCTTTGTATCCCCAAATCGTCTGACTCCGCAAACCAAGACACGACCGCCAAAGAAGGGAGATCGCTACGGGAGACATCAGTCTACGTCCTCAGGCTCCTGAAAGTCACCCTACCGCTCTACAGGTGCCAACTTTCTAATAGCAAAACCAACCGAGCTACTGGAAACCCACGAAATGCGAGTCCGATTATGGAAATTGCGAAGCGCAAGTTTCACGAATACGTTATGAAGGGGCTATTCGGAGAGCACCAGAATCCCGATTGGGGCGTTTTGAGATCATACACGAAGGAGAACTTGACGGACATGGGGAAGTGGGGAGGTGTGGGGGTTCACGACGAGTTTGCCTTCGTCGATGAGAATGGGTTCGCAAACCAGATTTGGGAACTATTAGAATTGGAGGATTTTGGCCTCGTTTGGTGAATTACAACATAACTCCACTTTTTTTTTAGTTTGTCCATCCCCACAATATGGATATTATCATAGGAATTCTTTTGCATGATCTTGTATTGGTATTTGAAACTAGCGGGGCTTGGAACTTAGACTAATACGAGGCCGCTGAATAACATTGACAAAAATCCCATCCCCCCCAAAGAGCTAGGACCCAGATTAATAACCTTTTTAGTAGGCGGTTTGGTATCGCGGAACACCCTTGAATGTAGCCGCCAACCGTTGGACGAGGTATTCCCCGCTACTATAGAGAAGTCAGTCGACTGCAATCATAACTGTCGCTTTTGCGGATTCATATATCGACTTACTTGATGCCGGGATACTTCCTCCCGCCTTCTTCGGCAGACTTGCCATCGACGAAAGTCCCCGGAATAGCCTCGATGAACTTGTCAAAGTTAGGATTGCAAAAGTAAGCTATCGAGTACCGTGGTGGGTACTCTTCGACCCCCTCGTCCTCGCCATACGGAGGCTCAACGACTTGGTGCTCGGTCGATTTGATGGTATCGTTGGACCAACGGGCTAGGAGGTCACCGCTGTTGATAACTATTCCGGTTTGTTAGCACACAATATTCTATTAAACCCGCCCTCGTTCTCACAAAATCATCGTAAAACGTACCAATGGTTCCCGGAATCGGGGGTGCATCGACATACGTCCCCTGCGGAGACTTAACCTGCAACCCCCCATTCTTTCCATCCTGGAATAACAACGTAATGGATCCGTAATCCGTATGCCTCCCCGTCCTCACCACGTTCTTCCCAGCCTTGAATACACTTTTATGCTGCCCGGGGTAATGCAGAAGTCTAAGATTATTATCCCCACCGTCGGTATACTGATCGAAGAAATTTTCATCAATCCCCATCCCCAGCGCGATACTCCTCATAACCTTCATGTGCAAATCTTTACAAGTGAGGAAAAACTCCTTCATGGTTTTTGTAAACTCCGCTCCGTCGGAGTCCATGTGTTCAGGCCAGTTGTTGGGAAGACCCTCGACGCCCTCGCGGCCGATTTCGAAGGTTTCTTTGAGATCGGGGGATTCTTTGATCATGGACTCGACTTTATCGGCGTCGGTGACTAAGGAGGTTTTTTCGCGGCCTGGGGCGGCGTACCCGCGGTTTGCTTGAGGAGTTGTCCATGCTAGTTCGTTCTTCTGCTCATCCGGCCTGGCGAAGAATTTGGCGGACTGTATTTTGACTAATTGGTTAGATGGTACTCTCGAGAAGAGGGGCTATGGCGGATTGATTGGGGTTATATATATTACATTTGCGAAAATGCTGGCGACGGTGTCGTTTGATATATCGTAGTTCTTTTCAAGAGTATATTAGCCAAGGATCCTCTATCGATACTGAAGTTTAAAACCGTCGGCGGCACCCGTGCGTACCTTGATATACACGAACCCCGAATGGGTAAACCCATGCACCATCGCCTTCGCGGCCTCCAACTTCTCCTCGTCGGTCCCGTGCAAGTACTTCGAGAAATCGATTAACTAAGGAATAGATTAACTTCAAGACTCGAACACAAGCTTCCAAATTGGGATATCGAGGTACCGGAAGGTCGAGGCCATCCTTCGACACTGCTGTTGTAGAGGCAGCCATTCTTTCCTTTCTTATCGATTAAACGTCCGGATCGATCTTCTGCCTCTTTTTGGAACCCCTCTTCTTCTTCTTTCACCTCAAGCGCGTGGTCGATTATACGAATAGAGACAAGTACCGGGAAGCCCAAAAGCTTAAAAGCATTAAACTTTCCAAAGCCTCAGTAAATATTACGAGATAAAAAAGCGATTCAGAGTCCAACGGGAAAAGCTTCAAAAATCTAAAGAAGAAAGAAGGGTGGGAAACATCCAATCTTTAAATGCACCACTAGACGTATACTTCCCTTCTCCGCATTTTTTTGCGCCTGTAGGAGGGCCTGCATGTGTAAGATATGCATGTGCCAGCTATCGCATCGCATCGGAAATGTCCCTTTAAACCCCATTTCATTCGGTATTAAAACAGAAATAAAAGTCACAGCGGACGTTATGTGTACATGTAGAGGTACATGTGCAGGCAGATGTACGATATACAACCCCTCCCTGCCCTTCACCGACGGGGTTTTTGGCAGCTACCGGATTGGGGACCGTGGTGGGCTGATAACACTTGAGAAACTACCAGAAGCAGTAGTGCGGTTTAAAAACCCCGTTGATAAAAAAGTCATGATATTATATTATCGGGTGCTACAGGTTTTTGAGTAACACACAGCCTTTTCACGGGAAGCGAAAAAGACTCTTTTCGAAAGGTCATACTGAGCAGAAATGGAAGCTGCGTATCTATATTTGATAGCTTGTATGGAACTATCTGTGTATCTTGAACGAATAAACCGTTGATGTGGGGGTTTGTACCGGTACTTGTGTACAAGTCCACCAGCGGAGCCCTGTGAGACATCGGTTATCAGCGTTATCTCGATTGGTTGTGTCAGTATCATGCAACCACAACTGATATCGGGAAAACCTGTGTTGTATGGTATACAAGCCGGGTTCCTATTTCTGGTTCGAGAAGGTGGCAAGGTTTGAGGGCGATGCCATCTTGCACGAGAAAAGTTAGGGTTCATCGATCGAAAGGAGGAGTTGGAGTATACCTTTGTGTACTTACATCTGTGAAGTCTCGTCGGGGGTGGCCGGTGGGGGATTTGTATTATCGCAGGTTGGGGTTCCACTTAGCTTCGAGCTACTCCCACTTGCCGCTTGTATGCGACTAAACTGCATGTATTATATACATCTTGTTATCCGAGGACGACGTTCGTGGGACTTCAACTCCATAATATTCTGCGGGGCTTGACTCAGGTACTCGGATTTTGATATCACCACTCGAGTTCCGGACACTCCCAACAATTCAATCCTCAGTTACCCCCCGGCCGTGATATAAAAAGATAAAATAACTTGCAGCAATGGCTTCATCCTCCAAAGTCGTCGACGTCCACACCCACGTCTACCCACCGCAGTACGTCTCAATCCTCAAATCCCGCTCAAAAGTCCCCTACGTCCGCGACACAACCCCGGGCCAACCCTCCCGCCTCATCATCCTCCCAGGCGAAGATGACCCCTCAAGCGAAAGTACCGCCAAAGGCCGTCCGATCGGTCCGGAATACTACGACATCAACAAAAAGATCGAGTTCATGAACACCCACGGCATCGATATCTCCGTAATCTCACTGGCGAATCCATGGTTAGACTTCCTGGACCCCTCTGAAGCGAAGGGACTCGCGGAAGATGTGAACGATGCCATCAATTCCATGTGTGAAGCCCACCCGGGCCGACTATTCGCCTTCGGAGCCCTCCCGCTATCCGCTCCATCGAAAGACATAGTCGATGAAATCCACAGACTCCCAACGCTAAAGTACACCAGAGGAATAATCATGGGTACCAGCGGTCTAGGTAACGGCCTCGATGATCCAGAATTAGACCCAGTCTACAAGGCCCTCGAGGAGGAGAACATGACAATATTCCTCCACCCGCACTACGGTCTGCCCAAAGAGGTATTCGGCCCCAGAGCATCGGATTACGGCCATGTGCTACCGTTAGCACTGGGTTTCCCGTTGGAAACAACGATCGCGGTGACGAGAATGATCCTTAGCGGTGTATTCGATCGGTTTCCGAAGTTGAGCGTGCTCCTGGCGCATAGCGGTGGTACGCTGCCGTTCCTCGCTGGTAGATTGGAAAGTTGTATCCTCCATGATGCGCACTACGGCGGACCTACGGCGAAGGCGGAATCCAGAAGAAGCGTATGGGATATCCTCAAGACGAATATTTTGTTGGATGCGGTCGTATATTCGGAACTGGGCGTTAGGGCAGCGGCGACCGCTAGTGGCGCGGATAGAGTCTTGTTCGGTAAGTAGCCTAATTGAAAAAAAAGAACAGAGAAAAAAGGACCCCGGGTGCCTGGATAACGTGGTTTGGAAGAAAAATTATCTAATGCTGCCTAGGAACCGATCACCCATTCTTCCCGCCACTGGAAGCCGCCGAAGGCGAAGAGGAAGAGAAGTGGTTGAGCGTCACCACGAACTACAAGGCTATTGGAGACGCATTCGGTCCTGAGAAAGAACAGGCAGAAGCTGTCCTCGGTGGCAATGCGATTCGACTCCTTAGATTAACAACGGATTAAGCACGTGGGGCACAACCGTTACAGCGGCACGGTTACGGGCCTGGTTTTCTGGAAGGTCCGTCGTATGCTTCGACTAGCTGCAAAACGAGGCGCAGGCTTTTCGTATATACCACCAACGCATTAAGCATTGTTGTAAATACTTCCCGCAGAAAGCTGACTCGTATGATACCCAGGTGCTATGTGTACGAACAATAGTAGGTGCCTGAAAGCCCCATTACTACATAATCACAAAAGAATACCCAAGAGCTCTTCATCTTGACGAAAATTTTGAAACGGAAAAATTTCTGGTCCTAGCTTTGACTTGGCGATATGTAACTAAGCTTAAGCTTGCATGCGTGCTGCGTATCCTCAAGCTAACTTGCCAGAAAAAAAAGTACTTGCGCCTCGCTATTCCCACTGTCTCGGGTAGAAATTAAGAACCATGCGAAAGAAAAGGCACCAAGGGAGCTTTTCAAAACGGACTGTCCCGTCGCAAATCCTTCCAACAAAAACTAGTGGGAAAATTTTCTAAAGTGGATCTGATATCGATTTTAGTGGGAGGGAAGTCGCCTTCGATGGCGTTTCCATCGAGTAATTATTAGCTAAAAGAATGCTTTTACGCGCGTTTAAGTTTTTCCGACGGTCCCCATGTATCGATGTGGGACCCTAATATACTGCCGCACCGGGCGGAGTTCGGAGACGGTTCTTGGGGAGGTCGTTCATGATCACTGATATCAAAATCATCTGATAACTACGGAAGTGCTCATGACTTGGGCCGTATCGGGTTCAGAAAATCGGATTGGATTTTTCGGCATCTCTACGCATGTACGGTTATGCAGCTGGGCATGCACTACCCGGACGCACGTGTGTCCGTATGCATCCAAAAGGCAGGGATTACATCATACCACCAACCGTCTACGGTCAACGTCAACGTTCGGAACCGAACTTTAGATTTTTAAAAAGCTTCCAGAAAATGACTTTTTTGATAAGAAAGAAAGAAAGCGAGTTCCTGTTTCTGATTGAACAGTTTGCTTTTTTAGTTCCCGAGAACCTGTTATGAATTGAATGCACAATGTGTCATGTTTTTTTTTTTTTTTTTTTTTTTTTTTGCGGAAAGTAATCCGGAGGACAATGGGTAATTGTGGGATATATGCAAGATTACATCGAATGTCTCCTAATCGAATATGTCAGGAAGGTGACGGTGGAGCTTCTACCGTGTGAGCTCTGGACGCTATTACATGTTTAATCATATCCAACCCACCGGGACCATTCCAATTTTCATGCTATGGATCCCTCGACGGGAAATAATTTCCTCGAAGTAAAAACGCTGGGGCGCTGACGGCATGTATCCGGCGCATCCATCGAGCAGTCACATCCGGATCCACCCCTAGTTAGCTCCAGCTAGCTAAACAGAACGACTCAGTTGCATTTTGTTTCTCAACCGTGTTGCATTGTCCTTAGAAAATTTTCAGAGTCAGCTTCAGCCTTTTTTTCGAAACCGTCCCCCGGGAAAATCTCTGAAAGTTAGCGTCGGCCTCTGGGAAAGTATTCGAGATGCCATATGCGGATCAAACTGTCATACGGGGAGGCGAAAGTGCTCGGCAAGGTCCCCCGGGACCACCAGACGGTTTCAATTCGAGTAAGTTCCTTAAGTAATCAAATATCGAATCTTCCATGCGGGTGGCGAGCTCTCGAAAAGGCGGTCTGAAACGTAACCACAAATCAAAAAAAAAGTCTTTGACAGAATTATATTATTCGATTTTTATTTCACCATCGCAATTACAAACTAAAATCTCGCGATCTCAGGCACCATTTTTCCCATTTTATAATTTTATTTTCAAATCGTTTAGTGAAAATTTTCACCAAAGCTAGGGCGGCTGGCTTTTTTATGGCGTTGGGGGGAAAAAATTAAAAGAAAAAAAAGTCAGGTGTTAGGGAAAATGTCGCTACCAAAACCCTGGATGAGATCATTTTCATTCCTTTGCGCTGCATAGACCAATCGTTGGCTCCTCGTGCACGATCGTGGCCTCGTTGATGCGATCCGAACCACACCTCACCTTAGCTAAACAAGCGCCCTTTCTCCAACGGATACCCATAGAAAAATCCACTTCGGAGAAGCCCGTCCCCTGATCCTGATTGATAGGAATGCTTGCCAGCCCTATTTTTGATCATTGCCCGAAATCGTGAGCAAAGAAAGGAAAAAAGGGCAAGGGCTTCTTGTTCAGCTTAACATAATCGGGTGACTCGAATGGTCTAGAGCACTCGTTCTTGTCGCAATTGACGGGGTGTGTGGTCGAGAGCCAGCCAATGGGAGGAACGTGCTTGGCTAGCGATCGCGGGCCTTTACGTAAATGCCGTGCGAAGGAACATAAGTTGCGCCAGTTCATGGTCGTACTGGCGTTTCGGTGCGTGCTTGTGCATTCGCTTCGTTAAAAGTCGAGTAACCCATGACTAACCACATGGTCCTTTTGGGTTATTTTGGTTGAAAGGAGTGATCGATCGTTTGTTTTGAACTTGGAGAATTCCGGTGCACTAAGAAGCATCTCCGAGGAAATGATGGTTGATGCCGTGCTTCTTTTTAAATAAACCCCTTTCGCGTTCTGTCCGAAGTTTGGGTTTCAATACAGTAAGCGTATGTGTAAATATATATTGTCAAATATTCGCCGTTAAGTCATGAAATGCTGTAATTGTTTTCTAATTCATATTCGAACAAGTTGGCAAGTTTTTTAGGTTCTAAAAAGAAATCCGGGGAAATCGGGCTTGCAGGGTTGGCGTGCGGGGCGTGCGGTTTGGTTTGATCGATAACTTTTTCCAACGTCTCGAGGGGTTTTGACAGGATATCAAGGAAAATCTGAAGCTAAAAGTTATGTGGTACAACAGCGGAACTTGTATCGAAGGCGAAATCCGTATGGAATGGGAGGTAAACTTTGTCCGGCCGATTGTCACTCACCCTGACTCTGACACATCTTCGCGCACGGCTGTAATCCATCGACGCTTTTATGCACTCTTTACGAAGCATCGTTTTTAGCATAAGTGTGCAAAGTATCTGTGGATCAAAAATCATGTGGTATCATCAGTTGAATGGCGCTTCGAGACGAGCCGATGTCAGCTACATGTGTTTGTGTATACAGCGAAGGGCTCGTTGAAAGCAGCCGATAGTTGACAGGTCGACCGGTCCGAGAACCTATTTCCTTCTGGAATTCGATAAACACCCTTGCGCTGTTTTCTCTTTCTTCCACGATTTTTGCCTATCGTGATTCGATTGCAATATTGATCCGGTGTCCTGGACCCACATTGAAATCAGTGCAAGTGTCTCGCGACGTCTTTTGATACATTCACAAGAACCGAAGCATATGATGTGATAGGACGGTAACGAATTCCTCCAAGGATCATTGCGGAAGGGGAAAAAAAGCTAACCTCTCCAAACTAACCCTTGATTTCCCATTCGTTCTCCTTACATAAAAAACACACATACACACGTCTACAAACTGGCAAAATATGACCTAGTTAGTCGGCGGGTCCTCTTTTTTTTTGCGTTCTGCATACAGCCAATGCAAGTTATCTGAGGCTATTCAATTAAACAGTACAAAAAAATCTGAGTATATCGCTCACGACAAAACACCTGCGTTTTTATTCCATAGATGGAAGGGAGGAGAAAAATGAGGCGTTAGAATTACCCGTATTGTCGAGTTACCTCGTACGGGTAATATTCCGCAATATGATAGAACCAACCCATGGTTAGAACCTCGTATGACGAGGGACAAATCCCATTAACATTAAATGGGTCCGCAAGGCCTCGATGCGGATATGGTGATGGTAACCCAGTTCACCGGCCATCGTGCGAACGGGAGCGAGAAAAAAAAAAAAGCTGAAGAGTTCCCTAAGCTACGCAATGAACGCAAGGCAAGAGCAAGGCAAAAAAGGCTGGAATTGACCAAGCTATGCAATGATGCAGAAGGTCCCGTGTTCCAAGGGATGGGGTGCGGGCGAGTGCAGGGGTCGTGGTTGTTAGTGAAGTGTGTGAGTAAAAAAGGAAAAATTTTTGCCATGTTGTCTTGGGAGAGCTCCAGCAAGTCAGTTCGGAACCACAATCGATGGAGGATGCCATGGGCGGAGGGGTAGTGGTGGGCTGACCCAGCTGTCCCCTGCTGGCCTTCCCTGCTGGCGTGCTGCACCCCGGACGCGAATAAGCTCTTTCAGCGCAGAGCCCTTCCAAGCCAAAAGCTACGATGCTGAAAAAAAAAAGTTATCGGCCGTCCGCAGTTACGGTGCACGTTGCGACAAGACAAAAAAAAAAAAAGAAAAAGGTTTCTCCCAGCAAAGCAAAAAAGCAAAAACTTTAACATACTCACGTAATAGCTGGTGATTGGCTAATGTTCCCGTTGAACTTTCGTCAGATGGGAAGCATGTTTCTTTGGGGCCGGTTGGTATCCGAATCATGGCTAAGTTCGGGCGGGTTTCTTTGAATTTGTTTGGTGGTGTGATATATAAGAAGCCCTCCCGCCGGGAGGTATCACAAGATCTTCTCTTTGGACTCGACCACAGTAACTGACTAAGGTTTTATGAACAATCACCTGTCTTTCGTTTATAATTATATCTGCATCGCATTGCCTTCGAAGCTAGCTAGCATAGATTTCATATCCTTCTAGATCATAGCATCTTCACATCATCAGAACCAATTCCAAACACCTAAGAAACCATACTAGTCGATTCACACTAGACTACACATTAGTTACACAAACATTTCTACAACATCATCAACACGCATTCGAGACCTTTTACATAATCATATATTTTTTCGGGATATCGATATCACACAATGCCATCGCTCATTCGATCATTCCCCGTACCCCATTACGTGCCTTACTCGCACAATGGCATGCCAGGAACGATAGTAGACTTGGACGCAACAAACAACAAGCCCCGAAGCACAAGGTCATCGCGATCGTCGAACCGAGATAGCGCAGACTACTCGATCCGGTCATACAAGTCCTCGAAGTCCTCGAAGTCGTCGCAGGAGAGCATAAGCCCAGTGGCTGGATCTTTACACGTTCAGATCGAATCGCCGCCAATTGTCTGTTACGGACCGGCCAGCGAGTCCAGTGGAGCTTTACTGTCTGGCATGCTGTGGTTGACTGTTGCGCCATGGGAAATTGACCTTGAAAGCCTCAAGATGACCTTCCAATCGACCGTCACAACCAAGAAGCCAATCGTAATTGGCTGCCCGGACTGCACTTCAAAGACAACAGACTTGAACACTTGGGACTTTATCACAAGCACACACCCAGTAACACATGGTCTGCACAGCTACCCATTCAGCTACCTCGTCCCTGGAAACCTTCCAGCTACAACAGACTCCCAATTGGCATCGATTAAATACCACATCACCGCTCGCGGTGTCACAAACCACGGCGAGGTCCTCCAATTCACCCAGGAAATCAAAGTTGCCCGTTCAATCCTTGAAGGCAACGACAGGAACTCCCTAAGAATCTTCCCGCCAACCAACCTCTCCGCCACCTTGACACTCCCCTCGGTCATCCACCGTGGTGGTAACTTCCCCGTCGAAATGCGCCTCGAAGGTATCGTCAACCGCGCCAACATGACCAGATGGAAGCTCCGCAAGGCCACTTGGAGAATCGAAGAAAAATCCAAAATCATCTCCCCAGCATGCAAACTCCACGCCCACAAGATCGGAGGCGAAGGGAAAGGTGTCAAGTACGAAGACATCAAGGTCCTATCGACCGAAGAGTACAAAACAGGTTGGAAATCCGACTTTGACACTTCGGACGGGAAGGTTGAATTTGGTTTCACCGCCGGAATCCCAGCATACATCACATCCACTGATGATGTCGACAATACCATTGGCCTCACGGTCTCCCACAACCTCGTTGTCGAATTGATCGTAGCGGAAGAATACTGTCCCAAGAATAGCAAACTCGTCACCCCCACCGGAAGCGCTAGAGTTCTCAGAATGCAGTTCAATATGAACACCACCGCCCGTGCGGGTATGGGTATCTCTTGGGAAGACGAATGTCCACCACGATATGACGACGTTCCCCAATCCCCACCCACGTACCAAACTTTAGTCGGCGAATCTCAGTCCGTGGAAGATCTTCACAGCATCTAAAGTCGCCAATATTCTCATCTCGAATATCTTCATTTCATTGTATCATATTTACCCACATTTTTACTTAATTGTTTCGGTTTTTTTGTTTTCCTGGCGATCACACTGCTTCTTCTTTCAAAATACCGGCGCAACAATCAGGAAAGGAACAATGGGTTGTTTTCTTATTTCTTTTTTTTTACCAACGACGACCAAAAAAAAGCAGGCCTAACTACTACTCTAATCATTCACCCATGAAGTCGATGATTCATTTTTATTTGTATTTTACCCTTTTGCACCATTTTGGCGTTTCCCTCCCTCTCGGACTGAGATATCGGACTGGAGTTTTCATTATTTTTCATTGTTTTTTCAGTTGCATTCCGAATTGTCATCGGATTGCAGAAAATACCCCCTACATGTCTGTACTTTAGAAGCATGATTACCACTACTACAATCAATACCGATCGAATATCTACAAATCGATCAAGAATTTTTTTTTTTTTAAAACAAAAGACACTTAATCCTTCTCCACAAAAACTAGGAATTCGATATGATGTAAAGATTATGATGTAACCAAGCATAAATCCCTAAGAAAATCCATCGGGTTGGCGAAGGAATGTTGTGGCGTGATCGACGTTGCAAGGACGGGTAGGCGAGAATAAAAAAAAAGAAAAAAGTGAACGGGGTGGCTCGCGATCGTCGCACAACTGTATCGTGTATCTTGAAGCCTTTTTTGCGGGGAGACGAACGGGGTTCCGAAAAGCTGTCTCCCTCCTCATTCCCGGGAGCTCTTCCTTTGTAGTTAATTTTAGGAATGTATTATTGTTTTATGCCCGAGTTATAGGCAGCTGGAAGTGTCAAGTGCTTTATCCGGAGGGTATTTCCGTGATGGTGGTATGTATCATGATAGCGATATGATTTTGGGGATTTTTATGTAGAGGCTGCTTAGGGGATTCGTTACGAGGGGTTGGTCAAGATGGTATTATGGCCTTTCCAGCTGGCCAGCTTTTTGACGTATGACATTATCAAAAGCTATGGTTGAAGTTGGCATACACATATGCTACTCTACTATATCGTCATCGATATCACCACAACATCAAAAATCCAACATCATCGAAGAAATAACGAAGAGTAGCAATGATTATCGCCCGTCTCCGAAGTTCCAAACCAACTAAACTAGGCACAATACCCATGTAACCAAAGCTTACACCCATCGGAGAATTTCTAGGAAATAAACTCGACGAGCCACCAAAAAAAAAAAAAAAAAGAAAGCTTTAGAAAGAAAAAGCAAAAGCTGTACTTGGAATATAAACTCTCTCAACCACACACACGCACACAGAACGATCGAGAAAAACTCTACGGTATTTCCATTCTTGGCGATTTAGAATGAGTACCGGGGGGTGACTAAACCCAGGGCCAGGGGAGGAGGAAGGGGTGTGAAGCTTGTCTTGAAAGTCTTTTTTTTTTTTGAGAAAAAAAACAAAGTTAGGTAATGATGAGCCATCGGAGGCGGCCGATGGGGTTATCGATAGTTTGCGATAGATTAGTGCCGTTGCCGCCGGGTTCCCTCTTCGAGGGTTCCATGGAAAAAAGCACGAGCCCTGTAAGGCGAAACAGATGTAATGTATGATCGAGTTGTGCGCCTGAGACGAGGTGACTCAATCAATCTACTTAATATGACGACCTGCCTGTTCCAGGCTACTTGATTATGAAGATATTGAAACGCCGATGTATGTATGAGATATTAAAACAAAACAAAATAAAATAATATTCACTGCCGTTGTCCCATATTCGAAAAAGCCCTTCCACCCTAGAACGCCGCGCTATAGTGATAAACAAAAGAAGAAGGAGAACATGATAGATAAAGGAGAATTCGAGAATATGATAGATAAAGAGGTAGGAGGAGGAGAGGAAAAAGAGATACCCGGAGAGGGAGTATCGTCGGAAATTGGAGTAGTGGTAACGGATGGCGGCCGGCAAGGCTTTTGGCAGGGGCTTATAGTAGTAGGTTGTAGCGAATCATTAAGCTTTCCCCTTTCCCTTTCCTTCAACTCTCTTGATTAATTTGAGCTCAAGAGGGACGATTTCTTTAATAACGACCTTGCCTCTGCAGACTGGGCACTTTCCGAACTTAGCGGCAGGTTGACCGAATCTCAAAGTCGTTTTGATGCAATCGTTGCAGAATAGATGCCCTAAATCGAAGGTAATATTAGTACCATGGAAGTGTAATTTAAGTAAATAGGAGGGCGGATGGATGGGACATACCGCATGTAGTGGCACTGAGATTCTCGGGGTCATCTAGGCAGATAACACACTTGAAGTCTGCAATCCTTCTGCGTGCATTACCTTCCTCCCGCTGTGTTTTGATCATTTGCTCGTGCATGATCTTCTGGAAATCGTCATCGTCGTCGATGTTGATCATATCAACAACTTCGACGGGCTCGGTTTTCGCCTTTTTAGGGGCCGGTGATGATCCTGAACGCATTTTGGTTTCGGAGTGAGGCCTTTTGGAACTTGTTGGTTGGGTAGGAGGTTGTGATGTTGCAGAAGGCTGCTGTCGGGTTTGTGGGGTGTGCTGGGGAGCAGCAGCAACCCGAGAAGGTGCTGGAAGGGTTGCACCGTTTGTAGTTCGTGATCGGGTGCGGGAGACTGGTGTAGCAATTTGGCGGGCTGGCGCCGGCGCCGGGACTTCGTCATCGTCCTCATCCTCGTCCTCATCTTCATCTCCGTCCCCCCCATCAACCCCAACTTCAACCTCGTCGCCGTCATCAATCTCCTCATCCGTGGCGTCGGAATCGAGGCTTGAGTCCTCCGACGAGAGGTATGCCTCGTTGGTTTGGAGGTACTCCTCCATGCTGTCGTATTCGTGATCGCTGTCGGGATCGGAATCTGTTGCTAGAAAGATTCCTGGTGAGTTGTTTGTTGATGAGGTGGTGTTGGAAGGGGTGGTCCCAAGGGAATTGGTACCTGAAGATGAAGAGGCGGCGGCGCGGCCTCGCAGCTGTCGTTGGGGCTGCGGCTGGGGAGCCGACAGCCGAGATGGCCTCGGCCGAGTTCTCGAAGTCGCGGCCGTCCGCGCCTGGACGGCCGGGGAAGATGCAGTCAAGTCGATGTATTCCATAGCTGAGGCGTTGAATGCGAATCAGGGATGATAACGGTGGCGATGGGAGATGATGTAGTGGTGGTGGTGTCGAGAGAGGATGATGGAGAGATGAGAGGATGTTGTTGTAGGTCAAAGAATAAATAGATGGCGACGATGCTGCATGGCTGAGTAATGCGGCCTGTTGTTTCACGGCATTCAGAAGTTGTTGTCGTTGTTGTGGACCGGAGGGGTTGCCAGTTACCCAGCGTCGTTGCAGTTGTCGTCGTCGCGTGTCGGTTGGTTCCACTGGCAATGGATGGGGATGAGAGTCGGCGTGGTAGCTGGGTGGCAGCCCGAGTCCCTTGCGAGCCAATTACTAACCAGGCCCAGTTCCAACATACAACATTGCAACACATTGCCGAAACCATGGTAATTACGGAATTTAAATCATGTAGCTCCGAATAGACGAATTATAATTAATAATTGACAATGGACTCGGGCCATTTATAATCACTCTGTAACATGTTCACTCGCTTTGGAAAAATAAAAAATAAAAATTACATAGTATCACTGGTAACTCATTTAACATCAAAATTTCCGAACAAAGGCCCGACAGGAACCAAAAATCATTACCCAGAAGCCAGAATATTAGTCATGCAATACGCCTAGGTTACATTTGGGTGATGGCTACACTCTAAAAGACGATAAAGGACCAGGGTAATCGGGTAAGATTAAGTATTTTAAAAATATAATATATGCGCGGTAAGTATCGATAATATCATTCCTTCGAGCCCTCGTCGACAGTGTTCGCCATGACCGAGGTACATATGTGCTTAGGAACGTGTATACGTACGTATAGACTCATATGGCCATGTACGGGCTCGGAGGTGTGGTCTCGCGATGGTGTCGTGGGCTATGTAAATCAGAAATATCGTGTTTGCATTTGCAAAATCGAAGGCGGAAAGATCTAAAGATAGATAAATGTTATAACATTACATACGGAGCTTAGAACACAAAGATCAAAGAAAATGTGATGGGGGTTAAAGTGATTAAGAGTCAAAGGGCGAGTTAAAAGGAAAGGGTAAGTTTGGAAAGAAAATCTTCAGGGGAAAATAATAGGGTGCGATATTGAGACGCATATGTGAGGAGATGCGTGGTACCGGTCATGGTGAGAGGAGGCCTACGCAACCGAAGCGAACCTCGAGTCGACATTTTAATAGGCTTCACTTTATACGGGTAGTTTCTAATGCATCGAGAATTTTCCTAGCCCATACCAACATCCATGCTTTCCCAGAAGCCCCAGTTTCCAAATGAGCGGCGTTAAAATGCGACATTGTGATGCATATGCCGCATTGAAAGATGCACGGACACGATGTCACTACTAGAGGCAGCTGCAGGGATAGCTCGCTCGATTCTCGTAGACATATTTTTTGTCTCCGACAAAACCCTTGCAGGTACATGATGAGGTTTCGGCAGCAGGGCCTACGGCCTGGAATTGGAGTTTTCCAACCACTCGGAAAACTTTCGGCTTGTCGCATTCGATCACAAATTAATGAAGACAGCGGTTCCCCAGCGGTCTAGGTTTACGTTGCAGCGTTGGAGGATATTGCAAAAATGCGGTTCCTGTGGCTGCCGTTTCAAACATCTAGACTGGGAGAGCCCAGCTGCAGATTCTCTCACAGCCAGGACCTAGCTTTGAATCCCAGGGCCTGAGACTCATATGAGCTCATACGCATGTGCCACTTCCCTATATATTATTTGCTGTTGCAGTGGCGGCGGGCGATTTTTGTGGTTGGGGATGAAGAAAAATTTCCAGCAAGAGACCAAGACGCAAAGGCCAAACCAGGTGTCAGCAAGGTCCGAAGCTCCGAACCGCCGAACGTACATAAGCTTTGTGACAGCTGCAGGGGTTGTTTCGCTTGGAGTTGTCCAAAACAAGCCTCGTGATGAAGTTTTTGGCTAGAAAGTTACCTAATCGAGGAGACTGCCCAGAATATTACTATAAAAGGCATTATTACTTCCGTTTTTGGAGAACGATACGAGAGTTTCTGAGCGAGCTTTGCTGGGTATGGAGAGGTTTTATTCCAACACAAAATGTTGCAACATTGTCGAGCTGGTCCGCTCAAACTCATGAAGTAGGACTGCAGAGTAAAAGTACCAAAATCATGATCATCCCCGGCCTCCAAGCCAATAACTCGTACAAAAAACGTTGATTGGATGCCATATACCCGCAGCTGTGCTTTAGCAGTTTTTAGTGGCGAAATGCGTAGTCAGCAGCTGTTCTTCACCCCATTAATGCATTCCTAAGAATTCTAGAAAGATGCGCTCCTCAACAGACGAGGGTATAGTGAGCGTTTTAGGATGGGCGGTAGCTGGTAGGATTCAGAAAAATCCCATAGCTGGCTATTCTAGAAACTCCAAAGCAAAGTACGGCCATTAGTGGTATTCCCTTATGCTCGAAAATTTTATCTCATCTGTTTCGAAACATCCCGTTCCAGGGTAGGTTGTGCAACCCTGGGTGGGCTACGAGACAAGTTCCAGGGTTGAAAATGCGGTTTGCCCTCATGAGACTGAGGTCTCGAACAGATCTAGACGCAAACACCGAATTTTCCCAGTTAAAAGTTGTCACAGGCGCCCGGGGGAGGCTCTTCGCATTGTCCGTCTTATCAAAGCTAGGATTCATGTGCGCGACGGGTGAAACCGCCCTGCCGGACGGACAGACAGCAAAGCAAGCTCAAAAACTCCGACACATCGCGGCATATCAGATTGAAACAACGTCAGGCTGAGAAATATGCACACTAATCAACGAACTACCAGTTCAAGCAGTCGCTTGTTCCATGGATTTGACTAGTCCACTTACATTTACACAACGCTAGACAGAAGGAGGAAAGACACAAGTTTTGTGAGGCTCATGCGGCATATCGTGGGCTTCAATGATGGCGAAGCTCGCCAATTGTGCACATGTAACCGATAATATAAATTGGACCATGATGCTCCCCTCAATACGATCTTTTTATCCAGTATCAATCAACATCACTCATCGACTTAGTATCTTAAATCAAAACTTCTTATCAGCTTTTCATCAATTTCTCATATTATTAGCTTAACTCAAAGCCTTCCAACTATATTCATTATCTTACTCTTTTATAAATTTAAACACCAGAAATCTTCCAATCATCAAAATGAAGGGCTCTTTTCATCGCTTTCTTGGCTGCTTCAGTCTCTGCCGCTCCTCTGGTACGATCTTAAGTCTGGCGGGCATACCTTCTCGAGTCTGATAACTAACGGGAATCATGTTTAGGCCAGTGGAAAGCAATGCGGTGGCTTCACTAAGCTTGGTGAGAAGCTCGAGTGTCCGGCGGGTGAAGTCTGCGTAGAGAATCGAATGTGCCCAGACTGCCCTGGAACCTGCGCCCCGGCACCGGTATGTCGCCCACTGTTCTTCCTTTTAATATCGACTTTTTGGAAACATGGTGTTTTAACGAATTTGCTTTCTAGATTGCCGCTCGAGGTGTGATCCAGTGCGGCGGATTCACACGACCTGGCGAACAGGTTGAGTGCCCAGCTGGCCAAACCTGCAAAATGGACCCAATCTGCCCCGATTGCCCCGGAACATGCGTTCCTGCAGCTGCCGTATGTTATCCAGAATTCTCCTTTCGATGTCGATTCCATCACCTAACAGGTTCGCTTTCTAGAAACGAAATTTGAAACAGTGCGGCGGATTCACACGCCCCGGTGAGGAGCTCAAGTGCTCGGCCGGCGAGGTCTGCAAAATGGACCCAATCTGCCCTGATTGCCCCGGAACATGTGTTCCTGCGCCTACCGTATGTTACCCAGCATTTCCTTTTCGATATTGATTTCATCCCCTAACAGGTTCGCTTTCTAGAAACGAGATGTCAAACAGTGCGGCGGATTCACACGCCCCGGTGAGGAGCTTAAGTGCTCGACTGGCGAAATCTGCAAATTGGACTCGACCTGCCCTGATTGCCCAGGAACCTGCGCTCCTGCACCTGCTGTATGTAACCCGGAATTTTCCATCTCAATATCGATCTAACAGACCCGCTCTCTAGAAACGAAGCGTGATCCCGTGCGGTGGCTTCAAACGACCTGGCGAGCAGGTTGAGTGCCCAGCCGGCTCAACCTGCAAAACGGACCCAACCTGCCCTGATTGCCCCGGAACATGCACCGTATGTTATTCAGACTTTTCCTTTTCGATATCGACCTCTCTTGAAAACAGTATCTTCTAACAAATCTATTCTCTAGAAAATTGCTCTCAAGACCCGAGCCCCAAAGCAGTGTGGCGGATTCACCAAGCCCGGCGAGCAGGTCAAATGCGCAGCGGATGAGCTCTGCGTAGCAAGCCCAGTTTGCCCCGATTGCTCCGGTACTTGCACACCCAAGGATCAGGTCCCAGAGGGTGCCTCCGTTTGGGCCTAAACAATAAACAGTCCTGGAGACTTTAGCATTTGGATTGGCGTTATATATTAGAGACGGATCTTAGACAGATTGAAGTCATGGCGCAAGCAACTGCATGTACGGAGTATATAGATTAGATTGTTCTGCTTTTTTTGAGTGTGTTTCCGCGAATCAACTGTTTTTTGTTTTGTTCCCTTTAACAATATTTTATTATACCGTAGATTAATACCTGGTCTCAAGGGCCTATGAGAACGAGGGGGCTTTCGTCAGATCCCAGATCTATAGATCTAGATCTAGATATTGATCTAGTGTAACGGGTGTCTCCAGGCTTGAGAGTCAATAGAGACCGGTATGATATGACGTAGGATTGGGCGCATTGCGTTGCAGTGGTGCAAGCTAATTGGCGGGGCTCGTCAGTGTGCTGTGTAACGGGCTAAGCGGGCCTGCAGGGCTCCCATTTGGGCTGGTCCAGCGACAGATCTTCTCAACTAGCCTAACTGAAAATTTATCCATGCTTCTGGACCTTCCTTCCCTCAATCATCTGGACTTTTACCTCTTCATCAACCATCACCGTACTTACCTATTCACCTACCCACCGGCCTACAGAGCCTCGTTCATGATGTTCGCTTTATCATGATCCTACACAATCAATCAATCTTACCATCAACAATATTTCATACAGGCCGGTGATATGAACCGTATACTGCGATTCACGCGAGTCGCACCCCGCCAGCCCACCTTCTCGCTTCTCCTCCCTCGGCCACATATTGCTCGACAGCAGCCTCTACGCACAAGATGGCTGGCCACGGAGGCAATCCACGCAAATCTAGGCCAGCAGCCTGTTACTTCTTCTTCTATCCAAGATGAGCGTTTGGCTGTGGCAGCGAATGCTCCGATCTCCGCTCTACCTACGTCGGTATCGCCACCAACATCGGATTCCACTGAAAGTGCAACTGTAGACACGGCACTGGCCTCTTCCATAAACCCAATCGATTTGGATCAGCCTCAAGCACGTATGTTTATAATTTCGACCATACGTCGGAGTTTTGATCCGCTAACACCCTCTGGATATAGGTTTCAATGAAATCCAAGTTCAACATATCAGCGATAAGTTGCACCGACAAATATTCGGAACCGATACTCCAAAACCGGTCGATGAACGGCTAGTCGACCTAGCAAAACTGCATCTCGACAAGCACGACCTTCTCGGGAAACAGTCGGCACCTACCAAACCCATCGGTTTTGATATGCCGCCGCTGGTTGGAAAATCTCTTGACGAACATTTCTACAGACTAGGCTCTTATACTGGGGAGCCGTGGTTAGGTTATGCCAAGGATTTTTCACAGGGGTCTATCCCACGTCCTCCTTCCCGCTGGCACGTTGATACGAGTGGGTGGACGAAATATGGACGGGATGGCAGTGTTATAGCTACCAACTGCGACCCCCCTCAAGATGAAATGCTAGTTTTTGATGTCGAGGTTCTCTACAAAATCAGCCCGTACGCCGTAATGGCCTGTGCGGCGAGCCCGACGGCTTGGTATAGTTGGTTATCCCCATGGGCGTTGGGAGAGACGGCAGACGACAAACAGTTGATTCCCCTCGGGGATCCATTGAGGAAACGGATAGTTGTTGGTCACAATATCAGCTACGATCGTGCAAGGATCGCAGAAGAATATAGCCTTGAACAAAGCGGCACATTCTTCCTCGATACAATGTCGCTCCACGCTGCCGTCAACGGTATGTGCTCTCGTCAGCGTCCTACATGGATGAAGCATCGTAAAAACAAGGAACTCAGGGAGAAACTCTCAGAAGGTCCAGATCCGGAACTCGCAAACATGATCGAACAGGCCGCACAAGAACTCGAGCCCGAAATCTGGGTGGATCATAGCTCGATAAACTCGTTGAAGGACGTTGCATTGTTTCATTGCAACATCGCAGTTTCGAAGGAGACTCGTGATATGATGGGGGAGATGAAGAGTGTGGAGGACTTGAAACCCAAGTTGCAGGAATGTCTCGCATACTGCGCTTACGACGTCAAGGTCACACATGATGTCTATAAAAAGGTTCTACCGCGGTTTCTCGATACATGTCCTCACCCCGTCAGCTTCTCGGCTCTCAGGCATATGGGCTCCTTACTGTTACCTGTCAACCGATCGTGGTCGAACTATGTCGCGAATTCCGAGGCAACATATAGCGGACTGGTCACTAAAGTCAAGGATCACCTTGAGTCTCTAACGGAACAGGCGGCATCACTTAGCTTTGGTATGATGGGCAAAGAGGAACGAACTGCCTTAGAGGACAGTATCAAAGACCTTGGTACGAAATTGGTCGAGGCTAATACTGTTTATGACGAAATCGCGGCCGAGGAGAAAATTGTACAAGGGAAACTCAAGAAACAGCGGGGCACCAAGGCGGCGAAAGCTCAAGCGGAGGTAGAAGTGGAAGTTGAACCTGAAGTGAAGAAAAAGAGGGGAAGACCCTCGAAGAAGGCGGTGAAGGATGAAAGTGATGCGAAACCCAGGAAGAAAGCGGCAAAGCGGAATGATGCGGCGGAAGAGACAGGAACTCTGAACATATTGGAGGAGAAGAAACTCGAGGTGGACGACGGGCGCAAAGCGATAGTAGAGGAGATTAAGGCCCACCAAAAACGACTGGACGACGATAAAGCGCTCGCGGATGAAAATATCAAAAATATCGAACGGAATCCATGGTCCAAGGAAAACGCCTGGCTCAGTCAGTTAGACTGGACTGGCAGGGAGGTTCGATACAGGAAACAAAAGAAGCCTACCGACCCCCTGGTTCCCTACGCGAAACAAAAACTACTTGGCTATCCGAACTGGTATAAAGATCTTTTCAAGGCTTCCCCTGACATGAACATATCAGTCCGGACTCGGGTCTCAGCATTGATGTTGCGGCTCCAGTGGGAAGGTTACCCCTTGGTTTGGACGAATAAATATGGGTGGACTTTCCGGGTGCCTAATTCCGATATGGAAAAGTATGCACAGACGCCACTGGTTCAGTGTGATGTATTGGATTTGATCAACGAACCGAACCCGCACGTTGCTACCGATAGAGAAGCCGTGTACTACAAGCTACCTCATAACGGGGGGAAAGATGCACGATGTGTCAATCCGCTCGCGAAGAGTTATCAACGGTACTTCGAGGATGGAGTTTTGACCTCAGAGTTCCCTCAAGCTAAAGAAGCTCTCGACATGAACGCTGCATGCTCGTACTGGATCAGTGCTCGCGAAAGAATCAAGTCTCAGTTCGTCGTTTGGGAGAATAAGGATCTTGGTAGAGAGATGGGCTTCGATTCTCCGGAGGCTCCGCGAACTAGTCTGGTGGCACACGCGGTGAATCTCTCAGCAGATCCAGCTAGCGAGCAAAACAACGATAAGGACCTCGGATTGATACTACCCCAGATCGTTACAATGGGAACTATTACGAGGAGAGCTATCGAAAACACCTGGTTAACCGCAAGTAATGCAAAGAAGAACAGAGTTGGCTCTGAGCTCAAGGCAATGATTCAAGCACCTCCAGGCTATTGCTTTGTTGGTGCTGACGTTGAGTAAGTCTAATTAACTTGGTCCATGCTTGATGACAGATGCTAATGTATTATAATAGCTCGGAAGAACTTTGGATTGCGAGTTTGATCGGTGACGCTGAATTCAAAATGCACGGAGGCAATGCAATTGGTTTCATGACCCTCGAAGGCTCAAAGGCTGCTGGAACGGATATGCACTCCCGAACAGCGTCTGTCTTGGGTATTTCGAGAAACAACGCCAAGGTGTTCAACTACGGAAGAATCTACGGTGCTGGTCTAAAATTTGCGGCTAGTCTCCTTCGACAGTTCAATCCGAACGTAAACGAATCGCAAGCCAATGATATTGCGGGAAATCTTTACGTTGTTACGAAAGGAATTAAGACGACGAGAAAAGTGCTCTCTGACAAGCCCTTTTGGCGTGGAGGCACCGAAAGCTTTGTTTTCAACAAATTGGAGGAATTCGCGGAACAAGAACTCCCCAAAACCCCGGTACTTGGGGCTGGAATAACAGAGGCTTTGCAAAAGAATCACATCGGAAAGGGCGCCTTCTTGACTTCGCGAATCAACTGGGCAATTCAGAGCTCCGGCGTCGACTACCTTCACCTTCTCATTGTTTCCATGGACTACCTTATCCAGCAGTATAAACTCAAGGCTCGACTTATGATAACGGTCCACGACGAAATTCGGTATATCGTCCAGTTAGAAGATCGGTATAAAGTCGCCATGGCCTTGCAAATCGCCAATATTTGGACTCGGTCTATGTTCTCCCAGCAAATGGGAATAAACGACCTACCGCAGTCATGTGCATTCTTCTCTGCGGTCGATATCGACCATGTTTTGCGGAAAGAAGTGGATTTGGATTGCATAACACCCTCGAACCCCGATGCGATCCCACCAGGCGAGTCTGTCGATATAGAGGGTCTTATCGCGAAGCCGGAGGCCCGGCTGCCATTGGAGGATGAGACCATATCATCCAAGAAGCTTGAGGCCATTCAATACAAGCCTCGTGTACCGGTTTTGGAGCAACTTGCAAAGCAATCCCAATCCAATATCTACCAGATGAAAGCCCAGATCACCAAAGATGAGAAAGATTTGGCGAAAGTCATAAAAGAGCTGAAGACAGAGGCGCCTGAGTTGGTTCGAGAGACCTTTACGAGGGGGAAAGGGACAGTGTACGATCCTTATGCCTGGAGCGACGAAGGTACCGATCCATGGACTCACATTAATATGCAGGGAGTTCCCGTAAAAAATAGCCTCCAGCAGGAAGACTACGGGTGGAATATCCCTGATATGCCACAGTCACAGTCTAAGTCAAGCTCGAAGCCGCGTAAGCGAAAGTTGGTTGCGCAGGCGTAGGTTTTATATCTTTTGATATATTTCGATTCTTCTTGTACATTTTTTTTTATGTTCTAGATGTTTTTGCAAGAAGGTGCGCGTACATATTCTCCCCTTCCCACGACTCCCCTATTATCTCCCTGTCCTCCTTCCTTCTTTTTTCTCTTTTTTTCTTCTGCTTTTTTCTTTTGGGTGATACTTTTTATACGGGGCGGTGTATTTGGAGCTGCATTTGCAACTGGGGTTTGAAAAGTTTGGGGAGACTTTGAATGCATTTGAAGGTGTTTTGTGGTGTTTTAGCCTTCTTCTTTTGAGCCTCGATTACCTGATATCATAATGGTACAGGAATCCTAAGGCCTACGGCTACTAGTATATATAGTACAAAATTTAATAAGAGTTAAATATGATCATTGAATCGACTGCAATCTATAAATTCCGCTGCAGTTCTCGCAATGCTTTGAAGCAAGGACCGTATCGCTATACTTGTGGCAAAAATCAAGGTAAATGATATGAAAACATAGTCGTGAAATTGCATTACACATATGCCGCCCAACCTATTCCAATAGTTAGCAAAACAATTCAAAACCGGACTACCGCAAAGTAGAATAGGGAGAAAAACTTACCTCCGTACAAAACCGCCAAATTCCTGACATCACCGGCCTCGGTGATCAGCTCGTTCACCGTTGCCTGCACACTCAGGGTTTTACTTAACTTCTTCATGACCACGGTTAACGCTCTGTCCGCCTCACTGGCGTTCGTCGTCTCCCCGGTCTTTTTTGCGCCTGCATCGTTATTATTCTGCACGCTCAGCTCCTCCTGCATTTTCTTCGCCCTGATCGGGGAGATTGTCCACGAGTACAGTGGATCGTAACGGAGGACGTCTAGGATTGTCATCACGCTGTATGCTTCGTCACGTAATACGGATAATGTGAATTCGCAACAACGTTGGAAGACGCCTTCGGTTTTGGTTACGCCCATGCCGTCTACTATGTCCCTTGTCAATCTGAAGGGGACGACTTCGGGAACGGGGAGTACGCGGCCTTGTTCGAATGCTACGCCTAGATCTATGTGTACTACTTCTCCGCTTCGTTCGTCCAGGAGGATGTTATGGCCGTGACGGTCGCCGAGGCCTAAGATGTGGCCTAGGATTGAGATTGCGGCTGTGCTTCTTGTGTAGGCGAGGCGCTTGCTGAACCATTCGTCCGGTCCGATGAATTTGTGGAAGAAGAAGAATCGCATGACCGGTTGGTAGTATTTCATTACTTGTTCGAAGACTTTGACCCTTATTTCGCGGGATTTGTCTTGTGCTTTTTGGATTTCGTTCCTGCATTGGGCTGCTCGCCAGTCCTTTGGTCGGTAGCGTTCGTGTGCGGGGAGGAGGTATTCGTGCAATGGGACGGTGTGGAGGACGAATTCTATGATGCCGCTTGTGGTGGAGAGTGGGACGACTTTGTAGGTTCTGATGCCGAGGTTTCTTTGGCGGGTTATTCTACTCTTTTGGAGTAATTCGCTGACTTGTTCGAAGACTTGTTCCATGATTGCGTCTTGACGGAGGTCGTCGTTACCGCCTTTTACGAGGAGTTTGTAGCGTTGACCGTTTGAGGCTCTGCAGGCTAGGATTTTGGGCATGCTGATGCCGGATGCGATGCCGATGTCTGGTTCGAACATTTTCATGAATGGGGTTTTGGCGTAGGAACAGTCCGCGCGGACATCCACGCGCATTGTCGGGGGAGCTATTTTGCATTTTGGGATGTCTTGGTCGAAGAGTTTCCAGTGGCGGGGGAAGAGGCGTTTGAATGATACGTTGTTGGTTTTCTTTTCTACTTTTTCTTGGGCGAGGTTCATGAAGTGGTGGGTTGCTAGGGTTATGTTGTGGGTTAGGATGCTTGAGGCGCCGTCTTCGGAGAGCATGCGGAGGAGGCGTTTTGCTGCTGCTTGTCGACCTGCTGCTGAGGGGTCTTTGTTGTCTCGTCGGATTGCTTGTCGGTCTAGAGCGAGGATCTGGTACATGCCGTGGTACGGGTGGTCCCTGCAGATGCGGAAGATGAGTTTGAAGAGGAGGGTTTGGAAGGTATCTTCGTCGTTGAGGAGGCGGGAGGAGAGTTGGTTCATCATTGGGATGAATTTTCGGGATGCCACGTCTGCCAGTGGAGCTGCTGATGCTGCTGCATTTGCGCCTTCGTTTGAAGAGTGCTCGAGCCAGAGGGAGCAGAAACGGGTGGCGTCGCTGTCGTAGTCGTCGCAGGTTATTAGGCATTTGAGGTAGTGCTCCAGACTCTTCTCGAGGAAGAGTTGACGGTTGTTGTATAGACGTTCGTATTCTTCCCTGTCAATTGTGAGGAGGACTTTTGCCTTTTGACGGTAGTTTCGGTAACTATCTTGTTTCGAACCTGCGGCGGCGCGGACTAGACGTTCGAGTTCTAGGTATTCTTCCTCCTTTTGTTTCATGAGCTTTTCGGCTCGTTGGAAGTCCTCGAGGTTTCCTTGGTCTTGTAGTTGGGAATTGCAGAACATGGCGAATTGGTGGTAGACTTTACCGTCTGCTGGGGTAACCAGGCCCTTCTCTAGTTCGTTGACGGCTCTGGAAAAGTACTCTTCCATGACGAAGTCCGGTTTCTTAAGACGGGCTTCGGCGGTCCATGTTGCTGTCTTTGCTAGAAGTTCGGGACGACCGATTGGGATGGATTGTTTGAGGTAGTTGCTATCATGGCTTGACATTTCGAGCAGTGGTTGTAGCATACCGATGGCTGGTAATGTCTCCCCTTGATCCCATAGGACACTGGCGGCTTCCAGTGTTGCCGCAGCTTCTATTTCGACTCCGATATCTCTACAAGGTCCGATCATCTCACTTAGGGAAACCGATGTGGTCAATGATTTTTGCAGGATACTATGGCTGCGTGAGATTTGACACATCTTGATCAGCGTTTTGGCTTCTAGCAGTCGGGCGGACTGGATTTCGACTCGAGCGTTCGCTCTGAGATGGGCTCGTTTGACCATGGACCGGCAGATTGCCATTCTAGCGGAGTATATATCATCGACGTCGTGGAAGCTTTTGGAAGTTCATTAGTAAGTAGGTCCTTAAAAGCAAAGATAGTTGTGGAGCATACCTTCCAGTTTCCATCCATTTATCGCGGGAGTATAGATTGTCGTATATTCTCCGCAAAGAGGTACCATCTTCTGCGCTTAGGACCTCTTCGATTTCCCATAGCATTGCTAGCGTCCGCATGCTGGCCGAAAGCCCTAGGCTCGTCTTCTCGGGTGATAGAACCTGCTGTAGACATGCCAGGTACGGCTCGTTGAGGTATGTTGCAACAGACTTCATTTCCGTCTTGATATTTATAGATTGTAGAGCTTTGTATATCCCACTGGAATTGGAGGTATAACTGTCAGGGCAGGGAAGATCCCACTGCTCGAGTTTCCATGCAGTTTGGAAAGTGTTATCCTCGTGCCCTCCGCCTCCGCCCCCTCCGGCTTCACCTTGTGATTGTAAAGTGCTGAATGATAAAGCGTTTAGGCCAATTGCGCTTAAAGCGTTTACGGTACCGATACCCGTTTCTGCGTCAAAAATTGGGTTCCCTGGAGGGAGATGCAACATATGGTTTTCCAACCGGGCGCCCTGGAAAGATAGACTCTTCCACCCATCATTCTCGAATGCGAATCTTTGCATGACGGATTTCAAGGTTTGAGTCTTTTGGACGCCATAGTACGAATCGGGTTCTCCGGTGTTCTGGTAAATTTTGAGGAGTAGGTCGGTATCTTCAAAAGGCTTTCCGGTATGGGAGACGTGAAGTTCGACAAACATTAAAGCGACTTTGAAGAGATTACAGGTTGCCGCTGCTCGGGCGACATTTCGATAGTCTAGTTCGATCCAGTCATCTCGCTCTGATGGTGTAGCTTCGTCGGGTACTCTTTGTGTCCGTAAGTATAGGACTCCTTCCAGCAGGATTGAGATGTATGGGACTACATCTGGAGAACAATTCGAAAAGCAGTCGGCGAATAGGTTTGAAACCTGCATCCTCACTTGTTGTTGATCGCTTAAGATTTGCTCTAAAAGCACGATGTGAAGTAGGTAAGGCAGGGCCTTTTCTGAGAAATCGTCTACGGCCGATAATAGCGGTCGTAGGTTGCCAGAGATACTATCATCACGGATATTGCTGGATAGCCATATGGCTACTTGCTTGACCCATGTTTTGAACTCCGGTAAATCAGCTCGTTTCGAAACTCTCAATGACTCTGGTAGTCTCGTTGGCCCATCAGGAAGTGAGTATAATGGCGGCTGCATTGTCATCCATTTCATGGCAGTAATGACTTGGCCGGAAACATATTTTTCAACGATGCTATCGTTGCCATCTCCTGAGGCCGCATCGCGGAATACAATGTTGCGAATGGTCGACTCTGCTACTCCAACTTCATCCTTCGCTACGCTAGTTAGGTAGGTCTCGACAAGTCTCAGCAAAGATATTTTGGACGCCGTCCCTTCGGGTAGAGCCTGAGAATCCTTAATCAACAGGTCTTTCACCCTACTTTCTTGCATCCATTCGTCAAGAACTATCCCACTAGCCGCAAAAGAGCGGCCAAATACTCGGGCTGACCACAGCAGAAATTCGTCACTCGTTGGGAAACTGCGGCAGATTCGGAAAAGGATTCTACCAATGTTGAGGGCCTCCTTATCCGTTTGAACCCACTTTTGGGCAGCGAGCAGTGATCGGTGGAAGTTAGCTCCGAGGATAGCATAAGCCGTGCGCTTTGTCGCCTCGTTCAATAGTTTCTCGGAATTGGTGTTTTCGTCACGCAGCAGACTTCTGAGAAGGATATTATCTGAACCAGGGTTCTGGCTGTCGATGATCGCGCTTGAGATGGATTGGAATGTGGATTGTTGGTTTTCATTGATGGTTGATGATTTATAGGTCTGTAAGTACTCTGCGAGCCATCTTCGAAATGCGACCGCTCCCTCCCTGCAATCCAACATTTGCGCTTGTTGGGCTGGAGTAGAGACCTCGGCGTCAATGAAAGCATTCATCGAGGCTAGAATGGTGAGACTGGAGGATAATACGAAGTTTGGGAATTTGATAAGGTGGTCTTGCCCAGAGGTGAATAGATATTGGAGGACACCGATTGTATCTCTGGTACAGACTGGATCCGTAAGGTAGGGTATGAGACCATGGATAGCGAGCTCCAGTGGATAGCCTTCGACTGCTACTCTTCCCGCAAGTGATATAACGAACCGAATTGTGCGGATAACGACGCAACTTTGCATGCTCCCTAGTGCCTCTTGGATCATTTCCAGTTGCCGTCTCACAACGAACGTGTAAAGCGGGGCATCCCACATCGTGTCGATATTTCCAAGGTTCACCTTGCTACATATGTAATTGACCGAGGTAACGATAACCCTTGGTTTGAACGCTGGCTTGGTAACTTGTCCAAGCTTTGTAGTCGAGTGGTTGATCGTAAGAATGGATTTCATTACCTCCCATGCACCGCTTAATGATCCGTTCCGGGCAAGATGGTGCTCTCTGCCGCCATCCTCTTGACTTGTTTGCGTCGACTTTTCAGCATCGTCATCCTCTGTGTAGATTTCGAAGAACGTTGATAAGATCAATGCCAATTTCTCACTCATTAGTTCGCTGTAGGGTCCATCTCCAAGGCGCTTTCGAATTCTTCCGTCCGCGGTACCTTTTCCGGTTCTCTGGTTGTTGTCTTTACCAGAACTTGACGCCCATGCGGTGCTGTATGCTATGATTTTATGGAAGCTCTTTCGGATCAACAACTCGTATGGGACCTGAAGAGTTTCCGCAACTTCATTCGCGTCATCGTCTCGACTAAACATGAGAAGCTGGGCAACAAGCTCCTCTTCCGCATCCGCATAGAGCTCTGCAAGACTTCTGTACCCAAATATCGAATATGGAAACTCGTCATTGAGTTTTGCATCTTCTTGTAAGAAGAGGTGGATGAGATGCGATTTAAAGAGCCCGAAGACTTCTCTAGGGTCGCCGTTCTTGAGAGCTTTCGCCACACTCAATATCGCACGAGTCGCATATGGTTTCGAGCGCGGGACCTTCCATGCGGTTTCAAAAATATGAAATACTGCGTTTTTCATAACGTGAAACGACGCGGATACCAATTTCGACAGACTGTGTACTCTCATCGCAAGCCCTTCTAGATTGTCGATATCCGCTTCGAGGTATTTCGTCACATCGTCGTAAACGCGGGCATGGACCTCGATGGAATAGAGGGAGAATAGAGTCGGGAGATATTCCGCCATCAAGTATCGCACCCGTATATCCTCATCTTGTAGGAGTCTCAAGAAGTTCGTCCTCAGAGATTTCGACCCAGGCCTTTGTCCGTACGCCATGTTGACAGAGAGCATATCTCTCAGCAGTTTTGCAATCGCCATACGTATTTTGTAGGACAAGGCCCTCTTGTCCAGTGCGGCTAAGATTAGCCAGTTATATATTGCTTCGCAGTGGCTGTATAAACCGTCATCATTGGTCTGTGGCGCCCACAGCTTAATGAGGTTTGTTACCATCTCAATGCAAATCATCGTTCCGACCTCGCATCTTTCGTAGTCATACTCGGAAAGCAAGTTCTCGCCGACCGCTTGAACCAAATCACCAAACTCACTCCTTGAGAGGCTTGAGTCTAGACCCAAGAACTCGTCTAGTATTGGTCTTGAAAAAACTAGCTGGATTGGAGACAGGCCTTTCAAGAAAGTGGCAAATTTCTTAAATGCTTTGCCAGAGTCCTTTTCATGAGAGGCCAATGTATGAAACTGGAGAGCTTCGTATATAGTCATATTCGCGGTATCCGGAGAGCATATCGCTTCGTGCAATTCCCTAGGCATTTTGTTGAAGGCTTGCTGTTCAGCAGTGAGACCATCTCCAAAGATGTCGTCCATCTCCGCGTCGTCACCCTCATTGTCGTCTCTTGAGCCGAGTTTAGCAAGTTGCAATTTTGACGACACAACGATGTTGAGCGTTGCGAGAAATTGAGTTATGGTATTGTCTTCAGCCAGCTTCCATTGGTAAATTTCCGCCCCTTTCGTATGACCAGTCAATTGCGGCAAGAATTTATTAATTCTTGACATAGTGCCGCTAATTATGTCCATATCCACTTCCCTTTGACTAAAATAATCTTCAAAAGTAGATCGCACCCGAGTTAGCTTCTTGAAAAATGATTCTATAGACTTCGTTTCGGGTTGGTTGAGAAAGGAGCCAAATATCGAGATCACGGCAAGGAAATCGGTCACGCCCTCTGCGCCACCCCGACTTATGGGCTTTGTGGCCTCCTTGTTTTGTATGACGGGCCATTTCTCATAAAATTCGTCAAGCTGTTGATTCGAGAATTCAATCATTTGGGTTTCGGCTTCCATAGACCTCTTTGTGACGGCGGGTTTGGTCCAGTACTTGCGAGCCGAAGAGCTCTGCAGCTTTGGGGTGCCCTCCGAACCCACATTCCCAAGGAGTAGGAAGGAGAGAGGGTTTAGAGAAGCAGTGCTCCTTTGTATGGCTTGTCCGATAGTTCCGCTCGCAACGTCTGGATATGTGGCGTAAGGGTAGTATTCCTGCCCACAACAAAGTGACACGATTGAGCTGACTTCAAGGGCCGATGCCTTGTTTTCGGCATCTCCCCACGATGACCCTGTTTAGAAGATATCATATTCAGCGAAATTGCTAGTCAAACAAAGGGGGCGTATAACATACCAGGTCGCCACTTCATCAAAAACCATTGAAAGAGCCTCGTCTCAAGGTGGACTTTCGAAATCGCTGGATTTTCTCTCCGACGGCGAACGATTTCATGCCAGAACGCAACAGTAGAGTCCGCGACAAGTGCAGGGCCCTGAGCTTCGACTTTGGACACAAGGTCATCGATCGAATCCCTAACTTCCGTAAAGGACAATATATTCTCTGCAAGCATAATACGAAGTAAATGGCATGCCGAGCGGCAGGCTGAGGGTGAAGTTATATTCCTCATTGCAGTTTTCCATAATTCTAAATTGTTTAGTGACTTGACGAGTTCTTTAGAATTGGGGTTCGAGTATATCCTGCAATAGCTCATTAGCAAATCTAGGAGGGACGGGTTCAAATGTATTAATAAATGTGTGCACATACACTGATAGGACAAGCATTGCCCATGATGCATATACGGTGTCCTCATGCGAGCACAGCTGTGCAATCGTTTCAAGTCCTCTTTCCGCTGTTGCGAGGTCAGGAATCCACTTATCGAAGTAGAAGCTGAGGACTTGCATAGCCAGAATTTTTTGGGCTTCGTCCGGGGATCTCAGGCTGCTAATTATATCATCTAATTGGGAGCCAAGCTTTAGACGTTTTATTCCAACCGCGTCGACACTATCCACATCCATAGCTTGGATATTATCCTCAATGCCTTGCTGGAGACTATACATGATAGATGCCATCAACTGTGGAATCATCCAGCCGTGTTCATTCCTCGAAGCTCCAGGACGAAGTGCGAAAGTAGAAGTCCGCAATGCATTCCTCCGGACCGGGCTAGAGGGCAATAGACATTCGAAGGCAACGTCATTGATATCTAAAAACGTTCTCCGAGGGTCAACAAGGTGGTCTTTGGCGATTTTATCCAAAACTGCTGTGAGGTTTTCGCGAAGTACGCTTTCGGAGGGAGATTTCAGCAAAGAGTATATGTGAGGCAACCCGAGAACAAGATGAACCACAAGGTGTTCCTTCATTGCGAACGATTTTGTATTCCCCCAATTCCCAGCGAAGTGTGCTGTTGTCCTTCTCACGACCTTCGCGGTATACTCTAGGTGGTTGGCTGTCAACGCCTCGAGAACCGAGTTGAGGGTCAGTAGTGCATCAATTTCGGTCGAGCGAAGCTCATAGACAGTCAAGGCGACGTCTACTAATTGGGCCAGGTGGTCTCCCTCGACATTGAATGCTTGAGGTGTCGAGGTTAGAGTCCGAAGGAGGCTCAAAACATTGGTACCAATTTTGCCGAAGCCTTCATTTCGGTGCTTTTGGTTGTACATGCGCTCCCTCTCGATGCGGACTTCAAGATATTGGCAGCAAAGTTGGACTAGTTCGATCCAATCGTCTTTGAGAAGGTGCTCGCTGTGTGAACGGTTCCCGAAGAGTGTGTTCAAGATCTTAATGTATTCTTCGATGACAGAATCGTACTGGTCCTCGTGAATCTCTAGTAGCATCTGAGTACAGTGCGCTGTCAATGCTTTGATGGCCTTGTAAGGTAATCGATGCCCGCACTTTTCAACCACCATTCGAATCGTTTCTGCACACCGTCCGACCTTGCCGATATTGGTATTGCGGCCGGCTTCTCTAGCCTGACGGGCAACCGTAGCCTTTTCTGCCACTGTAGCCTTAAACAGGCTTTCGAGCATTTTATTATAGCCCTTCTCTGGTATATTGCATCTGTACTCAGGTTAAGTAACGGATTTCGTGCCCTTTTAGGTTGAGGTGTAAAACGGGATGTGGCTTACATGAAATCGGAGTTGAGAATGAGGTCACGAAGATCTGGGTACCCCTGCTGTTAATCGCACATCGAACAGTATAGGAACGAGGGACACCTACCTTTTGCACCCCCTTGCCTGACAGTAGACTTGTCAGATTGCAGGTGTTCTATAAGGTGTATCATAGTTAGCATGAGAGTCTTTTCATTTAGTCACATGTTGGGATACTTGCCATATATCTTGAATAGCTTTGCCTCGGACATCTTGGCTGATTCTAGGGACTCTCGGTCACCTTAGATCTCACGCTTTTTAGATTTCGGAAAGGGTGATGGAGCTGATCAATTGAGGTAATGTTTTGAATTAGTCGTTAAACAACGGATGTAGATAAACGGATTGTGTTAAGCCCGTTGGATTTTGGGATAAGAAGCGTTCGGAACAATGTGCAATGCATCCACTAAAAACGCTAATAACAAAAATCCGGTTGCTTGAAAAGAATGAAGACCAATAATTCTTCGACTAGGCGAGGTGAATAAGCTGTGGTCGAGGGCCCAATGCAGAGCTGGGCTTTTATATCGCAGCTTTAGACGGTATGAATCATGAAGTTGGTAGAGGAAGCCTCTGGGGGATTCTTTCCACCGAACGCTCGAGAGACTGGGATTCAATGCCGCAGAACTGGAGGGGCGGAATCCCAACTGGCTGACAAACTGAGCGTCTTTTACGGTCAAAAAACGCCAGCTTGTTTGGTCGTGTGGCCCAGTTGGTGCGGGTGTAGAATGGAATACGAGATAAAGATCCGATAGCAGACAATATAGTGGTACCAGTTCAAAAGCATACAGCATGTAGACGTGCGAGTAATTAGCTAAAGCGCGAAACAAAAAAAGAAAACCAAGTGACCTTCGAGCACACGGTCAACTCCAGAGCATAGAACGAAGTCGTGGTGGAATTCCCATCGTCATCGTCAGGCAGCATATGGAATATTGTCCGCCCTGCAGGATTCGAGAGGCTGCTGGGTGTGGTTGCTGGGGTGCGGCTTTCCAACGACGCGTCTCTCCACCCAAGAAAAAGTTCGGTTGCTTTAGACATCATCCCATCCCAGAACCCTCGAGTCGTACCACCCACCGACATCCCTTCGAGGATCACAGAACCCTCACCTAAATCACGCCCTCTGTCGCGATACTCTACGGCTCCGAACCGTTATCCTTGAAACCAATCCACCGAGATATACGCGCACCAATCGAATACCATCACTGCCAGCATCCTGGGCGGCTGTTGTATATAGGGATTATCAACAATACGTGCAATCGGCGTGCACAAGCACGGTCTATTGCATACGAGACGGAAACATGTCTTTACCAGCGTGGTTGCTATCGGACTTTGAGAGTCTACACGAAGCGCTTCTTGCGATCGCAGAGTCGAACGGGGTCGGGTCTGACACTCTCGATGACTTGTTGAGTCGGCATCAGGATGCACTTAAGCAATTGCTTGACCAACGTCCAAGAAATGAGGGGTTTCGGAAAAAGCTACAATCAGGTGAGGGTGGAATTGGCTAGAACTCTTGTAAGGATGAAGGAAGGGCTGACGGCGGGAAACCATCTGAATAGGCAAGGTTGAGCTATCCGACGACGTATATGAGGTCAACGAACTCTTCGTCCAGACGACAATTGAATTATCGGATGAACTATCCTTGGATGAATTATTGGCGGCAGAACTCCTTTTACTTGGACAGGAGGAAAGTACAAGTCTCGACCGAGAACCGAAGCAAGCGGCCGTAATCATCTTCCATAGACGTCGGCATTATATCGCAGAATGTATCCGACTCATCCTTTCACTATCGTCGGACAATGACGTCGACCCAGAACTACGGGCTATCCTCAAGCAATCGGCAATGAAAATTGCAGGGAGGGGAACAAAATTCGGCGATAAAATTATCAATACAATGGCGACTATCCGGGAATGGATCCGACAACTCGCAGACAAGCATAGACTAGTGGGCTTCCACAACATCCCAAGCGTAGCGGAGACCAGAGATGTAATCGTCCTACAAGCGAATGCATTATCGCAACAGCACCAGGCTCTCGCTTTGTCATTGACGTATCTGATTCAACTGGAGCAATGCGGTGTGCCCGAACTTGATTCCATAGTGGCCGGATTGAAATCTCAGAAAGAGTACGACGTCCTCCTCATTCATCAAATACCGCCTTTCCTCGCCCTTGTTTCATTTGTGCTGTCACCGAGCACAAAGAGCACTGTTACGGAGCTCAGACAAAAACATGCGGAGTTCGTACGATCGAGCAAAGACGACCGTTGGGACCTACAATACGTACATGCCGCTGTTCATTTGTCCTGGTTTACCGAAATGAATGGTCTCGCTCGGGATGCGCCTCCAACACTTCCCATCCAAATTGACTACCAAAGGGACATTCATGAACCCTCGAAACTAGTCCTATCCGATGGTGGACTGGACTTCATGATGGCGATTGCAGCTGATACAAATCCTGCTACCCAAACAGAGGCATCGAGGGAAGAATTCAGACGTTTCTTGCAGACAAAAACACCTATCCAAACTAGCGAAATGGTCGGGCTTTTGCCTGACTTCAGGGTAGCTCTCACCGCCCAACTCGAAAACTTCATGGACAGTTTTATTAGCAACATGGCAGATATCCTGAAGGAAATCAAGAACATCGAAGAAGAGGACCACATGATCCAGCGTGAAAGTGCATACAACCTCGAGAGATTTTTCATGTTCATAGGCTTTCTGTTCCGAAACCGGCCAGATGCTGGTATGACCTTCTGGAGCGACCGGGAAAGCAATCTCTACGGATTTTTAACATGGGCATCTCAACGACAGACACCCGCAATGGCCAGTGCGTATTGCGACATGCTCTCTTCCCTAGCTTTTGGTCCCGACAGCGCCCAAATGGCGGACCAATTCCTCACCGAGGAAGCGACGCTACATAGCCAAAAAAATAAGCGGCCGCAACAGGTTTCGTGGGATTTTATATTCCAATCGCTGCAATACTATGTAACTCAGTTAAGGCCACGCCCTGAACCCGCAGTCCCCGCGATAGGATATCGTGGTATGCCCCCTCCCGTAGAACCTGCGGAGCTTGATGAAGAGAGCATAAGGGTTATTGATTCCTATCTTCGCCTCATCACTCAAATCATCACATTCAACGATTCTGCCAGGGACAAGATATTCGAAAATACGACAGCTCAATTAATACCTACTCTAATGGAAATGTTGGACTCGCCACTTCCCGGAAGCCTTATCGCATCGATATTCAATACCATCGCTGGTTTCTGTTTTGCTAAGTCCGAAAACGATAATATCCAATTATGGGATGCTATTGACCGATGGGTTATGGTCCCACCCCCCAATGCAGGACCAGGAATGCCAGCTCTTAGGACAAAACCAAATGGCTATATGACCTTCCTCAAATCCGAAGTCGTCACCACGTCATTTGCCTCAGCTTTAGCGTTTGTCAAGCTCATGACGGCGTTAATACGCCCCACAGATCCCAGTCTGACGGATGTTCTCCCTTTCCCAGAAAACTTGGGTAGCACAAACAGACTCCCTGGGATTGATTTTTACGTTGATAGCATTGTTGAAATGCTGATAGAAGCGGACAAACAGCTCTCCGACAATGACACACTTTTGCTTCAAACAGCATGTCTAGATTTCATATTGACATCCTTGCTTTCATTCGATGACCAGCTCATCGTTATAGCGAATACGTCTTCCATTGCAGTTGACTCTGTAATGAAAACTACCGACCTTGCCACCTATGTCAAGCTACACCCATTTTCGAGACTAATGGATCACCTGTTCAGCGAAGGAGTCCTAAGCACACTCTTTTCTATCGTCCGTAAGGGAGTAGATGCAGTGGCAGCAGCAGATGGGATCAAAGAAGACTCGCCTCTTATTCAAAGCATTTTGATGACAATCCAAATCATGACAATCATAATGGATAAAGAGCACACATTCCTCGAGGTCGTGCGGCCACAGCTATGGAAAGATGACAATGCTCCGCGCAAAAGTGTTGCAAATACAGCTCTTGCTTCTTTTGAGACGGCTGTTCTTTATCACCTTTCCATCATTGTCCATCTCGGCCTTCTAGGCGGAATGGAGCATTCGAGGCTCGCTGTGACGTCCTTGAAACTTCTCACCACTCTAGCCGCGTCAACTACCATAACAAGCACCCCAACCGCACACTTCAGCAGAACTAGTGGCAAGAACAGGCTACTCACTATCACTGACTCTGAAGGAGAATCGAGAAGAATAGCCTTCGGGTTTATTAACACGTTAGAGAAGAGAATCGACCCTAGTACAGCGATAGAGGGGCAACTTCACCCTGACATCGTTGTAAAGCTCGAAATCCTCTCCTTTTTAAATACTTGTCTAGCGTCAACACCCGACAAGCCGACTCTTGCCCATTTGATACTTGGTTTCTCGATCAACGATAATCGGGTCGATATCAGCGAAGAGCCAAGCGGTATTGGTTCCGGTACCTCTGTCTTCCATTCTGTCCTCAACATCGCCAGTTCGTGGGAAGAACGAGACGAACAAGGAACAATTTTCGATGGGGAACTTATGGTATTAAAGCGAGCAGCTTTGACAGTCCTCCACTTCCTCTGGAAGTCCAAGTTAACTTGCTCGGATACTCTTTACATCCTCAGGGAGAACAAATTCTTCTTCGCCCAGTTCTCCCAAGAAGCTGTCATCAACAATTCGACTATGTGGGACGGCTTCCCTTTCACCGCTCCGGACTTTTTCTTCAATACCTCCGTAGACTGCTGCCGTGCTTACATCGACTCACGGACGTATATTCTTGATTACCTAGCCCTGGAGCTGCGCCAGATGTCACTTCTTGGGGCAGCGAGCTCGCTCACTGCGTACTACCTTTGCTTGATGGGGGTTACGGATGCGTTTGATACTAGGCTGAACCACGCCAGCCTCCTCGATTATCTCGACTTCCTCGAATTCGATGTGGAAGGGGCATTTGCTGCACCCGATTTAACACACTTCGGTGGCTCGAACTTTTCGCCCTATTTGAGGAGCGCCGCAGGGCAGGAGGTCGAGCAGTACAATATTGACAACGTTAGGTCAATGTTACAGCTCAGAAAATTGGAAATAAAGAAAACTGGAAAGTTTGGAGCTGATTCTGAGGAGCTGATGGATATCGAAACTGAGCAAATTGCGGTATACCTTCAGCAGGACAACAACTTCCGACAATTCAAAGTTTCTAGGATTCTGTGCCTACAGCACTGGTGCAGACTGGTCATCGCTCTTCTCGAAACCTCTCTCTCAGATCCCACTACCAAGTCTTCCTACATTATGCAGGCTTTGCAGACGGTTATTCCCAAGCTTGAACAGTACTGCGGTAGCGACGAACGGATAACAGCCGAATTGACGGTGGTGGCGCAATCTCTCATCTCCAACTTAGACTTCGAATCGATAAATCTAGGCCGGGAACAAAGGGCGGACGTAGCTCACGATCGTCTCTACCAGCTTTTCCGCCTCGCTCTACGAGGGGCTCAGTCGCCTATCGCAACCGCCAAGATCCGCGAAGACTTTTATGACATTCTATGCCGATATCTCAATGGTATGGCAGGCCTGTCGTCCCAATTGTCTATCCTCAATCGTCGCAGCCTGCAGACAATCCGCGGAAGCGGAGAGAGATTTCTTGAGATCCTGTGCAACGACGCATACGTTGGGGCCGGTACTTGCAAGTTGCTTGCCCTGAATCTTCTAGACGCACTCGTCGCATTGAGCCAAGAGGAGGAATCGACCTATATCATTGACGTCCTACGAAGACAAAATTTGATTGTGGTACTAGTACAGTCGCTCAAGAACCTCGACCAAGAGGCACTGCAAGTTACCGATGGTATGTTATCCCCACCTTTGACCTATGCACTGCAGTTTCCTAACTCGCGATTAGGTGGCCAATCTTTTATGACGCTTGTCAAAGCTATAACCGGGTTCCTGCTGCGACTCTCTCGAACAAAGCTCGGGGCTGGTATGGTACTTAGCTCCGGCTACTTTATGATTCTGAAAGAATGCGGGCTGTTTACTATTGACCCTGACATCGGCATTGGTAAGATAACCACAGATATACAAAGGGTGTTACATTTATTAACTCAATACTCTGAAATAGCTTTTATGGGCGGCAAGAACATTTCTAGCTACTACGATTTGTTGTTATCTTTTGTCCGGGTCTTGGTTTCCTGCTTGATCTGCAAGGGTCTATATAATAAATCAGACCTTTTGCAGACGCAGAGGTTCCTCGCCGATAATAGGATATTGGTGTCATCGATCCTAAAACGAAATGCCAACATCGGAGGTGTGCTACCGAACGCCGGCGATATGGGCCCGCTCGTTGATATGTTTGTAGTTTTGTATTCTATGGCTGATGCTGCTGCTGAGGTAATGTGACCCGACGATGAACATATGAGAGCCATGATACTGACAATCATCCTAGGCGTGATTCACACCCATCGCTCTTGTATTTCAGTTCCCCTTAATTCTTTTTCTTGACATCAATGGCATTAGCGGCGCGATTCTGCGTAAAGCGATGCTGAGAATTTCAATATATGAATCTTCATTAGCGAGTTTGAATGTTTTTGTTTTGATTTTTTCTTTTTTCCTCTTAGACGGAGTTGAATTTTTCACGACGACATTATGTTGACCGACGGACAGCATATTCTTCGTATCATGTAATATAGTCACAAATACTCCTTCGAAACATTCCACATCATGGTCATGATCAATAGCACCTAAAAAACAATCCTACGAAGCAAGCCTGAATTATACATAAAGCATACACGGCTATATTATATTATGTCCCTAATTTCTCTCAACAGAGCACGTCGTCGCCCTTGAAGGCTCCATGCCCTGTAAGCCCCAGCTTTTCCACAGAAAAACACGGGGAGATACGTGAAAGGTATTCCATCTCATCTATGTGTCCACACTCCAATTCCTGGTGCTATATTTTTGTGTCGAAATGAAGCTCTAGCATATGTATAGATGATAAATAATTTTTGAGATGGAGAGAAGAAGAAAAAGAGGAAAGAAAAATTTGTGCTTTGGGATTTAAATGGGCGAGAAATTTCTTGGCGCGGACAAACGTGGGTTGGTCTTCACAAACAACCCAACCTTACATGTGCATGTCATAGCTTGGACACCCCATCGCTTTCAAAGCTTTACACGAACAATTTGGAAAGAAAGAAAGAGAGAAAGAAAGGATGGTAGGCTGGTTCATTTCCCGTTTCCTTTGATATTTATATCTGCACCATAATGATTTTATACTAAAGAATTTATGACGGTGATGATGATGGTATATCCAGCCCCCGAAGAAACGAACACCAGCAGGTCTTCCGCCAAAAAAGAGGCCCAGGGTCAAGCTAGCCCAAAACCTCAGTCTCACGACTGAAGAGGAACGAGAAGTTCGCAGTGCCTTTGATATTTTCACCGACCCTGAAGAATTGGGGAAAGATGTCATCCTCGCCAAAAATCTAAAGAAGGCTTTTAGGTGAGAATCCTGTCGTTTCGTTTTATAGACGGATCAACACGGAAACCCGCTAAAGATTCAATGCTTTATAATGTATAGCGCGTTGGGCTTTAATCTGTCGACGATTGAAACAAGAGATATCCTGAAAACAATCGACCCAGATGATGAAGGGTTTATCACATATGAATTATTTCTTGAAGTTGCGGCGATGAAGATCAAGGACCGGGATAAGCAAGAAGAAGAAGTGGACAAAGCATTTTCACTGTTCACTGGCGGTGACGATGAAGGTCCCATCACTCTACAGCATTTGAGGAAGGTTGCGCAGGTCCTCAATGAGAATGTAAGTGACGATACATTGAGGGATATGCTGAGGGAGGCATCGGCCAGCAGTGGAATGGATGTCAGCAAGTAAGTGGTTACCGTGCTATTGCTTTTGGACGGATCGATATATTACAAAGCCGCGTCAACTAACGTTATGACTACGTGAATTTTGAAGGAGAGATTTTGAGGATGTGATGAAAAGAGCTGGGATTTTATGAGTGCTTCCTCAACCATGGGTACGTGGTACTTGGGTATGGACAAACTTGGTTGCCCTCAGCTTCGCCATTGTCTCGATTCTCTGGTTCCGGTTGTGAAGGCACGACGATATCATGCATTTCCTACATACTGTGCCTTATTACGGCCTACGTGCTACAGGTGATATTAGGTATGGACGGAACCGAGCAGTGCATGACAGCCGTTAACGTCGAATTCCTTTGTGAACTCGTTTCTGCTTCCATTCCACGGCTCCAGGGCCCGATCCTTTAGCCTTTGCATCCTTCAATGAAACCCCAAGACTTCCTGTTTCTGCTGTGACTACGACATCGTTTGGCTCGGGTTGGCGTGGGCGCCATGCTAGCGTGGGTCGTAGCGCACCTGCCCGGAAGGGATTTAGACCAGGCCTTTGTGCAGGACGCCAATGCCGTTGCCCCTTTGCCCATGCAGGTGCAGAAAATCGAGAGACGAAGGACCCAATATGACAGGCAGATAGCCTGCAGGTTGCGTCGAGACTTTCGGGGCTAGTTTTTGCAACAAGCCCGATAGGCTGGTGGGAAATAGGAGTCGAGACACAACACTACGGCCACTGCCACCACGACTAAAACTGTGACGACGAACATCGCCAGAATAGAACCAGAAGCCGAAAACACTGAAGCGGAGAGAGAAAAAAAAGCAGGCGTTCATTTGCAGCTTCAACTTCAACTCCAATAGCGCCTTAGGAACGACTCCAGCCGTGACGAGCCACTCAGCTTGCGTGTATTTTACGAGCATCCCTGACTTCGGATCGTACGCCACTGACGCCAATCCATATCTATCTTCTTCCTCTTCTTCCTTATCATCTCCCCGTGCTGCCTTCGATCATTCCTTCCTTTTGCCCTCTTCCTCGTATACATCCCTTCGGTTGTCATACATCCCAATATAAGGAGGGCATAATAACGTCAAGACAAACTTCATATTCAGTCTTTAAAAGAAAGAAAGAAAGATCTCGAATTCGAAGACCCGCCCGTCCGGTCCGCTTGCAGGTCACCTTTGTTCGCGAACAGGAACACTAAGCTGCACACCTCCCTCGTTTCAACTCGTCCAATATTGGTCCACCCCCAGCTTCTGCATCTGGAAAACGCTCTCCCAGGCACACCATCGCCTGGTGAGCACGCAGGGTGTGTGAGCCACCCACAGCACCACCATGACGACCTTCAATAACCTTCCCGTCCCTCTTCCACCGAGGACGCCAACCCCTCCCACACCCCTTCCAGAGGAACCTTTCGTAGACGACGGAGAGTACGACCAAAATTCGCTCGCACCAACTCCAAACAGACTTTCCTGGACAACAGCCGACTTCCAGGGAATCGATATTCACTCTTCTACGCCCCCTCAAACCCTCTCTTATTCGTACACTCCGTCGCCAACAAGGTTCAACGGGACTCCGACGTTCTCGTCCATCCGACAATCCAGGATGAACGGCTATTCCAATGGAGGATCTAATTCCTCTACAACCACCCTGACAACCACGATCAATGGGACATCATCCACGCCGCCCACGCGCTCGCCGTTTAACTTCAAACAAGTGGTCATGGCGCCGCCGACGAATCCAGGATCAATGAACCAACAAGCCGTAAGTTCTAGACTCGAACAATTAGCAAGAACTTTATCGAAAATCAAAGTTCGAGCTTTGACCTAACCTTGTGTGACAATCCGCTCAATAGAACCAACGTCGCGGACATCGATACAAACGATCGAGTATAAGCCATCAAATCTTCACCGAACCGAAACCCCGAGCCCCGTTAGCAGTCCCGTTATCCCTACCAATCCCCACGATCAAGGAATGGCGTCAGAGCATGACGAAAGAACAGAAGATTCGGTTAGGATGGGGATTAGTCCATTTTGGGATTGCTATTTTCTGCGCTTGGAACGGACACGGCTCGCTAGCTATGACAGCTTTGTCGCATTTGGTGATATATGATGCGGTTTCGGCCGCTTTGTGTGTCGTGGTTGATGTTTTGAGCAATTTTGATGTCTGGAGTAGGAGCAGTATTCGACATCCGTTTGGGTATGATTTTTTTGCCCGCCTCTCATTCGCCCGACGCCGGTTGATGAATGGCCGAGCGGTTGGAAAGAATGTTTAACGGGAAGCGTGGGCTGATGGCTTTTTATTCTGATAGGTTACAAAGAGCTGAGGTTCTCATTGGCTTTGCCATGTCGGTTCTATTACTCTTCATGGGATTCGACCTTATCCAACACGCCGCCCAGGATCTTGTTGCTGGATTCCAAGGAGAGGAGGACCACGAAGGACATGGCCACTCGCACGGTGGCCACCACAGACATCAACGGGTCCCTAATGGGACTATCGATACCTATGCCCTTCTTGTGATCGGGGCAACTCTCGTCTCGGCGATTGGTTTGAAGAACCATGTGCGCATCGGCAAAGGTGGGTTGACCTATGGAACTATATCTCATTACGCAATCGAAACTAACAGCATATAGCTCTCCGATTCGCATATATCTCAAACCTTCCATCAATTCTCAGCAACCCATCCCATTTCCTCACATTATCTTGTTCGGGTCTTCTACTTTTGCTTCCGCTCCTCTCCGTCACCATGTACGCATGGGTTGACAGAACACTATCCTTGACAATTGCTGTGTCAATGATCGTGCTTGGGTTGAGACTCGTCAAGATCCTAGGCAGCATGTTGCTCATGCGATATGGTGGCGAGGGAGTACCGGAGGTTGTCAAAGCGGTAAGCTATATCATTCAGCCACCCCTCACACTAATACACGGGATGCTAACGAACCAATTTCGTAAAGATCGAGCAGGACTCGGCCGTGACTACGATCGAAGAAGCCTCATTCTGGCAAGTTCACTACAGCCTCTGCATGGCCAATCTTAAATTGCATGTCCGTCTCTCCGACGCCTCGACTGAAGCCAAGATCCGAGAAAGAATCACCAGGCTCATTAAGGATCGCCTTGGCGGTGTCTACGGAAGAGGTAAGCGGACTTGGGACGTGACAATTGAGATTGTTCCATCGACTTGAGTTTTCCCTTTTGTTTGAATTTTTGCATCCTCTCTATCTCTCTTTGTATTATCATCATGGCTGGTTTTAAATCTCATGCTAGCGGTCATCAGGAAGGCCGGTTCGATTCCGGGACGAAAGTAAATGTATAATGCCTTTTCCGTTTTTCTTCCCTAATACACCTTTCCGCCCACGGTCCTTCACGAATCATCAAAGGTAAACTATTTCTTCCACGTGCCCCCAAGGATATCCTGTACATATATACCCAACAATGCTTGCTGAATTACTTCTGTCCCCCCCATTTAAATTTTTGCCATGCATGCATTATCGAATTTGGTTTAACAAGTCCCGATCATACATTTCGCTCTTGCATACATCAGGGGTCATTTAATGTTCAACATGTTTTCGGCGTTAGTCGGTCTCATACCCAGCAGTCTTTTTTTAGCCTTGAATACACCGGTTTGACATGTCCACGATAGATTTTTCCACGTTTCCGGAATTCCGTCCAATCCTTTGGCCTTGTAGTTCCATGCGCTTTTTTAAATTTAGTTAAGGTTCGGAGATCGAGACGTTACACAAGATACACACCCCCACAGATATATACGCCGATCTTGAGCTTATATAATTATTACTATTTACATGTATAATTACACCATATATACTATTGTCTCTTTAAAGGGGTTGGTGTGGTGTCGTGGGTTGGTGTCCTCTGAGATTGTATCACAAGAATCAATTATCTATCTGGTGAATCAACTGATACCGCTATCTATAACTGTCAATTGCTACTTTGGAGGAGAAATGATGCAATAGAGGCAATTAAAACCAATTCCCAACCGATAAGGACATATTTGGCAAGGTTGTTCCAGGAGGTTTTAAGTAGGCGCTCCGGTGTATACATGTAAGGGTAGGTAACGTCGATGTGAGAGAATTTTCGTATTGTTTTTCAATTTTAAATTTAGAGTGACCGCGGTAGTCTTTGGGTAACGGTGTATATGGTGATAGTGATCGTAGGGTGGTATCAGCGCCTGGATAACCGGATTCTATCGAAGCTACTGGCGGCGATTGTGATGCATATATTTTATAATTACACTAGAGGTTAAATTTAAAACGTAAAGAGGTCACAGCATGTAGATCGATCGTTGTCTGCATGAGGCTTCATGAGGTAGACGCCCGATAGGTTGAAATTTTTTTTACCGCATTATCTTGTAAACTAGATTCTGCTGCGGACTCCTCCGTGGAGTCGTTCCTACTGGCCGATATATTTGCTGATAGTAATTTATTCACAGTTTGGTTACGAGACTGGTAATTTATACACCGAAACCCTCGTCCATAATTACGACACTGACAACGCGGCACATACGCAAACAATCTTTAATCTTTGAGCGATTTCTACAGCCACATGGCAGATAGTGAGTTAGAGAGTTAGACGCAAGAAGTACCCCCCAGGCTAGAGTTAGACTCAGTGTGCCCCTCTCAGATTGGCCTAGACGAGTGAGTGATCTTATAATATAACCCGCCATACCACCACAGTAGCCTCGTCGCAGTCGGTTTACATGGGACGAAGAACGCTCTTCGTCGTACCTCTGCAACTAGCCAGTCGGTTAGACAGTCAGGGCATATCGCCATTGGGCGTTCCCCTTGTTATGTTACTCACGTCGCACAACGGCTCAAACATGGTGATACCATCACGTGGTAATACCCACGACGAATCCAAATAGGTCGACTAAACCACTTCTATGCTGTGGTTGACGTCTGGGTACGAGACAAACTTCTATGTATTATTAATATATTTCCACAAGTGACCCCCAGACTATTCCATACGCCAGTACCTGGCAGACCAGGCATTGGTTAAAACCCATACCAGACAATCGACATCCTGCTTTAAATCGAGCCCCACCAGATAGCTATCGATACGTACCCAGTTCAATTCCGCTTTCCCCGTCCGGTGTGTGTTGGTATCACAAGGTCACACAGATCGACCGACCCTGACAACTACATGTCTCGGCAAACCCCTACAGCATTTTACAACAGATGCAACACAGCATAAATCTCGTATTATATTTGAGCACGAGGAATAGGAAGAAGTCATCCGCTGCAGCATTTGGTTTACGAGATATGAAGAAATTGTCTCATAAACCAGACTGCCGAACTAAGTGCATGAAGAAAGTAGAAGAACTATGATAATAATTGCTTCCCTAAGATGAGGTAAAACCCGGCTTTTTGCGAAGGAGAAGCCGCTGAAGCTCGTACAGTCATGCGTTGACTCGAATGCCCAGACTAAGCCATAAGCCTGCAGATAGTTGCATTCTCTCATGTTACGTACTTGGTCTTATGCTACTTGTTACTCGCTGCATTTCAACACCATTTGTTGCAGCATTGGCATTTTGCCTAACGAAATTTTGAGAATTCCTCGCCCGATCGATCGATCGAGAGACTCTTCAACTACACACACTTTTGTTTATTCGGGTTAGTCTGGCCCACACACCGTTTGGATACGAGACTAGGGCCCCACATATGGACAGTTGCAGAAGTCAATTCTACAACAATATTCGAGTCGGAATGTGATACCAAGTCCCACCAAAAAACTCGTGAATCCCCAGTTTTTCCTCCCTGCCCTGGAAGCGAGACGACTAAACTAGACTTGCCGGCGCCGTATGCCGTCCCGTTTCGCATATCATCATGCATGACAAGGAATGAAGCTCAGACGTCTCTAGTCTGCTAGCTCGTTGGCATTATAACCGCTGTCAATATGTTATGAATCTACCTCTGGAGACAACCTCTGAGCTCTGCATCTCCTGCTATAATTTCTACCTATGCAAATATCTCCCCGTTGGGGAGTCCACCGAGTTATGCCGACATGTCATGAATCTAGGGGAATATTCAGCCATCCGTTAGTCTGCCAAGTTATGTCACCATTTCATGAATTCATGAATCTACGGAAACATTCGGCCGTCTGTTACTCATGAGCCGACATAAATCCTTGGATTTACCCCTCTTTTCTGAGGATTTCGATTCAACGGCTAGTCTCGTAGCCTAGAGGATGCATGCTCTAGCAATGGGGATCGGGCCCATGGGACTATCGAGTATTACTGGTCCCGCAGCGTTCTGGGTTTTGTCCAACGCGAATCTTTCAAAAGTGTGGATATAAAAGGGCCCCTTTTTTGCCTCCCCTTCCCCTTCTTTTTCTAATATTCCTCATCATCATCTTCGATTACTCTTCTAGTTCTCATTCTATATCTACGTATAAATATATACCCATTACTTTGTCTCGTCCTCAGTTAGCCCACACGGAGTAATAATTAATTACCTGTAACATCGTAGCCATGGCTCCAACCAATGGATATTGGCCCACAGGCGGAGCGCCCATCCTCCGCCCCAAGATCTCTGAGCTAGTCCAAGAGATCGCCGAAAATTCCAAAATCCTTGAGGATTATATTATTTCTCAGGGCCTTCCTTACCCATCATTCGCTGCTGATGGTCCGTCGGCATGCCCTCTTCCACCACCGAAGACACCGGAGCTTATAAAACTACATGCTGCTAGGACACACGTCCTGACTGCTTCCAAGCTACTACATGACCTAACCGCAGGCCCAGCCGAATTAATCCAGTGGAGTGTCTTGGGCGTAAGTTAACATCCCAGACATGATTATCAATGAACAGCGAGTGGCTAACCTTCAAACCAGTTCAACGACACCTCCTCCCTCCAGGTCATCTACCGGTTCAAAATAGCCCAAGCTGTTCCAGAAACCGGCGATATCTCCTTCAACGACCTAAGCAAGAAAGTCAAGATTCCCGCTATCAAGCTGGGCCAAATCCTCCGTTTCGCAATGACAAACCACATCTTCTGCGAGCCCCGTAACGGATACGTCGCCCACACGGCTGCATCACTCCTCCTTCGTGACGAAAATGCCCCGCCGTCCGCATGGGTTGGCTGCTCCGTTGATGAGTTCTTTGGTACGGCGAAGCATCTTTCTGATAGCTTGGAGAAGGACCCGGGAGGTATTCATGACTCGTCTTGGGCTATGGAGTTTGAGGGACAGGGTTATTTCGAATACTTGTCCAAGGATGCGAAGAGGTCGAATAGATTTGGGTTATCTATGTCTCAGTGGAGTTCTGGGTATGGATTGAATGCTGAGAACTTGCTCAGGGCGTATGACTGGACGAAGATACGTAAGGGTGCTACAATCGTTGATGTAAGTGATTACTACTCGTTTAATCCCCGTATTACTTGTTTAAGTCTCGTCGTCGGCTGCGGAGCCGTCAACCATGACTATGGCTTTTGGATAAAATACCACAAAAGAGGGTGCACCGGTGTTGCATAACCCTTGGGTCCTGCGGTGGCCTTGGTATTAATATTTCCTACAAAGTCATTAGAGAAAGGGTAACAGAATGGCCTTCGACTCTCATTGCTCTCCCTGACAAAAGTGATCGGGGCATTCGTTATTTTATCAAGCTATTAACCAATCCATCGATAACCTCCAGGTCGGCGGCGCCACTGGCTTCGTCTGCATCGAAATCGCAAAATCCCACCCCCACCTCAACTTCCAAATCCAAGACCTCTCAGTCCCCTCCCTTGAAACGGGCAAAAAAAACATCGCCAAAGACAGCCCCGAACTCGCGAGTAGGTTCCAGTTCGTCGAGCATAACTTCTTCAACGAACAACCCACCAAGGGGGCCGATGTGTACTTCCTCCGATTCATCCTTCACGACTGGCCCGATAACGATGTCATGAAGATTTTGAAGAACTTGGTGCCGGCGTTGAAGAATGGTAGTAAGATTATTATTTGTGATTATATCCTACCGCCGGCGAATGTTGTGAATCCTTGGGAGGAGAGGAGAATCAGGTATGTTGTTTTATTGTACTCGGAGGGTATCGATATCGTTTACAATAACGGCTAATCCGTTGCTATCTAGATCGACCGACATCCTCATGCTCGGATTATTCCACTCCTACGAACGCCAGGAGGCGGACTGGAAGAGGTTGTTCGCCGAAGTCGATCCAAGACTTCGCTTCGATGGCTTCTCCAGCCCCGAAGGCTCGTTGACGGGTGTGATTGAGACCACCTACGTTGAGTAAACGTATTCTCGGTGCCATCAAAAACAAAAAACCGTAGTGAAGGCTCGCAGGTTCCGGACTTTATAATTTTTTTTTTTATTTGCTTAGCTTAGTTTTATTGTTTTTGGGGATGCCTACGGGCTGGTATTGGGGTTAAGTTCACGGATAAGATTCTCTCGTTTTTTTTCCTTCTTTTCTTTTTCTTTTCTTTTTTTTTTAAAAAAAAAATATTAATGTGGGTATATCATCATAGGTGCTACCACCAAGCTTGTTGATGTTCGGACAGACCGTCCCCACTATGCTGTACCTCTTTTTCGATTATTATACGGGTAGTTTGGGGAAATAGTTGGGAACTAGGGCTAGACTTAGCTAGAACTTAGACCAGAAAATTCAACCTTTTCTACCTTCAATCGGACTTGGGCAGTCAGCAGGCCGTTTTAAATCAGTTGATTCTTTGAAATCTTTGAGTTTTAATTCCATGCTCGCGAATGGGTAAAAAAAGACACCAATGCAACGCAGAATCCCATAGCTTTCGAAAGACGTAATGAAAGGAAATTTAAACAATCAAAAAGCAAGTACTTAAGTGGTGAAAGAGAAAGACCGTATTAACGAAGTAGTAGCCATCCCCAGAGGAAATGGAAGGAGTTTAAGAGGGAAGAAAGAAAATACAAAACCAAAACAAGATTCCCGGGAATACATTTCTCTAGTGTCCTCCTTGCGATTTCTAACCCCAAGTGATCTCATTGCCTGTTCACTCGGAAGAATGGTGAAGCTTTTCTCTAATTTTTTGCGACAGGCCTTTTTTCTCAGTGTGGGTATCATCGCGACCGTCTACGGCACCACTGTATTTATCGTTATCTAGAGTCTCGGACGGGGTGTTGGAACTTGTCTCGTAGTTGGAACTAGATACTGATGGTCGTTTATTTTGGTGGCTTCCGTGGCCGCCGAAGCCGCTGTGGTCGACGCCATACCCTGTAATTATTGTTAGGTATTTCTTTCTTCCTTTTTGTAGTAAATTAAAACCCATGCTTACATTTCTTTTCCTTCTGTGGTTCGCCGGATTCGCCTTTGATGTCTCCGTGGGCGATACCCTTCTCGTCCATTAACCTGGCAGCCTCACGGGCGGCACCGGGGCGCTGTTATAAAGCGGGCTCTTGTCAGTCTCTTTTCCTTTTGATAATACGCAAACGTAGTAACTCACAGTAGCATCAAAATCACCACCGTCAGAGGCCAGGCCGGTGCTTTTCTCGTATTTTGTCCCAGTCCCTTCACCTCTGCTCTGATTCTCCGAGTCAGGTAATTTCAGACCGGCTGGGCCTCCGGCTCCACCACCCATCGATCCACTGCTGCCAGAGACATTGCTATTGCCACTACCGGTTGAGGGGGTGTCCGGCTCGGCAGTGGGTTTATTACCCCCTTGGTATTGCGGGGTGTCTTGTTGGGCTGAGGACGGGTTAGCGTTTACACTTGGCTGCGCGCCGGCTGAGCCGCCGAAACCGGTGTTTGGCTCGTTCGAAGAGCCTTTTTGAACCGGTTAGCTATTGTAATTACTCATATAGATGCTGGAAATAGAATTAAATACGTACTAAAGGTATTCTTATTCATACCCCTCTGGTCTCCAGTAATGTTCGCACCCTGCGGTTGTCCACCTGTGGAAACGGGGCCTTGAGGACGCTTGTTAGTGTCGTATTGCTGACCGGGCTGGTAGGTACCTTCGGCGTCGGGATCAGATTCGAGACGGCCGTTGGATCTTGTTTCTGTGATTTTGTCATCGATCATCGATTTGTGGACTTCGGTGTGGTTCCCATAGCCTTTGGTGGTGGTGTTTGTGTCATTGGTATTGTCGCCCCAGATGGTTTCTTTGAGGGCTGTGGTGGCTTGGGCGATTGTCTCCATTTTGGTATTTTGTATTTTTTTTTTCTTTTCTAATTTCTTTCTCTTGTTTGATGAAGGGGAAGGCGGCTTAAGGGTAGGTGAAGTTTGGGGATATTTGTGTATTTGAAAGTTTTTCGTTAGTCGTGGTTGTGATGTCACTTTGAAATACCGAATATATCTCTTTATCCTCGGAAATCAAGGAGCCTTAAAGGTTAAGGGTCCAATTTAAATATTTGCTTTGCAATGCTTGGTTTTCTTGGTATAAAAGCTTGTCGGATTAATTAAAATGCCGAGTCTTGTGTAAAATAGTTCTTGTTTTATATCATAGCGCGGATAACGGAATATCTTGGTTTACAGGCGGAAAGAGTAGGGCGCTGGAGTGTCTATATATACTACCGTATACGGACTTAAGTACCCGAGTAAGTACTAATTTGGTAGGTATATATATGCGTATGGGAGAAGTTAAGGACCTTTGTCGGTTCCGGCATGTTTGGGTACAAGCTTGGATTCTTTCGATGACTTCACCGGTTTCGAACTTTGGCCATGACCCGGATTAGCTGGTATATGTACTGGGGGCCACTAGCTCGCACGAAGATCTGGAACTTTGGGAAAATCTGGTCATGGGAAGGTTGATATTTGCGGTTGAGTGGATATCCGGATATCTTTTTACTGTTACGGTAAGGTATTGACGTTTTATGGCCAAGTATTGCGGGCGGGGCTTGTCATCTGTGATACAAGAATATACACCAATCATACTCTTTAGTCCCGTGGGGGATAATGGATATGTATCTAGATACCGCTTGAGTATCTTGTGATATTGATTTCTTTCACGTTCGAATGCATGTATAAAGTCCCCCCTCGTTGATCAATTGATCAATTGAGTAACGGCTCACCAGTCGAGATTATTGAGATCGTAGGCGTAGTAGCACATATTACTTCAAAGCAACGAGACGGACTATCCCTAATCCTAAAGTCTCAATACTGGTATCAGTACTGTACCGGTATCAATACGTATTCGAGATCGGGTTGAAGTGTATGAGGGTTAAACTTGGCTGTGTTGCGGGTGGTGTTGGAGGGAACGTCACTTGGTCGCAATCGTGACATCATTCGCGTGTCGCTGCCTGTCGCTCGGAGCGGTAACCGAGCATTCGCCACGCGCTAGCACTTGTCATCTGGGCCGTGGCTGGTACTAATCATATCATGTCGTGTCAGTTCTCCCAGACACTGCTAATAGAAAACCAAGATACATTGACACGGCGGAGATGATTGATAGTGTAGATGGTCGAGAGCAGCGTAGGGAGATAGTATAATGTGATATATAGCAACCGGCGCCGGCCTGATATGATATCTGATATATTGGAGCGACTGTACTGGAAACAATGGGGCGTACCGTGCCGTCTTGGCCGAGGGTCCAACCCGGCTAGCCTCGACCAGTGCATGCAAGCGTGCGCGTGCCTGTATCCAGCGATTACAACGGCGGCATCTGACCAGTCACAGTGGTTCAATGGTTCGCGTCAATGGATTTGATATTGGTTTGAATTGGCTGGTGTCTCTGTCTCTGTCGCAGTCGCTTATATGCATGTTTGACTCGAACGCTCACCTGCAGCTGACTGTATACCTCGTAAACCGAATAACCTCAGACCAACATCAGAAAGATACAAAACGTTAAAACTCGCGAACCGAAGAGAAGAAAAAAAAGCTAACAGAGACAAGCTTCCCTTGTCCGAAGCATGCAGCTTGCGAAGCCATCTTGGCCAATTTGCCCGTTTTGGCGACGCCGCTCGGATCACGGCAACCTCCTATTTATCCATCGTCATATCGTGATTTGATTCTCAGCCCGTGGATGCATAAGTCCTGCATGCTCGCGCATATTATACGTATTATAGGTCCTTTCCTCAGCTCACGACCAAACTCCACCCGCCGCCCTCTTTCGCACCTCCAATTCGCTCGCTGTCTTCCTTTCACCCCCCTCTCCCTCTCCCACCCTTCCTCTTTCCCTCAGTCATCTTTCCCTTCCTTTTCTTTTCTAATTCGATGATTGCACGCTACTTTCCCCTCGATCACCATCTTGCACCAACATGATGGCCTCCAGCGGCAGATACCACCACAAACCCTCCCGTTCAGAAGAAGAGGATCCAACCAGTCCCATCAGTCGCGTGAGCACCTCCGAAGGCTTCAGCACCCGCCAACGTCCTGCAGTCCCCGGCGAAGTCCGACTTTCCTTCGACAATGGCCGAAACCCAGTTTTCCCCGGCGACGACTCCGATAGCAATACTGAATCCACGGGTTCAGCTCGCCGACGGGCCTTTCGAAGGCGTGGAAAACGCATGACTGCCTCTCGCAGCTACCAGAATCCGACTAAGATCATTGGTGCCGAACCGGGTATCGAAGCTACGCAAGAAATAGATCTTGAGCTTTATGCTCGGTGCGAGATCACCCTAGTGGATTATGGTCTGGAGGATATGATCACGACCGAGTTGATCAATGAGACCCTCCCGGAGTTTCTGGCGAGACCGAGACCGAAGTGGGCGACTGTTCGATGGATCAATGTCAACGGTCTGTCTTGGGATGTTATCAAGTGTCTCGGACAGTATAAAGCTCTCCACCGGCTGGCGATAGAGGACATTATGAATACTCATTCTCGTTCAAAGACGGATTGGTATTCAGACCATGCACTTATAGTCCTGACCTTACAAAAACTCGTCCATCTCGACACCGCTGAGGAGGAGCATAAAAAGAAACAACAGGGTTGGTTTCAGAATTTGTTCGATTTGCCTGATGTAGTGGATAGCGATGACGACTCGTTCCCCGAGGTTCAAGGCCACAGCGATGGAACTGATGTCAAAACCATCCAGACGCTTCAGAGGTACCACGGAGGCCCCAATTATGAACGCATTCTGTTTATGGAAAAGAACTCCAGCCTGGCGCAAAAGGATTACGCCGTGGCCGTTGAGCAGTGTTCCATTTTCCTTTGCGACGATAATACGGTGATCAGTTTCTTCGAACGGTCCGCTGACGATATCGAGCCGCCGATAATGGCCCGTCTGGCGTCCACTAACACCCTCCTCCGCAGTTCCTGCGATGGTAGCATGGTCGTCCAAGCCATCATCGATGCCATAGTCGACCTATGCTTTCCAGTAATCCACGCCTACCAGGATACAATCGGTGAGCTGGAACTTAACGTCCTGACGGATACATCTCTGCATGACACCCAGAGGTTGTACATCCTAACCAGCGAACTGGCGCTTTTGAAAACCACCATCCAGCCGTTGACTGGGATTATCAACGCTCTTCGTGATCATAAGAGGGACCCCTCTAAGAAGGGGACTAATACTATTAGTCAACTTACTTCTGTTGGGATATCTCCGATTGCGCATACATACCTTGGCGACGTGCAGGATCATACGATAGTTTTGTTGGAAACCGTAGAGACGATGAAGAGGTCGGCGGATAATCTAACGTATGTCTTCTTTTTTTCCCGATTAATTCGAGGTACGACGTACTAACCTTGGAACGTAGGGACTACATATTCAACACTGTCGGGAACCTACAGAATGAGAATATGCGGCAGTTGACAATTGTTACTATATTCTTCCTCCCTCTGACCTTCCTAACCGTAAGTTCTCTTGTCCTGCTCCGCAAGGGGTGATATAAATTGACCTGGGTTTGATGAAAAGGGATATTTCGGCATGAACTTCACCGAATTTAGCGGAATCGAAAGATCTGATGCGTAAGTAGTATACAAAGAATGATAGTTAAAAGTGGTTCGGAGCTAACTGGTTTGATACAGCTTCTTCTGGTATCTCGCTGTGCCAATAGGCGTAACAACAATGCTTATATTATTGTCAGACCTCCCCCAAACAAAATAACTAAAAAGGCAGCATTCCTAACTGACTAAAACAGGAACGGCCCATTAATCCGCCAAGTCACCAAACTTTTCCGACGCCGTCAAATTAGTAAAGTGCGGCGGCTACGTGAACGACAAGAACGGAAGAACCGTCCAAAGTTGAAACTAAATGCCACGCGACGCTTTACCTTCGGACCTAAGAGTGTCGAAGAGGATGGCAAGTCGTCGAGACAGGCGAATGGCGATATGACTATACCCGAAGAACCGATAGTGGCTTCTGGAAGTCATACGATTGCGAGAGATATGGCGATTAACGATGGGAGTGAACGGATTACAATTGAGCCGTGAGTTTGGTGTGGATTTATATACCTCTTTAGTTTCGATACTGTAGTCAGGACTATGGTTGAAACCCCCGCCTCTTCTTATACACCTGTTGGAAGTCACGTCACATTCGTTTTGGGGGGTCTGTCTCTTCTATATTGGAGTACCTGAAGCTAGAATCTTATAATAGACCCCTTTAGCTCCTTTTTCTCTACAAAATAATTAATTTGTAATAAAAACAAATCGAGCGAGCTTGGCTTGATAATAAAATCTATATTTTATATTTGATTGATATCTTTGACTCGGTTTATCTATTATTCACGGGCCAGTCTATCTTCCCAGCCCCAATCGTGGACCGTCTACAACCGTAACACCGCCTCTCCTTCAACCCTTCCTCGCCTTCAGGTGGTTCGAGACAATATATCCTCGCATCCGCATCTCCCGTAGTAGTACTACTGCCACTCCCCTCCTCAACTTTAATATTCTTAAGTTTCTTAAGCCTAGGATCCTCATCCATCGGCAACCCGCAGATCTCACAAAGCCCCAATCTGGCTATTCGGGTCTTATCGGCCTCGAACTCCAATTTTCCAGCCGTCTTGACGACGTTGGTAGATAAATGCGCGTTCGAGAAGTCGTCGAAGAATTTCTGCATGATTTCGTCTATTGTTTGGTTTTTGGCTTTAATTGGTGGTGGAGCGGGGGAGAGGGCGGTTGATTGTGGGAGGATAGAGTAGGGCCAGAGGGAGGTGAAGGTTGTGTAGGAGGTTAGTTCTGATTTTGAGAGGTCGCGGAAGGGGCGGACGATGACTTGCGGGCCTTTTTTGATGTTAATGATTTGTTTTTACGGGTTTCTGGTGGTGGTATTTGGTATCTCATGTTGGATAAGATGGTCCGAGAATGTACACCACCAGAAGATAAAGGAAGACGGAGGAGGGAAGGGAAAGTGGCGTACCATATGGTGTTGGACCATCTGATATCAGCCACGGCAGCGCATGACCACGGCCCTTGGTAACCTCCGCTAACACCATCGCAGCCATCTTTGTCATCGAATCTGCGAAAAATATCGCTTCGCATTCTTTTTGCTTTGCTAGTTCTACTATTAGTCTTGTTCTGAGGATGTTGATTATATCCATCTGCGAGGCGCGGGAGTTGAGAGTTTGTAGGAGTGTGCGGAGTTTTATTAGTCCCGTGGATGTCGAGGCTGTTGTCGCTGTTTGATCGAGTGATAGTCCTCCTGTGGTGGATATTACGTCTTCCACTGCTGTATCCCCCATGGTATATATTTCCTCCAACGGCACCTTTGCGAATTCGAAGTGTGTGTATTTCTCCCTCAGCTTTTGTAAACACTCATCCACAGCATCATTATTATCGCTCCCCGTGACGGCAGATTCATCGATATGAACGACGTAAACTTCGTACTCTGACCTCCTCGCCCGTTCGATCTGGAGGGACTGATGCCAGTGGAGGGTATCCAGTAAAACCGTAGACGCAACGCCCAACGATGTCGCCAATAAAAGTTTTTTAGTGGTCACCGAGTGTTTTTTGACACGGTACGGTTCCATATGTCTGGTGAATTTTGTACGAATGTAGATTTGGAAGCAGTCTCTATTTTACAATATAAATTAGTCTTTTTTGTGATTGCTGGCAAAAAAGATAGTGGGGGTGGGGATGGTGGGGTATACCGGCAGAGAGCCTCGTGCCGCATTGTTATCTCTGACGGATTGAGTTTGCAGCGTTTGCAGAGGTTTTGTGCGGCGGCGGAGGATCTGGGGAGTTTGGCGATGTCCGCCATTGTTACTTCGAATTCCATGGTGGGCTGGGTGGTAGAATGGATCGATGAAGCTATATTTTTATGTTTTTGTGGTTAGGTGGTGTTAATATGGAGTTAGATGCGATGGTTGAGGAAGTGGGATGGGATGGAGCTAGATTACTCTTTTTAAGTTTTAGCGACTGGGTGAATCACAATTTCAGAAATTTCTGGCGTGTCATTGGCTGGGGGCTGACAACGCAGATTTGGGAGGATTTTTGTTGGATATTGGGTGGGCGTACAAGAATAATCATTGAGTACAGAATTCAGAAGCATCTATTAAAGTAGAAACATAACGATTTTTATATTCCTCATACAAATAACTAAATTTATTCCACCCTTCTGGAGGCTTGATATTTGCGAAGGATTGAAGGGAAGTTTTTGCATCACCTTGGATCGGAAGACACAGTTCTTGTTGACGTCGACCGGGAGCTGAAGGAGGATGAGCATTGTATTGCCAACCGCAAACACATCCGATTTCTATTATGGCTGACTCCGGGCCTAGATGCCCTAATTAAGGTCCTCTAAAGCTTCATCTCCTGTATGGTTTAAAGTCCTTTGCAGTTTTATATCCTTTGTCGGACCAATGACTATCGATATCAGAGATAAGGCCCTTTGAAGAGGAATCTCCTGCATTCTTTATGTTCCTTTTTCGTGTTCAATTATATCTCTATCATGTTTCTATTCAAATGACTCGCCCGTTTTCATGTATTCAGGAACATCCATATTATATATTAATATAATATTAGGTATATGAAGAGCTATGCCCGACTTTGGTTACGAGACTGTGCCGACTGCCCAGCCCGACCACCAAAATATACAACACGTTCAACACAATAACCGATAACTGTGATGCTCAGACAGCCTCACTTAGCTACCTACTTAGTTGGGTAAAAATGGGGTAAATTACGAGACTGGGAAACTCTACAGCTAGTATTGACTAAGCTCTGAGTCCTACATAGTCACATACTTCTCTAAGACAGTACAAAACAGAGAAGTACGTAGAAGCCCCATATCCGCCTGACGAAAGATTCCTCATACAAATCCCCAACCGATCAGGTATATTAGACCCGGGAGGATAGGCATTAGGTTCGGGAATAGTATCAAAAGGGAAGTAAGTCAACTCATATCTCTTTGCGAACGCCGCCCATTTGAGATGAATACCGTCACTGTATGTACGACTCCATACATGGGCAGGAGCAGCCTCGATAACTGGAGTAACCAACTCTCTCAAATCTTTCAGAAAGTCGACACGACGAGTAAGCAGAGCGCTATCAACGGATGCTTTATCCACGAAACCTAAGCGTGAATTTGGAGCATTCTACCACAAAAGATTAGTAAGAAATTTAGACGAACGGAACTGGACGATCACTATTTAAGTGCCTTCGGGGTTTCCTTACTGTCTGCGGTTGCTCGGCTTGGTTCAGTAAAGTCAGCAGAAATTCGTTTTACAAGGCTCCCGGGATACTCACACTTGCCATTACTGACTGGACCTTGCTTTGGTGGCCCTGAAATCTGGCCCTCGATTCTTTCCAGAATATCTCGCAGTTGATTAAGATCTGCTAAGGTGACCGGCCTACTACCAGCAGCTCCCTTATCCCCGGGCTGGGTGTGTTTATCTTCACGTCCGCTCTTCCCACTACTTCCACCTTCCCCGCCAGGAGGCTTCAAATCAGTGGCCTCCACCGCGGGAGGGATGGCCTCAACTTCTGTCGCCTTCATGATCCGCAGGAGATCTTTCGCGTACCCCGCCGCCGCCACGGCGGCATACGGCTGCCACACCTTATTCTTATGGTCGTCTGAATAGTCGCAGATGCCTCGGATTACCACGCATGGAAAGTTGTCCATCAGTCCTGCTGCCTCCATTTCAAAACAAGATATATCCCATGCATCTCGCAATCTATCGCGGCGTTCAGCAGACCTCATTACAGCATTCGCAGAAGCAATCAGTCCATAATGGATTTCTGGATCGTCCGAATCTCGTTGTAAGCGTCTCTCAACCATTTTCGTATTACAACTTGAACAATCCTCCCCTCCAGCATGCTGATAACTCGCTTTGAATAATTTATCTCGGCTTGCTCCTGGAAATTGGCAGTTTGATAATTTGGGAAGTTTCAAAGCTGCTGCGGTTGCTTCCTTGATATATCGATTCATCTCTCCTTTTCCAAAGCTATGGTCCGACCTCAGCAGTTGGATCGCTTTTAATAATAAGCCAGGAGGTTTGTTTAAGTGCGATTCGATACTGAACTCTCCATCATTCTTCCACTTGCCCATATCATATTGAAGAACACCACCTATATTCTATTAGAAACTTATCTAACGATTAGGTATAAATGGTTTCCCAAACCACGGTTCTTCCGTATCAGGTTTAAAAACTTGAATAGGAAAGCGCCATGGTAAATCTAGCTTGAGAAATACTTGCCGTGGTTTCCTTTTGGATCACTAACCACAACGTCTCCCAACCGGATATCTTTGCTTGGATCGTCGAGGTTTGGTGATTTGGGGGCACCGCCGCCCACCCCCACCAGTAGCCCGAATCGAATATTCCGAAAAGTGCGAAGCATATTGGTCACCATCTGCGCCGCAGCATTCGTGCCGTAGGTTCCTGATCCAGGGAAGGTAATCACAACATTGTGCACCCCCATTCGGCCAAGAAGATAGCTATTATTATCATTCTCCTTCGGTGGAAGTAATTCATGTTCTTCGTCTAGCAGTAATCTCGACGCATTGAGCTCGGTACTAAGCACGGTGGCCCAGCCAACTGTGTACGCCTCACGGCTAAGCTTTCTATTGTAAGCCGGAGTATTAGCAATTGAAGTTTTATCGCAAGGACTCAATATAATAGCTTACTTGGTTGCCATCGCTCGAGATCCTGAAGAGCCTTACGAATCACAAACGATATATTCGTAAGTTAGATAACTGAAGAAATCTTTCCCAGACGATTCTCCTCCCCGCCTTCTTCGTCCCCATTTAATTTCTTAAATGAAGCTTTTAAAAATTTCTTGGCTTGGTGCAGCCCCTCACTCCATCATAGCTATAGAGGGGTAAGCCAAACGCAAAAAGCTAGGCCGGGTCACTGTCAACTGTACTCGCATAATTACGTGGCCCAATTATTTTCATGATGCGCCTCCAACGGTATAAAGTTTTGCTTCTCGCAATTCATGGCCATGCGGCCCATACTGGTTGAATCCGGGGTATTCGACAATGCGGTGAGGTATTTTACGTCTTTGGGTACATACAATTGCAAGGCCACATCACTTGCATGCACCAATCAAATCCCATAGCTAAACAATCTCGCAGCTTTCAAAGTATACTTCCTACCGAAGGGAGCTAGTCTCTATTCCATTCCGATCCCAGTTGCATAAATGATTAATATTTATTCCAGACAACATTGCTCTGTTAATGATATCAAACACACCCTCTTGAAAATATGGAATTCATGGGTTTTCAGCCATTCCTGTAGTTGAGAGCTTCAGATTATATGCATTAGTTCTGTCACCATCGCGGCGCCGACGGCTCATTACTATCAATTTCCAGTAACATTGCCCCAAAAACGAAGAAAGTAAGAGAATTCCAAACATGACTGATGTTGGAATAAAAGAAAAAAGGTATATTCTCGACCTTTGTATTTGTGTATAATTCGAATTAATTCTGTGGGGCCTAACTTAGAGCTTAAAAGACTAGGCCACGATTCCTACACAGTAGGATGGGTGTGTGTTCTTCTCTGCGAATTGAACGCATCAAGGGCGATGTTAGATGAGGAGCACGAACAGCTAGATCCCGTCGAGAATGATAACAATAGTTATATTCTCGGGCAGATACAGAAACACAATGTTGTAATAGCCTTCCCAGGATCGGCGTCTGGCGGCGCCGCACAAACAGTGACTAATCTGATTCGGACTTATCGCAACATCCGATTTGGATTGATGGTTGGTGTCGGGGGAGGCGCTCCAAATCCTCTCTATGCAGAAGATCCGGATAGGGATATTCGTCTTGGAGACGTTGTGATAAGCGATCCGAAAGGAAAGCACGGTAAGCCCCCCCGGGTTCATAGTTTAGTCCCGAGTACTATACCTAGTATCCTTACCTCTTAAGCATCCACTCGCTGACATCGATCCAGGGGGTGTTCTTCTATACGATGCAGGGAATTGGGATAGTGTTACTGATGGATTTGAGATCGAATCACATCTAAACAAACCCCCAAATATTCTACTCAAAGCAGTTCAGTTACTCCGGTCAAACCACGATTTTGGGGGAGTGGGAATGAGGCAATCAATCCAATCAGTAGCGGAAAAATCTACCAAGTTCCGGGCTTTGAAGTCGTATCGTTTTCCGGGGAGGAACCAGGACCGTCTCTTCAAACCGGATCATCGCCATGTTGGAAAAGCTGGGGGTGATTGCTCGGCTTGCGATGTTAACCTTATCGAAAAGCGTCTAGAACGGGATTCGGATGATCCGATAGTACATTACGGTCTTATTGCCTCCGGAAACGCAGTTATGAGATTCACTCAACTTCGAGATAAGTTGCGGAATGCATGGAATGTCTCTTGCTTCGAGAGAGCTGCTGCCGGGATCATGGATGATTTCCCATGTCTAGTTATAAGAGGTATATCTGATTACGCAGATGATCACCAAAATGAAATCTGGCAACCCTATGCGGCGGTCGCCGCTGCCGCTTACGCAAAAGACCTCCTAAGAGTAATCCAACCCAGAGAAGTTGAGACTCTCCGACCAGCTAACGAAGTAGTGGGATCCTCCGAGGGCAGGGTGGGACATATCCCTATAAGTCAAGTTACTCGTGCACGGGAACGCGATAAATATGCGTTCCGTTTGGAATTAGAGAATCTGGTCGTCAAACTTCTTTCGCTGCCCCACCGGCATGGATGGTGGTATAACGAAGAGTTCCGCAATCTGGTCGAGCGGTTTTCGAAGAAGTGGGATCTGGATATAGGATGGCAAGAAGCATCGAAGAGGCACAATGTTGATCGTTTAGTCGATTCAGATGACTCTCTAACGTTATTGAAATCCAGCTGTGTATCACTTTGGAACCACCAGAGCCAGGACGACATGCTCAGGTTGGAGTGGATGGAAACCTTGGTCTCCATGCTGGAATTTGTACGCTCGATAGGAGAATAATTGAACCATCGTTCTCCAGACCTGATATTCATTACTTGCTTAATCAACCGGTAGAGATTATAGAGGTCAAAACATGCCAAATTTAAATGCGAATGTGAGTTATATATAACCTTCTGAAGGAAATATAAATGAGAACATACCCTATTTCGGCAAAAGGAAGGTGGGCCACCCACCCGCCCATTCTGAGTTTAGCCCAGGCCAGGCCTAGCGTGGTATATATATATTGGCTAGAGAAATTTAGAAGTTGACGTCTGGGTACGAGACCAAGGTGCTATAATATTATATATTAGATCGAGGTGGACTACAATCCAAGCTAGACGCCCCTCCGCGCAGCGTAGCCCCCCAATTCCGTGGGTTGTATGGTGTAGTGGTTAGCACTTCAGATTCTGATTTGAGATTTCTGGCGACTTGGGTTCAATTCCCAATACGACCTTGTTTTTTTGCCCCTTTATCAGCTGTCAAGGTATAGCTTAAACTGGTGAGGAGTATGATGATGGTAAATTTTTTGATTTTTTATATTAGGCGTGATCCATTTTAGACACCAGGACATATACCTCGAGGGCCTTTTGAGGGTCCGGTTTTTAGTATTGGGTTTAACGTTTGTGGTTTTTAGACTACATGGTAAGTAAAATTATGGATATACGACCGATTTTTTTTCTTTCTTTTGGCGTTTAAAATAAGGACTAACATACTACCATTTTGATATAAATCGATTAGCATATTTACCGTACTCATCCATCGGATATCGATATCGATATCCACCAAGAGTTGGGTATAAATTATATAAATTTCGTTTGGTGGTGCAGTGTTGCATGTTGTAGCTCACCGGCGTTGGCCAAAGCTCCAGCCGAATCCAGTTTCGCCAAACCTCAAATCCCAATCCACCATCGCGTCGACTTGCACCCCATCCACCTCACCTCCAACAAACCCGCGAACCCACACGAGACCACCAACCCTTCAACCAATACCCCCCCGAAGGTCCATCCCACCTCCAAATACATCTTTATAACCGCCCATCCCCCGATCTTTTCTCCGACAATGGGTTCCATCGGTATTCCGCTAAAGCTACTGGGCGAGTCGCAGGTTAGTCATTCCCTCAAAAAATTCATCAAAAAAACCCAGCACGAAAGCTATAGCTAACTCCAACAAACAGGGCCACGTCGTCACCCTCGAACTCACGTCCGGCCAGGTTTACAGAGGGAAACTACTCGAAGGTACCCCCTCTCCCCAATCCTGACTCTACAGCCGTTACAAACCAGAGAAACCAAGGGAGATGCTGATTGATGATGATGGGGAGAATAGCCGAAGATAATATGAACGTTCAGTTAAAAGATATCACCGTCACTGCTCGTGATGGTCGTGTATCGCATTTGGATCAGGTTTATATCCGTGGATCGCACGTACGGTTTTTCATCGTGCCGGATATGTTGAGGTGCGTCTCTTACACTTCATTGGAAGACGATGGAGTGGGTTTTTGCTAACTGACTTGTGAATTTGATAGAAACGCCCCAATGTTCCGATCGAGAGCTGTCCGTGGACGTGGTGTCGGTATGGCTAGAGGAAGGGCTACGGTCAACAGGGCGAAGACACAGCAGAGACGGGGTGGTGGCGGCGGCGGTGGAAACTAAAAGTCTTTTGCTATCCTTGCTTGGGCAGGGAAACTCCCATCCATCGATCTATACAACAGCACTGGGTTTCAAAAAAAGGCGTGTATAAGATCGAGATTTATATTAGAGAAAAACAAACAAGCTAGTGAAGAACCGAACGGGGGCAACTGGGAGAGTTTTTGTGATACGTTATGGGGTGTATTTTTAAATAATGAGAATCATCTTCGATTTAGCAGTATACCCGCCGTTATTTGATATTTGCCATTCTATTCGTGAACGTTGAAGTTGAAGTCGAAATCCATAGCGGCACGTTCGCTAAGAGGTAGCTGACTGAGCAGCTCAAGCTTCCCTGCCGTACGACGTGCCGTTCCATCCCACCTTCAAGCTTCACCTTCGCCCTGCACGTAATCCCCACCAACCACCACCAATACATCAAAACCCACCAAACCATGCCGGAACGAAGAATTCTCCTCGTAGGCAGACGGGACTCCGAAATCCTACAATTCCTCGAAGGTCCCCTCCCCCATTCCTAGCAGCATCCAAACCCCCAACTAACAATAATATATAAAAAACAGCCCTAACCGGTTCCCTCCCGCCTCACCAAACGCCAGACTCCCACGCAGGCCTAACCCACACCTTAACCCTCAAAACCCAATACTACACCTCCACAATCCCCATCTGGATCGATGAAATCCTCTCAGCGACAGAATGGTCAACCGCCTACTCCTCCTCGGAAGCCAAGGAAGTACGACAAGTCCTCGGTGCGATAATATATTGCTTCAAACACCCCGGTTCCGAGGATATATCCGAACTTAAAGATGATTTGGCCGGATTACAAAAAGTGGTCAAGGCGTGCGGGTATCATTGGGACGGGGTGTGTTTGGCGGTTACGATGCCGAATAGGAGTGTTAAATCCGAGGGAGGGAAGACGGTTGAGGAGTGGGAGGATTTGATGATGGAGTTTGGATTCGAGTTTGTGGATTTTGAGGCCAAAGGGAGGAATGATTATGGGGGTATTCTATATTCCTAGTTGAAGTTTTGGGGTTTTTGTGGGAGGGAGGGGATGCTGATGGACTTTTGTGTAGAACCTACTGGTATGGAAAGGCTGAAGGAGGCTTTGGAAGCAAACGACTGGAACGCCCCATTATCACTCGGCCTCGACGATCTAGACGATGACGAACTCGATGAACTGGCGGGAGAAGACCCAGTCGATCAAGATGGAAATGTCAGGAACGGGCTGAAGCTCGAAGCCAACGAGATGGAACAGGAAATGTTCGGTTTACACCAGGCCATCTTAGACGAAATCGGCGACGATGACGACGAAGATGATGAGGAGATACAAGTTGAGAGCCTCGAAGCTGCGATGCAGAGATTACAAACCGTCAAAGGTACTTCCCTCCCTCTCTTCAAGCTCCAAAAGAGACATTACACCTTCATTCTCTACCGGCTTTATAAAGCCCATTCTATGATACACGGCCCGAAAAAGAAAAGAAAGAAAGAAAGAAGTTCTAGTCTTATTAACAATTGTTATGTCCTGCATAGATATGGTCGCAGAACTCCCCGACGACAAAAAACGCGCCTTCGCAGCCAAAGCCGTCGCCGAAGTCATGAAAACCCTCTAACCCCCCTCCACCCCGCATTACCCTCTACTCATCCACAGAGAAAGGTACACCCCACATCCATCAAAAAGGAAGAAAGAAAGAAGTAAAAGAAGGAAACTCCTAATTCCTCACCACCTTCTTCCCCCTCATCATCTTCCTCCTCTGGTGCATCATATGCGTATACATAACATACGCCCCCGGAACATAACTCCCATAAAGCACAACCTTCTCAACCAACCCCACCACACCACTAACCCCGTCCAACTCCCCCAAACTCCCATAAATCTCCACGGCCTCGCTCACTATTCCCACGGGGTACAACACAAAGAAAGTATTATACCTCAACGTCGTAAGCCACGCCGGTGGTTCGCCCTGGAGGTTTCGAGCGTAGTATGTGTACCGTATCACTTCGGTTACCGACCAGGCGAGTAACATGCTCGAATAAGCCGGCGAAGTACGCATCGATTCCGGGCAGAGGTGTAGAATCGGCCAGACGAGGTTGAGACGGGAGGCGACCTGGACTACCGTTGTCGTCAGAGGTGTCCGTACGATTCCTATTCACAAATTAGCCATTAATGTCTAGTGTAATAAAAAAAAAACTTCCAAAATGAAAAAAAAGTACATACCAGCAAGAGCATGCACGATCTCCATTATAGCCAAAGTCTGTGTCCATTTGGTATACTCCCCGACACCCTCGTATACCTTCTCAGGACCTTGGCGGATATTGATCAATATCGTGCGGACGAGGACGACGGCCCATAGTGCGGAGGAAAGGGTGTTGTATGCGACCAAGTAGTTGGCTTTGAGCTTCAGCTCTTGTCGTTGCTTTGGCGTCGGCCTGGAGGCCATTTTTGGTATTATATTTTGGGATATTAGGAATTATTTATTATTGTTGGTAGTTTTTTGAGGTCGTTGGAAGAAGGTGGAAGTTGGTGTGGCGATTTCGGGTTGGGAAGCTTTGGGGGATTGTTGACAACGTTGGTTATAACGGCTCCAAAGCTCAAAGTCTCTCCTCGGTCGATAAAAGACCTCCTGAACCGAATACAATTAAAGAATAAAAAGGGTCCGGAAAAAAAGAAGTCAAAGCTCCAGAGATCCGTGAATCAAAATACAAAAGGAAGAGGGTTGCATGTACTATTATCAAAAAAAAAAAAAAAAAAAAAAGACTAAAGGTACGACCTGTTTCCCAGTTTCGTTGGGGCAGCTTTCAACCGAAAACTCCACAGCGAACCAGGTTAAACCCGTTACCAAAAAACTAGCCAATTATCCAAAGCATCCGCCGAACCCCCCAGACCCCTCCACATGTTCCCGAGGCGCCCTCGAGACCGTAACCCGGAACTTTGGAGAGGCGTTTAAGACAAAGACCAAATAAACTTAATACAGGTACACCACGTAGACCGAAATTAATGGACCAAGTTTCCCTTCTGATATCTAATTTGTTATCATTTCATTCATTGGTTCCCCACCTTCTTTCTTGTTCTTACCCTTCGTCTCCAAGCTTCTTCTTCTCACTAACACCCCCTCGCTCGCTGTCTAGAGGGTTGATAATAAAAAAATAAAATAACCTCCACGATCATGGTAAAGAAAAAGAGAACCAGAACGCTAACAAAGCGAGAAAAAACAAAGCAATACAGTACAATACAGTAGAAGGAATGGGGTATAAATAAACCATAAAAAGGCAGACAGACAGACCTGCGTCAGATAGAAACACGACTAAAGTAACAGAGAAAGAGATATGTCAGTATGTCAGAGAGAAGAGGGAGGAAAAAGAGAACGCCACACGACAATGATCATTAGCCTTCATCCATGTGAAGAATAACGAGAAATAAAAGAAACCTTCCCCGAAAAGAAACGCCATTTCATGATGCCTTAAGGCAGAGTAAGGAGAATATGGAAAGGAACAGGAAGAGAAGAAGGAAAACGGTGTCTAACAGGAGTAGTGGTATTATATGAATGGGAAATCATGAGTCAGGAATGTCAATAGGGCGTTGTCAAAACCGCCCCTTGTGTCGGCGGGAGAAAGAGGTTTCTTTCGTAGATGAGAGGGATAAAAGCGGCAAGTGGGAAGTGTCTGGATCATGGGTACAGTTCCCAGATGAACTTCTTCCCAGTAGTAGCTTGCCTGCATCCGTCAATAGCACATGAAGGGTACTTGCGCTTTTTGCCTCTTTGGCCTCGAGGTTGACTGAGCATTGCATTTGCACATTCGCCGCAGTAGCACTATATCAAAGATAAATATGTTAGCATGGTACCCCTCCAAATTATTTCGGGAAATATGCAACTTACATGTCCGCACTTCATCAACCAGATCTGTTTCTTGATTTCATCATCTGAGTCTCCCAGCTCTTGGTCACACATAGAGCACCCAATTGCATCTTCAGATTTGGGGGATCTTGTGAACCCCTTCCGGGCTTCCTTGATGGGTGGGTCCTTGTTGTGAACTTGTCCGGTTATTTCAACTTCCTCGTTTTGGGCAGCAAAGTTGGGAACCTGAAGCCAATCCAAATCCCGTCCGGGGGCCTGGAAGATACCGTTCCTCATAGGAAAGTTCGCCATATCCGGAGCGTCTCTGTGAGGGGCTAGAGGGGCGAGGGGAGCCAGGTGATGGGCACGGTTCGGAGCGCCGAAGAAAAGGGGCATACTATCTCGCACCATTTCTAAGATCGAGAGGCCTGCGCTAGCTACACCTCCAATGTTAGGTCTAAGTCGTCCAAAGGGGGCGAAGAGTAAGTCGTCCAGTGGGGGTTCGGCTGGTGGCGCACCTGCTCTGTGGGGGTGGTGGTGATGATGGTGGTGGTGGTTATGGTGATGATGATGGTTTTCATTATGGGGCGGGTGCATGGGGTCCCTCGAGGGCTGTCGTACTCTGGCGTGTGTGAAGGCCAGTTCGATATCGCGAGCTGAGACCTGGGGGAATAGAAGCGGTTCGTGTCTTCGCTCTTCACGGATGTTATCATTACGACGAACGGCTGGCGGTGGGTCTGGGATTGCGTCGACGTCAATAACTTCGGCATCGGGAGGTCGGATAGCAGGAGTACGGCGGTTCCTTTCCCTTTCTCTCTCCCTTTCCAGCTCTCGTTCCCGTTCTCTGTCAGAGTCTCTACCACGACGATCTCTGTTGTAAGGTGCATGACGATTACTGAAGCGACCGGGTTGAGTAGATGCTCGAAGAGGAGGGGGCGACGGCGATGATGTCAAGTCGATTACTTCAGGCTGGGCAGCCGCTTCGTTGCGGCTGCCTGGTGCTATACGTCGTGATCGATTCATCCTTCTTGTTTGGAGATACGTTCGAGGTTCTAGTTTGTTTTAGTCGGACGATTCAGGGTGTAGCTGCGGCGAGAGTAGCTTAGTGAGGAGTGAAGTGGTGTTGAGCTTGAAGGTTGTAGGGGATAGTAAAAGGAGGAGAGAGAAGAGGAGAGAAGAGGAGGAGAAGGAGGTTAAATATTCTAGAGAAGCGGTTAGCGTCAAGTTGGTTCGAGTGTCCAGGCAGGTGATAATTTTCGGGCACTGTTGGATCTAAAAGTGCTTACTGAGCAGTAGGTACTAAAGTATCGACCCGTCTGTTGGTTGACCTCCTGACAAATTTCCGTTGCTCAGGCCTGCACCTCCCAAACACCGTGGAGATAAAATCGTGGAGATAAAGTACTGGAGGCTTTTGTAACCCTAAATGGCCTATCTCATTGGACGTATCGCATGACAGGCGCCTTGCATGAGAAGAGCAACGTCGAATGGTCTGGAAGGATGGCGTAGTGGTGTCGTCGAGGAGGTTCAGCGCCGGAGACAAGGAAGAGGAGAGGGGGGGTGTTTTTCGATTGGACGCTGCGCAGTTTGACCTGAGGGTTTTCAACGTTGCAGTTTCTGGAAGTGATTTTGCCTCGGAGGCAATGCAATGAATTCGAAAGGAGGTTGGCTTCGAGTGAAGTCGACGAGCGGCAATTCAACAACGTCAATCGACGGGAGAGCTCGGGTGGTTGATTGGGAAGGATAAGATCGATGGTGGTGATGTTGATATCGATGTTGTTTGTTGTTTGGACGTTGGTTTTCGTGGTTTGGTGCTTTTTGGAAGTTGGAGATGGAGGGAACCAGGATGGCGGTCTGTAACTATGGCGGATGGATGCGGCTTAGTCATCGGCCGAGGCCGACCTGGTAAGGGAGTTTATATTGGTAAGTCCGAGAATGCAACAACGGGCAACACTTTCAACCACGCGCCCAGAAGATCTCGAAGATCCATCCACAAAGTCGAGATACCGAGTGCACGCGAGGTGAAAACACCGTATCGCACCGGATTGGTCCTAACCGCCACAGGGGCGTGAATCGTGACGACTACCTGCGTGAAGATTTCCATAATTATAATGTTAAATCTTTCGTCTCGATTTTCTGCTGGTATCACTGTGAAAATAGCAGCTCCCAATGTTATATTGAGTATTATAACCGCAGTTAAATTGGAAAGAATGCGGTAATCCATTGGCCGAAGGAGTCTTAACCCTTCGTGCCATTCTAAAAGACCTCCTAACATACGGAGAGGCATAGCAAAAAGGCAAGTACCCGAAACTCGCAATGGTACTGTTTTGGCGTACGGTATGGTACGGAGGCTGTGACAGAGCGTCGATAGGATATATAGATTTTGAGCAGGGGGGGTTATGGAGATGTGGGTTAGGAGGCTGACCGCGATTGTGGTTTCTATACATAGTTATTTTTATATTGATTTATACAGGTATTTTGTATGTGCAGGTACATACTTAAGTAGTGATAATCAGACAGCATATATACTTTAAGCACCTAGGTAGTCAATCTCGTGTTCACACGTTTAAACAGTGGAACCGATGCAGATCGCACATAATTACAATTCTGAACGTGGCAGCCACGACAAGTGTAGTCGTTTAAAGGTGTCGATCTCGAGCCTGAAAACTAATTAAATTGTGGATCGATGGCCTCTTTACAACGAGACAAGTTCTAACTTAAGGGCTTAGTTATGCCTTAGCTACAGTCTATAGATCTATAAAAATGATGCATAATGATATTGCTAGCCGATAACGGCAGTATCTGAAATCAAGACCACTCTCTAATATTACACTACTGTACTATAAATCCCAGTGTACCACTTCACAGCTTTCAATCGATTAATGTACGCAAGTCAACAAAAGAAGACCGAGACCTGGTTTACGAGACAAACCGAGACCGAAAGGCCTAACAACTTATAAATTTAGCTACTTTGTGCAGTCTGGATACGAGATCAGTTTACATACACCCCATCAGGCCCTCGCAGGAGACAACATGCAGGCCCCTCAACACCCCAATATTCTAGAAACAAGACTGGTGCTGAGCGCACCAAAACAAAAGTGCTCCCCAAATAATACTACCATAAAATTAACTATGATATTTACGATAACAATTCCCCAGTAACTACATAAACCCCATGTAAACCCCCTAAATCCTTCCTCTTCCCCAATTAAAAACCCCACAGGGCCCAAAAACAATACTACACCTTTCAGGGTTCCGGCGATATCATGCAACCAAACACGATCCGTACAATGACCAAGATCCGAATAGGACTCAAGAAGAACAACAATGGCAGTTAGTACGCACTGCACTACGAGGAGTACGCGTAAGGCGGGAGACAGAATAATCTTATCGGAAGCATTATCGAGGCCTTTTTCGATCGAGTCACCTAGATTATAGGGTTTGAACTGGGCTTGTTTTAGAGAGACTGTCTTTGGGTCTTTGAGCCCCGCCATGTCATTTGGTGATGCTAAGCTAGGAGTCTTTAGCCCGTAATGAGGCTGTGGAGGTAATTCGCTATACCGGGTCCCGGCTTTTATATATATTAGACTAGGGTTACGAATCAAAACGATTAGGAAGGGAGGAACTTACCAGTCTCAAGCTTTAGGGCCTCGTCCATCATGTCCATCATGACCACAGGTGTCGCGTCTTGATTATTACAAGAACAAGCTTTAAAGTCTTTGTCTTGTTTTAAGAAAGCGGTATACGATAATAAGGTCGGACAGGTTAGGTGCACGGCCCGATATTTCGATTTCTAATTTTTCAAGAAATGTCACCGGAGTCTGTTTCTTTGGATAGATATTAGTATCGCCCCGATAGATATGAGATTTCGTACTGATACCACCAGATCCAGCCCTGAGAAGAATTTACATACAAAGCAATTAAGGCCTCAAAAAACAAGCTAAATTCAAATTGCGAGCTATTAGTTATCTCGTACCCAGCCCACCCGTTATATCAGCTAGATCGAGGGTGTTATATCGCGGATTCCATCGCGATATATATTGACCATGCGTGATACCCGATCTAAATGTATCCACTAGCTGCAAACTTGGTTCGAGACAAGCTGCAAATCCGAATTTCCCAAATTGATCCAAACGATGTCTAGCACTGGGAGGCGGCCACGCCGTTTGTGTGGCTGGGAACGAGACCAGGCTGGTCGTGAAAGTAAACTCTGTGGTATGATTACCCCCCTCCTCCACTACAAGGCGCATACGCACCAGTGAATTCGAAAAAAACATACCATCGGTCATCGGTCAAAAACGTGCATTAATATTGTACATTCGCATGGGTGAGTTTTAATAATGAAAAAAAATATGCGTCCTCGTATTCTAGGTAAACATAAACCCGCCACGCCAGTCTATATAGACTTTCAATTGCCACCTCCAAGAACCGTGATCGTTCCGTCGTTCGACAGAGTAACCAGGGATTCTGCTTTCGCACCCCAGGCCACAGCAACCGTAGGAACAGCGCTCTGCAGCGGCACGGACCAACCCTTGGATGCCTTGGAGTAATGCTGTACTGTAACCCCCTGGGGACCACCGGTCGCCAAGTACTGTCCAGTATAATCCCATGCAATAGATTCGACCACCGAACCGATCTCAATGGCCTTGGTCATTTGACCCTTCCTCAGATCCCACAGAGATACAGTGTTATCACCCTTACACGCGACTGCCAACCAGAATCCATTCTCCGAGAACTTGAGCGATTTGACAGGTCCTCCTAACGGCTCGAACTTGGCCAGGACCTTGTTCTCTCTTGTGTCGAAGACTTCGACTGTCGCATTTTGTGTACCCGCTCCGATCAAATGACCATCGGGGTGGAAATGTGCACTCGTGAGAGCTGCAATTCATTCATGTTAGCATCTTCTTCAGAACTAGTGGTTATGTATCATAGGGCTCATAACATACCAGAATCAGTGTAAACTTGCGAGACCGCCTTGCTGGCTGCAAGGTCGTAGAGAATATAGCTCTTATCAACACCAACCGACCCTAGTAGGTCTCCACTTGGATGCGCGCAAATAGCACTAACTTTGCCTGCGTGTCGTTCAAAAGATACGCTCTCCTTGCCGCTTTCCTCCCATAACCTAACAACACCAGACGCCGAAGCAGTGATCGGTCGAGCACCCCACCAAGCTGTATCGGTGATTGCGCCGTCTTGCGAAGGTAGAACCCGTGATAGATTGCCTTCCGAAAGGGAGTAGACTCCGGAAACGCCATCGACACCTCCAACCAAGGCCAAATCCTGCGAATCATCCAGAGCTACCGAAGCTCCACCAGGGTACAGAGACTCGGACGTAGAAACTGAGGTGAAAGACCCGATTGTGTCTGGAACAGCCCAGTCAGCAGGTACAGGTCGTTTACGACGGCCGGCAGAGAGTCTAAATTCAAAGAATTAGTGTCAAACCCATCGATCTTTCCGAATCGCCAAAACTCACTCAGCATGTTTAGCATTAATCCTCTCGACGACGTTTTCGGGAACATCGTTGCTATCGACTTGCATCTCGTCCCCGCCAGGCGCTGCTGCGACCCCGCTAGCAGTCACCTTTGACAGAGCATCCCTCGCCTCGTCACGCTCCTTGATTAACCGTCCGATAACCCTTACGGCTGCATCGTGCTGATATAGCGCCGTACTTAGCTCCTGACGCGTCTGGGCAAGTTGCTGTCGGAGGGTATACGTTTCTAAAGCCAATGCATCCCATTCATTCTGGAAAACGGAGAGTAGAGACGGTATCGAGGTGATCGTAGGAGGTCGTGGTCGGATAGTTCGGCTTGCTACAATCAGACAGAAATATGTAAGTCTACGGGCGTCTGTTTTTCTCTTTCGTAGTCTCGTGACGGTTGTGTGGGAACGTACTTTTCAGATCGATGAGGTCTTCGAGTTTGAGTTCTTCGCCGGTTACGGGGTCCTTGCCGTGTTCTTGGATGTATTGTTCGATCAATCGCTTTTCGAAGACGTGGCCTGGTAGGTAATACGTTAGAGTCGGACGCTGAAGATGCGATCCTGGATGATTCGAGACTCACCACTCTTCGACGAAATGGCAGGGGTTTGCGGCGTCTCGCCGGAGACTATTTGGCAGAGATATTAGATATATGGTAGGTAATATTTTGGAGGTAAGGAGGAAGTCCAGCATACTTGCGCACAGCATGATGATTCAATTGATGGGGGTGGTAGTGTCGTGAGTATATGGCGGTAGAAGATGGAGATGGGTTCGAGGTGATGGTGCTGGTCGTGTTTTTTTGCAGGGATCTGGGTCGGTTCTCACAACGCACCAAGCGAGCAAGCCCACGATGCGAAAGCTCCATGCTGCGTGGAGGCAACCGAGAACCACGAGCTCCAGCTTCGGTCTATCATCGGTGTCCGATAATGTTGGCCCTTTGATTATATACAACATCGAATTCAACTAAAAAGACTTGATCTTGAATCGCAATAATATTACTACCCTAGAATAGAACTCTCTTTATATTCTATATCCTATATATAACAATGTAGGAATTGCCTGTATGTCGACTGTCACGAAACAATTGAGGCGATCTTATTCTGTTGCATTTGGTTTCGGGGTGACAAGAGGTCAATATCGTATGGGTTTGAATTGGTCTCGTTCCCAGTTTGGATTAAGAGTTCGTGCTTAAGGTCTTCATAATCATAGTACCATGATGCAAGTAGCTACGGCTATATAGCCTTGATACTAGGTGTTCCCGAAGCAGAGGCCTCAGGCTTGCTGGTGCCAATGCGTAGCATCCAGACAGTCTCCAACATCCCGTGAATCGGAAAACCCGACCCGGACTATTAAGCCCATGACCATATCTATAGGCCTCAAAGCCGCGTCTGTGCAGTTGGCTGTATAATTAGCTGGAAACTTGGCTGCGCCCAAGAATGGACGAAACTAAGATTCTCAGGCTCCGTTCCTGTCCAAGAAACCCCGGCACCGGTATATCGCATGCCTTGAGTTCTAGACTATAGTTCAATCGTCTCCAAATGATAGCTTGACCTTTTGTTTCGGCCGCGGCTTCTTCTTTTTCGGTGCTTCGTCCTTTGCATCCTTCCCGTCGGCTTTCGACTTTGCTTCGTCATCGGAAGCCTCCGCTCCGACGACTTTCACGATCTTCCGCTTCTGCGTCTTGACGCCTACCTCGAGAACTGTCGAATCTTTCGATTTTTCATTTTTTGTGTCTTTTGGTTTGCCCTCCCCATCTTTTGCAGATGCTTTATCTGGGTCGGTTCCTTCTCCCTGATCTTCCGTAGCTTTAGCCTTCGCTGCAGTTTCTTCTTTCAAGGCGTCAAATTCTTTCCCGGATAAAGTAGAATTGTCTTCGAGGACATAGACGGGTTCGTCTTCCTCGTCATCCTCTGGATTACGCTGTTTCTTGGGTCTATTCAGAGGTCGCTCTTGGTAGACCCCAGCTGTTTGAGCTCTAAGCCGCTGTAAAAAGGCCGGCTCTTTTGACTCTAAAGGGGAAAAAAAGAGTCAATATCTAGATAACTCTCGAACGAAATTATAGAGAGAGAATAAAAGGTATCAAACATACCGTAACTTAAATTCTTATGGGACATGATTATTATAATACGCGCAAAAAGACGAGCGGATATAAATTTGGATTGGGTTTAAAACAGGCGGCCAGCCTGGCTGGGCGAGGTAGACGGGCAGGCGTTGAGCCCTGTATTGTCTCCAATAGTGTAGTACTACCTACTTGGTATGTGTGGTAGGTATATACTCTGTATGAAAATTAAAAAATAAAAATAAAACCAAGCTTTCCGAGAATAGATGCGCGAGTTCGAAGCGGATTCCGGAAGTTGCCTCTTTTTTTTTTCGTCAGGGCCGTGCCAGCTACCAGCCACTGTAGTATGGGGGTATGTGAGTACTAGTTTGACTGATTTTCAACGAAACTAGCTTGTAATTGGGCGGGTTTCAGGGACACTTGGTGGCCTTCCAAACGGAGGTGTCTACCCGACGGTGCAGAATGTGTGACCTGTGCAAGGGGGTTTCTCTTGTATGCAATGGAGATTTCTATCGGTGTTAGTTGGGGTGTGTGTGTGTGTGTGTGTGGAACTGTGTTCCAGGTTTCAGGTTTCAGAGCGACGGAAGGATAAAAGAAAAAAAATAAAGTAAAAGAAAATCTTTTGCCCGCCACATGGCCACAGTAGACGAGCGAAGGTTTGAAGGAAGAAGAGAAGAATGTTGGTGAGTGGATTCTGGGACTGTTTCATCGACGGGCTTATTTCAGGCGACCGAACGAGAAGGTTGACTGGGACTTTTGGGTTTGATTGAGAGCTGTCGACTGTGCGGTGGCCGTGCATTGGCTGCATACACCACCACCACCACCACCACCACCACCACCACCACCACCACCACCACAGAATACAGTACTGGTTACATGGGCATTGTCCTCGTTCGGGGTTCCAATTTGGACAGATGACAGCCGGATTAATATCTCTTGGTGTTTCTTAGTATTCCATATTTTATTTTATTTTATTTTTCGAATTACATTTATATCAATTGGCCATATTGCTGCTACTCACAGACCAGACCTGGTTCATATGCATCCCTTCCTCATATAATATAATATCATTCGCCCGACTGCGCAACAACATCTCGTTCAAATCTCCTCATCTCTCCATCTCCATCTCCATCATCATTTTTTTAAAATAGTATATGATACCGTGTCCCTGTTGTGGCGGCCATTGTATAGCATATACTTGTATATCGTATCCCTTATCTACTGCCACTAACACACGCGTTGGACGGATTCCATGTTCTAGCCCGTTTTTCGGCTCTTCTGCTAAAACGTGCTTTGCGATATCCCCTACTATCTGCTCGAAAACCTCCATTACCCCGTCGAATTCTCCTCCATTCCACCTGCTGATCGAGCTTCTCACTATCCAATCCAATTCAATATCGTCATTATCTCGGTCTTCAATATAACCAATTCTCTTTGGCGTTTTAATTCGACACTGCCCTCGCTGTTGTCCCCTACGTAACATTCACCCGTTCGTCTCCAGAGCTTCGCCAACGTGGACTCGATAACCCTCTCCCCTTTATAGCGGATCCGGCCCCCTCTGGGGCTCCATATCTGACCGCGCTCTCACCCACGCCATCATGGCTACCGACAATCTCATAGGCAGGAGGAGAGGCTTCCTGGACTTCATTCCATTTCGCAAGCTTCAACCATATGGCAAAGGCTTCTTTTCGAAGCGAGTTCGCCTCAATGCTGGATCGACAGTTACGATACCCCTGGCCGTAGTCGTAGCTTTTCCAGCTCTCATCATCATCGTCATCCTGGTGCTCATAGCGCTGCATTCTGATTCTCCCAATGTTATTCAAAGTCTACCTTTGATCAACAGGGAACCTGGCATTTTGTAAGCTTTTTTCCCCTTTTCCTTTTTTTTTTTCCTCCCCTAAAGTTTTTTTTGGGGGGTGGCCTCACATGCGAGGTGTCGTATGCTCAACGCGTTTCGGAAAAAAAGCTGGGTGAGCAGCATGAACATAGCTAATACAAGGGAAATCTTACCCACAGAAAAATCAACGAGACATACGATAAGCCGTTCGTAACAGGCTGCTTAGAACCAGCTGTCGACCTCCCGAGAGCAAATGCAGCATTTGTCGTTTTGGCAAGAAATAAGGAGCTGGACGGTGTAATCCAGTCTATGAAATCGATCGAACGGCATTTCAACCATTGGTTCCACTACCCCTACGTCTTCCTCAACGACGGAGAGTTTAACGAATCCTTCAAAGCGACGGTGAAGAAGTATGCAAGCTCGGATGTGGAATTCGGTCAGATCGACTCCAGCATGTGGGGGTTTCCCGACTGGGTCAACCATGATGATGCGAGGGAAGCCATTGCGAAGCAGGGTGATCGGGTGATTATGTATGGTGGTATGGAAAGTTATCATCATATGTGTAGATTTTACTCGGGGTAAGCTTTTTTAAAGGGTGCGAAACTGGTGTCAAGGAAGCTCGGCGACTAACTAAATGGGTGGTAGATTTTTCTATAAACACCCTCTACTCGCAAAATACAAGTGGTACTGGCGATTGGAGCCGGATATCAAGTACTTCTGCGATATCACCTAGTAAGAGCCAAAACCTAGTACCAACAAAGACCTCGGAACCAGCTAACAATTTTAAAGTGACCCTTTCGTTCACATGGAACGACACAACAAGACATACGGATACACAATCGCTGTGAAGGAGTTGAAGGAAACCGTCCCAAATCTGTTCAGATACGCCGCGGCATACAGACGACTGAACAATATCCCTAAAACCGGCCTATGGGATATGTTCGCTGATCAGTCTGAGCCACCGAAGGAGGATCCCGCGGCCGCTGACGACGCTACCGAAGACCTTCCAAAAACTTCGCCTCGGAAACCGCTCCCCGACATTGATGGAGAGAATATGGAGGGCGAGAAGTACAAGTCAGTGCACGAGTTCCATTGCGGGTTTACGAAAAGAAGAAAACAGCTAACTAGTGTTTAGTATGTGTCATTTCTGGAGTAACTTCGAAATTGCCAGGCTTGATTTCTTCAGAAGCAAGGAGTATGAAGATTTCTTCCAGATGATGGATAGATCGGGTGGTTTCTGGACGGAGCGAGTAAGTTAATTCTAAAATGCAGCATTATCAAAGGTTTGATGCTAATCATTTTATAGTGGGGAGACGCACCTGTCCACTCATTGGCCGCCGGAATCCTATTAGACACCAAGGACATCCACTACTTCCGTGACATTGGTTACCGACACACAACCATCCAGCATTGTCCCGCGAACGCTCCCGGAAAGCAGTTGACCCGCAAACCTTTCTTCCATTCGGAAGATATGCAACGAAATAAGCGACTTGCCAAGGAAGACGACGCATACTGGGCTAACTACGACTCACCGAAGCACAATGGTGTCGGATGCCACTGCCGCTGCGATACTGATATCGAGGACGTCGAAGGCAAACCCGGTAGCTGCACACCTGAGTGGGTTAAAGTCGCGGGAGGCTGGCTACCGGAATGATGATGATCAAGCGATTTTTCAATCATCCTTTGCCCAGTTGCTAAATTGCTTCCCATCCTGCTGATTCACTTTCAGCGCATTACATACGTACAGATAATGTTTGTTATTACCCGTTACTAATGACACCTTTTCCCTTAACATACATCTATCGGACTTTAGCCATTGGTATTTATAGCTTGTTTCTTTGAGGCATTGGAGTTTTTTTTGTCATTGTCTCCTCATCCTCACCCTCATCCTCTTACTTCCCATTCATCCTCCATTATGGCCACTGTCTATTGCGCATGCAGGCATCTCCAGCTAAAACTTTCATTTCATCTTCTTTTTTCACTTCCGTGTGGCTTTTATTCATAAATGTACATATAATAATCTTTTTCTTCTTCTCTTCCTCCGGTTTAGCCACGCGGTTTCCAATTTTCGGATCGCGGGACCGCTTGCTGCCTTTTTATTTCTTCTTTTTATGAGGCCTCTGCTACTTTTTATTTTCTTTCTCTTTATTTTTTCTTCATCGGGCCTTAAATGAGGTTGCTATACCGGTATGATGGCATTAAACTTGCGTGTAACGATAGGTAAAGACAATTGCATGCTGCGAATTTTTTTGGGAGACATTTAATCCCCTTTTATACGGATGTCGTGAAGATAGTTGGGTCGCGCTACGTGGAGATCTACGGATTTTGCGCGTGGCGAACGCGATAGTTGAGGGTTTTATAGTGGTAAGCTTATTGGGGGTAATCTTTGGTATTCGTATTGAGAGGGGGTTATTACACGAATACGAGGTTTATTTGTTCGCTCTGGACTGGCCGGGTCTCATATGGACTACCCTAGCTACTATAGACTGGGCTTGTCGAGGTGATGGTATAACTGTGGATCTGGAGATGTGGGTTTTGTGGTTGGAACCCCCACGGGTGATTTCCGTTACATGGGAGGTTCCGGTGGGTTTACTCGAACCTGGTCTCGCGGTACTTGAACCCTTGTTTTTGGAGTGAATGTTGATTTGATGGGACTGAGACATGAATTGGTGATTGGTGAGCGTAGACTGCGAATGTGGTTGTAAGACGGTGGAAAATGCAACGTTTCTACAACGCGGTTTTGAATGAGCTTCCTTGTGGGTTATATGTGAAGTTCAGGGTGTTTAGTACATTTGTATCTTGAAATTGATACGATTGCAAATATTTTCGTGGCATACGTTTACAGATACATATAGAGAATTAAGATCTTATCCGAGTTTTTATTTTATTTTGTTATTTTTTTATGATTGAGAAAAATGTTGACTAGTCTAGAGTAGCTTCTAGCCGTTTATCTCTACTTTTTAACGTTATGATCCCAACAGCTAACCTGGCTATTATTATATTAATACATCCCGATATCGAAAAAAAAATGAAGAGATAGTATCGCAAAGTCATAAGCAAAAAAGGGAGAATAGCCCCCAAAATCCAAAAAACCGGTACAACCCCGGGTGGGCTGGGTACTAGACAACCAAAAAGCCCAAATCGCTAGAAATCATTATTACCTTTTTGAAATCCATCACATCTCATTCCATAAAAAAAAAAAAAAATTAAAAAAATGATCTTCACAAAAGTCATTTCGTTTCCTCGGCACTACCCCTGACGGCGGGTAACTCTCCATACTGTGCTGCAGAGAGTTCGTATACAGTCGTAGGTTCCATCAACCGCTGCTGCGCGCCTGGTTCCTCAGGGTAAGAACCGCCTAATTCTGCTGGCGGAGGGGGGAACATATGCGATGCTTTTCTTCTGGTGAAGGGCCAGAAGCTTTTCTTCTCGGGATCGGTGGGGTCGGTGGCTGTGTGGTCTGGTGCTACGGGTGGGGTGGAGGGACGTTTTCCGAAGAAGAGGTGGCGGATTATGAGGGCTCCGATGAGGAGGACGGCGATTGAGACGCCTACTGCTATTCCTGCTTTTGCGCCGGAGGAGAGGCCGGGTGATGGGGTTGAGGAGGTGGAGGTTAGTGGGGGGTCGGAGTCTATGTTGCTTGGGTCGTCGGTTGAGGTTGCGGATGTTTGGGTGTTTGTTCTGGTGGAGGAGGTTGTGATGGTGCGGACGCGGGTTGAGACTGTGGTTGGGGCGTTTGGGGTGCAGCCGTCGACGGAGAAGGAGAGGAAGAAGGCACCGATTGAGGTACACTGGTTTTCGCGGATGGCGGTGGGGTCTTCGGAGCAGTTTTCATCGCTGTAGGCGGATACTGTTGTTTTTTGGAATTAGTTTCTTGTACGTGTATTATATTTTAAGTTTTTATATGTAGTAGATATAAATCTTGTGTAAGGTCACATCTGGGAACGAGACCAGGTCACATTGCATTTTTTGGGGGAAATGTATTTTATAATTTTTTAAAGTTGGGGGGTTATTAGGAATTTTATAACATACTGGTGCAACCATGACCCAACAGCGCCACGGTCAGCGAAGTGGCATTCGCTGTTGCGATTTTATGACATGCCCCGTCGGGCGTGCCGGGCTGCCTGGGCCGCGGACGTACGCTGCAGTCTTCGTCGGTGTAGGCGTAGATTGAACTTTCGTTACTTGTGTCCTGTCCGAGCGTTGATGTTGTGAAAAGGAGGAGAGAGAAGAGGAGATATGATAGGAGGGTTTGTAGTCGAGAGCTCCTGATCGGATTCATTGTGTCTAAATTTTTAGAATATTTTGATTTTATATATTTTTGTATTGTCGGTGAAGTTATAATGGTGTTTATATTCGTCCCGTTTGTGAATGGATGTATCCAACCGCTTGTCGAATCTTCCTTCCCGACGTTGATATAAAATGTAAAACCCCCAACTGCAGTCGTAAAAAAAAGGTGATATCACTTTCGAAAGAAAAATCGAAAGAAGGGTCGGGTAAACAAGCTGAAATATATATTTCCCTGGCGTTTTCCGTTTGGGAATGCAGTCGAGTTTAAATATCGAAGCCCAATAAGCGTACCCACATCTCAAGGGCCAAGTGAAACCGAGTCGGATGCCGTCTTTTAATTAATACAGTCAACGGGTTATTCCCCGTAGGGCTTCTTCTTCTCCCTTAAAAAATCTATCCCACCCCTTCCAAAAAGCGTATACGGAGAAAGAAGGAAAATAGAGTCGTAGAAGGTATTGTTTTCGAGGTCAATTGCTTTATATATATATCACTATTTATGTAAATAGTTATATATAAATTCTACCCTAAGCCCAGCTTGTCAAAAGTAATCCTCCTAGAAAAAAAACTTTGTGGATAAATATAAAAAAAGAATTGGACCAAAAAAATACTTGGAACCGACGGGCTGCTTTTGAGGTGATTCTCTCCTACTTAAAGGGTACCAGCTCCAACAGGAGAAACAAAAAATAGAGAGAAGAAGAAACAGACAGGTTTTATTGGATCATTGGGGGGCGCCAGCCAGCCGGTGAGGAGGTGGTGTAAGACCGCTAGGTTAGGCTAGAAGTAACTGCAAGGAGCACACCGGGGTGGTTTTTGGGGGGCGACAGGGACGGGAAACTTGGCTCATTCTTATCTGCACCTACCTTATCTGTCTATTAGGACCTCGAGTCAACTCCAAACAAAGAAAAAGACCAACAGAAAGAGCAAGGAAAAATTTCAATTAACGAATTTCAGCCGCATGAGACTCGAACTACTAGGCATCGGAAATGAAAAAAAGAAGGAGGAAGAATGAATTAAAATACAAATCATCCAATGGTTCGACGTGAATCCGGGGTTTGGGGTTGGTTGGTTTAGTCGTTTGAGTAATCGAATAAATATCGTGTCGGCGTGTGCTACGGCCGGAAAGGAAAAACTGTTGGACAGGGCTTTTCAGATGATATTCACCACCCTTCCCACCAGAACCTTTTGCAAACCGACTTGGTTTATTGATTGGGAGACCAAGGCGAGGCCGAGGGTAAATTGGGGGGTTGCCAGCCTGCCTGACCACCATTTTAGAAATTATACGTGCTAGTCAACTAATGTATGTAAGTACGTATACATGTACATACGTCGTGCATCCGACAGCAGCGATTTTGTTACATGCAGCGCCAGGATTGGAATTGCGATTCCCGCGGCCGTTCGTCGAGTCGTCGTTGACATCTGGCCGGCGCCGGGGTGGGCGGCCGGTGGAGCGTGTTTATATTAAATGCTTATGGTTTTTCTGACATATAACTGGACAGTTTTATGAACCCCGCCTGTAATTCTGTTTTCGAATGTGCTTTGACTGCAGAATTCAAGGTCCGACTTATTTATCCAGTTTGCAAGGACCCTAGACTTACAATACCAGAATGTCGGATTTCGAAAGGTCTTCTCTTGGTGGTCTGTGTCTGTGAGGGCTTCCCTAGCTCGCATTTTTTTTTTTTCTTGTGCTGTGCGTATGCGTGCATGGGAAGCTGCAGATATTTGAATGCAAGCGCGTGGGGTTTTCTGCTTGGCCCTGGATGCGCATGGGGTACGAGAATTGCGAGGAAGATCCTTGGCTGTTGATTTTTTTCCTCAAATTGTATCACTTAATTCCATGCCTGTTAGCTTGGGTAGCAGCCTTGGGGTTAGTTAAAAAGCTTGAATCGTCGAGGCCGAAATTTCGAGCTCCACATGCCAGTTGCGGGATATGAAGGCCGTTGGCGATTGGAAATTGAAGTTTCGCGGTTCGCGAACGATATGCCGGGAACCAGTCTTCCAACTCCACAGTGCTACGTATGTCAGTCAGCAATTGTTTTCATGAAATTTGATCATGATATTAGGGCCATGATCAGGTGTAGCGGATTTCTAGTTCAAGCCGGCGATGGATCGGTGGGCGGCCGGGTAGTCGGCATACACGGACGGATATCTGAATTAGTTGGATGGACTGCATGCTCCAGCGCAGAGCAGGGCTCATGCGACTGTTATGAAACACGGACCGACCGCCGCAGAGCCGCATTTTGAGATTCCACCCAGTCATGTCGAGGGCTTGAGAATTCCAAGATCGGGGTTAAAACATACTTCTTGCCTATATATCTATATATATCTATTTATCTATTTATTTATAAAATAGCACTGCGCATGCATAGACGCCTATCGATATGCAGGTTTATAAATTCACATTCGGGGATCTGATTATCCCTCATGCCTTCGCGGGAGACTATCGTACTATATCGTTGTGCATCAACGCCGTGATATTAATGCGCGGAGAATACTGGGAACCATGTTTCGTCTCATGTGAAAGTGTTTCTCGATCTTTGTTACATAATGCAATTAATTGCGAACGCAGGATCTCCAGCCTTGTGCTATTATCGCATCCTAGTTAGCTTTGAAATTTGAGTCTGGGAATGAGACTACTAGTTTGAGTCCATCGAGATGCAAGCGAATCTAGTTTACACAGTATATGTTCCCAGTACCGTGCATACCTGCTTCCTTACTTACGTATAGTGTACTCTATACGTTGCTGCGAAGTTGAACGTCGGGCTGCGGTCGGTTTAAGCTTTTCCTAGTGAACTTTAGCACGGACTGAAAGCGTGCAATCCCTACGTAAACATCCACCCATCCCATCCTCCCATACCTGTGTTGCGGAAGGTCTTGAATTAGGTAATTATAAGTGCCCAGTTCTTATATAGCTATATCTTGGAGTATGAGATTGAGATGTCGTCGGTGCTGTAATTTTGAGAAGTAGATATGTAAACACTGATGAGTTAGAAGGTATCATATATATATCATATGGATTAAGTAGAAGTGTGGCTAACCCGGCTGGATACTTAAGTACGTAAAAGCCGTGACCGCGCGAGATGCATAATTCCTGGGAGGTGGGGTGATAAGCTCAGTGCAACGAGACTCGATCCGGCCGACGGACAGCCGTTTGCTATATTTGCTATACACTCTTATTCTGACCTGGACGTTCGGGAGTTTGTGTGTCCATATTGTTTATCAGTATTACCATCGAAGTATCTGTGGTTGGGTGGTTGACATCTTATTGTGGTGCAGCCGGTGAGCCCCGCGTTTTGATTCACTTTCGGGAGCTTCGTCGTCACCGTCACAATCACAATCATCAATCATCAACCAACTCTCAACATCAACACCACAAGAGCCTCGCCACGCTTTATAGATATAAGGCAATTTGAAACCAACTGGCGATATTGGATTTTTGATATCCTCAAGGGTATAGCTGCTAGCTGTTCCCTGATCTCTGGTAGGTGCACTTGGTTAATGTTCTGCACTGCACTGCTTCCTTTTATGGTTCCGCAGCCCTTCCGGGATTAGCTTGGATCCTCATCAAGTAAAACGCAACAACGAGTCAACGGTCAAGAGAGATCCTGCGGTAGCTGGCAGCCTTTAATTTGATTTATCGATTCACCATCGTCCTCGGAACTTCGACTTCAAGCTGCTTTGGCCTCCTTGATTAGCTTCACGTCCCGTATCGGCTTGGACAAGTATCCTCTTCGCTTCATATCTGTTGCTCTTTTCCCCTCGGAGCTTGTTCGTCAGCCCTGTCTGCCCATCCGTCTGTCAGTTTGGCGGGGTATCGCTGGCTGTCCCCCTCAAACTATCTCATGGGCGTAGTAAGGCTCATGGCCACTCGCAGCACCTAATCCAGGTCCCGCAAGTGAACCATCACCTTTCAATCGTAGCATCAACGTTCAACTCCTCTTTTTTTGTTCTTTTTGCCTTTTGTCAAAAGATTCCGAATATTCCACTTAGTAAGCTCCCTGCCACTTGTCGTACATTCCAGTTCCATCCATCCGCTTGCCTGCCTGCCTGCACTCTTCAAGTGAATTCGAATGCGTTCGTGGGACGGCTGCCCACTATGACTCCAGACGAGGCTTCCAAACTAACGCCCCGCCAACAACTCCATAGGATTCCCTACGATCACGAAGCCCTGAACCACGGTCAGGACTTCACTCCGTATACTTCGATGTCTAAGAAAAGTCGCAAGATGATTTCCCATCCGGACGATAGCGATGACGGCCTCCTGGGCGAGAGTACCTACGAAATACTTTCGGATCTCTCTATCCCAAGTCACTCGGATGACGACGACGACCTGTCGTCCCTTGCCTCCCTCGCCGAAGACACAGGCGATGAAGACGAGGTAGGCGACAGTGACGAACAGGAGTTTCTTTTCCCAAATCCTAATTCTGAAATTCCAAAGGAAAATGCCGCCGATGACCTTCAAAGTTCAACATATCCCGAGTCCGTCCCCGATGTCCCTGACACAATCGAGTCTGCCGGTATACCTTCTTATACCGGTCTGGACCAACACGAGCCCCCTACAATTCACAGCGTAGTGAGTGATGACTCGCTCGAGGACGTTACCATCCGTTTCGACGAAAGCCTCGCATCTTCGGGGTCTCAGGCAACATTATCCTATGATCTCTACAAGTTTCCGAGCGAAGAGTTCAATGAAGTTGTGGCCGGTTCTTCCGCCCCAGAGGATGTGGATAATCTATACTCCCTTCTTCGGTGTTCCCTAGCGGCTGACCCTCTCAGCGTCAAGGATACTTTCCGCGTTCTCTATGTCGGTCATGAATCAGCTAAAGACGAAATATTCAGGAAAATCGGTGCCGCTTTGGTTGTATCTACATCCTATGAAAGTCTTGAAGATTCTAAATCCTCAGCTCGGTTTAATGTCGTCCCAGTTACATCGTTTGGCAATTCTTCCTCGACACCAGACGTTGAACTCGTCGAATCGTTCGGGTTGGAGATGGCAGTGGACACCTGTGCCTTTGCATATCCCTCGAACGATAGCACGGACCTCGACACATTGTCTCTAGTTATCAAGCCAAGGATGCTTGTTCGATCACGCAAGGCCGGGGCTGGTTACAAGCTCGACAAGCTAGAGGCCCCAGGCTGGAGATTGCCCGATCTTGCCATCTTTTACTGCGAAGCTAACGACGATGCCCGCCAGCGTGCCACCCGGTCGTGTGCCCGTGCCTTCCTTTCCCGTCATGGCGTTCCTTTCATTGCTATATCCGATAAGAAGCTCTACAAATCGACCGAAGAATTTGATATCGACTACCAGGCCCTTCACATAGCGATCGAAACACGCAAGACGGCTGATGATGGAAGGAAGCTAAGAGAAGTCTACAAGGAGCTCCCAGTGGATGTGCATAGCTTCATCAATATTGACGTACAGCAGCTCAGCAGAAACCTGGCTACTATCGTTAAACAGCGGGATGAAGATGAAGACCGTTCGATGACGAAGAGCGTGACGATTTGGGATAAGTTTCGAGAAATCATCGAAGCCTTCGAGGGAAGATCACAGGACCACGTCCTCAACCTGGGAATCGCTATCTTTGGTGGATTGCTGTTGAGCACTGTGTGCTTAGTACTCTCTTTTGCGTTCGTTTCTTTCTTGAAGCCTTCTGCTGCTGTACAGACCAGCACTTCATTGATATCACAAATCCAAACCTCACCTACAACAACAACCAAGGCTCAGGTTTCTACAAGTTTGAGCGTCTACACTTCAACTTCTACCACGAGCCTTTCCATAGCAAAGAATACGACACCCTCGTCCGCTTCAACGAAACCCAAGAGTTCTACCTCCACATCCTCACTCCCAAAAGTTTCGTCGAAGACACCCTCGAGTATTATGACCACCGGTATTACATCGTTGAGTGTTACTGACATTCCATCGCTCCCTGCCAACGAATCAAACGAGTTTGCCTTATATACGATCAGCGATGGTCATATCATTCTTCGGTCCCCAGCCAAGTTCGCATCCCTGAGATGGCGCCCGAAGTTGATTGTCCACGTTAAGAGAAGGAATCAGACCGTCCCTGTTGAGGTTGTTACACTATTCCGTGGAGTCTATGCTGTCAAGATGGACTTGAGCGAGGCATGGGGTGTCTTGAACATCACCGTCAAAACGGAGAGCAAGCCAATCATCAACCAGTCTTTCGCCCTCGACCTCGGAAACCCATGGCTGAGCACAGTAGCTTGGAAGCGATCTATGTTGGCGACATCCTCAGACTTGCGAAAGGCAGTCAACAAAGCTTCGTCGAAGGCAAATGTCTACGCCCAGAAGATCCAGGAGACTAGCAAGCAGCAAATCGATATGCGCAAGAAAGACGTGAAGTATTTGCAAACAGAGGCCGTCAAGCTCCACAAAGAATTTTCAAAGCAGTCTAAGGTTGCAAAGAAGACAGTCGAATCCCAACTCAAGCTCTGGAAGAATGGGTTCGATGATTTGAAAATCGATGACTACTTCGATCGAAAGGCCCTTAGGAAATACGAAGACCAGCTTAAGCAGCAAGTCAAAAAGGCTCGTAAGAACGCCAGCAGACTCTGGATCCGCGCTAGCGCCGCTAGGAGGATTGCTAAGCATAGAGCTTCGAAGGCCTCGAAGCAATCGTTCTTCTGTGCCAAGAAGGGGAGGAAGGGGAAGACTGGAAAGTGTAAGAATAGTAGATAGGATCTATTACTCCGACGTTTCCGTCGAGCCGTCGGCTAGTGGGTTTTTTCCCTTCTGCGCTTTCCCGACCTATCCTCCATTCCCCTCCGTCCTGTAGGCCTTTTATAACTGCTCTTTACCTCCTTATTATTTTGTTTTTCTCACTTTTTTTTCTCTGAAAATCCCACCAGCTTATATTCTGGTAATATGCTTTGCACAATCGCCGCTTTTTTTTGCGCCTGCTTTAATTATCTGATTTACAAAATATGATGGGCGTATAAATACACGTCGCCGTCGTACAGAATGGAGTGCGTTTTTTCTCTCTTGCGATTTAACGGATGGAAATGGAAGGGGTGGGAAAGGCTTAAGGATGGGGGGGCAACTGGGAATTTGTTTCGGCGCAGCTGGGAAAGGGAGGGATCTATTTATTTCTTTGCTTTGTATTGTTTTTGCTATGATACTCTCTCATACAGTGTTCTTCTGTCTACCCGGGATACTGGTCGGTTTTGGTGTTATAATGGATTTTTATTTTTATTTTTATTTTTTTTTACTAATGTGCCTCGAGCTCGCCACCGTATTCTTCGTAGTAGCTTAGTGGACGATATATACCCTTAGACTCTGTCGAGTGGAATAGAATGGACCAATCAAGTATTGTTATTTTGCGGTCGAAGTCGGCTATTGAAGATAGTATGTGGGGAGCTTGGGAGGGATCTAGATCCTGACGATCTATGCACGCGCGAACCTCCCCTCCAAAATTAAAATGCAAAGATGAAGAAAATTCGAATTTAAATAACTTGAATTTTCAGCAAACGATTTTTAAATTTTGCCCCACCCAACAATCTTGCACCCAATGTTAATCTTGCCAATTTGGAAGATATCTAAATTCGAATATAATTGGCGTCGGCAAGAATTGGGGGTAATGATCTAGACCTACCAAAAGCACATATTTGTACGTACATATATTCAGATCGGGTATCATATATTATGATATCATGCATTATCGGTATCACGATGTAGTCAGTAATATAACACTCTCGATCTAGTAATATACGTAATAGCTCGTATCGTGAATTCAGGTTGCGTGTTTTGAGACCTTAATTGCTTTAAAGCTTTAAGTTGTGTTTGGATTTTTCTCAGATCGACCGATACGTACCTATATACATGTACAATCAGACACAGTAGCATCTGGTTTACAAGTGGTCTTGGGTTTACAAGATAATATACAATCCTCATTATCTCCCCGAAGAAATAAATTCTGATGACATCCCCCAAACCTAGAAACCGAAATATCCGGAGCCACACATATAACGGCTTACCTACGTTCCTTTATTGCGAGGGCCCTCAACAGCGGAATATAGTCTCCCAACCAAACTGTGATCGGGATACGCGCGTCAATTTATCACAATATACCTCCCTTTTTGATAAAATAAAGACTTCAAGGCTTCGAATTCGTCACGTAACAGCTGAAGCACAATAACTGTAGCCATGGTGGACATGGTCGATGAGGGCCTGGGGCTTGAAACCGGTATAATTCTATTCAGTTGTTATAATTTGTACATCCAATCTAATATATACAAAAGCTGTAACCCAGCATAGCAAACTACCTCCACGGCCTCGGTTCGGCCCAGAAGCTGTCGACTCCGCATCATCAGAAAAAGCGAAGCTCAAAAGTCTAGATTCAGCTAACCCACGTCAATCCAACGCTTGTGAGCTGGAGCGCTCTACCGAAAAGAGTCTCGACACCGATCCCGAGGAGCTTATGAGCTTTCCCGCCGTATTTGGAATATTCGCAGGGTTTGCTGTAATATACATGACTACTGATACTCTCTTGGATGCTTCAAGTTTTGACTATGACTTGGATCGTATCTGGTTGTATTACATCGCTGGTGTGCTGATTGCTATACAGTGTTTTTTTGTCCTCGGTGGGTTGGTGTTCGGAAGGACTCGAGTTAAATGGCTTGCAATGAGGGCGGCTGCGTTTTATGTTAGTATGATTCTCACCACGAAGCCAGTGAGCTATTTGGGGGCGTTCGGGCCCCGGCATATGAGGCGCATTAAATAATTCGGCTTTTTGGCCTGGCCTGGGTTTGTTTTTGTGATGCTGGGCCGTGGAATTCGAAGCTGTGGATATGCACACTTCATGAATTCATTATGGCCCCCTTTTATTGACTTTAACGTTATATAACCATGACTAAAGTTTCGTCATTAGCATTTTGTATTTACAATTTAAGCATTCAGCTGGATCTTAGAGTCAGTCTCGCTACAAAGAGGCAGTTCATAATTTGATTGATTTTAATCGACTCCCTTAAATTGGAGTTTATCAAATGAATCTAGAGTACACTTACGATGACCGCCATGTTGAGGATTGCATGAATTTGGGGCCGGCTATCAGTTCCACTACACGTTTGATTTCGAGACTGGCTAGTTACTCACTTGGCGTGATGGTCAGTGATTCCCGATAGATCATCCTGAAAACACCCATATATACCTACTTCTTGTAGATATATACGGTATAAATGCATAAAATGAATATGTATATAAAGCCACGATGATGGCCAGTCTTCTGCTTTTCTCATCACAGCTATACAGCTCTTCAAAATTCACACCTAACATCAAATCTTGAGAGTATTAATTTACTCTTTCTTCCCGACTAATGCCATTCGATCTTGTCATCTTCGGGAGGCGCTACAGAGAATTCAAGAACCTCAGGCCGGAGCCCCACGCCGAAATTGTCAATCTATCCACAGTGGCAGGCCTAGTAACTGGTGGGTAAGGTTGAACTGGTGTTGTCCACTGTTGCATTCCCACACATACTGTGCAGGGAGCCAAACATTAGGAGCTTTCCATCTTGGGAAAGATGGGAAAAAAACCCCTCCACCAATGACTAAGCCAGATCCATCCTCATCCAAACAACACCCCACTCTTGTAGCTTACAACCCCCCATACGACCTCAAGAACATCACCATATCCCGGCCCATTCCCTATTGGTCCAGCTTCAACCGCCCTCAAGTATGTCACCTCTCCGTTACCCCCAGCGCTTGGATCGCTTTCTCCCTCCTGCAGTACAGGCTGCCCCGCCGCCGTTGTTTTCTGGTGGAGGGGGGGAGACCGACCCTAAAAATTATTATGAAAAACTTTGCGGGAGCTTTGTATTAAAGCTCGTTACTAACCGCCCAACGCCTTCTGGCTTTTTTTTCCTCCGTTAGAAACCTCCCATTCACGCTTTCATCCGAAAACTTCACAAATACCTTCCAGATCATCAACCATGTCGTCCGACGCTAAGCCTGTCGATACTGCCGCTCCAGCTGAGGAGAATCCGGCCACCGAAGAGGTTAGGACCGAAGAGAAGAAGGAGGCCAAGCCCCTTGACCTCTCCAGCGGCGTCTTCAGCATGTTTGGTGGTGCTTCCAAGAAGCGCGAGGAGAAGCCCGACGAGGAAGACGATGAGCCAAGCGGCTCCTCGAAAAAGAAGGGTGATGATGAGGTATGTTTGCTGCTCGCCATTATTCCGTCTTCCCTTCGCGATATTACGATGGAAACTAACCTGTTGTTTCCCTGCGATATAGGATCAAGTCGAGGAGTCCCCAGACGTCCACTTCGAGCCCGTTGTTTCTCTCAAGCCTGTCGAGGTCACAACAACCGAGGAGGTCGAGGATTCTACCTTCAAGATGTACGGATCCTTCGTCTTTACGTGGTAGCCAAGAGCTCCCGAGGACATAGCTAATTTCATTTTTCTCCTGTACAGGCGAGCCAAGCTCTTCAAGTTCGACAAGGACTCCAGAGAGTGGAAGGAGCGTGGAACTGGTGACGTCAAGCTCCTCAAGCACAAGGCTAACTTGAAGACCCGCTTGGTTATGCGAAGAGACAAGACCCACAAAGTCTGCGCCAACCACTACAGTACGTTGTCAAAAGAACCAGATAAACGATAAGCAGGTCGAGAGCAATAGAGCTAACAGAAAGCGGTCTAGTCACCCCCGAGATGAAGTTAACACCAAATGTTGGAAGTGACAGGAGTTGGGTCTGGAACGTCGCTGCTGATGTCAGCGAGGGTCTCCCAGAGGCACAGACTTTGGCTATCCGATTTGCCAACAGCGATAGTAGGCGACCTTCTACCCTGATCAAGACAATATTAGATATGGTGTACTAACGCGTGTTTAATCTAGATGCCAACCTCTTCAAGGAGGCTTTCCTCAAGGCTCAACAAGAGAATGAGGCTTTGGTCACTGGGACCAAGGCTGAAGGAGCCGAAGAGACCACAGCTTAAACCTCCCGAGTCCTACGATTTGACTGAACGACTCCCTATTTACCACTTCGACGCTCCTAAACTTCACATCCTAAGCCATGCCCTCACGACATCCTGATTTCATACTATTATTCTATAGCCACACTTCCCCTTAACCCACAAACTTTTTTTGATTCGATATCTGCACTTGTCCCACAACCTCCCTGTTTGGCTTGTAAACTACAGATAAAAATCTCGTACGGGCCTTGCTATCGAGAGAAAAAAACCAACCAAGCTCGGGGAAATATTTAAGAGATCAGAAGAAAGAGAATAAGGAAATTGGAGCCCTCTTATCCTGCTCAAATAAAACGTTTGGGCTCTTCCCATTTCTTTTTACCCCTCCATTAACTAATTATTCCCGTCCTGTAGCCCTTTTTAGATGTGCCATGTAAGCCAGTCTTTTTTTTTTTTTTCCTTTTGAAGCTTTTTCTAGAGATCACGATGAAGACTGTAGCCCTGGATTCCCCTATAGACAGAAGAATGCATTTGCTCCCTCTGGGCTCATGATGCGTATATGATATCGTGAAAATCTGTAAACGGCCTCGATACGACAGACTTCCAAGCTCATATATTATATATTATATGGGCTGGCGGATCCTGTTGGAAAAGTAGCGCTAGGTCTTGGCACCCGCTAAGGCGCGTTTTCTCTAAAAGAGAAATCCAACGGGTACATCCTCGCCTTTGATTTTCGCCCTTTCATATAAAATCCCAATCACATCGCGAAAAAACACCCACCCACACAAGCACTTGGTATTCCACGTCCCTTTCCAGATTCCGATAAAAACCGAAGCCGACGCCCGGATAAAGCACAATCGTGACAACATCGTCTACGGTACACACCCGCGAACGGCCAGCGCATCGATATACCCTCGTGTAACGATCCCATCAAATACAGAGAAGGACAAGTCTCCTGTATAATATATTTTGGAGAACCGCTGCGGTCTGTCAACGGAAATTTATATTAGATATTTCACCACGCACACGTTACACGTTTCACGACTATATAATTCTTGAGATTCCTTGGTTGGAATTGCTTTTTTGGAGTTCTGTGGATTTCTTTGGGCGAAGGTTTCTTTTGGGTATTTTAGAATTGGGATTTTGGTCTTTGGTTTCTGTTGGAGTAGAGGGTTTGGAGATTGTTTTTAGCTGTTGGAAGCTTAAGATTGGTGGTATATTGAGTCTTGGAGTATAGGATATCAAGATGACTGAGGTAGGTGGCTTTATTCCGTGTGTGCTGGGAGCTACTAAGGAGATGCTCTCGTGATGGGGAGGACGGCGGGATTGGGTGATGATAATTGCAACACGGTCAACACGGTGTCGACGTCGGGGTTGCGTGCGGATTGGGTGCTTTGGGTGGTTACAACGTCCTCCTGTCTGGGTTTTGTACAACCATCACCGCTTCCACTCACCCATCTCCCACACGTCTTCTGCTCCTGCTACTACCTGTGTTTCCATTCACTGTGGATCTTGCGAGGCTTCGTTAAGAAGGTTTCGCTCCTTCGTCAAGCTGCTATTACCTTTACCGTCTGCTGCACCCTCCTTGAGCTCTGTCTACGTAGACCCTCTTTGAATTTGGGGGTGTCTATAGTGCTTTGCGTCGTACCCTTCTACACTCTTCACAACTTGCTCAAAAGCTAAATCGTCATGCCTTCCGGTATCCAGATCAAGCGAAAAGTCAGGTTGACGACAACCCAGTCCGTATTGTAAGTAACCTCCTCCCTTTCATACTTAACCCAAAATAGCTCTTACTTATACTTCTTATTACAGGGAGGGAGCTAAGCCTGTTGCCGAAGGCTTCCCGATGCGAGAATGGTCTATTGTCATCCACCTCCTTGATGATAAGGGAAATGAGGTTACTGCCAATTGTTTTGATAAGGTCACATACAAGCTGCATCCCACTTTCCAGAATCCTAACAGAGGTATTACCCCCCTCTTTTTTCTCTCTACGATCTTGAAGGATGTTGTTTTGTGAGGGATGATGTTGATGATTTTATTTTTGGGTAGTCATCAAGCGACCACCGTTTAAGCTCTCGGAGCAAGGATGGGGTGAATTCGATATGGAGATCGTACTTCATACTGCTGAGAAGGGCGGTGATCATACCATCAAGCATGATTTGCACTTCCAGCAGCCGAAGTACGATATCACTACCACCATCGTAAGAACTTTACTTCCCCCCCTTATCGTATTTTTAGGAGCGGGTTACTTACGAGGTGATGGCTATAGGTCTTCAATAATCCCAAGCCCGGTTTGATCAAGCTCCTCCAGGCTTCCGGGTCGGTTCCCGGAATTGATTCCTTGGGCGAAAGTGAGGCTCCTCCTACCACGACTAGGAAGTCGCAGAAGGCTGCGCCGGAGGAGAAGACGACTAAGAAGGCCAGTCGTAGCATGAAGAATGTAAGCATCATACATCTATAACCGGTTTCCTATCGATGTCGTGAACCTAATGGCTTTTGTCTTTTTAGATCGACATGGAGAAGCTTGCCGACGGTCTTCCCAAGTTAGACGAAGACGATCTTTTGAAGGTGGTCCAAATGGTTCATGAACATAAAACGCCCGATACGTATATTAAGAATGACGTTGAGCGTATGTTCCCCCTTCCTTTCTATCTTAACATTGTGAAGTATCAAACTAACACATTTTTAAAAAAAACGGGTAGAGGGCGAATTCCACGTCGATCTGTACACTCTTCCTGACCATTTGATCAAGAGTCTGTGGCAGTTCATGACATCTAAGATCGATGTTTAGATGTCCCTCCCTTTGGTTATTTTTTCCCTTGTCCTCCTTCGGGGATTGAAACATAGATCCTTGTTTTACTTGTTCCACCTGAGGGTCTGGGATTCTTTCTAAGCTTTGTGGGAGGGGACTTTTTGTATATTCTACCCGGGGGATTTTTGTTCGGGGGATGGTTTACGTGAACGTTAAATGATTCGGAGACTGTTTTCTTTGTTTGTATCGAACTGTGTATTTCATTTCGTTTCGTTTTTTTAATAGTAATTTGATTTTTTTCACTAAAAACTGGTTTATGGTGGTGATTCTATGTGAGATCGTTATCATTACGATGAGGATCGATTCTCTCCGCCCTCCCTCTTTCCTGAGACAGAGACTAACTGAGGGTTTCATCCGATTTAATTCTTCATTCTTTGTATTCCCGGCGGAATAGCCAGCTAATCCCACCATCCATTAAATTATAAACCACCCTTTCGTTCCCGAGTATATCAATACAACCACCCTCTCCTTCTACCACCCGTAGACACAACCCCAACAAAAGTTATAAACGAGGGTATCAATAAAAAAACCTAACGAATCGAAAAAAGTTATACAAAGTCTAGTCGACAATCTATCCTACCAACGAACGTACTAGAAAAATGGGTGTAGCAAAAGGAAAGCCCGGGGTGGATAACCCCCATATTATTACAAGTATACGTTATAATAAAAAAGCTAACAAAAAAAGGCCCCAAATCCAAAAAGGGACCTTGTCATCACTTCCATCCGCCGGCTCGCCCGCTGGTTATTAAAGAGATGAGAGAAAGAGGTGTAAACAAGAAAGAAAACCCATTAAGTAGACGTAGACGCTTCTATAGGCTTCGTTGCAGTGGGGGGGAATAATTATAATAATTCATCAAAGAAAAAGAAAAAAAAGAAACACAGAAAAGAAGTTTACATCCACACACACAAGCCTATCCTTTCAAGAAACCAGAAAAAAGAAGAAATCTACCTAAGTGTGAGCTTGGTATCCTGCACACCCCGTTTAATAACCTCCTCGATCGGCCACCTGGGCGCTGCGATCTTTCCTCCCTTTGCAATTCTCTCGGCTTCCATCTCCGGTGTGACACCCTCGGGGAGAGGAATAGCTCCACCGGCAATACCACTCGACAACTTCAAGTCCAAATCGTCACCGACCTCATCACAAGCCCTCAATAGCCTGTCAAGATCATCCTTGTTATGCGCTGCTGACAAGCAGAAACGAACACGAGAGCTGACGAGTGGAGTGGCAGGGTATCCGACGACGACGACCGAGATCTTGCGTTTAAGCATCTCCCGAGAGAAAGCAGGCATCTTGGCGGGATTGTAAAGCATGAGGGGGACAATTGGGGAATCATCATGACCGAGGACGATAAATCCGAGACGCTTAAGACCCAAACGGAGGTAACGGGAGTTGAAGGCAAGACGTTGAAGACGTTCTTCACCTTCGCCGGTATTGAGTTCTCCAGTAATCATTTTCAAGGCAGAGGTAATTTGTGTGACGACACCGGGGGCAGGGGCTTCAGACATAAGGACACCAGCGTTGATGGCACGGAGCTTATCGATGATATTCTTCTCAGCGGCAATGTAACCACCGTTGGCACCGAAGGACTTGGTAAGAGTACCCATGAGGATATCAACATCTCGGGGATCGACGCCGAAGAAATCACAGACACCACGACCACGGGGACCCAAAGCACCGACGGAGTGAGCTTCGTCAACGAAAAGGTAGAATCCATACTTCTCTCGAAGTCTGACCAAGGCGGGGAGATTGCACATAGTACCTTCCATGGAGTAGAGACCTTCGACGACGACGAGAATCTTCTTCCATGGCCTGTGGGTTCGTGGTTGGCCTTGGGAGATATACTCTCGAAGCTTGTTCTCCAAGTCACCCATGTGGTTGTGCTTGAACATATCAATCATGGCACCAGAGGCACGAGCACCAGTACGGATGGAAGCGTGGTTGAGTTCGTCAGAGATGATGAGACAGCCCTTGTTAACCAAAGATTGGAAGATCCAAGCGTTTGTACCGTAGCCCATAGAGTAGAGGATAGAAGCTGGCTTTCCGACGAATCGGGCAATAAGAGCCTCACAGTCCACGTGAAGATCCAAGGTACCACCGTCGGATCTGGTTCCGGCCGCACTGACACCATATTTGCGGATGCTCTCTTCCGAGGCATCAGCACAGGGACCTTCAGATTGTGCGAATCCGAGATAGTTGTAGGAGCTCATGTTGAGAGTTTCGATCTTTTCTCCAGTCATGTGGAAGGTATCATTGTAGTCGTTGCTCTCACGTCCGAGCAAGGTGATATAACGGCCGGGAACACCAGTGATTGGTCTGCTGAAGCAGTCGTCAAGTCTCTTTTTTAATCTTCGGACATAGAAGTTGTCGAAATCGCTGTTAAGCGCAGCATAACCCTGCATCAAGCTGTTAGAAAAATCGGTCCAATAATTTAAAAAAGATAATTGATAAGGAGCTTACATTTTGAGCCTTAAGATTGGTGTACTTGCTGCTCCTGAATCGCTTGCCAAAGAAATCCCGGACGTGCCCAAATATGATAAGGATAAGATAAGAGAAGTAGGTGGTAAACATGATGAAATACGGCGGTTCATCTTCTATGGGCTCCTCGAGGTCTCCGCTATCATTATGCTGACTGACATATTTATGGCTCGAATGCAGCAAGGGACCGAACTGAGCATTCCGTCTAGCGGTGCGACGAGCTTCTTCGGGCGAGAAAACAACCATTGGTGCTTCCGAGGTATGTTCTCCGGTAGCAGTCGATAGGGAGATAGTCGGCAACGAGATACTAGGGGCGCTTTTCGGGAGAGCACCAGGGTAGGAGCTGGAGAGCTTGGTCTCACCCGGCGAAGGCTTCTGCGAGGACGCAAAAAATTGTACGATTTTGTTGGTCGTCCTCACAGTTGCACGCTTCGGGGTATCAATTATGCTGCTAACGGAGCTCGAAGCTTTACGAGGCATTGGGAACCACGTGTGCCTTTTTGACAAAAAGCCTTTGACGCTTTTCGAGAAAGAGAGGGAATTTGGTGTGGTTTTTTTCTCCTTCTCCCTTCTTTTTTTCTGAAGGTTTTCAGATGGAAGGAAGCAGCTGCAAGACAGAATAAAAAAACAAACCCTTTTTCTTTCCAAATTCTTTCAACGAAAAACAGAGAAAGAAAGAGGAAATAAAAAAGGGCAGGTAGGTATTCCGTTCTATTCTATCGAGCAGGCCGTACGGAGGACGATGATCTGGCTAGAGTTGAGAGGGAAGGTTGGAGAGGAGGTTATGTTTTGGAGGGAGAGGGAGAGGGGGTGCAGTGGCCGACCCTTGTAGTAGCTCCACTTGGTCGGTTGGTGTGGCTTCTGGGATGGGAGTTCTTTTACCGCAAGCTCGCCCCGTCGTTTGTCCTAAGGATGTAGGATGATGCAGACAAGGGCCGCTTAGCTTGGTGGTGGTGGTGATTGAAAAAGAGGTCTGAGGTCACTGTTGCCGTTAGCTTCCGAAGCTAGCTATTCTCTCGAGAGGAAACAAAACAATGTGGCTGTGGCGTGTCTGTATCTCTGTACGTCTGCGTCTGCGGTCTTTTCGTGGAAGTCTCGTGGAATGTTGGAGATTGTGTGTTTTGGTCGGCAGTGCACGCTCGACCACAAGCACAATCAAAGCTCAGGCAGAAGCAAGCACAAGCACAAGCACAAGCACAAGCACAAGCACAAGCACAAGCACACGCAAGCAGAGAGGCAGAGCGGAGGCAGAGCGAAGAGAAGAAAATGTGCTCAAACTTACCAGTTTTTTGGACAAAAGACCGGGTTAGGAGAGGAGATGAATTAAAGTATATAAATTATAAATTAGACGGTGATGATGCCGTATCGTATCGTATTAATATTGTATCGTAGCGTATCGTAAAGAGTAGCAAGAGTAAAAAATTGGGCTGGACTGGAATGGATGCTGTGATCTGGCAAAGTTGCAGGCAGGCAGGCAAGGCAGGCTCGAGGTCGTCCAATCGCTAAACTTTTTGTCGAGAAAGAAGGAATTTCCGAGGTTAAGTATGTAGGAATCGAGAGGCAAGCCTTAGTCCGGAGGGAATTCCCAACTCGCAAGGTTGTTATTATTATTATTACTAGTGTATTAAAAAATATGATCAGGGGTGGAAGAAGAACCCCAATTGAAGGCGTTCTTTCTTCTTTTATTTCTTTTTGTTTCCGTCTGATGGAGCGGTGGTGATGATGAAAAGGAGTAGATGTCGATGTGGTTTAGTAGGAAATAAGAATAAGGGTAAGAATATTCGAATAAGGATAAGAGTCGTCGATTAATGCAGCCTGCAGCTTGTCCGTCAGCCCGGCAGGAACTTCAAACTAAGCAGCGGCGCGCGATCAATTGAACAACCAAAGATTTTCCAGTGCTATCGATCCTCCCTCGTGTTCTCTCTCTTCTTCAATAAGAAAAGGTAGAATGAGAAGAAAGAAAGAAGAGAAGAGAGAAACAAGATAAAATAAAATAAATAATAAAATAATAAAAATAAAATATAATAAAAAGTCCCCTACGGCTGGCTCAGTAAGCAGAGGAAAGTCGCAAGACCACCACAGTGACTAGCAAGAAGCAGTTACTGTGCAAGTCGGCACGAGGCGGATATGTGCATGCGCTGGGAAAACCAGACGATCAGGACCCAAGACACCGACCGAAAAAATAAAAAAAAAGAACGAGGATGAAGGAGAATTTTTAGCGTGGTAATTTTACTTTCGCTCCTTTTTTCTGGCTTTCGCTGTGTCAGCACCAAACCGACGCGGCTGGCTGGCTGGCTTGGTTCAATTCAGTTCAACTGGTTGGGATTGTTTCGCGAGGGATTGCCCCTGTTCTCCACCGAATCCCTGGGAAGGGAAAGGTCGGTGCTAAGCTTATTGGCCAATATTGGCTTCCGGATCTCAGAGCACCCGATGCTTCCGCTGTCCTGGCTTGTGTGGATTGGTGCATTGGATCCTGAGTGATAGTTTGTGGTTTGTTGATAGCAGTTAGTCTGGTTATCGTGCATGAGATATATGTATGTACAGAGAACTTCCGACAGAGAGGAAAAGAGTCGTGTGATATGATATGATATGATGCTCAGAGTAAGGGGGAAAAAGATATACAAGAACGTTCGAACGCGAAAACCCGCTAGCCTCATGGCCATAATGTGAATTCCCCACCGTAGATATAGATCTCGTACGCCGTACATGAATTAAAGAGAAGAAAAACATCAAAAAGGAAATCTAAAATAAAAATAAAAATAAAGGATAAATAAAAAGGGAAGTCTCGAAAGGGAAATGTTCGATAAAACAGAGAAAGGAATGAGCCCGAGCTCTTGGTCTCTCTCTTTCTCTCTCCCCTTACTCGTACACAGTACAGCCATGAAGCAAAAAATGGTCTATAGCGTCATCCCTTCCTGGTCTCATCGCGCCCTCGTGAGGAAAAATAAAAATGAAATAAAAATGACGTGGTTCAGTTAGCGCAGTGGGACGGTAGCTCACGGCTTCCTTCCGAGACCGTACTTCCTTGCCCTTCTGTCCACGCTTCCAATGATCTTGACGGCATCCTCAGTGCCCTGGATGACCACACTCGGTCGTCCCGATCCGCCACCAACGTTGACAACCTTACCGGTAAACACCTTCTCCGCAATCCGCCTCAAATCGTGCACTGTCAATTTCTCAATCTCCTTGCACATCTCGGCGGGTCCGATCTTCCGTCCATGGCATTGAACCTGTTTGCCCAGATCTTCCAATTCGATCATCCTGCTCTCCAAGTTCATGAGCAACGACGACCGAAGTTGGTTCTTCGCCCTCTCCACCTCGGATACCTGTAGAGCATTGTAACCCGATGAAGTGAAAGTATTCGCCATCTCCCGCAATACCACATCCGCAATAGCCCCAGAAGCCTCCTTCTCGCAAGAAGCGGCGATACCAAACATGCCAGAATCGTTGTAAGAGTGATGGAAGGCCACGCAGCTCTCGATCCAGCCGTATTGGTTTAGAACGTTTGTGTACAACCTCGAGTACATGCCCTTTCCGGGGCCGCCGGCAGAGAAAGATCCACCGCCACCCAGGAGCGTCTGCAATGTCGCCAGAGCGTAGATATCCTTGCTAACTATTCCAGGAGTCTCGAAGGCGATGTAAATGTGGGTTAGCTCCTTGTTCTCTCCCGGCCCGTACGTCGGCGCGACCTCAGTTTGGCCACCGGTGTATAAGGATGGAACTGTGAGATTAGGGTACGGGTTTCGTGGGTCCAGATACGGGTATGCGTGCGAAGCCGATGGCGAGGCGGTTGTCGACAGGTTCTTCAGGAATGGCATTTTAGATAGTAAAGTCTTCGGGTTCGATGAAGGTAACGGGGCCTGCTTTGAGTTTGTAGAGGATTGTAACGACTGAGCCGCGCTGGCGAGCTGTGCTGTCGATTTCATGTCGCCAAAGTACTGCTCAACCAGCTTGATCGCATCCTGATGCTGTACTCCCGCAAAAGCCACCACTATCCTCTCCGGCTTGTAAAATATACTTCTATACTTCTCAATGGTGGTTCTGTCGATAACTCTAAGTCGTTCCTTGGGGCACAATAACGGATTTCCGAGGGTATTATTCTGATACGCTACTCCGTGCAGAAGCTCCGGCAGTATCAGCTCGGATTTACCCCATATCTCACCGATTTCGTACTCAGCGGTCTCCAACTGCTGCTCGACTTCTTCTTGGGTGATCAGAGGATCCAATATCGTTTCGGCTAGTAAACCCATGGCTGTGGAAACGTCGTGGTTGAAGACTGCGGATTGGTACATTATCGATTCTCGCGAGGAAATGCACTGGATGTTGCCGCCTAACCGTTCTATCGATTCATACATGCTCTCCATGGTTCGTTGCTTCGTGCTCTGTAGTAATAGAGGGGAGATAAGCGGCCGTTGTGGAGGAATAGGGAGGTATAGTGGGGAGGGGGACGGGGTTATCGTCTACGAACCTTGAAAGCCAATCGATCTACTATATGACTGACTCCTCGCAAACTATCGTCTTCGTACCTGGCACCGGCATCGAGGTATACGCCGACGCCAGAGAAGTGGCCGGGCATGGCCTCAGTTGCCACCCGGACGCCATTTGGTAGTGTTGTGACTTTTTCGAACTCTGGCGAATCCTGCAGATAAGTCGCTTTGAGCGTCAGTGTATCGGCAATAAAACATTATATTCAAGGAAATGGTGGAAAATTGGACGTACTACCGAGGAAGGGTTTAATGAAGCAAAGGAGCGTCGGTATGTAGGGCCAACTGTTGGAACTTTTGGTAACCGTCTGGCGGATCGCAAACTGGTTCTGAACATGATTTATATAGTAACGAGTTGAAAGGTCCGATAACGGTCGATGATAAGTTGGTGTATCCTCGGCTGTATTGGTGATAGCTTTCGATGCTCCCGAAGTGAATGATTCTGGTTGAAGATGGTATTAATTCGAGGAGAGAAGGTAAACGGTGGGGGGGTGGGAGGTAGGAGGACTGGAAGGGGATTTGTAGGAGTCTGTCTGTCTGGGGGCCGGGGAGTCTGGAGTAGTCGAAATGGAGATAAAAGAAAACTTGCCGACGCACAGAACAGGAAAAAAATTCTGCGGCGGACCCAACACAGCCTGCTACCCGCCTGCCTGCCTGCCTGCTAGCTTCGAAGGCAATGGTCTAGATCTTCTTATTGTGATTACTCTACGTAAACACGCCGAGGGCAAATTCCTAAGATTTGGAGATAAAAAATAAATAAATAAAATACACCAATTGAATGCTACTTTGTATGTATGGATATATATATGATTGGTAGACGTAGTTGACTGGATATTGGCCGGTGCAGCTGTCGACAGGCGGTTCGGTGTCCTCCCGGTGCATTAATATATAAATATATCAATGTTGAATGGAACAAAGGTCTTCCACGTGCATGAAGGACGAAGCATGTACGAGGACTTGGTATGCATCTCGGACAGCTGCTTGAGGACAGCTCGAGATCCCGGCCTCAGCTTAGTAGTACTTCGAGTCGTGGCCCCAGTATGCATATGATATTACAACCAAACCAGCCTCGATGCCCATAATATACTAAGTATCCAGGGAATCGAAGGCCGATACATGTGATCTTATAATAATAATAATATACTCAAGTAATGCTAGATTATCGTCGTCGCCATATTTCTGGTGTAGTCAGTTATTGTATTGGGCCAAGAAATGCGGCTCATTGGAGGGTAAATGCCAAGCCGAAGCGCAACAAGTTAACGACGCGACTTTTCTCGCAGCAAGATAAACGTTACCTACCTTTTACTCGGCACCCACAACCACCTCCCCCCCCTTCATCGCAACATCGCCACCATCATCGCAGGTGCACCATCACCGCTACCGCCTCCATCGCCGTTACGTCGCTCACCTGTACCGCACGGAAGCTTCACCGTGCTCAAACAACGTTATCGCTGGAAGGCAAACCCCCTCCCAATTCGAGCCGGGCCTACCAGCCTCTCCCCGAAGCTTGGGGCGCATCTATCTTTCGCCGGACGTTGTCTGGTGGCATCTCTCCCAGCCGAGTCCATTGACTAAAGATGGGTCCAAAGAACCAATATACCGCGTACCCCCGCGAGTTTGACGAATCCGACATCGATCGTACACCCGAGTACGAGGCGTTCATCGAGGAGATTCGTAAACTACAGGAGGAACGAGGGCATGTCTCTACCCATCCATCCATTCGTTCATCTGTCCATCCATCCATTTACCTACCCATTCATCCATCCATGCATCGCCATCTCTTATCGTAGTATCCATCTAAATAAGTACTTAGCTAACTCTAAAATAATAATTGCAGTGTCACCCACTTAGGAAATCTTGAGCCCGATTTGCAAAGGAAGAAGGTTGATTTGTTCAAGCTCTACAAGAACATCGTCGAACGTGGCGGATATAGCACTGTCTCGAATACCACAGGTACACACTCACACACACACATACCCACCAACACCCTTACTCATTGCTGGCACCTCTTCGGACACATCTACACCTACATATCCCCAGTCACGATCTTTAGTTGGGTACTTTGGCGACTTGGGTAACTCGGCTGACCATGCTATTCGTCTTCATCAGGACTTTGGAAGGAGCTGGCCGTCCAATTCAACCCCCCTCAACACAACACCAACATCGGCTTCGTCCTCAAAACCATATATTGGAGGAATCTCGCGTATGTTCTACACTCTACCTATATCATCCCGGCGCCGTTATTTGCTTGCGAATGAGTGGTGTTGCTGACAAAAGTTGTGTTTTTTTGAATTGGCGGATAGGGCATACGAATGCATCCACCATTGGGGCAAAGAGGCTCCTAAGCCGGAGATACTGGAGCACGTCTCCGCTGCCGGGGCCGACCTGGTTGGGAAGACTGCTCCCCCGGCAGCCGCAGAGCCCAGCACCCCGGGTCTCTTAACTAGAGGTAGAACAGGGACCGAAGACGCTGCTGCTGCATCATCTCCATCAGGTAGAACCCTACGTGAAGCTCCGCTCAAGAGGCAGTTCTTTCAACCCCCCGTTCAGACCCCCAAACCACGAAACATTCAAACGCCTTCACAGCCTTCTCCCACTCCACAAACAATCGTCAACGGAAAAAATTCGACCCCCGGTAACTCTTCTTCGAACAACAGTATGGTGTCCTTTCCACCATCCAATCTGCCTCCTCTGCCTCCTCTGGTCATCACACCTATTTCCACTCCATATAGCAACCCTCAAAATTTCGTCCAGCCGGCACCAGCTCCTCCAATCCCCTCCGTTTCGCAACAGCTTCCCGCCAATCATAGCATCACTGATACACATAGAGCTTCGATGAGTCTGGCGAGCAAGGTCCCTATGGATGTAGCCTGGGCTCTGCGATATCTTCTCGATAGATCTTGTCACCCACAGCTCCAGACCCTCCGACTAAGAGAAGAAGTCCCTATCGGAGGCTACCTCCTTGATTTGATTGCTGCTTGCGTCGACGCCGTTAATGACGGACAGGTCGGAAAGGCTGCCATTCCATGGAAACCTTCCCTCTACGACCCAGCTTCCAAGGTCGACCTTACCTCATACAACAAACTTGCTGGTACTCTGGAGACTCAGGAGTGGGTTACAATGATGGAATACGGTCTTCACGCATCTGAGATTCTGCGAAATCTCACAACAAACCCACAAAATTTCCCGCTAATCCAAGAAAACGTTCGATACCTACTTCAATACCGATCTGATGCCTTTCAAATCCTGCTTGGAGCACTAAGAACCCCTCGTGATAACCGATATGTCGATCTTCAAACGGTCTGTTTGCAGGTTTTGGAGTCAGTCTTGCGTGTTGTCCAGCATGACCAAGAGGCCGAGCTGGTGGACTTGCTTTGGCCCATCATTCTAGATAACAACCAAACCATGGTAGTGTCGGCCCTTAATATCTTGGTCAACCTCTCCATGCAAGGCGGGGTTGCCTACATTGAGAACACGCCGCCCAACGTCTTGGAACATCTAGGAAACCTCCTCATGGTACCCAACGAGGCTCTCCTTGTCCCAGTTCTCGACTTTCTGTACCATTACACTCTAACCGCGGCGAATGTTGACGCTCTATTCTCAAAAAACCGAGCTTACGAAATAGTAGAACAGCTGGGCCGACTCCTTTCCTACGGCATGGTGAAAATCTCACCACCAATAAATTCCACCCCTCCAAGGCCGGAACCAAGAAAGCCAGTCCCGGAGGTCACGCCTAATATTCCAAATGACCTCTTAGACGACATACTTAAGTTGCCAGAGCCTCAAAGGGCCATTTGGTGGTATGAAACTAGCCCATTCCATCCCATAATCGAAATATGTTAACTCACGGATGGTGTCTAGGATGCGTTCGAGCTTCGAAGCTAACTCTCAGAGCGAGATCACACAAATCGCCCTCTGGCAAGCATATCAGCAGAGGTTCGCTGGCTACATTAGTTCTGGGCCTAAGCCGCAGCAGATGCTTATCGCCAACGATTTTATTAAGAATGTTAGCACGGCATTCCCATCGGCTAAGCCACAAATGATAAAGGGCGAGAATGGACAATCCAATAGGTTTGTCATCAATGGTATCGCTCCACGCGAGTCACCCATGGGCCTGGACTTTAATACATATCTGAAGTGTGAGTGGCGTGTGGCTGTAACCAATGGTACTACCCAAGCAGCTCCTTCAAAGGGGTCTACTAAGGCCTGCGACGATTTCTTCCCGAGCGCAGCAGAGCTTTTCTGCCACGTTCGCGATAATCACACCTTTCTCAAGAAAGGCTCCGAAATCACGGAGCAGAAGTGCGCCTTCAAGACGTGTACGAAGTTCAATACGGAACCAACGAGGAGCAAGCAAGATTTCTTCTCCCATCTTCTTGGCCACATGCCCGCTAAGAAAAAGGAACCGGTTATCAGGTACTCTAATGGCGAAATCCATAAACCGGCGCCTGCAATCAAGAAGCCACAGGAAGTTCCGATTCTAGGACACCATCCTATCCCCTGGACTATTGAGCTCCCTGCACGGGAGCTACCGGATAGCTACGGCGTCTACGTGATGGCTGCAAAGGTCCTACTGAACATCAGCAAGGTCCAGTCATCCGGCGCCGGGGGCCTGCTTTTGCTCAAAAACAGGCTAGCCGAGAAGATAGCATCCAGCCGAAACCAGTACTTGGTATCTATTCTTTGCGATATCATAAGCAACATCACTCAACACTCCCAGCGAGGTGCAAAGGACGACGTTCCGATGGCCGATGGCATGGACGATTCGGATGGATCACCATACCCGATCGCTGTTTAATCGAGCTATCCAACGTATACTAACCTTTCAAGCAGCCGATCCCCGTATCCCTAAAATAAGATATCCTTAATACATGCCTCACCTTCCTCCTTTTGTTTCTTTTTGTTCCTTATTTTCTCTCACAATATCCCCTTTTTTTCCTTCATGCTTTACGGATTCAAAGGCATTAGAGGCGTTATTTTGAAAAGTAATGCCGATATTTTCAATAAATCATCTTTTTTTTTTTTTTTTTGGCTCCGAGCGCATACCTAGTTAGTCGCTCGGGGTTATCTGTATCATCAGGAGGTGTTCTTTTAGCTCGAGAGGCGTTTTCACTTTTTTTTTTTTTTTTTTCCATTATTATTTGTGTCTCTTCCCCATAACTGGTTACAATAATAATGTGTGAAAGACAAAATTTTCCTTCCCGAAGAATGCACATGTATGTAATGGAGGGAGCGTTTCGTGGTGGGGGAATCAATGCAATGCTTCGGTCCAGACCACCATATTATGACAAATATGCATACCATCATAGGCGGTCATCCACCTCAGCGTAAAAGCACCCCGACTCCGGCGCCAGAAAACCATCCAAACGACAGGTCTTGGCGGCGCTGCAACACAGAAACGACGACAAAACGTAGGACAGCTTTGGCTTAGCTACCCCCAAGTTTAAGAAAGAGTGGGATTTCGGGGACCTTTTGTGACGTAAACTTGTCTTGCGATACCTAGCCTGGGGACCTAATTGATTCCACCGCTTTCGACAATCTCTTTTCTTATTTTTTAAAAAAAATTTTAAATTTGTTTTTCTGTTTTGGATGGGAGGGTCTGCTAAGAAGCCCCCACAGCTTACCCCCAGAACCGCCATCCCGCTCCCCATATCCGTAGCCATCAACTACATCCTCCCCGTAATCCTGGCCGTCGTTATCATCGGTGCGGTGGCTCCTCAGACGGTTTTTCGGGTTCAAGCTTCCATAACCCGGTTTACGAGCGGTATTTGCAAAAACGGAGGGTTTGTTTGTGGTGCTATCGGGTATCGGTATACTAGTGCTTCTCCCATTGGGATAATTTCTCGGACGATGGCTTCTTCTTCTTCTACTGCTGGGGAGTTACCGTTTGCGAGGGAACGGAGGGTGGCGGAGTTGGCGGTTCAGAGGGCTGCGGTGCTCTCCAGGGCGGTTTATAATTCGAAGGTTAAGGGGACTGTTGAGAAGAGTGATAATAGTCCTGTTACTAGTATGTTTTCCCCCATTTCTACGCTCTTTTTTGTTCTTCTTCTAGATATATCATGGGCGTATTCTAATCGCTGGTGTGAACATAGTCGCGGACTTTGGAGCACAAGCCCTCGTGTTTGCAAGTCTTCACAAGAACTTCCCGGATGATAACATCATCGGTGAAGAGGACTCCGCGGACCTTCGGTCGAATGGGGAGCTTAGTTCTTTGGTATTCAAAACTGTGACTGAAGCTTTATACGCCAATGCTACGGGGCAGTCATCATCGGATGAGTTGGGGGTTATTAGCGATGAAGCTGAGATGTTGGATTTGATCGATAAAGGGGGTTGTACGGATAGCGCGAAGGGGAGGGTGTGGGCTTTGGATCCTATCGATGGGACGAAGGGGTTTTTGAGGGGGGGTCAGTATGCTATCGCGCTTGGATTGTTGGTCGATGGGGTTGTGCAGGTTGGTGTGCTTGGGTGCCCGAACCTTGGGGGGGAAGGTGGGGTGCTGTTGAGTGCTGTGAGGGGGCAGGGGAGCGTTTTGGTGAGTTTCTTCTACTAATGCATACCGCTAGGTTTGGGATGTTAATGTATTTGTGATAGAGGCCGTTGACGGCGGATTTCTCGACCACTGATCCCTCGCGGGTGACGATGAATCCCATAACCACGCCCTCCGAGGCTACTTTCTGCGAGGGTGTGGAAACTGGACACTCGAATCACAATCTCCAAGCCAAAATCGCAGCCGGGCTGGGGATCACAAAACCCTCGGTTCGGTATGATAGTCAAGCTAAATACGCCGCTCTAGCTATGGGACAGGCAGAAATATATCTGCGTCTACCCAGCAGCATGAAATACGAGGAGAAAATATGGGATCATGCTGCTGGAAGTTTGGTGGTTGAGGAGGCCGGGGGGTTGGCTGTGGATATGTATGGTGATCAATTGGATTTTACGGTAGGGAGGACGTTTAAGAGGAACAAAGGGGTTATTGTTATGCCGAAAGCGATTTCAGAGGAGGTTATTAGGGTTGTGAGGGAGGTTGCGGTTGAGGCTTACGGGACGAAGAGCTCCTTGTGAAGGAAAGGCTGTAGGTATCTATTTAGATATGGGAATTGCAAATTACTTTGCTACTTATATACAGCTCTAAGAGGTAGAGCGCCTGAGATACATGAAAAATAATTATAGTACATAAAAGTAGTTGCCCTTTGCAATATATACACGACAAACATGAAGGAGAAGAGAGAAAAAGGATCTATTTGATCTTCTTCGCCTTCAACTTGATCGTTTCATCGTTCACAAATATTCCTTTACCCTTATACGGCTCAGGAACTCTCCACCGTCTAATCTCAGCCGCAAAACTATTCACCACCTCTTTATTAATCCCTTCCAACAACAACCTCGTCGGCACGGGGGCGGAAGCCGTAACCCCCTCCGGAACAGGCAGCATAATCGGATGCGAATACCCCAACTTCAAATTCACAATCTTCCTACCCTCGTTGAACCTCCCCGAGCCATCTTGAACGATAGCACGGTAACCCACACCCACGAATCGGAGTAGTGCCGCATGGCCCTCCGTAACGCCTAGGATGTGATTGGCGAGTAATGCGCGGGCGGTGCCCCACATCTGACGTTGCGGTTTATCATTCGGTTCGTTGACGGTGATTATTACTTTTGAGGATTTGATTTCCGAGTCCTTGGGTGGTGAGGCGATGGTGAGGTTTAGGAAGTGGGGGATGGGGATTGTGACTTGGCCCAGGGGACCTTCGACGGTTACTGTTCGCTGTGGGAGGGTGCGGGTTGCGTGACGGGGTGGTGGGGGGTTGTAGATGCTCAGTTTTACGGATTCGGGGATTATGAGCGGGGAGGAGCCGACTTTTGAGGATAGAGGGTTTGTGGTGGAGAATTGGCGGTGGGTAAGAGGGGTTTTGGGGGTGCTTGTGAGGCATTGGCGGCAGATGGAGGGGGTGTCGAGGAGGGAGAGGCGCGAGAAGCGGGTTCGGAGGGATGTGGTTGACATTGTTTTGGTGTTTATTGGTATTAGAGGTTATGTTGATGTCATGTTCGGGTTTGTGAAGGTGGAGGAGCAAGGTAGGCCAATTGGCTCTGGGACCTTGAAGTTCGAGAATCTTGAGGTTGAAGTTGAGGTTGAAGTTGAAGTTGAAGTTGAAGCTTGGAAGGTTGTCGCTAATCGGATCTCGAAATGTTGAAAAATGCGAATGTCAAAATTACCCAAAGAGGAAATTAATATTTAATCAGCCTTGTTTCCTAATGTAGTAACTGTTTGCTCTGCCGTGTTTGCCCTTTTCGCTGTGCCACCGAGGCCTTGTTGGTGTCGCGGCAAATGGATGAGTGCATCTCTCTCTCATGCTCATTCCCATCCACCTTCAAATTCCTCCCTCCACCATCAACATCCTCCATCATCATCAACATCCACCATCATCACCGCAGCTACCACAGCTGCCACCAGCATCTGAATCGACATCAGAATAATCACCATCACTACTCCTCCAGCTCCCTACACACTTACACAAACCTACATATTCTACATCTAGCAAGCAGCGACGTGCTCAACGTCCACCACAACCAACCATGGGTGGCGACCTCAACCTCAAAAAATCATGGCATCCAAACCTCCTCAAGAACCAAGAGCGTGTCTACGAGGAGGAAATGAAAGCGCTCAAAGAACGAAAACTCATCGAGCAAATGCGTAAAGAACGAGCCGAGGAACGTCAACTCCAGGAACTCCAAGAAATTCAAGAAGCAGCCGGTGGGAAGAAACGACCCGATCGTGTGGACTGGATGTATGCCGGTCCCTCGTCCAATGAGAATGGCCCCGTTAGCGAAGAACTCGAGGGTTATCTGTTGGGTAAACGTAGGGTGGATCAGATTTTGAAGGGGAAGGAGGAGGAGGAGACGTCGGCTTTGAAGAAGGATGCTGGGGAGGCGAGTTTTATGGCGGTGCAGAATGCGAATACGGCTAGAGATACGGCGAATAAGATCAGAGAGGATCCCATGTTAGCGATCAAGAAGAGGGAACAGGCCGCTTTGGAAGCCGCGATGAACGATCCCAGTGTTAGGAGAATGATGTTGAAGGAGTCTGGCACCGACGGGAGGAAGGAAAGGGAGAAGGATCGCCACAGAGATAAAGACAGGGAAAGGGAAAGAGACGAAGATAGGGACCGCAAGCATAGGTCTTCGAGACACGATGAGGACCGACACCGACACAGAGATAAGGATAGGGATCGCAGCCGTGATCGAAAGCACCATAGATCCCACCGAGACCGGGACGACGAACATCACAGGTCCTCGCACCGAGACCGAGACCGAGACCGAAATGACGAAGACCGACACAAGAGCAGCCGGCATCACCGCCGCAGCTCGAGGTCTCGTTCTCCCCGCCGACGTGATGAAAAGAAGGCTCGTTCGCGCTCACCACGGCCTTCGAGGGATGAGAAGAGGACTCGCTCGCGCTCCCCACGACCCTCAAGGGATGAGAAGAGGGCTCGTTCGCGCTCCCCACGACCGTCGAGGGATGAAAAGCGTTCCCGTTCTCCAAAGAGGTCTCGTGAGGAACGTCACCAATCTGGAAGCCATTCGCCGATTCATCACTCCAGAACGGCCTCCCCAGCTCCTTACAAGCAACGCGAACGCTCGCCCCCAAGCTACACACGCCGAAATAACGACCGCCGTCCAGCTCCTCCACCACCCAAACCTAATCAAGCGGAAGACGATAGAGCTGCCAGACTTGCTGCCATGCAAGCTGATGCATCCGATCTCGACGAAGCCCGCAACCGGCGTCTCGCTGCGCTAGCGGAGCGTGATCGCCAAGAGAAAGAACAGGACGACTCTACCAGACGAAATAACGCCAAATGGGGCGGTAAGGGCTCGTTTATCACTGGTCTGAACCAACATGCCGGAAATCTTGATCTCGCGGAGCGAGTTAGGCGTGGCAAGGGAAGCAGAAACTTCGTCCGTGTTGGAGGGGATGATTAAATTCTATGTTTTTATTTCTCCTTATTGTTATTTTTCTTTTTTCAGACGTATGATGCATCGGGGAAGAAAGATTGTCACAAAGCACTAATTTTATAGCATATTCGAAGCGGAGTTTTGTGGCGTTATGAGGCACTGCCTGGATGGTGGACGTTATCCTTTCATATCATATCCTTGTTGAATGCAAGGGCTTTTTTACTGTTCTCGAAAATGTATATTAATTCGTCAACTTCTTGAATCGGAAGTGATTGTTTATTTCTATCCTTCTAAAACCTGCTCCCTATCTATCTGCCTTGTCACTGAACGTAGGAATTCCGCTTGCCCTATCTCTGACGATGATTATGATGTCGATGTTTTTAATCTACGAGGACACAACTATCAACGCATCCAAACCCGGCTGCAACCCCTCCTTCTTCGCTGGAGCTGCCTTTCGTCCTCAGGAGCACACCAGCTTCTTCATTGTACATGATATCGATATCCCCGGGCTCGCCGTCCTCTGCATCTTTCCAAATGACAGCTCCGTAAACACCCAGTTCTCCCACCACCTTGCCCTGCATCATCTCCCCATTCCTCATCACCAAGTTCTCTATCTCAGGAGGTCGTATCAACTCCATCAAGATATACCCTTGCCACTTCTCCTCCTCTAGTCCCCTTAAGAAGTCAGGAATCTTATCTTTATAGATATTATTCCCTCCACCTTCCCTCTGCGGTTTCAGCACAAATCTATGGGGCTCCTCAAACGCTAGTCTCCGCGCTTCCAATCCAGCCTCGGACTCGTCCATGGGGTATATCGCCGCAAAAGTCTCAAAGATCCTTTCCGCAACCCCTTCCTCACCTCTTTCGTTACCCATGAACTTCTCCAAATTCTTCTTTTCGGCGAGGACTTGCTGTACTTTCTTCGATCCGGCTAGTTGGGTTAAAATAGTAGGACACTTGATGGCTCTCGATTCCTCTATGAAGTACCTAGTATTCCACTCCTCTTGACCCGGGTAATCGCCCGGTCCGTACCCAGCCCTGAAATAAACCACAGAAATCTCATAAACCTGTTGTTTCCTCCCATCGAAGGCATGAGGCGGTACGAATAATAGTTCATAATTAGGCCGTACGTGGTGGGTATACTTCCTGATCTCCTCAAGCGTGACTCTGAACACTCGAATGCCATACTTCTGCGTAAGGTGGTACTCCAACCATCTTTGATCGAACGCATTCCTTTCACCGTCTTGTATTACGAACATTATCCCGTACGAAGAGTTCGGTCCGACGGACGCTGCGGTTTCGAGGGTGTATTTCGCATCCGCGGCGACGTCTTGGATGTACACCTCATGCGCCTTCGCCAGTCCCTCCGCCAACCGCTCCAGTGCTTCGTTCCGGGGTAATGACAGATCATTGATTAAATCCGCCGTAGGCGGGTACGCCCCGCTCCTCCACAGGTAACGGTGTAATTCGGATACTTTGGAAGCCAGGGCTCCGAAGGAACTGGCGATGGTGTTGAATTCCACCTGTCTGATCCCCACGGGGGATAATTCGGACTCGGATGTGTGAACCATGTAGTCGGAACGGAAGAGGCCGAGGGAGTATTTGTGGTGATAGCCGTTTTCGGATTTTAGACGGGTGTGGATGGCCCAGAGTTTTGAGATGAAGTCGTCGACGAGGGAGAGGGAGGTGCTTAGGTCGCCTAGCCATGATTGGTCGGATGCTACGCGGGCGTAGAGGAGGTTGCAGAAGGTTTGGAGGGAGCGGGCTTCTTCGAAGTGGGTTCGGGGGAAGGGGGAGGGCCAGAGGGTTACGGGGGCTGGTGTGGCGAGGGAGTTGGATGGGTTGGTGGGGATGAAGGTGGGGGCGGGGCGGACGATTAGGCCGTGGGACAGGGAGTAGTCGGTGAAGGAGGTGATGAGGTAGGAGAGCTGCTCCGCCGTGAGGTTCGGAGGGTAGGAAGGGTATAACGACATGGCTTCCTTTTAGTATTTTATATTGAAGTTGGAGGAGGTTTTTTATATATAGTTTTGAAGGAATGGAGTATATTTTATATTGTCAATTGCGCAATGGCGGGGGGATATCGACATCTATTAAACCGAATCCGGGATGCGGGAGGAGTCGACAGGGTCGCCCGATTGGCTGAGCAGGGTTTCTTATACTTTGGTTGTGTTATACCATTGGAAACGAGGGAAATAAATAAGTACAGCAGACGAACATTGAAGCCGACGAATACTACTGCAACATCATCGTCGCCTGTGTTTTCTGGGGTTTTATATTTCTATTTCTAATGGGACTCCAATCGGGGCGACTCTGATTTCAAAGCAGCCAATGCCATCCGGGCTTGGAGCCCCAACGCAATATTTCCAACATTCCACAACTCAACCAGAACTTGGTTGTGTAAAGGCCGCCAGGATATTCCAAGGGGCACGAGCAATCGAGGTAGACGATGTCGGCGTAAGTTTTCCTTAAACTTTTTTTTTGGATAGTACTACAGTCCAATTTTATGACACTTGGAAAAAATCTAACATTTACATGTATAGCACTCAATATTAAATAATTGCGCTGTTGGGCATGTCTGGAAGTATTTCGAAGACGGCACCATGCCGGCCGGAACACCTTTTGCAAAGTGGAGGGTAATCCGTTCTTTTAATCACCGCACGTCTATAGATATGGGAAAGAGTGGAGGCTGTGCGTTGAACGCCTGGTATTCGTATTCTGGGATCAATTGTTCCGCTATATATAATTACTTGTATATATTTATTTGCAGAGGCTAAAACTCGTAAGGTTTAAAGATAGAATCAATAATCTTGAATGAATTCATGAAATACACAAAACAGTGCAAGACAACTCTGATATAATAAAAAAAACCATCCTAAACGCTAAAAATAAAATTCATAAGGAAATAAAAATATATACATTTTACAAAGCTTACAAATCAACCACTTCTTTCCCCTTCCCTTTCGTTTGTTTCTTCCCCTCCTCGAGTTCATCCGCTAGCCCGATCTCCCCTTCGATCTCTGGCTCGGCTAGTTTTGATTCTGAAACCGGCTTCGTAAGGAATTCCGAAAACTTTGATAAATAGTCCAAAGTACATTTCTCCAGATCGTCTTTCTGAATGCCATTCGCAAAGAATCTATCCTCGATTCCCTTTCCAAGTTCCTCTTCAAATATTTTCGAGGCAATAGCCTGCATCAGTTCCTCTTTGCACCTTCGAATCAACGTGGTACCGTAATCTTGTGCAAACCGTCGTCGGGTGTCTTCGTCAAGCCCGGGATTATTGCCCATTACCGACATGACCAAATCTGATGGGAGGTACGACGGGTACATATGCTGATAGTTGAACGTTTTCAATCCTCGAATTTCCAAGCCACCGAGGGTATGCTGGCTGACCCAATCGGATTTCCAAAATGGAGATAAATGAATATCGACGCCGCATTTTTTAAGGCAGTTTTCCTCATCTGAGCAAAGCTTCAACTCGAGATTTTCCAGATTCTTGAAAGGGTATTTTGCAAACTCGTCCCACCAGCTTCTTGAGTAGTATGCGACGTGCGAGAGGGATAGCGTCCTCACATTTTCCGGTATCGGGATGAAAAATGAAGAGTAGAACAAAAAGGCCTCTAGCTTGAAAGTATGTAGTTTCTTCAATGCAAAAAAGCCCTTCTTTAGCCCCTCCAAATCGGCGTCCGTGACTACTGATACAGGTGGGCAGAGATCAAATCCGCCCCCTACGGGTTCGGTCAACAAAACCTCGAGATGTTCCAAGTTGGTCACTCGGTTTAATAATTTTTGGAAGTCTTTGATTTCGTTGGCTATGACTTTATCCTTTTCGTAGTCCGAGTGGCGTTTTTTGAAGTATATAGTGAGCTTTGTTAACTTTTCGGTATCAAAAAGCTCCATCATCCTCGCCGGCTTTAGACGGCTCGCCAGAGAGGTAATGGAGAATTCGAAGGGTAGACGGGTACGGGAATAGTGCTTCAGAGCGATGAAAAGCTCCCGAAAGCCCCTGTCGTCAGAAACTAAAGAGGGCTTGTGTTAATTTTGCCTGGGAAAATAGTTAATATTCGACGTAAGGAAGCATCCCCATACCTGGTTTGCTCAAATAAACCGCTGCCTTCGAAATATCCATAGCGCCGGATTGTATCCCTATATTCACAATATCCAGAAAGTGATTTATATCATAGCCCGTCGACTCCGTAGTCTGTTCGTTATCCCTGTCCACAACCGTGAACTCGATATGCAGCCCCCGTGGTTTGTATGAGCTACCAGATCCTCTAAGAACTCGAACATCCTCCAGCGGCACTGTATCTTTCGATCCCCGTTCGCTAGCGTCTGATTGAAATTCTGTGATAGATTTCGCGGTTTTCTCATCGACTGCTTTAGCCAGACAATGGAATGCGGCCTGGCGAACATGCCTGCATGTTGGTAGAAGGCATACTAGATCCTCGAACTCCAGAGGCGAGAAGATCGAGAGAAGAATCTCGGTGGGCATGCTATCCAGCGACATCTTTGCTATTCGATGTTTTATTGAATATATGGATAATATATCTGTAATTTCAAGCTTTAGGTGCTGTAATTCGATCCTTTGCAATAGATGAATTCAGTTATTTGAAACCTAACCAGCTAGATTATTATATACCGTTGAAGCTTGAACATCTGGATTTATATAAGAGCCTCGCAGCCTCGTCACGTCGACTGAGCCTGCCAGCGAGGCCGCGAGGAATCCTGCGCTAACCGCATGCACGCACACGCATGAAGCTCGAAGAAACAGTCATCACGAATTTTCGCGATAGTACTCATTTGTGCGACCCACCCGATTCCAGATGGAACTTTTGTAACTTTTAGCTCGACGAGCTGGCCAGTTAGGTAAGCAGCGCCGGGCAGGCCAGGCCAGCACCTGCAAGGCTAACGATCGAATGACACAAAACAGCCCGGAAGGAATGCACGCCAGAAAAGACACAGCATACCAAACCAGCTTGAACACCAAACATCGTGACCGCGTGCGTGGTCAAATTATGACTCAAGTTTTCGCGCGTTTCTCAATCCTGGTGGACCTTAGATACCACGATCCCGCCCCAACACAAGAAGGGTCGCCGAGACTATATCCCGCCAAGCCGCCAAGCCATCTACAGGTAAAGCCTCCTAAAACACAACATCCTCAACACACTTTATTCCAATGGATCGCTGCTGGTTAGTTAGACCCCAGTTAATTTATATGCGAATCATGATGTTTCTGAAAGAAATCAGATTTTTTTGGGGTTTTCTAGGTACAAATAAATCTTCTCCTACAAAGCTTGCAAAATAACGAACGACAATTGACAACCGACCAATTAATTCCTCCCCCTCTTACCCCCGTCTTCGTGAACAAAAAAACAATAAAAGAAAGAAAGAAAAACTTCAAACACACAATGACAATACATAGAACGAATGTAGCCGCATTTAGATTTCCGGGATCCGCGAACATGAACCCATGTCGCGTACCGGATATCCGAGTAGGTATATAAATCACTAGCCATCTTACAACCGAAGTGCACGGAATTTCCTGCTTCCTGCTAATCCTACTCATCACTCCAGATACAGTTTATGCAAATGGTGTGAAGGTCATGGGGGGCATTACTCGGGCCACCGCAAAAAGGTGTAACATATGACCCGTACTTCATATCGCACTGGCAGCACTCCCATCCATTTTTGTATCCCGAAAAACACTTTCCGCAAACGTTCGAACTAACGCGGCTTATATCCACTCGATTGGTATCGTAGCTCGGGCACTGGCTCGGCGTGAGTCCATGTTTGCGGCCGTAGCTGCATAAATAACCCTTCGGTTTTGTCATATGGTTGCACCGATATCTAGTTACGGTCTTGTGGCACATTTTTATCGCTGCTCGAGAAAAGGCGACACTCGATTGCTATTCCAACTCAATTTAGTATGAAGAGACTTGAATTAAAGATCAGTAACGGCAAAAATATCATGATCATACCTTTAAAACAGTTTCGTGTATTGAACAGTCCCTGGGGGGTTGTGGAAATTCGCGATGTAGCTTATTGTGGGATTTCTGGTAGAGGAGTAGCTTGTTGTGAGATCTCTGGTAGAGGAGTAGCTTATTGTGGGATTTCTAGTATAGGACACGATAACCACAGGTGAGATCACACAGCTACTTATACATTTCGAATCTCTGACCTCAATCTTTCTTTAGCAAGGAAAATATTGTTCATGTGGTAGAAGTAGCGCTTCCGTGCCATCGGTTCTTCGAGCACAGCAATGCGCAATGGTTCAACTTTTGATTCAATATACGAGGGGCACATACGGGTGGGCTGGATACGAGACAAAGATTCTATAGATCTAGGTAATTCCAGGACCTTAGTGTCTGAGTTCGAGAAAATATGTACAGGAAAGGCATGCAACCTATCCGAAGGAAAATCTAGACTAGCCTAGCAATGCAAAAATTATTTGCAGGCCCCAGGAACTCCGAGTGCTTCTGTTAGGTACTCGAGCCATAAACTAATATAGAAAGGCGTCTAATGTTCGAAAACATACAGGTTTTATATTCTAGAATCGAAATCTCGAACTAGAAAACCATGATCTAAAATCATAAACGTGAAGATTGGAAGTAGTTTTGAATTGCAACTAAGAATCAAGTGTAAGATTATCACGTATTTTCGATATTAATATATTAATGCGGCCTTCTTGTATCGTGAACCAGAATGCCGAACTAAATGCTGCGGCCGTCAATGCAGCGTGATATCTTATGCAACCCCAATTAGAAAACGGCGAGAAGATGTCTCACCAAACCACCTGACACTTAAGTTGAATGTTGCTGTACCGCATAGACGTATTGAACCTCTCTTCACATGATGCACCAATATGGAGATGTATTGTATATGTACTAAATTGTACGCTGTTCTTTGATGCTGATTGTTAATTGCTGTACCGCATGCGCATAGGCGTATTGAACCTCTCCTCACATGATGCGGCAATGCAATATAGAGATGTATGTGATCTCCGAGACGTACTAAATATTACGCTATTATTAGATGCTCCATTGTTTCTGTACCGCATAGGCGCATTGATCAATTGAATGAGGGCATGAGCGGTAAATAATACGTCGTTGATTGTTGCCGTACCGCACAATTGCACAAGTGCGTTTCCGGAATTCCCTTCATCCCAAAAACAAGTGAAGTGTGGGCACCTGTGGGAGGGGGCGAGAACCAGTTAAATCATAGAGGAAGCGAATTAAACCCACATGATACACCAAAATCAGGGCAAGTCATACGCTAATTGTTGCTGTGCCGCACAAGCGGGTTGAATGGGGATGCCCTCGCCTCTCTTCGCACAATCACCAATTGCCAACCCACAAAGCGTAAATTATTGCTAGGATCTGTGCCATTCGTGAACCAATGCAAAATCCACGACTACACCTATTACGACCCATTTCTCGACATGTCCTGGTTTTGATGTTTTGGCCCCTGCGTTAGCAGTTTCCGTCTTCGCGCTCCGTGGGGCTATCTAGACGTTTTGGGTCGAAAATTGGTTCGCGTGCATGGCTCCAGACACAGTCATCTGGTTTACGAGATAACGTGGCTCCGTATTCGAGGGAAAGACATAACTCAAGGATTGCATAGGCGCACGAGCGGGCATTGTAATAATTCCTGCTCTGGATCCTACAAAATTACAACTCACCATCTTATTTCTTTCCACGAGTTTCCCAGCCAGTAACAACAACCTTTTGAAATTCCTAGCAGAACTTTGAAGGGAACAGAATAATACTATCCTTCGAACAGGGTACGAGTTGACATCCAACACTATGGCCGAGACCAGCGCGCCAGCGAAGACGGAAATAGACGCGTCACGCTACCGGTAAGTTCGAAGCTTCACAAAATCCCTAACATCGCGGGAAGTTTCTTATTCAAACATAGTTGTATTTCGGCGTGTGGTGGGGATGAGGATACGGAGGATACGGAACGCGAATTCTGTTATAACGTCCAGATGCCTGGTGGAAAGAGCCGGGTGTATATTTCCTATAAACGGAACGACATTAATATTGATTCTCTCGAGAATTCACTTCTTGAAGAGGATTTTTGGGATACCTGGGAGCGGCTTCCAACTGTCTTAGCAAAGCAGCTGCCGCCGCTACCTGAGGATCGACTGGACATATACGGATTCCAGCTGGTCAACTCAAGTTTTATACCTTGCGAGCCGCCCAGATGCAATATAAAAGGGCCCCACAACTACCCCAGTTTCCAAGAACATGATTTGGAGCATATTCAGGATCTTGGCCACGGAATGTGCAATGTATCGCTTGTCTCCGCCGGAGCCAACCAAGAGCACATGGCCTTCAAAACCACGCACTGGGAGCCTGAAATTGGCATCCTAAGCGACGAGCTTTCCAACTACGATCTCCTTCGTGACTTCCCCAGTATACCTCGAATTCTTGGCCTAGTCTTCATTGGAGATTGTCCAACTGGGTTTCTTATGGAGCCTTTCACGAAAGGCGACTTGACAAAACATTACGACGCATCTGTCAGAGAAAAAACCAAATGGGCCTGGCAACTCTTACTCATCGTTTGTCAATTTGAAGAGAGGGAATTCGATCATAAAGACTTGAAATGCGGCAACATAGTTTTGGATGATGATGGTAATATCAAAGTGATTGACCCTGCCAATTGCGGCTGGACGGATGGGTTTTCCACTCCACAATTAGATGGCTGTCAGGTATTTTCTATGGGTAGAACTGTTCTCGAGCTTTTCACAAAGAATGTCCCCAAGGTTAGGGAGGTGCCGATGCTTGTTCAGGAAGAAATTAAAGAGCAGTTTGAGGGTCTGATCGGGGAGATGATTTGGATGTGCTGCAAGTCTATAACTCCGAAAGATATTCCATCTGCGAGGGAAGTCAAGGAGTATCTCTTGCCCTTTGCAGCTAAGGAAAACTTGCTCGATCAATAAATCATACATTCCATAAAGGTGCGAAACCTGGAGTCCACCTTTGCGGGACATGAGTCCCGGGCCGGGGCTAGATTAGAAATGTTTAGAATTATACAAAATTCGATGGGATCAAAGCAATAATGTTACTAGAAACCAAATTTGATATTCGTACTCTTCTCAATTCTAAAAACACTTCCCTTCTAGTGATAAAGATAAGCTCTTGCGAGCTCATTAATTTTTGTTTACGTCTTGAAGTAGTGAAATATTGTGATTTTGGCCAATTGGGCTGGGAACAAAAGTTGCTCGACACCGGAATTTAATTTGTGTACAGCTTTTTTGCGGACTCATTGATATCTGTGTGATAGTTTTAAATTTGGGGAGAGACCTAATACTTCTACAAGGCGCGTGTGTACCATACATTTCGCACTTTCTTTCGAATTGAACATAACTGATCCCATATATATACGGGTAACAGTACTGACGTGACTCACTGTATACTACCTAATTGGCTCCCAGGTCTGCGAAATTCCCCCCAAAGATCCTGTCCAAAATGCAACAGATACTCGGAAAGCCAACGCATAATCCTTGCTTCTTTGTTAGTAACAGACTACTCCCAAAGTGGATGCGTTGTTTGAGGAAATGACATAATTGGCACTAGCGTCTAACGACGGGTTCAGATATTCCATCTCTTATCCAACGATCCTAAAAACCCGGCTCGAGAGCAGGATTTCCTGTTCTTTTGGGATAGTACCAATCTACTAGATATACTTTTTCACTAAGAAGAAACTACGGTCGATAAATTTATAAATGGATGAGAGTGTGTTATGAATTTCAAAGAGGGAAAAAAAATATACATTGATCTATACAGAAAAGGTCTCCAGCAGCCCTCCATAAGGGAACGGGTCTGCGAGGCCTCCAAGATCCAAGGGTATCATAATGTATATATAAGACAGAAGAAGAGAAAGAAAAAGAAAAAGGAAAAGGAAAAGAAAGAAGAAGGTAGAAAAGAAGAAGAAACAGAGTAAAATATCGAATGGAAAACCAACGTCATTCCGATATATCTGCTCAAGCAGCCGAACCCTCTGTTCACCATCACTACATATCACTATAGATCTGGTAAAAAGGAAGAAAGGGGGTGGTGCTTGGGAAGATGAGATATATCTTCAAGAAACGATGGTCGGAGGCCTCGAAAGCCAGGTCCTAAATATGTGCACCCTAATATGAATTGAAAGAAAATGAACTCCAACAAAAGGAAGAATTGGCAAAAAAAAGATATCCCGTGTATATCAATACATTCCATCCCCAAACAAGGCCTTCTTCTTTATTTTTTGTACAACAAGCCTATATCATCCTCCTTCTTTTTGCCTAGGAAGCTTTTTCTCTTTTGTGATGCAGTCGTAAGGGTTGAAAGTAAAAATTTAAAAGACTCCAACTCCTCAAGCTCCTTTAAATGGCACCCAATCCTCGCTTCTCGTCGATCCTTCGGTATCGTCGCTGTTCCTTCCTCTGGTTGATAACCATAGCGGTGCAGCACAGCATCACAAAGTCGATACCGACGATACCGAAAAGGGCAGTGAAAACAGTGTTGAAGAATTCGTCCTCGAAAGCGGTGAACGGGCCGACGCATGGCTTAGTCTGCGAGGCAGCCAAGGCGTTAGGGCAGACCTTGTCGGTGACGAAGAGGGGTTCCATGGCAGAGATATAACCGCAGCATTCGAACTATAAATATTTTGTGTTAGTTCTAGACTCAAGATGAAACACCTTTATGCGTATCAGGGGAAAATTCCAAAAGAGGGAAGAAGCGAACCTTTTGCTGCAACAGCGACTGGACGGTTGGTCCGACATTGATCCAGGCCTGGTACATCTGCGCTCTCTCGGTGAGAGTGTCGACCCAGACGAGGATACCCAAGATCAAGGAATAAACGGCGCAAACAACCAACATCCATCCGTGTAATCTCAACCAGAAGAGAGATTGTGGTAATAGGATCGCAGGTAACGAGAAAAAGAACGTAACGGCGCTGATAATACCATTGGCGAAGATTGCTAACCGTCAAAAATGTGTATGTTAATATCCAATTCATATAATTTATATAAAGATTCACGAGCATATTACTTACGAGTGCAAGGAAGATAGTAAAGCAAGATAACATATGGCGAATTCTCAACATCCAAACGCATAGTACCCATATGCTGCATGAACAGATGACCAGCGATAACAAGGAGTACCGCGCTGACCAACTGGACGAGGTCGAAAAACAGAAAGAACCCGAGTAACTTGTTCATCTTGGCGGTGTTCGTGATGTATTATTCCCTAACGAATGTCGGTCGACGATGGACAGGAAGAAAAAGGGTTGCCTCCTCTCTTTCCTTCCTCTAAAAGTCGTACTGAGGTCTCCGAAGGAAATTTCCGGCCCTTCGAGTGTATATATATCGAACCCCCCGCTTGCCAACAATAGTGTCGATGGTATATAGGATTTTGGGTAATGATAGTCGTATCTTGGGCCGATTAGTCGGATCAATTATGCATATGCCAGCTCAAAGCAGGATCGTATGCGGGTAGCACAAATAAGGAATAGACAAGGCCAGCCGAATAATTATTAGTGAGAATTAATTCGAGTCTACTTGCTCAGCAAGGTTGTCGAAGATATTAAAAAATTGATGGTGATAGATCGTAGTCGAAAACAGTAACTATAAGCCCAATACACAACTAACAGAAGCGAATGAAAGGAAGGTGAACGCGCAGCGTTTCCTGGGAAGAGAAAAGAACGTAATCAAAAAAAAACGGTCGAGAATAGAAAAGAAAAAAAAAGTTGGTAACTAGCCCAACAGTTGATCCAAAAGCCAGGAATCAAGAAGAGATGACGAGAAAGAAAGGAAGAGAGGTTTTGTGAGGGTTTAGAGGAATTAGCATTCTTGATATATTCGGGCAGGTTTGTTCATGCTTCTGCTGCCAGGAGCTGCTTGGCGGTGTCCCTGTGCCATCATCCACCTTTCGAAGACGGGCGCAGGGTATCACAGATTGGGACTTTCCCCAGGAAAGATTAGACGACGAGCTAAGAGACTCTAACTGAAGCACTTTGTTTCCCAGTATTATTCACAGGGTCCCTCTTAGTCGAGGGGAAGGTATACGACCGCCAAGACAGGTGGTCCAGGAAGTTTGAAGCACTTTACGTCGCCTGTCTTTGCTAGATCCAAGGTAGCAGCACAATCATACGATACTTCCGGATTCGATCGTTGAGGACACTATGTCTGCGGTGAAGAATGTTTTAAGCTGGTCGGAGCACTGTCTGGACAATGTTTAGGGTGAACGGGCTGCCCTGGCTCGGAAAGCACCTCCCGAGTGGATCCCCAGCAAAGAATTCCCCGAGGTGTGGCTCAGGGCCGTTCAGCTGCGGGTCTTCCTGTTTGAGGTTTTCTCCTTCTCTTCCAATGCTGTTTCTAATCCTTTTTTTTACGCTCCAAAATTGCTGCGCAAAATTCGAATTCAAAGGGTGGTGTAAAAATCGTACGATGGGGCAGAGATCTATGGAAACTTGTAACGGTATTAATATTTCCGTCGCGATACTCGAAATAAGAGGATTCGAAGAGATAGCTTCAACCGCAGTCGCAACCAGTTCCGGCGCCAATGACACAATGATGCTATTCTGAGCTCGCCAGGTCTTCGAATTCTAGCGTTCCAGGCGGCTAGAACACCGTAAACCCGCCAAGAAGATATCTGTTTAACCCAAGTTTAAGCTTCATCGATCGTTTTGTGGCACGATAGTAACGCAATCTGATAGGAAAAGAAATCAAGAACGTTTCCTTGCATTATCCAAAGAAACATTCTTCGAATTTTAAAAAATTTCCATCCCTCCACTCGTTTTTTCCTCCTCCTCCCGCATGAATCATGGCATGCAGAAACAAATCCCGTCTCATACCGGTCCTGTCAAAAAAAAGCCCAGACCCCTCAATAGAAATTCCCTGAGGCGTTTCGCGTAACATCACCAGGATTGAACCAGGAGCTCACCCTCTCATTGGCCATATCTCCGTACTAACGTCTTGGCAAAACTGAGCCCCGTAACACTGCTAAAAGGCTTAACTCTTCATGCCAAGTTTCGTCATTGCCAAAGCTGTTCTATTTTTCCTCCTAGCTTTCATGGCCATCTCGGGTACGAAATTCGGATAATCAGATAACAATTGGAAGGTGTTTCCGAGTCCTTGTCTCCCGTCGAATTTCTGTGGATCTGGTATAGGTCATATGCCGGTATATCCGATAATTCGAGGGACAAAAAAAAAAACTCGATTTTTCGAGCGATGTAAGCAACGTCACACATGTCACATGCTGTGCAGTTCTGCGGAATGAAAAGTTTGGATTAAACGGGCAATGTTCCGGGTCGCCCGTCAACGCACGCGCACCCATATCGATACAGAAAGCCAAGGGCGCAAACTGTTGTATACGATGCGCCGCAAAGAAATTTAAGACCAATGACCCCTGTGGTTCGTTTTGTTTCTAAGCTACTGCAATACTGACGTAAAGCTGAAAGTACCTCATTCTTGCATGTACAATTCTCATTAAACCCTCATTACTAATTTTGACAGCTCTCAAATAACGGTCTCCTCCATCTTCGCATTGAGTTTCTCTGACATCTTTCCGGTGATCTTCAAGGCACGGGGTGCATCAAGCTTCGGCATAAACAGTTCAACCAACTATAGCAGTATCGTTAGTGGATCCTCAGTTGAAAAATATTAAATGCATGAAACCATTGGCATTGTATATTCTCACCTGAATCTTATTTGCTTTCGAAAACTCGTTCCCTTTCTTGAACAAATTATCAACGTCCTTCCTTGTCTTGACCACGTAATTCGCATATTCTCCCTCCCTCGCGCCAAATGTTTCCAGGATCTTTGTGTGCTTCCACGATTGGATGTCGTTATACCCGGCATCCTCTCCGTGAATCATTCGCTCGATGGTATATCCGTCATTGTTGATAATGACGAGAATCGGCTTGAGCCCATGGCGGATCATGGTAGAAACTTCGTTGCCTGTTAACTGGAAGGAGCCGTCGCCGACGAAAAGGATGACTCTGCGGTCGGGGGCCGATTCTTTGATTGCTAATGCGGCACCTTGGCAGGCGCCTACGGAGTAACCGATTGAGCCCCAAAGAACCTGTGAGATGGCTGTGACACCTTTAGGAAAGCGGGTCTCCAGGATGCCAAAGTTTGATGTGCCACTGTAATACATTTCCGTTAACAATGCTGTGCTTTCCTCATCACGGGTTAAGGGTTTTCGCGTACGTCTCTGTGATAACCACATCCTTTTCCTGCAACCAGTTCCCGATGTGCGGCCAAAACCAAGAGTGTGTGATCTCGTTAGTATCCGTTTTGTCAGCGTCCTCGTTCTTCAGCACTGGCGGGTTTGCTTTGGCGCTTTCGGTGTGGCGGATTTTGTGGAAATCCAACGTGCCTAAGAGCTTCTGAAGGACGGACTTCATGTTGATATCCGGGTATGTGGCGTGGCCAATCTAAATGCCTTTGTAAGCAAAATATAGACTATCGATATCTTAGGGCCCGGAGTTACCTTTGTGTAGTCGGAGTGAAGCTCAATCGTACGCTTCGTGCTAGTATGGTACGTGAACCCACCACTGTTAAAGTCGCTCTTCAATGCGCCAACGGAGAAAATAAGATCCGCGGATTCGACGGCCTCTTTGACGTCAGGCCTAGAGACCGAGCCTATGTAGACACCCCCAAAACGAGGGTTGGTCTCGTCGATATCACCTTTCGACTAAATACCATTAGCTTGCCACTATACTAATTACAGGGCGCGATAAAAAACACACCATTGGCGTAGAAAACGCAGGTAGCTGCGATTTATCAATAAATTCGTGAACCTCATTGATCACACGATGTCGAATAGCGCATGCGTCTACCAAAATAACAGCATTGTTCGCGCGGTATATCATTCTAGTGATATTTGTGATAACATCGTCTTCGGTTTCTGGCTCGTTGGGGCGCAGTGATAGGTCTAGTGGGGTTTCTAGGCCCTTAGCGCATATCTTTCGGAGGACCATATCCGTCGGTAGCGCTACACGTTACGATATTAGCGACTCGAAGTAGTTTATATCAATCTGGACTTTAAAATTCATACCAATGTAAACCGGATGGGACGAAACATAACAAGCTAGGAATTAAAATATTGTCAGCAAACCATATTCTACTGTTGACACAATACTGTTTTAACTACCTTGCAAAGCACGGTCAATCTCTCTCGCAGCAATATTGGGGTCATTCAAATTAACCAAGACCTGCGAAATCGACCTCGACATGTTTGCGAAGACCGAGAAATCGCCATTGCCAAGGGTATGATGTAGAAGCGCCCCCTTCTTCTGCGATAGAGTAGATGGGGTGCCAACAATGTGGACAACTGGGACACGCTCGCTGTATGAGCCGGCGACCTAAACGCAATATTTAGCACGCTTGATAAGGGGTTGGCGGATATCCTGGTAGGTTTACCGCAGCGAGAGCTGATAGTTCGCCGACACCAAAGGTAGTGATCAAGGCGGATATTCCTTTGATCCTGGCGTACCCATCAGCGGCGTAGCCAGCATTGAGCTCGTTACAATTTCCGACCCAGCTATTACAACGCGATTGAATCAGCAAATAGTACTAGTATACTACGACGTGGCCATGGTTTTAGCTAGAATAAAGATTTGAAGAATTAGACTAACTTGAGCCCCGCATCCGGAAGGCTATCTAGTGCGACAAGATTGTAGTCTCCCGGAACCCCATGGACCGAGCGTATACCCAGCTGGTGCAGACGCTTGAAAAGGTAGAGAACAATCGTAGTTTCGTTGGACATTTTTGCGTTGATGTTGCAGTTTTGTGAGAGGACTAAAGCGGATGATGACGTCAAAATCCAAGTCAAAGTGGAAAGGACCGGATAGAATGAGACCGAGATTTGGATTGCTATGAGAGAATGTAGAATATGAAGTACTGACCTCTTCTTCAAGGCCTTCGAACTGCAGGTTGGAATCAATGGTGTTTTATAGTCGATTGACAAGTATTAACGAAAGAGAAAAGCCAATTGGCAAATGAGTAAAGTTCAGAGAGTCCAATGCCCAATTATTCCTACACTTTATTCTTATTCTTATCCTTTTTATTTTTTTTAATTTTTATTTATTTATAAAATATGATGCGCAGGCCATTGCAGCACTGCAACCTCCGGTTTCCGAACTCTCCTATCGAACCCGGCCCTACTAGTCTCCATTTAGCACATTGGTAATCCTGAACATGCCACTTTTCTTGTTCGCAAACGTCATCAGCATTCTTACGAAGCTATCAAATTCGTTGGATTCGGAACGTTTCAAGAGAAATGCGTATGATATGATGCGGGAAATATCGAAGTATGCACACACCATTTTGCCCTAGCGGTTTATCAAGAGCGGACCGTTTTACGCGGCCGAACTGTCAAGTTGCCCCCCGCCGCTTGCCGTGTCTGGCAGTCACTCAGTTATAGCCTTCTCGTGTTAGAATTCTTTGTTCCATATCCGTCGGTTTTTTCGTGGGGGGCGTATTGTAAACGGTCACCAATCATCCGTGTATTCTCACAGCTTCACGGTGCTGGTCTTGAAATTTTTGATAGCGTGGACAGAGCATAGCCACGGCCCTTGCAGCATCTCAATCGGGGGTGAAAATATAAATATTATATTACTAACCTATCTCTGATATCTGTTAATGGATTTATGTAAGTACTTGGGTAGTATATGGAAACTGATTAGGAGCCCTCACGGATTCTTTTTGAGGATTATGGTGCACGTATGTAAGACGCTCATATAGGTAGGTAGTATTTACCTGAGCAATTAAGCCACCCTGTGGAGTATGCAACATTCACATTGTGTACCCCGCCGTAGCAACTTTTTATATAAGTATTCGAGCACTCACACATGGATGCCACGACTTTCGGTCTTTTCCGCGACTTTGTATGTAATTGTGAAGCATTTATTTCTAATGTAGGCCTACAATATATACGGTTTATAGAAGTCGAGGCAAAATAGGACCGGATCGTTCCATACCCGACGCATATCCCCCGAAACAACGGCTCCTCGAAACGATTTGCAATTGGATATGGGAAGGAGGGCTATAGCTAGGGAATTAATTTTCCGTTCGATTTTATGCGTGATGTCATGTCCGAATACCACATATACACAGTTTGCGTGTCCAGCAGCCCTATCATTGCATCCGCGATATTATATTTCGACGCATCCAGAATACCACACGACAACATATACGTATACAACCAACAAATACCACCGATTTAAAGAGACAAATCTCGATCTAACTCTGAAACCAACATCTCAGAATCAAATGTGAATCACGCCACGAGTGCAGCTAGCTTTGGATTTTTGTTTTCCTCTTAAAATCCTTTTTTTTCGGTTCGGTAAACCCCGGTCCGTACAGACAAAAAAAGCTTCGAATGTTACACGACTGCGCTAAGCTTCTCCGTCCCCCTAAAACGGAAAGGAAAGGTCTGGGCGAATGCAGATATACAACAGCTGCACAGCTGGTTAGGTGAAACGTTGATCCAACTGAAGTTGATGGACTTTTTTTGTTAAATATCATGTTCATCTCAGGTGATAATTTCACAACGGATCCCGCCCGGTGGTAATCTTCATATGGAGGTGGCCGGAATACTTTCAATCCAAGACGCTAGATATATACCAGCACCCGCTAGGCGTATCGTGCAAGTGACCTAGAGCTGCTGCTTCAAAGATTGGGTTTGGAGGAATTGACTCAATATAGATTGTACTGTTGGTATACATTGGCTAGATGGTGTTAGAAATATACCATAGAATTGGTCTCGTACCCAGACCGCAAAGTGTGACCGCATAGAATCGACATCTTCGATCACTATCCCAAATGTTGATAAATACCGCCTTCGCTGCAACAATGAAGGCCTCCGAAACCAACCCCAGTTCTATTTCCCTTTGAATGTGATATTAATAATATATCAATAAATACCATCCATAACCACAAAACATGAACGACCCAGGCAGCTCACACCACAAATTCGTCCGCAACTTCAAATCCCTAACCCGCGACGATGTATCCATAGTCGGCGGCAAAAACTCCTCACTGGGGGAGATGATCGGTGCCCTCAGCCAAAAGGGCATCCTCGTGCCCCCAGGCTTCGGCACAACCGCCGACTGCTACTGGCACTACATCGACTCCAACAACATCAGATCGAAAATATCCACTCTAATCTCAGAATGGCAGGCCGAGAAGGCAACACTCAAAGAAACAGGACAGGCTTGTAGGAATTTATTCCTCCGCGGCGACTGGCCGTCCGATGCTGCCGCCGCGATCGCAAGTTCGTACGTAGAACTCTCTACCAAAGCCGGCATTGAGAACCTGGCCGTCGCTGTGAGATCCAGTGCTACGGCCGAAGATCTCCCGGATGCGAGCTTTGCGGGGCAACAGGAGACTTTTCTGAATATCTCTGGGATCGATGCGCTTCTTAATGCGTGCCGTCGGTGTTATGCGTCGCTTTTCACGGATAGAGCTATTAGTTATCGCCAAACGAAGGGGTTTGATCATATGAAGGTTGCTTTATCCATTGGGATCCAACGTATGGTCCGGTCCGACGCTGGAGGGTCAGGGGTCATGTTCTCCATCGACACGGAAAGCGGATTTCATAAGGTCGTTCTGATCAATGCCGCCTGGGGTCTCGGTGAGAATGTCGTCCAAGGCACCGTCGATCCGGACGAATACCAAGTTTTCAAACCACTCTTGGCGGATGCGATGACCGTTCCTATTATTCAGAAGAAACTGGGAGGTAAGGATGTCAAAATGATATATGGCGATGAGCGGACGCCCACCCGTAACGTCCCGACGTCTAAGGCCGAGCGGGCGGCGTATGTTCTAACCGACCAGGAGATCCTTCACCTCGGCCGCTGGGCTTGTATCATCGAGGGACACTACAAGTGCCCCATGGATATAGAGTGGGCAAAGGACGGAATTACTGGACAATTATTCATCGTCCAGGCCCGTCCTGAGACCGTTCGATCCCGCCGAGCAGCTGGAATATTCCAGACCTTCAAGGTCGGCAAACACGGGAAAACCCTTGTGACCGGTCTCTCCATTGGTGCCGCAGCGGTTTCTGGCCGCCTGTGTCTAATCGAGAGTGCTAAGGATATTTCCAAGTTCATCGATGGGTCTATCTTGGTCACCAAAACGACGGATCCCGATTGGGTTCCAATAATGAAAAGAGCGGCGGCCATCATCACCGACCACGGCGGCCGCACTTCCCATGCCGCGATCGTTAGCAGAGAGTTGGGCGTTCCAGCAGTCGTCGGCACCCGCAATGCAACCTTCCTACTCCACACGGGCCAAGATGTCACCGTCTCTTGCGCCGAGGGAGATAACGGATTCGTCTACGACGGCATCTCAGAAATAAAATCCGAAACGGTAGACGTAACCCACCTCCAACCGACCAAAACCAAAGTTATGCTCAACCTCGCCAATCCAGCATCCGCCTTCCGATGGTGGCAGCTACCAGCCGACGGCATAGGTCTCGCACGGATGGAATTCGTCGTCAGCAACGCCATCCAGATCCATCCAATGGCCCTCGTGCATTTCGATAAAATCAAGGACCAAGCGGTAAAAGACCAGATTGAGGAACTCACGGTTGGGTACGCCCAAAAACCGGACTACTTTGTTGAGAAGCTATCCCGGGGCCTCGCCACCCTCTGCGCCGCGGTTTATCCCAAACCGGCCATTATCCGAATGAGCGACTTCAAAACAAACGAATATGCCAACCTCATCGGCGGTTCCGAATTCGAGCCCAACGAAGAAAACCCCATGATCGGTTTCCGAGGCGCATCGAGGTATTACTCGCCATTATACCGAGAAGGCTTCGACCTCGAATGCAGAGCCATCATGCGCCTACGAGAAGACATGGGCTTCAACAACGCCGTCGTAATGATCCCATTCTGCAGAACGATCAATGAAGCAAAGAAAGTTCTTCACGTCATGGGTGAGAACGGACTCGTTCGTAGAGAAGAGAGTGGATTGGAGGTATACGTCATGTGCGAAATCCCGTCAAATGTCATTCTAGCCAAAGAGTTCACCCAACATTTCGACGGCTTCTCCATCGGTTCCAATGATTTGACACAGTTGACCCTGGGTATCGATCGCGATTCCGGTGAATTATCAGATCTCTTCGATGAGCAGGATGAGGCCGTCAAGTGGATGATTTCAAACGTCATAACCGAGGCGCGGAAAGCGGGAAGGAAGATCGGGTTGTGCGGGCAGGCGCCGAGCGATCATCCCGAGTTTGCGGATTTCCTTGTTAATGCTGGCATCAACTCGATATCTGTAAGTCCGGATAGTTTTGTGGAGGTGAAGAAGTATGTTGTCGCGGCGGAGCGCCGCGGCGCCCATGTGAAGTCTTGACGCACGATTCTAGGGCGCTCATGTTGTCTGTTCGAGATTGTGTGTATTTATCCACGTGTATTTATATGGATGGTTTTCCGGGACCTCGTTATTTAATGTCAGTTTGGACTTCGAGATCATCGCGATTGGCGGCTTGAACGTTTCGACATCCCCTTCTAAAAGTGTTGCACGCGTGGTATATTTGGCAGCATTGATCTTGATGACAACACAGGCTGTGTCTAGCGTCGAGGCTCACTCATGGAAAGGATCAAGCGCCAAGATTTGTGTGCAATCCTGGTTTCGGACTAAACCGGGGCTTAGGCCAATTATTCTTAATGCCGAGTAGCTCCGAGTACTCCTAACTGCTCAACCAATCTGCAACAGCTGGTCCCATAGACAACGCGGTATATCGAGATCTCGTAGCGAAAAGATGTCGAAATAAACATGGTCCCGGTCTACTAGTTCTCTGTCTGTAAACTTAGGGAGTTACTTGAAGCTACCGAACTTCTCAGGCCTAGTCGCTCAATCCAGTCCTCCCGCGCGAAAACCAGCAAAAGGAAGTGCACAGCCGCATGATGTCCATAACACCTCTAATCCGCGCGGTTAGATGCCACGATATGCTCAGGACTATCTTGGATCTACGATCTGATAGCTGGTTTTGCCCACAAAATCCACCTCACCCAATCCGATCGAGAAAAATGGACACATACGATCATAAAACAATCACCATCCTCCCAGGGCACGCGGGAATACTACTTCACTAACACCCCCCAAAGTCTACAATCGGTGCCTACCGACTATAACTTCACTCTCTATATATAAATCCCACCACGTTGCCACAATGCCCTCATTCCGGACGGATGCCATTGTCGAAGCGATCCAGCGGATCCTCGATGTTCCTCGGACGGATCGTAATTCCATGGTTACGATGGAGATTATACAGCCCGAAGAGGCGCGTGAGGCGTATATGGAACTATGTCGTCCGCATGACGATGAGATGGAGCCTAGGAATTTCAGGTATGCTCTCTTGGGTTATGGCTGTAAGCCTGAGGTAGTCGGAGGAGACGGGCAGTGGGTGTACTGGTACACTCAGCAGCTGTCTGCCTGGACAACTTCAGCTTGGATCCGATTATCCGTATATTCGTCACTGCTGACCGCCGAGTAGATTCTCCTTTGACAGCTTGACGAAGACTTTAACAGTCGTGATCCCCAATGCAATCCATCAAGTCCCAGTAGTATGGCTCAACTCCGAACTCCACCGCAACTGGAGCAAGATTGTACCAGGTGCACACTTTAACGACTTCGAGTGCTTCGGCGGGTTAAGTCCGTCTTTCCCCCTTATATGCTCCGCACTTCGTCAACTGACTTGTTTCACAGCCTTTGCATCCTTCACCGGGCCCTATACATATAGCATCAAAGAACCGGACGGAATGATCCGAATCCTCGGCCAGTATTGGCCATCTGTAGTGATGGAAGTCGGATGGAGGGAACAACTCGTGAGACTAAAATACGACCGCGACTTATGGTTCCGCGGGAGCCAAGGGGCGGTGAGGGTGGTCATAATCGTCAAGTTCTCGAAAACAGCAACGGGGGTGAAGGGTTTACTGGAGATTACGACGCCGAATCTTAATGGGGAGTATACTGTGCAGAAGAGGGTTAGTAAAACATCTTTCCGCACGAGCTTGGTGGATTTGGTAACTAACACATTGCACGCAGAGTATTTGGCCTGAAAACGAAGAGGAAGATCCGTATATTTTTCTCAGGGATGTTTACGGTCCTTATCGCCCCGAAAACTGTGAATTTGCTGAGGATTTCAAGCTTCCATTGAGGATGGCGACTCTACGAGCGGAGGCGAGGGTTCATTTGGAGAATTTGGATCTTGTTCCTATGGCGAGGCTTGCATGATCTGGTTTCTGTCCTTAGGGTTGGTTTTCATCTTGGATTTTGCATTCTGCTGGAGATATATATTTGTCTCCGACGCACTGCACGGGGACATTATGAGGGGAGGGTATCATCGAAAGTATAATATTGTGTATGAGAAAGTAATGATAATAATAATCCTATCGAAGTACATACTCCAGCACAGCGAAGGTCTCGAAGTTTTCTAAGTTCGCAAATGCCTTTGAGTTTTGGGGGGAAATTAGATTATGACCATAAACGGAAATGAAATTATGAGCGCGACTGTCCTCAGACGCGAGCCCGTGTTCACGACCCTTCTGAGGCTGGTGCCATCATGAGGCTGGTATGGAGTGTGGCTATAACACATAAAAGGGGGTTGGTAATATCATGATGTTGCGCCTCCTCGCGCTGTTCTGGGGCTGGAGACTTCAAAAAAAAATCGTGGAAAATCCGCAGAAGTGAGGCTAGTGATGCCTCATCATACGAGACCTCTTCGAAGGCTCAATTTTTGCGGGTCCCCTCTCCAAAAAACTATGCTCAACCCCGTTTCCATGGCTAATTTCGCGCATCACCAGCTGGATCCATGGTGTTTGGCCCAATTTTGGTGGGATCGGGCGCATTGTGGTTGAATCCAAAGTGCCATTCCCCTGTGCCAAAAAAGTGCCGGAAGTGCCATTATCCGCGAAAAAAAAGTGGTCCTCGAGCGGGGATTCAAGGCAGTGCCGGAGGTGTGCCACTCTTGAAAAATGGCAAAATGCCAAGGACAACGCAAAAAGCAAAAGTGGCACTTATGGCACTTATGGCACTCCGAAATTTTGGAAAATCGGGGGTCGTAAATTTGCTGAGGATTTGGGAAATAATGGCACTGGCGACTCTGCCTGCCCACAGGTCATTGCGGCACCCTTCTTCTTTGGCACCTTGGATTTTTTGGTCTTTGGCAGTGTGGACTTTGGCCTTCGACCAGCTCTGGTATTATAATAATCAGGAGGTTGGGCACCAGCCTCGTCCAGCCTCTTCGCCAGCCACACGACACGTGATCTGTGAGAGATTGCCATTCTCTGGCCATGATTTTTTTTTGGCCATGGGTTCGCTCTAGACCATGGTAACACAGTTTGGCTGCAATTCAGGAAAGCCCACTGTGGAGGACGAAGTATCAATTGGTCTCGTTCCCAGACGTCACAAAGGGATGCCTCACTTTGTTTGAGTATCAATGCGATACTTAATCAAACCATATAATTTATCGTAGGTCCAGTCAATTGCTCGATGTAATTCCTGTATCTCGACGGAATATTGAACTTCTAGCGAGGAGTGTGTTACAGTCGAGTCCGGCTGCGAGGTTTGGGTTGGTCTTGGGGTGCAACACGAAGTCCAGTTTGGGGCTTTTGGGGTTTGTGAGAAAGTGTGGTGTCGAGGTGCTATGAATTAAATGGTAGAGAGATTAGATCTTTAAGATAATCTAATCTGGGCTAATCTGATCGACCGAGGCCTCAACAATGCTCTTGCTGGAGCGAACTGGCGAAGGGCTCGATGGTCGGCCAACACTAGCCCAGAAAAGGTGTTGAGCAATTGGGTCACGTGGCTTTACGCGTTGGCGAACGCGCTGCGACTTCACCCCTGTCACCTGACTTCACTGTTGGTTGGATGCTGCGACACCACTTTCCTATCTCACCTCCACACCTCTCTCCTCCATCGACATCAACATCGCCATCGCCATCGCCATCGACGATGATGAACGAGACATCGCAATTGATACCTACCCGACCCCTCATCATCCTACGCCCCTCTTGACCATCTCTACGACCTGGGATCCGAGTTTCTCTCCCCTGTCAACCTTCGTTTCTCCCCTCCTGGGCTGAGCTGCGGCGTCAACCACGATCGCAACAGCATCGCATCTATATAAACACTGACCTAGACACTTATATAACGACTTCGTAAGCCATACCATCACCTCCCTACCAGATTACAGAAACTAACACCTAGACCCCCCTCAGCAACCCCCAAAATGCCTCCCCCAAAACCCCCATCCTCCACCTCCACCACCACCAAAAAGTCCTCAAAACCCCAACCCCAAGAAGACGACAACACCTCCAACATCCGCTGGACCAAAGCCCTAGAACTCGCCCTCTCAAGCCGAATGCTGGACGAATACAACTCAAAATACATCGCCAACAAAGCCGCCACCTCCAAAAAATGGGCGTCGGAAATAGGAATCATCGATGCCGACCCGCGCGGGAAAAAGACGAAACACCATATCACGAAAATGGTCCAGGATTGGAAGAAAACGTGGGATTGGTCGCAGGGGACCGGGAGGGGTGATCTGGAGAAGGATGATTGTGAGGTTGTGAGTCTTGAACAGCAGTGTATTGAGAAATGTCACTATTTCAAAGCGCTGTTGCCGGTTTTTGGGAATAGTTCGTCTGTGCAGCCGTCTGCGCAGTTGACGAGTACCGGGAGGATCTCTACGGCCTCGGTAGGGTCATCGCAGGTTGGGGGTGGGAGCCAAAGGCAGGCTGCTGAGGCTGAAGCAGAGGCCGACGCTGAGGCCGAGGAAGAAGAAGAGGATGAGGATGAAGAGGAGGAAGAAAATGAGGTAGCCGAGTGGCGCGATAGTGACGACGAAGACCAGGCTTCCAAGGGCGGCGACGAGGAAGAAGGCGATGATCAACGAACCCGTCCGAAGAAGGCTCCGTCCAAAGGAGCCGCTTCACAAGACTCGGTCTCACGATCAGGCTCTGCTACTCCCCGGCAGTATACAAACTCGGCCGTCACCCCCTCAAAACCCTTCCTCAACAGTCTCCGCCAAGGGAAAAGAATGTCAGCCATCGATGAGATGCGAGCTATGATACAAGCTCCGGTCGAGGCGCAAAAAGCGAAATACGAAGCCAAGGTGGCAATCGCCAAATCGGAGCTGGACAAGGAGAAAGCGCAGAAGGAACACGAGATCAGGATGGCGCGTTTGGGTATACTGCAAAAAGAGCAGGAACGTTCTCACGAGATAGCTATTCTGAACGCCAAGGCTGAAATTGAACACTACAACGCCGAAATCGAAAGGTTGAAGCTGAAGCGGTCCATGGGGCTGGACCTCACCGATGATGAAAAGAATTTTATCTGCCAGCCCGCACCAAAGATGCCTACAATTGCGCCTCCGAAATCTATACTCGATGACCCAGATCTCATCATCATAACCAGCCGCCCGGCCGCAAAACGATCTGATTATATTTCAGTCGTCAAGCAGGAACGAGAACCAGAACGGAAGGGTACGAAAAGGAAGGTAGCGCCGGACGCTACCCCGAGTACTACGATCAACCTAGAGAGCACGCGCACACCGACTACGACCCAGCGCGGTCAAATCAACGATGTGACACCTACCGTAAAACGCCCCTCGAAGAGGCCGAAGTCTTCGACCGACGCGTCGGAGAAACAGTCCGCTGCAGACTCCAATCCAACACCGCAATCTTCGACTCCTACTCCTTCGGACGGCCGTACTTCCCCAGAAATCGAGCCCGTGTTGGCGAGAATACAGCGGGCGAGTATCACTACGGTCAAAAATAGTGACAAGGGCGGCGAAAAGCCCGGTAACAAGACTGTTACGAAACCCAGTAGAACCCAACCAGAGCCCCAACCCAACCCACCATATGCTGGCCCATCCCAAACACCTCAACCCCCCACGCCTTCCCAACGTCCACCCTTTGACCCCGGCTACCCTGATGAGTTTTACCGCAATTTACACGCAGAAGAAGATGTCCTTTACAACGAAGGGTATCAACGGATGCTCCAAGGCGGCCCCGTTATGATGAACGACGCTTGGCAGGGACTCGGATACGCCCATAATAAGAACATGTACCGTGATTTCGAGTCCGGTGGGCCCCAGATGTCGAGGCTCCACGGGGAGGACCAGTTGTCAGCAGATGAACAGGCCTTCCGTCACCACCGCGGTATGTTCTTCAACAGCCCTCACCCTGGTAGATTCACGGGTCCGCGCGCTGGCCATCCACGCCACCCCGCCATTGGCCATCATCCGCATCCTATGCAGTATCCTCATCCGTACCACCCGTACCCGCACCCTCAGTCCTTCGGAGAGGGTGTTCAGGCTCCTGTTACCGGTAGAATCGACTACAGGTCGACCAGCCCGGATACCGTAATCACAGCCGTTTCAGAAAACAGAGCAGAACCAACAGTCGAAGAAATAGCAGAGTCATAAGCCCAGAATCCCACGTAATCACCAATTGTATGAATTTTTCTTATATCTATTTCCTTTTTCTTTTTCTTGCATTTTTACCGGCGTTCGAACCCACCAGCATTGCCATTTCCTCATCAAAGGCTTCATCTTCGTCTATTACTCTTTGCATTAGCGCCAGGCGTCTTGTATGTCCCCTTCTTTCGTCCTTCGACAATCTAACTAGCAATCCCGGGTCGTCGACTTGAGACGGCCCTTCCGCGGCAGCACCAATATATTCTTCATCCCTCTCCCTTTCTTCCTTTAGCACCTCCTCTAGCATCTCGGGAGTTGGTTCCCATTCGTCGCGGAAGTCCACGAGCATGTTGTGAAGAACGACGCATGCACCGATCCATCGTAGTGCCTCCGAGAGTTTCTCCTGCGAGACGAGACGAACGGGGAGTCTCTGTAGTGATCTGAAGCGTAGTTTCAGGATCCCAATCGTGTGTTCTGCTTTAACACGCAGACTTGATAGTTTCCAATTAAACCTCCTCTGGGCCTTTGGCGGTTTCCCGGATCGGGGTTGTTTGAACGGGATTATCAGCCGTTCATTCAAAGCGTAGCCTTTATCGCCGAGGAGGTACTGGTGTTGGTTTTTGAAGAATTCGTGTGGGGATTGGTAGAGGTCGGTGACGCGGAAGGCGCGTTGGTCGGAGACGCTGGCGGGGAAGAGGCTGGTGAAGTGGATGATTCTGTTTTGATCGTCGCAGACGACGGTGGCGTGTTGGCCGTAGACGTGTTTTCGCATGTTGTAGTAGTTTCTGGCGTCTTCCTTGCCGAAGGCGGGACGGGTGGCGAAGGGGAACATGGTGCCGTCGATGAAGCCGATGCAGTCCTCCCAGACGCCGAAGTCCTTGGCGCGGAGCCGGGCTTTCATTGCCGTTTGTTCCTGCGGGGTGGGCCAGCGGACGTAGGTTTGCCAGAGGGACATGAGGGCAGTTGAGATGCGTTGGGTGTAGAGGATTACGGTCCCCTCGCCGACGCCGAATTTTTGTGCGATTTGGGGCACGTCGTCCAGGCTGCCGTACCTGCGGAGGGCGATTTTGAGTTGGAGTTCCACGGGGGCTTGCGTGGGGGTGAAGATTGGGTTTTGGGAGATGAGGTTGAGGATTGAGTCGAAGGCGTCGGGGTTCACGCGGAAGTTTTGGCGGAAGCGGCGGGAGTCGAGGTTTGGGACCACGGAGAGGTAGAAGGCGCGGGATTTGGGGAGGGGCAGACGGGGGGCGATGTAGCGTTCTGATTTTAGGAGGTGGAGGAGGTGGGGGTTTGTGATTATCGTGCGGGTGATTGATTCGTCTGAGGAGGCTGATTCGTCTGAGGAAGATGAGGATGAGGATGAGGAGGAGATTGAGGATGGGGGGGGAGGGGGGTCATTCTCGTCGTTGTTGGCGGTGCGTTCGAGGCGCTTGGTGTGCTTGTCCTGCAGCTTGACGTAGGCTTCCAGCGTGCGGGGGACGTGCTTGAGGAATTGCTGGCCGGTGCTGCGGTTGAGCTCGGCGGCGAGTTGGTCGGTGTACCAGTCCAGCAACTCGCTGCGGACGCTGTCTCGTGGCATCGTGGTGGTTGCCCGGTGGTGATGGATGTTGCGAGGGAGAGGGGGGTGGTCACCGCGTCGGGACGCGTATCCCCGTGATACTCAGAGGTGGAAAGAGGTTAGTTGTATGGAGAAGAGAAGGAGCACATGTTCGAATCCATGGTTGTAGTTGATGTCTCTAATGGAATGGTGGAGACAAGCTCTTGGCGCAGCGCAGCCGAAAGACTTCCAGGCCGAATTCAACCGTCGCCGACAGTCCAACATGCTACATACTGATATATATCCTATATCCAATCCAATCCAATCCGACATCATCAAGTAGCATCGTAATCCACCAGTAGATAGGTAACCATGGCCGCCGTTCCCGAGGTTTTCTTTGGACCCTTCAAGGTCAGCACGCAGGTAAGAACTACCCTCGCAATGAACCTTCAAAGGTTGTGTTCTGACCGCGATATCGATATCATACTAGGTTTTCTACAGGACAAGACTGTCGAGTATGCATCAACCCTCAGCTCCTTCGAAGGTTTATTGTCGCGTATATCTCTGATGTGAATGGGCGATCGAATAGTGGCCATAGTGAACATCAAGCCGATTCTTCCCGGCCACGTCCTCGTCTGTCCGTTGCGGGTCGTCGCGCGGTACAAGGACATGACGAGCGAAGAGGTGTGTCGCGATTCCCTTCGTCGGTCTAGATAACGTTATGGGAACTTGCGGCCAATGTTCACTTCCGGGTAGTAGGTTATCGATCATGCTTTGGCTGTTCAAAAGGTCGTAAGGGGTATTATCAATCATTCCTTTCCATATCAATTATAATGAGGATACATGGTTAACGGTCAATGGTTATATCAGTGATTGAGCGCATCTACGGGACTACTGGCGCAACGATTGCTATTCAAGACGGAGGCTCCGCCGGACAGAGGTATGCAGTTGTCTTTTTTTAATATATACAAATTACCCTCCCTTTTCTCTCTCTCTTTTTGTTATACTTATTATCACTATTCACACATTTTTTTTGGGAGGGTATCACAATCACTGACTTAAAACCAGCGTTCCGCATGTCCACACCCACATTATCCCCCGCAAGCTCAATGACTTCCCATCAATTGACGATGTATACACCCACCTCGACAGCCCGGATAGCAACGTCGGTCAATTTCTCGAAATCCAGCGGCTAAGAAAGGTAGTCGAGGAGCAAAAAAGGGAACTCGTTGTCGAGAGCACAAATCGGCCGCCTCGGACGATGGAAGAAATGGAGGAGGAAACTAGAATGTTGGCGGCCGAGATGGAGAAGGACACCGGGTCGAAGTTGTAGTAATCACCCATATTTACTGTTCAGGTGTCGGGATATCGAGTTCGGAGACGAGGAGGACGACGGCTCCTAGGCCCCTCCGTAGGTCTGCATGGCCGACATCATGTGTATCCTCCACCAACCCCCACTGTTCGACCTGGAAGTCTGTTTCTAGATTGCATGCTTTCGCAGCGTCCTCCACGTCCCATTTTATATCCGCCGTCTTTTTGTTCTCCATCACCAGCCTTAGACCGACCAGTAGACTTTTGCTCAAGATAACGGCGCATTCGAGGCCTACTAAATCCCAAGCTGAGAATTTTGAAATCATATCCCGGAGGATTTGTTTCGTTCGAGCGGACTGGCTGCTGGGTAGGATACCGTGGTCGCCGTCCGATAATACGAAGTCTAGTTTCTCCCCTCCATCCGGTACGGGAATACTCTCCTGCGCCCACTCGACGATGTCATAGGCTACTTCTAGCTGCCGATCCCGTAGTTGTTTCTCCCCCGCCGAGGCTAGATGGCCGCCTCTTGTGGGGCTGATCATCAGTACCGTGTCTGTATCCAAATACCCCATAACAAAATCCGTGATCTGTTCCCTCGTACTCCTAGTATCCATCTCCACCTCCTGCTCGCTCCCTTCAGCAGAGGCGGCATCGGCATTCTCAGCAGCTGCGGCAGCCCCATCCCTCTCTGCGGTCTCCAAATCAATAGCCCTGGAAGCCAACGACGTCAACGGGATAAAATGCGACTTCAAAGCCTCCTTCGAATTCCTCATGGTCGCCCACTCGACCTGCAAAGCATACGCCAACAAGGGTTTGTTAACCGGAACGGAAACATCGTTTTTGGCGGACGTCTTGATCGATCGGGCGTCTAGGAGGATCCGGTAGCGTCCATCGATGACTTGGAGGTGGACGTCTTCCCAGAAACGCTCGGTGCGTGGTTTGGGAATCGAGGCTTGGCGGAGGCGGTTGCGGGTTATGTACTCGGATTGGGGGACCGGTGGGTCTGGTGGGGGCCCGTCGACGGTTCCGCCGAGGGGTAGAGGGGTTGCGTAGTTCGGGCGTGTGGTGTGGAGGTATCGTGGGGTTATTGCTGTTATTCGGGGGGTTGAGAGGGAGGTTGTGCAGCGCCAGCAGACAGAAGACTGTCTTGACGCCCGTAGGAGCAATATCGACTTCCTGGTTATCATTGTGCGAATGCGATAACAATCGATGATGTCGTCGGAAACAATGATCGTGAAGTTGCAGGTAAGTTGTAATCGGCAGGTTTGGCTGTTGAAGCTAAGAAGAGCCGAAAATTAAATCGATATATTTCCTAACTAGGTAATTCTCAATATGACTTCCTGATTGGGTGCTTAATGGACCTGGCATGGTTACCAACGCAGACCCCTGTAACGTTGACGCCAAACAAAACACCATTCCCCTTCGAATTCAGCGCTGGAAGAAAGAAGCCTTGGGACTTCAACAGTTCTTATCATCCCACCACCTCCTCCTCTTCCTGCTCTCCCTCCACCCGAAGACAGGCGATATCCTCGATCGCGTCGCCTTCGTCGCCCTTTCGAGGCCTTCATCTTGACATCCGTCTTCACAACTATCTCGAGCTTCAACTGTTTGCATCTTCGAAAGGATCTTTTGGGCAGTAAGTATAGGCAAAGAACTGCTAGGGAACGCTTCAGCATTCCAGGGCAGAACCTCAATCTATTCTCCTCTCTGAGCTTATGCTAACAACCGGGATACCATTCTTAGTACCATCCTCTCACCCTGATCTCCTGCCAGGGGACACAGCTCTCCAGAGCAATCCGACGATACACCACAACTCTCCCATAAATCACCTTATTTACTTATCTAAAACAAAAAAAAAGGACAAAGAAATAAAGTGGCAGCCATGTTCACCACCAAGCGCAAGATCCACAATCTCCTCCACAATGCTACAAACCGTAATACCACCACCGCTCCTTCCCTCCCCAGCAGCTGTCCTACAAAGTCGCCCACCGCCACCAGAACCACCATCATTGGCGGGGATAAAGATGCTCCTGCTGCGGCATCGGAGACTACATTAGTAGAACACCCAAAGGATTCTGCTGCTACTACTACTCCAACTAAAGACACCTCGAAATCCATTTATCAACTTCCAAAGAGTAACAACAGCCTGTCGTCGCTGATTGACGAGTCCATTCGGAAACGGCGAAGGGTGGAGCTAGATCTCGCCAGAAGCAAGACTATGGCTCTACCGCAATCATCCAGACCGGCAACACCGGGTGGGGACTCACGTGCGAGTTCTGTGGCCCCGAGTCCCGGTGGTACTTCGCCGAAGGTTATCAAAGTCGCGGCTGCGAGGTACGCTCCTTGGGACAGAAATGAGTTCTTGCAAAGGCTGGAGACTTTCAGGTCTGTTTCGAACTGGAGTTCGAAGCCGGAAAGGATCAACGAAGTCGCGTGGGCGAAGAGGGGGTGGATCTGCATGCAGACTTCTAAGAATAGAGTCCGGTGTACCAGCCATTGCGGCGGCGAACTAGTCGTGAAGGTTGATTTTGACGGCTTCGAGGTGACGGCGGAGGAAGACGAAGATGAGGAGGAGAATGACGACGAAACTACAGAAGAGAAGAAGGAGAGGCTTGATGCTTTGATTTCAAAATACGAAGAGCTTATTGTGGATGGTCACGAAGATACTTGTTTGTGGAGGAAGCGCGGTTGCGATAGTAAGTATTTGCGCCTTACGCATTCTGTCTTGCGAGATACTAATATTTTTTACAGAAGCGATATATCGACTTCCCCTTCAACCTGCAACCGAAGCACGGAACGGTTTCTATGCGCGATACAAATCTCTCACCAACGTCTCGGACGACCAACTGGTTATCAACCTCACCAGGCCGAAGGACGTCGATACGTCCGTCCTAAACCTACCGGAGGACATGGGGAAGGAGCATCTCAAGCAGAACGCACTGGTTTTGGCCCTATTCGGTTGGTCTAAAGAAGACAACGAATCGTCTGTTGAGATGGTCAAATGCGATGCTTGTTTCCGCCGGCTCGGCTTGTGGCTTTTTGTCAAGCGCCCGAATGTTACGGAAGAAGAAGGCGACGAGTTCAGCAGCATGTCACGCCTTAATGTGGTGGATGAGCATAGAGAGGTATGTCACTTTTAGCGCGCCCGAATAGGTTTGTTCATGCTAACTTTCCATCACAGTACTGCCCTTGGGTCAATCCAGCGTCGCAAACCGGGGATCATGCAGGCTGGGAAATTTTACTGAGGATACTGAAGAGCAGTATTCCAGGAAACCTAGTCGCTGCCCCGTCACCGGCTCGTCCTAAGACGGCAGCAGTTCTTCCACACAAGACGGAGGAGGAGCACAGAAAGGACGACGAAAACAGGTGGAAGAGACTTAAGAGTCTGAGGAAGTCTTACGGGTCCTCTTTCGCGATGTCTATCCTTGGCGGAAAGAAAGGCGATAAGAATGCACCTGGGAGCAGTCCTTCAAAGGGGACCGCGACTTCCTGATTTTGTTCTTTTTCTCGTCACTCCTTTCTTCCTTTCCCAAAAGTTTAAATTCATTGTATTAATGTCTTCCCTTTTTCTTTTTGTTTTTTTGTCCTCTTTCGATTCATGATATCAGCGTTGTTGGTTGCAGTTGCAACTGTTTGCAGTACCCGCAACTTATTCGGAGTTTGGCGGTGGGGATAGGATTCTCTTTGCTTGTATGATAACCAGAAATCATAATAATACGTATACAATCTTCCCGTTGAACCAGAATGTAACGGAATGCCGTCAATTGTAAATAATACGGCCAGTTGTAAATTGTAGGGCGAATACCGGGCGCCACAGATCTGTTGAATGTCGGCATGCGTCGGCCTTGGCACGTCCCGAGCTCATCTGTTGCTTCCCCAGATTACCACTTCCCCCTGCTTTGCAGGAAGCTTAGCTCTCCGAACCAATATTCCCTTCACTCGCCATGTAACTTCCCACCCTTCGATCCATTCTTCATCCTCCGCGGTTTCCCAACACTCGTCTCCGTTTCTTTATTAGACTGCCGAATTCAACAACAAAAAAAGTTAGCGATAATGTCTTTCGCCGCGCCTTTTCGACGGTCGTTGATGCCGAGGACGACACGGACGGTTGGCTCGCGATATATATATCCATGCTCGAAACGACGATGTTTTGCATCGGTGACTTCTTCGGGTCCGCCTGAGACGCCTAGGGAGCCTGAGGGGACCAGAGAGGTGCCTATGACTGTTGGAGATGGGGGGTCCGGAACCGTCAGGCCTGTACGACAGCGTCATGGTAGTGATCGGTATGGGTCTTTCTTATTCTTTCTTCATTGGGGGATTTTTTGCTAATTGGTGTTTTTTGATGGTGGTAGATTGGTTTTCCCCGGTGCTGTGAATAGTAAATTCACCAATCGCCTTCAATTCCGTATGTCTGATCCCAATGAGGCGATTGAGACGTATCGTGTTATGGATACGGAGGGACAGATTGTGGATGAAAACCACGGTCTCGATTTCGAAAGTTTGAAAGAGCAGACGTTGAAGATGTATAACAGCATGGTTACTAGTGCGTAACAACCCCCCTTCTCCCAAACCCATTATCGAATCCCCGTTCTAATAGAGGGGGAAATGTAGTCTCGATCATGGACCAGATCATGTACGACTCGCAACGACAGGGCCGCATCAGCTTTTATATTGTAAACGCCGGTGAGGAAGGAATTGCCGTCGGATCTGCTGCGGCTCTGAGTGATCAGGATGTGCTTTATGCGCAGTACCGGGAGGCTGGGGTGTTGATGTACCGAGGGTTCACGCTGGAGGAGTTCATGTCGCAGTGTTTTTCGAATCGGAAGGATAACGGGCAGGGGAGGAATATGCCGATTCATTATGGGAGCAAGAGGTTGAATTTTGTGAGTTTTTATTCCCTCTTCCTTTAGGAGGGAGGGTTGGCGGTGATGGGGGTTGAGCCTCTTGCTGATGGATTGACGGCTACAGCACCCGATTAGTTCTACGTTGGCTACGCAGCTGCCACATGCTGCTGGCGCTGGGTGTAAGTTCTCTTTACGCCTGGAAAATCTCGGCGTAGTTTTATTAACAGCCCTCTGTGATTAGATGCCTTGAAGATGGAAGGAACCCCCGCCTGCGCCGTCACATACTTTGGCGAAGGCGCAGCGTCAGAAGGCGACTTCCATGCGGCGCTGAATATCGCAGCCACCAGGGGTTGTCCAACGCTCTTCATCTGCAGGAATAACGGGTATGCAATCAGCACGCCGACTTTGGAACAGTACAAGGGTGACGGCATCGCTAGTCGCGGTGTCGGGTACGGAATTGATACCATCCGAGTCGATGGGAATGATGTATGCCCCCAGCACTAAACACCAGACCATATTTTATAGAACGTTTCTTCTAACCCTTATGATCTTATGCAGACATGGGCCGTCTACAAAGCCACCAAAGAAGCCCGCGAACTCGCCATCGCCCAAAAGAAACCCGTGCTGATAGAAGCCATGTCCTACCGCGTCTCCCATCACTCCACCTCCGACGACTCCTTCGCCTACCGCGCCCGCGTGGAAGTCGAAGACTGGAAACGCCGCGATAATCCCATCACCCGTCTACGTAAATTCATGGAACTCCGCAACTGGTGGGATCAAGAAAAGGACACGCAATTACGCACGCAAGCTAGGAAAGACCTACTGAAGGCATTCAATGCGGCCGAGAGGGAGAAGAAGCCGGCGATTAGTAAGCTCTGGGAGGACGTTTACGATAAACCCACCCGTGAGCAGTGGAGGCAGATGGAGGAGATGAAGGATATTTTGGATAGATATGGGGAGGAGTATGATCTCGACATGTACGATGGGGGGAAAAGTGGGGTTGTTAGTAAGCTTAAGAAGTAGATGATGGTCTTTTTCTTCTTTTGCTTACTTTTCTTAATTTTTTTTTTTTCGGTTTCCTTGTGGATTTTGCCTATCGCTGGTGAGGTTTCTGGCGAAGGCGGGTCGGGATGGTATCCTTTCTTGACTTTATATTACAACCCGCGGATATGTATTATAGGGGGGTTTTATACGAGGACAGCGAGATTCATTACGCTGGATTTGAGGCTATACCTTTACAACTGGAATCAATCGTAGAATCACATGCCTACCTCAAGATAACATGCATATACCTAAGTAGTTGCAACTGTTTGGTATCTCGACACCAGTCGGGGCACCACAATGCGCAAAGAGATACCCGCCGCAAACCCCGCGTTGTCTCTAAAATCGTCGTACAAAAATACCACAAATTTCCAAAAAAGACCAGCCAGCACGCAACATGCCATACATTCGAATTCGGGATTTATTGTCTATATTAGGTACTAAAAAAGATGTTGTAGACCGGTGTCGAAACGGCTTCTCTCAAACCGCCGGGCGTGAGATCACAAGACCTTGGGGGGTTTCGTGGTTGGGGAGGTTGATATATCTATGGAAGCTCTATTTGTAGATTCGACGGCGGGGAGCCGGAGTTTGGTGAGATCAAGGCTTGAGAAGGTCGGTATATGTTATTGTATACCTCATGCTTTGATTATATAAAGGTTCTTGTTGGATTTCGTTTTAAAACAGAGAGGAAGAAGAGGAAGAAGAAAAACGCCTTAGCTTAGGGTATATAAAGTACTATATACAATCAGAATACCCGTGTGAACATAGAAATCTAAACCCAAACCGATTCGCTGTACTAGGCCAGTGCAGTGGTGTTCTCGCTAACTTCTTAGGTAGGTGGTCTGGGGTGTTCTCGCTTGGATGTTGGTGTCTCATATGTCACAACGGTGAACACTCGTCTCACATCCAACAAAGATGCTGATGGAAGCCGACAATAGCACCACAAGTGCAATCAAGACCGGCAAAAGTTAGGTTAGGACCAAGATACTCTCTCGATCCCATACAGACTGGCCAAGGACCGGACTCGAACCCGTCATCTACCGCATTCTATACTTGGTCGCGTTGCCATTACGCCACTAGGCCTTTCTTCCAAAATCCCCGTCCTAACCCTCCGAAACAACCATTAAAAAGGTAAAAACCACTAAAAATGTAAGCTTGAGCTGCCGATGTGGAGCTTCAAAACGGGTACTATGCCCCCAGAGTATGGACGGATACAGATTCGAACTGTAACCTCTCAACTAGTAATCAACAAGATGAGTGTGCTTCCAACTACACCACAGGTCCTACGGTCTGGATGAATGGATTGGGTTGTGCTGCTATTTGTCTAGCGAAGGATCCTGTGATCGAGTACTCCAACAGACAAAGCACGAAGGTTACCTAAGTGCTTAAGTAAGTACTTGTTAATTCGCAAAACTAATCTGAACCGGCCGCCAGCGTCGAAGGCGTACGAAAGCAGTGCAGCTGAGCTGCGTCGGCCGCGCGGTAATTGGCCAATGTTGGTGTTGTTTCGACATGCAGCATGCGTTCACGTCTACGGTGCATATGCATGTTGCTCCGTAACGGATCGGATGCAGCTAGCTAGACGAGAGGGCTTCGGTTTTGTGATAAACTGCAGGTATCTTCAGGTAAGTACAAAGTACTGTACTTGATTCACATCCAGCCCAAGGATTCTCGGATCCTAGGACACGCATATATTTGGGCGGATTCCGGACGTCCCCATGCTGGTTTCTCAGCTCAGCCCTCCCCCAAAAATTCAAATCACTCGGTCATAATCATGGCGAATATACTTTCGTTACCTGCTGAGCTTCTCATTCAAATCCTTTCTGACGAGTCGATCAACTCCGCAGATCTCGTTGCCTGTCGAACGGCGTGCAAATACTTCAACAATATCGCAGATCAGTGCGCAATAAACTATACCTTCCAAGTAGATTCCATCACCCGTCCAACATGGAAACTAGCCTCTCGTCTTCTAAGAAACCCTGACTTCGGGAAGAGATTCAAAACTATAAAGGTTACATGGGACAGACGCATACCAAGGAAACCCATGACCTGGGCCCCCCAGTGGAAATGGTCAGAGAGCGATCTTGAGAAGCTAATCCAGATTTTATATCATGGGGGTCGAGGGAATCGCAGTGTACTCGAAGGTGTCAGTAGCGGGTTGAATTCCGAAGCACTACTCCCATTCCTCCTACTTCACACCCCAAAACTACAATCACTGGATATCGGGGATGCAAAGTTAGATGTCCTGGGGCCTTATACATCGTTCGGGGAAGCAGAGCGTATATACCACTACTGCACAAGCGGTCCATCAACAAAAGTAGTCACCACGGTCGAGAACCGCTCATCACTTTGGAACCCCAGCCTTCCAGAGGAACCTGAAGGTGGTGGCTACAAGGACCACCATTCGTTCTTATACCTCCACATGCGCCTCGACCCCGGCTGGCTACCCGGATTATCCAACATCACCCACCTCGCGCACGGGTGCCACCGCACCGGCGGGTTTTTCGACAGATGGCCAGCCTCCCATCTCACCCTCATGCTCCTCCTCCCCCGTCTGCAATCCGGACAGTTCTACGGCGCCACGATTATGGACATCTCCACCCCGCTGGAATTAACCATCGATCTCAAAGTCTCAAACCAAAAATCATCAATCAAACACCTCGAACTCCTGAACTGTCGCTTCCGAAAGGGGGATTACAGGGCCATCGCACAAATCACGGGATCACTACGGTCGTTCAGGTGTATTCTCGAACACGAGGAGGTTCCGTGGAGGGACTACGCCTATGAAGCCGATGTTCGTGATATCTTCCGCCTTTTTAACATAAACACCCTCGCGAACGAGAATATACTTGTTACCCGGGCTACCGGTGAGGATAAAGATCCTAGGGATTTGGAAAGATATATTGATTATGGACCTGACGACGATTTTCACTATGATTCTGATGATTACTGTTATTCCACCAGAGTGGATGATATCGATGAGGATGGGTGGGAATCGAGCCGGGGAGGGGATGAAGGTGGTAGTATTGGGTTGAGTCAGGTTGGGGATGAAGATAGTCTTGAGATATTTCAATCGGATGGATCTCAAGGATCTCTGGAGTAACAAACACTCCGTGGCGGAATTAATTAGTTATTTGTAATGCTGCAGGGTTATTGTATGAAAAATGGTAGCTTGTTCTCGAACATTATTGTCTCGAAACTGGACCCTGAGGCCAAAAATCGTGGTCTTGTACTTAAATCGCCACGTGCGTGTCTAATATAATACTGCAATTGAATAAGTGGAAGAGAATTGACATGACGTGCGGCCAGCTAGGTTTATTAATTGGGATGTTGTATAGAATCGTTATAGCGTTTGGTTTTATGGTATGCAGTCTAGTCCCTAGGATCCCTTGAGATTTATGCACCAGAGGTAACCTACAACACCAACACGAAAGATGAAGATGGACCAATGAATTGCAATTAACTGTATTAGAATTGATACATTATCCACAAAATTCATGTAGAGCAAACACTAGATATAGGTAAAGAATTGAATTAACTTCTATAAATTTAAAACCGTGCAAAGAAGGCGCTGGCGTGCGATCAGTGTAACTTTTTTCGAACGAATATTCGAATATACAAGATCTTAAGAAATCGAAAGGTATAAGTGTGTTTGATTTCGGGAGCCTTATCGGTATGTTTACGTCCTAGTCTAGACCCGAATTAGACACCCAGATAAGTGCTTACTTGAGTCTAGGGTACTTTGGAGATTCGTTCCAAATCACTTCAAGTATATCAACGATCCTCTTCCTTCAACTGGACTAGTTTCTTCGTGCAGCTATATATAGGTATATAGTTGGTTAGCCAGGCGAGCCAAAGCCGTATAAATCGATATGTGCCCAAAGCCATGGCGCTTACAACATGTCAAACCCTGAACCTGCAGCAAGGCAACTTAATCCCGACCACATCGCGGACGCGATGGTACAGAGCCTCTTACGCTAATCAAATCTAGAAACCCAAACCTAATCCTTTCGGTAGTCTGGGGCCCTTTTGGGACAAGGTATAAGTGGACCCCCCATAATATTTTCAAGATAAAAAGCAGACACTTGGCGCCGTGGATTAAATTTATATGCATGCATATGGGATATCGGATGAATCGCTGGACGTCTGGGAGCTAATGGATCGAATCAGATGAATGTTTATACTACACAGCCAGCATGTGCGGAGCACCACCAGCCCCATGGCGAATCGCAACGATTCCTGGCCCTTAGCTAGCCCCGATGCCAGGCGGCCACTGAGGTTGAATCCGCTGCACACATTTCAGATCTGGAAGCTAGCTAGCTGTACAGCGCTGTGCCACATACTATGATGATAGAATATATATACGTACACGTCGAATCTTACTCAGAGCTTGGCTATCGGAAGGATATGTGTAACACATACTTCGAATTTAATTTCTCCCTTTCATTTTCGATCTTCCCTTCTTTATTCCTTTAATTTTTTCAGCGCTTACTTAATAATATATGGGTCAAAATATTATTTAAACACTGTGCTTCTTATAGAATTATAAATTTATTCGCACTTGCTATCAACATTCAGCTATTTGTCGTTTGTATATCCGAACACGAAAGGTCTCGACCTAAATTATAAATGTCGGATAACGGCACAGCATGGCTACTAGACGTACGCGCAAATGCACCACCACCATACCCTCCCACCGAAGCCCGGATGTCCGCCAATGCGGATACGTCTAGCGGCGTAGTTACCTCTGGCGAAGAAGCGAAGCCCAACCGCAAACTAAGAGGGGGCCGCTTACGCAATAATTTTTCGGAATTATTTTTCAGGTTGTTCCTGGCAGTCTGCTCTAGCGTATTTATAGTCTTAGCAGTCTTTGCGTATTCAGTGGATGGGAAGGATGTACAACGTAGTTCAGATGGAAGGCAACTGCTAGAGATAATTAAATGGGTAAGATACTCTGAACTGTCCCTCTGATATTAGATGTATCGATGCTGATGGTGTTTATCTAAAGGGCCCGACCGTGTTCCCAATCATCTTTGCCGCAATCGTGGGTGACTTCCTACAGTCTGTGGCTTTGAGGCGTGCCCAGAAGGGTGCCAAACTAGGCACTCTCGAACAGCTAACTCGAACCATAAACATTTTCACCGCTATCACAACTCCATATTTCATCCGAGCGTACAACTGGCTGTCTATCCTCTTATTATCCCTTTGGGCAATTTCCCCATTAGGCGGACAAGCATCGCTCCGACTGCTATCCACACGTCCGGTTACCGTCCGGACCGCGCACAGTGTCCGTTTTCTAAGTCCTACCAACGTATCTAGCTACCTTTCGACAGGTGGCCGGAACTATGGAACCTGGAGAGTCCAAGCGGAGTCCCTCTACACCGCAAGCTTGTTGGGCACAGGGGCATCAAAATACCGTACCTTAGACCCTTGGGACAATGTTAGGGTGCCATATATAGAAGAATTGGAGCGGCAGACACCCGAGCCTGGCTTGGACGGATGGTACGACGTTACCAACCAGAATGTAACCTACTCATCCCTTCTAGGAATCCCGATAAGAGGGCTTGCCAGTAATATCACGGTCACCGTTCCGACGAGCTACTCCAAGCTCAACTGTTCTTACCTTGATGTCTTTCGCAACGATGAATGTTTCCAAAATACCACGGATAGATGCTTCGATGCCACAAGACCTCATATCCCGGACTGGTTTTTCCCATTCGCACGAGCCAACAGGGGGTGGGATTATGGTTATTACATGCTCGTCGGCATGAATGTCAGCCAGACCGCATTCAACTCCTCGGATGGTAATGACAGTCCGGAGCCATTGGACCTTATCTTTGAGTCCGGAGGCAGGGCTGGGACTTCAGTTGCCTGGTGTAAACTCTCCCAGACATACCTCGAGGCCGAAGTGACTTGTCCAGCCTCTCGTTGCGCCGTTTCCAAGGTCCGCCGCCTATCTATAGGAACAGAACGTCCACCGTTATTCTACAAAACCACGCCGGGGAAAGTTGGCACCCTATCCAACTTTCTGACGGATTTCTCGCTGGTTGCAAAATCTGGAAAACCGTCATATAGCAACTTCAATCAGGGCTATATATACAACCCCGATGACCCCATAGCCGGTACCGCCGACTGGGTAGACCTAGTAGACGTGGGAATCCAGAACTTCGAAGTCAGGGCGACGCAGTTGATGAATACTCTGCTAGCGGCGGCCCAAGGCCCAGCGCTCTACCTCAGCAACTACGACATCCGACCATACAATTACACTTATTCTCCAGCTTTAGGACGGGTCGTTGTCGCCGAATCCGCAGCTGGGGAGTCCACCAGGACAAGAGAGTTCCTTATTTGTTATAAAAGCTGGTCGATAGTGTTGTTATTCTGCGCTGTGTTATTATTTACGATGGGGGTTTCGAGCGCTATCCTCGCATGCACCACGTTGGCGCCTGATGCACTTACTTCCCTTTCCGCTCTTGCGGCTGAAAGTCGGTTTTTTGATGTAGAGCACGGCGGCTCCACTCTCGACCGCGATGAGAAGGCTATCGCTTTGAAGGAGCGAGTGGTTAAGTTGGGGGACGTGGAGGCGTCTAATGGGATAGGGTACATTGCCCTTGGGACGATAGATACGTACAAAGGGGCGGTTGGGGATTTGAGCAAGGGCCGCGTCTATAAATGATTTGCTTTTATATAGAGGGTTTATGTATATTATGAATTTGAATTTTGGAGTATTTATGTGTTATCGAAACGGGATTTTAAACGAAATTTCTTGTCTCGCACCCAGACTACTAGGGTTTTTTCTTTTCATAGCTTTCGAAATCCTTCCTCCATTTCGAGAAATATAATATAATAAACAAAGACTACAGGGACCCAGGTACCCCCTGTTTTCAACTCAGGACGCAGGGGAAATACAACATGACCCACATATCGAGATGATCTATACGGAATTATGGATTTACTCGGTCTCTCAAAGTTAAGATTCCTACTTTTGTAGCACAAACTTTTAGGTAGTATATATGATATAGATATTTGATGTGACTTTCCATAGATAGGTTGATCTGGGGATGTTTTCGAAGTTTCTTGGGATACAAATTATGAATGATTTTCTTATCAGTCAAATTCGATTAAACATTTGAATTTAACGGGTGCCCCCAAATGATTATTATAAAAAGAAAGACGGTCTCTAATTCCGGCCTAGTTTTTATTCCCCATTCAACATCATCTTGGTTATCTTCGGTATGTATCAAGCCCCGCCTGGTCTTGTTCCCAGCCTCACCCAGGGCCTCATCCTCACCTTCCTTCTGCCTCTTGGAGCTACTTTATCTGAGGCTATTCTGTACGTATACTATATACCTTTTGGTCCTATAGCTACGACCGACGATTAATATTTGAAAGGTCGTGTATCCTTAGCACGACAGGCTACTAAGCCTACCACAAACCCCCGCTTCGGGCACCGAGAACTTGGTTTTCGATTTCAACATCGATGTTGTTGAACAGAACTTAGCGGTGGCGGTAATATCCCAAATTATCATTCCAATTTCCTACATGTACACTTGCTAATGCCGAGTACGGGTGTTCCACATAGGCAAGGGACTATAAAATTATTATCGATAGGGAAATATGGAAGAGATCGCAATGACGCAAAGGGGTGGGGGAAAGGGGAAGAGACAAAGAAAGAGGAGGTTCGAAAGGCATATAATATTCCATTGCGCACGGATAGCGACGCCCAAAAAAGAGAGAATCCTCTATTGAGCGTGTTTCGAGCGACTGGCCATGGAGGAAAAAGGGAGTTGCTATTGAATATTCGAATATTCAACTTCGCTTGGGCATGCATAATTGCATAAGTAAAGGGGGTAGACACTTAAATTTGATGCCCCCCTATTTCAACGTTTATGTCTAATCTGCAATATTTTAGAAAATATGTTATATATTCTAATATAATTATTTGATTTTTGTCGTTTCTATAATTAAATACCTTCTTTTGAAAATAAAGCCTGGAGCCTGGGGTGGTTCATATCAGGCATCGTCCATAGGTGGCGATTACAGACATACATACATGAGCACGTTAGGAGAATCGATACCAGCAACTGAAATTGTAGTAGTTAAACGTTACATAAATATAGTACTTTCTAGTCACCTGGATCTCGATCACCATAACTCGCTCGTCGAGATAAAATTTCAAGTAGTACTATCAATATTAAAATATTTGATGTTCCATGATCTCGTACCCAGACCGCAATGTTCCATAAATATTGAAATAAAAGTCGGAATTCGTTTTCAGGTTGCCGAGTTTCCTGGGCCTGCGCCTCCGGCGTCGTCAAACCCGACATGGAGGAGTGCGTGCACGTTGTGCTCGCAAATCTAACACTTCCAACATAGCTAGTATTATTTAGGTCCATAGAACTAGACGAGGCTGAGTCAGTCCCAATCCTGTTGAATTCAGGCAGCGTTCCTTTAAATTAACTAAGCTAAGACGTACTTCAGCAGATAGTCTCACAGGACCCCGCAACACGGAGTAATGTTGTATTTTGCCAGATGGAACCAATTGCAACTTGACGATAAAGTTATAAAGTTATCGATCCCTAAGTGGGGTGGACGAAATTTATAATCTTTTCTAAGGAACTATCTGCAAACAAATTTGGGTGACGATGTTGATATCTTATTATTGAACTAAAATTTCGGGTTTTGAGCCTCGGAATTATTGTGATGGTATTTTGGTCCTACGAGGAGTACCTATATCTGATCGAGCTAAGCTATCGCGCGATGGAGCGGGCGCGGTTGCAACGAATTATTCCAAAAACGCGCAACATTTAGGCCTCGCTGGTTGCAATTAATTAAAGTTACCCCGCACCCTCACCATGCTACAGCCCGCAAGGAAACCGGTTTCAGATATGAAGCCAAAACAGAAAGAAAAAAAAATCGCTCTAAAAAAAAGAGAAAAAAAGGAGTAAAAGAATAAGAGAAGATGAGCAAGCTTGGATTCGAACCAAGAACTCCTTCCGACTATGAAGGAGTGTTGCCACAACCTTCGATATTGCGAAGCCGTGTGTTTCCAGTTACACCACAAGCTCTTCCCACGAATTCTACGAATCGGGAACTACATATATATACACGCAATATGCTGAGCGGGATTATTGAACCGGACCAGCCGATAACCTGGGTAACATTCGAACTCAACAAGCTAAGCCGGACATTAGTATTATAGTCAGTTTGACTGGGTGAGGCTCCAAAGCAGGGCTATGTAAATGTACTTAGTACCTGCATAACACTGAGGAAGGGCCTTCGGCCTTGGTTTACAGGGTACTCCGTAGTCTAACCTCGACAGAGTTCGGGCTGATATATATATAATCATGATATCGATCTCCAGTGAGGGCAGCTAGCAGAGCTAACACAGGTCCAACACATAAAAAGCAACAAAACTGAAAATCCAGCTAAAACATAGCCTCGAACTAGTCTCGTTCCCAAACCTCGAACCTGCTGAGCAACTAATCTTTGCAGTTGTATGTGTCGTTGGTTTTGAATTTACATGTAACTATGCCTTGACTAGGTCTCGAGATCTCTAGCACTGCCCTGCCTTCATCCGACTATAATTAGTTTCAAGAATTTTTTATCTACATGAATATTCGAATAGACATTTACATGCTTCGGCCAGCCCTAGTTCGCAGGACAATTTACATTTGGAGCAACTTGCAATATGAGCTCTAATCTTCATGAATCAAAGGACCACATGAGCCTGCGACTCCCTAATCGGCCTAGAGCCAACAATATGCGTTAGATATACATGTACAGATGTATCTGCCTTTTAAACCAATTGTTAGGCCTTCGAAGTTAGGTCCAGAAGAAGTAACATTAAGGGCGGTATTTCTTTTTATATTTTTTTTTGTTGCGATGTATGTAAATACATGTGCATGTATAGTCTCGTTCCCAGCCTCACCCATGTGCAGCTTTCCCTTCATAGGAGCTCCATGTGCACATACATGCAGCGTGGGTTTTGAGATCGTAAGATTTATGTGCCACACGTACGGGTCCTCGTGCTTTTCGAATTTCATAAATGGCCCGCCACATCCTTCATGATGCCTGGGTATAGGATCGGTCATATCTATTACATTCTGCCCTGAGCAAGCCCAGTTGTGCGATTCAACATCTCTCCCTCTGAAATACTGGAACCAATGATGGTATTAGAGAGAATATTCTAAAATAGTGGGACCGCGAACCTGATCGTTAAGATAATACGCCTAGAGTAGACTTCGAGCTAGTAGAGCTACTCGGAAAAACCAGAAATGGCCCCCTTTCGTTTCCGCAATGAGACTTTTTCCTTCGCGGCTATTCTTATGCTCATATTGACAATTCTTCCCGGGGTCTTTGGCGTCGATACATATCACAATAGATTGCTACCCTCGCGACCAAAGATCGCTATTACTGACCAAGCAACTTACTATTATAGCATTATAATTCATCCCGATCACCGGATCGGTAGTCCCGAGCTTAAGAGGCTCCTACGGGCCATGGAAGCCATCGCGGTACCCCCAAGGAAGCACAATGTTTATGAAGTAAAGAGCAAGTGGATGGGCACATGGATGGTGGTGGTCGCATTCCCTTTAACGCAAAATATCCCGGAGATAATAGATCGTCTTCGTTGTAAAGCGGTATGAGCGCGATCTTTTACGCCCGTGAAAATAAATTTTCACGATACCTTCCGTCTTCGATAGTAACCAAAGAGAGTGATCTAGGTATTGAATCACGCATTTACCCCATCCGAAGATGCCGCAGGTCACCCCGAACTGCCGCGGTGGATAGACCCGGATGCAATCGAGGGTAAGAAAAGCCCAAAGCGGCCACTTGATCAGGATCCCGACGGCGAAACACAAGCTCGGATAATAAAACCAACAATCGACCTCGCGAACCAAACCTCCCAATCATTTAAGCCCCGTGGGCGGCCATATGAGCGCCGCGACACGGGCGGGAGCTCTAGAACAGCAAAAAAGTCCGCAAGTGGTCTTGGGGATGATATGGAGGGGTTGGATGTGTCGCGATTACAGGGGCGTGCAGCTCTTCCTGAGTTCAGAATGATATCTCAACCCCCAGATGTGAACCCCTTCTCCCAAATGACGGACGCTTATATTGATCGTGAAGGAGGAAAGGGTGTTTTGGTGTACGTAGCAGACACGGGATTTGACTGGTCACATAGGGTACGTATACTTGCGTCTATAGCTCCTATGATTAGCAACATGGCCATATGGGGACCACTAGGTCTCTTCAAAGTCTCGAACACAGTGTCTCCAGCCTATAGGCTTGCCTCACACCCCGACCACCAAAGTGCCTATTGGCCCATTGAAGCGTTTATATACTTGTAAAGTATAACAGCTATGCTAATCTTAATGTAGGAATTCTCGGTCCGCGGAGAAAAAACTGTACGGAGCTGGTTATTTACAGGGCCGATGCCAAAAGATGAGAAAGGCGACAATATAGACCCATCGGATTCGGATACCTACTCCGGGGTTCAATATACACCTCAAGGGACCTGGGTAGCGTCAAAAATCGTCGGAAAGAGAGTCGGAGTTGCACCAAGGGCAGAGTTAGTTGTCGTGAGAATCGTTAGCGGTGAAAATGCCTTCCTAGTATCCTGCCAATTAGAGTATATTCTCAAAATTTACGACCACTGGCGAGAAACTGAGGCAAATGATAATGGCATAAAGGGAGCCGTTGTGGTCCAAGCGTTCGAATAGGTCTTGCATGATAACTAGTCAGCAGAATGGAATTCAGCATTTTTAGGTTTGATAACAGAAGCACTAAAAAAACTCGAAGATTTAAATATGAACGTCTTCTTATCAGCTGGGAACGGGGACCCGGTAAGCCAAAGCATCTCCCCCTTCGGAGCCCAAGGGATCATACCCGGTCTTTGTCAGATATATATTCCGGGCCAAAACTCTTCTAAATCTCAGCGGTCTAATGACAGGAAGAAAAAATTACGAAGCAACCATTGGCACATATATTAGCCAACCACCACCTCTTCGGCCAAGTAGCTGTAGTTGGGGGGGTAAACCCCAAGAATGGGCAAAATATATTTCAAACACACTCAAATATCGGATTTTACGCACCAGCAAGGAAAATACTGATTCCTGATGCCTCACGGAGCTCGAGGTCTCAATATCTTCTACTTGAGGGTACTTCATACGGTATATATATATCCTAACCCCTATCGATATATCCTAAATTCATTCATTTATAAGCAGGCACTGATATTGATCTTTAACTAGCCTCACCACTTGCAGCGGGCGTTTGTGCTACACTCATGTCCCGAGGATGGAAATATCCTTTACAGAGGATGAGGGACCTGGCATGGAGGCGAACCAAAGAAGGCCCGCCGATAATTTGGAATGGGATTCCAAAAGATTACTGGGGAAATGCAAAGCGTTAATCACGGGTATATACGTCAAGAGCTAAGCTTCTTTAAAAAATTCTTCAACCAGAATCGAATTCTTCGTGGCGGGTCAAGATAGAGACTAGGCGGATAACACGCGCACGATAATGTTTAAATTCAAACCAACCACGGGCCCAGTAACGTATTGGGTTGAGTTCGAAGGCGGCTACGGCGATGAATATATCTATATATACTTCCCTCGAGGATATGAGTAGATTCTATTATAAATTTAGGGGAGCTGCAATCCGTGCTATTTCTGGTTTATGAATTAAATTAACCAAGAGTGGAAAATACGGCCTGGGGATCTTAGATAAATTTATAAATGGCGGCGCCGGCCGCAAATCAGGTGGGATCGCTATATATATAGCTTCAAATTAGTATGTACATATAGATGGATATCTGGATACTAAGTAATCTCAAACTTTGTTATGTATTCACGCAACAGTCCCACGAATTTCTAATTTAGTGCAGGGCTAAAACTAGTACTCGTAATATTCACAATGATCATGATGCATGCGCATGATGGGGTGATCATAATCATTGCATTGCAGGACCACAGACTGTAGATATCGTGCCGCATTTTACAACATTTACAACACAGATGGCACCGACACCAAAGCCCTGTTTCATGCATATATATGCGGGCAACTTGGGATACTCCAAAACTGGCTGCTCAGCCTTCCGCAAACTGAATCGGGACATCCTTCTTTCGGATTCCGAAATCCTCAAGATCCTATCATTTTTTTGACCAGCCCTGGCACTGGGCTGTCTTTTTTCCCTTCTTTGACAACGCCAGTCTCATAACTAATGCAACATTTGACCAACACATGCAGGAATAGCATATCGTGCTGCGGACTCTCGCTGCGCACCAACTTGTCGCGTTATATACGTTATATACGTTATATACGTTATATAATTGTCTAATAGCAGTTTCTGGGCGATGCTTGCCAGTCGGTTCGCTAGAAAATAAATGAAAACGGGATATCCTCTATGCTCGTTTTGACTGTCTACTTCATTGCTGTGCCAGTGTAGCTATCTACTCCTGTGGCACCGCCGTACAACTAACCTCAGGTCCTAGGTAGGGAGGCTATTGTGTAACGTGGTTTAAATGAGCTCCAGGCGCATGCGACGGAATTTTAAAATCATGGTTTCTGAAGCTCAGATTTCGCTGTCTAAGACTCAGGAAATAAATAGTTATTTTATCCTGGCCCTGTCATGGCAAAACCTTCAATATTGCATGTCATAGTCTAGCACCTATTCTTCAAAGCTCCACCATATATACATTTAGAAATTCCATTAAGAAACTAGCTTCCCATGGCACCCTATTCTCATAAGAGGCCTGCCCCATTTTCCTTCTTAATTTTCTTGGTTCTAATTTTCCCAGGGATTTTTGCTGCCAATGGGAAACCCTGGATGAGCAAAATTGGAACATGGGAGAAAGGTTTCATCCAAGCATATTTTATCATCAAGTCGGAACACCGATTAGATACGCAATCCGTTAATGAAGTCGCTAATTTTGGTCGCAAATATGCCGTAACCCCTCGAGACCAAGCTGTTTACTTCGTAAGGAGTGAACTCCTAGGGACTTGGATCGTGGTAGTCGATGTTTGGCCGATGACCGGGGATACGGCCGTCAAATTTAGCAAAGAATGTCAACAGAAACTTAAGCATCTAGTATGTTTTCTTTGTCTCGTTCCCAGCCCGCCCGGGCGATGTTTTCTTCTCAAACTACTCTCGTTGGGAATAAAAGACCCATATAACTGATCTGGACATGAATAATTATAGGTCGACGCACAGGTTTTTGGCCTCTTCGAGAAAGGGAACGGGGTCGGGTATTATGCTCGGGGCGACACTACACCGAGTTGGATGGACGCATCGAAAGTACTCTCAAAACGCCAAGATGATGGTGAGAGTGGTGAGCCCAGCGGTCGAAAGGACAAACGTAGTCCCGTAAAGGCCGATACGAGGATTAAGGTTACTGGAGCAGGGGTTGGGGATAACATGTCGAAAGCTGATATAATACCCGTTCGTTCTGAAAACGTCGAAAATTTAATTATATCGCAACCCCCAGGAGTTTCCATCAAGGAAATGAATGGTCTAACTTATCATGAGCGTGGGGCTGGGTCCGGTGTCGTGGTTTATGTCGTAGATAGCGGCATCGATCTATCACATAAGGTAAAGTGCCCCTGGGGAGACTTTTAACATAGCCTTACGTTCAGTCTCCGAATCACACCTGCCCACGACATTATCAACGGTTTCTATTCTAACGTATTCATTTCTTGCTATAGTACTTCGAAGCATACAGAAATCAATTCATGAGCGATTCATCACTAAATTGGCTCTATTCTGGCCCAATGCCCAGCGACGAGAGAAACGACGATGGTAGACCATTCAAGGGCTTCGGTAATAGTGAGCCAGTCCGTAAAATTCTATATACCGGGACCGTGACTGCGTCCAAAATCGTCGGCGAGGCGGGAATCGCCCCTTATGCGGATATAGTGGCAGTTAAACTACATACAGGCCGAAACACCATGAATTGGATCAACGATATCGATTGTTTTCTCAAAATATTCGACCATTATAAATTACTACATGCTTTAGACCCGTACAATGAACTCGGTTTCAAGGGGGCCGTTGTCGTTGCCGGGCCTGGATCTAATACGGACAACTTAGAAGGTCAATCTAATAAAGTGCGCGAAGGATCCGCCGAGGTTCTACTGAGAGAAGCACTATACTTCCTTGGTAGGCTGAATGCGCACGTGTTTTACTCAAACGTCGGTAAGAAAGAGGTAAGTGCTCTGTATATCAATTTACACCAATCCAGAGACAGAATCTGATGACAAAAAAATCAACAAGAACGCCTTCAAGTTTCCAAGAAGCCAGGCTAGGAGAGCATTAGGTATGCCGCTTGGATATCTTCAGGAGGGCGATGTAGAGCTTGCCAAGATGACTAAAGCTGCAATTATCGGTATCGCCGACAGCGAAGACGGTACCAAAGCGATAGATAAAGAGCTCCCTCACCTTGTCAAACTGTACGCGCCTGGAATTGCTGCGGCACCCTGGTTATTTGATCACTATAGGGGCAACCCCCAAAAATTACCATTCATCAATCAGGTCACAAGCCGTTATGGTGAGTAAAATATGCCTTGCTTAGCTAGCCCTGCTCGTTGCCCCTCTCAAAGATCTTGGACTAGGTCTGAGACGACTCGGTCTGTTATATGCATATGTATTTATGTATTCTTGAGATAGGCTAACTCCTGCAATAGTTAGTGCATTGGCTGGAGGCGTTTGCGCGGTATTGATAAGCCGTGGTTGGGAAGACCCATTGAAAAGAATGGAAACTATAGCGTATAAGCGATCGGACAGCAAGGATAGCCCTAAAGTTATCTGGAATGGAATTAATCTCTCTACTTGGGAGAAAGCTTTGAAGGCGTATGATGTTGGGAAAGGGGGCGCAAGCGGGAGTGGGGGTGGGAAGTGAAATGAAGTTGTGAAATGGTAGTGACGTCGGAGCAAGAGTGAAGACTACAGACAATATCGTAGATCTACATCATAGTGAAGTGGAGGCCGCCAGATTTTGGTCGTTTTAATAAGATTTTTTGTTAATTTATCCCGTGAAAATTGCACCCTCTACAAAAGTGTAGGCTCTCAGGCCTAGTAGGGGACAAGGAGGCCCTAAAGTCGGTGACAAGTAGTCTCGATACCGGAAGTCTGGGCGAAAACTTAGACGTGCGTGTGCCCGTATATGTATGTAGTGAGCCCAGTGCAGCGCTCACGAAACACTTAGTGTTATAGATTTTGCATTCTTAACTTCATATGTACGCCCTATTCACTGCTTTACCTTTCTACCTTTCCACCTTAATGTCAATTACGAATCTTACAGAAAAGATTGACGCAGATGTGTTCATATAATTATTCAAGCTAGCGCAAGCGCGAGACGTATACGTAATCAATCGTGTAGGGCTTAAAAACTAGCCCGTATCCCAAGCACGGGTTGGCATAGATTCATCGGTCCAAATGATTACCGTATACTTGGGTGAGGCTGGGAACGAGACGATTGTATGCCCTTCCCTGTCCAGGTTTCGAATTCAAGTGTACTACTAGATAAATCCGAAAGCATAGCCGTAGACATCATGACCTATATATCCAACGGTCGACTGCGCCAACGTGCAACTGTTGTATTATATCGGCACTGAAACGCCTCCTCTACACATCTATATGTTCTCCGTCGCAGTTGTGTACATGTAGTTCCTAGAAATCTTTTGAGGCCACCACGGTATAATCATTTCGTAGTTATTGGGGCCTTTTGTGCATGCGCATATCTGCCACTGGTGTAGCTAGAAGTTTCGAGTGTATGTTAATGTTCTAACCAATATTATGCAACGTTGGTGGTGCTCCACCCAACATAAATACGAAACTATCGATCACAAAGTGCTACCCGCTACCTAGTATACTCGTATCGCTGCACCAAACTCTTAGACTTATGATGATACCAATTAGTCTCAGCACCCGTCTTCTTACTAGACTACCAATTAGTTACAGCTTTGGCCGAGACAAGTTGTGACGGCGGTAGTCTCGTTCCCAGCTAGCGCAGATCATAGCGAGTAACAAAATAACACAGACCGGCGGACTTGCAAAAACGAAGCGGGGTCTCGACGGCTGCTTTTCTCTGCATGGGACACTAATTTATCAAATCCACGAGTCATGCTATTTCCGCATACTTCATGGGCTCAATGCGCCTATTTACTAGCTAGGGATATGTACATGTATGGGGTCGAGAGAATATTTGTTTGCATAGCATTAATTCAGTGTACATGTCTTCTAAATCTTGTGTTTGGGTTTCACCAATTAGCTAGATATAGAGTTGTCGTTTACATAACATAGCTCCAACTTTGTAACTATCATGCTTATTTTCGATTGGAACTCACGCCACATCTGATACGGCTTTATATGTGATGGGTACGGGAACTTTTGAAACGGATCCGAACCAATGCTAACAAACGTTGCCAACAGAATTAAAAGAACTGTGCCTCACCGACTGCCCGAACGGTACTCGAACATTCAAAAATCCAGAAGATTTTGCCTATTTACGCCCTAAAGAGTAAATTTAATCTTAAGATATCTTTTCGTTCAGGCGCTCCAGCTCGACTAATGAATCGAGGTTACATGCCTCGAACTGCAAGAAATTGTAAACACATGGGCATCGACTATCTTGACCCTACCAATGCAACCCTTCTCCAGTCAAATCTTTTGCATGTGGATTATTTGTAACCAAGTGCCTAACTAATCGTGAATGTTCACGCCATTGCGTATTGTTCATAATTAATTACGGGATCATTATATTGCACTGCCGCTGCCAAAATGGCAGGGGAGGCCTCCACTAAAGGCACACCGAGTGCGAAGTCAAAGCCAACAACCCTGGACAACATTGATTGACCCCGTTTCAGGGAGAGTCAATTAACCAACGAGTCCACGAGTGTGGATCAATTTTAAAAACCACTTACTTTATCCAACCGTGCTTAATTCTACTACGTATGCTTTTTCGACAGCATCTCACAAGTTCAATTACAATACTGGGCTACATAGCCCAATATCTTCAAAAAGGATATTGTGTATCTCAAAATGAGGCTGCTAAATTCCCCAATATTCTATCTGGGTTAAATTTGTGCAACTTTTGGTTGTAGGTTGTAGTGTACAAAGATTCCTTTCGAAACGCCATTCCAGGGTCGTCCCAAAAAGGAAGAAAAAGTGGCCCATGTCAAAATGCAGGTGAAGAGCACACCAGTTGCCCAATACGACACTGAACAGGGAATGAAGCGAAAATATAAGATGAAAAGGTAGAAGAAAAAAAAAGCAAAGGGAGATTATCCGAATATCCAAAGAACGCCGAATCCATCGGGGAATCTAGTAGTGATGAAAAACAGAAGATGGAGGAAAGTAAAGCACAGGTTTTTTTTGTCGTAAGTCATAAGATGGCATCATGATTTTTGGGGTTACATGGAAATCCATCTAAAATTAGATGGATCATGCTGGGAAGGTCAAAATCAAAAAATGCTTCACTTAATTCTCCCACTTCCACCAGATCTTAATACGGCCTTCTGCCTTTGTTCCTAGATGCTGAAGGAATGGCCCTTCGCAAACATCAAGGTCATTTTCTCCGGCCTGTAATTACTCGTTAGCGCATTGATCGAATAAATAAATGAGAAATAATTCATGTATAACTTACACATCCGGGGCACTTGTCCTGAACGGTGAATACGACACCATCTGGGGCCATATTGCTGTAAACACGGACCTTCCTGCCACAAAGTGGATTGTTGTTCGGGTTGGCTCCGTCCATTGGGGCCATCCTGAGCTTGCTCATGGCAACGACGTATTCGGCATCGTTGTTAGTAACACCGCAAGAACCGAGACCGCAAGCATAGAAGGTACCATCGCCATAGAAAAAATCTCCGCCAGTCGAGGGAGAAGTGGTTTCAACTGGTGCGGCACTTGAGACTGGCTCTTGGACAGTCGTTGGCTCTGGTTCTTGAACTGTTTGGGGCTCCTCTACGACTGGTGCTGGAGCCACGACTGGCTCAGGAGTAGGTGTCGGTTCAGGGGTTGGGGTTGGCTCAGGCTCAGGCTCAGGAGTGGGAGTGGTTGAAGTGGTTGGTTCTTGAGGAATAACCAGCGGGATAACCGCGGTAGGGAGACTAGGAGTCGAGAAAGATGTGCTACTCTCAGTGGTCGAAGGTGGAGGTGGTGGAGGTTCAGAGGTCGAGGTCGAAGTGGATGTCGATGTCGATGTCGATGTTGTAGATGTGGATGTAGTAGATGTGGATGTTGTCGACGTCTCGATAGAAGATGAAGTTGACTCAACGGAGGTCGAAGAAACTTCGGCCACAGTCGCAGGGTCAACGTAGATAGTCGAGTAGATGTATTCGACTTCGACGACCTCCTGTGTTTTCGTAATAACCACCAACGCTCGCTTCTCATGATGTTGATGATGGCGATGCACATGCATATGCCTTGCACGCGCTAATGGCGTGGCAAGGGTGGCAGAGAATGCGGCAAGCGCTAGAGAAGCCTGGAAGAGTCCCTTCATTTTCGATGATGTTGTGATGTGATATAACCTGTGATTGTGATTGTGATTGTGATGGTTTTTGGAGTAGGTTGGATATGGAGATATGCAAAAATGCTTTTTTAGGTAATGACCTTTTACTATCTACTGTTATTTTATTTTATTTAAAGAGAGTGCTGCTGTGCTTCAAGCGCTAACACTAAAGACTCAAGGAATGACAGATAGCTGGTATCGGTCGGACGCTGAACTCGACGTCTCTGACGTTAATCGAGATGAAACTAATAAGGAGCGTATGGACAAAAAGGAACGACAACGTATCTCAAAAACCGAGAGAACGGATCAGTGGGGGATCAGATCGGATCAGGGTGTGTCAAACCATGAAGGAAGAAAGGAAACAATTAGCACACAGCGCCGGGAGGAAACATCCCTTTTAAGAGGCGGCCCCAAAGGAGGGCTCGGACACCTGAGAATCTGTTGTCGTGGTGGAATAGTAGTGTGGTTGGAGCCAGGTGGTGCCCCTTTTTGACTCAGGTTGCAGCCGAGCATTGGCTCACCTCAGCCTTGGGCCTCCTTGTTCGGCCTGGCCAATGAGCATCTCTCGATGTGACAAATTTTTCGAACTAAGCTGCAAAGGTTTGGTACCTGCAGAACCCGGCGGAATGCGATTGGGATTGACCACAAGGCAGAGCACGTTTTTCACTTTTGGTTTGGACAATGCCTTACGAATGGAAGGGAAGAACTTTTCTCCACGACCACTCACAAGTTTGCCCTTCATCTGAATTTTTCGATCTGTTTCTGTGCAGGTGAAGGCGAAAAAACGAGCGGGTCCGCATGTGAGGTTGTCTCGTACCATCCAATTTTCCGAGGAGGGCCCGAGGGGGGCCCGAGGGGGGCCCGAGATCGATCTCGGTTCTATCTCCGAGCCGAAACCATCCAATACAGGCTTACTCCGTAGCATGCACGTATACCCCTCTACTATCACCTCCCGCTTAACTCATCCCCTGGATATGCGTACGCAATCGCCTTTTCGCATTCAAGCAGGGGACAATGGAGGGGTACCGAATGTTGTGAGACTCCTGTGTTGCCGTGCAAGGGGTTTGCCGAAGGGTCCAGCCCAAAGGAATATCTCCGTACCAAGATGGTCACTTCAAGAAGGGTCCGAAATCTGTGGAGGAAAGTTGCTGCTTTTTGGTGGAGGAACTTGGTAGATGTTGGAGAAAATAGTATAGTACAGTATGCAAAGCGCTAAGCAGTGCAAAATAGAAATGCCATTGATAGACCCAGAACGCCAAAATGCCCAAATATGACGCGAAGCTCTTAGATCGGAGCTTCTCAATCATCCCCCATATCCGCATCGCCATCGTCTTTTTGCTTCTTTTTCTTATCCTTTTTTGACTTTCGCTGCTTGCCGCCCTCATCGTCCCCACCATCTTTCCGTTTTTTGGATTTCTTCTCTTTGAAGTTGATTTCTTCTGGTGGTATGAAGTCCTGCTCGCGTTCCTTCTGCCTCTGTTCCTTCTTTTCACGCTGCAGTTCTTCCTTCTTTTCAGCTGCCGCCTGCTCCTTTTGGGGCTTGGAAAGGAAGTATTCTCCGGATTCGATTTGGAGATCAACTTTGGATTTCTCTTGAGCTGGTGGGAAGGGCTTTACGAGAGAATTAATGACTATTCTTAGATGTAAGTTTGATGGGCAAGTACATACCGTGTAGACCTTCTTCGACTTGTCCGTGACCTTGAACGGCTTCCTCCGCTTGGAAAGAGTCTTCTTCTTAAATTGAGGAAGGAATCGATCCCAACTTTCGTTCGCTAATGCAGGGTCCTTCGCGAGTTCCCGCTTAATCATAAGCTCCTAAAATTGACGTCAGTATAAGCGGCACAGCCATATTCCCCCAGATTTCCAACCTTAATGTGGTAAATTGGATGAATGTTCTTCATGCAGTCCTCAACCACGCGCCTGATTTCCTTCAGCCCTTTATAGCCGCCCATGGCGCTGACCGTCGTTCCCTGAACTAGAATGTAGCATCCAGTGAGAAGTTCCAAGGCCTTCAATGTTGACCCATTAGGCCCAACCATTCTTTGCCGCCTTTTCGCAAACTTTTGCCGATTGGGTACCAAGGAACCGATTTTGATTATATCGCATGCGACATCGTCCTCAAGAATTTTGATAGCCTAAGATACAAGTTAGTATACTCTCACCAGCAACCATCGCGAATAGTAAGACATACCTGAGGGGCAGGCACCGATCTAGCCAGCAGCTTGATAAGATCCCGGGCGTTTAATATCGCTGCTGGATCAAAGGTCTTCCTGGTGGTCTTGACCGTCATGCTACCTTCCACCACATCGAGAATCGCGTTTATTCCATTTTTCGCAAGAGTTCGAGTGATCAATGGCCATGCTTCACGAAGGTACTGCTCGCGATATCTTGGGAAAAGAACTTTGAAGTCAGATTCTTGGAGGAAGGCGCCTCCCTTGTTATCCTCAGGTTTGAATTCCTCGATCTACATCACGCACGCATGTCGCATGTTAGCTATTCGAACTCAGGATGGGTGTCAAAGGAAGGATAGTGTGTAAATACCTTCCATTTATCAATATCCTCCGTATCCCACGGCTTATCGACGTTGTGAGTGGACGGCATAGCGGTGGTGGTATTGAAGGTAGTTGACGATGTGTGATTGATTGATTGATGAGAAACCGCCAAAACTTTTGCGCGCAACTTTTTTTTTTCTTAGACGAGATGCTGCGCCACAACCTTGAATTGATTGTCCTCACCAGCCACACTCCGCACCAGCCCCACTCCACCTGACAGCTTCGCAACCCAACCCGAACCTTTGACGCGTATCCCACCTTTCTTGCCAGCTCCCATAGCTTCATATCCTGACTTGTGACGACCTCTACGCATTGGCATTCAATACTTTCTACCTCTCCATAGCACCTGCCTCCTATTTTCTATACCGCCAATAGTTCAAGATGTCGAGACGCTACGATTCACGAGTACGAAAGCTCCCACCTCCCTGGTCTTCTTTGAATTCTGAGCTGATACGGAATACCATAGACAACCATCTTCTCCCCGGAAGGTCGTTTATACCAAGTCGAATATGCTCTGGAAGCTATCTCACATGCCGGAACTGCAATCGGTATCCTGGCCACCGATGGTATCGTCCTTGCTGCCGAACGCAAAGTCACAAGCAAGCTGTTGGAACAGGATTCGTCAGCCGAGAAGCTCTACATCTTGAACGAGTACGTTCTATATTACCCCGTTCTTCCCTCATCATTATGAGGTTGATTATAAGTTACGAATGGGAACTAATGGGGTACGTCAAAATAGTAACATGATCTGTGCCGTCGCCGGAATGACCGCCGATGCCAACATCCTCATCAACTACGCCCGCCAAACCGCCCAGAACTACCTCCGAACATACGACGAAGAAATCCCTTGTGAGCAGCTAGTAAAGAGATTATGTGACTTGAAGCAAGGATACACACAGCACGGAGGTTTGTGGACTGCCCAGCTGAAACCCGGATTATGTATGTCCATGTTGACCGGACTTGGGATATAGGTCTGAGACCATTCGGTGTCTCCTTCATCTATGCCGGCTATGATTCGTTAAGGAACTTCCAGTTGTACCTCTCGAACCCTTCGGGTAACTACGGTGGCTGGAAGGCAACGAGTGCGGGTGCCAACAACGCCAGTGCGCAGAGTTTGTTGAAGCAGGACTACAAGGAGGATTGTAACTTGGATGAGGCATGCGAAATCGCTGTTAAGGTTCTTAGCAGAACTATGGATAGCACTACGCTGTCAAGTGAGAAGTGTACGCTTCCCCTATTTCTCCCCTCGCCGCGGCGTATAAAGTATTGCATCGACTAACTTTTCGATAGTGGAATTTGCCACAGTTGGTCAGAGAGATGGGAAGATATTCCTTAATATTTGGAGCGCCGAAGAAATAGACGCTCTCTTGAAGAAGCACGGGTTAGGGAAGGAGGATAAGTCTACAGAGGACTAGATTTTTTATATTGTAGACATTAGGAGCTAGTTTTCGATATCTAAAGCAGCAGATGTTCGGACTTTTGGCACCAACCCGGAGAGTTCCGGTACTAGAACAACTGAGGGGTATCTACGATTAAAATACCAGTCTCCCCGCTATCTGCGGTTTCGATTTGTGGTCTTTCCGTGTAGATGTCTTATATTTCAGCACATCCCGATACCTGATTCTTTAAAACCCTCTCGATTGAAAGGATGGTCACGTTGGCAACTAAACTACCCTAGTTCCATCCCATGACCGTATCATATGCTTAAATCGCTCGCTAAATGGCCAAATTTGATATATAATTAATTCTAAAAAGATCTAAAGATCTGATACTCGCATTATCCTCCTGCGGGGTGCAGGCCCCATTCTGCACCACAAGGTACCTATATAGCCCTTTTTAACCAAATGTGCCACAGTTTCTTCATTTCTAGCCAACCAAAGATCAGAGTAATTCTCCGAGCACCCCTCTAACCCCGCAGAAATCCAATTTCTCAAGGAAATTCATCTCCAGAGCGTATTAGGATACACAGACGAACAACTCACCCACAGACCCGCCAAGCCACATCCACACTCTCACGGATCCCACCATATATTAAGATTTTCTGATGTAAGCAATGCATGCACTGCTGCACACCACCTCTCATGGAAACACTCCACATGGCAAAGCCTGCGGGGCAATTGTATGCCCGTCTCCCATTCGGAGGCCCTTCCCACTTCCGCAGTGGACGGAGACGAGTGCCCCCCCTCTCTACGTCCTCTCCCAAGCCTTAGTAGGTGACATGACGTCTGAACACCTGCAGTCTCCACCCCTAGACAAATCTGGCCGTGACCCCTCCAGGAACAGAGGAACCAGGTTTATGGGTCCAGGATTTTCGCTAGGCGCCGCCGCACACCCTCCTGAGACAGGTCCGGCGCTAACGGTAAATTAATCCCACCAAATTTGGTTCGCCGCGCGGGAGTTGTTTGACGTTCACCGTTCCAACGTCCGTTCGCGTTCAAAACACATGCTTTCCTTGCAAGATGTTCACGATGAAATGCTGCATCCAGAAAGTGGATATCTCCATTTTTTCCTAGCAGAAAATTTAGAAAAAGGTTAGTATGAGAATTGATTTCCTGGTTATGAAATGGGAGGGGCGTAGGGAATCGGTACCTGAGCGGCAAAAATAGCAAAAATTAAGGTTATCTTAGCGTTCCGGATGTCATTGCATTTTTTTCAAAGGGGAAAAAAAGCCCCCCAAGAATAGAAAAAAAATTATGGGGTCAGATTAGCAACTCGGTTGCTCCGAAAATGCAACATGCAACAGCAGACGACGAGGACTTTATAAATATTTTTATCTCCACACAGCTCGTGAATCCAACGAACGACGTCTTAAAAAACAAAACCAGGCTCGTCTTTTTGCATATGCCAATGCAAAATTGCATGAATCTCGGGAGCAGGCGAGATATGTACCGATTTCCGTGGATTTAATGCCGCAGAGTCACATGAGCTGAAAGGGGTAATGCAGCGGCTCCGAGTCTACGGTCCGACTCATCGAGTGTTTTGAATTTGACAGGCAGGAATCGAGGAGACCATGTCAACATGCACCGCACTTGCCGGTTCGCATAGACTTTTTGGCTATGCAATGCCTTCTGTCATACATAGCCGAGGGATATCTCGGCAGAAATACGAGCGATGAGATGTTATGCTGTATGACCGCGATATGGGGTTTCATGCTTGCAGATTCTCTGTCGCGAAGTTAGTGCTGCCTGCTATGTCATTGAAGGAATCGATCATGGATACGCCTACTTCGGCGGTTTCAAAGACCTGTCACCTCTGGAGATTTCCGAAGCTTGTGTGATTTTTTTTGCATACCATCCCTCCCCGCAGCTAGCAAGATATGGCGGAATTGGGTAGGTTACACTTGCCTTGACCTCGTTCAGCCTTGCCGGCGAATTCATGCGTAATGTCCCCCCTCCATTGTTTCGGTAAACGATGTCAGGTGATAAACCGATAACAAGAGCTGATAGCGTATAGTGTAACTGGGCGATTGAAACTCAGAAAGAATCATCTCGTTCAAGATAGTTCACTGTAGCTTGTAGCTCGCAGGAGTGAAGAAAAGGGAAAGAAAGGAAAAGTCGGAATATGAAGCGACGGCAGTATTAGGATCAATCCCCTTTCATGGGGCTCGCAAGGTACCCAGTTCTCTTCGTCGAAGGAGCTGTTGCCTGTACCTCTCCCACCCACGCTCAGTCACATCCTTGCATACCACGTATATGAGGGAGGGGTACACGGCATGAACAAGCCCTCCCCACCTCGCTGATTTTCCAAACATAAAGGCAAAAGCAAACTATAGTACTAGTCGATCCGGCAAGGGGCATTACTTGCGTATCGAGCTCGTGGAGAGTGACTACTGCAGCTATTCATGCACATAACTAGTTCCTTTACCGTAAGGGCTTAATGCCGCAGTTAAAAAAAATAAAAAAAAAAGGCAGAAGAGTTCGAGCTTTTTTTTGCCTTCGATATTTCCCTCCCCCTGCTCTAGAATAGATCACCCGTCTCACTGGATCCGGAGTATCGTTTGAGCAAACGGAAATGAATATCCACTGACACGTCACCAAGAGGGTATCACGCCTCGCCCCTCGGATGAGCAAAAAGTGCGAATTACCTTACCGGAAAGAGTAAGCTATGAGAGTTCATTGAACGGAAAGCAAGTTGAAATTATGAACAGCCAAGCCCCATGCGCTCCAGATCGTATTGTCTCGGAAGCCCGTCCGCTGTCCGAGAGAGGATACCTTGACAATGACCCGCATCCTCATGGAATGTTGGCTAAATCTACAGAGGGTACAGCGCTGTCTCTTGTTACTTGCTGCCGCTCCTTGAGTTTCCCGCCTAGCCTAGACGTTTGATAAGAAAAAGCGGTTCATCATTTTGCTCATTGGTTTCTTTTTTTTGAAGAAAAGTTTCCTTTCGCGTTTCTTTTCATGTACGCCCGATCAATGCTACTGCATGAACAAAAGGCAAAAGATGGTGATATCTTGGTTCATATTACGAACAAGGTTGTTTCTATCGGATTTTTTCCTTTCTCTGCTAGACGGCACAAGGCGAATATTGGAGTGTGTATGTACATGTTGATTTCTAGTCACACACATATGTACATCCCCATAGTACAGGGCATGCGGACCAACCAGGGCGAGAACTGGGACGGTTTGCGATCTCATTTCCCCTCCTCCACAGCCTGGTACATGTACACCTTACAAAGCTGAGTTATGCAGAGTCGGCTGGTAGTTTGAATATCACCTGTCATCCACTACCAGCGGCCAGGTTCAATCGAGCGCACACCGGTGAGCTTCGTTGGCAAACAAATACTCAGGTGGAGCTATAGCATACGAGGTCGCTCATAGCTCAAAATCCACAGACCCAGCGGACTATAATGAATCTGAGTATCCATCTCGATCAGGCTATCCATCTGAATTTACGGAGAGACGCACTCTGCTGCAGTGTCCCTTGCAATTTATGGTTTTTTGGGGATCTGTGCAGGCTTCTGTTGTCGGCTCTGCAGCTTCTTTGCAGCTCCACCTGTATACATGTACAGGATCCTACCGTAGCCATTTCATATGATAAATGGGAGAAGCAAAAGAGTACCAGGGGGTATCGCATCGTGTCATATCATATCGCCCTCTCTACTCGAAAGCATCCGTGACGAGACGTCGAAAATAGGCTCTTCTTCTCAGACTGATTTACCAAAGAGCATGATCCTTGACCATCGTTAATGCGCACACATGCAACTTGAAGCCACGGACATTCATCGTTTGATCATGAATTATAACGAATAAGCAAGTTTGTACCTACCTACTAGCTGGCTTCACTAGCTGCTTGATCAACTAGCTAGGATGTCAGGAAAGCTGCAAAACATATTCCTAGTTCATTTCCGATGATGTCGACATACGATGCACAGTAGCCCTAGCATCCTGACCTCTGGTCAGCTGGTCAGCGTAACTCTATATCATCCTCTGATAATAATAGTAGCTACTAGTCCGTTTTGTGAGCTCTCTCGATTCGATTCGAACTTTCCGAGTTTTTTTTTTTTAGTTTTTTTCTTTTCAAGAGAGATGTTGCTCCGAGAGCGCAAAACGAGGCGGTTCGATTCTATATTCGAACTTCCAACAAGTTAATCAATTCATGTATGTACACATGTATGTATATGTATGCTGCATGCAATATGCAACTTGGGTCCTCCGGTGCCCAAGTCCTTGCTCGAATGAATGATATGAACCTGAATTGAATATCGCTCAAATCAATCAGGTGACTGATACGGCAAAATATATGTCATGGTATTATATTCCATTCCACCAAGTTCCACAGCATACCGGCGGCGGCAACGCAGAAACGACTTGTAACATGTAACAAATCGAAATCATGTGACTGAGACGGGATCTTTGGCAGTTCGCATGTTGGATCGATTGAGGTTAGATCAGATGTATTCTTGTTGATAATGATCTCAACCTGTCGACTTCTTGGAAATTTGTTCTCGCCGCTGCCCCGATTCGACACTGCCTGGTTTGGACCCGCTTTAGGATTTTCCTTTATTTTTATTTTTCTGTTTCCGCTAAAAAAAAAAAGGAAGAAGATATTTGTCAGTGCCTGTGTATATTTTTTTTTTTTTTTTTTTTTTTTTTCTTTCCTTTTTTTGGGGGGCCTTCTCTTGATAAAATATTGGAATTCCAGGCGGCTAATGGAGCTCATAATTGCGACAAAAATTGCAACAACTCAAAAAAGGACATCCACACCCTTTCATGATGTTGGAACAGAGGAACATGGACATGCAGAGGAACAGGCACAGGCACAAGAGGATTCCCCAGATATACTAGATACTAGGGCTCCAGCCTGTTTTTTCCCCTTTCGCTCTCTCGAACAGAAACAGAGTTCCAAAGCCAACGAAAAAGGGCCCGCGGCTAAATCGTTTTACTAACTCGAAAGGTCCATTAGCTTCTCTGCCTGACAGCAAAAAAGTGTTGATATGGGAAGATATCGAAGCGGTCTAGCTCGTCATGTAAGGTTTGACAATCCAGCGCGACTAGCTTGGACTGCTAGACAGCTTTGGATGTTGGAGTCCTGGACTACACTTGTTCCACCTTAGAAACACTATATGAGACACGACTACGTATTATCAACATGGCCAGTAATTGCTACGTCGTGTAGATGGCACTAAAGGGCCAATTGAACTGTTATGGTTTGCAACAACTGGCGCCTGAGCTGAGCTTGTTGGATTGCACAACTGTTTGTATGCGGAGGAGAGACAGTTAGTTTCTAAGAGTTCCCGGGCGATATAATCATGTCAGTAGTTTTATATAACCCCCAATCAATATTGCGAGCGAGCTAGGTACCGTGCTAGCTACTTAGCTAGGTCCGTGAGAGTTGGTAACATAGAAAAACCCTTCTGGGCTGAACAACTCCAATGGTTGGCATCGGCCTGACATCGGTGAACATCAACAGCATAACTCTCGCAATCATTCCACCAGCTAGCTGTTGCACACGCCGTACCCCATTGTTTGCTTTCCGTGACCACTCGCACACCTGAAACGCTCTATTTTTCTTTTCTTTCTCGTGTCTACTATACTATTACTTGGAAGCAATTAATAATGGAGCTAGGGGAGGGGGGGGAAGAGCTCAATGCAAATGGGAAGCCGTTGTTCGTGTTCCGCCATGGCCATTATCTCACCTCCGTGAAAGATAAGTCATAACACCAAACTCTGCTCCGGTAGGTTGGAACCAGCCCCATTTTTCTCAGGAGGTGGAATAGATCGAGAATCTTGGCCGGCAGCTGGTCTGAGCTAGGAATACGTTCCGAAAACCTGTGATAACAGGCCCTTCTAGAGGGGATAATATCCGAGCAACATGGAACGAAATCGACGGTACGTACTCTCGACGAACCACCACCAGTGCACCACCACCACCACCACCATCAATCCCCCCCTCCTCTCTTCCCTTTTCCTATTGATTAATTGATTGCATATGCTCTCTCGTAATTAGTCAAAAAAAGTGACAACAAATACATGCCCAAAGCTTCTCCTAAAGCGGCAGAGATTGGAAAGTTTCTGCCATCTTTGGTCATCCCCAGTTCCCCTGCTCGACTTCCATCTGTAGAGAGAATAGTATACTTAGAGCCCGTGCCGCAGGAATGCATCATTGACAGCTCGCTTTGATGCATTTCCCCAGCCTTTCGATATAAAAGAAGTAAACAAAGAGGGTTTTTGGTTTTGTTTTTAAAAAGAGGCTCTTTTTAATTTTGGATCCTCAATCAATTGCCCTATTCTCGCAGTTTGTTCCGGACGGTGACAACTTTTTATATATATGAAAAAAGCCCACCCATGCCGGTCCTGGTCTGTACAACAGGACCACCGGGTCTCACATTTTGCGCCCCCTCACGATACGTCTCCAGGTACTTGTTCGAAGCTTCCCCACCTTCTTAATTCACTGATAGGAAAGAAATTGTACTAGTCTCATGCAGTATTTTGCATGGGATGGGTGGATCTTTCTTTTTGCTTTGGGGAGACATTTAAAATTTTCTTACTTTTCCTAGTCTTGCTCTTGCTCTTTCGATTTCTCCCTCTCTCTTTTTTCTTTCTTTTCCACCCCCTTCCAGGTTCTTGCTCGCTCGCTCGCACTTTCTACTCGACGGCAGCAAGTCGACCCAAAAGACCTCTCTCCGGAAAACTAACCCCCCCAAGTTTCCCTTTCCACCCCCCCAAGGTTCCCGGCTAACTGGCTAAGCTAGAATTAGAGCAAGGAGTCAGCCTCGTCTGGCTTTCCCTTCTCCTCCACTGTCCTATCCTGTCCCAGTTTTTCCCAGCTCTTTTTCCTGGATCCCTTCCCCCCCGGTCCAATTCCCATTTCTTTCCTTTCCGTTTCCCCCCAATGCGAGGGTGTTACTCAGCTGTATGTATGTACGTAGGTATGATATGTATGTGTATGTATGTATGTATGATATGTACAGTCCGCAGTTCCACCACCACCGATCAAACCACCCAGATGCCCTTGTTCTTTTCCGTTCCTTCTTGCCCTTTGCCCTGCTAGCTCCGAACGCAAGATGCACCCTTTAACCACCAATAGCTAAGGCCGGAGCCCGAGATTGGGTGAAGGAGGGGGGAAAGGAAAACCAGACATGAGGGAGAGCAAGCAAGTAAGAAGGTAAGGTAAGGTTAGAGGTGAAAAAGCACACAAACTTTGCAGACCAATCGACACCCTGGCCCGCCCAACACTTACTCACGTGAAGTGCCTCCGCCCAAAATCGCCGTCTGGTACATTGACTAAAAGCTGCCCAAGCGTGTTCTGCGTCCGCCATCAACTCATGTGAGTTGTTGGTACCCAAAAACGTGACCGGTCCATCCTTGTTTGGGAGACTGAAACTCTGGGTCTCGGTGTAAACGAAATCCCGTGAGTCCAAATATAGTTGGAGTTGTAGGGCCAAAAAAAAAATTAAAAAACCTTAGAGAGCATATAAAAGTCCGTAGCAGGAAAAATACATGGCAATTGATACTTCCGCGATAGCTACGATGGAGGAGCTGCTTCCGTCCTGTATCCGGGACGTCATCCGGGCTGGACGCTGGACTTTTCGAAGCAAAGAGGTTCTTCGAGAGAGAACCCCGTCTGTTGCAGGTCATATCGGGTCAGGTCGGCATGTTTCTTGATTGTTGGGGGTAGTCTAATGGAAAAAACTAAAACAGTTCGGTCCAAGATATGTACATTCGTATGCCCTCAGGAAGAAACAACCTCTCCAGCAGCCAGGCTTCCAGCCATCTTTCTGACCCCTACCCTTCCCTGACCTCCGCGAGCAAATCGTATGCTCTGAAAGATTTTTCTGCATGTGGCAGATTAGCCCCCCCTCCCTCGTCTAGACCAAAAATAAGAAAAAATAAAAAAATAAGAGAGAATATATCCTGATGGTGTCGTGTCCACTAGTAAAGTGAGGAGAAAGCCGGTTGAGAGGCCATGGCCCTAAAAGCAAAAGGAAAAAGGAAATACAATGACAGGATCATTGCACCTTTGCACACCAATTGCCACCCTTTCCAAGTACACACATCGTTCCCTCTTGGTGTAATGCTTTTCCCAGTAACGATCGAGATTTGAGTTGATCAATTCTCCTCCAATGGGATATAACCCGTGTCTTATTCTTGCGTTGCGAAATCAATTGGCCTGAAGTTAAGTTTGTAAAAAAAGTGAGCTCCATAACTCCAAAATCAAACGGATAATAGAACCTTTTTTTTCTTGTTAGAGAAAAAAAAAAAAAAAAAGGAAGTGAGAAAAAAGATAGGTTCCGCTCCCCGTGCAGCATAGCCCGAAACATTAAAATCGAAAAAATAACAGAACAAAAGCGGCCGGCAGCAAACGTATCGAATCGACGACCGCCACGTCAACTTTCTCAATGATCATCTCATCGAGAGGCCTGCGAGCGGGGCTGGCTTTCTTGGAGGGATGTATCGACCGCCTTGCATGTCATTGAAGGTATAACGTTTCGTCCAAGCGTCGATGTTGGTATCTAATTTCGTCAGCTGAAAATCAAAAGAACTCTCGTAAATGCAACTTGCTCAAAACATGCAAATACGACGCCTCCTGGGCCGGGCTATGTTGTAGCTTCCGTAGCTCATAAAGTCCTGTGACTCGAGATGCAGATAGCTCGTGCCGAGGAGAAGGAATAATCAAAAAGAATTCCAAGACAATATCGCTCGGTCCAGAGGATGCATTCGCGATGCAACATCCCAGTAGGCTACCCCCCATCTTTCGTCGAAAAAGAAGTCCAAGGACGGCGAACAAGGTTCTGAAAACTTTGATAAACAAGGCCCGTCACAAACTGGATGCCTCCGATCGTCAGCCAATTGAGCAATTGGTGCAACAGCTCATCGATGATCCATGGCAATAGCAGAAATTTCCTTTTGCAGGACAAGGGAGGTTGATATGCCGTCTCGCCCAGCCGTCTGTTATGCAATCCTTTTTTTTTCTTCCATCGCCATCCACACTAGTTTCGGATACAACCCTTGATCCAAAGTCTCGTGAGTATGAGAAAGAGACGGGTCCGTTATCGATGGAGACATATGTCCAGTAGGAAGGGGTTCCACCAGGATGTCTTGGAGTAGTTGCATAAAGTTGGATCGAAACGTGTATCCGTGAAAAGCACGTGAGTGGAAAGCGTCAAGGATTTGCCATCTCCATGCATGAGTAGCCTTCGACAACCAAGACAATCTCCCTTCTCTTCCTTGAACAGCCGGTGTATCCGATGCATGATCTAGACAATCCAGCTGAGGGATTTTGTTGAACTCCTCAAGAAAAAAAACTTGGATCTGCACCTTCGTTCGAAGCCTAAGCATGGAGGGGCGCGAGTCGAGGATGGAGGGGAGGCGTCCTTTCGAAACGAGAAGACCTTCAAGGTAGGTCTGATATTGACAGGGATGTTGTTGGAAAATATGCTGACCATCATGGCCGGAACTCTGCTTTGCATGAATTCTGTTATCAAATGTGACGAAAAGCCAATTGACAGCCAAAAGGAAAAAACAATCATGGAGGCATCCACAATTCCACCGTTCCGAGCTCGACGGAAAAGCCGTTTGCGAGTCCCGGCCTTGTCTTCTCTCGTGATATTGTGGGTTTTGAGGCCCGTCGAGAGGGCATAAATAGGACCTTTTTTCACCCTCGAAGACGTTCTCTTTCTCATCATCATCAGCATCAGCTCCAAAGCAAAGCAATCCTCACTCACCGGTCTCTCTTCATTCAGTCATTACTGAGAAGCTTCTTCATCTTCAAAAACCATCTTCATCTTCATACTCTTTCTGTTTCTTGAAGACCCTCTTCTTGAAACATATCTCAGCGTATACCGAAGCAAATAGCCGGGTACGCACAGGCCAACAGCCCAATTCTCCTCCAAAGTCGCTTAAAGAGACGCAAGTCATCTTAAAAACCCCACACCAGCCAAAATGTGCTTCTACGAGCAAAACGTTTTCCGAGACTGCCACTGCTTCAAGTGGGGCCGTTTCAGACAGCACTGTGCCAAGGAGTACCGAACTGGCGAAACCTGCGGTATGAAACTCATTTATGAGGCAGTGCCCAAAGCAGGCAAATGCGCCATCTGCAACAGAATCGATGTCGCAACCAGGAAACTCGTCGCCTCCAAGGAAAAAGTTGGACGCTGGTTAGCCGAAGGGCGAAACCCGGTCTCCACCGAAAACGAGCAAACAAACATCCAGATCTACCAAAACGAGATCATGGAGCTCAATGCGCAAAAGGCGGCTAAACTCAGGAGCATCGGCTGAAAAACGATGCGTTGTGAAGCGCTCAGGGCTCCGTTTGGCGTTCTGTTTTTCTCCCAATTCAGCAAAAAAATTTTCACACCCGCAAAAACCGCCGAGTCAACAGACCGGTGAACGATGACGAATTTCCTTTGTCGATGCATTTCATTTGCCTGTCTGCCATTCTCCTTAACGCACACTACCTTTTGTCTCCTGTCGAGTTTTATTTAGCGTCGAGTTGGGAAAGAAAAATCATGTTTCCTTTTTGTCGGATTTCTTTTCGCGGTTATTTCCCGTATCTTTCAGCTCTGCGTAAACACAGTGAGGCTGTGGCACTGCTGAGGGTTCGGAGGTTCGAGCTGGCGACTGGACTGTTCGACCAGCCGGGGGGAGGAGAAGCACGGCGCTTGATAAGAAATTGCCTGGTCCCTTTTTAGTATTTTCTTTTATGAATTGTTTCCTGGCTTTTTGTATATATTTGATTTTAATGACAAAACCGTTCATGACCTCAAGCGGCTTCAGCCGTCCAGAACACTAAGGTAGTTGGGTGACAAGGTGGTGAGAAAATTTAGACGCCGGAAGTCTTGCGCTGCTTTTAAAAATAGAGCTGGCCTAGGCAACCAGAGGGGAAGCAGGAGCCGCCGGGTCAAACAGAGCCCCTAAGGAATAATGATGAAGACGTAGAACCATTCTGTGAGTGATAAATAAGTCGTAGTCCGTAAAGCGATCGAGCGAAACAGCTGTTGTGCTGATTTTCTGTGGTGCTGAAGAGGTCGGGAGAAGTGAGGGGAAAGTTGGAAGGGAAAACAGATGGGAGTTGGCGATCGAGAGGAAGAAATTTGGGTGCCAAGCCTTTTGCAGCTTGGGCAGTCCTTTCTACGTGGACCGACGGGACACCTGGACAACTTTAGTCAGGTAAGAAGCGAGGACCTTCGATAGGTGGGAGGGAGTGGGAGCAGGGTTAATCCCGCCCGCTGCCTGCTCCCTTTCGTAGTTTTCGTGCCCTCCCGTCTGTAATGTACCGCCATCATCGAGGCTAAGTTAATTTCGCCCAAGTTTACCTTATCTGCATCAAGCAGTCAAGACGAAAAAAAAAAAAATTTGGGGTTTGAGGTTGCATGCACTGCCAACACAAACCGCAAAAACCACCCACTACGGTTCGTATCTCGGCAGTATGGTCGATCGTTGGTGAAAAAACTCGTCAGTGCCAGATACTTAGTTCGAAGAAAGGTGGGTAGGTCCTTTTTAAGTATGATGTCGTCCAGCTAAAGTTTTTGGTCCAGTTTCCCGAGTTAGTGGGGTGTGTTCCTAAATTTAAGATCATGAGAAATTTTATTGGCGAGGCCCTCTCGTCCAACCGATGGCCTTCTCCGCTTCCGCATAATCTCGTCGAAGACCACATCCACCCAATAGAATCGAGGAAAAGCCATTCCGAATTTTTTCAAAACAAAATAAACACCGAAAAATGGTCATGAGAGACAACATTTCCAACCGCCTCTTGCCTCTGTCCTCCCTCTCCCTTTGTTTTTTTGCTCTGATGGGTATCGATAATTGTATTGGAAGCATGGGTTGCAATTGAACCTGCAAGGCTGGAGTTTAGTAAAGTCCGGGTGGTACTTTCCCAATTATCCCCAACCCGGTTACCACTTTTTTGAGGAATGCAAGAGTCTAGGGGTTTGTGGCAACTTCGATTCCTCAAGTTTGGATATGTGGCCCGAGTGAGTTCAAATCCCTCGAGTTGGTACCAAATCATATGCCCATGACCCTTTCAGATTACATAATAAGAAGGTGCACCTCGATAAACTTGGTAAACCAACCGCAGCCCCGCTCCTTGAAATCGACAGATCGATTCCACGAGATGCCGGTCCGAAATTTAGGGCCTTTCTGGTAACCCCCCTTCCCACCCCCGCTCTCCACTCTCCCCCGCCAACGCCTTAACCCTTAGCCGATTATGGGGTGGTCGGAACTCCTCTGCATGGTGCCATGGATATTTTAGATACCAGGCCCTGGAACCCTATATTGTGTTCCGAATTTCCCCGAAAACTATCAGAGTAGCAACCCGAAGCTTAAAAAGTATCCCAACTTGGGGAGATTTTCGAAGAATAGTACTCAAGGTAGTACCCAAAGGACTACTTACCTATTCAGAATCAGAGGTATCTCCTTTAGATAGTAGGACATTACAGGGAGTGCCAATGCCTTGGAATGTCCGAGCCCCGGTGAATTCATATGTTGTAACTATGAGTTCACATGGCCACAAACTGGTTGTGTATCAGTTGCGAGGAAGAAAAAGCGTTGGGATGTCGTCCTTAATGTTGGATCATCATGATGGTTACACAGGCTTCGAGGAGAATTCCAAGAGCCCAAAAAATTCCAACAGAAGCCCCGCGTTGTCCATAATACGCTGCTTATCCCTGAGCTGCCCTCCACAGTCTAGACTAACACAAGATTAGCCTCAACTGCGAGAAGTTGGATGGGGTTTTGAGAGCCCTCTCGTATCTTGACGATGCCTAAGAGGCTCTCCAAGACAGCTTATTGCTATGAAGCCCGATCTAAGAACGACTGTTATCTGGTATTCCAAGAGACGCATCCCTTCCCCTATGGTAACCCCTACGCAGGAATTACTTTTTTCGCTCGTTCCGTAAGGGCTAGAGTCAAATAAGTCTATCTAGAAAGCTCATTAGTATTCACAGCCCCTCAGTTGTCTAAACCGAACCACTTACAATTTATATTTACAATCCATACTGCCCGCACCCTCCCTATATACAATCAAGATCAACATACCAAACAGTATCACAGCTTAACACCAGTGTGAATAGCAGCAACTCCAAAGGTAAGATCCTGCCATCCCTTCCCAGCAAGCTGGAACCCAGCATCACGAATCATACCCGCAAAGTCCTTCTGGCTCGGGAACTAGAGCTCAGCAGTTAGTAAGTAGTAATACCCAAACGGTAGGAAACATAGTACGGACCTTCACGATACTCTCGACCAAGTATTGATAGCTGTCCCGGTCACCAGCAATCAGCTGGCCCATCATCGGGATCACACTGAAGCTGTAACGACGGTAAATCTGATCCAAGACGAAGTTGTCGACCTTCGAGAACTCGAGGCAGGAGAAGACACCGCCTTTCTTAAGGACTCGGTGGGCTGTCGATAGTGCCTTCTCTTTGTTTGTGAAACTGGTGATAGTCAGTAGAGTTCTCGAAACGTTCGATAGAAACAAAAGATATTAAAAAGAACAAGAGGGACCCGAGTGCTTGTTTTTGTTTTCAAAGGGTCAAAGTGCCAGCGAATGAACCATGGTCCGTGGGCTCCAAGTCCACGGGCGGTGTAAACCAGCCACCGCAAAGCTGTAAACTTACTTCCTGATACCAAACGCAATCGTAAGAAGATCTATCGAATTATCCGGAATTGCATCCAGTGTTTCACTATACTCAGCATAATGTTAGAGCAGCCGCCTCAACACCATATCCGGGAATCGCATAAAACCCATACCCGTTCTGCACAAGAAAGGATATAGGAGCGTCTAATGCCCACGAGTCAGTATACACCGTAGACCCTCATATACCAATAGACTCGATTCCATACCCTCTCCTTCAGTCCTATACCCTAGCGCATGTGCCCTCTTCATCCCCTCCCTCAGCATCTCCTCATTGATATCCGCAACCTTAACCCTCGTCTCTGGATCCCCATTAACAGTCCTAGCATGCTCCAACATCCTAAAAGCGATATCCCCTGTACCACCAGCAAGGTCCAGGATAGTCATAGGCTCAGAGAAGATACTCTTCTTCCCTGGGTTTAATTGCTTAACAAATTGGTCTTTCCATATCCTGTGGATACCGAAGGACATGACGTCGTTCATCGTATCGTAGTTTTTAGCGACGGAGTCGAAAACCTCTCGAACTGTAACATTACATGTATATGTTAGTAAGAACCCCCAGATAGCAAGGAAATTTTAAATTTTTAAATCGTTACCTTTCGACTCCTTCAACGACTCCGCTACATTTTGAAACCCAAAGTGCGTTGTCGGCTCCTCGGCCTTTTGGTCTTGAAGCCGCACACTCGAACCCGAGAAGCATCGTGATTGCTGCTGTAACAGAGCGCTAGCCCGGGTGGGCCGAAGCCTTAAAACCCTTCCTGCTCCCCTTAAATTCATCCCTTCTTCGACCGAAAGAACCTGCTACCGAACCCCGAGGAATCCCGCTGACGATCTGTTGTAAGAAAAACGTGGGCAACAAGGTCGTAGTTGTGAATTGGTAACAGCCGAAAGATCGGGACCAAGAAAAGTTGAAATTCTCATATGTCCATTTGCGTCACGCCAAACCCACACCACAACCATCCTTCCTTCAACCTCATCGCGTCAACCTCATCCCAACCATCCGCCTCCCGCCGACACATACACCCCCCCGGAAGCCACCCAATCGGACTGTATAGGAATAATGTCATCCAAATATCCTCCTCCGCCTTTACCGAAGGGTTGGACGGAACATCGCGCTCCAACTGGTACGTGTCTTAGCATGCAAGCTTCCTTCACCCCAACGGTTCCCATACCAAACCATATCTAACAAACCCAATTTACTCATCCAGAACTTCTCGCGCACTAGGCCACAATTACTACTATCATGCTGAATCCAAAACATCTACCTACACGCGACCAGTTGACCCAGCGCACCAACCGGCGCCTCAACTCCCACCGCCCCAAGATGCACCTCAAACCTTCCATCAGCAACAGTACCAGCAGCACCAGCACCAGCAACAGTACCAGCCCCATCACCAGCCAAACCAATTCAACTTCAACCCCCAACAATACCCCCACGTAAACCAATCCCAATTCCACCCACCCCGCCGTCCCCGTCCCCAAGAAAAACCCGACAAACCCAAAACCAAACGCCCAATCCCCAACGCCTCACCATGGCTCTTCGTCACCACAAAAAAGGGAAACACCTTCGTCCACAACCCTGAAACCAAGGAATCCCTCTGGGATGCCCCAGAATCTCTGAAATCCGCCATCGAATCCCTCGAGAAACTATCTTTGGGCGAGGAGCGCGAACGTGAACGTATCCGTCGCCGACAAGCCGCCCTAGAACGCCAGAGACTCGAGCAGGAAGAAGCGATCGCGAATCAGGAAGAAGAATACGAGTATGATGAGGAATACTACGAACCCTCTGAAGAAGGAGGAGAAGGGAACGAAGGAGCTGCCACCCATAACCTGAAGCGCCAAGCTTCAGCTCCAGCAGAAGGTGAAGAAGGGGACTACTACGACGACGAAGACTTCGACGAAGAGCATGACGAAAAGCGGTTGCGAATTGAAGCCGGAGGGCCGGTGGAATTCACGGAAGACGATATAGCCTGGCAACTCGGCGATATCGCAGCACAATACGGCTTAGGCGAAGAGGATATGGGAGAAACCGACGAATTGGCACCGGAAGATGGTGTGTTGCTATTCAAGGACCTCTTGAACGATCTAAACGTCAATCCGTACAGCACGTGGGACAGCGAATTGCCAAGACTAGTGGAAGATGGGCGGTACACCGCCCTTCCAACTACTAAGATGCGAAAGCAGGTCTTTGGGGATTGGTGCCAGGAGCGTATTGCCAGCATAAAGAAGGAGAAGGAGAAGGAGGTTAAGAAAGATCCAAGGGTTGCATATTTGGCTTTTCTCGAAGCGAATGCAACTCCAAAGCTCTATTGGCCGGAATTCAAACGGAAGTTTAAGAAAGACGCGGCGATGAAGGATGTTAAAGTGACGGATAAAGTCAGGGAAACTTATTATCGAGACTACCTTAGTCGTAAGTATTTCCCCTCTTCTAACGAGTGGAAGACAGTGCGTTAACAAAACATAGGGATTAAAACAAGCGTGGAGACAAGAGAGAACGATCTTAAGAAATATCTCAAGACCGTCAAAGATCTAAAGCGGGGATCAACTCTCGACAACCTCCCTCCCTCGGTGGAGTGCGATATCAGATACGTCGTTGTGCCAAATGACAGGAGAGAATCAATAGTAGAAGGTCACATAAGAAGCCTACCAGAAGATGCAGGCGAGAGTACCTCATCAAACGATACCCTCGAAAGGCAGAGAAGAGCTCTCGAAGATCGCGAAGCCGCGGTTCGGAGAGAACGGTTTTACAACGAGAAGGATATCGCAAGGGGCAAGGAAGCGCTCAGAGAAACCGAGATGGAGATCAAACGGGCCATGAATGTTGGCAAAGAGGGATTGCTGGGTCATCTGGAGCCCGCGAAGGAGAAAGAGAAAGAGGAGGAAGGCGGTAATCCGTCTTGAATTTTAGTTCATAGATTGTATAATAGAAATACTTGGAGAATATACCCTCGAATCCATCAATGCACAGCTATGACCTTACGTCGTCTCAATCAGATTTTACCTTCCCATTGTCTCTCGCTACCAGGCCACATGGGTGAGATTTCCCTCATATTTCCTATTCTAGATTCTGTCTTGAAGGCCAAGGTCGCCCATAAAAACCACCTCGCCAACACATCTTCCCAAACAATTACAACCTCCATCATCCATCACACATAATATATCCATCTTCCACCAATGGCGCAGGGAACAAAAAAGCTCACGAAGCCAACAACTTCAAAGAGGTATACCCCCTTTCCTTTCCCCTAAGTCACGTTTCCAAACCCTGTCTGTCTTGCTGTGCTCAGCAAGCAACAAATGTCGCGATTTTCAAATCAAGTTTTTTTTTTTTTTTCTTGCGCAAAAAAAATAGAAAGGACTAACAAATATGCATAATGCAACATGAAAATTTTACAGCGGCAGACCACAAGCCCTCGGTCCGCGCAAGGGTAACAGGGTAATCGCGCCCAAGAAGCAGATTTTGATCAAGCAGAATGCGATAAAGAAGGTTCGTATAAGCATTTCCCCTCTAGTTTCTCTTCCCCGGTCTCAAAACTGAGATGTTCCTCGCTTTGACCGTGGCGAAACGAAAAAGAAGTTTTTGCTAAAGAATTTTTGGGGATATAGAAGCACTCCGGCGGTCTCACGGCCAAGACTGAAAGAAACCTGGCTGAGAAGGCGGGACATTTGGAGCTCTTGCCCGGTGGGAAGAAGGATAAGAAGAAATAAAATTTCTGGATGCATAAATTAAATCTGTGTATGGCTTTGGGATATCATCAGGTGGGATTTGTACGATAGGTGATAGAAGAGAAGGGTTTCCGGACTGAGCGCTGGTGTTTTGGTGTATCGTTTCTTTACCAATATAATCACTTGGAAATCGATAGATAATATGGGTTTTATTAAGTTTTATCACTGTCGGTGCCTAAAAGGTGGTAACTTTTACAAAACTGTTCTGCTGGTATCAAATGCTAGTCTCGAGGCCAGAGTGTGTGCTTGATCAAATGTGAAAACTCAGCACCCGTCTTGTTCCCAGACTAATATAATGTGAAAATATCATAAATCCAGTTGCACACCCAGATTATCTCGTAAACCAAATGCTACTGTGTCTGCACCCAGACGTCAGAGGACGGTTAAATCCAATCTTCACTTCTGCTCCCTCATAACCTCCCCTAAAATCTTGATCCCCCTTTCAATATCCCCCTCCTCCAAATACGACACCGACAACCTCAAACACCTCTCCCCCCACCCCATAAAATTCCCCTCCCCAACCCCCTTTACAACTGGAACTTCAAACCCATCCCCGCCACCAACCTTAACCCCCCTCCCCTCTGCCACCTTCGCAACCTCTCTAGCATCATACCCTTCCGGCAACTTCACCCAAACAAAGTACCCCCCTTCGCCACCCTGCACCTCCGTCCCTTCCGGCCAATACTTTTTTATCAACGAGACCAAAAAGTTAGCACGGCTACCATACGCCGCGCAAAGCTTTGCTATCACAGCATCTATAACCCTCTCCCCCCCATCCTCAATCAACAACCGATGAATCAAAGTACTGGACAAATGACACGGCGTCCCACCGCTATGATTAGCCCCACTCATCCCCATCGCCCGCGCAAGAACAGTACTAGCCGACTCAACCCAACCACATCTAACCCCCGGTCCCAAAATCTTGGAAAAAGTACAATTGGACAACGTATGTCCCTTCTCACCCTCCCCAACACCCAATTCTCGGTCTATGTCGACTAGTCTTTTTATATGTGATGGTGGGGAGTTGTAGTCTAGGAAATCGTAGACGTCGTCGGTGATTAGGAGGATATCGTGGTCTCTTGCTAGTTTTACCAGTTTTTGGCGGGAGGAGAGGGAGAGGGTTGTTCCTGTTGGGTTTGAGAAGGTGGGGACGCCGTAGAGGACGTAGCGGTAGAGTGGTTTTGGGATTGTGGATTTTAGAGGGGCGGTGGCGGATTCCACGTCTGCCGAGGATGGGGGTGAGGAGTCAAGGTGGGAGATTAGAGAGGGGAAATCGAGGGAGGTGCCGCAGGAGGTTAGTGATATTGCGGTTAAGATGTTTGAGAAGCCGGCGTCTTTTTCTCACTTAGTTATTTTCTGGTTTGGAGAAGTTGGTTTTAAATTGAGGGAGGGGTTACCTTGGAAGATGGGACATGCGAGGAAGTATACTGGTGTCAGGATGAATGCGCGACGGGTATAACCGCCTATAGGATTCGTGAATAACTCCAGCGCCTTCGAAAGACCGTTTGAAGCGCCTGAGGTGAGGTTTATCATCTCTGGGTCCGTCGGGGTGGTCACGCCGTACCGGGCTGCAGACCAGATCCCGATTTCGCGGCGGAAGGAGATGTTTCCTACTACTCTCGCCATTAGAATCATCTTTACTCTAAAATATAATCTTACGGGGTTATATAATTTATATAATATAATGGATGCATACAGTCAGGCCCATAATGCAACGGATGTCTATCCTCCTCGTAAGAATCCTGTGGTAAATCCGGACTCCCCAGCACCGCATTCGCAGCAGCGAGCATTTCAGATGTTGCGAGGAGGGAAGTGGAGGGGTGACCTCGCATGAAGTCGGCATGTATCGAGGCCGACTTCCTCTCTCCGGGTAGAGCCATTGTTACAGATCTTTTGAAGCTTCTCGGAAAGATGGTGGTATGGGTTTTGATAACGCCCGGGAATATGTTTCTGGAGACTTTGTGGATGTTACAGAGGAGGGGGGTCATGGATTGTGATATATTGTTTTCGGGGGGGTTATGTTACCGTTCATGGTCCCCAGCCTTCCTGATGTGGTTGTACGAATGACGAAAGGCGGTTTCGACAGAAGCATCGAATCCCCGGCCTTGACCAGTCAACTAGTTCTCCATGTAGGCGCATGCATTGGAGATGAATCAACTCGATAATTACAATGGATATACATGGCTAAATTTGAACTCAGAGTGTACAACGACACCCGCATCCAAACCTATCAAATTCCAAATCCAGGAAACTCTCGACTCCACCTGCCCCTCTTTACAATACCACCATATCAAAATAGGACCACGAAGTTGCTCGCACATTGGCGGCGTCGACAATTTCCAACAACAGACAACACAAACCGCGCTAGTTCCTCACGCTTCCAGAACGAACTCCATTCGGTCGTTTTATATCGGCTTATAAATGTAAATAGATCTACGTAAATAAACCCCTCGTAACCAAAACCGCAAACTTCCGCCAATACGAACCTCTAAATCACCGTAAGCAGATATCTCATATTCATCGACATCAATACCAAAGCCACAATGTCGACCCGCCAACTACGCTCCGCCGCAAAGCCGGCGCCGAAGTCTATGGTAACTACAACATCACCGAACACCAATAAATCCAAACGAAAAGAACCCCCATCTACAATCCCCCCCCTAGACCCTAAAGATAATAACAAAAATAATAATACCAAAAAGAAGAAACCCCTCCCCCCCTTCAAAACCTCCCCCTTCCCCTCCCACCCCTTCCCCACCCCCACACAATGCCACGAAGTCCACTCCCTCCTCACCGCCGCCCACGGCCCCGCCATCCGCCCGGACACCCTAACAGCCTCAACCCTCCACGCCGGCTGCGGCGAAGTCCCATCGGTCCTAGACTCCCTCCTCCGCACAGTCCTCTCCGCCAACACCTCACACCAAAACTCAACCCGAGCATTCCACGGCCTGATAAAACGGTACGGTCACGATCCCGTCCACGGTGGTGTAAACTGGTCTTCCGTGCGTAAAAGCGATGTGAAGGAACTATATAAAGCCATCGAAAAGGGGGGACTGGCAAATATCAAAAGTAAAGCTATCAAGGGGATTTTGGAGGAGGTTTATGAAGATTGTAGGAAGAGGAATGGGGGTGCGGAGGGTTGGGATGGGGAGATTAGTTTGGATTATTTGCATGAGGTGGGGGATGAAGAGGTTATGCGGAGGTTGATGGGGTTTAAGGGGGTGGGGGTTAAGACTGCTACTTGTGTGCTTATGTTTTGTGAGTTTGATCCTCTCTTCTACGTCTGGTGGCTGATATTGTTTCATTCCAATGTTTATCTTTATTTTGAAGGCCTTTGTGTGAATTCTTGGATTTGTCGCATGATATAATTATATTGATGCGAGATTGTCATCCGCCGAATGATGAAGGTCAGTTGAACTGACTCCAAAAATGACCACCAGGCCTCCGCAGATCCGCCTTCCCGGTGGACACCCACGTCTTCCGCATCTCAAAACTCCTCGGCTGGGTCCCCACACCCGGCCACCAACGAGAACTCATGTCTCAACAGTCCAAAATAGCGCCTTTAGAACTCTCCGAAGACGACGATGTAATAGAAAAAGAAGATATCAAAACCGGTCAGGTAGATAATACCAACCGCGTGGACGGTAAGACATCACCCTCGGGAGCGGGACGATCTGATCGGAATGGGAATAAGCGACCCGCGAAGCTTGAGAGTAGCAAAAAGAGGGAAGTCAGGGTTACACGAGATACGACTTTTTTGCATTTGGATGCTAGGGTGCCGGATGAGTTGAAGTATGGGCTGCATCAGTTGATGATTCGGCGTGAGTATTCCCTTTTCACATTCTTGTTTTAAGAGAAGAAGCAAAAACGACAAATTATATACAAGCTTATGGATTTTTGGGGGAAGTGGAATGTTGACAATGGTGAAATGAAATATAGACGGCCGGTACTGCCCGACCTGCAACGCAGCGGGCGGTCGAAAACACGGCATCGGACAGGACGGAAAACAACTGATCGCAACCAAAAAAAGCGTGATAGTAAAAGAAGAAAAGGAGGACGGGACATTCGAAGAAAGCACGGTTGAGGTGGTCATAAAAGAAGAACCCGCTGATTCAGATGACGATATCGGTCTCCCAGCGCTCCTGCAGAAGCGAGAGCTGCAGCAGGATGCAGGTGATAGCTATGACGGTGCAAAGATCAAGATCGAAGATATTGATCCAGATGGGTTAGCGAGCGAATTAAAAGGGAAGCCGTATGTTCCGATTGATGCTGCGGGCGGGACTGGGGAGAAGACAGGGGGCAACCCGGACGGGAGCTGCATTTTGGGAGAGCTGGTTTCGTGGGAGCGATTGGTGTAGTTCCGCACACCACCTTTTTTGCCATTAGATATCTCACACACACCATCCTTTCTCTGTCTCTGAGATCGGGCCAGTGTAGCGAGCTTTTGAGGGTCGTGTGGGTCGTGTGGGAGCAGATCGGACGAAGGCTTTTAGGGCAGGTGACGTGACGGACGTTCTTGGAAGAGAATCATGTCGCCAACCTTTTAAATTCTGGACTGTGTCGCCTTGGAATTGCCTTATGGAAGGGGGAATCCTGGGTGAAATTTGTGTAACAGTGTCAACTTGTCACTCTTTCCGTTCGCGATCAATCAAACAATTGAATGTATCCCTAGCTGAGGACTAGACCGCGAGGGCTGAGGAATTTGATTCTTAAGCTAGCTACCTAGTTCAAAGGGAATACGAAAAAAAACATGTCAGACTAAGCTGAGCTATGGGAGTATGTGCTTCTGTAGATGTCAGATCATCATGTCCCTGTCAGCGAACGTCGACTGCCCCATGGCCGGCCGGTTCAATTAATTCCAGGCCGGACGGATGGTTCCTCCCGGATGGACATGTCTTCATTTTTGCCTATACTCTATACGAACAGGTACAAGCATTGAAGTTACAACCAGCGGCGAGCTCGAGGCCGAGGTCTGGTCCCCGAGTCGAGGCCTCGATCCACCTCCGCATAATATACAACCATGATGGATAGTTTGGTCGATAGTCGTAGCTAGATGATACTTGTCAACAAATGAGCAGTTTACTGGAACAAAAAGTTGGATATATATACCTAACAAAATCGAAACTATCCAGACCCCCGTTTAGAGTCGATAATGGTGGGGTTCAAGCATTTACCGCCAAGCCGGGGCTTTTTCTGGGCTGGAATCCCATGGGAAAGTTAGCTAGTTGGGGAGCTGTTGGAAACATTCTGAAGCACGGCGGCCGCAGTGTGAACCAACTTTTTTTTGCGTATAACGTTGGATTGTTATATTGGAAATGCCCTGATTTCCTTGGGGGGGGGGGGGGGGGGGGGGGCCGCAGGCTGGGCTGGGGCTTCGAATTGTCAGACGATATGATACGATACTTGGCTGGTTTATTAATAACTCTGCCTCACCACCACCAACCTCGACTTTCAAATTGCAATTGATGGATGTTGAGAGGGACTCTTTTTAAGAAAACACCATCTCGTCTGTCCCGTGCATTGTTTGCTCTAACAGCCCGGCCCCATTCCTCGAGCCTCGTCCTGTCCTGATTGGACCCCGTCGATTCCCCATCCCATCTCGAAGCTTAGTTAGTGCAAGTGCAGTGCAGCGCATTGTCCTTGTCCACCCCTTTCGGGCGACCACTACCACTTCCCGCGCATAGGACAGACCGAAAGGGTCCCAGAAGTGGCCTCCAGCTGGCCAGCCGATGCGGGTTCCCGCTTCCATTATCACATATTTTTTATAGATTTCCTCTCTCCTCCTCATATCGACCCCTCTTGTATATCCAATATCCTTACATACGCATACGTACCCATCTTGAGGAGTATTTCCTGAGGTACTTGCCGGGTGCAGGAACACCCTTGCATTCGATAGACTTACATTCCTTGCAATTGTTTAATTCCTTTTTTACTTTTCTTTTTTGTAATATTGTTCCCAGCTTTGGGGGAAAGGTATTTAACCCGACTTCGAGTATCTGGACGGACTGCGCTGACGAAACGGAAACGAAAAAGCCACCTGAGCGGTTCACCGGGTAGCTTATTGATAGATTAAGAGGTTGTTCGTTTCGTTTTTGGTGGTTTTTCTTTCTTTCTTTCTTACTTGGTTGTTTTTTTCTGTTCCTGTCGTGAAACGATAACGACGACTTTGAAGCTTATGGACAGCTAAGCTATCACCACCAGCCTCCTCCCGCCTCGACTCGGACTGCCCGTTGACCATATCAGACGGACGACAGCAGACAAACGGGATTCCGTTCTATTCCAGATCCTCGGTCGCACTGCATGAGAGCAACGGCCGTTATCTTTATTTTTATGACAGCGGGCGATTTCATCATTTACATTTGTCGTTTTGTTGCATAGGTGTTTCCCACCTGCTTGCTGGCCTGCTGCAGCCTCAACCGTCTGTGCATCGCGGCCGGCGCATTTCGATATAATATTTTATCGCGGAGAATAATACCACGCGGACTCGATACCACGATCAGATACTTGGGCACATGCAAGATTGACTTGCATTTTTTTTTATTTTATTTTTTGATAAATAAAAAAATAAATTGCAAAAAAAAGAAAAGAAAGGAACGGTTTACAAAGTATTGACGGAATACTACCAAAGGATATCGTCGCCCTCCAAAGCCGACTACCATAGCCCTCCGGGGCCTTCTTACGATATTAATTAGCAAAGATGGCGTCCTACATCAACATCCATAAAGAACGGGCAAATCGCCCAGAGGAATCGGAACTCCTCAATGCCTCCCCCTCCTCCTCCTCCCCATCCTCACCAGGCAATTCACGCCCATCCACCCCGCATCCGCCGCCATTATCCCCACTAACACCGCGGAACACCCCCCTCGAACCCTTCGAGATAATGGATACGCCGTTACTGGATACCCATCCCTCCCCCCCACCCACAATCTACACCTCCCGTCACCGTCGGACGGTACTACTCTGTATCCTACTAGAAGTTTTTATAATTTTCAGTTTCGCGACGACGAGTTTGCCGTTTACGAGGATTGTGGAGAATGCGGTTTGTCAGAGGTGGTATGAGTTTGAGAATAAGAACCAGACGATGGTTGATGATGCGAGGAGGAGCGGGGTGATGACTGATGAGAGGCTTTGTAAGACGGATGAGATTCAGGCGGGGGTTGTGGAGATTTTGGGGGTGTCGGATACGGTTTCTACTGTTGTTTGTGAGTTCTCTCTCTCTATATATATACTTGTATATATGTTTGTGTGGATGTGGCTAATTGGTGTAGCGTTATTGGTGATGTTCCCATCAGGGTTTTTGGCGGGCGTTATTGATCGGCGGGCGTTTTTGCTGCTGGCGATTGGAGAGACGGCGGTGGGGTTGCTGTTGATGGGGTTTATCGGTGGGTTATCCGTTGTCCAATATATATAAAGGAGAGGGTGGGAGCTAATGGTTGTGTAGGATCGCATCCGTTGACGTTCGATCCGCGGTTGTTCTGGGTTATTCCGCTGTTCGATCTGCTGGGGGGCGGGTTTACGTTCTTTGGGATCATGATGCGGACGGTGATTGCTGAGAATACGCCGAAGGATGATTTGTAAGTTTTCTTCTTATATATATATACATAAATATGTATTATATATATTTGGATGCTGATGGGGTGGTATTAGGGCGGCGGTATACTACAAACTCACGGGATTCAATATCTTGTCGACATTCCTGGGGACGACTTTGGGATCGTGGTTGATGGGTGTGATCAGCCCCGTGACGGTGCTCTACATGGGAGTAGTGCTCTTCGTGGTCCTCTCGGTCCCAACGATCCTCCTCCTGCCGCCGTCGCAATCGGAGGGGAAGAAGAAAAACATGTACGACGACATCCGGTCGGATTCACAGTATCCCGAAACCGCAGCCGATAATGATGATGAAGACACGACGGCGGCACCACGGCGGAAAGCAACGCTGTACCAGCGGTTTCTGGAACAAGCCCGGTCGAAAACGAATCTCTACGCTTCGGTGAAGACGTTACTGTTCGAACAGCGGGCGATTAGAAATGCGCTGGTGATATTGTTCCTCAATATGATCGCGCGCGGGGTCAGGATTCCGTTCCAGACGTGGGTGTCGAAGCGGTACTCATGGACGCTGTCAAAGACGGGAATAGTGCTGTCGTTCGAGTCATTAATGGGGGCGGTGGTATTACTCCTCCTCCCACTTGCAAAGTCGAAGATCGAGAAGGTAGTTTCCGGGAAGGGGAGTTTGTGGAGGAAACTACGGTTCCCGCCGGACCTAATGATCGCGACGTTATCGCTGGTGGCGCAGTCGCTGTCGGCGGTGATACTGACGGTGACGGCGGCGGAGATGTTTTTGATATTATCGCTGGTGGTGAACGCACCGGCGCGGGCGTTTTTTGATGGGCTGAGGAGCCATTGTATCGCTCAGGCGAAGGAGAGCGAGATTATGATTATCCATATGGCGTTTGTGATTGTGGAGATCATGTCGGGGATTTTGAACGGGCCGCTGTGGATTAAGGTGTATGCGTTTACGTACTCGGAGGGGAACGTGACGGGGTTGGGGATGGGGCTGCCTTTTGCGATATGTGCGGTGCTGACGGGGGGGATCGTGGCGGGGATGGGGTGGGCGCGGGGGAGTCCCAAGTTTTAATCCCTTTCTTCTTTCTTTCTTTAAATTTCCTTCTTTCTGGTATATATATATATGTTTGTATTGGGCTAGCTAGATATGTTGTTCACGATGTTTTAGAGCTGGAGTTCTGCTTTGAAATGGATATGACAGGGGGTATGGGAGTCGCTAATTTAATATTTGGGGATAACATTCCGGGATGGCAGATGCCATTCATTCGCTCGCCTTTTTTAATATTGGTTAGGCAGCGCGCTAGTAATTACATTGTTTTGACAGCTTCGATTGTTTTGAAATGCAGACCCGCGCTGTGCTATGCATTCATTATATTACCTATATCCCAGGGATATCTCTGTAGAGTATATATTCTGTGCGACGGGGAGTACATACAAGTCGATGGAGTATATGTCGTATTTACCCCGGCGCCTCCTCTTTTTCTCTCTTCCCGTCTTACTTTCACTACACAGTAATAATAATAAGGCAGAGACCAGCCATCCCTTTATTGTCTTCCTGCCGCCACTTTGACTGGAATAATAATAATAATACAAGATCGCGACTATCCGATCCAGCGAATGATTGAATCGAAGCTGAACTGGAACTAGCCGTTTGCGCAATACTCCATCCATTCTACTCACATACACCTTACATACATACAGACAGACATCAGATATACACTATCGTACCAAGAGGCAGACGAGACCCACAGCTGTACAGACGCACTGCACGGCACTCCGCCTGTCACGCTGCACACCCAATCAACACTCACATATAAATATAAATATATAAGGAATGCGAAGATAGATGCGATCTCCGTCTCCGTCGCCCGGCTTCTGGTCGTCGCTCGCCTCGTCCCTGGGCATCTCTGATCACACTCAGAACTATCCCAATCGCTCCAATCGGCGTCCTCCCTATCGCGGCGCCGGTGCTGCTGCCTCCACCCCGAACTTGACATCATCATCATCGTCTTCTTCTCATTACATAAACTCTGCGCCAGCCACCGACGTAGCCACTTACTACTCCACCGACTCCGGCTCCTCTTCTCGCCCGCGCACCCGCGACTCCTCCTCCTCCCTCTCCTCCTCCTCCCTCACCACCACCTCTTCCTCCCTCACCATGCGCTACTCCAACGAAGACCGTCTCCGCCGCGAACAACCAAACCCCCAACTCCCCGGCGAGGTCCCCTCCAAACGCCCCCAATGCTACTGCCCCCCTTACCCTCACCGCAACCCCTCCCACATCCCCGGCTCCACCTTCAAACTCACAAAATACTTCACAAAATACCTCTTCGGCGCCGACTCCGACTCCGAAGAAGACGACTACGACGATGCCGGCAACTACATCTCCCGCCCCACCGAAAACTCCCCAAAACTCTTCGAATCCCTCCCCGCCGAGATCCTCGGCCAGATCCTCGACGACGTCGTCTCCCACTCCACCGCCTCCGACGCCCTCTGCCGCTGCTTCTACCCCGGCGTCAAAGTCGCCGAACTCAAGAAACGATATCTCAGGTGGAAGCTGGCCGATACCCGCGACATACGTGAGACCTGCTCTCGATGGCATTCCTGGGCCAGCAGGGAATACTTTTCCGCCAATAGGAACACCGTTGTTGTCGATTTTAGCGATATCGAGCGCTTGAGGTTGCGCTTGGAGGCTTATAATAAGGAACACGGCGAGGATGAGGAGATACGTCAGGTTTTGGTCGGGTCGTCGTCGTCCGGGACCAAGAAGAGGAAGGAGGTCGGTGGGAGCAACACCGGTACGCCTAGGGAATACGGCCGACATCTAACCCCCACCAGACCTACGCCGGGAGGTGCGGGAGGAGGAGGAATGGGAGGGGTGGGAAGAGAAGCGGGGAGTAACAACCCTTCCGACGACGAGGCACTATTCACAGAGGAACATTCCGAGGGAGGAGGGAGCTATCGACGACGGAGGAGGGATAATGACTACGACAATAATAATGATAACAGCAATTACAACAACTGCCCGCCGACGTATGGAAGATCCGGCCAGAAGAAAGGCATCTCATCGTTTCTGTCATACTATCTACTACCCGAAGCCGCCGACTCCAAGGAATCCTTCATGTCCGACCACTCGCATCACATAAGAGAAGACGTGGATTGGTCCATCATCCACAAGGAATTCCTAACTGCGTTCCCATACCTGAGATCCGGCGGGGTTACATTACACCTCGGCTCGCCGATGCATATCCGAAACCTCGAGAGCGTATACGCCATGCTCTCCACCTTCGCCGTCGTCTGGGGCGGTTCATTACTCCGCAACGGCGGAGGGATCGTATTCTGGGACTTCACCTATGCCTGGCGGGAGGACACCGACGTCTTCGAACGGCTCGTCAACGACGCCGAGTTGGGCAAAGAGCGGTTTCTAAAGTACTACGACAACCCGGAGCGGGAGTACTGGGGCATCGACGAGGCGAATTGGATCATGAACCCCTACCAACGCCCGTCTATGGCTCGAATCCAAAGTAATCGGATACAACAGCGGTTTGCATTATCAAGACGGGTTCACGAGTTTATCATCGAACAAACGATCGCGATAATAAAATCCGATGCGGGGTTGATATTAGACATCATCACCGCTGCGGCAGGGAGCTCCAGGATCCAAGTTCCCGTCAACATCCTCGCCGTCCTGCCACCGTCGAAATGGGGATCTTTGAAGACCGCGTTGCAGGCGTGCAGGACGGTGGAGTTTAGGGATTGGCTGTATTGTAACGAACAGCAGTTCTCCAGGCTGGCGACGCAACTGTCGGAATTGGAGCATCCGAGTGTGAGTAGGCAGGTATGGTGGGATGCATTGGATGTTACCTCCCGAGCGTTGAATCTGGAGGTCGATCTACTGATCGAGAAGATGCATGATGAGTTCAATCGGTTGGAGTTGGAAAAGGGCCTCTGGAACGGGCCTGATACGCAGGTGAAGGAGATTGAAGTCCGAGGGAGGGGGTGGATGAGGAGTTCTCACTACGCTGGTGGGTTTGTGGGGAAGGGGCATGAGAGGCGGTGGTTTGGGGAAGGGTTTGTGAGGAAGTTTGTGTTCGGGCAGGGGAGTGCGGGGTTGGATGTGCGGTCAGAGAGTAAAGGGATCGAAGGGATTGAGAAGTTTTTGCTGGCGGATGGGTGCTGGGCGGCTGAGGTTTCTTTAGGAGGTATGATATTTACACATTTTCTTTTTTATATTGATGGAGCTAACTTTTTGCATAGCATCCCTGGTGCTGCTCCAGAAGTCATTCTCAGCTCACACCTTGCGGACCCTCAAATACGCACCCGCGATCCCCCAACTTTCAATGTCCTCCCGTGCGCCGGTGCAGCCGCACGCCTGCCCGCTTCTCGCCATGTTCCCAAACCTCACGGATGCATTCGTCTACAGCGTCTGCTGCCCCGAGATCTTCCGCGCATTCCTCTCATCGTCATCCGCGCCAACATACCTTGGAAAACTGATGGCAACGGCGGACTCCACGCCCGACTCAGCAACGACACTCAAGCTTCCAAGCTACGACAAGAACCTTAAAAGGAAATGGACCATCGTGGTACCACGGGTGCACAAATCCATCGCCCGCGGGTGCAGGGACTACTCGGTGGAAACAACATTCCACCTCCCCGGCCCCAGCGATGCGGCGCAACAAGAAGTCCACGCGGAGTATTTACTCAAAACGCCGGCGTGGGGGCTAGTCTGGAACCGGGAATCCCTAACCGACCTCCTCAGCGCCGCCAGGCAGGCCGCGGACGTGCTCGTCAACAAACCTGCCATCATCCATCCGACCCCACCGTTGGCCCTCTCCAACGATAAACGGGGGGCGTGGGATTTGCGGATCGTATTCGAGGGGATGGTGGCGGTGGAGTCGCTCGATTACGCCTCCGGGGTGAATATGCCAAAGTACCTCGGATTCGAGAGTTATGATAATTTATTCTTCGGGTCGAGGTCGAGGTATCCGCATGGGAGTTTGGATATTAAAGAAACGGTGTTTTATCCCCTCCGAGAGCCGGCGTGCGTTGAAGTCGTTGCAAAAGTTTTGCATTCGGGGTATTTGAGGACCGATGGGAGTGAAGATGATGATGACGAGGAGGAGGAGGATGAAGTTGAGGGGGGCGTTAGAGGGCGGAGAGGGGTTGATGATGGCATCAGACGGGCTTGGATGGAGGAGGAAGATTTTTTGGGGGGTGAAGTTGAAGAGTAGTTGATTTATGCGTGCGTGCGACGTTTGAAATTTTTGTTAGATGGAGCGTATGGTGCGCTGGGTGCGATAGCCTATTTGCTATTTTTACTCGCGGGAGGTGATCCATCCCCCCTTTCTTTTTTTTTTTTTTGATGAACGAATTTTTTTTGGAGTATGTTTTTTATGTTTGGTGGGATCTGGATATTCTATGTGTATAATTTATGTTCGATACCCGACTTTTCTTTTCTTCTTCTGGATGATATTTTTGGGAATATTTTATGGTATTGGGTACCCTGTGGAGCGGGTTTATGAATTTTTACTTGATATTTAATATACTTGATCCTGGAACGGACTTGATCGTTCATTAGTGTGATCGTGGATTACTCGATTTCCAAGTGAGGGATGTGCTATTTGACGTAGACGTCTACGTCAATCACAGCGTACGGCCTGCTTGTGCGTATAAACATGGAATGGGGATGTTAATAGGCCTAGGGTGGTATATATTCCGTCTACCTACCTATCGGTTGGTTATTTTCCGTATGATACTGAAAGCCGGGGTATCAGTCCATTCGGCCAACGTGCTGCATCCTATTTCAAGCCAGGAGTCGAAAGGGGGTCTTTAAAGACACCGCAATTGAATTCAATATCGATATATCTATCACCGCGATGTAGCGTGGAATACGGATCCGCGGACATCGTGGCATATTCGAAGCGTAGTCGATATCAAATACTCTACGACGACACATACTTATAGAGCCTATGAACTTCATGAATTCCCTCGGAATTATAATTTCTATTAATTAAAACAGATAAACCTTAAGAATACATACACTTCCCATCGAGAACCCACTCCGCCTTTCGATCAAACCCATCTCGGGCAATTGATGAAATAACAAATTTGCCAGGGGATCCGTATGAACTGGGGGATGTACTCCGTCGGTCTGAAGAAGAAAAAAGGAACAAGGGAAGTTGTATGAATCCACCGCAACCGTTCCGCACTTCCACCCGTCCCATCCCTTCGAACAGGAAAGCAAAAATGGTACAAGCGGAAGCAGGTACCGTTCCACCCCATCATCCGTTTCTTTAAACGGGGGAGAGAAAGGACAGGTAGAAGTAGGAGTACCGTTCCATTCACATTTACATCCGTTCTATCATTTTTTCGAACAGGAAAGAAAAAGAACCGGCCAGAAGGCCTACAAGAAAAAGAACCAGCCGGAAGAACCGGAAGAAAAAGAACTGGTTAGAAGAACCAGGAGAACCAAAAGAACCATAAAAAGAACCAAGAGAAGCCAAAACAAAACAATATGAGCAAAGGGCTAGATGGAGGGCATATATAAAGTACAATAATGCAATAATGCGATGGGGAATGGGAAGGGGGGGTACCCGGGTATGTCTATTATGCAATCGTGGGGTATTCGTTTCGTGTAATTTTTTCGTGGGTAGTCTGGTGCGAGAAAGAAAATTAAGAGAAGAGTAGGAAGAGGGACAGCGCCGGAGGAGTATGAGTGGGAGAAGCAAGAGTAGGAGAAGTAAAAGTAGGAAAAATAAGAGTAGGACAAGTAGGAGGAGGAGGAGAAGCATGAGTAGGAGAAGCAAGAGCAGGAAAAGCAAGAAAGAAATCAACCTCACGCATTCTATATTTCTATCATTTTTTTTTTTTTTTTTTTTTTTTTTGAAAAAAACTGGTAGCATCGCGAGACCAGAAAAAAGTCAAGAAAAGCAGGACGAGGACGGATATCGAAAGAAAGGAGGAAATCAATCTCGCACATCCATCTTTTTTTTTCTATCTTCTTCTTCTTCTTCTTCTTCTTCTTCTTCTTCTTTTTTTTTTTTTTTTTTTTTTTTTAAAAAATGAAGAAAGGTAAAATGCGGAGGAAAAGGATATATAAAAAGTGAAACTCGCACCCCTATGTTTTTTTTTTGCGAAAAAACATGGTAACAAAGAAAAGAAATAAACCCAGAATGGACACCATCATGCACGCAAACCATGCTTGGAAAAAAAAAAAAAAAGGAATAAGAAACCGAAAGGGAAAGACCACCGCTAAATGCCTTCGTAAGTTTGGGAGTATTCATCAAAATCGGAGCCGCTCAAGAAAATCACTTGATAGGACCTCGGTTGAAAATTTGGTATTTAGTTCATCGAACGTAACAACTGTTGGTACCTCCACCGGAGCTGGGCCCGACGGCCCTGTAACCTCTCTCCCTTTTGGCTCCTCAAAGTATAATTGCGATTCAATAGCTGGTAGACGGTTTCAATGGCAGCCGTGAACGTGGCCCTGCGGCTATGCCAATCGTGTCCCCGTGTGGGTGCGGGAATCTTCCCGAGCCGATATAAATGTTGCTCGAGGATGTCTGCCTCCTGTGGCAACAAGTCGTTACGGAAACAAACGTCGGAGATTGGCTCGAAAAAAGATCGAAACTGTGTGTCCGTTATCTCGGAACCAGACCCTGAGGGTGTGCCCATAAAGCCGAGGTAATCGATGTCGCTGAGCGAAAGTAGTGTTAGTTGGAAGACGATGTGTGGCGTGGCGAGCCGTTCGCCGTCGAAGTGACTGGCGAGCGAGTTTGCTAGCCTTGCGAATTTTATAATTGTCGAGGACTGACACTCCGTAAGTGTTTCCCCGGGCCAAGCTTCCTCGATACCGTTGTGAATCATGACGAGGCGGGGGCGAAGAGCTGTAGTGCGGTCTACCGATCCCTCTAGCAAACCCAACCCTTGTGTAAAGACTAAAGGTATGAGACGCGACCGAAGGCCGTCAGGTTGCTCTCTCATTGCAATGCCAATACGTCTTAGTCCTGTGATACCATAAGATCCGAGTGGAGAAGACCCCGAGCTGGCATGTTGTCCAATTCCGGGATTTACGGTGCTAGCCGATGACCTGGCCCGAATCCAGAGCATAAGGAATATATACTCGGCCCAGGATGAGGCATCCTGGTGGGCGGATGGAGAGGTGACAGCCTCATCAAGAGCCGAAAGTGGGTGGGATAACGATATAAGCAGATCGAGAAACCAACCGCCCATATGTGGAATAAAAGAGCTGCTACCCGAGCCGTGAAACGCGAACTCTATAGTCGGCAGAACTCGAGTATAGACAATATGAGCCAGGCTATAGATCTGCTTTCGTTTCCTTTCCGGCAGGTTGTGAGGAAGAGATAATCGTCCGACCCGCCTTAGCATCCAGGCCATGATAACATCAGGCCGAAGTCGTTGATGAGTCCCACGGGATTCATGCACCCCGCAGGATTCCTCAATCAGAGTGAGAATGGCGCTGAGAATGTGCAGTGAATCATATACACACTCCTCTCTGCTCGTTTGGTCAAGCGAATCGATCGCTCCGAAGTTCAGCAAAAGTTTTACTTGGTCCGCGTAGGCGAGGTGAGCATGCCGACCGCCCAGGTGGAAATCGCTTTCGCATTGACAGAGGCGGTTTTGGAGGGGTGTGTGATCCCGTAGACAGCTGCGGCCCCTGATGTGCATCCACCACTTGGGAGTAGCAGTAGAGTACAGCTCAGGACCAACGACGGTACTGTTGGATTCCGGATCTGGAAATCTAAGCCCAGAAAATTCCGGGAAACATTGGTCTACCGCTGATAGTGCTGCCCACACTCGCTCAGACGGCGTAGATCGCTTTCCTGCGGACAAGAGGTTGAAAGCTGTGGTGGCAACCGTCTCAGTTTCGGCTCTGGGTTCGCCTTCGAGTTCGAATTCGAGCTTGTGTTCCGTGTTGGAGTCCGAATCGCTGCACAGGCCCGCATTAGTCAATTTTTTAGCACTTCATGGATGGGGACTAGGTGCAAGAACGGTATAGCTGCCGTGCGGATCTCGGTTTCGTACCTTTCGCATTCGCCGGAAACATATTTATCGATAGGAGATCTGTTTTTTTGCCCATAAAGGAGAGTTAATTAGCATCATGCATCGACACCGTACGTCACAGCATTTGTACATGTAGAAATACGAAGCTTCGAAGTATAGTATGTATGTACGTATACGTATGTTCTGCAGGTATACAGAAGGAGCAACATGTGAATGCGTGAAACAAGGGAAGCTTAAAGGAACGGGCTTACCCGACACAGAGTCGACTGAGGCGTTCCAACTCAGACGCCATACCATCTACTTCAGACGCCATACCATCTAGATCTACGTCAGAATCCGTGTCGACGGGGAGGTAGCGATTAGGTATTGATGTTATATTGTAGTATCTGTATAATGTTCTAGAGAGTGTGGTTTTTTTAGAGGAAGAAAAGGGACGTAGGGTTTCTCTTTCGACTGCTAATTCTTTTATTTGCATACAATCAAAACCGGTGAGCAGTTCGACAGCTCCCATGGACCCACCCTAGTTCCTCCGCCGCGAGTAGGACATGGACATAGACAGAGTGGTGGTGCTGGAACGCACTGACTTTTTTATTAACCTGCATGTGTCCCGCTCAAATTCTCCTTCGTGGAGATGTGTGCATGGGAGCACTGGCCAATGCGAAACAGCATCATCCATGTCCAACTCTCCCCAACCTGCAACCGAAGCAAAAAAAAAAAAAAAAAAAATTAACCTTCCAGCTCGCAAAGGCCGGTTTTCTTTTTCCAGCAGCGGGAAACTGCCTTACTGTCCGCCGGGACCCAAGACTACGCCGGGACGAGGTCTTAGAAGCTTGAAGGCTTTATAATTGCTACGGAGAAAATCGCCTGTCAAATCAAAGAGTTTCAAAAAAGAGCCATCAGGTTTGGATTGAAATGGAGTTTTTCTAGATGTTATTTACTTTCTCTCGTTTCCGATTGTTGGCTTTTTTTCTGCCCTCTTCTTTTGCCGTTCTGCTGCCACACGGAAGTTCGTGTGTGTCTGCTTCATTCTGCATGATAACCATCACACGACTTTTGGACAGGAGAAAAAACAAAGCTTGATTCCGACAATTCATTGGCTCAACCAAAACGGAAACCATGTTCAACTCCTGCAGATAACCAAATTTGCCACCACCTGCAGTGTACGTTCACATCTTTCCTCGCGGCCTCGACGTTGGGCCGAAACAACGAATCGGTCGCAATTTCTTTTTCATTCTTCGGTAGTCTGGAGAGAACGTCGTATTGTATCGATGGCGGAACTGGGGGAAAAGCTGTCTTGCAACATATCGATCCTTTGGGATTGATGAAGTAACCCCACTTTCTCTTTTTCTCTTCCTCCTTCTCCTTTCTTTCCCAAAACTGAACCCTTATTAAACTCGATTATTCGTATATTCCCAATCCCAATGACTCAGAAGTGCAAGCCCGCGCCCCTAATTCAGTCGAATGCACAAACCTGATGCTTGCCATCCGAAGAAAAAGGAGATTCCTTGGCAGGAATAGCTAGGCTCTAGGCTCACTACCCTGATTACATCCATATGGCCCCTCGATCGGATAGTAACGTTTACGGTGTTTTCGTCGTGAAATTAGAAACCTGTCGGATCCAAAAAAAAATTTGTGCCAGGCTAGCTTGGGCAACGCGAATTTCGTAATTCGCGCGGGGTGCGGTTGGACACGCTTTCGATAATGGGCGGGCCGGTTTGTCCGTCATGGTTGTCCTCGTTGCATGTAGGTAAGTGGCTAGGGTTGTTCCTTTTGGGGCGATCAATTCAATTTGGTTAAAGGGTCCCTTCAAAGAGTCGTGTCCTCTCTTTCCCCCTTTCTTTCCATCTCCCTGTTTCCGCGCGTGTGTATATGAGGTGCATGGGTAATGTCGAAGGGCGGTAGTCTGCTATTGTGGGTAGCAGGTTATGTTTTTGTCGTTCGGGAGGGTTGTCCGCGTTCGCAATGGGTATTTATCTAGCAGACACACAGATCCATTGGTTAGGAAAGGGGCACACGGCGTTCATTATCAAAGTTTCTTTCTCCCCCTCTTTAAACAAAAGGGGTTATTGCCTCGCGATCGTTGATAATATGGGAAAGGTATAAAGAAATACTTACAGTTGTCTTTTCAATGGAAAGCGCGCAAGTTCCGTATCAACTAACAAGAATCCAGATAATAAATCCCTATCGGATATCAAAGGCCCTGATCACATAGCTAGCCGTAGCCATGGTTGTTTATACCAAAGAGCCCGGCCGCCGTCCAAGGGGGGGACCGCCCGTTGTGGTATTGGTATATGTTAGTAGTAGAACTTCGAAGCGAAGGGGAAGAGGTGAAGTGAGAAAGGGTTGAGCTGCTAGTTTGATGAGAACTGAAGTCTCCCCTTCCCTCCACCCCCTTTCCCCCGTCGCGTCCGGCGTCCAGAACCGCATATCGCGCCAAGTACTCAAAAAACCGGGTTCCGTTTCTGGAATTTCAAAACAAGAAATTCGGACATCGACGACAGAATAGGAGGGCTTCAAGAATATTTTTTATAACTCGAAGGCGTTTCAAAGAGAAGCGTCGCGAAGTCGATATGAGTACGGGAAAGGGATATTCGTATTGGCACCATAGTCGCCGCAGAACAAGGGCGCTGCTGGAAAAAATCGCTGTTTTAGATATTTCCAGACCGCGATAGCCGTCGTGAAGGGATGTTGTTGACGTGAAGGCCTTGGTTTGAATAAGGTAAGTTCATACCTAGGTGTATGGGCATATATATACATATAGATATGTATATATTCGCGTCTGCAAAAAAACCGTATTAGGTCGGAGCGAAGGTGAGAAGAAGAGAGAAGGCATGGTGTTGAATAACAGCCTCCAGACTAGAAATATATATATATAGATAAGTATATATATATATCTAGGCATATACGAAAAGGAAAGTGTTAGTATGATGTGGTCTATGGTGTAGTCCTCCGGGCCTCGAGCACGATAAGAGCATCGAATGGTTGAGATATGGATGGTTGTAAGGAGAGAGTTTAATGTGCTATGGCATGGAAACACACTAAAAGAAGGAAGAGGATTGGGGCGAGAGGATCCGGGCCCAGTAATATATATCAGTAGCCGCGCTAGGAAATATTACGTTCCGCATGTGCAAGGTTAAACATACGAGCTGGCATCCATGCGGGCCGGGTGGCCACTCCCAATCACTCGAGGCACATCCCGACGTCTGACATACCTTCCAATCTAGGGGGGCGCTCACCTCCGGCCCGCCTTCGAATCGTAACCACTCACATGTCTAAGATCCGTTTTAGTTATAGCGAGGTTGCGGTCTCGGAAGTGCTGTTGCTGGACATGGATATCCCGTGGAATCGTCTACAATATACTAATATATCCCTATATTGATATATTATATATTATATTATGGCACCAATCGTATGTACAATGGGTACTTCTGTACTTTGTAATATACGTAAATATATGTCTACACTGCAACCGTATTTCTAAAACAGCGCCACGCACTTTACTTCTCATAAGGATTGTCTTCGAGGAGACATATAATAATAAAATGTCGATATCGAATCGATGCCAACAGCGCGAGCGAAGAAGTGTTGGGTGTTGGAGAAAGGTTTTCCTTGTCAAACACAACCCAAGAAGGGTCGCCAAGACTACCCTCAGTCATATATTACGCCGGAATCATATCAAAACTCAATATTTTTCGGTCAAAAGAACGTGGGATTGATTCAATTTGTATCAATAAAACCGGCAGTAGCGTCTTTTTCGTAAAATAAGTTCATTGGCGTATGGAAATAGGTGGAGAACTTTTTGATGAGGTGTCATCTCCGTGATGCCAAGCTAAGATTAGCAGGGGTACCCTGTTTCTCGCCGAGACAATTATCCCTGTTTCCAAAAATGGTAATACCTATTCGAAAAACACACGTGATAATCGGAATACACCGCAGTGTGTTGTTTGGCTTCAACTACAACACACGGTGAGAGGAGTTCGTGTTACACGTGCCCTTTAGGAAACCTTCCAGAACCTCCATCGAAAACCCGATGCAGTTGATCTTTATCTTTTGTGGTTTTCCCACACGTCCCCTCCACACCCCTCCACACCCCCTCCACGCCTCACCGCCACTCCGTCAGCGCCTGCATTTGAGGCTATCTCGAACCTCCTCCTGAGCAGCTGGAGGCAATTGGCATGATACCATAAGATGCAGCCTTCACTCGCCCGCCGGGTGGCTTCACGGGGTCTCTGGCGACAGAAACCCTTCATACAGCCTCTCACCCAAAACTACATCTGTAACGACTGTCTTCGCAAATCCCGTCGCATCGGTCCGACCACCATTGGAGCCCGATATCTCCACCAAAGCATCACCCCTCACCCCTCCATAGACCCCCTCCAACAAATCCCCCCATCCGTCGCCTTCTCCTCCACCGAAAAACACGATGATGCCCTCCTCCGCTCCATCTTCGACAGCCCGGACGCCTACAAATCCTTCTCCTCGAGTACCCCCAAGCCCCGAACGGGGTTATTCCAAAACCGCTTCCTCACCACCCCGAAGGGATTCATCGTCTTTGCAAACTCTTGCCTGAAAAAGGCGAGAAGGGTCGTCGATCGTGTTTCCCGCGCTACATCACAAGAAGATCATATCCGTATAATCAAAGACCTCGACCGGCTCAGCGATCTATTATGTCGTGTTCTAGACCTGTCCGATTTCATCCGGAACACCCACCCGGACCCGAACTTTGTCAGAGCTGCGGATAGGGCGTTTCAAAGCGTTTACGAGTACATGAATATCCTAAATACGACCACGGATTTATACACCGCTCTCAAAGCTGCGATGTTTAATCCTACCGTAGTGGAGCATTGGGATGAAGTTTCCAGATCGGTGGGGAGGACGCTGCTGGCGGATTTCGAAAAGTCAGGGATCAATTTACCGGATAAGTCGAAGAGGAGATTTGTGACCTTATCGAATGAGATTTCCCAGCTGGGGAGGGATTTCGTCAATGCGGCGTCGACGGCGAATCCGTATATTACTTTTACGAAGGACAAGTTGGATGGGATGCAGCCGTGGACGATAGCTAGTCTTTCCCGCATCACGGCTTCGGGGATCGTATACCTCCCTGTTCGGGGCCCCGTCGGCCATCACGCCTTACAAACGGTCAAAAATGGAAACGTGAGGCGTGAAATCTGGGAAGCCCAGCAGAAGGCGCCGAGGGAGCAGATAGTTTTACTCGAAAACCTCTTGAAGAAACGAGCGGAATTGGCACGTCTGGTCGGGAGGGAATCGCATTCTGCCGTCACCCTCGTCGATAAAATGGCCCGCTCTCCAGAGGCGGTGACTACCTTCCTCCACTCCATGCTCTCCCACACCCGTCCCTTCGCGAACAAAGAAGTCGCCGCCATAACCGCCCAAAAATCCAAGTCTAACCCTTCCGATCCAACCGTCTATGCCTTCGAAAAGGACTACTACCTCCACAAAGTCGTCGAGGAGCAAAAATCCCGCCTAGGAGATCCAGATATATCCTCCTACTTCTCCCTAGGAACGGTAATGCAAGGTCTCTCCCGCCTCTTCACCCGCCTCTACGGCATCCGTCTCGTCCCCCGTGAAACCGCACCAGGCGAAATCTGGAACGACGACGTGAGAAGACTAGACGTTATTTCCGACACCGAAGGCCACATAGCAGTCGTATACTGCGACCTCTTCCAACGGGAAGGAAAAAACCCGAATCCAGCACACTTCACCGTCCGTTGCTCTCGCGCAATAGACGAAGAAGAAATCCTGGAAGAAAAACTAGAGGAAGGCGAAAGCGACGGCATGGCCACCGCTAGAAATAAAGATGGAGTGCTATACCAACTCCCCACCATCGCTTTAATCTGCGACTTCAGCACCCCACCGGGGAGTTCGACGCCACTACTCGGCTTCGGAGAAGTCACGACGCTATTCCACGAGATGGGCCACGCCATCCACTCCATCGTCGGAAGAACCAGATTCCACGAAGTAGCCGGCACCAGGTGTCCAACAGACTTCGCGGAGTTCCCCAGTATATTAATGGAACACTTCGCCCGATCACCAGAAGTCCTATCGCTCTTCGCAAGACACTACAGAACCGACGCCCCGCTCCCGCAGGAACTCCTCCAAAAACGCGTGCAGATGGGGAAACTCATGGAGAATAGCGAAACGTACCAACAGGTCCTCCTCGCGCTGTTGGATCAGGAGTTACACTCACCGCTAGCGCTGGAGTCCTCATTCGACAGCACGCAGGTTTATAGGAATTTGAACAGGCAGCATGGGTTATTCCCGCTGATGCAGGGAGAGGAAGGTGGTAGTTGGCAGGGGTACTTTACGCATTTGTTTGGGTATGGAGGGTTGTATTATAGTTACATGCTGGATAAGGCTATTGCGGATAAAGTATGGAAGGAGGTGTTCGCAGGTGATCCGGTGTCTAGAGATGCTGGGGAGAGGTATAAAGAGGAAGTTTTGAGGTGGGGCGGCAGTAGAGATCCTTGGAAGTGTATTGGAAGACTACTGGGCAGGGAAGATTTAGTTGAGGATGCCGAGGGGAGGATGGAGGAGGTGGGGAGGTGGGGCGCCGAAGTTGCCGTGGCGGTTTAGCATTGTTATATTTCCGGATAGATTATGGTGTGTATATATATACGGGAAGTAGATGTAAATACAAAAAACCATTCAATACTTAATCGTAGATGTGAGGGTATCAAAATTCACACTTTCTTCTCCCCATCCTCGCCAATACCCCCGATGATATTCGAACCCGTAGTACTCCCTCTACTCCGCCCCCCGTCACGATCACCCACAGACTCCATATCCCCATCACGACAATTCCCATCACCACCCTCGTTCGGATTATAATCCAACGCAACAGCCCTACAAATCATAAACCCGCAAGAAAACAGCACCACCATCGCAATAAGCGGAATTCCCAGCCCCACACCCAACCCAATCCCCAACCCCAACTTCAACGCCCGATCTTTATCCCCACCTCCACCCCCTTCATCCGCATCAACAGGCGTAGAAGTCGGCTCCGCACCACCAACAGCAGCAGTACTCCCCCCAACAACAGCAGTAGTAAAAGTCCTAACACTAGGATCCCTCTCCGTATCCGTATACGCAATCCCATCCGGCGCCCTTCCATTCGTAATATTAAAACTCCGACTCCGAAACATCTCATCGTTCGCGGAGTTATACACCACCATGTAAAGCGGTAAATAAGGCGGATCCTCGATGTTAGTCCATACCTCCCACGAATACGACGTCGCGTGCGGTGAGTGTGTGGCGTTACTTTCTGGTAATTGTTAATAAAGGTTCTTGGGTATTTTGGGTTATGTAAGGGGGATATACCGAGTTTTAGGTCCTCGCTCCAACTGACGGTTTCGCTCCCTTGCATTGAGAAGAGTTTGAAGGAGTCGTAGGTTGTGCGCCATTTTATTGTTATTCGGGAGCCGGCGGTGTAGACTGGGTTATCTTCTGGGAAGTCGTTGGTGGGGTCGTATGGCGGTGGGACGATGAATTCGTTTTCTGGTTCTTTAGTTGTCGTTCGTGATAGTGCTGCTGGGAGGGTTAGGAGGAGGAGGAGGAGGGTGGACAACGCGGGAGACATGGCTGGGGTTGTTGGATTTCCGCTTTTGGATTCCAAAGCTGAAGTGCTCGAGATCTAGTCGCGAGAAGAACTTCAAAAAAACAGCTGCGAGAGAGGAAAAGGTAAAAGAAGAGAAAGGTGTAGAAACAGCGGGGTAAACCCTCCATCCTTTTATTCCGCATCAATTCTCAGCCGGAGGCTCTGTGAAATTCCAATATCCACAAAACAGAAACCAAAACGGAGAGCCTTTTTCAAAAATTCATCGAGCGCGCACGCCCCAAATTTCTAATGCATGAGCCGTTCTTCCCCCCTTCGTCGGCTTATCTACCTAGACGGCTGGAATGCCTCTCTATCACAAAATAAACAAGGCTACCTAATGTTAACATTCCGCCCCGATAAAAAGCTTGAAAGGCTTAAACAAATCCACCCCGGTTTGTGTGAACGCCATCCATGCGGGCCCGCAGGAGCTGAAGATTCCATGTCGAAAATCCGACCAATCATACATTCACATGCATATGAATTTCATCAACAGGCTTCACACTGTTGTCCGCATTCTGGAAGCAAATTCACGATATATATCTAGCCTCCTCCAAGACCCAGGGGGGAAACTTGACGTCACAAACATGAAAGACCAAGAAATATTTTATGTTCATGAAGTTGAATTCATGGTGATCCACCTAGCTAGCTACTTTAGTTATAGTTACTAAACAAGAATTGAAGAAAAAGGATAATGATAGAAGGAATTAATGTATCTACAAAGGGAACCCCTCTCTTCGGCAAAAGAAGAAGGAAGAAAAAAAGAAAGCGAAAGAAAAAAAGTCTAAGAATTCAAATGAACAAGATGCCTTCGATGCTTTGTCCGACATCTAGTCGCTGCCCTCGAATTGCGATCGGATGTGCGCTGTCTCCTTTCGTCTAAGCTACGCCGGTGTTGAATATGCCTGTTTTCTCCTGTTATAACGTTAAAAGTCCCATGATGCGAGTCCGTCAAACAATTGTCTAAGAGATAAAAGAAAAAAAGGAAAGAAGTCAAAAATGAAAAAAAAAGTAAAACAAAGAAGAAATGAAAAGTGATAGTGTATCTTGCGTCAAATGTCCGAGCGAGAGATATCTAATTTTCAGACAACACCTTATCGTGAATCACCCTCAAAGCCTTCGTTGCATCCTTCTCATCGATCACACAGGAGATATTGATCTCACTGGCACCCTGGCTGATCATCTCGATATTCACATCATCGGCTGCAAGCGTCGTAAACATTTTACCAGCAATACCAACCATATTCCTCATATGCTTTCCGACTAAGCTGAGGATGGTCATGTTGCGGATCACATCGACGGTTCCGTACTTCCTCAGATCCTCGATGGCATCGCGCATAGACTCCTCACGTACCTCAGCGTGCAAAGCCATGGAGACATGCACCTCAGAGGTAGAGATGAGGTCGATGACTAACTTGTACTTGTCCAGCGTGGAGAAGATGTTGGCGAAGAAACCGTGGGAGAGGGATTTACGGTTCGAGTGGATGTTAAGAACGACGATTTTGTTCTTGATGGTGACGGCGGTGGGACGACGGGGGTGGAACTGGAGGAGATTGCGGGCGGATTCCGAACGGAAGAGCTTCGGTGGATGTGGTGGAGTTTCCAGACCCTTGGTGGACATAGTATCAGGGAAGATAACAGTGCCGGGGCCTGTTGGGTTCTCGACGTTCTTGATACGAATGGGGATGCGGGCACGGATGACCTGCTCCATGGTGTAAGGGTGGATGACTTCAGATCCATAGTATGTAAGTTCTGCAGCCTCTTCAGGTGTGATGGTAGGAAGAAGTCTGGCAGAAGGGACCTTTCTCGGGTCAGCAGTGAAGATACCGTCAACCTCCTTCCAGACCTGAAGCTCGTCGGCGTCGATGCCGACAGCGACTAGGGCGGCGCAGAGGTCTGTGTATCCACGACCAATGACGTCCAACAGACTACCAGGGACGTAGCCGAAAAAGCCAGTGATGACAGGGACCCTGTTTTCGCAGAGCCGGAGCCTTCCACCAAGGCGGTGTGCCAAATCATCATAGAAGCTTTGGCAGAGACCCCCCTTCATTTGATAACCGGACGGAAGGATGTTTTCCAAGTTGACATACTCGGCATCAACCCCTCTGTCCTTGAGCAGGGTGGTCATGAGCCTGCAGCTGAGCTTCTCTCCAGCGCCAATGATAACATCCTTGGACTTTGGGGAAATCTCATTAATAATCTGAGCTGCACCAAGGAAGCTAGCAAGCTTCTGGCACTCAGCTTCGATATGGCCGCATAGCTCATCGGCCAGTTCTGGACTCTTGATGAGCTTCTTGGCCTCACGGATATGGTCCTCCCGGATTTGATTAACGACATCGAGGTACTTGGTTGAGTCAGCATTCATGGCCTCGGCCGCAGCACTCAAAAGTCTAGATACGAGAATGACAAATAACCAAATTAGCAAAATTCCATAATGTTTACCTAATGGCAAAAGTGAAAAAAAGTGATCAAGAAAAAAATCCGGGGTAAAAACAGGGCTGGGAGACAAATGGAGACCCACCGATTAGTAGTTCCTTCCGCTTTGGTATCCGTACTTCTGGCAGAACACACAATGGCAACTTTGTTCTGGGCCACGTAGACCTTGACGATTTCCTCAGCAATCTTCTCTGGGAACTTGCCGACGCTGGTGCCGCCGAATTTCTGAATAATCCATCCCGCGGGGGCATCGTTGCTACGTAAGAACTCCCCAGAATTGTACATGTGGGAATGATCTCCATTGACGGAGTTTGGAGGCGAGTACTGCACGCCGTTGGTGAAGCCGTTGATTGGCGATGAGGGAGCCATGGTTATGGTTATGCTCGGTTTATGGAGTATAAGAGTTGTAGTTACGTAAGAGATATCGATGGCGCAATTCTCGTTTAGGGCTCAAAGAGGCAGATCGTCTCGAGGTGCAGCGAGGACGGGAAAAAAAGGAATTTCAAAACCTGGAGAAAGGTGATCTGGGCGATGCAGCTTCTTAACGTTCCGGTCTAGAAGAGGTAGGAGGGGTCTCTATATATAGACGAGAAGATTGCGGGGTGGTGTGCCTTTGGGGTGAGTGAGAGAGTTGAGAACGGGGCGACGAGCGTGGAGTGTTATCTCGGCCAAAAGGGATGTCCTTTGTACTGGATGATGTCCAGAGGAAGGGAAACGTCCGGGACGAGGCTATGGTGGGGGATAGAGCTTGAGAAGGGAAGTAGCGAATGGTAGACTTTGGGACTGCTTTCCATGTGTAGTGGTGGCGATTCTTGGGGGGTGGTGTTCGAAGTTGTGAGCGAGCTCGAGAACAAGTGTAGTCAAAGACCCAACTGTCTATTCTCAGAGGGAGAAGAACAATGATTGAGACATCCGTGTTTGGCCGAGAGGGATGTATGTATGTGTGTATGTATGGAGGTGGTGGGACAGCAGTCTAGGTATATATAGGAGTATATATCCCTCTCTTTATATGTGTGGTCTTGAAGCTAACTCCAGGAGACGGATAAAATAAATAGCGCTCGCTTGCTCGCTCCGTCGCTCCAAGCAGCCCACTAACCTCGACCTAGATATCGGTTCTCCGGCCAGTCAGTACGGGACGATACGATCAAATCAATAGCAATCAGTGATATGATAATGGATATCATACATAGTACATACCAATGTGGGTACGGGTATGGGTATAGGTATGGGTATGTAGATGTGGATATGGTGTCGTTACGGAGTATATCCACTTCTGATACCCCAAAATCTTTTTTTTCTGTGAAGGATTGACTCCTCGGAAACGATACGTGCTAACTTGACTTTTAAACCCCAGCTAGTAAGCAAGATTGCTATCACTCTATGACGGCAGTAAGTTTTTTTCGACCTGGCTGCTGGCGGTAAGTTCGGGTGTGCGGTTGTGCAGCTTCGATTCGATTGATTCGATCGGACTGAAATGAAAAAAAAAAAAAAAAAAGTAGCGCAGTCACTGTTGCAGACAGACGAAACGAACAGCGAGGCTTGTTCTGAGTCGAAAGTTGTTCCTCCGAAGACCGGCCACCACAAAACACCCAACAAGTATCACCGCACAGCACAGCACAAGCACAGCTAGCACATTGCAAGAACTGAACTGAAATCTGTTTCTGCCAGATCCATGCAGGCTTCCAGTGCTGTGGACAAGGGGGGGCAGGAGGAATATGCACTTCAATGCGCTGCACAGAACCTTGCATCCAGATCCATGGCTTAAAAACGTGCAGCCGCTAGTCACATTACGGACTTCCAGAGTCTTCGAAAATTCCCGCACGCAGGGTCGCTCGCTCGCTCGAACGGCGTGGGGTCGCCGAATACACATAAATTGTAGGTAATATCGGTGTGAAACAAACCATTTGCAACCTCAGCCTCGTCGCTGGGATGCATATGTCATAACAGTATCACGGTCTGTACTCTCGCATCTCACTCATGTCGACGCTTATGTATTTTGTTTGTCGACGGGTTGAATTTTTTTTTTTTTTTTTTTTTTAAGCATGTGAATGTTTGAGCTCAAGACAAAAGGTCGACGCTAGCAGTTACGACTAGTCCCTGGCGATTCGATGGCCGATGATGACAGTTAGTTCGGGCCAAACTAGTCTTTTTAGGCTGCCAGACCCGACCCTGGTAGCAAACCATAATACAACCCTTCCGGTATATCTTCGTGTGTCCGTATGTAGGTACGTATGGACTTCCATACATGCGCATTATAATTCAATATATTACGCATCGACGGTCGAAGCGCTATTCCTCGTCTTCGGAATCGTCTCCAAATATCGCTTTGAATACCTCATCTCCTGCCCTCGGTGCTTCCAGCGTCGGATTGTGATTCGTGCCACCCATCCCTTCCACCTCTCCTCCCTTCTCCACCCGCTCATCAACATCCATCTTATCCCCTCCTCTATCACCACTATCACCATATGAGCGCTGCAGGTTCCGTGTACTGTCATCACCTCCCTCCATCCCCGCACTTTCAAACCCCACGCTCCTCATACCCCTCCAATCGGGATTAGTATTCGCCTCGATCATCAACCGATCCATCTCCCTCTTCCCCACCAACTCCACATTCCTCCCTCCCCCTTCATCTCCCACAGAAGGATCCACATTCACCGGCGGTTCAACATTAAACCTCTTACACAACAACCTCGTCGGGAAAAACTGCACCACACTTCTCGTCAAAGCACCATACATCCCCATCTTTGCCGCCGTAAGCGCCGGATCCTCAACTTTTGCCGCTGGCCTTGTGATTAATACTTCTTCGTTTTCGTCCGTTAAGTTCCTACTGCCCCCCGTGGTGGGTAATTGTGAAGCCACCGAACTCGATGATGTAAACCTATTCGCCATCAACCCTGTAACGGGCTTGAATATCCTCGCCGCATGTGCAAATTCATGTAATTCGCGGCCCCAGTCTTCAAGTGATACTCCTTTCTCCTAGAAATCCCGATAAAACAAAAAGTATTAGCATCCTTTCTTCCTGTAAATCGCCTTTTTTTTTTTCAACCTCGGTAATCTGTGAAAACAAAAAATGAAGTGAGAAGGGGAAATAATACCCTCAGTGGCATGCCACTCTGCATCCCAGCCTTGATCTCCAAAAAACTCCGATACCTCACCCTCTTCTCGGGTGCATCCGCGTACGGCAAAAACCCCTTCAATGCATTCTCCGCCACGTCTTTCTCCAAATATGGTATCGCATCCTTCGCTTTCTGCAGCGAGTCTTTACCGCTGTCGACTTGTTCACCTTTCGCCTGCGGGAGGTTTTTCTTCCCAGAAGCTGAAGCGATCCGTTCTCGTGCTGCGGGCGTCAAAAAGTCGAAAACTGACTTCGCTGGACGTTGCTCTTCTCCAAGGAGAATACCTCGGGCCTTGATATCCAAAGGCGCGCTGCTTGTTTCTGCTTTCGCAATGGTGCTAGCTGCAGTGGCGGCGGCGTATTTTGCGGGGTCCGCTAGCAGCCGCTTGGGAACCCACCCGTCAGGTACCTCAGGTAATGGGAAATCCTTCGCCGACCGGTCCAAAAACGGTTCGTCGTGAAGGATAAACCCAGGCAACGGCAGAGTCCCATCTCGACACCTTCGTATTTTCGAACTGTTCTTTTTTGAAACAAACACATGTCGTCCGGGTACTTTGAGTGCTGGTTTGATCGTAGCTCCACCGCCGGTTGTGGCAACTGCTGTTGTTGATGCTGCAGCAGCCGCAGCCTTCTTCTTCTTCTTATCGCCCCCGAGCACCTTGTTGTAAGCTGACTTTGGCTTGATTTCGTAAATATCCTCATCGTCCTCGCCGTCATCATTGAAAACCCCCACTCCCATCCCCAACCGTACATTCGGCTTCCTAACAACCGCTTTGGGTTTTTGCAAAGCCGCCTTCCCATCTACCCCATCGTCACCACCATCCTCGGTTTTCAATTCTCCAGTATACCCCAACCCCTTCACGTCCGTCTTGATAGCGTAAACAGGCACTTTAACATCCTCCGGCGGGAACAAATACGTTTTAAAATCCTCATCCTCACCGCCTTCCTGATCCCTCATTTTCCTCCTGACTTTAGGACCAACCCCGGTCCCCTCCCTCCAGCCCATTTTCTGCATCATCGCTTTCCCGACCGGATACTCATCCACAGTCTTCAAAGCACCAAGCATCTCGAATAATTTCGCAGTATTATCCAATCCCTTAGCTGCTAATTCTCCAGCCGTGCCGCCACCGGCGGCCTCGGCGGCAGCAGCTTCACGTAGGACCCTTCTCTCCTCCTCGGCTTCGGCTTCAACGCGGTCTTCATCGTCCATGAAGTCCTCGGGTTTTAACGCGGTGAATTTGGCGCGGTTGGTACGGGATGAGGTAAACGTCGATGGCGTCCATCCTATTCCCAAATCACAAAAAAGTGTCAGTCAATTCATGCCCATAATTAACTACAAATAAAACCAAGCGATAGAAAATAGAGTGGATGGGAGAGCAAGGGAAGGGAGAGGGGACAGACACCTTCTTTCGACCCCACAGTATTAAAATACCCCGCGCTGAACCCTCCCGTAAACGCGCCGTGTAACCTCTTCCGACCGCGTTCGTCGAGGACCTCCTGCTTCCACACCGGTAGGGTTGCATCTTGATCTCGAGATTTGGGGTCGGGTTTGGGGATTGGCGTGCCGTATACTAGGTATGGCGATGTATCTTCCTTTTCGAAGGTTGCGCGGGAGCGTTTGGATGGGTTGTATGCCATTTTCTTCAATTTTCGATGCGGCGTGGATACATGAGATATGGAGTATGTGTGAGGAAGGCTGTGGAGTGGGAGTGATAGTGGATTTGTATGGGGGAAATATATGACACGATCAACACATATATTCGCTTTAAGTACTCGGACTCGTCTCGAGCCCGCTGATGTCGATGCACAGACTATGCTACGCTTATGATATTAATCCCACAAAATGAAATCGAGCAGAGTTCAATGAGGTAAAATGCTTAATTATGATTGTAGAAAATGTGAAGATGGAAAACGTAAACCCGCTAAAATGCTTGGAGATAGGTATCTAAATAGGTATCTCTAAAACCGAAAAAGATGCCAGAGTGAAAACGAAGATATGAAGATATTAAGAAGAGAGTACTACACCCTCGCGACGCTCTACGCCCGATGCGTACTCATAAACTTCTCCCTCTCAACTTCTACCGTACCTTTGATCCTCGCCCCGCTGAGAATGCTGCCGCCAATCCAGGCCCCCATCGTCTCAACCCCTCTGATCGTCCCCGGCGCCACCCCTCCGGTCTTCGCATACTTGATCCTCAGGTTATCCTTCTCGCTCTGTAGCATTTCCCTCTCCCTCTTTTCCTTTTCCCTTTGCGCCTCCCCTATCTCTCTCTTTTCGGTGAGCTCTTTCCGTCGGTCGTCGCCCTTCTTATTTCGAGTCTTTGCTAGTTCCCATCCGCCTCTTTCCTCCACTAGCTCTTTCAGGTCCCCTAGGATTCTAGATTTTAGTCCCGGCATACCCGCCGCTCCTCCCGTGATCACAATGCGGGGTATACATGTCGACCTCACATCGACGGGACAATGTAGCAGCGCCAGGAACACCAGGTATGGTAGCGTATACTCCGATTCATCTTCATACTCCACCCTCCCCTGACACCCTTCCATCAATTCGTCCACCTCTGGAATGGGTATATACCCTTCTTTCCCCTCGCCTCCCTCCGTACTTTTAAAACTCTGTACTTTCGTCCAACTGGGGAGGAAGAAGGCGTATTCCGCCGCCACGCTCATGGCTTCGAAGGGTAGTTTCATCTTCGTGACCCTTTCCTCCAGTAAAGGGGTTTTGAACTCGACTTCGACTTTGGCGTTGGATATTGTATCTCTTCGTTTCTGGGCGCGGATTTCGGCGGGGGTGGGCTTTTTACTCTCCTTTTTGGCTTTTCCTTTGTTCTTTTTCTTTTTTGTCGGAGGGGTGGAGGGGTCGAGAGCTTTCTCTCCTTCTGCATCTTCTTCCTCCTCCTCTTCCGCCTCCTCCTCCTCTTCTTCTTCATCCTCTTCCTCTTCCTCCTCTTCGTCGTCATCCTCACCCTCATCTTCAACCGGCAACCCAAACGCAACCCTCGCCCTCCGCCTCGCCGCCTCCCTAGCCTCCACAGACCCCATACACCACCCAACCCTCGCCAACAAATCCTCCACCTCAGCCCAACTGAAAATCCTCCACCAACTCTCCTCATCCCCGGCCGGTTTAATCGTATTCCACAACAGCTGTCCAAAAACCTCCACCAGGCTCTTAGCCCCCCTGCTCGAAAACTTAATAAACGAAGTCAACGGCCGCAGTTCGTACACAGGCGTCACCGTCGTCTCCTGCCATCCTATATCCACCACCAACGCCGAACGTAACCCGGCGGCGAGGCAGCTGAGTACCGGGGAGGAGAGGTATGTTATCGCCGGCGGCTGGAAGTGGAGGAATAGAAGGTGCGAAAGGGTATTTTGCACCGCTGTTGGGAAGATCGGGGGGAGGATTATTATAAGCCGTTTTGATTTCGATTCGATTAGTAGATATCTATTCTCCATTTAGTCCCCATAAAAACCATAACTGTGAAATTTGGGGGAAGGTACTTATTATAAGCCTCCCTTAACACCCGTTCCATCAAATCCTCAACGACACCAAGATCCTTAAGCCTCAAATCATTCGTCCAAAGCTCCCACTCCTCGCTACCGGTATTCCGTATCCTCGGCCCCGCGGCCTCACCGGTACGACGGTTCATCCGTGTCCCTCCACGCCCCTTTAGCCCCACGCGTCCATACATCTCCGGCGTGATACCGATCTTACAACGCGGCGAGGATTCATTGCTAAACCCCGCGCGGAAGAACCGCGTGCCGAGTTCAAAGATCAGAGGTTCGTCGACCTGGTGTAAGCTACTCCCCCCCGGCGAAGAGAAACTTGAAGCCGAGAAGCGGGATTGCGGGGTCGTGGGGTTTGCGGTTAGCGAGGATCGAGTGGTGTGGTGGGTGCTGGTGTGGTGGTGACTGTGATGGCTGCCGCTGGCGGAGGGTTTGTAGGGGGTGTTTGGGGAGAGTTTTGTGGGGTCGCGGGACATTTTTTTTTTGGTTTTATTCGAAGAGGTGATGGTATAGAATGAAGGTGTAGTTGATGGATGGGAAAATGCTATCTGGTTATCATGATCATAATGGCTGGTGAGATGCAATGGGCGGGGATGATGTTGGTAATATTGATATTCTATGTACAAGTTGAGAGGTTGAAGTCGATATGATAGTGGAGCTCACCCGCCAGCTTGAGCTCTGGAATCCGATTGAGGTTCGAGCTTCTCCTTCCCCGGTGCCCCCGAGCCACCGGGGAAGTCAAGATAGCCCCACCCGGGAGGAGCTCAGTGCACCGGGGCCGATAACGGATAGCTATCCCCGGGACTTCGATGCATCCTGACTCAAAGACCTCTCCGCCAATACGACAACCTGCATTAGCCTGCAAAATTTATCTCTTCCTTCTTCTCTTTACTTAGTCGATCCAGGCCAATTACTCTTACATCATCGTCTTAGGAGTAGGAACATACCATATTCTACACCATATTCCCCGCAATTGGTATCAACTTGGTATATACAATCAGGTGTGTACTCCCATAACCCCTCCACCGCATTGACTAAATACTAACATCTCTACTCAGCACACCCACAGACCCATAAAGAACAGAACACCAAAATGACCTCCGAACCCACAAAACTCAAACTCTGGGGCGGCCGTTTCACCGGCAAAACCGACCCCCTGATGCAAATGTACAACGAATCCCTCTCCTACGACAAACGCATGTACGCACAGGACATCCAAGGTTCCCAAGCCTACGCCAGAGCAACCTGCAAAGCCGGCATCCTCACCCCAGAAGAACGAGACACCATCATCTCCGGCCTCGAAAAGGTCAAACATGAATGGGCCACTGACACATTCGTCATCCACCCGGACACCGACGAGGATATCCACACCGCCAACGAACGACGGTTGGGCGAGATCATTGGCACCCATATCGCGGGGAAACTGCATACCGGAAGATCAAGGAACGATCAGGTCGCCACGGATATGAGGCTCTGGTTGAGGGACGAACTGGATAAAATCGAAAGCTACCTCGTTGATTTTCTAAAAGCGACGCTGGAGAGGGCGGAGGAACAGATCGATGCTTTGTTACCAGGATACACTCACGTTCAACGTGCCCAACCGATCAGATGGAGCCATTGGCTCATGTCGCACGCATTCATGTTCCAATCCGATCTCGAGCGACTGAGGGAGCTGAAGAAAAGAGTGAATAAATCGCCATTGGGGTGTGGCGCGCTGGCCGGAAATCCATTCAACCTCGACCGAGAGTTTTTGGCAAAGGAACTGGGTTTCGACGGATGTATCCCGAACAGTTTAATCGGTGTCGCGGACAGAGACTTTGTGGTTGAAACGCTGCAGTGGGCGACTTTGATGATGAACCATGTCTCCAGGTGGAGTGAGGATTTGATCATTTACTCCACCGCGGAATTTGGGTTCGTCACTTTGGCCGATGCCTACAGCACCGGCAGCAGCTTGATGCCGCAGAAGAAGAACAGCGACAGCTTGGAGCTGTTGAGGGGCAAGAGCGGACGTGTGTTCGGCCAGGTATATAAATCTACACCAATCCCGCCCACACACATGGATAAAAGTATGCTAATCGTAAAAAACAGATGGCCGGCTTCCTCTACACCATCAAAGGCCTCCCAAGCAGCTACAACAAAGACCTCCAAGAAGACAAAGAACCCCTCTTCGACTGCGTCACCACCGTCCAGAACTCCATCCAGATCGCTACAGGCGTGGTAGCAACCCTCACAATCTACCCAGAGAAGATGAAGGCCGCACTAACAATGGACATGCTGGCCACCGATCTGGCGGACTACCTCGTCCGAAAGGGCGTCCCGTTCAGGGAAACCCACCACATCAGCGGTTCCTGCGTGCGGGAAGCCGAGGTGAGGAAGTTAAGCGGCATCGACCAGCTGGGATTGGAGGTTCTACAGAGCATCGATAAGAGGTTCGAAGCAGATGTTCTGGAGGTGTTTGATTTCGAGAGGAGCGTGGAGTTGAGGTCGTCCATCGGCGGGACATGCAAAGCCAGTGTGCTCAAGCAGATCGAGGAGCTTACCAAGGCTTTGCAGTAAACAATTAATATACAAATATTAAAAGTTGGTCCTTTTTGAGGTTGGGGATATAGGATCTCTTGTTTTTATTGTACATAGCACTTTTTTATATATTTTTCATGATAGAGAGAAACTGGATCGATCGAATTCGCGATATATAATACACGAAAAGAAAACCCCGGAGGTAGTTACATTTCCATCATCGATCGATCCTCCATCCATTTCACCGCAGCCTTTTGATAATAACATAAGCTATCCGGCAATAAAGGAATATCTGTCTTCCACCCCCTTCAGAGAAAGACTAAGTAAAATACATAACCAACCAAACCCCCGCAATCAATTGGAACCCGTCCAATCCCCCAAAACCAACAACCAGAAAGAAAAAAACAAATCAAGAAACTCAAAGCTCCTGCTTGCCCTTAATCCCAATCAACTCAACCTCGAAGATCAAAGTCGCCTTGGGAGGAATAACCGGCGGGAACCCCCGTTCGCCGTAGGCGTAATCATGGGTAATGGTCAACTTGGCCTTCTCCCCAACCCTCATGGGGGCGATACCGCTCTCCTTGCTGCCGAGGATACCTTCGTCCCAACCGCGGATGACCCTTCCGACCCCGATGGGGGTTTCGAACGGAGTGCCACGTTCGACCGAGGAGTCGAATTTGTCGCCGTTCTCGAGGGTGCCGTGGTAGTGGATTACGATCGTGTCGCCTTTGCTGGGGACTTGGGCGCCTGCGGGGCCGGGACGGGTGATTTCTTTGGTGACGCCCATTGTGATTATATTTTATTTAGTCAATTGAAGAAGAAAAGGGTTATTTAGTAGTAGAATAGTACTGTAGTACGGAGGTAGATAGACTTTGACTGGTACCGATGAAGTGGAGTCCAGAGGAAGGGAAGCAGAGAAGTTGCCAGCGTGGGGTCTTTATATAACCCCGTCCACCAAACCTTGTCGCAGCGCAGCCCGGCGCACGCAACCAGCTTAGCTGTTAAGTAACACACCCACTTCGCATTCAGCTCCATCGAGCCAACCTGACTAACACCAACATCAAACCTCTGTTCGATTCTATTTTACCCCGAAAGGACACCGTCGACAAATCTAACACCCCCCGGCTTTTGTCGAAAAGGAAGTTCGCACGTGAGAGGACAAGGGAACACTGCCGGGGCTGGAAACACGCCCAAGCCGGGTCCGTACATCGATGGGCGCTGGAATTCGAGGTTCTCCAGATCCTTCCCAGCCGCGGTAGCTATAGCTTCATCACGGCAGACAGCTTCGACGGGGAATACAAAACACCAAATACAAGATGTACCACCTGTTTAAGGGGCTGTACTACTATGCGACCACGAAAGAAGGTCCGTTCGTTCTCCCATCCGCACCAAAAACCACAGGAATCCATCACTGACATCTTCTCCAATAGAGTACTCGATACTGTAAGAACCACCCATCACCACCATATAAAAACCAACAGCTAACATCTACAACCCCCAGCCTCCTCGGCCTCGACAATGCCGGCAAAACGGTACACCCCCCTCCACCATCCCACCTCCTCATCTATAACTAATATAAACCACAGACCCTCCTCGAGAAAATAAAATCAATCTACCTCCCCGGCGCCCCCTCCCCAAAACAAGGCGCCCAACCCCCCACCGTCGGCCAAAACATGTCCACAATCCCCCTCCCCCACCCACACCCCCCCATCTACCTAAAACTCTGGGACATAGGCGGCCAAGAATCCCTCCGAAACCTCTGGACCCAATACTACACCTCCTCCCACGCCATCGTCTTCGTCGTCGACTCGACCGATAAAGCGCGTATAGAAGAATGCAGAGACGTCCTAGAAATCGTAACCGATGCTGAGGATACGGAGGGTATTCCCATACTGATGCTCGCGAATAAACAAGACAGGGAGGAGAGTTTGGAGGTGGAGGAGATTAAAGAAGTCTTCAATAAGATCGCTGAGAGGCTGAGTGCTAGAGATAGTAGGGTTTTACCAATCAGCGCTTTGACGGGGTGAGTTAACCCCCTTCCCTTTATTATATCATCTTATTTTTGGGATACTAATAAGATTTGTAGAACCGGCGTTAGGGAATCAGTAGAATGGCTGGTAACCCGCATCATGAGGAATAAAGAATACAGACCCCCGCTAATGCGGTAAATCCCAACAAAGAAGAAAAAAAGCGAGCGTTTGATATCGACAGTTTTGAACATCATCCGGGGTATTTTTCATTGATTTTTTTTTACAATAGATAACGTAGGTATACCGGCAGAGCGAAGGGTTTTGTTTGAGTTATGATATCCCCCATTCATTTGGCCTTTTTTTGGAGTTTTTCTCTTTATATCATCTACATGTAGTTGTAACGTTCAAGATTGGGTTATTATAGTTGAAGGATAGAATTTATTCCATCTATGGCGTCGTGTTTTTATAAGTAAATACATGGATGCCAGTGCGATAAGAGTAAGAGCAAGAAGGAAGGCTGGTTCGCTAGTTGAATGCTCAAGAGTCTCCAAGACTGGCCATAAAACATAAGAAAGAAAGTCAAGTCTTGATATGGCCACGGCGATTTATCAATATCAGAGAGAGAAAACGGAAGAAGAAAATAGAGAAAGACGGAAAAACAGCACCATAACACCCTGTCATCCTTCTATCGTAATAAGCCAGTAACACCTAAGCCCTCCTAAAATGCATATAAACCAAGTTGAACGCCTAAAGCAAAAACATCATAATACCATGCATTAAAAAAAAAAACGGCCGCTCCTTACCTTCCCCTCAAGCAGCAACCTTACTAACAGCCTCACCTTTCTTCCCCTCGTTCTTAGCAGTTCCATCCCCCAATAACACACTTGCCTGGATTCTAGCTCTAAAACCGGCTCGAACCCATACACCTTCCAGCCTTTCCAGCATCACCAGATGGCTTTCACTATTTAACATCTGGGAGAGCATTTGTTCATCGACGTCGCCGTCGAGTTCTTTTAGCATTGCGGCTTTTCCGCGGCTGACTGGTCTCGTTTTGGCTTTGGCTTGCGGTTTGGGCTGCGGTTTGGCTTGTGGTTTGGTTTGAGGTTTGGCCTGTGAGGCAACGGGGGCTGGAGGAGGTGATGAAGGAGGTGGTTGTTGCTTGGGGGTTGAGTTGAGCTTTGAGGGTGTAGTTTCTTGAAGTGCACTACTCCTTACGGAGGGTGTGATTGATGCCGTTGGAGAAAGTTGAACCGCTGTTTTTTGCAGCGGAGTCGATGGGGCTACCAGCTTGAGCGTGGCTTGGGACTTTGCTGCAGTACCCGGACGACCCTTCGGCTTCGGGGCAGCGGTACTCTTCTGTGAAGCAGCCGGCTTTTGTGAGCCCCTAGGCTTAGGGGCAGCCTTCGGGACAGCCTTCGGAGCAGCTGGCTTCCTCTTCGCTGGAGCAGTAGCAACAGCAGCAGAAGGTGCAGGAGGGTTTGGCTTGGCACGTTTAGTAGGACCAGCCTGGTCGTCAGCATCAGTATTCTCAACCTCTGTACCATCGCCCGACTCCTTTCGTTTTAAAGAAGGCGTAATAACTCCGCTATTCTTGGAAGCTTTAAACATGCCAGATATCTTCCCCGAAGAGCTTGGGAGCGGTTTGTCTCCGTGGACTTTGTTGATTTTTTCAAAGTCTGGGAGGGGACGGCGCGGAGGAAGGCTTTCTTCGTCGAATGAAGCCCTGAGGGGTGATAGGTCGAAAGCTTGGGAAGTTGGAGGTTCTTGTGGAAATGGCTCTGGTACTTGACTGTTTTGTCCGAAAAGGGTGCCGGCGGAGGTAAGGGTGCCTCGAGAGACCGGGGCGGTTGTATCGGCTCGTGCATTGGCGGAGAGGAATGAACTATTTCCGCTGCTTTCCCGTCGTAAATGATTGTGGTAGGCGGTATCAAAGGGGTTGACGGGATTTTGGGCGGCCAAGTGAGAGTTCATCTGGAGAGGAGTCGAAGGACTAATGTACGACTCGGTCTGAGCTGCGAAATTGAGTCGGCGGGGGGCTGAAAATGGGGTTGAAAGGGTAAAACTCGATTCATGAGAATGAGATGATGCCAGTTTCACGGGACGAGGTGGAGGGCTAGACCCGATGTCCGGTTGAACTGAGAATCTCATTGGATCCTGGTGCCGAGAGATGAGCTGACGGGGCGGTTGAGCAGGGCGAAATCCAGAATCTAGGATTGATGGTTGAGCACCAACATATTGCCCTACAGCCCCTTGAGCGAAAAATGGTGTTCGGTGTTCAACAGGGCTCATGGCATTCATTCTAGAAAGGCCAGTATCGGACCCTGAGTATGGAACTTGATTTCCAACACTTATCATGGAGGTTGCAGTATCCGGTCGTTCGTATTGAGATCTCAAGCTTGTTTGCTGCTGGGATGCCTGCCCATTATCCGGATTGTGATGTTGGACAGGGCATCCGATACGCTCTAAACTCGAGATGACGGATTGATAGTCCTCTTGCTTATGGAAGCGGACTTGCATTCGACGCAACTACATACAATTGCTTTAGTATTCTACTTAATCTAGGAAAATTGTGGGGGGGAAGGAACTTACAGTATGGCTTCTCAGATTGACGAATTTCAATGCCATGGACGGAGACCGGATCATGCAAATCATGTTTGCAAAATCAACGTATCCACTCTTCTGATTGAGAACATCGGATATGTTAATGCATTCCTATAACCCATGCACCCATTAGTTATCAGTCTATATAGGAATAGAGGAGTTGAAGCTATGGACTATGCATACCAAAGTCTCAGCTCTCCAGATGACCTTCAGTATGACCTTGGTCATGAACGGAAACTTGGGGTCAGAGGGTTGTTCGAGGGGTCCTTCATGTTGAAGGACTAGATGGATGTGATCCCGAGCTAGGTGATGGTTCCACTGGGGTTTTGCATCGGGATGTGACATAGGAACCTCACAGAATGAGTACTTGTCGATGGGGTATGAGATGGTCGTGGATGCCATTGCTGCTGTTTCTTTGCTATCGATGCTTCTCTCTCTTTTTATTTTTTATTTTTTTATTGAAGCTGGTCAGCTGTAGCTGCAGCTTGCAGCTGCCTAGCTAGCTTGAAGAAGAAGGTCGATGAATCTGGAAACGTGGGGTAAGAAGAAGGACAAGAAGAGAATGGGAAAGCTCTTGGAAAGGAAAGGTTTCGATGACTAAGATGGATGCTGCGATGATGGTGAGTGACAATGATTAGTTGTGATGGGTAAAGAATAATAAATTGTGGAGGTTGATGCAAGAATGCAAAAGGATGAGATGTCGTCTTGTGGTGGTGAGACTCGTGCTCGGCTGGCCCTGCATCGCCAGCTGGCCGAGTGTGGTAAATTGTGTGTTGTCCTGTCGTCGCCCACCACTTCCAAACCTCAGATTCTCATCCTCGATGTCTTCGTCGATGGTTTGAAGGAAGAGCGGGAGAAGGTCGGTTTGGAAAAAATGAAATATCTTCTAGCCTGGAGTCCAAGGTTCTAGACGATATGCAGGTACTAAGCGAATGTCTTAACGTTACCAGCATCGTGCATATACTTATGCTCGTTGGAGTTAGAGCCTCGAATGCTCGAGGTTGGGGCATCCAGGTCCCGGATCTGTGCATAACTGTACGACCTCAGCAAGCGCCTGGCCCGCACCATCATATTAATACTATCACGTATGCAAATGCGGGTACGTCTTCAGCTCTGGTATACGAAACAGGGGTACGTGCGAGTGCTGTATTGAGCTATTAAACCGGTATGCATCGCATTGCATTGCATTATGAACCCACTTCCAATTAAATTAGTCCAAATCGTACACTCCATCGCCATCATCAATAAATATAAGTAGCCCTCAATGCAAAGGTTACACACAAAGTCGGGTCAATGTGATATTAGAAACCCCGATGTATCCATCCGATACGTACCCCGGCTTCAGGTGTCCAATGATACCAATGGCCTTCCTCGAAGCATGCAGCCCCTCTTCCATTACCCTATCGGCCCGCACCCCCTAACAACTAATAACTTGGTATGTACCCATCAACCCTCCGAGTCCTTCAACATCTTCTCCCAAACGGCTATCTGGCTCCGATAAAACTCAATGTTTGCCGTTGCTAAATCCCCCAAGGTATCCCTAAACTCAATAGCCTTGATCCTCTCAAAGTCATCAATCTCCCTGACCACACTCTCATCGAAAGCCTCCGTCTGCTTTCTCGCATCCTCGGCCTCCCTCGTCAGCTCGTCGATTCGTAGTTCAAGCTTTCTAATCCTTTCCCGTCTCGACTGCTCGTGATCAACCCCTCTCATATCCTCCACCTTACTCCTAAAGAAGCCAGATGCCCCCATTCCCGTCGAGTTCGGTGGTTGAGAGGCCAGCTGATCACGGTCGTAAGCTGCTTTGGCGAGGTACTCCGTCAATCCTTCGTAGTCTAATTGTTTTTGTTCTCTAAGTTTCAATAATGACTTTAACGCTGCAATGTATGCATCCATATCCTTCAGTGATGTTAAATAGTGCTGTTCAGAATGCTCCTTCAAATCTCTCACGCCATTCGCTGTCTCCTCCACCGCGGTGGCAAAGATCTTAATGTACGCTCTAAGATTCGGCTCCAAATCCTCAATCTTATGAAACTGCGTCGCCAAATCGGCATAATCCGTCTCCAGATCCCCCTCCCGTCTTACGACTCTGGCAAACACTCCGGAGACGTGAGTAAGGTCTTCGGTGAGTTTGTCAGAGCGTTCGCGGACTTCGATGAATCTTCTGTCGGGTTTGTGGACTTTGGCGAAGGCGTTTAGGAATGTGTCAGTGAGGCCGTCGAAGACTCCGTTGTCGGAGGCGTTGGAGAGACGGGATGAACGGTTGCGCATGTGGGCGTTCCAGTCTGGGGATTCGAGGAATACTGTCAGGAGAGGGGTTTTTCGGAGGACCGGGTGGAGGGTTAGACGTTTGAGGAAACGGTTGAGGGAGGCGGCTCGACGGTTCGTGAAGTCGTAGCCGAAGCGGTCGCCTCGGACGTACTCTGTGTGCACATTATCCTTGTTAGAGTCCTCGAATTTTGAATATTTTGAATATGAAGGGGGTGGAGGATAGTACCCATTCGCTGTTTATCGGGCAGCGGCGGGACGGCACAGTTCGCATGTTCTTGATTCAGCGACTTGTACAAGAATACAAAGTCCGTGAACCGCCGGCGCACGCCGACATGGCCTTTCTGAAATGTGGGGAAGTCGGTCTATAGATCGCGACAAAAGGGTATTAGCATCCCCGACGTACAGCGAAGGGAACATGGGTGAACATACGTCCGTCGTCACCAGGTAGGACACAAAAGCGTCCTTTGTGCCATCGTTCTCCTTCTGGGGGTCCGATACCATGCACTCCAGCCTTCCGAAGCGCACACCTGCTGTATCGAGCTTGTCGGCATTAGGACCGACTTGGGGTTCCGGGTCGTAGGGCGGCTGAGAGCTACTGGTGGCCTCGATGTTCCTCCACGACGAAGGCGCAAATTCGTCCATGGCTTCTTTCTATCTCCCCTCTTCTTCTTCTTCCTCTCTTTCTGCAAGCTCAGGGTTATGAAGGATAGTCTGGCGCTGGCTGTCGATGCTGTCAGGAGTCCAAGGATATATATCGATATCGATGGTGGTGGACCGGGATGCTTGGAACTAAAGTGGGATGCGGCCTCGGCAAAGCTCCCTCCCTGAAGCTGTTATCAAACTATAACTGGCGACCGCGTGATCTGGGTATTTATGTGATGAAGCTTTCGTTCTGAAGGATATCTCGGCCCCTCGATATCTGCTTGGAAAGAGCTGAGGTTTTATCTATAGTATTATATTATAGTCTCGGGATGTTGGTTTTGGCAGGTTGCACTTGTGTACGTACGTCATGACGTTTAGACTGACGTTTGGGGCCGGTGTTGAGCCCCGCCAGCCACAATCCGCCCACAGAACCCCATTATTGCTACCTGGCCTCGGTATTGTCCCGCCGTCAGACTTTAGCTTGGTGAAGCAAAACAGTATACCGAATAGCTATTGGATGAAACATGTGCATATATATTATAGTGTATAGGTAGGTATATGCTATAGTGTTTCGTTCTTTGGTGGCCGGTGGGTACAGCGCCAAGGCACGTGACCTGGTGAGTCTTCGCTTGCGCCGTGGCTTCAGCTGGGACGTGACGCATCTCAACCTCAACTTCAACCTCGTCTGATATCGATATAAAAGGACCGAACGGCCACCACCCCCCACCCCCCATCAGCCCAATACTTCCTCTTCTCTAAAGTATCCTCAGCCATACATACCAATGTCTGCAGACAAGAAGTGGAACTCCGGCGCTGATGCCGCCGACGACGACGACGACGATGGCAGGGACGAGACGGTGAGCTACCCTTCTCCCATATTGATTCCCATAGACTAATGATAATTATCGTACCCAGGAATTCCAAGCAATGAAAGATGCCACTCTCTTCGCCATCGAAATCTCAAACTCAATGATCGCACCTCCAACCGACGACGACGACGACACCGAAGCCGGCTCCAAAAAGAAAAAGAACAAGAAGCCAAAATACAGCAGCGCCGAAGCCGCCCTACGTTGCGCCGAGGCTGTTCTCAAGAACCGTATCATATCCACCCCCAACGATATGATGGGTATCCTCCTCTTCGGCACCGAGCAGACCAAGTACGGTGACAGCGGTAGTAATATCAGTTATCCGAACTGTTACCTGTTGATGGATTTGGATATCCCTGATGCTCCGAGTATCAAGGAATTGAAGTACCTCCTCGACAGTATGTACCACATTATAACCTTCAGATCAGGTGTTATAAACAGAGAATTGATATTCGAGAATAAACTACAGACCCGGATGAACTCTCCGAAATCCTCAAACCGTCAAAGAAACCAGCCAGCATGGCCAACGTCCTCTTCGCCGCCAACCACCTCTTCACCACAAAGTAACCCCCCCTCTTTACCTCCTACCCCCTCCGAACCAATAACTAACAGAAACAAGAGCCGCAAACTTCAACTCCCGCCGTCTCTTCATAATCACCGACAACGACAACCCAGAAACCGACAAAGCCTCCCGTTCCTCCGCCCAAACCCGCGCCCGCGACCTCTACGACCTCAACGTCCGCATAGAACCCTTCTTCATCTCCACCCCCACCCACCAATTCGACAAATCCCTCTTCTACACCGACATCCTCTACGACACCGGCGAAGACACAACCGAAAACCTCCCAACCGAAGAACCCACCACCGACGCAGAAAGCAGATACGAACAAATGCTCTCCGCCATAACCGCAAAACAAGCCCCCCGCCGCGCCCTCTTCACCCTAAAAATGGAACTGGGAAAGGGTCTAACAATCGGCATAAAGGGCTACCTCCTGCACAAACGCCTCGACCCGTCGAGATCCCACTACATCCACGAACAAGGCGAAAAACTACAGATAGTAAAAGGCACAACCACGCGAATGGCCGAGGAAACCGCCACGGAAGTCTCACCGGACCAAATCCGCAAAGCCTACAAATTCGGCGGCGAAACCGTAACCTTCTCCGACGAGGACTTTAAACAAATGCGAAACTTCGGTGAACCCGTACTCCGCATCCTCGGCTTCAAACCGCAGTCGGAGTTACAACTGTGGCATAACACGCGGAGTTCGACGTTCATATACCCCAGCGAGGAAGACTACACGGGTTCGACCCGTACTTTTGCAGCACTGCGTAATAAACTCCTGGAAAGTAAATTAATGGGAATATCCTGGTTCATCCCCCGTCGTAGCGCCGCACCGGTGATGGCAGCAATAATCCCCTCCGTCGAACCGCAGGGAATGTTCACCATCCCCCTACCGTACGTAGACGACATCCGCCAGAACCCCGAAATACCACACATCGTCTCCCCGAACCACCTGATCGATCGAATGCAAGACGTCATCCGCCAACTACACATGCCGAAGGGCTACATACCCTCCAAATACCCCAACCCAGCGCTGCAAAAACACTACAAAGTCCTAGAGGCGATAGCGTTGGAGGAAGAGCTGCCGGAGGAGTTTGAGGATAAGACGGAGCCGAAGTATAAGAGTATTGAGAAATATGCGGGGCAGCAGATACAAGAGTGGGGGGAGGCGTTATCGCAGGCGATGACGGAGTTTAGGTTGTCGAAACCGGCGCAGGTGGAGGTTCATGGGACCAAGAGGGGGAGGGAACCTGCCGGTGGTGCTGCTGCTGCGAAGAAGGTTAAGAAGGATGTTGAGGGTGGTGGGGGTGGTGATGCGGATAAGGAGATTAGAGCGGCGTATGATAAGAATACGCTTAATAAGGTTCGTTCGCAATTCTTATAAGTTAAAGGAGTTTGATGGCTAATATTTGAAACTACAGTTGACGGTGGCGGTCCTGAAGGATTGGTTGAATTCAAAAGGGATGTCCGTCGCCGGGAAGAAGGCGGACTTGGTCGAGCGGATCGAAGACCACTTTGAGAATAAATGAATATAACCACCGATGTAGGAAGTACATGTGTAATTGTTTGTCTAATAGCTCAGCGATGCGGGGGAACGGCGTTCTTGTGGATTTAAGAATTATTGTATATCAAACGGTATCTAGGAAATACCTATATGAAGTTTTTATGAAAAAAAGTTCGATTCAGTTAGGTATATTCCGTCCAGAACCCCTAACGGATTTCTATGCGGGAATGAAAAAATGAAAAAGGTGAAAAAGCAGCTGTGTGAATAGAATGAAGACAAAGAAGCACATGCCCGCCAATGAAACCAAAGACGCCGTAACTCCTCTAAGGGGAGGAAGAAAGCAGTTTTGAAGAATCAAAATGACGGCCAAAGTAACAAAAAAAAAAAAAAAAACCACCCACCCGGTCCTAGTATATCCCCAACCCAGTGCAATGAACAGAAATATCAGGTATCGCTCGCAAACACAATCATAAAAGAAGTGGCATGAAGGAGTAGAAAAAGAAAGAAAGGCATGAAGAAAATAGAGAAGTGAGAAAGAAAAGTGGGGAGAAAGCCAATCTGTATCCACTGGACGAAATTCCTAAGATCTGATATACCACTAGTACCTATTCCCCCTTCACTCCTTCGCGGGAACGGTCTTTCCCTTCCCGGGGACGAACCCATTATGCCCGCCCTCGGAGTCCGCCTGCGAACCCTTCGACCACTCAGAGTCACTCTTAATGTCTCCCAGTTTCTCATTCTTCGCGTGCAGCATTTTGAAATTCTCCTCGTGGACCTCCTGCTTCTCCCTCTCGCTATCGATCTCATCTTCCGCCTCGTAGTCGCTGTTGAACCCGCTCTTGCTACCCCCGCCGTCTCTTCCTCTGATAAGACCGCTATGCAGCTTTCCATCGCTACTAGTCCTACCCTCCTCATCCGAAGAAGTATCAATCGCTGAAGGCGGATCGACCCTAACCACCGGCCTTGAAGATTTCTTACTACTCTTACTCCTACTCACCTCATGCCCACAGTTCGAACACAAGTTCCCAGCAATAGCCTTCTCGATAGCGCCCTTATCATGCTGATCGATAACCGCAGCGATAGACTGGTGATGATGATGCGAATTCGAATTCTGGTGCGGAGCAGCCGCGGCCGATGACGAAGATTGATGAACCGCCATCTGCGGTCCATGCGTGCACCCATCCGGACAACCGCCCCATTTCCTCTTAAGCGATTGGAACTTCTTTTGTTTGGCCGCGCGCGTGGCCGCCAGGTTGGGATCGTTCTTCGCGGCTTCGGCCTGCTCGCGGTCGTATTCGGTCCAGGTGCGGAGTTTGGTCTCCAGGTCGTATTTGCCCTTTTCGTTGCGGCGCATGATCACGAATTGGCAGTGTTCTACGTTCATCCAGTCTTCGAATTCTTCGACGGTGTAGTCTGGGGGATTTATGGTTAGTCGGTTGGTTTGGTTTTTCCAATTGTGTATTGATTTACTTACGATACCTAATAATTACGGAAACGAGTCAGCTAAGATACTATTAAAAATTGGGACTAATGGGAAACATACCACTTCATGAGGAACACCCTCGTCATGAGCCCGTGTGTCACAAGGATAATAACACTTGGACAATCCGGCTCAGCGAACTGACGCCATAGACTTTCGTTGAAGCCGCTTACTCGGTCGTACGCATCTGCTGCCGATTCGCCATTAGGGATTCGGTAGAAGCTACACCAATAAAGTCAGCCGATATATAATTAAAACAGACACCCGGTAGGGTACAGAAGGCTAAAAAATCAGAGGAAAAGGGGAAACGAACAAGTGACCATAAGCAGCTCTTTCCTGCCATATCCTCTCTTGATACGCCGAACATCCTTGGAAGTTTCCAAACTACACGAGGTCAGTTATCGCATCCTTCCAGAAAAAATGAAACGGGAGGGAAAATCTACTACATCTTCACGACAAAATTAGCTTCCAAACTCACATTCTCCACCAAAAAAAAAAAAGAGGGAAATGATAACTCACCTTGCTCTCTAATCCTCGGCTCTTCATAAACCGTAGTCTTCTCCTTCCAATCGTCCCCCAGGCTCTCGAGAATATTGGCAGTCGTCTCCCTCGTCCTCCTGTACGGCGAAGTGTAGACTTGTAACGTATCCGAAGGCAGAAGGATGTCCTTTAAACGATGACCCGCCGCGCGAGCCTGCTCGTGGCCGAATTGTGTGAGTTTAACCCTGTGATCAGGGATAGTTTGGTGAATAGCTTTGTTTTCTGTGAAAGCCCGTGGGGAGATTCGAGTTAGATTGTGCCTGGATCAAACGATGTATCTATCGAAGGATAGGTAGAGAAGTGGGGAGGAGGGAATGGTGGGGGAAACATACGATTGCCTTCGCTCTGAGCATGTCGGATAAGGATTATTAACTAAGAAAGCACAAAAGCGACGGGATTAGCCCTTTTCCGTCAGGTGAAGCGGAAGACTCCATGGAACGCAGGAGGTGTTACATACCCGTGGCCGACCCATGTTGAAGACCTTTGAATTCCTGTCGCGGATTGGAGCAGTAGTCTGTCGTAGATCCTTGTTATATGCCCCGTCGACTCGAAAAAAAGATTTAGATGTCGTCTTTTATCGAGAGTATCGTAGGTAGGTAAGTACTTAGTAGGTAAGTGGTTTTTATATTCGTGATAGTTGAATTGGTTGAATCTTTGGTTGACGTTGGAAAAACAGCACGCCAGCAGAGCCGACGACTGGTTATTTATATTATATAAGAACTTCCAGAAGGTTATTGGATCGGTATAAAAAAGCACCAGCACCTTCTCTGGAACAGAATATCGAATCAATCACGGGCTGCCCGCTGGCTGCTGGCTGGCTGGCTGAGAAGAAGGCTTTTTTATGTTTCACCTTGCCAATGGACCGACCGACCGACCGACCGAATAGAAAAAATGCCCCTTGCCTGCCTGGCCGGGTTTATCTCTGCCTGCCTGCCTGCGGCTTCGTAATGATAAAAATCCGCCGTTGTTTCCTGTCCTTGTTTCTTGTTTCCCGTCCCTTGCTGGTCAGGTCCGGTCTGGTTTCCGCCGTTTGGTCGCGTCAGTCGGCGAAAGTGGAGTCACCCGCTGGAATTCGAGTCAACGGCCCCGTGGTTGAACAATTGCTTGATTGCTTGGGGGGGGAAGGTTAACGGTTGTCACTCAATTGGAAAAGGTCTTGGTTCGGTTGGGGCTTCCAGTTAGCTCTTAGTTATCAATCAACCTTTAATCTTGTTCTGATTCGATTATCACGCCGAGTGGTAAAATGCACCGCCGACCAAAGGATCCAAAAAACAAAAGGAAGTCGGTGACAGAATACGTCAGAGGTTATTAATATTATCGGTATCGGTATCAGTCGAAGGATGCATACATACGTATGTCTACCGTCGGCTTAGCCAAGTTGGTGAAGGCGGAATATCAATCTAAGACCAAAAATGACAAAGCAAAGAACGGCTCGTGATCATTTTAACCTTCATTCGATAATATTCCTCAACGATCTAGATTCTTTTCTAATTCATACTGGATACTTACTCTCTTTTGCGGGGTGTCGAATTGGGTCCTATTTAAAAGGAAAAAGGGTTCTAAAAGAAAAAAGACGGCTTGTATTCGTGTCTTTCGAATTCCAATATCCGATCCAATGCAATGCTCGGAATTTCTATAACGCCTGAACTGACCTGCTCTCTACGAAATGCATCGACGGAAGGAGAAGAAAAAAAGCAAGAAAATTGACAAAACAAAAGCAAGAAAAAAGCACACAAGAGGCCAAAAAAGAGACTCTTATCACAAGGAGGAAAGGACCATTTCCCTCTAGGGGGGATATCCTCCCAATAGGCGTCGCTATAGTCATCACTATCATCGTCTCCTCCACCCGTTCCTCCGTAAACCAGAAAAGAGAAAAAAAAGAATGCCAATGCAAATTACCTATCGAGTTCCTTGCCTCACTCCGCCCGAAGTAACAGAAAACTCGTTCCCGCGCCAGTTCACATCCCCGCGCAGCATGCCATTAAACCAAATCGGTAGGGCAAGTGCCTCTCGTCCGAACCACTGCAGAAACCATGTGAAAATGCTTCGTTTCCGACCGTGCTTCAACCAGACGGGACAATTCGGGTCCTCCCTGTCGACTGTCGCGTATCTGTGAATATCCTGGTACAGGAACCAGTCCGACAGGCACCACGCCGCCACACTTGCCAACCAGAACTGACCGACCGTCCACCCCACGGGCAACAGATCCAAGTACTTTAGCCCCACCCCGCCGAGATACGACCCCAGAAAGCACTCCGTCCCGGGCTCTACAAGCGCCGCTCCCAGAACTGAGAACTTTCGCACCGTCAACCAGCGACTACGGCGTGTCCAGTACTCAAAGGCCGACATATCGCTCATAGGCTGGAAACACGGCTCGTTCAACAGCAAATGCTTGATCAACCCCGTATTCGTATTGTTCTCATTGTTGTACTTGATGTCGTCCTTAACGTCAAACTTCCAAAGGTGTTCTGCGATCAAATGGTCCTCGCACAGCTTTGACGAAAAACAAGTAATGCCGCCTTCGCTGTACGGGGTTTTCGGACAGAGCTCCATGAGGTGTGATTTTCGGAACATGTTGCTTTTACCGATCATGCAAGGGGCGATAGCGACGGTGTTGATCCCGACGTAGAATTTGGCGTGTGAACTCGACAAAAATGCCTCCTCCAACGCGCATCCGAGTCTATCGAATCGGCCGGTCCAGGGTATCAAAGCTTCGTCGGTCCCGGTTGTATTTACGCATATAGGCAGGTGATGCACGACCTTCGCAGGACGTCGGGATGGCTTTCGAGGTTCCCTGTCCCAAGGATGGCCGAGGAGCATATCGACGGCCCTCCCCATGGCCCCATGATCCAACCAGACATTACAGTCGACGATCCAAATAATATCGTATTTCGCCTTTCGCCAACCTCGGACGAGATTGTTAATCTTGGGATTAATGCCGATCTTCTCGTCGCCGATAATCAAGCTCACATCCTGGTCCGGGTGGTCGCGAATCAATTGGTGGATTCCAGGGATGGAAGGATCATCCACGTCGGCAACTGTGAGTATGAGTTCGAAACGAGGGTACCTCTGGCGGACTGTCGAAAGGAGACATTCGATGAGATGTGGTTCGGTTTGGAATTTACCAGGAGATTTGATAGGCCTGATGACCGTTACACCAGGTGCTTTGGTCTGGTCGAGGGTAGCGGATACAGCTTCTGCTCTCGGGGTCCCGGGCACCAGCTTCCGAGTTATTCCTGTTCGTCTACACCATGTATGTTAGAGAAAAGGAGAGAACATCGCCGTCGAGGAGAAGCTCCAGAATAGAGGACAGGACAGCAAACTCACATTTTGACATGACCAATTAGGCCAATTAGCCAGATAACGACATACCAGACAACCGCGACGACAGCTGAGACTTGGGCGATTAGGTCAGCATAAGGAAAAGATTCTCCTTGTTGGTCGCTCATCATTTTAAAGGCCTGGCGATGAGGCAGACAAAACGAATGGAAGGGATTTGTCTGCTAATTGGAGACGTGGAAGGAAATTAAAAGAGGGAAGAAGAGGAGAGCTGGAAGAGGAAGTGGAAGCTTGGGAATGACTGATATGTGGAGAATGTAGCCGAAAGTGCGACAAGGCAAAAATAAGCATATTGATGACTACGCCAAGCCCTGCCGCCCCCAAGCTTCGAGCCACTGCGGAAAATACGAGCGATATGCCAACATAAAATATAAATGTTTGTAAATACGCCAATTGCATTGCATTGTAGATTAATTGAGATTAGAGGCCCATTGCCACCCGGCGCTTCTCCCGCACCCGGTCCATCTGCTCCTGCACGACTTTCTTGATCCACTGGCAGTTCTCTGAAAATTCGCAGTTCCTGCATTTCCAGGCTTCCTTGACGGGAACTCCAACAGTCTCTCGCAGGCCCTTCCACCAAGCTACTACGCTATCCAAATGCTGCTTCAGCATCTCGTCATCTGCCATATACTCCGCAGAATCCATGAACTTCCCGTCTCTCTGCCCGCGATACACTACCGTAAGCTCCGGTGCGACCGTACTGATGGTTTGCTTCAACTTCTTCTGAAACAGGGTATAAAGCTTCTCGATGGAGTTGTTTTCTAGCAGGACCGATAGTTCGTCACTCCCGGGCTCGGTCTCGTTACCATTACCCGCCAATCCGGCTATCAAGTCGTCTGAAAAAGGCTCATCGGCCGAAATATCGTGATATTTGCAAAGTTTCTTAACCATAGACTTTGGCGTAGCCTTAATCATATCGCTTAATAGATGCCGGTACAGCATCAGTTGGATGTGAACAGATACCGATTGCGATGATCCTGGCTCGGGTATCCTAGCTGATGCCCTTGTTTTGAGATCGAGAACGTAGGCAGGCTGCCCCTTGGAACGAGTCTTTTTCGGACTTGGTGTTATGAAATCCAATATCGACGTCTGTTGATTTGGGGTTTTGGGCTCTGGTGATGTCGCTTCTGGGGTCTTTCTCGGACGTCCCCTCTTCCTCTTGGGAGTCTGCGGGAGCTCGCCAACTTTCTCTTCTGTCGGGGCAGCGCCTGTGATCATTGCCTCCGTAACATTCTCAGGCAGTGACACTTCCTTCGCTTCTTCTCTATCGCCAACCGTCACCACCTTTTCGTTCTCCTTTTCATTCCTCTCCTTCTCAAATCTCTTAAAGTTCACTTCATCTATAACACCGTTTACGAATACCCCATCAATCCACCCCCAAACCTCCAGTTCCCTAGTCAACCCCGTAGTCCGTAAACTCTCGAGTCCCTGGATCATATTCCATATCCTAAGGCCCCACTTATCATGTACCGTCTTTACAGTAACCGGGACGATGGTGTGCACCTCCTCCTCCATTTCCCTGTGGATCTTTGTCCCAGCCTGCATCTCTACGGTCCGCCGCTTGAAGCCCCGAAGGAGGGTGTAATGATACTGCTGTTCGCACCACATGTTGAAGAGTAAATCGGACACGGACAGTTTCGTATTACCGCCCCTCCTACGCCACCGCTCCAATGGAGATCGAAGATCCTCGTGCGCTTCCTCGATATCGGGCACCTGTCCCGTCTCCAAACCTTCCTTGTGTCGGTCTTCATTCTGCTGTTCTTGTTCCTTGAGAGCTTTCATCTGGGGTGTCTCATCGAGTATTTCTATACGCTTTTCAACATCAGCATGCTGCTCACCGTCTGATGAGAATATATTCAATATGTATGGGGAGTTTATACCCTTGTCTTTCCCTGGAGCCTCGACGTAGCCGGTCCGGTCAACCCACTGCTCATACTCCCAAACGACCTGACGGTCGATTTCCTGGTCATTCCAATTCTCCTGTGAATCCCAAGCGCCATCGGACTTCTGCTTGCCCTTCCCTTGATCTTCATGTTGTGGCTTATGTTGAGAGCTAGGAAGCTCTTGCGACACGAGGGCAGCAAGTAATTCCGCATCATCGAATTCTAAGTCAATCAGATCGTCCAGCGCGAGCGAATCGTGGTATTCCTCCTGTTCGATCGGAGCTTCGTCTTCTTGGACGATGCGTACCCGGGGTTGACTAGAGCTTGAGGAGTATTGTGTAGGTTGGGTGGGTAGCAGACGTTCGAATTGGATTGCAGGTTTTTCATCGATTAGAGGGGTGGTGGTTATGGGATTATCATTGTTTCGGTTTAACTTCTTTTCGAATTGTGCAAATACTTCTTCGATTGCATCGGCGTCATCGTCATCGAGGTCGAAGTCGATACCGTAGTCTTCTGGGTTTGTGGAGGGTTGTGAAGATTTCTTGTTAGCGGTGATGGTGTCTTGGAGCTGTGGCGGTGGAATCGGTGTTGCGTTGGAGGCTGTTGCTGGTGCGGGCTTCTCAGATGGACGGGCGTCGAAAGGGCGGAAGACTCTGCGACTGGGCTTGGAAGCGGCGGCAGCCCTGGCTGGGGTTCCCGGAGACATCACGCGACTGATAGCTGCTTGGGCATCGCATCACCGGCAGTCGGAAAGTCCACTTAGGCGGGTAAGCATATATGGGTAGCTGTCGATAGGTGGGTTTGGTGACGTCGAGCTCCCCCCCCTCCTCAGCTCAGACGTGCCAGGGCATCTATATTTGTCAAACATAAGCCGCCGTGCCCTTGTGGAGTCGGCGGCAGAGTGTGTCTTGTGATTGTGATTGTGATGGATGCGGACGCGGGGTGCAGCCAGCCTGCAGGAAACGTTGACGTTACCCGTCGAGTTTACTTTGACTTCAATCCATCCACCCGGCCTCGATTACCAACCCATTTGGCTGTAATCGATTCGTCAAGCTGCATCTCATCACAAGCCAAAGCCCAAGCCGCTGGTTGGTCGAGAATCAAGAACCTCATCCCGGAACAGCAAGCAAGCTCGAACGGCCATCCACCGAAAATTAAAATCCAACACGCCCCCAGCCGAAGTTAACCGCCTCTTAAATCCAGTTTCGTAAAAAAAAAGAGCGAAGATATAAATTCCTCGGAAACGGGAGTGGATTTGTCTTTATTTAGCGTGAATTGCCCCCCGGTTTTGTGACGTCCCTTTCTTTCTTCTTTCTTTCTTCCTTCTTTCCCGAGATGTCGAATCCTGATACCCATCAACACCCGCACGACATGGCGTTGGACTACGGTGACCTCACGCACTTGCTGCCGACGAATTATAAGCAAACGATCAGGAATTGGTTGGAGGAAGATTGCCCCTCGTTCGACTATGGCGGCTTCGTAGTTGGGGAAGAGGAATCCGTGGCGACGCTTTATGGCAAAACCGCTGTATGAACCCAAGTCTATCCACCGCCACCCCCCAAAATGCCGGGAGGTTTCTGATGGTTATTGTAGGGAGTTCTAGCTGGCGTCCCGTTTTTCAATGAAGTATTTGCGCAATTGGGGTGTTCGTATGTTATTACTACTACCCCCGTGAGCTCCGGGATTCTCGCTAATGGCGGTGGGTCGTTACCATGGAATTTACAGCGTAGAATGGCATTTACACGAAGGCGAGTTCTTCGAGCCGATTAAGAAGGTTGCCACGGTCCGAGGTCCAGCCAGGAAACTACTTCTCGGTGAGCGGGTCGCATTGAATACTCTAGCTCGATGCTCGGGTATCGCCACCAGGTATTTCTAGACCACTCCTCAAATAATCATACGATAGGTGACTTATTCTAAAAAAAACCCTAGATCCCGATTGATGCTTAGAATAGTCAGGAAGGCGGGGTATCAGGGTATTCTAGCTGGTACGAGGAAGACCACGCCGGGATTCAGATTGGTCGAGAAGTACGGCATGTTGGTTGGCGGTGTCGATGCGCACAGATACGATTTGAGCAGTATGATCATGTTGAAGGATAATCATATTTGGTCGAAGGGTAATTTCTCGATTCCAGCACAAAACTTTACCCGGGCGTACAGTTGTGCTAATGGTCACGGATGAAGGCTCGATAACCAAGGCCGTCCACGCTGCCAGGGCGGTGGGAGGCTTTGCAGTCAAGATCGAAGTCGAGGTCCAATCGGAAGCCGAAGCAGACGAGGCCATTGCCGCCGGCGCGGATATCGTCATGTTGGACAACTTTGGCAGCGACGGGATTAAAGTCGCCGCGAGGAGCTTGAAGGCTAAATGGGCTGGGAAATCGAATGTTCTGCTGGAGTGCAGCGGTGGTCTAACGCTGGATAATGTGGAGGATTATATCTGTCAAGGTATGTTATACTCAAGAACTTTTACAAAAAGCGGAAGGTCGATTGGTGTTTGAAGCAGCTACTAATTTGTTATCGTGCGGTAGACATTGATATCATCTCGACAAGCTCGATACACCAGAGCGTCCAGCATGTTGACTTCAGCTTAAAGCTCCCTCGGCCGGCACCCCAAGAGGAGGCCCAGTAGGCAGCGTGCCCACTTACTTAAGTAAGTGGGTATTACAATACTACCATAGGTAACTGGTATACTCCGCCGTTGTACGGCACCAACTGCTACTACACGACCATTTCCATCATGATATCATCGTATCCGTCGACACAAGACTAGCATTTATCGCATCCCGGGATCGTATGTTTTAGTAATAGGTACTTAGATATAGCTGCACCGAATCTACAAACGCTTGTGCAACTGTCAAACATGTTTTAGAATAAAAGGTACCTGAGCAGGTACAAAAGTAGATCCGACGAAGGCAACCCGGTATCTACCCTTGGGCCAGCTCTGGTATACGAGACAATATCTACCTAGATGTATAAACCTGCCATAAAGTAGACCAACGTAACCACACACATCCCACACACCCCGTCTACCAACCCTTTCCCCACCCCCAACCCGCACCATGTCATCGAATCCAGAAGACCAATACGACCTAGAGCTCTCCCACGTCATAGACCTCTACCAGAACCAATCACCCATCAAAGACGATGGAAGCGAGTACTTCGGTTGGTCAGACGAAGACACTGTCACCGCTACCGAGGATACCTCCAGCATCGCCCAAATCGATGAATCCCAATTCCTAGACCTAACAACCCCCATAGTCTCCCCCATAACCAACGAAGTAAACGGAATTACACCTACCGATGTTTTAAACGATGGTATCACCCGGCCTATCCAACTTTCCGATTTTCCAAAACCGCCTACCTCTCGTAGGTATGCGTCTACAACGCAGAATATACCCGAAATACCACACACTGCTGCATCAACCACACCGTCGATATCAACGGATGTGGATGTAACTACAACAGTAGACGGTGAAATACCCGAATTAGACCTCGCGGGCCGACTACATAAGATATTCCTCGAAAACCGGGTGGAGGAAACGGTAACCGTTATATGGGCGGGAAGCGATAACTCTACACGGCCGTCGGCGTGGGTGTTACAAAAGATCGATGAGGTTTTTGCGGCGTGGTTGGATGTTATTGATAGTAAAGGGAAGTTGGTGGTGAAGCTTAGAGGGGGCGAGAGGCGGATGTTAAGGGCTAGTCGGTGGGATTTACCTTTTTTTGTTTGGGATGTGGAAATAGGGGCTTATTTTGTGTTTTTAGGAGCCAGCAGTGGGTTTGGAGGAATATGGTTTATCCTGGCCCGTGTGCTCGCGATAATCGAAGGTTTGGTACGTGATTTTGGTCTTTTATGGTACGTGGTCACGGGGTATTTACGGTTCGTGCATAGGGGCATTCGTTCGGCTTCTTGAGCTGGTGAGGGAGGCCATCGAGTCGGATAAGATCTATACGAAGCGGTATGTGCGCCGATATAGGAATTCAAGTCGAATTTCAGAAGCTAACTTTGTCCGTATTGGCAAGAGATATCTACTACAAAGACGTAGCTTTGTTCGGATCACAGCAGACTGTTGATAGCCTAGTCGACGATGTTTCCTCCGCACTCGGCGTCCCGAGGCGATCGTTACATATCGTATGTAGATGCCTAATCCCTTCCCTCTTCCGATCACGATCATTCAAGATTTAATAAAAAAGCATGTGAAAAACCATAAAACACTAGACTGCCGCCGCGAAAGGACTCGTCTGCGGAGACCTAAGTATCTTCAAAACCGACGGCAGCATAATAGACTGCAATATCGAAGGTGAAGGCGTGCTTATCCCCTCATCCGCCGACATCGAGAAGGTCGAAATCAGAGACACCGATACGGTTCTCATAATCGAGAAGGAGGTTAGTGGCAAACCACCTCTAACCAGGATTTTTCTTTCCTTTTGTGCCGTACTAACCACGTCAGTTTGAACGAAAAGGCTATCTTTCGAACGTTGGCAGAGTCCGGGGATTGGAAGCGACTACCTGGTCGGCCTATACTCGTTTGCGTAGGTCACAACCATTCTTCTCGCTTCAACTACCTTCTAGAAAAATACACCAAACCGTCCCCTCCAATCGCGATCGTGATGATTGATAGTGGAAATAATAAGCTTATCTAAAACCCTCGGTCATAACAGGGCAAAGGATACCCCGACATCGCAACCAGGGAATTCTCGCATTACCTCTACCTGACCAAAAACCATACGGAGCAATACCTGGACTTCTACTGCCTGGTCGATTACGATCCGCACGGACTGGATATCTACACCATGTACAAAAACGGCAGCTTGATGTCCCGCGCGGCGGGGATGTTTTACGAACAAATGGCAGTTCCGGGGTTACGGCATCTTGGGGTGAGGTTTTGTGATATTTTGGAGTATTGCTCTGGGAGTGTGGTGTCCGGGGTTGGAGAAGGTGATGGAGAGGAGCCACGTAGTAAACGGGTGAGGTATAGTGCATCGTCTTTGCCGCCGCAGGGGTTGTTACCGATGACTGCGCATGATAGGGCGAAAGCGGTATCGATGCTCCAGCGGGATCATGATGTGGTTGGAGGGGGGGTGGAATACACCGAGGATCTGAGGAAGTTGCTGTTTGTGGGGTATAAAGCCGAGATCCAGGTGTTAGGGGAGCAGTTGGTCAGATACCTAGATGAGAAGCTGGGAGGGCAGAGGATCGGATTAGCTTCTTGAAGACGCAGATTGGATGAAAAATGTAGGTTTTAGGGTAGGGTTTGAGGAAAGTGGGGCGGATGCATTGACGGTGGGAGGGTAGAGCTTGAGCCGGGATATGGGGACTGAGGGATTTGAAGTGTTTTTCTGGAAGCGGGATGAGCGGTTCCTGGCGGGATGCGGAGCTTGTGCATTAGGGTTTTTTGTTTACGCGGTGATGCTTAGTTGTTACTTTGCTTTGCTTGCAATTGCTGGGTATCTTTCAGCGGGGTTTCTTTATGTTCTTTTCTTTTTTGTTCTTCAACTTTTTTTTTTATATGACAGCGCATGCAGAGACGCTTAACGTCGGTTGAGGTTTTTTTTGTATTATGCGTTAACTGCGCGTAGATGGAAATGTCGAATTGTATTTCTATGATCACAAGGTGGGTTCGATTTGAAGGAACCTGGGTTTATCTGCTGGCACATGTTCTAAGGTCTTCATGGCTCTTGAGACTTTTGTGGGTCGAGAGGTTTAGGCAGTTGCTGTATTCTCGTTAGGATCGAGTCTATGACAGATGGAGATGGAGATAGTGGTCTGTGAGTCCTGTGAAACTTTTCCATCCGAAGGACTAGGTCACATTTTAATCGTTTTTCTAACTAAAAGATACTTTTACTTTCCTTTGTTAAAGACGCAAAATTCTCCGATGATAGATAAGTTGGGTTTTACTTGTGGTAGTTAAGCTGGGTGGGTTCTCGCTTGAGCGAAGCTAAGGTGTGGCCCCCCACATTCCTCATCCGTATCGTCCAATAATCCACAGCAGGCCCCATTCCCGAAACGAAAGGCGGGCCACGTTTGTGAATTGTGAGGCGAGGTCCTGTCGAAGATCGTGGGTTATTTTCGTCGTTGTGGTGGTGGTCTATGTACTAGGAAAAGCAAGAAGAGACCCCGCATGTCGCCGAGAGGGAAAAGTCACCGCTTTGATGGTATGGTTTTTGGTTCGGTTATGAAGGGTTGGTATTGGTGATGATGTGATCTTGGGGGCTGCCGATGGGGATGCAGGAGGCGGCTGATGCGGGTATGTCTGACACTTACACGGTCGATACTTACGGACATACATGCGTGGATGGGGATGTATCACAAAAACGAGGTATGAGGAGTTTTTGTGAGGAGGTTTCACGAGGGTGGTTTTGGTTGGGGGTGTATGGCAAGTTCCCTTTTGCGGTTGTAGGACAACTGACTGATAGGGGATTTCTAGAATGGAGGTGAGGTTGGACAGAGGATTCTAATTATTAGCTAAGGGAGTATTCGAGTTCCATTCCGAGGTACTGCTGGTAAGTACTGCGAGTATAGGATACTGTAGACAGACCTCGATCGAAGGGGCGAGTATGCTGTCTGCACCAGAGCTCGGACATCGAGATAGCTTAGCTGGAGCGATCACATTCCCGTTCTCTAACTGCAAATGAACAGGTTGACGAAATACGAACCACTAATACCGCCCGTCTTTCAAATAATCTACAGATCGTTATTAATGTGAAATACTAATGCAGCAGCATCGCAGAAGTGGGAATCGAATGGCAAGTAGCGAGAGTCCGGGGTACCATACCACCACCCACTAGCTACTACCTAGTCAGTAGTCTAGCTTCGCCGACGGGGCACGGGGACCCGATTGGGCAGGGGCTGACGCATGCGGTGTCTTTTTTACTTCCTTGATATTATAGACTTCTTTCTTTCCTTTCCCCACGATTTGGACACTTGTGGATCGGGGTGGTTTGTAATGTGTCTGTATCTATCCTGGAGGGGGTGCTTATCTCCAGGCTAAAGGTAATTGCGAATGTGAAGTGCATCCCACTTTTCTTGTTTGTGGGTGTGTAGACTGAAGTATCAGGTGTTTATGAAGATACTATTTTACTACTGTGTCTTTCTGTTGTACTCTCTTTGCACTGACTGTGCTGGTATATACTGTGTATATTGTAAACTTTCCGAGGCAATGCACCCCGCACACCATCAAGCCACGATGGATTTGACAATACAATCTGAATACTTAATTAATTGTAATATTGAGAGATCACGGTGGTCAATTGATGATCGACTGGGCTGGCGGGGTGCCTGTGGATCATTGTAACAGACCGTCTGGCTATCTCCTCGGTGCCTCTCTGTCACTAATATGTTATATACCTCACTGTCACCGCCAATTCTCAATTCTAAAAGTCGTATTAGTACCCAACAGCACCGTATAGTCATTGTATCATCGATGGTATAGGACAGTATAGTATAATCCGGAACCCTCGGCCGTGGTACGATTCCACGCTGTGCGACAGAGCCAGGTAGCTTATCTCTTGACCTCGAACTGCATCTACGAGGTCACCCGCCGTCCAGATTAAACCGACCGACCCGTCTATGCACGCACGCACCCCCCCTTCCCCCATTGACGTATGTGATCTTTCTCTGTATTTTATTTTTATCCCTCTTATATGGCGCACATATATAGACCAAGCAACTACCCCGGACGGAAGTCGAGAGATTATGCAGGTTTGAAGAGAGCGCAGCTGCTGGGTTGGAGATAAGCACCGTTCAACAAAAAAAAACACCAAAGAATAATTAAGCACCTCACCGGTGTAGTGCTGTTGGTGAAAAAGAAAAAACAACCTCATCATCTCCATCGTCATTATTATTTCTTCACCTCGGAGTTTACCTCGTATCGGCAAAACAAAAAACAAATTCAAACAAGATATCCCCGGTTTGAAGTCCTGCTGTTTCGGGGGGGTTTTATTCGGCAGGAGAGGAAGATAAGTCTGCATAGTTGTTACAGTGGTGCAACCGACCCGGGTGGTTCTCGTTGACCCTGTCGGGACCCTGACCTGGAATGAGCTTGGTTCCGTTTGGCCTCGAACACCTCATCACACACTCAGCTCAGGCAGGACCAGCCAGCCAGCCTAGCCAGCCCAGCCAGCCCGGTCTAACCAGCCAGCACACAGGCAGTCAATCAGTCAGTCAGTCACCATCAGGTCACCCTACATATCAGGGTGCGAAAAGGGCCCGCCGAAACAAGCAAGTAACCAGACTAACTACTAGTCAAGCAGTCAATTACTTCACTTTGATCCTGAATCCGAACGAATCTCGAATCTGGATCTATCTGTTGGTTCACTTGTAATAAAGTTCCAAGGCTTCCCTTCTTCTTCTTCTTCTTTTCTCTCTTCCTCTTCTTTTCCCTTTCCTTTTGTTTCTTTTGTTTCTTTTGTTTCCCTTGAATACTTCTATTGTTACCCATGCCCCCGTCAAAACACACAGCCTTAGTACCACCTCATCACCACCATCGTATTAATACTCCGACTTCTCCCTCAACTTCGTCATCATTGTCTCTGTCCTCCTCTTCCCTTCCGACCCTTGGCACCACTTCCTTTCAGAAATCGGACGACAGGCTCCCAAATCAGGAATCGTTGCTGCTGCCACATTTGGAACGGACAAACACCACCGTCGTCAACACTTTTGTTACAGCTGCCGGTACTCTACGTGTAGCTTCAACTGCTCCCACGGCCTCGTCGTCGACAAGTCATGCAAATCGCTCATCTCCGACGCTCCTGCAAACGACCAAGATGATGGAAATCCACAATCCTGTTGCTGCTCCCCTCAGCATCCCCATCAAACCTACAACTTTGCCTCCTTCCGTCCTAAATTTTAGCAAGAGGAAGTCGACTTCCAGGGATCCGAGCAGGGCATCTCGAAGTAGTAAGGAGAATTCGACGCCATCGGTCGCAGCTCTCAAGATCCTCGCCGCCACTTCCATCCCTCTCCGACCTACTGCTCCTAAATTTATCGTAAATGGTACCCGTCAGCGACCTAGACTACCCCAAAGGAAAAGTTCGGATGCCAGTCCGACTTCCTTGGAATCTCCATCTAGTTTGTTGGACTTTGTGTTGAATGATGCTTTGGACGAGAAGCTAGCATCGCTGCCCATCACACGATCAAACTCCCAAACATTTCTCAATGTCTTGCTCAGTCCGCCTGACCTGTCGGACGACTATTCTGTGGCAACCAGTCCTCCTAGATCGGCACTCTCTATCCGGTCGCTGTCTACGGACTCGATACCTTCGCTCGCAAATGATGACGAGGGAACCTTCTCATGGGGCGCCCCTATAACACCATCTCCTCTTCGTCGGTCATCAAAACTTAACAAGACCTTCTCACCGCCTGAAGAATGCATGCTCGATCATCCGTTGTTGTCAGCAGCGGAATCCCAGGAACCATCGTCCGACGAAGATGTAGACCCGGCCAGTCTGTACACCGAACAGGAGAAGAAACTAGGGGGTGCTTTCAGACTATCCTTCAAGTCGAACCTTACAGCCTCGTTACGAGTACTACGTTCAGCTGCTAGGACTTTCACCAGCTTGTCTACGCCCTTGACTCAACCGGATGATTTCCTCACTCGGTCCATCCTTTCGATTTCACCGCAGTACAACACGGACGAGAAGAGGCCGAAGTTCAGCGATGTACCGACCCCGGCCCTCCGGAGATACCTCAATCCGTCGCCCAAGACATTTTCCCGAGAACTCGGACAGTTCAACGACAGGAATGAAAGCATAAGTGCCTCTATTCAGTTGGAGACTTACAAGCACACAATCATCACCCCACCACCCGAGGTTCCCGTAACCCGTAACCGTGAGGTCCGGGAGAACAGCGATTTCCTACGAGTGATCGTTCTCGAGATGAATATGCGACGACAAGGAAAGCTCAGCGACACATCACAGGGAAAAGCACGATTCGTATTGCCGCCCCGACAATCGGCAAAGCTTCGAGCTTTGGGAGATGCTACACACTGGAAACCTATTAGTTTCGACTAAAAAACAAGTCTCTCACGGGATTTTCCTTTCGACGTGGCACGATTGTACCGAAGGCTGCCACACATCTTCCTTTTTTTCTTACACTTTCATTTACCTTACATTACATTACATAGTACAGGTCTGGGGGTGGTGGCTTCTGAGACAGAGTTGTTGGGTTGGACAATTCCAGATCCAACAGGGCGAGCAGCTGCTGCAGGGTCCAAAAAAAGGTGCCATTGCCATTACACGAATTCGCCGTTTCAATGGAGGCCTACCTACTACGACACACGACATGGGGGACCATCCATTTCCTAACCTTCTCCGGAAGAAACGCCTATGACCTGTTTTCAATTACACAACATTAATTCTTATTTTCTCGGCTTTATTCAAGTTTATTCGACGATACCCCTGGAGACCCGGAAAACCGCTTGGTTTCGTCATTCCAACGCATATCTTTTACCTACGATTTATTCATTATACCCAATCATCCGACTTTTGCATCAAATATCCTTTTTCCGGGCCTGCGTTTTTTTCCATTCCTTACCTTCTCTCGACCTATACTATCCTTCGAAAAACTGACGACATGATTTTCATCAAACACCCGGACCTGACTTTTGCATAAACTACAGCATGCATTACGGTTTAGTGGGAGGATACGGAGCTGCCCAACTGGACAAGGGATATTCCCGCTATCAACACATTGGCTGGTATCGACAAAATTTTGGAGCTCGTCACTTTTTTGTGTTATCGCGGGGTTCCATACCGGACCATACCGCTTCATACTGGGCGTTATCAATTGTTCATGCATTTTTTTCGTATGCGGGAGGCTGAAAAGCATTTAGTTTAATCTACCTCCCGTGATACGCATCACTCTCCACTTTTGGGGGGTTTTTTGGTCTTTTTACATTTTTTCGAATACCCGCTGTTAGCATTGCTTGTAATTCAGACCCTTGGTTCCGAACTTGGTTTGTCCTTTTTTAAGTTCGACTGGTTTTTTTCTCTCTCTTGCCTTGATTTTTGACGGTTCATTGAGCGAGGTTTTCTTTTTTTTCTTTCTTAGTTTTTTCTTGGAATGGTGGGGTTGTGACTTTTAGTACCTTGTTTTTATACATGGAGGGGGTTTTGTACGTTGTGTATATACAGACAGACGTTTTTATTAGAGCGAAAGAATGGAAAGCGGGGCGTATTGGAGCGGGATGATCATCATTCTATCTTTTTTTTTCTTTCTTATGCATTAGGTGAGGGGTTCGATGTAAGATTTTTTTTAAATTTTTGTTTTGGATGTATGATGATTTGGCAGAGGATGGGGTGGTCTATTGGATACTTTCTATCATTATTGAATGAAAAAATTTTTACATTTGTTATCTTTTGGAGTGCATGAACGAAGTAGAATGGATCTTAGAAAATTGCGATGTTAGCTTCTTTCTCTCGAGCGTTAACTGATGCACGGGTTTTTTGGTATTCCCGCGTGAGCTTTTTGAGAAAGAGAAGGTGGATGCGGTGGAGGTACGTTTTAAGCTTGTTTTGTTGTTTTCCCCACAGGATGGCGGTACGGGTTTGACAGGTCCCGGAGCACAAAGTTGGCTCGGAGCTCGAGTGCTAAGTACCTATTTCTTGAGGAATTGAGATCGGATGAAGAGGGTTTAGATAACGAAGCGCGAGGGGTCTGCTGATTTGTCTTTGGGTCTTGGACTTATGGGGTTAGATGCTTTGCGGATGCAAGTACGTTGGAGGTCGAAGGGAGGAAGGGTCATGTGGGATTCTAAGTTATGCAGGGCAAAAAGACTGGATGAATTTCTTGAGTCGACGGTACTTCTCAATTCCTTCTACGGGTTCGATTAAAAATTTGCAGGGTGGATTTTTGATTCCGCTGGTTACCTCGGCCCATGGGATGTTTTTTTTTTTTGCAAGGAATCGAAGGGTTATTAGCTTTGTCAATTGAGGGATTATAGATGTCTACCTGACCCCCATGTCGGAAATACTTGGAGATTGGATGAAACTTTTTTTTTTTTGGTCGGGTGGGTTTCTATTTCCGATGGGACTGGCGAGATCCGATGCTGGGTTTGGGTTCTGGAAGGTTTCCGGATGGGGTGTAACAGGGTCAACACATCTTATCACACCGAAGGGGAAAAAAGTGACTCGAAGGCTGCGTGTGCGCACAGCACTCAAACCCGACTGTGGCTTTCGATTCGGTACCATTTTTTCAGAATATCTCCGCTTCTACGAATGCTATTATTATTTACTCTTCTTTTTTTTTTTTCACGAGAAAATACCACATGTTTCTTGCTTGATTTCTAGATCTAATGGGGTCCTTTCTTCGCGGGAGGTTGAATGTTCAATCCCCTCCTGTAGAACGGCCAACCCAGTACCGCGATGAGAGGAGATACTTACCTAGCGGCTATAAATACTCTAATGTGGTATATCAACATCGAACAGTGGTCATAGTAGTGGAAAGGGGGCATTAGTCACTATTTAGATATATTTCCTGAATACTTGTACTAATTACTATCGTAAAAGTCTATGCCGTAGGGGAAAGAAATATCTCTAGAGTCGGTCGGTTTTTTTCAATTAAACGCCCGGTCTTGGATTTGGGGAGTTTACAGATGAGAAAGGCCGTTCGGAAGGGACTTTCGGAACGCTTGTAGGATGCCGAAGGGCTCCGAAACCCGCTGCTCCCAGCTCTTTATGGTTTTTGTTAACCTGTTTTCTGTTCTTTCTGCTTGTTCGCCTGTATACATACACTAGGTACGAGACCATACCTACCCCGTCGTAGGGGAAAGGGCGCGTTTTTGGGGCCGGTTTTCAGTTGGAGGTCGGTCTTGAATTGCTCCGCGGCAATGAAACTCTCTTTAATATATATCTTTTAAGGCGCTTCCAAAACAGAATTAGGGGCCTTAAACCCATCAAACCTCCTGCGATATATATGTTTCCCTATCTATATTTTGGTGTTAATTAGTACCGTACAGAGGAGAATATTCGAATCCTCCACGATCAAAAGCCGACTTGAGTAAGTTAATTCGTTCCCATACACTTCATAAACCGGTCTCACTTTTGTGCGACCTAGGTACGAGACCATCCTAAACCGCCCCTTTGTTCTTTAAAAAAAATTACATATGAAGATATAATAAGCAACCTTGAGAAATCCAACAGATACTTTGTCTCGTAAACCAAGCCGTGCGGTAGTTTGTGTGCAGAATCGGTCTATCTATCAAGAAAACCAAGCACACCGCCTGGCCTCGAGACTGGAAGAAAACCCCACATTTAATATCTTTGTTTTTTTAAAGGCGAAAACGAAACGGGGTAAATAATTACTTGGATGTAAAATAAACTAGATTACACTGACGTGTTACCTGGTGTTATAACCCAGATCTTACAGAAGTTAACTATCTCGTAAACCAAAATCAGCCAAAGTCTGGAATCCTAAGTAGGGTTGTGTTCTAAAGAGGGTCCAGAGACTTTTTGCTGGAAAAAAAAAAAAGAATACTGGGCTTGGAGTTTTCGGCGAGTTTCGAATCTACCCACGTGCGGACTTGTGATTGGGGTGGTAGTAAGCATCCCTTTGCTTGGGGTAGTATTGATATATCTAAGAATTTTAGAGTACCTAGGTGGCATTAACTAAACCACACCCCCAGAGGGGTTTTTTTTTTCCCGCAATCCATTCGGTATTACACGCAAAGCCTTTTTCTTCTTTGGCCTGGGGGCGTCTGGTCCTGGGACGTACTCATCCACAATGCGCATCTGAAACTATATTTGAAAAGTGATACTGGTCTTGAGGCTAAAGTGATACCAATTGCCAACAAGCGCGCTCGTATATGCACAGATACTTTCACCAGAAACCTTTCTGTATTCACCGTCATATATTAGCCTCGAGACCAGGCGGTCATATATATCCAGCCCGAAACAAGCACTCTCGAGGTATTCAATACCCAAAATTCAAATATCTGTGTTCTACACCGCCCCAATCGATGTTTTTGTAGAATACAAATTGAATTCTAATTAAACAAACCCGGGTACCATTGTCTTTTATCCATGATCGATCATTATCGCAGAAGAAGTTGGCAGAATTTCAAGCTGGCTCGAGCTCGAAGACGACTTAAAGAGCCTGTAGTAGACTTGACATGCTTGGTTTAATCAAAGTAATGACTATAAATCGGCTTGCGTCCTCTACGTCAACTCGTAACTCTGCCAGTTGCCCGGATGGTATATATCCATACTATTCAAATTGGTTTCGAATTGCCCCTTTTGCCTCGAGGCTAGCGGAAGTAGACCTATCTATTAGGAGGGGTGGAAGGAATTTCACAGCAGCCTCCATTCACATTCCAGAGAAATATTCATCGGATCCAATATATATATAGGTATATATACCCCTTCATTTGATATATCATTATGCTAATTATCATAACTTAGATCTCTAGGAACTTTCTTCTTCCTGTCTTCCTTTTTTTTCCCTTTTTTTCGGAAGATCTAGAGGTTCGTGATATACCCCTTCCTGCAGACTGTACTGTCTCGTTCCCAGCGCCTTCCGACATACTTTCGCCACCGTGGTTGGCTTTATACACCCCGTGTGCTTTAGGTACGAGATAATTGGGTTTGCAACCTTAAGCGCTTTCTTGCTTTCTTATATCTTGGTCCCGCATCTAAAACGCTGCAGCACATGAGCTGGGTTAATCCTCTCGTTGTCGGGTGCGCCCTGCTACCATTTCTTAGAATTGTACTGTTGTAGCTAGTATATATCGTCTATATAGCTATATGATTCAGGCTTTAACTCCTACTTCGAGACTACTTACTCTATGTGTATGTAGACTAGCGAACAGGGCGTATATGGCGGCCAAAATGTGTTCAACGGGGTATACGTTATTAAAAACTTCCAACTTATAGTGTACAGTATTTATCTCGTACCCAGACCCGGGAGGTACGGTATATTATGAACAGGAAATTGCCCCCCCCAATTACCCTTTCAAGCTAGGTCGGAGAGGTTATATATTTGAATATGTTAGCATTTTCGGTGCCGATAGGTAGGCTGATAGGCTAAGTAGTTCGCTGCGCAAACGCGATACATAGGTAAATAGGTACCTATAGTCACCTTGTATATATAATGATAAATCGAGTTGGATTTCATCTTTTATTATCTGAAGAAAGCCTAAAAATCCGCACCTAAGGTTTTATATTGTACCCTGCTGCCTTCGGCCAGCTCAGGTTTAAATTACGAGGTAACCCTACTGCTATAGGCGTGCCCGTGGCCCCGTTTTCCCCCTTTTATGTCAATAAGGAGTTGTACAGTTACTATTCGCGAAATATAAAATGTGGAAAGACTTGTCCGATTGGCGCGATATAATTGATATCACCCATTAAAAAGTCAGGTTTTCTGGAATCATGTATAATAAATTTACAAAATCCCGGTCTGCGATATAGTATCGATATCGTGGCTATTTCTCTAACTTGGCAGGGCTGGGTGATTTCTATAGTGCAGGTTCTAAACTTTAATACCTATTAACTAGTGCAGGTATCGAGGAGATGGTCCCGAAAATATGTTATTGTACATATAAGTAGTAGATATCTATGGCGGTTAACGGTATATGTGCCGCTTTTTTTAGGGAGATTAAATGTTATAAACCCACGACTGGAATGGGCTTTGAAAGCTTTATACGTGGATGCAGGCCTTTGAGTACCCGACTGAGCAAAGTATATATATGGAGTACCTGGAATATCACTTGAATTTGAGGTAAATGAGACTTTTATATTTCAAATCCAGCAACTCCGTAGCCTTCGATGGGGTGGATTATTCGATGTGATGGGGGGGTCCATGTGGGGAATTCATGGTTCCACAGCGAATACGAATATCATGGGCGGAAATCAATAAAGATGGTCTGACAAGATCAGATAGTTACATAATTTTACCCTAGTGGTCTTGCCATGAAACAAGTTTTACCTGAATTCGAAAGTATATAGAGATAGAGACATCGCATGGCACTAATCGTAGGGAAGGGTGGGTCCGTTTAAAATTGGGCCCCGCAGCAATGAAGCGGTATTGAAGACCTTTTTATAGATCTTCAAAGCGTCCGGGAGAACCCTTAAAGAAAGGGAAAAAACCCACCAAAGTCTTTACGGCACTTGTGTACCTGAGCATACCTCCAAATTGACGACGAAGCAGGCCGCGTTCGGGCCACAGTTAGCATTCCGGGCCCGCTCGGCAGCCTGTGAACAGCTGTCTATGGGTTCAAACAGGACCATCTACCCGTGAACTGCTCACCAACGACGCGGTAACCTATAGAATCCTGTCGCGTTGGGGGAAAAGGGGGGTCGCGAGGAGTGGTCTGATAGCCCAAAGCTTCGAAGCACGTCGCGCGAGCCCAAAGGGGCAGTGGGACCAAGTAGGCGTAGCGACTATCATCAAGAGTGGTTAGGGTGATCTCCACCCAGACGTCACAGCGGATTACATGTTGGAAAGGATGGCTTGTCTTGCTTAAGTTGGAGCTAAGTACCCACTTAAGCGGCGATATACGAGACGCTAGACCTCCTAGTTCGATTCTAGCCCCACTACTAGCTTAGTCTGGGGGGCGCTCACCTATGCCTTGGCTACTAGCTACAGGCGATTAGAGATCAAAGTATAATTCTACATAAGGTTTATGTGCGTGCTGACTCGGGTATTTGCCTCTCGCGCGGTAGATATATACCGTACCTGTGCTCTCAGCACTAGCAGGCTGTTGTTTGGGGAAGGTCGATCGCGCGCTATCGACTTCCAGATTTTCCTACGGGGCTCGTGCTACCCTGGTTATCCTCAACTGTAGCATGCTAGGAGGGCAGTGGTAATTCCAGAATTTCTTTTTTCCCTGCTCAGGTACCCCTTTCCTTTGTGGCACCTCAGGATCACGGGTGGTTCCATATGGCATAAGTGCAGTGACGTCGAAACAAGCTTTTTCGAATCCTACAGATCCCTGGCTTCGGTTGGTTTCTGGGGTGTTGTTTGTGGTGCTCCGTCGAGGAGTTGATCGATTGATAGTCACCACATGTGCACACCCCACGTTGGAAATCCACGTTCCCGTGAGATCGCGGGTGGTTTTACTGCTCGGGTAGTTGGTGGTGCGTGGTACGTGCACGAGGCCCGTGTGGGCCTGGTCTTACTTCTATATGTGGTATATTAATTGAAGAGTGCATTGTATGTGTTTGTGATAGCTACCGTCTTTAAAACAAAGGAAAAATTTCATTCTAGTAGTTATAGGTACAAGATACCTATATAGGTAAAAAAATCAAGAGCTCTAATCCACCCAATTCAATGTTCGTAACCGGTGTAATATGCAACCCAAGCCTTTACTCGAATAAAGGACTTCATCCGATGCGATGGTCTGTGCTAAATATTATAAATGACATGAGCGATCCTGATGCAAAATAAAAATAAAAATGCACTACAGAAACCAAACGATAGAACGTTGTAACAAGAAGGGAACAAATGAAAAATGAAAGGTGAAAAATGAGGATGGAAATGAAAAACAGCAACGTAGTCGTAACTTCCCACCATTCATGGAGGCTTAACAGCGCTCAAGCTTCGCCCTATCAGCCGTCGAGTATCAGGCTCTATGAAACCCAGTGATCGGCCAAGTGCAAGCGATCGCACCCGCAACCACAAACCCATCCACTACACTATTGGTGCGCAATCCAATTCCAACGCCGCACAAGATGGAAACCGGGATACGGAGGAGAGTCGAAAGTCGCGCAATAGTTTCGTTCAGTTCTATCTCCGCGATAAAAGCGGAGCGAACGTCTGTGTCCGCTGGAAGGGTCGAGCTGACACAAGATGGATACATAGCCTTGAGTTCTACTATGGTGAAGCGCTTTCGTTGGCCCCCCAGCGTAAAGACTGGGCGGCCGCGAGGACCAAAAGTGTGGACATGCACTAGCGGAGCATACGGGTTTGGGAACGGACCAAGGATCTACTTTGACGTTTAGAAAGAGACTTAAGATATAGAACAGGCAGAAGGGACAGTGCTTACCTTAACATCACCAACAGAAAAGGTGATATTGAAAAGAGGGGTTAGGTAGATGAACATCCAGTACGTCCAAGGTAGATTCCGCTTTACCAGATCCTTGTACTTTTCTAAAATATCTTCTGAAGATGCTTTTTTAGAAAGGGGGACGGGGAAGTAGTATGGTTCTTTGCCGACGACCACGAGCTTGCAGAACTCGTCGGGGTCGATGGTGACATAGGCATCAGCGCTAGTGTTTGACATTCTGTCTGTTGATTTTTTTTTTTAAAAAAAAAAAAAAAAAAGATCCTTAGTTGCCTACTTCGTCCTTTGAAAGAGGCAGACAGAGAATTTGAGAGTAACGTGTGCTGTGGAGTCAATGGGGGCAATGATGGGAACAGGAAAGAAGGCATTCATTCGACCCTCGTCAGCCCTCCAGCAGTCTTTTATGCCCCAGAAGACCGAAAGGGAGAAGAAAAGAAAGCAGGAAGAGGGCCTCAGTCATCTTGCATAATTATGGCGTCCACTTTCTCACCGCTTAGTCTCTGTCCGACTCGAAGCCATTTTGATTTTCTTCATGAAGAAGTGGGATTTTTGGCTGACTAACTTGGCGGGTTCTTCCTATTTTGATAGCGGTGTATGTGTGCGTAGTAGGAGCCGAGTTGGACACTCGGCAGTGCGGAGCCCATGGTTGGCGCTCTCACCGAAAGTATCGTCCATGATTGGGTGCAAAAGCTTCAAGTCGGCTGGTATGGGTTGTCGGATGTAAGGGAAATCCCACTATCCTGCTTGCTAGTCTTAGAAAAAAAAGGGAGCTAGACCTTGCAAAGTTTACGTATACCATGCAGGGAAGTGAGAATCAAGTTGGACGTACGAGAAGAACTTGGGCCCGGCGGGTTTATTATAGAATATCCCAAGGCGAGGTTGGGCAGCGGGGAGATAGCAGAAAAGCGCTGGACGAACTGACTACACATGCAATCGATCGTCTGGAAATTGGCCAAACAAGCGCCTGGATTCGAGGTTACAACCAACCAAGACTGCCTCAAATCCAGGTACTAATTTTGCATTCGGCCGGTTTATGAGATAACTTGTACATACAATGGCGGAAATGTTCGAATCCGAGGAGATGTGTATTGCTCTACTCTCGCTGCGTGAAGATCGAGGGGGGTACTGGCCTATATATAATATGGGTATACTTGGTCTCGTTCAGAATGGGATAGACGCCATGATATAAAATATAAATATCTAGAGTTGAAGGATTCCGACTCTAGTACTCTTCACGATTGCCATGCATGCCAAGGTCCAACTGCTTCATTCAGGGACAGGGGTCTAAAGCCCATGTTTTCATGATAAATTGGCGTTAACCTCAGCTTAGATAACATATATTTTAGACTCTTTGGAACCAACCTTTGCAGTCTATACCGGGGTCGATTCTATATAGTCCCCCTCCCAGATCCCATGCCTGCATAGCTAGAAGTCGGGCGGTTCTCTGCAGTTTTCTCGTCGCCTGTGTATATATCTACTTATAATTAGTGTCTAGCTACCTAGCTAAAGATCCCGTACAAGAGCTAAGACCATATCGACGGCTGATCCTTGTACCCTTTGATATATATATCGAATCGATCGATCTGTTGCCGACCGTTCGCGCGCGAATTCGCGTTCCATCGATATCGATCTTCGCTTGCAGCTGCCAACCCCTGAGAATGCCGCAAAGCACTCGAAGCAACGGCAATCGGCACCAGAAGGAAATGGAGGCCCAAAAGGGGCCACTCGATCACCTCCGCCACGAAGAGGGGTGTACAGTAGAGGAAATATTGGAGTATTTGAAAGGTGAAGGAATTGATGTTAGGTTAGTCGTGAATCCGCAACCGTGAATTCGAAGTTGGCAATGCTAGCATGCGCATGCTAACAGCACACGCGGATCGATTCGCAAAAATAGTAGGAGCACTTTAGAGGGTTACTTTAAGAAATGGGGATGGACAGAGGGCCAATATCAAATTCGTGCTCGCGAAGCCCGAAATCGTCGACGCAAACGAGATCGAACTTCAGGGTATTAACATCCCTCCTTCCTTACCTACCCAAGTCCCGACCGACTTAATATAATAAATACCCGAGTCCGAGTGCTAAGCTCGGGTATCTCTGCAATGTGAATAATTAATATATTAATCTAATGTGGGTTTTTGCAGAACAAACGGAACCAACGTCGACCGCTTTGAAGTTGCAACAGTCACCACAGCGATTGAGACAGAGCTTTCCGATGGCATCTCAACCACAACCAGGGCCACCACTGTTGCAATTGGTCGACCCGAAGTGGTAAAACGCATTTCGACGTCTGCTACTGCGGCAGAACCATCAGTATCGACGACCAACCCGTATTTTCTATGGTTGGCAAACGCCGGAATACCCAACTCAACGCCTGAAGTTCCGGGCACCGACAGCACGGGCGATGGTGGTAATCCCCAGCTGGTCAGTTTGCCAGAGCCGCCCCGTTTTTACTCGCTTCCAGACCCCAACTTTGTCGTCGTACTTGGAATCGCTAGTTATATGGGCGAGGCGGGTAGGCCGGCTTGTGCAAACATCTTGACACACGTTCTCGGCGTCATTTTTACAGAAATCGAAGAATGTTGCGGAGCTGTAGAAGCTGTCTCGTACCCAGACCACCAGGGTGCTGTAGAAGGCGAGTCGGCGGGGAAAATGGAACTCGCCGCCGTCATTTCTGGAGTCACAGAGCGGGCTAAACGACTATCTTGCTCCCCCCCCGACCTACCGGGAGCCAAACTCTTGCGTCTTCACTGCCTAGCCTTCACGATTTTGAACTTAGTTCTACCCACTCTGGAGTTTTTGTTCCAGGACCGTAGGTTCAAGACTACCTACAACCCAGCCCTCTGTGTCCTAATCGGCAATGTAAGGTCTTCGGTTTCCGAACTACTTGTCGCCTTACCCCTTCGCCCACCCACCCCTGGGAATGCTGGTGCTGATCTCAAAATTGACCCCGAATGGAGTCGGTATATTTTTTTGATATTCTGGGTCCATGCCAAGTGGATCCGAAGCCCTTACCCAGATCAGCGCCCTGGATTTGAGGCTAATCAAGGCCTCTATAATTATATATACAATATTGGGAGCTATTGGGATGATTCCTCCCCCTATGGTAGCCTGGAACAGCGCCGGACGCGAGCACCAGGGCTGGAGGGTATCGGTCAAACGATCATAGAATTCCCCGGGTACCCAGATCACAAACTCATAGGTCTAGCCTTGTCTGTGTACGAGGAAAGCTCTATCGAGGACCTGGCAAAGAGCATTTTGGGTGCCGAACGCTTTGCCCAGAACTCTTCCAATAGTTGGAATCGCAATGCTATCTGCGGGCTAGACTATGCTACCTATACGGATTTGCACCTGGAAACGTCTGGAGAAGATTTCAACTTGGAAATCACCTCGGATTGTACTCAGACCTGGAGGGGAGTAGCCGAGTTAATGCAGTTAACAGGGTCACTGGCCTCGAGGTTCATAGACCAAAATGCCGCCTTTCCCTTATTTGTTATGTTCCCCCACCAGCTCCTCTCCTTGGATGATTCAAGGTACCTCGCCATCATGAACAAAAAACAAGTGGGAGACTTTTTCGTCAATAACATATCCGCCTTTTGTTCCGAAAACGAATATTTGCTTGAACAACAAATCAACCTCTCCGGGCCGCACTTAGCTCGATTTGAGCGGTTATACGGAACCATGGGGAACCGATATCCTGATACATCCGTTGCACTCTGTAATACCATTCACCGACTGGCATATCCCAACCAGCCCCCTACGGAGGATGGAAGTGACAACCGGTCTGACTTTCTAAAGAAGCTAGCTCAGCTTAAGAGCCTATTAATCCAGGGTATCTTCTGGGCCTAGCAAGGTACTACATCTCGAATATATTCACCCCTCCCTCCCATCTATGTCTCGACGATTGAGGGACAGCATTGGCAATTCAAAAGGGGGACATGGGCCAACAGATTGAAACTCGACAACGATTGGCGTGTGTGATTATTGATCGACCACCACCAAGCCATCCAACAACCCACACGCATTTCGCAGGCTAGCGGGGGGCGATTTGAGACGGTTGCTTTACCCAAAATAAGGGGCGGGGGGTATCAGTTTGAACCCGTCCATGGGCCAGCCCGGAAGTATACCAAAAGCGATCCTATAAATTTATATGAGCAAACATCGGCGGCGCGGCGTTTCTGTTTCTTTTTTGTTTCTTTTCAAGCATGGCCTGGGAATATCTGTCTGTTACCTGTACTGGATGTGAATGTATTTTTAAAAAGGGAATTTATAGGGACACCCTCATCTAACATAAGAAACCTTCTCACTCAAAACCATTAATCTTTTTTTTTTTTTTTGAAAACCCCCAATTTTTAAATCAAAAGAAATCACATCATTTGTTTGTCTCGTACTGACATCACCGGGGTGGTGCTTAGGATGATATTTAAGATGCATGCGGAGTCTTGTGCGGTAGTGCCGTTGGGGGGTATAGCTACAGTCTCAATGCCACTTAATTAAGTACATGGCGGAGCCAAAGCTCAGGGACGTAGACGTCGAGGCTCTCGATTGGGCGGCTTCCCTAACAGGGAATTAACACAAGCAACACAAGTCGAAATAAGCTGAATACCGATTACCCAAATCACAAGTCAAGTAGCTAGTAGTGCATATTTTATTTAGCCTAAACGCCCAAGCTTCAAATTCAACAAAAAGATCTAAACAAACGAAAGAGATAATCTAACAGTGAACGACATTAAACAAGATGAAATGCGTGCAGAAAATCACAAACCCGGTGCCGGCCGCATCCCCAACATACTCTCCGTACTCCTCATGAACTTCCCAGTCCCCACAACCCCTTTCCTATTCATTCCACCTCCACCGCCACCCCCGGCGTCTACTCTTCCTTCGACACCTTCTGCAAAACCGATGGGTTCTGCCATAAACCCTCTATGCGTCTGCGGCATGTCTGTTGATAATTTATCTATATTACTTACAGAACTTAGATTACTATGCCTCCTGCTGACGACATGTAAAGGCTTTGGAATCAATGAATCCGTAGAATCAATGATCGGATGGCGGATTACGGTTACAGGCGATTTCACTGAGCGAGGGTGGGATTCATAGTACGTTGCTCCCAGCGGCGGAGTTTGCGATCTTGCTGTGAACTCGTTGTAGTTTCTTAAATGACTCGGGGCGGGGGATTGGAGGTGTCTTTCTGTGATTGGGATTTGTGGTTGGTGATGGTGTGCTTGCGGCGACATTGCTCGCGAGGGGTTACCGGAGGGGATGGAGGAGTTTGGAAGGTGTGGGATTAGGCCTTCTTGTTCTTCTTGGTTTTCTTCGTCTTCTTCGTCGAAGCCGCGGGCGTCGTGGAAGGCATCTTCGTCGGGTGATTCTTCGACTTGTGAGAGTTGTGAGGCGGCGTAGTAGTTTTGGCCGTTTCGGCGGAAGGAGCGGTTCGATGGGTGGGAACTGTATTGGCTTCCTGGGGCTGGGTAGCCTTCTTCTATTTCTTCTTCTTCTCCACCCCCGCCGCTACCCTCTGGTGCTGGGTTATCTGCACCCGGCATGGCGGGGAGGCCGTTGCTGCCACTGCTGCTTGAAGAAGTCGATGTTGAGGTGACGGAGGATACTGATGTTGATATTAGATCTTGTTGGGATTCTGCGGCAGCATCGTCTCTTGTGTCTTGTCCGTGCAGCCATTTGTGATGCCGGAGTTTTTTATCAGAGTATTTTAGTGCCGCTAGGATGGTGAGCTTATCCAACAGTAAGACTATTTACAGTTAATATATTTCCAATATGGAGGAGGGGTTATGGGGTCACATACGGCCAAGAAGCAACAGCATCATCATAGGTACCACCCACGGACTCGTCACAAACCCATCCATGCGCTTCTTACTCGTCGCCACTGTTGCTATAAGCCCGATAACCAACCCAAATACCGTCCTATAAGCAATATGCAACCACTCATATCTATCCTTCGGCCACTTCATCAAATACGTAAATAACGCCAAAATCAGCAAAAACCCTCCGGCAGATACAAAAAAATATACAACAACGAGATTATAGATCCTCGAAAAACCGTCGAATTTCTTGTCGGTGTTGAATAATTGATCATTACTGGACGGTGCTTCGATATGGTACCCGCTAAAGATGGCGTACGCGCATAGATCCCACAGTTTATCAATCTGGTCTCTGATAAAAGTGGCATCACCGCTATCCCTCATCGGGGCGAGGTTGAATACGAATGCGGGTTCGGAGGCAACGATTTTTGCGGTTTCTTCGGGGAAGAAATCGTTGATGACGTCCAAGACACTGTTGGCTATTACCCCACCGTTCACCTTTCCACCGTCGTTGTAGGCTGTGTCGAGGTTTGCGCCTAGGATGTTTAAGGCGGTTATTATGCCCTGCCAGATCATTAATTGCTGTTGTCCTTCGACGAAGAGGATCACGGCTAGGTGGAAGGGGAAATGAAGGATCGCCCAAAGCTGTTGGGGGACGGTGCTGTAGACGTAGTTTGGTTCGTCGTCGAAATAAAGCATATATAAGAAGTACTATATCACTTTTAGAACCCTTTTTATTTTTCTTACGGAGTAATAGGGGCCGGGGAACATACGATGCAGAGAATCCCTGAAATAGCCTGCCCGGACAGCGTAGGAGACCAACTTGTTGCACCCACGCCTTCATTCGTCAGACTGGTGGCACGGCATAGGCCGATTATACCCTCGCCCATGACGATGAGCGTAAGCAGTCCCATCCGTTGGATCAAATGGGTGCCTTTGAAGCCCACGATCTTCCATTTGAGGGAGATGCTGAGCACGAGGACTGCTTCCAGACTTAAGACTACGTACCAGCCGATATAGCCTTTTGTGTTACTGGTTGCGGAGAAGGAGAATGCTAGCTGGAGGACATTAGCTTTTTTTAGTCGGGTATATAATGGCAGGGTTGTTAAAAGTGGGGACCTACACCGAGAAAGAGGATCATGGATATGAACATGAGTATCGACATCAAGAGTAACGGCATCTTGGTTTTTGTGTATTGTCTAACCGTCCACCAGACTACAAAGTACTGAATTGCAATTGCGAATCTGGATGCAAAGAGTAGCAGTGAGAGGGTTTTAAACGCTTGCCAGTTTCTATAAATTCAGTTTCCATTAGCATTATAATATTATTTGCTTCTCCCTCGACTAGATGAAAGAGAGGGGTGGACATACTGCTCGGGATATCTTGGATCAAACTTGGAGTTGATAGCAGAGAACCCCACCATTACACCAATCTGAAGTGCCTTCGCTATCCTCTGGATCAAACTATCCCCACCGAACCGCAGGTCGAACAATGCGGCTTGTAGCCATGTAAACCACAGGACGGCGAAGTATCCAATATACGATTGTAAAGCTAAAAATACCACAAATTAGTAAAATCCCCTCGAATACCACCCCATACAGTAATAAAGTCTTACTAGCACTATCATTAATCTGATGTGAATCCGTAAACGTCGTCAAATTCGCCACGAAGAATAAATCATAAAACAACTCCACCCACGTCGCCTCCGCATGTCTAGTCCAGACCTTCTTCTCGTCGTCGACGAGTGCGGACGTTGGGAGATTTTCCTCGGGTTGCTTTTCTTCCAGTGGGACTGCGACGGCAGGTATCCTTTGTGACACCCGCTTTTCTCGAACACCCCTTATATCAAAAATATCGTCAGTATCTTTTACTGATATTGAGATTTTTGTTTTATTTTGGGGTGCATACTCATGTCTTTCCACCTTTGTATACCCACTATTCCGCGGCGGGTACCCACCGGCACTCTGATACGCCAACGGATTATGCTGTATTAAATCTGCCATCGTCGCATGCGATAAAAAGTATGGCAGGAAAAAGCGTGGCCGACGCAACTTTTTTGTAAACGAGAGTAAGAGGGCAAAGATGAGATATCTCTTCCTAAGGAATGGGAAAAACGAGCGAGAACATTAAGTGGCAGACGTGGGTATTTGATGACACGCATGTTTTTCGGGGGGTAGCTCGTGAGGTGTCATTTCTTTGTAAGGTGGTCGCTCGGGTTTGAGCTAACTTGCTGATGAGGGGGTTTTTCTTTCTGGGATATTGATGTTGATGTTATTGAGGGGTGGTTTTGTTATTCCTTTGGATGTTGCTGCTTCTGCTGCGGGGTTTGAGGCGGTAATGAAGAACGGAACATTGGGTATAATGAGCGGGTGGTTCCTGGATTGAAGTTCATAGGAATAGTTTTGGTAGACTCCCTGCTGAATGGTTGCATAGATTCAGTAACTTTTGGTCCCGCAACTATAGCTGTAGACCGTTTCGGGTTCCCGGCGGATATATTCTGAAAGTTGGTCCCAAATGTCATTGCGAGAGCAAAGTTAACAGTTCCTTCCGGTCCGTGCATTGCAAATTAAAATTTAAGAATTCAAGAGCGCGGAAATGGGGCGATTCCACGTGGCTGATAAGGATGGGAGAGAGTGGCATTGAGAAGGTGGGAAGAGACAGATTGAATTTTATACACGTTTTTATTTGTTTCTTGCGTGCTTTCCTCGAGGTCAGAGACTACAGAATTACCTCCCTCTCTTCCTTACCACGAGGATCCTCTCTTCTCCGCTTTTTTTACTTTCTTTGAAGCCTGTCAATGATTTTCCTTGGATATATTTTATATCCCTCACACTGACGGCCTTTGCAAAAAGCTTAGCTCAAAAGGCAAAGCGCAAGCTCCCGGAGCTAAGCCAGCTAGCCTAGCTTACGAGGCGAACGAACTAGCTGCCTCTTGACCCAAATCAAGCTGCAACGAGTGGAGCCGTGACGCCCGTTCGCGCCCTGAAATTTCCGGATTAGAGGCCTTTTTTTCGACAGTTTCCATAAATTAGAAAATCGTCATATGCATATGAAGGCTTGTGATCATGTTAGCCTTTAGTCCCCCTGTCGGATCGCTCCGTGGCTGTGTGCGTGCGTATTGTTTTAACTAGATTTTATTTCCCTCTCCCCTCCTTTTTCGAGCTTTGAAACACATTCGATGGCAGGAGTTAGAGCTTGCGGTGTTGCATTATGGTCGATTTTTGAGCTGAAAACGGAAGTAGGAAGACTAGTAGCTGCTTAGGCCAGAGGATTGAGGCAAGAGGTTTTTTTTTGGTTTCGATTTATTGATGGGATGATGCAAAATCCGGATTGTAAATTATATTATATCGAATTATGATTTCTCTTCAAACCAAAGCCGTTTCAAGGAAAAGAAAGAAATGGACAAAATAAGTTAAGAAAGGAAGAGGGAAAGGAGCGGGGAATCCAACATTTCCAACACACTCATATACATAGTAAAACGGGGGGGAAAGAAAAAAAAAGGGAGTATTTTTTTATAGCAGAAAGGCCATTCCATTGCGAATAAGTATTGATGCTTTGCGTGATCGAATTTCGTAATTCAAGCCAGTAACACACAAAACCCTGGTAAATCGAACTGCTTTACCGATCCCTCCCCATATGCACAGTACTGCTTCTGTATGTAGGGCCGTTAAAGAATGCTCAATCCTGGTTGGTCGGCGGGGAAAAAACTCTCTTTCTGGGGTTTTAAAAAAACAGGAACGTGGGCGGAATGTATGGGTGCGGAGAATGTGTTGCAGGTGTGGTAAATTATTTTCTTTAGCTTTTTTTTGAAGAGCTCGCTTTGTGTCACCAGGCCGTTTTCTTCGGGATCCTGTTGTTTAGGATTGCCCGGATGACTTCTTCAAAATTGCAAAAAGTATTTGTAGAAGCTATTATAAATCTACGGGAACGTGATGGATTGGACTGTCTAATTGGGTGCCTCTTGGTGGCAAAAAAATAACAATAAGCATTGGATACGGCACGAAAATGCGGGGAGCATCCCGTCCAAGGCGATATTAATATCACACTGCATATATACCACTGCGCTCTGTTAGACAGTCAAGGCACATGTCCTCACACGAAAAGAGCTTGGGCCTTTGAAGAAAATTCTTGATTTATATGGTCAATATGCCCAAAAACATTTCCTAGGGTTCACTATTGGAATTTTTGATGGTGAATTGTAATTGCATGTGAATGGTTGGCGCCTTGCCAACCGCTGCCCTCGATCCGATCCGGGACCGCGTCGATAGTTTTAAAATATATTAACGCCTTCACCATTTTTAAAACCAGGGCATAGGGGGAACATTAGGCTGGATTCCAAGATATGGTTCTAGAATTCTCTTAATATACTTTATTCATACTTTGGCTTGGGTCGTATGTCGATTTTTGTGAATTTGAATCAACAAAGTACCGTTCCGGCGTCGGAATATATCAACCGGATAGAGACAACAGTTCTTAGATGGAGGAATTTGGTACTCTACGACGAATAAGGTGTATTGAAGAGTATTTAAACACCGGTTTCAACCCGAACACCATTGATTTCCAGGAATTGGCTCTTCGACCGACTCCAATTGGTAAAATATTCAAATCGAAGCTCACGGTAAGATCTTCAAATCACGCCCAGTCTATCAATAAAGCTAAATAGACAAAATAATCAGTGGAATGTCGTACCGGCAGCCTGAGATTGACAGCGGAGTACGATATGTGAGACTCGATCTCACAGAATTCACAGAAGCACCCAGGATGTTTGAATACTTGTCTCGGGGCTTAGGAGATATAACCCGTGGCCCCCAAGCCTAGGGCAGGATGCCAATATGTCGGCGGCGCCTGGATCTAGATCTCTATCCGTCCCGGAAAGCCCACGAAAACGACATGAACCAGCGCCTACAGCTCGGCTAGAGAAGCCCATGGTATCCGAGAAACAACCTGGAGAATCCCTCGCCATCCTGCTTGTCTCATAGGCCGAATACCCCAATATCACTCCACTAACGCAGGGCTAGATGCAGGTTGGCGAAAGCTTGGTTGCAAAGTGGGTCCGGACGAAGGGCTCATCGAGGCGATATGTCATCCTGGTGAATGGAAGTTCTGCAAGAGACTCTTTTCAGCGTGCGGGGAAATTTAAAGGCAAATAGTCAAGGAACCTTTAAAGCTGGGGAACAGCCACTATTCCGACATGCGACCGTCTCCAAATATCGCGATGGTGTTACATTTCCTGGAAATTACCGTATTTGATTCGTTCGGGCCTAGGGATATCTAGTACAAATACGTTACCACATCGTTAAGTAATCCAGAGGCCGCTAATGTCGTTAACGGCAAAGAATCTTCTGACACGAATCGAAACCCAACGCTGCAAGCCTTCTTCCTTCTTTTTTCTTTTCTCCCTCCCCCTTCACATGACATTGCGCATATGTATGAGGGATATATTGTCGCAGAAAAACCCACTCTGGGGAAACTTTGCGGAGGTTATCACTGATAAGTGAACAAAAAAGAGGATATCTGGAGTAAGCTTGAGAAAGCAAGCGCAAGCCAAGCTTCCTATGATAGATAAGTGTCGTCTCGAGACGGTGGCCGGTGCGTTGCATGTGAAAATTTCTGGAGAAGTAGCCGAAACCATCAGTCGCACCTCGCACCTTGACCGGGGGGTTCTTCGAACGCCGCCCGACTGCCAGAAAATCACAAGGAAGCTCAAAGCAGAAGTGCAGTGCAGCAGCAAGTTGGATGGTGGTGGTACCTTGCATTCTTCTCGAAGGAAAAATAGTGAGACCGACCGAAATATGACGGCATCGGAATCAGTTGAGCCCTGCATGGGGGACATGAACATGGCATCTCGGTTGTGCGGTCTAAAATGAAAACTCGCAGCAGGAAAAATGCTGATAGTCAGATGTCATATGCCTTCGATTTTTGCTTTCTGGGCCGGGGACGAGTGTCATATAAAACCCGGCGCGGGGACACCATTCTCATGTCATTTTTAGACGGGTTGGAGACCTTTGTCATATAACGGCGAAGTATTTCGAAGCACGAAGCACCTTATCCTCTCACCACCGGGATTCATTCTCTTTTTAATTTGCAGATTGCCATCATCCGTCGAGTCGACAGCTCGAAGGAATTCCTCGCTGGTTATATTAAGCCTCGAGTATTGAGCAATCCAGAACGTAATACAACCGACACAAGCCGGCACCGGACACGGAGGAACAGCATCTGCATCTGCACCCGTCTGCAATCTGCAGTGCAAGCGACGAAAGGGCACCTATATACTAAGAGATTTGAGGGATTTTAATAGACGGAGATTCATTGGTTCCCGGCGACAGCACCAGCTGTGGAGTTAGCTTACCCGCGTGTGCATCCTGCAGCGAACTACTTGCTCCGCTCGCTCGATCCCTTGTTGCGTAACAAACGCCGCAGCACCGAAAGCAGCACAAACCAGACAAAGCAAGTCGAGTCGGGGCACCTTTACGTGACGCCCGGCCGTGGAGCTAGTAACCTAGACCTGGAAACTTGAAACAACAGAGTAAGTGATGAGTCGACGCCGGAGAGAAGGGCAGCAGCTGTCCTACCTAGTGCACAGGGAGGCACAGGAGTCGAGAGGGGGTTTTTGTTTTCCATTTTGATTAGGCACTTGGTACGTAAGGATGTGGGTAGCTGATCAGACCGACTCGAAAGGAAGTTATATTTAGTGCGTCCGTCGGTGAGAAGGCGAATCGAAAAAGAAGCAAAAGATGCATTCCTCAAAGCTAAAAACGTCAACTTCCTCCTCCTCAACCTCCTACTCACTTTCATCGACACAAGCATATTCGCATTCATCTTCTGCACAGCAACGTTTGGCCTCGATTTCCAATCACGTCAATCCGTCCTCGAGTAACAAAATGGCTTCTGCCTTCGAGACTATTGCTATGGCCCCAACCGACCCGTTATTTGGGTTGATGGCGGCTTATAGAGCGGACACTTTTGACAAGAAAGTCGACCTTGGAATCGGTGCCTACCGAGACGACAACGCCAAACCATGGGTTCTGCCCGTCGTCAAGAAGGTAAAGTGCTCGATCTCGTCAATTAAAATTTTAATTGAGTGGTAGCTGTACCAGCAGCTGTTGGGTGGCACGATTTTGCTGACAGACAGGAAGGCCGAAGAAATAATCCGCAACGACCCTTCCAAAAACCACGAATACTTGCCAATCGCCGGTCTGGCCTCTTTGACCTCCGCTGCTGCTAAGCTGGTCTTCGGCGATGACAGTGCTGTTATCAGGGAGAAGAGGGTATGTGTTCAATATCGTCCACGGCTGCAGCAACCTTATCAATCCACGTTGGTCCTTATCTAACATTGATATCTATCTAGGTCGTCTCCTATCAAACTATCTCCGGCACCGGTGCCGTCCATCTCGGCGCCTTGTTCCTCGCAAAATTCTTCCCCAGACCGGACAATCAGGCGGTCTATCTCTCGAAACCAACCTGGGCCAACCATCACCAGATCTTCCAGAACGTTGGTCTTCCAATTGCAGAGTATCCTTACTTTGCTAAGGATACCTGTGGTCTGGATTGGGAAGGCTTGACCAGCACCCTCCAAACCGCTACCCCCGGATCGATAGTCTTGCTCCATGCCTGTGCCCATAACCCCACTGGTGTCGACCCGACCCAGGAACAATGGAAGGCTATCGCGGAGATCATGAAGGCTAGGAACCTGTTCCCCTTCTTTGATACCGCATACCAGGGTTTCGCCTCCGGAGATCTTGCAAAGGATGCCTGGGCGATCCAATACTTTGTTGAACAAGGGTTCGAGCTCTGCGTCGCCCAATCGTTTGCGAAGAACTTCGGTCTCTACGGTCAGCGTGCTGGATGTTTCCACTTCGTTGCCGCTCCTGGACCACACGCAGAGGACCTAACCAAGAGAGTTGGCTCGCAGCTCGCCATCCTGACACGTTCTGAGATCAGTAACCCGCCAATCTACGGAGCCAAGATCGCGTCGACGGTTCTAAACGACGCCCAATTGTTCGCTGAATGGAAGCAAGACCTTTGCACCATGAGTGGTAGAATCATCGCTATGCGAACAGCCCTCCGAGATAAGCTGGTGGAGCTCGGAACTCCAGGAAACTGGGATCACATCACAAGCCAGATTGGAATGTTCTCCTTGTAAGCACTAACTCCGGCGTCGGGGGAAGCATATATGCTTTTTTGTAGCACATCAGCTGATAAACATGATTCCTATAGCACCGGCCTGTCAGAACCACAAGTACTCAAGATTAGAGAAGAGGTAAGCTCCAGCTGTCTCAGAACAAGCTCCACCTTCTCCGGAGCGATAGGGGATTTAGGCTAATTACAAATCTGTCACTGTAGTTCCATATCTACATGGTAAGCTAGTCCCGGACCATCCGCGATTCTCGGAATGACTATTTTGCTGGGCCAGAACCTAAACAATTGCTAACTTGTGACGTGATCTGAAGACCAAGAACGGCCGGATATCCATGGTGAGTGTTGTGTTGCATCTTCCTCGTCGTTCTGCTTCCTGCCCCTCCTATTGGTTACTGACCAGAGCTCTTTCCTTCCAATTTAGGCTGGCCTGAATACCCACAATGTCGAGTACGTTGCATCGGCCATCGACAAGGTCGTTCGTGAAGTCTCTTGAATTACTTAAGTAATATATACGCACGCTCGTTTAGACAAGGGGAGAAGCTGTCCCCGAGGGGCCCTAGGGGGGCTGGATAGGTAATAGATGAGGGGCTTTCAGCCGAACGTGGGGACGCTGGGCCTGGGCCGGCTTTTACACGATACTTAATTAGACGCAATTAATCTCTACTTGCATCTATCTATACTATACAACTACTTATTCTTTGGATTGGGAGATATTGTTTCTTGCTTGCTTGCTTGTTTCGTTTTGGGTTCCACTTTCCATACGCACACTTGTACATATAATACCATGAATAGACAGACCGCAGTCTCAGGACGTTTTCCTCCGTTGAACATCGTTTATATTACAATATTGAAAACTGGTTGCCCTTTAGAGGATAGTGGAATCGATCGAACGTATGCTCGACTAATGCGCTGGCTTGTGAATTAACTATAATTCTAATGTTACAACCCCAAAGCTTCAAAGGCCGGTATTTCACTAACGCCGTATACGCCCCCGTCTAGATGCACAGAATCCATCATATATCGTACACTTCTCTCCAAAGAACATTTAATTTATTCCTGTTTTGCGGCCTTATCTTTCTTCTGCTTTTTCTTCTTGTCTTTGCGCTTCTTCTTCTTCCCTAGGTCATCGCCTTCCTTGGTGTCTACTTCACGTTTTCTCTTCGATTCTTTTCTTATCCCTCTCCCCTCCACGTCAACATCGCCAGCAGGGCTAGCGTCACCTGTCTTTGGCGCGGGTGTAGCGCTGGCCGACTTCCCAGTTTCATCTTCCGAGTCGCCGGTTACCAGTCTAACTCCACCATCTTCATCATCGTCACTGCTACTGTCGGGTGCTCTCTGTCCTAAGGGGTCTTTTACGCCCTCTCCCAGATCTCCAAGTTTCTCTTTCGCCTTCTCTTTTTGCAATCTAACGTTCTCCGCCCGTTCAAGATCGTATTTGTCGTTACCGGCCAGAGCAGCGGATATGAACCTGCCCGCGGCAGCTTTGTCTAGCACGAGGTTGTCGCGGGTATCTACACGAGCCGAGGACAATGATGCTGATGCGACCGGTGCCTTTTCTTCCTGCTTGGGTTCCTTGCTTTCTATGTCACGGATCTTTTGGAAGTATTGGCGGACGCGGGTCAGTTCTTTCATGATCGGGTGGTCGGCGGTTGGGGTGGCGCTGGTTTCAAGGTATGCTGTAGTTATTACATTTCTGAATTAGCATATATGTCTTTCCTATTGCCATCGACTCCAGGGGCATGGTAGGGCATACAGTAGAGTAGCGTTTCGAGGGCGTACGTGGTGATGATGTAGAGTTTCGCCTTGTCGAACAGAGGCAGCATCGATGCATGTTTCGGAAGGTTCTGCTCCAGCAGGGGCTTCAGCGTCTGCGATATCGCATCGACGCTGTCCTCGAAGTCATCGAGGGCTGGCCATAACTCTGACTCCATTGCGGCTGGACAATTAGTCGGCTGGTCAGCCTGCTGTCGCAAATATCGTGATTGGGGAGGCTGTCGGATGTGTAGTTGTCGCGAGCTGCTGGTCGCTGGTGAGAGCTCAAGCGAAAAATTATTTTAAGCCGCCTCTTGCGACCTCTTGCCTTGACCACATGCCCTGACCTCAAACCTTCGACTTCAACTTCAACCCACCATCACCAACCCCTCATTCACGCCATGATCTAATATCCACCAGCTTACACTCTGGCTTCACCCGGCGAAGGAAACAATGGCCCACCCACCAACGACATAGCCACCACCCAAACCATGAACATCCTCCCGCGAATCCACATCCTCGGATCCGGCAACATCGGCTGCCTCGTAGCCCACTCCCTCCGCTCCCTCGCAAACCCCCCACCAGTCACCCTCCTCCTCCACAAAGCCGAGGTCCAACAAACATTCCGAAAATGTAGCAATCGCATCCGCGTGGAGCGGAATCGTATAGCCTCCCTCGTCGGTGGGTTTCAGCATGAAGTTACCGACCGTGCCATGTTCGAATCGTGGGCCTCGGCCGCCCCGAGTCCCATCCAAAACCTTATTGTCACGACAAAAGCACACCAGACTATCCCGGCTCTCGAGAGCATCCGGGATAGATTATCCCCCGATAGCACCATAATGCTATTACAGAACGGCATGGGTGTGCTGGAGGAGGTTAATTCAACAATCTTCCCGGATGAGAAGACTAGGCCGAATATGGTCATCGGAATAACCAGCCATGGTGCACATACCATCCGTCCCTTCAACGTCATCCACGCCGGCTATGGCAAAATAGACATGTCGGTTGTGCCACGAGAACCCTTACCAAAGGGGGAATCATACTCCATCGCCACACCCACAATATTATCCTTCCCACAGGAAACAAGACCGTTTATTGAAACACTATTGGAATGCCATGACTTAAGTTATGGAATCACAAGCTACCCGGAGATACTAGCTGTGCAACTGGAAAAACTGGCAGTAAATGCGGTCATCAATCCGTTATCTGTTATGTTTAATTGCTACAACGGCCAGTTGGTGTATAATTTCCCCATATCGAGGATGCTGCGGTTGATTCTTTTCGAATTCGCAAAGGTCATCGCCGCGATGCCCGAGTTGGATAATATTCCATCGAGGGACATAAGGTTTTCCCCGGAGAGGCTGGAAAGGGTTGTTATTGGAACAGCTAAGAAGACGTCCGTGAATATAAGCTCCATGTTGCAGGATGTACGGAGCGGCAAGAATACGGAGGTGGAGTATATTAACGGCTACATCGTGAAGAAGGGAGCCGAGTTGGGGATCCCTTGTTCTGTGAACTTTATGCTTAGGGAGATGGTCAAGGCGAAGCTGGAGATGGTTGGTGCTAAGATAAGGGCTGATCTACCAATGGAAGATTTGAGCCGGGTACCATATAAAGAGATGTTATAGGTATATTGCGTTACCCCCATTAGACCTTGGCACAGGAAGTATCTATATCTTGGGATTTCAGACATTACTGTCGTTTATTGTATATATTACTACTCTTAGGGCACCTTTCGGCACAACAGCTGGTGTTTATGTTTGACATAGTTTATTTGTACATAGAATGCATTCGTGGGATATAATTAAAAGCACGTTGATGACGGCTAAGTCGAATTCGATATGAATGCTTAGAAAAGTGAAGAACTCCAACGCTAATGCTAGTCCCAGGAATCTAAAATAAATGCTAATCATCATACAACAACGGCGCAGCCCCCCCTTGAAAGCTCATAATTCGGCCATGCAGCAAATAGGTTTCCACACTGAACCTCCTAGGCCTAGGGTCTAAGTCGCCCACGAAGCTTTGAGCGTCACCTCGCCTGTCTTATCGTCAATGACCTTCCCGCGGTCCCAATCCCTCCCGCCTTTTTCCTTACTCCATTTAATCTTGCTTTCGTCCTTCGTCTTATTCGTCTCCCATGCTTCTATAAAATCATCGGCGAAGCCCGCCGCTTTCAAGCGCTCCTTTCCTTGCTGTTTCCACTTCTGGCGATCACGGAGGGCTTCCAATGCCGCCTCCCAGTCATCCTCGTCCTGCGGGTTGGTCGGGGTAACATCCATAGTCGGGTCATAGGAGGGGTCGAAGCGGGCGTCCATCGCTGATGATCCAGGAAGGCCACGTCCACGAGGCCTTGGGCCGTTCTTGGTCTTATATGGAAGGGACGGGCCGATTTCTGGAGAGCGATTTGCAGACTTTTTGGATAGGTATTCCGCGAGTGGGTCTTCGTCGTCCTGTGGGGGTGATAGCCGGGACATCTTTTCATCTTGAGCAGGGTTTGAACGGGGTGCCTTTGGCGAAGCCGACCTCCTACGCTTACGCGGAGAGCGGGAGCTAGAGGGTGATCGGGAACGAGACTTGTGCCGCTTATGCGACTTGTGCCTTCGTCTATCCGGTGACGATGACCTCGACCTTGACCGGGATGGGCTTGCCGTTCTCGATCTTTTGGAACGATGGCTTCTCCTCGTTCGGTCTCGGCTTTTACTCCGTCGTCGTTCTTTATCCCGTCTGTCCCTGCGACTGCCCCGTTCCCGACTATGGCTCCTTTCCCTATCCCGATTCGATCGCTCCTTATCTTTTTCCTTATCTTTACCCTTCTCTCCATCCCTCCTCTCACGTCGCGAAGCCTGTAAAAGTCGATCGATATCGCCAATCTCAACCCTCGGCCGCTTCCCATCCTTCCTATCGTCACCGTCTCTATCCCGTTTCTGCCGCTCCTTACTCCTACTCCTACTTCTATCCTTCCTCCTCGTCGACCTCTCAGGGCTCCGACTCCTGCTACTCCTCCTATACCTCTCCCTCGATCTATCCCTCCCACCCTTCCTCCCACCATTATTCTCCCTCCTCAGCTTCTCAAGCCTCAGTCTAGCCTCCTCGGCTTCCTTGGCGAGTAAAGCCGCATTATGCGAATCCGCTTCCTTTACTAAATTTTTTAGAAATCGGGTGTTTGGCTTTGGCGCCGAATTCGGTTTTTTCCTGTTTAAATTTTTTTTAGGGTTAGCTAAAATTTTTTTTGAATCGCTCGATCCCCAGTTTTTTATCACGGGCGGCATCCGTCCAGAAATCCGGGGTAGAGCTCTCTCGCTCCTTTGTCGCAAAAACCACAAAAAGTGAGAACTCACCGATCACCTCCAAAAGCCATTCCGAACGCGGAGTACCGGAGCGACCGCTCGCTGGCTTCCCTTTTCAGAAGCGACGCGGCGAGGGCATCGGTGATTTCGTCGGACATTGTGCGAAACAAAAAACAACCACGTTGAAGTGGATTAGTGGTCTTGGAAATTTTTTTATGTAAAGAAAGAAAGAAGAAGGGGAAATTGGAGAAGTTGAGTTTCGTAATTTGGCAATTGGGTTTAAGACAAGCGTTTTTTTTGTTGTTTGGCGAGTGGTTCAACGCGGGCGGGTGTTGGATTTTTTGGGGTTTTTCTGTGACGTTTTGGAGGGAACCCTGCATTTGATATGTGGTACAGGAGTGCAGGTTTCGAGGAGCTCGGGGCGACTCGAAATGGGTTAAACAGCTATAGCTCTCGTGGCCATAGTGCCAACGGATGCGTATGCAAGTAGCCTCGGGGCCCGGAGCAGTAAGCGTAAAATCTCAAGTGAATTCATCAAGTAAGTTATATCGGTGGTAAGTCGCATCTATGTATATACAGCGAAAAAAGAGAAAGAAAAAAACATAAAGGTCTATATGAATACAAGAGAAAACGATCAAATTAAACCGTCTATGACAAAAGCCTTTCGCAATCGCTGATACTAAAAATTACTAAAGTACGCACGGGGGAAAAAAAGCTCCTTCAAATGTTCAAACCCAATATACATATCGCCGTGAAGGATTCTTTTTGAACAGCTCAAAGCAAAACCGAAAAGTATATACCGGAATGAACAATCCAACGTTTTGTAAAACACCAAAAAAGGAGTATGCCTAAGTTCTTTTATATATCAAAGCCAATTTTGTCTCGATTGTCATCAATCACTCGTCCGTACCTGTTCCAAAACCATTAGCATTCATTCTTCGTGATAATCCCGTAGGGAATTAGAAGGGGGGGGGTACTCACTCCAACAGCAATCTAAAGAACCATACCTCAAAGTCCTCCTTCCGCAGGACTTTCCTCGCCCAGTTCCTCCCCTGACTCGCGATCCGCTTCATCCCATCCTTCCCTTCCTTCTCTGCCGTGAAGTACCTAAGCACTTCAAACGACTCCGCCATATCCAAGCTCAAGGGCACATAATGCACCCACGGCACCAACCAATCCTCATGCCACTCCCTAAACAACGCCATCTTGAACACCGCACTATTACTCAGCAAAAACGCATAAAACCGTCCGCTGAACGCATTCCCATCAATATCCAGCAGGTACTTGTAATTCCAAACATGCTGCTGATCAACCGCCTCAACGGGTTTGAAAAAGTCCTTTTGCTCGTTACAATCCGTCTCGTCGCACTGGCCTATATGTGAGAATTTAACGTCGATGAGGGATTTCAAGCTCTCGCGTTCGGCGGATTTGACCCTCCAGATCGTTTGCTTGTCGTTATTCTCCATTTCGAAGACTTGGCTGGTTTCGTTGAAGGCGTTGAGGTGGGTTACGACCCTCTGTCGGTGCTGGTGTCTCCACCCGCTCCGTCGTGAGAACCCACCGGTCGTCGATCCGCGCCAGAATAATGCATCCTTCTTTTGATCCCATGACATATCCTGCGTTTCGTCATACGAGACTTTTCCGGCCCAGTACCAGGGTGAAGGGTATACGAGATCGTTATAACACGACACCTTGCTTTGTGAGAATATAGGGAAGATATTGTGGGATACGTGATACGCATTGGGCCGTTGGAAGAATCCATGTCGTCGGCGCACGCTCGGTTGTAGACAAATATCCGTCGATGCCGTTCTATTCGTAATAAACGGGATGGGGACCATGGTATACTGTTCCAAAGCGTCCGGGGTTCCTTCCAGTGGATCTCGAGCTGGTGTTCCGGGTGGACAGGATAACTTGCTGTTCCCCCAAATAGCCTGATGTGCGAATTCGTTGAATCGAGTGTCGTCTGTATCTTTGACTTTACCTTGCTCGTCCTTGGGGAATCCGGTGAAAGTGTTTCTCGGGGCTCCTACGAACTCCACGTTCTTTGCTCTAGAGACAAGGGTACTCATTTCCTCAGTGGGGACGACAACTCTCGGTTCATCATGCGTATTGAAAGCAAGATCCATATCTGGAAGCCACTGTCTGAAATTATCAATCATGCCAACCGTAGCAGTACGCTGCCACTCCTCCCCATCAGCAGTTTCGATAACATTTCCATTCCGTAGTGAAAGCCTTAATAGCGCCTGAGGGAAACCCAAAGCCTCTCTAGCCCTCTCCCTGATCATCTTCGGCGGCATACCCCAGAATGGTTGTATCTGGTGGAATATAGTGTCATATTCGTCGATGAGAAGGGACCGTCGGGATACCGCGAATTCGTACCATTTGTCGAAGTTGGGAGGTGGGGCCATGCCGTATCTTTTCTTGTAGTTTCTAACAGCATCACGCAGAGAAGTGGATTGTCGCTGCTTCATAGCTTCGAATTCATTGAAATTGTGTTCCATAAGATGTGCGATTGGGTGAATATGCGGTGGAGGCGCCGTCGGCTGCGAGGGCGCGGCGGGGGTACGGGGTATAACCGAAACAAAAACCGAGAAGAAGATGAGTAAGATGAAGAACGTCCCGACGATAGCTCTCGTGGGCCCGAATCTCTGCGGTAGGATTTCTCGATTATTTGGAAGTCCGACGAAGTGGAACGATGCGAGAGTGAGTGCTCCGATGGTCCCGAATAGCTGGAAGGGCGAAGTCCACATAACCAGTTGACTCGCGACCAGCGTTATCGATAGATCAATCATGCTCCCAGATGGCGAGGACAGCCTGGAAATCTAAGCATCATTAGCAACCTGCCCTCAATATCGACAGCAAAGAATTCAACTCACAAGTATCGGCATACAGAGCCATCTCAGCCCACCGAGCATACCCATACAAGTAATCTTCGCAAGATTAAACCCAGCCCACTGAGGAGCAGAATAATCCCTAAGAGACTTCTCAAAGTACGTCGCCAGGAGCAAAAACCCGCCAGTTGCCCCCACCGCAGCCCTGAGATACCCGCTCGAAGCCAGCGACTTCAAATCCACAGTCGCACCGGGTAGATTCTTGCTATCCTTCAGCGAGCCAAGGCTTATATCCTCGAGTAGCACGTATACCATCGATTGAAACGCAATGCTTGATAATCCCAGAGCCATCGAAGTATCCGGTATAACCATGGGCATCAGCGCAAGAAACGCCACCGAAGAAACCATCAACAGCAACCGCTTCGAACCCCTCATAGAACCCTCCAATATCCCCGGTTCACCGAGCGTATAGTTTCGCAGGAATCTCGTTACTAGTGGTAGACCTGCCTACGACGAACAAAAACTGTCAGCACTCGCTACTACTTCTTTCCAAATACACGTACAAGTAACATGCATATTACAGACCTTATTCCACCACGCCGCTTTCCCAGTCCAAGCCGGCCCCACCACTCTATCGCAAATCCCAGATAACAAAATACACCCCACCAAAGCCGTCACCTTCCTCCTCGTCTTCCTATCAATCGTAACCTGTAACTCCCCATTCCTAGCCGCCTGATTCTGCACCATAAACAGAATCACAGCAACAGTACACCATGATATCCCAGATACAAGTAACGAATGTAGTTCCGGTGTGAATATCGAGGCTATGAGGGTTGTAAGGAAGATATTGGCGATGATGATGCCATTGGATTTCGGTTCCGAGTTGGAGGAAGAGGACCCGGATATGCTGGTGAGGATGTAGGAGTTTAGGATGTTCATTTGGGTGAAGAACGTGGAGGGTGATAATTAAAGGTCGTTCGGTTATCGCTATAGACGGGATAGGGGAGATCCCTCCCGTAGGAGAGTTCTCGAGCGAACTTGATAAGCCGCAGTAAGGATTTAGAGTTCGAAATCGATATGCTTCCGACTAGCCGACGTCTGTAGTAGTAATTGGTACGCCGATAGATTCTCTGTCGAAAGTAATTCGTGCCTCATTCGGTCATACAATCAAATCGAGGTTCCAGTTCCAGTTGAGTCCAAGATGTGGTTCGACAATTGGTGGGTATCGAGGGGCGTCAGCTTCCAAACGCGAAAAACGAGGTCCCGTCAAGCTATATAAAACAGTCAATTGGCCAATCTAGACCCGCAGATAGAAGTTTTGAACCGATGTGATAGGACAGATATTCGAGTTCTGGGGTAGAAGTTCTAGAAAACCGGCTCTATCGCTTGGTTAATATAGATAGTATGCAGGGCTAAATGCGAAATTAAGTGAGATTCTGCCCGAAGATAGTTCGTCCAGGGGCGACGCGCAATAGTGCTGAATCATTCCATTGAGCACGGACCAGGGCCCCTGAAGCGTGGTATTTTGTGCGGCCTACATTGGGCAAGCTGCCTTCAACGCATTCCAGCCATCCACGCATGGCCTCGGAGTTAACACATGGTGTTCATACGCAGAGGTAATATAATACAGCAAGCAGGCCATGTTTAGTATTTTAACTACCTCAAGTTTTTTCTAGAAAGGCCCGTCGCAAGCCGCAGGTTACATGGCATATGCGTGGTATTTCCATATTAAAATCTAGCACCTGAAGTATCGACAAGTATTGTGTACGGCACGCATATTTTTACGTATATAATATTGCCTGGAGTGGCTTCATCGACATATATACTTCTTAAATTCGAGTTCAACATGGTGCAAAAGCAAAGGGCGAAAAAAGGTCACGGAATTTCGTTTCATTCTCTTTAATTATCGATTCACCGCCTATGAGCCGCCAACAGGAAGCATTATCGGTTTATCGAACGCCGGCATTTCTATCAAACGAAGGCCAAATAATAAGGAAACCAGGAGAGTGTAATAAGGTTTAGTGGGTGGTCAGGGCATGAGGCTCTGGTCGTACAGTATGCTATGTGTAAAGAAACCGAAAACGAAGATATGATCTGACTTCTCAAGTCAAACGAACATTTAGAGACAAGAAAAAACGATAGCGAATGTCCAAAATCCATTTCTTCTGTGAGGGAATTCATTTTTCCATCACACCCCTTTCGCTTTCGCCTTTTTAACATTTCTTTCTAATCGCCCATATGCTTATTATTGACCCAAGAGAGAAAGTGGAGACCGCTCAAAGTTCGTAGGCCAGGCCCTTGACCTTTCCTATAACTCGTCGAATCTGTGTCTCAGTGGATTCGGACAAATGTTCGAGTCCAATGGCAAGTGAGACACGAGACTTGGACCAGTGGAAAATGTTGAGACGCTGGTTTCTTGAAGTGGAGTTGTCGTTGTCTTCCGCCAGGAGAATTATTTTCATCCAGACGTCAATTGGAAGTCCTCCAGGAAGTTGTGGGTCACGATACGCTTTAGATCCCGAAGGCTTGGGGCCGAGCGACAGGCCTTTCAGCTTCGCGCTAATAGGATCTTTAGCGGTAGGTGACAATGCTGGAGAATTTTCCATCTTGAAAGTGCAATCGACACTTGACCTCTGCGAACCTGTGCGGCGAAAGGCAATGTTAGTATCCGAGGCTAGTTAATCACACTAAGGGGGTCTAAAGCGTACTCTTCGGCTCAATTTTCAGAGTTGGCTCATATCCATCAATGGTAATAGGACCTGCATAATCGACGAGAATCGCCCGACTAACAACCACTAAACGGATGACTCTCTTCCACAACAACGAAGCCTTGACGCCTTGTGCCTTGAGCACGTTCAACTGGATCCTGGCTCGAGATCTGTCTAAACTATAGCGAGAGTCATTTAGTGCTTTGCGGCCCTTGGAGGAGAAAGCGCCGGCGTGGAAGGGATCATCACGTTCTTGGATGCTATTCCGTCTATTCTCACGTCGCCCTTCGTCATTTCCCACATCGTTAGTGATGGAGCTTCGTCTACGGCCTTGCCCGTTGGTCATCAATTCCTCAATAGTGGCGGCATCCTCATCCCTTCGTTCTTCGGCCTCCTTGAGAACTGTAAGACCCAATGCGGTTATCAACGGGTTCTCAGTTAGGATGATTCCACGACAACTTGGTAGACCGTCATATTTGCGAAGCGTGGCAGCAAATGGACCTTCTTTAAGGGGTGGGAGGTGCGGATGCAAGTCAGATGGCAATGGATGCTCGGGGATGATATAGCTCATCCACATTGCTGAAAGGTCACCAGCATTGATGTTGGACATGACGATGTACGGGATCCCACGGAGCCCATGAATGTCTGCCGGGTCGCGAGCGGGGTCCAGAGAAGACGTAGGGCTGGAGGACAGGAAACCGGAATAGGCAGAGCTGTTGACGGTTCCAATGCTAGCCTTCCCTATGTGTCGTAACATCATATTAGTTGATAGCTTAAGATTCATCATTAACAGAATAAGCTTACTTGAAGAGTCTGCAACATTATCCGGGTCGCTGCTGGGCTGTGTGTTATGCGGGGCCAAATAAAGATGTCCGCCAGATGACCTGATGTCAAATCCTTCAACTGTGTAGTTAACGTCAGCTGCGTCTTCGGCTGCGCTAAGCTTCACGGCGCGGCCAAAGTCGTATGGGACAAAGATTGGTCGTTCCAAAGCGTATGTTTGGAAGAAAGCCTCCACTGCAAAGTCACCCAGTGGGTTGTTGGAAATCTCAAGGCGCCTCATGGACTTGAGGTTGGAAAACGACTCAAGGAATCCAATCCAATTCTCTAAGTCCTCAACACTAGAGATTTTAATGTTGTTGTTGCTGATGTCGAGATCACGAAGTTCAGGACAAACGAAAATAGCACGTCGTAGATGGCGGAGAGACGAAGCGGTAAGGTCATTGCCAGAGAAGTTGAGCTCCTCGACCCTAGACAGCTTCGTTTCAGCCAGTTCACAGAGTGCATCGCAAACAATGGCAATGCCCTCTTCGCCAAGCTGGCGTCCAGTAGCGTCAAGTTCAACAACTGGGTCACGTTGAACCGCTGCAAGTTTCTTGTCTTCTCCAATCTTAGGAATCCGTTTCTGGATGTCCCGTTGAATGGATTGTGCGAGTTTAACACCGGCGATTTTCCGCTATATCACATGAACAGGTACATTTAAGTTAGAAGAGCACAGTTATCTAGCTGGTTCCCAGGCATTGGTTTGCCAATGACTTACGTTGACGTAAGTTAGCCTTCCCATCGTGGCAGAGGCCGAGAGCTCAAAGCTCCAATAGCGAAAGCTTATGCTTCAGTGGGAGTGTGATATCAATTGAGAGGTAGTATGTTCTGTAGAGAGAAGGTGGAGCCAGTTAGCCATCAGGTACTCTCTATATGTGATTGACGTGGTTCAGAAGGGATTCATCAGCAGTTTACTTGAGAAGCTCTAGCGGGACGAAAGAGCTGGGATAACAGTGATAGACTTCTCGCGAGAGCGAAAGATCGGTTCAGACGGTCAGGTTTCGGGGGGTGATGGCGTACGTAGCTGGTGGTATGATGGGTGAAGCTACGTGAAGTGAGATGGAGTTGGTTGATGCGAGGTGGAGTGCGAGCGCTGAGGTGAAGCCCCGTTAAAGAGTTGATATAACTGCTGTTTACTACGGGGCCACCACACAAACTCGGTGCCTGCCTGACCCACAAAACCAAACAGACGCCCTGAACCAGGTCGACTTACCTTTCTGAATCAGCTAGCTGGAAATATGAACTGATCAATAATCGTTATTTAGATTTAGGCAAACGAGCAAGTGGTTTATCGTAATTAAAAGGTGATTGATTAAAGGGAACAAGGAATAGATTATCTGCGGCTTGTTTGTGATATAAAAATTTATGGAAGAGGCTGTCAACGTTCAAAACAGATACTGGGTCATACCCTCCGTTGCCAAGGGCCTGTATGGACCGCGTCGATTGTAAATACGCCTTATAGACGGCCGAGCTGAGATCTATGAGCAGGTCTGATATTTGATGAGGGATACGGTAGCCCTAAGCTCAGCAGTGCGCCCTGATCCAGACCAACAGGTACCAACTGCGGCTTATGATCCAGGACACAAGCAATAGACGATTATAAGTAATTACCCACCTATCATTGAAGAAACCGATATAATATAATTGCCACGACGCCAAACCTGTTGCTTAGTGCTTGGTTTTGTTGGTAACAATGTGACGAATACAAATGTTTTAATGGCACGGCTGCGCAGGGCACGGTTATTAATGTTAGTTAAATAATGTCACGTTGTCCACCAACACTATGCATCCTCTCAAGACTGAGCCGCCTTTGTTTAAGGCTGCAGTTAATATTAATCTTAACAAATTTCAATGACGGGATAGCAGCTGAGTCAAGGAATTAATTGGAAAGAGCATGAAAGCGCTGACATCCTTGGCCACGGGATGTCCCATTGTTTCATCGGGTTCCAACATCAGAGACGGCCGCAACATATGCATCATGGCAATCTGCAGCATAACGGCCTTTTGGAACTGTGCCACCAAGGCTAGTTGCAACTACACAACAGAAACTTCATGTTGAGGAACTGTTATACAATATTCGTAGTCAACATCGATGCGTATATGCATATTTGTTATGTATCATGGGAACTCATTTTATACAATCTGCATATAAAAATTACCAAGCAAGAGTAATATAATTATTGCTGCTCCTATCTTGGGACACAGGTTTGGCGTCGAAATTGCGTTGTTTCAAAACATCCAACAAAGTGGTTCGTTCGCAAAGTTGTCGGCTTCGCGAGTGAAACCTCTCCCCGAGCTTTGTTATAGGTCGGACCGGAAGCTAGCGAACAGCTTCAGAATATATGCAATGGCTTCACAACGGTGTCTCCGCCGTCTCGCAAGTCTTTCATGCAAGGAAACTGTTTCCGTTTCCTCTATTTCTTCCAGATGGCGTCCCGCACTTCTACCCCAATCCCGGCGGGTTTACCCCCACCACCTCACGCGACGGTCCATGACGTCCACGTCCCTCGGACAAAGCATTGCTAAAGCCATTGAGGTGCGACAACGTGACATACAACCCCGAACCCCCTTAAAATATATTTTTGCAATGACGCTAACACTTGCTAGTCGACAGGACCAATCAGCTTGATTCATTATATGAAGCAATGCTTAACCGGAAAGGATGGGGGATATTATACTTCTTCCCCAGACCCATTCGGCGAGGCGGGCGACTTTGTGACTTCTCCCGAGATATCACAGATGTTCGGTGAATTGATTGGCATATGGATCATCTACGAGTGGATGTCCCAGAACCAATGCAATGGGAAGAAGGTCGTGCTTATAGAGCTTGGTCCAGGCAGGGGAACTCTGATGGATGATGCTTTGCGAGTCAGTTGTCTAAAACCCTTATGGAGTTTTAATACTGGATACTAAAGCTTGATAACATCATAGTAGGTAATGCGGAAGTTCAAGCCATTTGCCGAAGCCGTCTCTGGTGTGAAGCTTGTCGAGGCAAGCCATCCGCTACGAGATACACAGTGCGAAAAACTCTGTGGAGAAGGTCTTAAGCCCCGGTGGCAGGGAACTAATTGGACTGAGACTTCAAAACACTTTGGTGCCCCGGTTACTTGGTATGAGGATGTTCGCCAAATTGTGCTACGTATGAAATTCTTCTATCACCTTTGAACTTTATATTCTTCTATGTTGGTATTCTAACATTGAGATTAGAACACGACGAGGCGCCGTTTTTCATCGCCCATGAATTCTTCGATGCGCTTCCTATCAACGCCTTCCAAAACACGCCAGATGGGTGGAGGGAACTTCTCGTCGATGTCAAGAAGGATAAGCTCATCTTACCTAGCTCCGGAGAACCGAAGGAGCCCGAGTTCTGCTTTACACTTGCCCCGAAGTTGTCGGCACCAGCGCGAGCGGTTAATAGCCTCTCGCCCCGCTACGAAGCTTTATCAAGGATCCCCAATGCGATGGTAGAGATATCACCAGACTCGCATGGCTACATGATCCACTTCAGCAAGTCGATTCACAACGCTGGGAGCGGTGCCGCCCTCGTCATCGACTACGGCCCGGCCAATACGGTCCCCATGAACTCATTAAGAGGGATACAAAAGCATAAGAGAGTCTCGCCATTTGTTCAGCCGGGCAAGGTCGACCTGTCTGCCGACGTTGATTTCGGTGCTCTGGTTGAAACGGCGCTGAGGCCTGACTTCAACGTCGAAGTTCACGGACCTGCCGAGCAATGTCAATTTTTGTTCGGGCTGGGCATCAAAGAAAGATATGAGAGTCTCGCCGAAACGGCGCAAGGGGATCCGGAAACATTGGCAATCCTAAAGTCAGGATTCGAAAGATTGACGGAGAGGGGCGGCCTTGGAATGGGGAAGATTTATAAAGCGGTAGCGATTGTTCCTGAGTCGGGGGGGAGGCAAGTCGCCGGCTTTCAACGGGAGGCTCCAGCTGAAGGCGAACCCGCTGTCGGAGAGGAGCAACCTCCAGCATGAACTATTAAGGGTATATGCGCCAGTTCAGAGTTCGGGCGGCTATAGACAGGATCCCCCGCCGATGTCGCAATTAATATCGACGACGTCAAGGGCTGTGTCTACGGTTGGCCCGGGTTCTTTGTATATCAAACAAAATGCTACCTTGGAATTCAGGTTCTTGAGAAGTCTAGAACCTGGCCTTGGGCTAGTGATGGAAAAGTACATTGTTATTATTTCTGGAAATTTCTGTAGCTATAGACCTAATTCATTGTACATGCACCCCGCGTTTGCAGCCCCAGACTACATGCATGCACCCCACAGTATACAACTAAGCCTCGAATAACATGCTTATATAATATCGACCCTCCCCATGTGAGGTTGGTCGAATATGTAGGTATAACCGCCAGATCCAGTTCGCAAGGCCTTTTTGCGTCTACCGTGACTGGCAATATATAGGCCCGATCCAACCTGGGTGGAATACCGCTAGTGTCCGTCCCGTCGAACCAACATTCTTGACTTTGAAAACGGACAATCTCGAAGGTTCGTTCGACCTTGGTACTTGGGAAGTAGAAGTACTTGCTCGGACTTGGCTGTGGCACCGCCATGTGATATTTTTCGCGTTGGCCAGGACCAAAGCCGCGGTTCCACTCCCCACAACCACAGGTGAACCTTCAGCTCATGCACGAACCGTGACACTTCACGAAATACCCCGGCCTGCCTGCTCGCCTGCCTGTGTTTTCTCCAATTGCCGGTTCCCCTGGACTTTACCCTTTAAAAAGAACCATACATCATCGACTCGAAAGACGCTGTGTGATTCGCCAGGGATTGCTGTGGTTGTATACCGTCCGGGCACAGTCTGTCGAAGTCCTCCAAACAACGTTGTCGCAGCCGAGTTTGAGGCTTGTCGCGCCTTTAGTCCGCGGTTTAACTTGAGCTCATCTTAACTAGCGACATCTCACGATCTTTTTGGGAGCTCGGACGACTCGGCTCTTCGGTTTTACAACTTCGGTCATTTTTTAAATATATATTTTTGGGGGGTTCTGAGGTCGGCCTTTTTGCTGCTGTGGTGCGGGCCTGGTTTGATACACTGTGAGAATAACCCTCACCATTCGATTCCGCCACCACGGCTGCTGCTATACATACGATATCACACAACATCGAACAAGCAACCATACTAACGACCAAGCGTACCGAGCCATCCCAGTCACACACCAAAACAAACCAAAAGTCCCTTAAGCTTTCCGATCTCAAATACCATACATCCCGCATGGCGGACTCAGTCGGTACGAAAACCACCTTGTCTATATACATTGCATCGAATACTAACCGTCCGACCTCCCTTTCGTGCAGACCGAGTATTCGTCCATGCCCTCAACACCGTCAAAAAGTTACCGAGGTCGGGGTCCTCGCGGCCACCGCCAGAGGACAGGTTGAAGCTTTATGGATTATATAAGCAGTCAATGGGTGCGGATGGCCCTTTCTACTATTTCTCGTCACAATCACGATTTATCGATACCGAGCAAGGCTTGAGGGAGAACTAACATCGGGGTTTACTATCAATAGAGGGGGACGTCGATGGCGTTATGCCACGGCCTACGGGGCTAAGTGATGAGGAGGTCGCAGAAGCCAGAAAGTGGTATGTGATATCTCATGGCGGAGGGGACAGAATCTCCACTCTTATCATCAGAGTGATATCAAACTAAACTGTGGATCCATCACACTAGGGACTCATGGCACGAACAAAAGGGTCTTTCGAAGACCGAAGCCAAACGGCGATATATCACAACATTGATAGATGTATGAGCTACCCCCCACCGCCACCCCATGCTATCCTGCCAGCTGTTCTACCCCTCAAGCACCTTCCCTAACGAGAATATCAAATCACCTGGTCACAGGCAATGCACCGCTTCGCCGTCACAACTCCAGATGCCAAAGAACTCGTCGCGGAACTCGAATTCGTATGGGACCAAATCAAATCCAACCAAACTTCCTCTTCCTCCTCCACCACCGCAGCCCCACAGCACCCCCAACAGCAAGCCCTCCTGTCATCCGCCGCCACCACCCCGAGAAGACAACTCTCCAGCGGCCTCTCACACTCCCAAAACATCTCCGCAGCAGGCCTGCAAATCCTCCCACCCATGAGCCCCCCCGAGGACGGCAGACGACTCATAAACATCCCACCGATAGGCATGGGCGTCCAAACCGACTCCGAAGAAACCGGAAACCGCCCAGACACCGGTGACGACGACGAAGATGAAGACGAGCACTACGAAACAATGGACGAATTCGACGAAAACGGCCTCCCAAAAGTAACCGTCATCAACGAACCATCCGATCTCCTCCAAGGCAGCACAAGCAATCTACTCCGCAGCATCACCATCCAAAACACAGGTGGAGGAGTAAGCAGCAGCGTGGAATCAGACATCCTCCGTCAGAAAAAACAACATACGAAACACTTAAGCTCCTCACAATTCACCACCACCAAAAAATCACTGGCGGCATTATCATCAACCGGATCCATGCCCCATCCGACCTCCCACCCGCAGCAACAGCCTACGAACGGACAATCATCCCGTGAGAACGCACACTACACCCGTTGGAAACACCGTGTCGAAGTAGCACTTACAAAGATGACGGCGGAGGTCGCAGCATTGAGGGAACAGCTGGATGTCGCCAGGAACCTAAACGGTAATATGAACCTATCGAGGGGACGACTGGGTTGGTTGAGAAGGTGGATCGGTTGGGGCGTATGGACCGTATTAAAGCACATCGTCATCGATGCGATCATACTAGGCGTCCTAGTCGTATGGATGAGGAAAAGAGGAGACAAAAGAGTCGAAGGCGTATTAGGTCTCCTCGGCGGATTCATCAGTGAAAGACTAAGATTAAAGAAACCAGACGTGGGAGATGTGGGAAGAACATTCGTCATTGCATAGAACACATAGACCGCCCCCAATCCAAGGGGGCAATAGAACCGCGGGGGATGAAATACTGTACGATCAAAAAAAAACGGGAGGTAATATGGTTCTTAACATTTATTTTTTGGTATAATATTATTTTTTTTGGCTATGAACTTTTTGGGGGATATGACAAACTTTTTCCGTCTGATAGACTGGAACCGAATTGTATACACGATACTGCTGTGCTTTTTTGTTTAGCATTTGTTCTACCCTCCCCTCGTTGTTTATATACTTTGTTTTATAACTGCTTGTCCTTTTTTGTTCGTTAGAGCGGGTGGAAGTTAAGGGCGGCATTGACATCAGGACTTAGGAATTTAGCCAGCACAGCGTTCTCGATGGTCCTATCATCATTCTTTCTTGGATATATAATATATTCTTTCCTCTCACGCCTACCTTGGCTCCAGATCTAGACCATTCAAGATCTGAAATGAAACGGGGTAATAAGATCATTGATATCTTAAATTCGTTTCTAGATGCATGATTAAATATATATAGTACACGCTATAATGCAGAAAGGAAAAACCTATGTCCTCGTCCGTCCACAGGATCCAAATCAAAGAGCTGTCCCTAAAAAGAAAACTATGCGGAGGGGGCGGTGGCAATAGAAGGGGTATCCGTTGATAGAGATTCAATGGTAGTGTCAGATTCCGGGCTGCGACTGGCTTTCCGCGTACCAGGCAAGTCACTCGATGGCCCCCAGTCAGGGGTAGGTGCCTCCGCGGGGGGTGATGTATGTTCGACCGGCGGAGGGGTTTCGGCAAACCCTTGGCTTGAGGCATCCCCCTCCGATCGAACCCTACCCTTCTTTCTACTCGGCCCGGGACTAGAACTAAGATCTATAACTTCAACCGGTCTCTTCCTCTTCCTCACAACAACCCCCATCCCATTCATCCGGCTAAATTTAGGGAACATGTGGCCATGGCGTAGAGGCAGTTGTCGCTGAAGAGGGGGACCCTACTCCCCCTCCGTCAACAACCCGACCTGCTCTTGTATTCGCTCATCTTCTTCCGGCAACAAGTCTCTAAACTTCACCTCCGCGATATCAGCCTTATTCGCCTCGCTATCATCCACATCCTTCGTCCTCATCGGTCTCAAAATATTCCTCTGGAAAATCGGCGAAAAGAATGCACCCTTGCGTTGGTCGTCTTCGCCTTTACCCCCGCGCATCACGAGGACGACTTCACGATAGGTATCTTTCATCACCTCCGGCGGGACGACGTATTCATACGCTCTGAGGCGTTTGAAACGGTAGAATTTACGGCCTTCGGCTGAAGTGTGGGTGTAGTCATCGTTCGAAGTGTCGACATCATCATACTTTCGTTTCACTGCCCCGGAGACACCCTTGCCGTCTGGTAGGTAGTAGTGAAACTTCGAGTCTTCCGGTGCGCCATCGTCGTTCCAAGGTCGAAGGAGAGCGTAATCTAGCCCGGGATCTCGGGTGTTGGATTGAGCAACTGGGTTTGTGGATAGTTTGACGATAACGTAGCCGAGGCCGTCCGGGTGGGCATCGAGATCAGGGAGTACCGGCCATGAGTTTACGGCCCTCAGGTGGGACTTCGTAGGATGTTTTGGCAATGCCCAGGTTTTGCCTGATGGCGGATTGGCAACATCGAAGCCCTTGATGACGGCTTGCAACATGGCAACAGGATCATTGGTGGGGTTTTTGATGGTGCGTTTTGCATGTTTTGTGATGCTGTCGATGAGTTCGCGGGAAGTTGTAGATTGGAAAGTGGAGCGTGAGGCCTCGTTGGCAATATATTCTGTACGACGGAGGAAGGATACACCGGCTTTGGCATGGCTGGGTTTTCCGAGGGCGGAGATGGGACGTAGTAGAAGTTGGTCGCTTGGGTGGACTTTTGGCGGGGGGTCTGGGGCTCTGAGGGCGGCATAGGCGACTAGATGACGATATTAGCGCTTAATAAAAACTCAATTATATACTTTGGCCATTCATACGTGGGAGTTGAGATGAGAACACATCCGGGCCGAACGGTAATAAGTCGATTGGCATTCCTAACTCCGAGTCGACTTCTATATTGAGAGGCTGTTCTCGCACCAGCCTCGAGGCGAAATTGGCACTTGTATACTCTGTTGCAGCATTATTAGGGATCTCGAGGAGCTTTGGAGGCTGCGGAGGGGCTGGAAGGTGGTTTTGGTATCGTATTCTGGTGATGAAGTCTTGGTGATATTTGCGCTCCTGGCCGCTGGGCCTCCCCGATGAGGAGGTGGGCCTCGATGCCATTGCGAGGTCGAGATGACCAAAAGAAGCGGAACGGCGTGCAGACGAAGGGAGATCACGTCGCTATGAATCGACGAGGTCTAATGATATGATGGTGGTGGTGATGGGTGGTTGGAGGCTGGATGGTGGGCGATGGTTGATGGTATTGATTGAGGCAAGGATGAAGTTGGAATTGGTGCAAGCGGAACGCGACTTTGGGGCGCTGGGGATTCCTTGGCGTCGGCAACTCAAAGCTGGCTTCAAGCTCCAACGACAACATCGAGCTTCGTATTACCACATCACCAGTCGCGGATTTCAGGCACTTGGACGCAATACCATACGACCATATTTCGGAGGTTAACATATTCGCCTTATAAAAACTCACAATGGATCCATTCTCGGGCGAAGGAGGTACGGTTATCGACGCTCGGGGACTGAGCTAGCACCCATAGTTAACTTGTGGTTATGAGCTGGACTAACGATTGATAGAGCTTCTCAACATCCACAATGCCTTCTTCCAAGTACGCCCCAAACCATATCTTAGTCGCCCATACTGTAACTAACTTGGAGACAGGGCCAATACGATAAAGTCGTCGAATTCGACACCAAACCCCTTTCCGCGAGCAACCAACTCCCCGCCAGAATCTTCCAGCTCCGAGCTCGGATAGCCCAGGGCGAATTCGAAGAGGTGCTTGCAGAACTGGAGGGGGAAGATGAGCCGGAGCTCGCAGCCGTCAGGGCCCTTGCTAAGTTCAATACGGAGGAGTTGGAAACTGCGATTGAAGAGATCGAGGAGCTGGCGAAGTCATCAGTGGATAATCCGACAGTACAGGTTATCGGCGGTATCGTACTACAAAGGGCAGGGAAGACAGACGAAGCTTTGGAGCTTCTAAGCCAACATCAAGGGAATCTCGAGGCGTATGTCGATCCTTGTGCCTAGAGAAAAGACACAGCGGACGCTAATATAGCATTTAGTGTCTCAATCATTGTTCAGATCAGATTAGCCCAGAACAGGACGGACCTCGCGATCAAGGAAGTCACAGCAGCGAAGAAGTGGGCACAAGACAGCCTTGTCGTCAATATCGCGGAGGCCTGGGTCGGACTAAGAGCGGTATGAGAGCTACCTTTTCGGAATGTCAGGGGATGTTACTTATGAAATTGCAACTTTAGGGTGGCGACAAATACCAGCAGTCGTATTACGTCTTCGAGGAATTGGCACAAGCTCCATCTACATCAAGCACAAGGTCGCTGGTCGGCCAGGCGATCGCGGAACTACATCTCGGCAGGCTACCAGAAGCGGAAGTTGCTCTTCAACAGGCCCTCACGAAGGATAAGGGCGACATCGCGGCCCTAGCTAACAAGATCGTATTGACCGCATTGACTGGTGGCGATACTACAGCAGATCTAAGGTACGATACCACAATCCCAGTAATCAGTGGACAGCTGTACTAACGATTGCTCAAACAGTGCTCTCGAGGCACAAGATCCTAGCCACGCAATGGTCCTGGACATTGCAGAGAAGAATGACCTATTCGAAAAGGCGGCCGCAAAGTACAGTGCCAAGGTGTCCGCCTAGTCCTATAGATGGTGCCCTTTTTGCTTCGAAAAGTATGTCTATAGTTAGTAATTCAAAGATTACATAATTCGATCTCAGGATTGCAGATTAATCCTCCGTTGTTCGTCCCTCTCAGCCTTTTCTTCTGCTTTTGCGATTTTATAAGCTGCCTGCTCGCCTGCCTCCTTGGGAGTCCGTGTCTTTAACTGGAGAGCATGAATGCCGCCCTCTTCACTCATTTCCTCTTTCAAGAGGGCGTATATGCTTCTGTGACGGGCCATTTGAGTCTGTTTCTCGAAGGCCTCCGAAACAATCTCTAGTCTACGAGAAAGATTAGAATGAATCCTTATATTTAAATAGTAGATATTCACCAAACTTCAAAACAAAAAATCATACCTGAAATGAGTTTCCTTGGAGGTAACACCCTGCATGGGAGCATGGTGGGCGTGTTTGTGGGAGTCATTGAAGATTTGCAGATATATCGGGTTGAAAGTCTCAGTGATCTATCAACCGGCGCAGCCGAACCTCTTAGCTTAGATCCATTCCAATTTTTCCTCTGCGTCTCAGATCTCTGCAAACTTTTGGAAAGGAGGGAAACGAACCTTTCGACGGATGAGATCCTCCATCGGAGTCGGCGATGCGGCTGCCATGGTTGAGAGCAGCCTGCGAAGCCTGATCATAACGGTTGTGATATTGGTTTGTCAATGAAAACCACCCCAAGTTGTCGAAAGAGCCTGAGCCAATGCAATTGTATGCAATGTTCGGCTGGATAGCAAGCGTTATTAGATTCCCTGTTGTTCCTGAAGCTGGTTTGTCAGTCCTGCGGGTCCGGTTGGCGGCTCGCCAAGCACAGAAGAATGCTGTCGTACACGTGATATAACACAAACCTCCTGTGTTATTTTGGACCCGACCTATCCGAGTGGACTGTTACCGCGAATTCACCTGGCCGCATGCAGGCATGCAGATGTATGCCAGATTAACTACAGGCAAGTTCGGATTCACGAAAAGATTTCGAACAAATAACAAGATGGCAAAACGCCTTTCCGTCTTTCGCTTATAGTTCTGACCGTTATACGTTCCAAGGCTCCTCTGAAAACCGGGTACATTGTTATTACACGCTGGGAATTTGTATAAAATGCTGTCGGGTGGGTACAATTGTTACAACCTGGTAGCCGGATGGGTTATACAACAGTTGGCTGGTTTATTATAATATCCACTCCGCCCTCGAAACAGAATAACCCCGCAGAAGGATGTGTCAGACTTTGTGTTCTTTGGGGAGTAACGTTGTCAGCACATGGTGTGCACATTGTATGGTTAGCTAACTAAATCCCTTGCTCTCTGAATCAATGGACGGATTTGGATCGTGTGCATGTTATAAAAGTGCTTCTGTGCGGCTCCTTAAAAAATTGTGAATTCTTTTCATGGATTAGAAATTCTGGAATCCCAGTTATTATTATTTTCTATCCCCTTAAGACCCAGCATTCCGGCTGCGATACCGTTCAAGCCTCCTAATCTGCCTCTATTCTCGCTGGCGTTTCTATTTTATTTTTGTGTAACAATGACCGCTTTCAAATTCTTTACAAAATTGACACCAAAATCGTTGAATCTAAAATCCAAGGGCAAAAACAAACAATCCAACTCTACGGTAGCACCGAAGGAACATGTACGCCGAACGTTGCAATTACCACCGGGGAGGAGCATATTTGATGTATTCCCGAACGAAATCATCATTGCGATTATTGAGCATATGCCGGTGAGGGATAAGGATAGTTTTTCTCGATGCTCGACGCTTTGTTATGAACTATCCTTTCCGCTGCGTAGGAGTCTTGTTCTTATGCCGGAGTCGATTGAGAAGTTTCGGGATGGGGGTGTGTGTCAGCATCTTCGTGGGCTTATTCAGTAAGTTGTAAATTGGAATATATGCGTTATTGATATTAATATAGGATCGTGATGATATACAGATCGATAAGATTCGGAGACACTTGGGTCAGAGACATCAGACAAATGCCCCGCGCCAACGACATCGACGAAACCTTTCGAGATATCGAACTCGATTTTGACGCCCTAGTCTCAAAGATTCGAAGTTTTACCGCTGCATTGGAGCCTTTCCCTAACGCCCAGGAGCTTTATATATCGTACATGGCACCCCATAACTGCGAGTTTAATATATACACCGCCATACTTCGCGGTATGATCGGACTGCCTATATGCAATAGCCTCCAACGGCTGGAGTTCCAAATCACCAGGGAACGGAATATTCGCAAGTTGACACATTATTGGTGTGCTACCGACTGGGTCCCCCCCGCGGACCCTTCGTACTCGGACTTCTACTCAAAGCTATCAGCAGAAAACCAAGAGTTTCTGGGAAAAGAACAAAACAATTTTACAATAAGCAAGAATATGGGCGAAATGGTACCCAAGTTTCCGGCATTGACGGAAGCGAGGATTGTAGCGCATAATTTACCCATGCCGATGGAAGAATTTGGAGACTCGCGGTTTGAGAAGACGGGGTTTTACTACCTCCCGCTCGCGTTCGCGCCCAAACTCGAGAAATTGAGGGTGGAGACGGAGCGGTGTCAAGTTCAGGGCTACGAGGGGAAAGGGTGGTTCGATCACCGGCTCCTCGGTGATGTGTTATCAAGGATTAAAGAACTTAGGATTGTGAATTCTCATTTGGAGAAAGAGGATATTAGGAATATTGTAGGACGGTTCCCGTGCTTACGACATTTGGATTTTCAAACCATTGAGCGTATTCCTCTTTTTCTAATGATAGAGGACTACGCTCCGATTGGGAAGTTGAGGGATTTGGAATATGTGAGGTTACCGTGGCCGTGTCCTCGCAGGTCTGGTTCGATACCCGCTGAAGTTATGAAGAAATGGGTGAACGGAATGCTCGATGGTGGATTAGACCGTCTTCAAACAGTAGAGCTGCCGGGGAGTAGGTATAATGCCAGTAGATACGAAAGGACTGATATTGACCTTCGGTTTTTGGTGCAGAGGACGGAAAAGAGTTGCATGTTGGATATGTCCGGGGCGACGACTAAAGCGGCGTATGCTGACGATAAGGGCCGCTATTAGCAGTTTTGTAGATATCATATGTTTTATAGAACGTTCTGTCCAGGCTGCTAGGCCTATGTCTTCATTATCCTCGTTCATGATCAACTTCTTTCGATGTAAATAGTTCAAACTTTGACGTTTCCATAGAGGCTATAAATGTATCTCTAGATCTCTTTGGTCTAGTTCCAAGTATCGCTTGTGGTTAAGGTATGGCGTGCCGAGCTGGTTGCTGTTTGCCCAGCTCATAGCTCACCCCTGCCAGACTCCAACTTAACTATCAATCCGCACGCACGGTGCTGGCCAGGCGGCGGCCCTTGGATAACTGCCTTATCACGTATCGTATCGATATATCGTATCTTCATCTGTTACAAATGGAACCCAGGAAAAGCATACTCAATGTGCTCCCAGTCGAAATCACTATCTTGATCGCCAAGTACATGACGCATAGCGCCCGCGATAACTTCTCTCGATGTTCAGTACTTTGTTATCAGCTTTGCTTTCAACTGCGGCTCGGGCCCGAGATCATTCTGACCCCGGATTCGATCTCGCTATTCAAGGATGGCGGCATTTGTGAACCAGTTCGCGGATCTGTCCGGTAACTTTATTCCTCCACTACTTACTTTTAGCCTACGGGGGGTTTTTTTATAGTGTTATATATATTTCTATATTTGAGTAACGATTGTAGCTCACTAATTGTATTCGCATCGGGTATATATATAGGTCCATACGATTTCTAAGTCCGTATTTCGTAGACGAAAAGATCCGACACAAAGGCCATGTCGTGAATTTTGCGGACCTCCCGGACTACAGTTTCGAGCATTTCATCACGCATATCAGGACTCTTACCTCTTTTTTGGGTCTCTTTCCGAATATACATGAGCTGTATATATACTACCACGTGCCGCTGGCGTGTGAGTTTAATGTCTACGCCGCGATACTCAAGAGGATATGCACGAGCGCCCGTCCGACGCGGAATACCCTCCGCCACCTCGAAATCCAATTCCACAAGAACTCGGCACCGAATATCGATGGTCCGTTTGCGTATATACTCCGCGGGCTGGTGACGGCGATATACTGGCTTTTCTCGTGGAATAAGAGCACCGCCTCTCCGGCTCCTGTTAGTTATCAAGATCTTTACTCCGCGCTTTCGTTGGAAAACCAGGCGTTTCTGGGGAAGAAGGAGATTAAAGAGGGTGAGGTTAAGGAGTTTGGGCATAAGTTATCGTCACTTCGGACGGCTACGGTTTGGGCTCATAGATCGGCTACGCTGCTGGATGAAGATGAGATGGGGATTTTGGAACGAACGAGGTTTTATTCTGCGTCGCTTGCTACGGCGGCGAAGTTGGATACACTGTATGTGAGGAATGAAGTTGTGAGGGAATTTCAGGATAAATTTGAGGCTTGTCAGATCGAGCAGATTGATGAAGCGGTTGGGGGGAAGTTTTGTGATGAGGTGTCGTTGATTGAGTACCTGGGTGTCACGCATGTACGGCCGGGGATAGAGGAGGATAAGGTTAAGAAGTCGTTTCAGAGGAGGTTTGGATTGCAGTTTGCATTTCATTTGGATTCGGAGATGTTGCAGTCTCATGCTGGTCATGGTTCACTTACGGGGGAAGGTCTGATGGAGCAAGATGGTGGTTTGGATGGGAGCGTCAGGATTAAGAAATTGGGAAGGTCAATTGCTCCGAAGGCATTGAAGGGCGTTATGAATAGTCTATCTGGGATCGTACCGGATAATATTTCCATGGTTGAAGTCGAAGGAGTGAGGTTTCGAGAAGGGCACTCCGGTCTCATGCGCACCTTCTTTTCGGTGCAAAGAACAACGGAGAAGACTGATGGTGGGGAAAGATATGGGATGAAAGTGAGAGGGGCGACTTCACCGGAGAAGTATTATGGATATCGGGCTCGGTATAGGGATCCGGATTATATTGAGAATCCGGCTGCTTACGTCTGCCGTGTCGTGATTATCTGCGGTTTGATAGTGGTGTTGAGCAAGGTTGTGAGTATTCGGCTAGAGACTTATTTTATGTAGATTTTACTCTCAAGGCGATTGGTCATATTGAGTTTACATTTGGATAAACAAATAAATTGAATCTTGAAATAATCCTCAATCTCGAGTGCAAGATTGTTCTGTAGTAAAAATGGTGCTCTTGGTGGCGGTTGTTCTAGACTTCAGGTTGATATCATTCAATTCAGAGACTGGTTTGGATGCTGGGTCAGGCCGCCCATGCCTGCATGACCAGGCGTTGGTGGTGGTGGGGACTGGCCAGCGCTGGCCTGCGCGCCGCACCCAATTCCAACGGGGCATAAAACAACATCCAAATCCAAACATCGAATTCAACCTCTTCTTGTCTCGACAAGGCCGGGATTCTCAACTCAAGCTCTTGAAGGAGTGTAAAAGTTTTATCTTTACGTGAGATAAATTCGATGCTAGCATGTTATTCATAAATCGATCGAACCGCCATTTATAACGTGGGAGATTCGAAGAAGTAGCTCGCTGCTACTCCACGTGCACACACGCCAACTATGCTCCACGAGCTCTTTCTCATTCTCGCTGGTCACTCATCACCGCTCTTCACCCCAGAGCTCCCTGACAACTTCCCGCTTGTTTCTCCCTCCGAACGGACTCTCCTCAACGATCTTGCAAGTCTTGGTATCCTTCACCGCCGGATTCGATACTCTTGCGATCTTATCACCACCCACCACCCCTCCACTGTCGCCCGCGCTGTCGCCTGTGGAATCGTCAACCACCTCCAAAAGTTCCGAACCCAGGTTACTGATACGGAGAAGCTGATCCTTAATCATGACGACCTACTCGTTGGAGCGTACAATATTGTTCCATTGGCCAAGATCGTGGCATTGTTCTCTGGCTGGAGGAGGGTGCTTGAGTACATGGAGGGGTTGACGAAGTTGATACTTTTTGGCGAAACTGCCGGACTTCGTACACAGGAGGCTGAGGACGAAGAGGAGGAGGAGGAACTGGAAGATGATGTTGAGGATATTGAAGATGATGATGCGTCTGAAATTCTCACACGGCGAGGCGTTAAAGGCGCTAGAATTATCGACAGGTTACGGGAGGATATGCATACAGGGTACCCTTCTCTCGAAGAGCTAGTTATCGAATTGTTGAATACAGCAGAACTAGCATGGCTACGTCAGGTCTCTACATGGGTACTCTACGGGCGACTGCCGACTTTTGGAGCCTCGGATTTTATGATTCGGGAGATGGCTACGGGTGAACAGGACGAAGAGGACGACGAAGTGGAGGAGACGATGCTTTCTCTGGACTTTGCGTTATCGAGGAGTAATATTCCCAAATTTGTGACGCCACAGACTGCAAGTTCGATATTATTCGTTGGAAGGGCGTTACATCAGATCCGCAGGAAGGGTGGATTGATAAAGGCCGGGTCGAAAGCTGCTGCGACGGTCACATCGGAGAAAGTGCTACTCCAAGAGCATTTGGCGATCTTACAGGATCTCAAGACACCACTCAGCCCTGTTTTATTCCAGGCTGCGATCAGTTCGATCCGGGATTCGCTGTCGATGAATACACTACAGTTACTCTTGCCGACGGAACAGATATTGGATGTTCTTCATATACTGCGAGAGTTCTATTTACTCGGCCGAGGAGAGTTCGCGATCGGATTAGTCGAGCAGGCTGACGAGAGTATTCGCAAGCGACTGACACGGCCTGCATTGTTCAAATCGAAGACGGGGACTTCACTTGGAACGATTACGGTCAAAGACGGCGAGGTTGGGAATGTGCTCAAACGAACATGGGCGGCATTGTATCTTCGACAGGCGGAGGAGCAACATGACGACAGACTCGATCGAGCGAGGGAAGTTCTTTATCTGACGCTACAAAGCAAAGATGGGGGCGCTGTTGGGGGCACACCGGGGACGGCGCCAATTAAGGTTCCGTTGATTGTGAAGAATCTGGATAAAACGGCATTTGGGGATTTATTGTTGGGTGTACCGATTAGCTTGGGATTCAATCTGACATGGCCGCTGGAGTTGTTTTTGACGCCTCAGGATCTGGAGATATACCAATATTTGTTTCACTACCTGCTTTCGATCCGACGGGCGCAGATGAAACTACAGGCTTTATGGCAGGCGAGGAGGAATACGGCAGTACAGGGGATTGCTACGAGGCGCAACAAAGAGGAACTGAAAGGGAAGAGGCAGACGTTGGTGAAGAGAGAGAAGAGTCAGAGACTTGCGTGGGCAACGGCGAATCTTTGTATATTCTTCCTGGAGAGTTTGGGTATCTACTTTCAAGGGAATGTGGTTGATTTTGGGTTTGGAGAGCTAGAGGGATTGGTCGGGGTCGGGCAAACTGCGACAGCGGGAGCGGATACGACGATACCTGGGAGTCCGGTTTCGGGGAGGTTTGGATCTTTGGGGAAGAGGGCGAGTCGCATGGGATCTATTTCTTCGCGACCGAAAACGCCCCAAAGTCCAAGGACGCCGACATTACAATCCTTCGCTAGCCCTATCAGAACGAAGTTTGCACCACAGGGGTCGCCGAAGACTATTAAGGATGGAATATCTCGAAGGCCAGAGACACCGAACACGCCCAAGATTTCGACGGATGCCGAAGACGAGAAGAAGGTTACAAACCCGGAGACTCTGACGTTGGCTCATCAACGGTATCTACGGTATATCTGCCAGCAGACGTTTATCACGGATACTATCTTTACGAACCGGCTGAGGACGCTGTTAGAGATGTGTGAAATACTGGGTACGCATGTCACGGGGCTTATGAGAGCGAATGAGATTTTGGATCTGGTGGATGCAGATGATAGTATGGCGGAGGACGGACTAAACGAGTTAAACAGGACATGTGGGGAGATAAGGGGGGTCGTGGGAGGGCTCGTTAGGAGGTTACATGAGATGGACGAGGAGAGGGATAGATTTGAGGTTACGAGGAAGGGACAAAAAACGGCGAACCAGAAGAAGGAAGGGGAGAGTCTTAGGGCTGGGGCCGGGGCATCGTTCTTTGAAGGAGCCGGGATCGATAAGCTGCTGATGAAGCTAGACTTCGCGACATTGAATCTGGGGATTAAGTAGGTAGATACAACTTCAAGAGTGTATTGATGATATCATATCGCCATTGATGAGGGGTTTTATGATCCTATGATCGACTCCCATTATACTACACCATCCTACTCCCATCGATCCTACCTAGTTCCCTGTAACATATAGTATGCCTACCCCAATCCGTATGGACGGATATAGTATAGAACTCGAGATGTTTTTTATATCCGTCCGGCCGGTCGTTGGCCGTTGATTTGGGCGGAGGGTGTTTGTGTTGTCCGGCAGGTGCAAAGGGCAAAGGGCAAAAGGCTGCCTGCGTGCGAGCGAGCGAAGAGCGCCGTCGGAGCGCTGTGGATTAAATGGACGGGCTGTTCCACAAACTCTTCAATTGACTCGGATTAACCGCCGAAAAGCAAAAAGCCACCATCATCGTCTTTGTTATCGTCATCCTCATCATCCTCATCCCTTCTGCACCTCGTCGCTCGTTCGGAGGCACCGTCGATAGCCTCAAGACGCCAGCTGGGCGGTTCTCGTCTTCTTCGTGCTCGCTCGCCCGTTCAACCTGCAACCAGACCACCGTCCTGTTAAATTTAAATAACAAGACATAACAGACGGACACTATTCTTCACCACCCCGGTCAGCCACGTCGGCCTGCTGCAAACCTGCATCATCGTCCTCCGAACTCCCCGGCTACCTACTGGCTACTGTCAGGACCCAATCAGACGCCAATTGATCCCGAGTGGCAGTTTCCCACGAGACCCTCGGAGTTCCCAGGCGTCAATATCAGTCCGTACGGTGTACTTTCTGACCTACGTACTTGCTTTGCATACATACATACCATACCACACCTTAGCTTCCTGCCTCCTGCTTCCAGCTGACCGTGGACCTGGGTTGCCGATTATTCACGCCTGCTCGCTCGGAAGACCTCTCCAACCAATCCAACCCGCATCGGACTCTCTCCACCCCTATTTGGATCTGCATCTTGGTGGTCCCCCCGGCATCAATTGTTCGAGAAGTGTTCGTCAATTGGTCCATTGAATAGCATCTATAAGCGGACAAATCATAGGTCGTGTTTTGGACGACTAACTAAAGAGACAGACGTGGTCGGCCAGAGATATCTCGATTGTCCGAACATTCCATCTCGCCTGATATTGTCTGCACTATTTGCACTCCATTGCATTATCACCCCTATCTGCTGACCAAAAGTACATACCTGACTTCCCGAACGGCCTACTGCGACATTCAGCCAGATCCCACACACCCCCTCCCCCCATCTCTCTCTCATTCTACCTGTCGGATCTGGTGGGACCCTCCCTGCATATTACATACGAGAACTGTCATTCGGCACATCCTTTAGCTGTTGTCTTTCTCCTCCAAACCTCATATTCCGGCAGGCGAGACCCGTTATTATCTTAGCCTAGCTAGGAAAACCGTGGCAGTAGGAGGACAATAATAAGACACAGTGCTAAGTTTCTGGCAGGAGCTTACTTGCATCAGAATCAAAGGAGAGAACAAGAACAAGATCCAAGAAAAAGCAAAAGGGGTCTTGTGCTGCATACCCCTCACTTTCAATCGCGCGCAATGGCATCGAGACCGAATCTCTCGCAGCGCAAGTCCACATCGTCAGTTGTTCAACTGGCCAAGAATAACAATAGCAATGAGGACGGTGACGTAGAACCCTCGACATCAGCCCCCAAACGTCCTTCTAAGCAGTTCGTGGTCCACTCACGCCATCATCGAGTGCCCTCAGGCCGCAATCTGAAAAAACTTGCAGGCACCCGCTCCCATGGTGACCTTGTCGCATTAGCCCAAGCTGCCGCCGCCCAGCAAGCCCAAGCAGCACAACAGGCTGCTGCAGCGAATCAAGGATCGAAAGCACATTCCACTTCCCCAGTCCCGCCTTGGGAGAGACTCAAGGAGAAGGAAAAGGAGCCGCGACAGAGTGGTGGCCACGAGCTGAAGAAACGATCCAAATCTCACCCCAAAAGATCACTAAGCACCCCTAACGCCAACTCTAAGAAAACCAACTTTGAATTTGCTAGTGCTCCGGGAAGCTTTGACGACTCCGCCGATCAACTAGCACAGGCCGAACTCGAAGACGCTATGAACCAAGACGCTGCCAAGAATGCATATATGGGGGGCCAGTCGAAACCCGTAACTCCGACGCAGGCTGACGTTCCCGATGTATCACGACGTGCACAGGTAGACGAAACACCATCACATCCTCCCGCTGACTTGCCTTCGGCTGCCGAGGAAAAGCAACAACATGCATCGGCTGCCGGTTACCGAAGAACTGCATCTTCAGGCCACATTAAATTCACGCCAGCGCCGGCGAAGCCTGCGCCTACCGTTGCAGCAGTCACATCAGCTTTGACCAATGGCAACCGGATTGAGACAATCGGCGGCACCGTCAGCACTGATACTACGAGAGTGAACACACCAGCGACTCCTCAGAATATGTTGGCCCCTTCAAAGTCTGAAGCTCAAAAGCATCCTCGGCCATCACCCCCTTTCCATACTACAAACCACCCGACAGCAATTCCTCCCCAAGTGTCCACTGTCACTGCTACCACCCATAACGAGGGAAGGCGAAGCATGTCGTCGGTATCAAGTGGACCGGCGTCCCAGCCTGTCACGTCCAGGTTTATCAGCACCTCTTCATCTCCAAGTGGCGCTCTTTCATCTCCCTCATCGGTCCGCGAGACACCTATGAAGAAGCGCCCCTCACTCTCTTACGAATCTCCACCGACGCCACACGCGACGCCACCATCCCAATCGGCGCCCCTCTCGACTCTCAACCACGAAGCGATCCTCAGAAAACCCGGCAGCGTTAATATCGGTCCCGGCAAGCCTCTTCCTAATCGCACACAAACAAAGCTCTTACTGCAAAGACAAAGCTCACAAGCGGAATGGGAGCAAGAGAAGCAGAATCAGTTTCAGAATGGACAATTGTATTATCATAGTCACTCTAGAAGAGGGAGTATGAATATTGAAGCGAGCCCTGGAGGCGCTGCGGTGGCAGCCCCGCCGATGAAGATGCCAAGGGAAGCAATTAGGGAAGTGGAAAGGATCAATAGAGAGTATGCGAATGTGAGGAGATTCGTGAGTCCTGTTGGCGAGTCGGTCGTTAGGTTGAAGGGATATATAAAGACCAACCGGATTCCAAATCAGCAGCAGGGGAGGAGGAGCCTGGAGCGCGATGGTAGCGGCCCAGGTAGTTTGGGATTGAGCCAGAGTCTTGGTGCCAACGTGGAAGGAAGGGGTTCGAAGGCGATGGTTGGAGTCAGTGGTCACGGGAGTAGGGATGATTCTGGGGTAGTGGGGAGAAATGCTAGCGGTATGGATGAGGCGAAGATTAGGGAGCTGTTGGTACATGTTTGGAATAGGGACGAGCCAGGTGGTACTAATCTGAGCTCGAGCCATTAAGGTAAGATTGTTTCGCGATGGAAGGAGTAGCTGCCAGCGTAGGCTACACAATAGGTACACTCGGTGCACCTTTTTACCTAACTTGAACGACTTTTTTTTTTTGGTTTCTTTCCCCGTTGATGATGACTTTGCGGTTGACATTCAGGATGAGGCCCGTTTCCCCTTAATATGGTTTCTTATAACTTTTGCTTTTCCTTTTCTCTCCTTTTCTTTATCTTAGCGGTAGGGTTTTGACTTGATCTTGATTTTATTCCATTTTCTTGCTTGTGAGCACGGCTGGGTGAGGTGTTTGATTTGAGGAAGTTGGTGCATCGTTCGTGGAAGCTCGCTTTGCTGTTGATGACAATTGCTGAAGCATATATGCCGAAGGACCTTTCCCTTTTCTTTTCTTTTCTGGCTTGGATATCTCTTTATTTTTCCTTCCTTTTCCTGACTTCTTACTTCTTCCAAGTACTTTGGTTTCTTCTGCTTTTACGTTGAAAATGTATCTATAGACGGGTTTATCTTCGTGGAATATTGTTTGGTTAGAGAAAGCATTTAATGACGTATACGAACTTGATTATTATGAAGATGATGTGTGATGCCTCTACTATCAGCCCGACCAGTGCAATGTCATGATATAACTACCAACATGGTAAACCTCGTGGGTGACGACGAATGAACATGAGCTGCCACATGGGAAAGGTGGTGCGGCCAATGGCAATGTGTTGCGGATGTGGTGCGGCATCATCGTTGGGTGTTGACCGAAGCGACATAGCAATGGCAAGGTTGGCCTGTCCACTGGGAAACGGCGCGAGCACGTTGTAGCTATAACTTCCACGTTCCCCAAGGCCGCCTCACCGCCAAACGGCCAGAAACAGACCCTTCAACGCTGTCAATAAAACACCCAACCCTCCTTCCGCATTCCCAAATCTCCTCCGTTCATCGCTATCTCCACCGGTACCCCGTCTGGATGTCATACGAGCACTCGCAACCTGCCCCACCATGCACCAGAGCTATTTCCGTACTGCTAGATCTTCGATAACCAAAACAAAGACAACGTAAATGGACGTCGATTGGCGGGAGGTAGGTTCTTGAGAGACTTCGTCCCCTTCTATACAGAGGGTTTTGGTTTGCATTTGCTAACTGGGTATTCCCGGGGTGGTCCTAGGTGTCCCGCGTCGCCATACCGGGCAGTGTATTGCCGGGTCCTGCAGGCACTCTCCACCGTACAGCTCCCACGCCTCCTACAGCCCTTGCATTCGATGTCCACCAGGACCTCCTATGGACCGGAAATGATTCTGTAGGTTCCCTCTGTGGGGTTGGAAGAAGACGATTTGCTGTCAAGCTTTGGGAAGCTAAGTTAGCGATATGGCTGGTTGTATAGGGTAGGGTCACATCGTTTTACGGTTCGGAGCTTCAGCGGTACACAGTTTACAAAGGGCACAATGATGGGGCTGTTCGAAACTTTCTCTTCAGTGATAGGGGCATTGTGAGTTTAGGGTCGAAGAGCCTTCATATCAGTGCGAGGAGGGGCATTGCTAAAGCACATATCACGTATGCCTGGGAGTTTATGCTACCTGTCACTGTGCAGCTATTGGATGCTGATGACGGGATCTAGGGACGATCGTATGCATGACTTGCGGTGCATGAGCTATACTTCGAAAGGAACTTCAGAGATCATAGCTGCTGGGGTGCAGCAATCACTCTTAACGATCAACCTTGACCGTGGGACGGTCATCAATGAAGTATTACTACCCTCCACCCTTTACTTTCTGGTGTTTTTGTACTAAAATCATTCTTTGAATAGATACCCTCCGAGGACGATATTATCGTGATGCGGCGTGACAGGGTTATCTGTTGTGGTACTACAAATGGCAGCGTGAACATCATAGATCCCAACTCCTTCAAGATTATCAAGACGATTCGATCCCATGGTGCCACCGTCTCCGATATAGATGCGCAGAACAACTTTCTTTTAACGTGCGGTTACAGTCCGAGGTTAGTTATGCCCTGTCCTGTTGCAAATATCATGGAAGCTAAAGATGTCACATATAGGCAATCTGGGTACGCCCTTGATCCTCTTGTCAACATCTACGACCTTCGAAACTTTCGATCTTTACCTCCTGTTCCATTCCCATCTGGTGCGGCCTTTTGTCGAATGCATCCCAAAATGTCAACTACCGGCATCGTAGCATCGCAAACCGGCCAATTTCAAGTTATCGATATCGCCAATCCGAACGCTGTCAACATTCGCCAGGCAAACGTTGCAACTTACATCACATCTTTGGAGATCGCCCCGAGTGGCGATGCTATTGTACTTTCCGACACAGAGGCTATCCTTCAACTCTGGGGGAAGCCGGATAAACTCCGATTCGCGGAAGTTTCGAAACCTGTTGAATGGCAATCTGTTCAAATGCCACCTCCTAATGTTCCCGATATCAATGATTACAGCTCTCTAGCGTCGGTTGGAATGCCTCACTATCGCGATCAATTACTCTCAGCGTGGCCATCCCACATGGTTTTTGAGGTCGGTAAGCCGGCGCCTAAAATTGACTCAGATATTCTGTCTAAAATGAAAATGCACGATTTTGTCGGATGGGCGCCTTATCACAAACGAACGCGACGATATCAGGTTGAATCGACGAAGGTCCAGGAGAAACCGGGACAAGTTCAGGCGCCAAAATTCCGCAGTGAGAAGGCGCGAGAAGGTGGTTCGGATGATAGGATGGATGTGACTACACCTTGGAGTGCCGTTGCGGCCGAATTAAGACCATTCGATGTCCCTGCGATGTATCACAAGGTGGAGATTAAGTACAGCAGATTTGGTGTGGATGACTTTGATTTCGAGTAAGTTTTTAATTATACCCGAGGAGTACGGACAAAGCCCCTTGCGGTATTAACTAATGGTTTGTAGGTTCTATAACAAAACCAGATATTCGGGCTTGGAGACCCATATTACGAACTCCTACTCGAACTCGCTTCTCCAACTTCTTAAATTCACGCCTATGATGAAGAACTATGCTTTACATCATACGGCGAGAAACTGTTTGTCGGAAACCTGCTTACTCTGTGAGCTCGGGTTCCTCTTTGACATGCTTGATAAAGCGAACGGTCAAAACTGCCAGGCCACGAATTTCCTACGGACCTTTAGTTCCATTTCTCAAGCCTCGGCATTGGGTCTCTTCGAAGAAGGAATGTCCCGAGGCGGCCAATCTCTTACGGGGATGATCCAATCATTGAATAGATTTCTGATGGAGAAACTCGCCACGGATTTCAAGGCATGCGCGATAGAGGGTCGTGACGAGTTGGAGCTCGAGAACGCCCTTATAACCTCATCGATGACTTGTATCAAATGCTCCAACTGCGGAACCGAAACCATGCGCCCGAGCAATAGTTTCGTCCGCGAACTTGCCTACCCGAAGAAAGCGAAGGCACTGGGTAGCTTCAGCACGGTGTTGAAACATAGCATAGAACGCGATGGACAAACCCGAGGCTGGTGCGACAAGTGCCGTCGGTACTTATCTTTGACGACGAAAAAGGTGGTGCATGATGTTCAACCTGAGGTGTTGATGTTTAATGCGGCGGCGGGGTCGCCGGAGTCGAAGCTTTACTGGGCGGAGAAGAACTGGCTCCCGCGAGAGATTGGGATTGTAGTGCAGGATAAAAAGTTCCTGTGTTACCAAGGGCCGGAACTTAATAAGATTAAGGAAAGGAATCCTAATATTGTGGTTTATGAGCTCGTTGGCCTGGTTGCTGAGATTACGGGAGACCATGATACGGCGCCGCATTTAGTCAGTTTGATTGATGGTAAGTCTATCATATATACGGGCGGTTTGGATGCAAAAGATCTTGCTAATGTGGTGTTTTAGTCTCGTTTACGGATCCTGGCGAAAGGAAAGAGAGCAACTGGCATTTATTCAATGACTTTTTGGTCAGGCCGGTATCACAAGAGGAGGCTATGAACTTTGCACCTTCCTGGAAATTACCTTCGATTCTTTGCTTCCAACAAAAGTCCAAAGGCAACGTCGTTGATGATTCCTGGAAGGACAGGATTGATACGAGCCTTTTGTTTAAAGACCTACCAGCGACGTAAGTAAATTTGTGTAGCACACGGTACTGCTACGGTTACTAATACTTTTCGAATCGGGACAGTCCGGCGAACGACAGATGCCAACCGCTTTCAATCAAGGAAAATCCGGTTCCAGGGACAGAGGTAGCTATCGATGCTGAGTTCGTAGCCTTGCAAAAAGAAGAGATTGAGGTTAAAGCGGACGGCACGCGAGAGACGATCCGACCCAGCCGCCTAAGTTTGGCTAGGGTCTCGGTCTTACGGGGTAATGGTGAGTTGGAGGGGATGCCATTTATCGACGACTACATCCATACAAGAGAACCGGTTGTGGACTACTTGACTCTCTTCTCCGGTATCGAGCCTGGAGATCTTGACCCTATGCTTTCGAAGCACGCACTTGTTTCTTTGAAGGTTGCATACAAGAAGTTATGGATCCTCTTGAACTTGGGGTGCATATTTGTGGGGCATGGGTTGTTGAAGGATTTCCGTATTATCAGTAAGTTTAGAAAACTACTATTCTAGGTTTTACACATCAGGTACTAACGGTACGCTATAGATATCCATGTCCCTAGGGAACAAGTAATCGACACGGTGGATAAGTACTTCATAAAGGCCCGACAGAGGAAACTCTCCCTCCGCTTCCTGGCCTACTATTTCCTCCGCCAAAACATCCAAACGGGCAACCACGACTCCATCGAAGACGCCAACACGGCGCTGAGACTGTACAAAAAGTACTTGGAATTCGAAGACGCAGGGATCTTCGATCAGATGTTGAATAATGTTTATCAGGACGGGAAGTTGACGAATTTCAAACCTCCCGGGGAGAACGAAGCGGCGCTTGCGGCTTTGCAGGCGGAGAAAAAAGCTGGTGGTTCTACTGCTCCCGCTGCTGCTTCTGCTGTTATTACTGCCGCGCCACCTGTTGCGACGGCTACTGTTACGGCCACACCCTCGGCTGCTGTTACACCCGCTGTCGTCCCGTTGAATTCATCCGGCATGGGAGGGTTCGGATTGGATGGGGCGGGGAGTAGACCTATAACACCGCTGGACGCGGGGATAAGTATCGGCGGCGGTATGCTCGATAACAGGATGGGGGGTAATATGGCGAGTCCACCGTCGATGGTTAGGAATGCTATATCGCCGTTTAAGCCGCAGATGGGGATTCAAGCGTCACAATTGATGTCGCAGCCGCCGCCGCCGCAGCCGATATTTCAACCGCAACCTGTGCAGACGCAGCCGCATCGGATTCATCAGTTGGGACATGCGGGGTTACAGCAGCAGCAGCAGCAGCAACAACAGCAACAACAACAGCAGCAGCAGCAGCAGGGACAGGGACAGCAGGGGCCGATGATGGGGCATAGGAGTTTTGCGAAGGTTATGGCTTCGCCGCCGCCGCAGGCGCAGGTGCAGCAGCAACAGCAGAAGAGGAATATGCAGGGGAGGTGGAGGTGAATGTGGAACTTTGTTTATTATTTTGGTATTGTTAGCTGGATGGGATGATGGGCGTTTTTTTATTTTTTAAGTGTGCGATATGTTTTTTTTTTTCTTTCTTTCTTTCCTTTTATTTTATTATGGCAGCTTAGCAGACAGAAAGAAAGAAAGAAATGAAAAAAATAGGTTATATAAATTATGCCTCTTCGTTGGTATTAGTTCAGCAGCGAAGCGTTTTAATACAAGACTAGGTATTAGTCTTTGTGGTGATGCATATGTCGTGGCGTTTATATCAAAGTCGGTATGGAAGGCGAACCGTGTACAGATTTTGGGATCTATAGATCCCCCCCCTCGTGACCACGGGATCGAGATAGGCCACTAAGATTCGAATAAGAGCCGCATGCAGGTCTACTCTAATGGAACGACGAGAGTACAAGTACCTTAATATTGAGTTACAGAAAGAATCTGAAAAAAGACAGTCACAGCTGGTCTCGTACCCAGACCGCACAAAGAGTGACCGATCACAGCCCACATTTTTTTAAACATCAATTATTGATATATCGTGGTCTCGTAAGTGTAGAGCAAAATCAAGCACACAGTCTGGCCTCGAGACTCGAGCAACATATATATTTTCCCAATAAAAATGTCGGGAATTTTGGTTTCCCCATGTTTGTATTATGACTTTCTGCGAAGCCCGCCCCCGATTTTCCTTTTTCAAAGAAAAAAAAGAGTAAACGTCAAGAAGGTAATATACAGGTTGGTTTTTTTTCTTTCTGTAGAAGAAGAAGTAGAAAAATTCAAAAAGGTTGTGAGTTAATTTCCCCCCCGTCCGATAACCAAAAACCCCAAGGCCCGTAAAAAAGGTTTCGATTTCGATTAATCCCAGAGGCATATCCGCATTTCCCAAGCTTGTAAAAGAAATAAAAAGAAAAAACGAGCAAAAAGCAAGAGTAGTGAGTGTTGTTTAAAAATCCCAAAAACTGCACCCGCAGTTGTATGGAGTGTCCTTGAGGGACGATAGTATAAGGTGTGGAAAAGAATCAATCTTTTAGTCACCACCCTTCTTCTTCTTGCCGACTGGTGCGCCTTCCCTTCCAGCACCGACTCTTACGATCGGATGTCCGAGATCGTCTTCGTCAACGTAGAATCCGGCGAGGTATGGCTCCGAGAGTTCGTCGTCTGCTCGCTTCTTGTTGTGCTTGTAGATCCTGTACCACATCAATGGACGTTAGCCATGCATTCTAAGTCAAGTAGTGGACCTCAAGTGGTATAGTATGGTGTGTATGTGTATGTGTGAAAGGGTATGCGTATGACCTCCTTCTTAGAATCGAAGTGCGGGGTACATCGGCATTGGCATGGGTGTGATGGGTTACAAGGGTTCCATTCGTATCGGGCCAAGCTGGGTGCATGGTAGATGGCAAAAACCGGCTTTTTTTGGGATAGGATAAAGGAAGCTAGAAGGAAGAAGGCCCTCCACTTTTCTACCGCCTTTGCAGCAGACCAGGCTAAGTCCAGGCTAAGTCAAAACTAGCATCTTGAGGTGGAGACGGGAGACGCAATTGGGTCTTTCTCTTCTTCTTCTTCCCATGCAGATGACCCCCGTTCGTTGACGGATTTGGTGGGAAATCCTTTTCGTGCAACGTTTGCAGTTTGCAGCCTTTTGCAGCCTTTTGCAGGTATGCAAGGGTGGGTAAAGGTTATGGATTGGTGTGGTGTGATGGTGCTGTGACAAACAGGATGGGTAACGTTCGAAGCGAAGGGGACCCGGCAGATGGATTGGGAATGGGCTTTGGAAGAAATCGGGTGATATAGTAGCTAGTAGCTGGTAGTAAACTTACGCATCGAAAGCATCCTGGAAGGTGACGCCTTTGAGGTTTCTGGCGGTGATTGTCAGGCCAGTCTGGGGGAAGAGCATCTCAACGGACTTGAGCGGTGGAGTGGTGAAGAGCTTCTTGAGGAGGTCCTGTTCGGGGTACTCTTTCGGGTGGGTGTTCATTTTCCTGTTGTGAGGTCAAATCAGAATGTGTTGTTTTCGGAGTCAAGGAGAGGTTGACGGAGGCAAGTTTCCGAGGAGGAAGCCGGTGATATCATCGCCATGGTGTCGGGTGATTGGGGGTTTCGAAGCGGGGATTTTTGGGAGAAGTATGACTTACCAGTTGATTTTAGCGGCATCTTTGATCAGTTTCAGTTCGACCTTGGTCTCCAGAGCCTCTGGAAGGGTGTTAGTATCGATTCCATTATCGCCAGTATCAACTGACTCTACTATGATGCATATATGACAGGCATTGATCATGATATCACGATATATCATATATCACAACACTGATCACGGCAAAATAGAAGGATTCAGGGAGGTAGGTAAGTGAAAGAGAGAGAGAAAGAGAGGCATACCAAATTCCTTTGCCGATAGAAGACCAGCTACGGCGGGTTTGCTCGAGCTCTGTCGTCGAGTCTTGAGGGGGCTGGATGGGGAGGCTTCTGTTACGTCGGCGGACATTATGTTTTATATGGAGAAACGGTGATTAATATAGAAAAAGAGCACTTCTTGTTTCCACAGAAGTACTCGGGTCTTAATAAAACAGCAGATGAATCCGACTGTGTTAATTGGTGGTGGTGGTATTGATGTGATGGTGATGAGTATTGGGGGTTGATGGAGATGATGAAGATGATGAAGATGAGAGAGGAGAGGAGAGGACGAGAAGAGGGGTAGCTGGCAGCTATTTAAACGATTCTGTGCTACGCAGTGATCTATAGAATTAAGTAATGGATATTAAATCAACTGAGTCAACAGTAACAGAGTGCTCGGCCAGAAAGCGGTACTTGGATACATACATTGCGTACAGGTCATGGCCACATGATACCCCCCTCCAACTAACTAACTGGAAGTATGTATAACCTCCTCGATCGAAGGGGCGGGCGACTAACAGGCCACCCGCCTCGATTCGGCCGGATCCAGCGGCCTCGCACGCATTCACGCTTGGCCTGGGATGATCCAGACCGAACTCTCTTTCTCCTCCTCCCTCACTTAGCCTGTATATTTACAGATCTCTGTCCCGTGCGTACATACATAACATCACTATACATTCATTGCCTGTATTTCTATCTATAATGGAATATAGGGGAGTGCGTGAGGTACTTCCAGAAAGGTATACTATAAATAAGTACTTAATTACAGGGGACAAGTATCTTGGGGGTTCCAGTAGGTACTTCCTCAGTGGTGGTATATGGTATGGTATTAGTATATTGATATTCCCCTCAGCGTTACGGTTAAACTAGAGCAGGTCACTTGCACGCACGCTTCGGCCACCGCGTGCCCGTTGACTATACTTAAATTTACTATACTTGTTACAGATCCAGATAAAACAGCGCCTTCCATTGCCTTTCTTTTGAATTACACCGCGATATAACTTCTCTCCACCTCCGATTCCTCACACACGACTCCTCACGTATACTTGCCTACCCAAGTACCGTATATATGGCAGAAAGGTACATGTACCACGCGACTCAGCTGGGAAAGGGACCCCGGCTAACGTCACTTCAAACGGGAATGGGCAAATGCGGGGTACGCACCGCACTAAACCCCATTCCTCAGCTCCCTCTGAAATCTGGGGAAATCTGATAACAAACACCAACCAACCACCACAAACAACACCAAACTTCCAACAGCCAACATTTCTAACACCCATTTCACCATACCATATACCGAAGCCTGGACTGGCCTACATACTGAGTCTATGCTTGTTTACTGAGTGATATGGCAGTGGAGGCTTGTGGAGCCATGTACTCCCAAAAATGAGGGCAGAATTGATCTGGAAGATATATCTCACGTTTATATAATAATTGATATCACTAAGATCTCCATGTGATCCATGGCAATATCCTCACCTATTTATAGTCCCTAATCTCTAGGTATATATGGTCATATTATCCATCTAAGTATATTACACCAACGTACAGGAATACGGGCGTATTACCAATTGGGCAAAAATGATATATAAATACTAAAAATGGGGTATAAATAGATACTTTACTCCCTTCAGCTGTCAGAACCTTCCCCTTTCCACTTCACAGCACCCTTCACATTCCCCATATCTAATACCCACTCCGATTGCAGACAAACCTCTATACATATCATCAATATTTCATAATAAACCGGACCCTATAGAAGCTTGTAGATGTAGAGTCTGCAAAAGCTCAACCTCAACCACAAGCACAGCCACAAAAATGCGGAATAGGACCCTAATCGAATGGATCTCGAAACATGTTAACAAGGCAGATGAAAGCCTCAACTAGTCTGGGGGTCGCTCACCTATGCCTTGGGAGTTCGGTTTACCAGTCTTCGTTGTCAAGAAACGAACGCTGAAGGCCCAGACCGACGAGGACGCCGCTCCGCAGGCTGCACTTGATGCCGCCCGTAAGGTCTGGACCTACGATCATACTTCATGATTTACCAGGGGCCCACCAATTAGATCCTACCAACGCTTACCTCCAAATATCGACCAAACCTTTTCTAGCCTCAACTGTTGTCACCACTGACGATTACGGCTTGAGTGGCCTCCCAACACAAACCCTTCTCGAATGGTATGCAAATCGTGATGTCGCCGCGGCATTCTCCGATGAGTAGGGTTTAGGCTGGGTACGATTCTTTTTACCCCGCACCGGTTGTAATGGGCGCTGCGGCTACCCCTGGGGGAAGTTCGTCACCGGACTGGTGGCAACCTTACGCCATCGATCTAGTTGGCCCTGGCTATATCTCCTCAACACCGACGCGGAAACAATAAACCCCGACCAACGTTGCAACCTTCTAGAAGTGTAGGTTAGCATGTACCTACTTTGGGTAGTATTATCGAGATTTATAGAAGGCGAGTTGGGGTACGACTCAGTAAAAGCAGCCCAAACCAGAGACCCACAACCGATCGACGAAATGGCAAACGATGTGTTACCGTTCTATAGTTCTACCCCAGGCGTTTGTCTCCTGTCTCCCGTTTGTCTCCTTATGCTTAGTCAGAATGATACTATAAAGCTTGTAGATAGAAGGAACCAGAACTTAGAATAACAATCAATTCATCCATACCATAAGTACCCTTATTACGATGCCTTTTCCTTCTATCGCCTCCTGGATTGGGAAGTCAAGGGATTAGATGATCTTGAAATCGGGGATCTCACCGATTTGGCTCTTTTACAGGTAAGCTCCTCGAGCTACCCTCCGAAAGGAAATATCAGAACAGCAGAATAACGGCAGGGAAACTAGGAAAGCCATTGATGGATATAGGCGTGATATCGCTAATATTGGATCAGCTGCGGAGAATACTCATCAAATGCTGAACTTGGATTTGCGCAAATTTATATGATACGACGAATATCGCCACGGCATCGGCTGTGGAATTCGATTCCGTCAAAGTTGCTTGCTGTTCCTGCTCCTGGGGATAGCGAAAATGCGATATTAACTGGATAAAAATCCTGAGAACGATATGTTACAACATCCCTAGTTTGGGCGACAAAGATGTAAGTTGTGTATTTATCTTCGATGTTTATGATAAATATTTAACAGTTTCTTTAGCGCCGATACTTATGAGTTGGATTGACAGAACTCACACTTGCATGTGATGGCCATACCAACAAATACGCTTCTCTCACTCGAGACTGGGAGTTGGCCTTCCCTCTAGAAATCGACTTGGGAAGAAGGGAGCAGCGGTATGTGCTATGGTCGGAGGGTGTATTAGGAGTGGGTCGTGTATCATGGGAGAAAACAATCCCCGAAAACTGTCAAATAGCACCAATGAAGGAGTGTAAATATTTCCTAAATTGTTTTGCAGGAAATTATATAGCAATCAAATTCACTATATAAACTTAAGGGGCGGTTGGCTGTGTAGTCTACCATATTTTTAGCTCTGCCGCTCAAAGCTGCCTTTTTTATTGTCTCATTCTGCGGGATCTTTATTACCCCGAATATACACACGATTTCATATCGGCCTTTGACGATGCTCCAGCTCAAATCCTCAGCTCTAATTTACGAGACGAGCTCAGAGTCGACGTCATTCGGCCCTTGCCTTTGTTGGACTTCTATCGGGTCACACATTTTTAAGTATATAGGAAAGTCGGGTGTGAGTTACTGGAGTAGGAATCGATATCTATTGCACGCACGCACAAACATATACACAGATATATATATACACGAAATCCAATAAATAGGAAAAAGAATCCATTAGTCGCTGATAGTTCGTATAAAACCAATCCTCATCATCCTCAAGCACGCACTTTGGTTCTCTAGTTATCTCTCTTCTAGTGGCTCTTGAATCTCCTTGGGCGTGGGCGTGGGGTTTGCAGGCTTTGAAGGTGGTGGTTCTTTAGTTGAAAGGCATTGATCCTTGTTGACGTATTCCGGGGTTGGTCCCGGTGGGCAGCATTGCGGGCATTGCTTCGAATAGGTCGATGTATTTGGTGGTCTGCTGGTGCAGCCACAGATCCAGGGTGATGGTGGTGGTATATCGTATTCTGGGCATAAGTTTACGGGCTTATCTACGCAGCGAACTGTCGGACATCCGGTGGCTGTAGCCGTGACGATGACGGAGGGGGGGCATTTCCCAAAGCCGTCGCCGGTTGGCGTGGGTTTTGAGGTGGTCTCGGGGATCACTGCGCCGTTTTTGTGGGTACAGGTCCAGCCGTACTTTGAGACGAATTCTGGGAAGGTATCCGGGTTGCAACCATTGTTTCTGACTGTTGTCACGGTTTTGGGTGGTGGAGCGGGGGCTTTGATCGTTACTGTCTTTGGTGGGGTGCGGATTGTGATTGTGGTTTTGTATTTTATGCTGATCACGGTTTCGGTTTCGCAGGCGGCGTTTTTGAGTCTATAGTTGGAGGCCGATCCTGGTTGGGCGAGACTGGAGATGAAGATTGAGTGCGGTTAGTTATTGCGGTGATATTGAGGTATGTACTATATATATCCTTTCTGGTCTGTGTACTACTAGCTGGACTATACCTGAAGAGCAAGAGGGCGAAGATAGATGTTACAAGCTGCATTTTTTCACGTAGATGCAGTACACCGGTTTTCTTCTATTGACCCGATGTGGTTTACTTGGGTATTGTAATGAATGCGCAGATGGAGGGGATAGGGCTCCAGCCTAAGTTATGGGACCTAAAAATATGGAAACCTGTCCGAAATATGTCTCGACGAAGGCAAGAGTGTATTATCGAACGGATCTCATGCCGTCAACCTACTTAACTGATAGTAAAGCAGGATATCTAAGAGTGGCAGGATCTTCGGGCCTCCTTTTATAGATTCTCGAAGCCCTTGATTCACTTTCTTTCTTTTTTTTTCCCTCTCTCTTTTTTTTAAGGGAGAAGGAGAAGAAGCATACAGAAAGCATAGGAGGTCAGAATACCCGTTACATAGTTTCGGAAGTAGATATTCGTGTCGGAAGAACCCGTTTTGAAGCAATTGGGATCGAGGTTACATGCGTTGCGTCTGTGGTATCTTTTTTCTCGCGGCTGCAGTCCAATTGGCCAAAATACAACATTGGTGTTACTAAAAAACCTCGAGATCAATATCGACGTTTCTAAAGGCCGTTTTTTGCCAATGCAAGGACCTTAGGAGGGCCGGCGCATGGACCATCCAAAGCTCTAAAACTGCCTTAATGTAGTGGTTAAAAACGTCGATCTTATACTCTATCTCCTCGTCAGACACAAGCTTCGGCTAGCCCTTCCGACGGGTTCAAAAAGTTTAAAAAGAATCCTATGCATGCGAGTCCGTTTAAGCTTCTTAAGCGAGAGAAACGGGCAAACGTTTCTAACTATTGGCGGACACTTCGAGAGGTACTCGGTAGGCATTTCTCAAATAATTTACAACGGGAGTGGAAATTGATAAAAGTGGGCTGACAGGTTCGACGTTCGGCAAAGTTAGCTGTCCCATGCATGTGCAGTATAGCGTGAGGGCAGCTGTCTGGGTTCTAGTTGCTAGTTGCACTTTGTAGAGTTTATCCAGGATGTGATGATTGGAGTGTTAGCGACATATGCCTGTCTCGTAACCAAATATGCATCGTGGATAGTATGGGAAAGTACAACTATGCATCATATGCATATTTCAAATATTATAATTTTTTTTAACGATAGCATGCAATATACTAAGATGGAAGGACATGGAGATTCGAATTCGCGATCATATGAAAAAAATAACCATATAGAGTATCTTTACTCGATCGACCTACCATGAGAAATCTACATACGGACTGCTGCCCCATCGCTGGTTATATACGTTATGGATAGAAATTCGTTGATGCTGCTGGCACAATCTTAACCTATAGTTGTGTTCTAAACAAGCGACACCTGGCCAGCTGGGCTTATGATAATCCCGCGTAGTTGGACGAGCTACGATGTATTGATACCAGAAGTAGATGCATCCGTTAACGTTATAACTGTCAATCTCGACCGGGTGGACACGTGGGCTTGGTACGGGACAAGTTTCCCGCCACGATAATATTAGAGAATGGGCTCATTGTCATGTAACCCACATCGGATGTGTACGAGTCTGGCAATGGTAGGCGGCGGGATGGTCAGCGGGATAGTGAGCGGTATGATTTACCCCCGCTGTTGAATGATCTTTCAATTCAAATTGACATGAAGGGATGTAGAGTAGAGATATGTATTATCATTTTTTAAAATAGAGAATCTAAAATCATCAAATATTGTAAGTAGCTAGGTAAACAGCCCCAAGAAAACCAGAAAATAACCAAAAACGCCAGTGCCAAGTGCTAATCGCTAAACCATCCCTATATGCAGAATCAAAGACTCCAAAAGAAATACTGTGTGTATGATATCTAATCGGACGTCCATCCTGCGTCTTCGTATTCAAAATCGTCGCCGATATCGTCATTATAATCATCTATATCCTCTGCCATGGGTTCATCCCCGCGGCCTTCAGTCTCCGGCTTGATTGAACTTAGTCCGGAAGACTGTCCGTTGTTTTGCTGATCACTGGTATCGACCGCATCAGCCTCGTCGACTATAAATCCGCCTCCTAGGTCCTCTGTGCTGTCTCTTTTCCTCTTCTTGGTATTAACGGTTGGTGTTGGGTTCTCTGGCTCTTCGACGAGAAATCCGCCACCCAGAGCCTCCATATCCACTTCTTTCCCTTTAAGATTTCTATTTCTGTCCTCTTGAACAATTGTTGATTCCTCGGCAAAGAAACCACCGCCGGTGCCACCAAAAAGTTCGTTCTCAATGGCACGGCCTTTCCCCTTGTCCACCGTCTTAGGCTCACCCCCCTCTACATGATCTTCGACGAGGAACCCACCACCACCTTCGAAAGCATCCGGGTCGTAGTATTCTCCTGTCTCAACTTTGTGTAATTCGATTTCCGTAAGCCTCGCCCTACGTGCCCTGGCTTCTTCGAGTAGCCGTTTTTCTTCCTTCTCACGAGCTAGTTTTGCGGTATCCCGCATCAAATCTCCCGCCATATCCTCGAGCTCGTTCGTAAAAAATCCTCCTCCGCCGGCATTTGAATCGGCGGCAGAGGTTGTACCTTCAATATTTTCGGGCATAAAGCCTCCGCTCTCAGCGGGATCGGATGGGCGTGAATCTGCTTCTTCATCTTCCTCTAATACCTCTTCATCGTCCATGGCGTACTCATCCACCCTCTGCTTAATCCTCAACCCTACCAAAAACTTTCTCCAAAGGTTAAGCGCCGTCAATTGTCTAATCTCTTCAGCCTCTTCCTCTTGTTCCTTTTCGATATGCTCGATCATATCCCAAATCCCCTCTTCGCATTCAATACCAGCCACGATACCATTGATAACAGGCGTTGATTTGCCTGCGTTTCTGAAATCGAATCCTGTAATTGCGTCTGCTACAAAATCGCCTATACCCAGGAAATCCGCAGCGATCCTTGCGAGTTTGTGGGGGATGTGGACTCCCCCTTCCGGTAACATTGATGGAACGTAGAGGTCAATGTTCCCGTAAGCGTTTTTAGGGACTACGGGACCAATACACGGCTCTGGTTGGTACAAAATCGTTTGGAAATGTGCGTACATCCCGGTATCCATTCCATAATCATCGCCCACGTCCATCTCATCGTCGAGGTCCATGTCGTCAATATCAAGTGCACGCCTTGGCTTCCGCACCTTCTTCTTTTTATGTTTTAGAGGTTGTTCTCCCGCTTTTATTTCCCGGCCGAGCATGTACCATTGCGTCGCACTTTTAACTTGTTTGACATCCTGTCTTCGGTAAACGGGTACGGGCCGTTTGTTCTTCCCGGTCATGGTGCCGCATTCTACCTTCGGATGGAGGACTTCGTTTTGTCGTAATTGCTCTTCTATCGCGAATACCGGATGGTTCTTCATCGCGGCTAAGCTCTTTGGGATCCCCTCCCGTAGTAATCGGTCATTCATCAATCCGTCTTCGAGTTGATCCCGGTCCGGAGCTAGATAGTCCGGGGTAGTATACAAGTCCAAAGCACTTTTCCACCACTTCTCTCCTTCGAGGGTGGCTTCGACTCTTAGAGATCTGGTGTAGCTGTTATAACCTTTTACGTATTTACGAGTTATATCTCGGACGGCGTTATCGTTATCGAAGGCGATGACGTATGACATTTCGTTTTCCCAATCCCATTGTGCTGGTTCGAGGGTTGTGAGGGGCCGGATTATGCCGGATCCTAGGGGGTCGATTGTGATCCAGGATTGATTTGTGACGTCGAAGGCTTCGACCCAGTAGGTTGGGAGGGCTGGGTCGTGGATTTGGACTCTCTTTGCAGTTTCTGTGACGTTGGTTAGTATTACGGAAGTAGTACAGTGGTACAGTGGACATACGCACTTTTCTTACTCTTTGGGGGCGCGGATACACTCCCTGTTCTTACAGGCGCAACGGGAGGGGCGATTCTAAAGTTCGCCCTCATAGGTGGCCCGGCGCCCCCAAACGTCATATTGGGATTTCCAGAAAAAGTAGCGGTGTCCACATCCTCGTCGCTCGTCTCGTAATCATCCCTATCCTCCCTCACTAAGAACTTCATATCCTCCCGTTTCGCATCATCGATACAATATTTTGCTTTAAACTGCCAACTGAGCGGTTGTAAACTACACACTATCCTGGTATCTACCCCCAACCGCCTTAGCAACGCACAAAACAACTGAGCGCCTAGATCCCTCGATCCCGATAGCGTTTTCGCGGATTTTCGAAATTCTTGTATTCCCATTGGTATGTCGCCCCACATTGAATCGAAAGAAGGGGGTGTGTAGCCCCATAGTGCCTTTCTGGCAGCGGGTTTTGTGATTTTGTAACGACGTTTGAAGGCTGCGGCGGCGTTGGAGAGGCCTTGTTTGAAGATTTTGGATTGTTGGAATGAGGTGTCGGTTATTTCTGCCACTATGCGTTTTTCGAGGATGGGGAGGAGGGATGATTGTGTTTTGGGGTCGTTGCAGAACGTTGAGCGGTAGTGGAGGTGAGAGATTAGGCAGAGTAAATGGAGTTTGTGGATTTCTAGACGGAGTTTGCGGGCCGCTGGGGTTGGTTGCTGGGTCTTTGGGGTCTTTGGTTTTGTAGGTTTGGAGGGGGTGGTGAGGGTTAGGATTAGGGGTTCCGAGGGAGCTGGCTTTGTAGTGGTTTCTATATGAAAGACGTGGTTAGTATTTTATAGGTGGTGTTTAGGGGCTTGAAAGGCATACTGATGGTGCTGAGATCTACTGTTTCCCATTCTATTTCATCATCGTCTTCGAATTCGTCGTCTTCGTCTTCGTATTCACTTTCACTTTCGCTCTCCTGCGCCGGCGCAGAAGGTTTTGGTGTAGGAACCGGTAATACCGCAGCAGGCTTCGGTGTAGGAACCGAAGCCGTCGCAGCAGGTATATTCCTAGAACCTATGATACTTCTATCATTCTCCTTCGATTCTACCCTCCCCGAACCCGATCCAGCACAAACCGCAGAACTCGACGCTTTGATGCCAACAGCGGCAGCCGGGCTACTCGCTGGACTACCAGCAACCCTCCTTGTCAACGGTTTCTTCCGTTTCGGTGTATCGCCTGTTGGTTGGGGGGTATTGCTACCACTCGCACGGGATTCTCGAATGTTACTCGCGAGCATATCACGTAGATCAGCCGGGATGTCATCGACGCTGTTTATGGGAGTGTGCGAGTCATTGCGGTGGGTGGATTGGGGTCGCGGGCGTTTTCGGTTCATGGTTTAGTCCGAGAAGTTACTCGGCGTCTTTGGGAGGGTGTTAGTTAGATGGGATTAGTGGGGGTATTCGAGGACTTACGGTGCAAGTTATATGATCTATCAGCGGTACCGATCTATGCGACCCTGAATATGAGTTTTCGAAGGGAAAGGACTCGGGGCGGAAGGCTTTTAAGGATGCTGAAGTTAACGGTGATGTTCGATCGGGTCGCGGAGGGCTCGAGAGATGAGGATGGGATGGATGACTAATCGCCAAACGCGACACAACACAGTTCTCGCGTAAACGGCTGCCACGATGTCACATGCAGGGGACTTGGCTCCGCATGGCTGCCTCGAGGTTGACTCGATTTTCTTAGCTTAGATGATGTTTAGGATTCACTGAGATGCTTGAAGAATATTCTGGGTGTGCGTAAAATATCTTATTGGAATAATTACAAAGAATACTGCAGATGCATCAAGAATCTCTAGCTTTCAAAGAATCACTTAGATGAATTTAAATTTATGACCGCGCAGCACTATAAATTTAAAAGTACATTACTATTAATTGTATACAGTTCGTTATATATAAGCACTTCATGAATGTATCGAATGGCTTTCTAGGACAGCTTGATAGGTGGGGATTTAAAGAATACCAATAAAAGATGGGTTCGACAGAAGATAGAGCACATATGGACCATGGAGACCCACTGACACGCCAACATTGCATTGCATAGTTATATAATTTATAGAAAGCCTCTCAATAGATGGTAGGGAATCTTGTACCAGGGCTACTCATAATAACAAAAAGGCACTTTATATTTAAATTCAAGACCTCGCCCAATCCTGGGCTACCTGTAATTTTTATTTTGGCCGTATATCGCAAAAGGGTTTGGGGGGTACGGGTATTGCGGAGAGGGATTTGGCGCCTGACCCTGGGCTCCACGGCCGGAGTTACCACTCCTCCTTTGGTCGAATTGAGGTGGGGGTTGGCCGTATCCACTGAATTGCAGGAGAGGGTTTGAGGGCTGTCCCCCAAAACCGCTGCCACCACCTGGTACATGCGATTGAGGGGGCATGCTGTTCTTGGATTTGTTCTGGTAGAAGCCCCTAGCTAGGTTGGCTCCTGAGGCTCCGGCCAAGAGGCCCGCAGCATACACGCCCGAAGGATTTGGATACGGAATGGGCTGCTTTTTTGCTACCGGCTGTTTAGCGACCGGTTTCGGCACCTTCCCCGGATTCATGTAGTGGTTATGAATCTGTTGATAATAATTCTGTGGGTTGGTATTGTCATATTTTTGGTTATTACCACCCCATCCGTTCGATTGATTGATAGGTTTGCCATTATCGTTGAGCTCTTGAATTCGGGGACCAGGAAGCCTAGGTGGCGCCGGGTTCGATAATATCGGGGCGGCTGTGGAAAGTCGCTGGGCTAACTGTCCCAGAACTTCGATAGCATCAAATCGACTCTTTGCGGCGACGGAGTTTAGGTAGTCTGGATCCCGGAGAGTTCCGCCTGTCAAAGCGGCACGCAAGGAGACTATTAATTCTCCTTGTAGAACTATGATTATTCTAGAGAGCTCCTCGCGGGATATTGCTATTATTCATAAAAATTGTCGGTTAGAACGTATTCGGGGTAATCACAGAAGCGGTATACTGGTAAAGGACGGAGGAGAAAGAGACATACAATCACCAGCTGCGAACCTCTTTCCGTGACTCGAATACAGAGTATCATATCGGCTCTGAAGCGCGGTGCTGCTATCCCCGAGCGTCTGCCCTAATGCCTCAGTCGAGCCGTCCTGTGTTAACAGTAACTTTGATTTTTTTTGCTGGCGGTACTCTTTGACTAGAACGTAGCCCTCTTTGAAAACTGGAACAAGGCCCGTGATGGCGCCGATTACGAGGGCTGCGATTTCCAAGCCACTCATTTCGTTTTGACTTTTCTTTCACCAAGGTAAATTTGTAATGATATAAAAGGTTACTAGACCTTCAAACAGGTAGTATTGTGAAAGTGTATAATATTAGCTTGATAAAGGATATATATATGGCTGGCGAGTCGATTAACTAATACATTATATAAAAAAAAGACATTAAGATCCACGGCCAAGGGTATAAGTGCCGAGTGAACAAGCCTTATATAACCAATCCTTGACTCATGATCCTTCAGAATTACGAAAATGGCGGGATTTTTACAAAGTAGGCGGGGTCTGGGAAAAGTAAGGGCCTTGTGGAGCTTTTGGATCGAACGGCTGAGTTGAGCGCATTGGGCGTCGGGCGAAGTTGCCAGTTGTCGGTGCTAGCGCTATGGCTGCGTACTAACCACAACAGATAAGGAGCATTCAAACAAGCTTTTGGGCCGTTTCCTCGGCCTCGGGTTACCTGGGTTCAGTTCGATTCGAGGCTGGGCAGATTGTTTCTGTCTGTAGACGTCAGCCCTTCTGCGGCCGCGCGGAATGCCGGTCCACTTGAAGGATCCAAGCCAAACAGGACGAATTTTATATCCGGCCATCATGCATGCATCAGTTCGCTGTGCGTGCTACACCTTGGGTTTCAAGGCGGGCAGGTGACCCAGCCAGCATTTCGCAAGAAGGGGCTGGGCAAAAACGCCTGCAAGAAACTTTTGTCCAAGGTTGCTTTCGCAGAATCGAAGTACATCTGCTAGCTATAGTAGCTGGCTTCTGAAAAACTTGTTGATAGAAATCTGTAGTCTGGGGGGCGCTCACCTATGCCTTATGAAATCTGTAGCACTCGCCCTAACACTTACGTACGGGCAAGTGAAAACTTCTCTTTGGGTAGTCTAGGGCTCTTTGGGCCGTATTGTGATGCATGCACTCGCCCGCGATCCCTGTCTCGAACGACCCGCTGCTTCGTACCTTTTGTGCAACATCCAACTCTCTCCTGTCGATCAGGCCATGGCCAGTGCGGTGATCACAACACGCTGGTAGGACGTACTAGTACCGGTCCCGATAGCCTGGGGATTCATTTACGTAGATGTCTGCGACATCTTTAGAGGCTGATAAAGTTGTTTGCATGCACTTGGTTCAAGAGAAAACAGGGGTTCAGGCAGATAACAATGTAAGGCCGATTGAATCTCGATAGCACGGCTGTATTGCACGTATCAAAACCTGGACTGAGACAACACCTCAAGATCGAGCATCTGTTGTATTTTTACAGTTACACAAATTGGGAGGTCCTGGTTGAAGCATATGCGCATGTACATACATGTGTGTACGTAGAGTGTTAAGGAACTCCTTCTCCTCGAGCTCTCTAGCTATCTGGATTTAACGTCGGCTTCAAGATACATCACCTCCGAATCGGGGCAACATATCCTTAGACCGCTCCTTATTTTTCTTCACTTGAGTCCCAGTGCCAAGACTTTGGATTCTAAGCTATTTGGGCTGCAACATCGCAACACACCCTACTTGGGGACAGCAATCCAACGGATTGGCCTCGAGTCCTTGTGTTTAGACCACCTCGAGACCATGATTGGCGCCAACCACGACATTTGCTTCTGGCTAGCAGAAAGCTCTAAAATTAGTCCCATAAGGAAAGAAACTGGCGGAATGAATATTTACATTACCAGGAGGCCCGACTAACGTAGCTACCAGAGTGGTGTCACATATGTCCCCGCTTAGAGTTTATTCGCGAATTCGCTTAGTTATGCCCAAGTTGAGGAAGACACTTCAGAACTTGGCGACGGCCAGGTAAACCTTCTATCGATATCCATCTTTGACGACGTACGCAATCCGGGGGTAGGCTCACATTCGTTTACATCCTTCATCTTATCCGTTCATTTCGATATACCCAATCTACCGGAAAGGTATTTCATTTCATTCCCGATATTCTGGAATTCTGCTGCCCTTGCGTCGGCGGACTCGGCACGAAATTGCATAAGCTCGACCCAAGCTGGCCTTGAAGGAAAGCGGCGCAAACTTTAAAAGAAAAATTTCAACAGCAAGACATTCATTTATCTGTTCATCTCGATTATATTGCGCGAGCGCATCTCTCAAGTCCGAGCCATCGATATCGACCTCTGTCGGCGTATTTATAACTAGTCGTCGACCGGCTTCTCACGATGCAATTCGGAAAGGCACTCGGAACAGCATGCAGTACCTTCGCCGTCACCAACATCGACGACTTGTTCGTCTTGGTCACATTCTTCACAGAATCATCCGTCAATAAGAACCTGACACCCTTGAAGATAGCTATCGGTCAATATGTTGGTTTCACGGTCATTATAATTATCAGCATGATCGGTTTTGGAGTAGCACAAGCAATATCCTCCGAACCTATTGGGTTTCTCGGTCTACTGCCAATTATGATGGGTGTTTGGGGGATTCTTGCTTTGATATTCCCTCCAGGCCCTGATGAAGAGGAAGAAGAAGAGGTAGGGAATGTCAAGGCAGCTGGGATAAGGAGCATTTTGAAGGTTGCAAGCATCACCATCATGAATGGAGGGGATAATATCGGGACATATATACCACTATTTTCGCAAGCGGAAGGGACGGAAATCGCTGTTTATGTGGTCACATATTATGTCCTGCTCGGGGTTTGGTTTCTGGTTGCTTTTCTGATCATGAAACAGAAGCGGATAGTCGAAATCGCTCAAAAGTATGCTAGGGTGGTGGTACCTTTACTTTACGTCGGACTTGGTATATTCATTGTCATCAAGTCGCATTGTTATCCGTGGTCCATTGAGCGTATCGACGAACGATTCTTGGGAGGGCCGGGAAAAGCTATTTTGGGGACTTTAACTGCAATTATTCTTGCTTTGTGCATATCTACCATGGTTTGGTTCAGAATGCGGAAAAGGGCTGCGAACCAACATACCACGGCGGGTACGGACGTGGAGTTTCAACGCGAGGATACCATCCGCGAATCAGGCACGTCTAGAAGCGGGCTTCGCGAAAGTGATATATCCGTCGCTGGGATAGATGAGAAAAGCATGGGTGGAACAGAGGTGCTTTCCATTGTGGAATCTAAGGGTCGTTGATTCGAACATTGGGTTACGGACGAAGTTTGCATTTCATGTACAAATTCTATACTGCATTTCTTTACACACAATCCGCCCACATGCACATCGACACGCACATATATACATTCACTCTAACGCACATGTGCATGATATTTTTAGGAAGTTTTATGGATACCGGGCCCTTGTATATGCATTTTGATAGTATATAGATTGTATATAGAGATCCTTGAATATGTACGGAAGACCTCCTAGATAAGATTATCTGGAACCGAACTGCACGGCCTCGAGCTCGTAGCCCGGGGCAAGATATACGATTATCTTTCCCCAGAATCCGTTTTATCCAATTATATTATTAGTGCACCATCCCATCCGGTTGTGGAGGAGGTAATTATAGGCCTTTGGCGTCAGCATTGTCTCTAACCAACACGAACAAAATAGCATTGATATCGAGTATGAAAACCACTGTTCTTGATTTGAATTGAAAAGCATCATTTGGTTCACAAGTGTATATAAGTACATCCTATACATGAATATAAATTGAAGCTAGGGGCTTCCTTACATGCATACCTCTAAGCAGTGTAGCAAGCACCAGGACCCTAGGCTAGCTGACTTGGCTGCTAAGGACCCAGTACTTGTCAACACAGGCACCTGTTGTATTTTTTCCCTTGCACAGTTACGAACCTCAACACCATAGAATCAAGGCGTAGATAGTATTTTCACCTGGATTCTGAGCTGTAAACGCCCTCGCCATGGCGGCACCATTTTGCAAACCCACAAAAGAATCTTCGAGTTGCTCCTCTTCGATCGAAAATGAATCAAACTCACCTCCATCATCAACCTCCTCTGCTACCCCCTCTATCACAATCACCATCCTCATCACCATAATTACCTCCTCGACCATCCCTATCCGGCCTCAGAGCCTCGATCCCTTGCCAGAAACCCTCTTCCTTTCATAAGCAAGTATATATATTGGAGCCCCTGACCGGTTGCTCGAAGTGAACCGCTCGCTAGACAGAAGAATGTCCTCGAAAATTACCTGCATCATGATCACCATGGTCAACCTGGCTACCCTTCTTTGGGTCCTCTGGATTATCGGATCCTTCCCCAGAATGGCGGAAGCGTCAACTATCGTTTCTCCCATGAATATGGAAAACGACGCAATTAATGGTAATTCGCCCCCTCCCATTTAAATTTCCTAAACCATTCAATTGGTATGGGGAATGCTAAATTTTCCGTTATATTAGCTGCCATCCATCCACTTGAAAGTCTCATCTCGTCGCATAAACGCTCCAAAGGATACGAAGACTCGCTAGCCCTAATCAATTCTCTGAACCTCCCACATTCTTGCCTCTATAGCTCGCTGACCGAATCCATAATTGCAAAATGTTCTACCTCTCCAACCGTCCTCGATGGGGAAGAGAAGAACTTCTTTGCAACAAAGCTTGCTATTTGCGAGTTGTCGTCTGCCAATATTGATTATCCGCGGGATTGTCGAGGTAATATTCAATCGTCGAAGGACCTCAACAGGTGCATCAAAAAGCTAGAGAGTCGACCCCAGTGGTGGACGAGCTGGAGCAATTGCATCCAAAGTGTGGGTGTAATTTGTCAGGCGGTGCGAGAAGAAGCCGAGAGGGGTATGTATTCTAATCGTTCTTCTTATAAGATGACGCTCAGCCCTTCAATCCCAATGAATGCTGAGATACAATAGAGCCACGCCCTAACCCTAGACACGACCACAGAAAACATCCTCCGGCTCTATCGAAATATCACTGTTCTTCACCATCAACTCGAAAACCAAATCGTCTCCTCTATCAATCTCCAAACATCTTCCATCGAAAAATCCTCTCAAGCTTCCAAGATGGCTCACCAAAAAGTCCTCACTCTCATCAAAGATATGGATGCTTTGATCAAGCACACACTATTGATGCACGAGTGTCTTACGGAATTCAAGACTGCAATGGCTAAAGTCAATAGGGTCCAATTAGCTCGAGAAACCGAACTTGTTCGACAAAAGGTCGCACTCGATGAGCAATCCCACACCCAAGAAAAAGCATTGCTCAGGATCAGCACCACAATCAGCAGGATCTTTGAAACTCTCGATGGCTATGACGATGTCCTGGCGGCAAAGAAAATTGCTGATGAGATTAAAAGACATGAGGCTTTCCAACAGGTAGCTGTCTTCCCTTTCTCCCTGGCATTGCTGGAGAGCTAACATGGATCAAATAGATGGCACTTGCTGTTAGAACTACAACTGACGAAACTGTAAAAGCTATCAAATCCAGCATGGAAGCCCTCCATGAACTTAGCGTAGGTTCCTTCCTTCATCTATGACTGCACGGTATCTTAATCGTCAATACTAAAAGAGACAAAACATATAGGCCGATGCTGCTACGAAAGCGAATACCGTTCTATTGCGAATCGTACAGCACGGAAAGGTAAATTTATCTCTCTTCCCCATTAGAGGTTGTGACAATATATCTGACAGTTTTCAAATAATCAAGGTTGTGGACAGGACTGCCGATAAATTCAACTCACTTGCCAACACCCACGAGAAGATCTCGCAATCAATGTTGATCCAAGAGGTACTGTCTCACCCAATCTTTCACGCCATGAATTTCCCTAACAAAGTATTTAGGAATCTGCTGCCCGTCAGCTTGAAAATGTTGCCCACCATGCAACCCTTTTCAATAATACTTTCCTTAACGCAATTGCTGAGAGCACCGGGTATCTCGAGAAGCTGGCAGAGTACCGAAATGGTCATCTAAACGCCATGGGTGCTCTTCCAGGGTTTGCGTGGGTTTCGACCTACCTTCCTGTTCTTGTTAGCATCTTGGTCGTCCTTGATCGTAAGAGGTCGGCTATTGCTATTATATTTTTCTCTGCCGTCTACATTTTCTGCCTGACGCACCCCTTTGAATCCACTTCCGGGCCAGACGGCTCAGAGGGCGATGGGATGGGTGCAGGCGGATTATTGATTGACGCTGGGAACAATCAATACCGTTGGTTGCATGCTTGTACCACCAAGATCATGGGGTACATCCGCTTCTTCTGGTAAACGATTGACTTACTCTCGTCCTGGTACTGTATACGCCCATACAATTTCGCTGGCTCCGATTCGACTGTTTAAACGCTGGGTTTCTTTTTCCATTCTTTTTCTCTTTTCTACGGGGTTATCAAAAGGGTTTCTTACGAGGTTTTTACCTCATGGTGTTTGTGGTTTCCTTTTACCTGCATTATCTACGCATGTTTCTCTCCGTTATTCGAATAGGATTTTACCTCCTATTCTCATTCAATGTATGACTCCAGCGAGGGCCGGTACCATAGTGTCGATTAGTGCTTAATAAATATAATGACTGTACTTTCAGCCGAAGGGAGAAAAAATAATAATATGTACAATTCCCATAGCTTCCACTAGAGGCTACCTGCCGTAAACAATGGCATGGTTCAACAGAAGATGCCGTTGTAATACCAAGCTTCCATTAGAGGGGAGTTCTTCCTTCCTTGTTTCCTTTAAATAATCAGAGCAGGGTTCGTCGAGTTAGATTGTTTATTTCTTTCCGTCCTTGCTCTCGCCGTAGACGTTCAATCCCAAGCCTTCGGACTCCAAGTAGACCTTATTCCTGCCGCCGGCCTCCATCAACAATTGTGCGATCGTCTTGGCGTTCTCGATCTTTCTGAGCTCGACGTAGCTCTTTGATTTCTTGATAGCCTCACCGATAAGTTCTGCGGATCGTGCCTCACCCTGGGCTCTATATTATTCCAATATTGTTAGTATACCAACCTCTTTATACGCTTATAAAAGTGATATATAAAGGGAGACGAACCTAACAACCATAGCCTGCTTCTCCTGTCTAGCTCTGTCAACAACGAACGCCGCCCTTTGCGCCTCCTGCTGGGCGACCTGCTTCGCCTCAACGGCAGCCGTGAACTCGGGCGAGAAAGCCAAGTGGGTCAAACTGACGTCGTCGAGCAGGATGTTAAACCTCGCAGCCCTCTTGACCAAATTATCCCTGACGAGCTTGCTGACGGCCTCTCTCTGGGTGATCAACTGGCTGGCGTTGAATTGAGCGACGACGGATTTTAAGACTTCGTTTACGATGGAGGGGAGGACTCGTTCGTCGTAGTCGACGCCGAGGGTTCGGTAGATTAGGGGGAGAGCTTCGACGCGGGGGCGGGAGAGGACACGACAGGTGATGTTTACCATTTGGAGATCCTTTGTGCCGGTTAGGGAGGCGACGTTGCGGGGTTTTGCGCGGACGTCGTAGGTTATTGGGGTTTCGAACCAGGGGATTACGAAGTGGGTTCCTTTTATCTTCTGTTAGTGGGGGTTTTTGGATGAGGGTTTGAGGAGGGGGGGAGGGTACCTTCGCTATAGATCTCTGGTTTTACACCACCGAGTCTGGTGTATTTGATAGCTCTGTGACCACCGTCGACTATTGCCGTACTTTGTCAGCGGATCGTTCACCAATTTCCATGTTGTACGGTTCGTATGGGGTATGATGTACCGTTGAAAAGGGCGTTATTGGCCGTTAATGCCAGGCCACCGAGTAATACCAACGCCGCACCACCGCCAATGATCCCGCGCGGGGATCCACCGCCCGGCATCCTTCCTCCGCTCTGTCCCGCTCGCTGTTGGACAACGCGCATCAGACGCTCCCAGGCCTCGCGCGGCGACTGACTGGGCTCCATTGTTTATTCTTTTCGGATCTTCGACTTCGTAATCGGGTCGCAGACGGTGTGATGTTGAAGATGTCAAGTTGGTTTGGTGGGCTGTTTTTCGGAATGAAGCGGGGGGTATGGCGGGTTGGGGGATTTTGTGGGGTGAGGTTTTAGTTGGAACTTTTTTTTCCTGGGATATCAAAATTTTGAAGATTGGAAAAAGCAAGTTTTAGGCGATGCAATGAGGTGGAAGTAACACGGCTTCAACACACCGCAGAACCGCATTTGTGCGAATTTTCTATTGGTTTTGGGGTTGGGAATATTTGATTGATGGGAGGATATGTGTATCTGGATATTCATTCCATCGGATCGATAGGTGGCGGGGGGAAGAGATGTATATACAGAGAATATAAAAGGTTATGAATGCTTCCTTTCAGTTCGCTAAAAGAGCTATCAAATTCAAACTATCATTATGCGCTTTTTCCTCATGAGTATTCCCAATGGCATATCGATTGATATATATACTGTCGGTTCTAGAAGATGGCCCGCGCCTCCTCTTCGATCCTAACTTCATCCTCATCCCATTCGCTATTCGCGGCAATGTTGCTCATCCCCCCGTTCCAAATCTCCCACCACCGTCTTATCAACTCCGCTTCCTCCGTTCTACCCGTCATCCTCGCGACTCTGATCGCTTCGTCGGAGAAGGTGTATTCCCCCAGATCTATATTTTTATTCTTCAACCTCGGATCTCGAACTTTTCGTCTCCACTCGATGAGTCTGCGCCAGTATGTCCCAAGGCCCATCTTGTTCTTTCGATGCTGGTTGATCGATGCCGCCCAATCTCTCAGAAAGTCGGCGATTTCAGTAAGCGTGAGACCTTCTTCCAGCATCAGGTAGCCTTCGGAGAAACATTCGTTGCGGCTGTAGATTATCCAGAAATCCGATTCGTCCTCCGGGTCGAGCGGGGTTAGGACGCCGAAGTTTTCGTCGTCGGAGTCGGCTTCTTCGTTTTCTTGGGTGTCTGCGGGGCCCTCTGCTGGGTCGTTGGTTTCGGTTGCTGGACCTGCGGGCTCTCCGTTGTTTAAGGGCTCTGCCGCGATGGGTTGCTCTGCTACGGGTGCTGGTTCTGGGGGCAGGTTGACCTCCCGCGGTGCTTGTCCCGGTACCACGATTTGAATCATCATAGGTTGTGGGGGTTCTTCCGGTGGAGGCGGAGGATGGACCTCCAGAATTTCTCCGCTCTCGTCGACTCCTTCCCATAATCTGTTGTAACATGAGCTCTTTGGTTGATTGTAGTGCTGGTATGGGTTATCCGGAAACAGGAAGGCTCCGCATAGTAGGCAAAAATGCGTCCAGCATCTCGAGCAAAACTGAATGGTGTCCAATATTTAGTATTGCAGCCTTCATAGCTATTGTTAAAAAGTAGAAAACGTACCATGTGATTGCAACCCCCGGATTTTGAGATCGGGATAAGACATGTCGGACAAGGTGTGCAATTTGACTCCAGAAATTCGGCCGTGAGCTTCGCTTCTTTGGCTTCTGCTTCCGTCATTTGTACACTAGAACCGGGTAATCGACAGGAAAAGGTATACCCATGCCATGACTTCCCGCAGTCTGCGCAAAAGGCCAAGGAACAGTCCTGGCAGATCGCCAATTTATCCTCTGCGTTATCTCGTAAAGCTGGGCCTTTACAGAAATTTCTGGGGCAGTAGACGACATTTTTCATGCTCTCGAATGCTCGTTTCCGTTTTAATCTTAGGTATCTCTCGACGATGTCTGCCTCTAGAAGTAATTGGAGCTCGGCGGGAGCGATGGCACCGGGTTTTCGGGGTATGGCGTGGACTTTTCCTTCCTCGTCGGTGACTTCTTCGGGAGGGAGGTCTTTTCCGCAGAGGTAGTTTAGACATTGGACGCTACCGACGTCGCCTTCTGTGATCATTGCCGTGAAGTAGTCCTTCAGACAGGGTTTGCAGAAGACGTGACCGCATTGGTTGATCCGGTGGCAGGTTGCACCCTTTTTCGGCTCCAAGCAGATACCACCTAATTTCCCATCGATAGTTAGTATCTGATTGGTTCCACCGAGTTGTTTTGGGGGGCGTACAATCAAATGTGCCTTCATTGAACTTCTTGATTTTTGTCGCCTGATCGAATTCCAAGATTTCGATCTTTTCCTTCTGGTTGACCCTGACGTCCAAAGGAACGGGAAGATCGAACATTCGATCCGCAGCGCTCTGTAGCGTATCAATATACGCGAAGATAGCTTGGTCTCTTAACCCTTCCCATGTCTCCAGCAATTCCGCCTTCAACTTCCCAAGAACATCCGTGTCCAACCAACTACTCACGAGCCGAATATTCGGCGGCTTGGAGTAAGGATACCCCTCCGGCAGCTGAAATTCAAAAACCAAAGGCGGTAAATGCGAAATATCCGCCGTTTCCTCCCTTTTCACATCTTCGGCACCGTCGAGGAGGGTGAATTTCGTGGTTACGGGAGAGGAAGGGGAGATTTCGATGTCGATGGACCCGCCGAGTTTTCCGATTTTGGAGAATTCGGGGTAGATTACTGCGATGGTTGCGATTTCGAGGATTCGTTCGTCGTCCGGGGAGATGTTTTCGGAGGGTTCGAGGGCTAGGGTGGTGAGTTTTGAGGAGAGGATGTCGGAGGCATCGGTGGGGCGGCGGACGAGAGCTGGGGTTGGAAGGTGGCGGTTGTCGGCCCGTTGTTTGCCTTTGGATTTGCTGGACATTTTTATTGGAAGGGGCGGGGCAGCTGCAGCTAACCCAGGCGAATCGATGGCCGATGGACCTACTGCTTTATATTCGATCGAGGGAGATGTCGTGGAAGGAAAATTGGTGGTTATGATTGTGGCGATAGCGGTGAGAGTGATTATGGAGGAGGTTCGGAGGGAGAGAATTGTCTCGTATGGACATCAGTCAGCATAATTATAAGAATAGTTTTTTTATCAGTGATGTTGATGTTGAGTCATGATGCTGCTCATTATCGTTAGAGATGTGGATAAGCCAGCCGGGAAGTAAGCCAGCTCGTTTGTTTGGGGCGGCCGGGTTGACTTTTGGTCACAAAGGCGGCCCCAAAAGCAGCCAAACGTGCAAACCGGGCTGATTTGGCGGCGCTGTGATTGGCCGCTCCGACCCACTCGCCCACCACATTTATAATTATCTTGAAGATGGATTGAAATTTCGAAGGCAAAAAGATAGGGACAAGGCGAGGTAGTTATAACGTGGCCGAGATGTTTTCTATTCTGTGGTCGAGAACGATGCCGACAGAAGGCTATTGTATACATACGTGCATACATAGGCCGAGATGGTCTTGAGGCATGAACAAGATATCTCGAGACTATCTGCTATACGGTCTCGTGGTATACCTATATAATATTATATTAACCATTTATCTAGGATTCAAATGAGAGCCGGATATATCAATCAGCGCACGATAGCCGGCTCCCACGTTCACGCCGATTATCTACGTATACAGTTGACGTCGCTTCGAAGAATGGCGACACGATATAAATGGCTCGTCTTCAAAACGATCCCTACCATCTTCATACAAATCTCACTATCAAATATCTCAATGCCCTAAGTGAGATCATAGATGAATCGGGAACCGAATTTTGATTCCCGCACATTCCCACGTCGTTTCCTCCACTGTACACATATGCACAAACTCCTCCATCACCGACCCCCCCAGCCGATTCACAAGCTACATAGTATACACTGGCTATGTAACCACCGCCAAAATGCTTCGCCGTAACAAATTTGACATGTTTCTCCTCGTCGTCCTAATATTCACCATCTTTCTTATCGTCGAGGAATGCTTCTCATCGTATCGAGGCACAAAAATCCGATGGGGCGGCGTTTACAAAACCAAAGACCCGGAAGAAGGAGCCAGGGCCCTGTCCAGCAAAGCGAATGCGACCTCATTCAATGCGTCGACTCCGGGCGGCGGCCATACGTCATGGTTCCCTGCAGGTAGTGCCTTCCTGAATAAACTCAATTTCGGTGCTCCCCCGAAGAAAATCTCACGATCCCAGCCTTCGGTACTGAATACTGGAGAAGCACCGGGGTTCATCAAGGGTACCCAGATCCCCAAGATTATCTGGCAGAAATGGAAGAACCGTATCGACTTTAATAATATCTGGAAACAAGAAGATTACGCCCGTGAGGGATGGATGACGTGGAGGGTATTCAACCCCGAGTTCGAACATGTGGTTTTCTCCGATGTCGATGCCGAATTGTTTGTCAGAAAGGAGTACTCCCACCGTCCGGATATTATCAAAGTCTTCACGGAAGTTCAGCAGAGGATCATTGCGTTTGATCTGTTGAGGTTGTTGGTGATATATAAATACGGGGGGATATACAACGATATGGATACGATGTGTCGGAAGCCGATAGATACTTGGTTTGACGATTTTTGGGATTATGGAATCGTGGTTGGGATCGAGTGTACTATCCCAATTGACCCGGGCCTTCCTTTGGATTTACAGTTGGATTCGTATAAAGTCGTCTACGCGGTGCAGTTCTTGCAGTGGACTATCATGGCAGCACCAGGCCATCCGGTGATAGCCCGCGCTATCGACGAACTGGTCCGTTCTGTCATCAACGACACTGTGGAGGATGATGGGACCGTACAATGGGAGATTGGGGATTTGTGGTACGAGCCCATGGCGATATTAAACGTATCCGGGCCGGGATTGTGGACGAGGACGGTGAAGCAGTATATTAATGAGCAGGAGAGGAGAGAGGTCCCGGACTCGGAGTATGTGTCCATGTGGGATATAGAGATATATGGAGATCTGTTGCTCTTGCCGCAGTCGAGGTGGGCCCCGACGACTTCGGGACAGCAGGATGAACTGTCGTTTTTGAGGCATTTCTGGAGGGGTAGTTGGAGGTGATGAACTTAAGTACTTTTCACAGGTGGTTACTCATTTTTGTATAGATTCTTGTTATATGGGCTGTTATTAGTTTTTTTTCTATTAGGACTACCAATAAAATTTATATCCCAATTACATGATAGACATCGATAAAATATAGAATCGTAGGTGTTGAGGATGTTGGAGATTTCACGGAGAAGTTTTAGCCTCGACCTGCCGCGGACGAATCTCGACGTCAACACCAAACATTTGGCTGGAAATCCAAGAACCTCCATTGGCTGGGCTAGCAGAACAACCATCCAGCAGTCATCCCAAATACTTCGAATGACGAGGACCCTGGGAAGCTAATACATCCGCTATCCCTCCTATTCCGACAATGGCCTCATTACGTCTTCCCGTCCGGTCGCTGAGACCGTCGTCGCTATCGGTAGTTTCGAAGAGTTTACGACCGGCTCCACGAAACCTCTTGCGACAGTTCGCCTCATCCTCCGCTGTCAAAGCCGCAGCGCCTGCGACTGAAGATGAAGTTCCGAATATGAGAGGGGCGCAGCGTCCTCGTATGTTACCCTCTACCAATCGCCGAAGGAAGGAAGGCATCATGATCTAACCAAGCGGGTTACCGGAATAGCAATTGGTGAACTACGAGCCCCAGTCGTCAACCCTGCCGACAAATATGCCACTCAGTCCGAGCAACTACACGCCTATGGCAAATATCTTATGTCCTGCCTTCCCAAGTTCATCCAACAGTACTCCGTCTGGAAGGACGAGCTTTCAATCTACATCCCACCCAAGGCCGTCATACCTGTTTTCAGCTTCCTCAAGAACCACCATGCCGCACAGTACACCATGATAGCGGATATCACGGCCGTCGATTTCCCTACCCGTCAATACCGTTTCGAGGTCGTTTACAACATGCTCAGTGTCACATACAACTCTCGGATAAGGGTCAAGACATATGCGGACGAAACCTCCCCCGTACCATCGATTACACCGTTGTACGACGGTGCAAATTGGTATGAGCGTGAAGTTTACGACATGTTCGGTGTTTTCTTCACGAACCATCCCGATTTGAGGAGAATCATGACGGATTACGGGTTTGATGGACATCCGTTGAGGAAGGATTTCCCGTTGACGGGGTATACGGAAATTAGATGGGATGAGGAGAAGAAGAGGATTGTGTACGAGCCTTTGGAGATGACGCAGGCGTTCAGGAACTTTGAGACGGGTACGGCGGCGTGGGAGCAAGTTGGACCGGGACAGGACAGAATGCCTGATTCGGTGCGTATTATCCCAATCCGAAAAGATTAATATATGGATCTTTGCTGACTTTTTATTTTTTCTTTCTATTTTTTGCTACAGTTCAAATTGCCAACCCCGAAGCCAGAGGAGCCGGCGCCTAAGAAGTAAAGTAAAGTATGAGATGCTTTTGTGGGGTTTTAAAATTATATTCAATTTTGATGGTCGGAAGGGTCCGTTCGGGTGTGCACCGTATGATTACACCGGCGGGTTTGCTGTACATTGTGGTTCCTTTTTTTTCATTTGACTCGTACATACTTGAAAGTATCTGTATATTTTTCACTTTTGATTGTCGAAGGCCGGTGCACCCCTCCCAGCACACTAAAATAAAACAAATAAAATAAAATAATCTCGGGTCCTGATCTGGCCTGGTCTGGCTTGGTCTTGGGGGGTTCCAGAGCTTTCTGGTAGCCACTTAGTCAGGCATAGGATGTATATTATATTTTAAGGTATGTGCATATCTGCTGTCGACTCGATAAGATTTCCCCCTCGAATCCTGAACCAAAATATACTTCGATGTGTATCACGTGACCAAACAGCCTCAAAAAGCCGCTCTTCCACTCGTACCTGGCATGGAACCAAAGCTCGACTTCAGACCCCTCCGATATACTTCATGTACCCCTAAGTACATGTACTGCCCTAAAGTACCCCTTAGTGTGTATAGTTGTGGATCGGTTAGTGGCTCCGCTGGTCCCCGAGAGCGAGCGGGCCAACAAAGGGAATTCTGGAGGAGTGTGCCTGCTTAGTCAAGATCTGATAATTAATTGATACGGTGCACTGTGCTCTGCTGTGCGGTGCTCTGCTGCTGTGTGGAGCGTGTTTGTCGGTCAAAGTTTTTGTTCCTTGCATCTTTCTCTGCCAACATCCACACACCAACCACAACCACTTCATCTTCATTTTGTGCCCTCGACCTTCTGCCATCTCATCATCTGCCCTCATATTCCCTCCAATCCTGACCCCAACCCCGAAAACCCCTCCAAACGCCATTATCACGACCGCTTCAACCGCCCTGGCTGTCTGCCTGCTGGTCTCCTTCCTTATTACCCGACCTTTGAGTACTTTTTACCTGGAACCCTGCTCCCTCTGCTAGCTGGACTTGACTTTACAACCAAATCTCCCATCACGGTTAATTCCTTCCGTCCTCTGCTCCACTCCGTCCACAGCACTACCAACAATACCAGCAGATCAACGGCACCATCTATACTCCTATATCCGTGCTTCCATCCTTCTATAGCCCTCGATATATAGCCTTTTTCACCTCGAGTCCGTTTTCGTTTTCGTTTCTGGTTTCTACCTCATTTACAACATATCCGATTATCGGTCCATAATGGCTCCCACAGTACAGCAAGATACCTTCATAGACGACTCGGACGACTATTGGTACGCCTCGATACCGTTACTTATCGACTCCCTCCTCGTGGATACAAACTAACATGTTCTTCTAGCCCGTTATGCGTCGAAGAATTCGATCTTTCGGACAAGCACTTCAAGCCGTGTCCCTGTGGCTACCAGGTACAATACCATCTGGACCCTGTTCTTCGAAGACAACTTGGGTGAATTCGTGGTCCACTAACTTAATTCTCAAAGATATGTCAATTCTGCTACAACAATATCCGAAAGAACCTGAACGGCCTGTGTCCGGCCTGTCGGCGAGAGTACACCGATGCTACAATGGAGTATAAGCAGGTCTCGCCGGAAGAGTGCGTTGTCCCGTTCAACCCTATCCAATCAGATTTTGGGGCTAACTCGCATCGACTGAATATCTAGATACCGAGCAGAACAGCAGAAACAATCGCGTAAAAAGCAGGAGCAAAAGCAAAAGGAACTCCAGAAGCGCGAGCTAGAGCAGACCACCCGCAAACACTTGTCTGGTCTTCGTGTTGTTCAGAAGAACCTCGTCTACGTGACCGGACTGAATCCCCGTATTAAGGAAGAGGATTTACTCCAGACGTTGCGTGGCGAGCAGTTCTTTGGACAATATGGCAAGATCCACAAAATTGTTGTCAATAAAAGGACTGCGGATAAGGCTCCAACCGAAAGGAGTGCCGGAATGGGGGTCTATGTCACTTTTACAAGAAAGGAGGATGCTGAGAAATGCATTGCAGCTGTTGATGGCAGCCAGAACGGTGATCGCATCCTTCGAGCTACGTATGGAACGACGAAGTATTGCTCCGCGTACCTTCGGAACGAACATTGCCCAAATAAAAATTGCATGTTCCTTCACGAGCAAGGCGAAGAAGTAGATTCGTTTACCAGGCAAGATCTCTCCTCTTTTAACGCTCAATCATCTCAGCGAGCGGGGCCATCATCTCAGAATTCCCAGGGCCCACACAACACTGCACCTCATCATCAACCCCACCCTCCGGCACCTCCTGCGCAATCGACGCCGACGTTGCCGGTAAGAGTCCCTGCTTACCAAAATCACCCGAGTATCAAACCATCGAAGTCGCCGGCTGTACAGGATCATGGGTCTCCTCCGTCAGAATCATCTGCATTGCCGTCGTCCGCGAGTTGGGCTGCTAGAAGCACCGGAACTCCTGTGAACAACCAATCCAGTAATGCCGCGGAGGAGAAACCAACCAAGGGCACAATCCTACGGACGCACCCCCCGGAAAAACGAGCAACCCCGGAACCTAGAAGGGTGTCGAAAGAGACTGCAAAGGAGCGCCCAGCGAGTCGTGTTTCAGCGATTGGGCCGGCTTCCCTCGATGGGCCGGCTTCGGTCGACGGCACGGAATCTAGTGATACGGCAGCTCCTAGCCGTCCTAAGAGCAAGGCTACGAGCGCCGAACCTAAACCCTCGCCATCGAGAGCAACTTCGCCACCCGCTGCTGCTGCTCCTGCCCCGCCTGCCCCGCCTGCGAATCCACCTGCAAACCCACCCGCCCCACCACCAGATTCGCTTGAAACGATGCTTTCAGACTGCGTTAGGCGCATAAACTCCACGACTTTCTGCTTTCGCTTCGATAAGTCGATGTTGAGCGTGGAGGACTACGAAGAAATCTTGCAGATGCCCCCTTTGATCGATAAATACGGTGGGGCAAAACGGCGAGAGAGACTTATTAAAGAGCGCGAACGGGAAGTCGAAGAAGAACGTGTTCGCTCCCAGACGCAGATCCAACAAGTCCAACACGTTTCTCCCCTGCCGATGCATCAACAAGTGCCAGTTCAGCAACAGCAGCCACAGCAGCCTCTTCCACCCATCTCCCAACAGGTGCAGTCGAGACAGGCAGTGAATCAAATGTTCGCCGTTCAAACTCCCCAGTCTCAGGTTCAGGGACCGCGAACCCAGACTCCTGGTTCTGCACTTAGCCAGCAGCACCAGAACATTTTGTCGGCTTCTCAGGGTTTGATGCAACAGACGCAATTGGGCCAAACACTACCTCAACATCACACGCAGCAACATACCCGGTCCTCAAGCCGATACAACTTTGATGGAATCAAGGCTCCACCACAGCAGATTAACCATCAACAACTTCTCCAACAGCAACAGCATTTGCCTAGCCAGGGCTTGCTTTCAAACCAAATCTACGGCCTGAACGGCTCTAATGCGAACGTTCAGGGACCACCTCCTGGTTTGAAATCCGCACAGACGCCACCAAACTTGATGCTTTATGGTCACCCAGCTTTCGGGCTCGGCGGAGGTGGGATGGGAAACAGCAACCAGCAAATCGGACATATGCCTGGCCACGCTAAGAGCGAAAGCCAAGACTTGATGCAAATGATGAGGAGCGGCGCTGGAAAACGTAAGTCCCATCTCTCCCTTCTAGGTGTCCCGAGATTACAGCGCCAGGCTGAAATGGCGATGGGTAAAGATGCGGATCCTGCGATCCTTCAGTCGCGTCTTGGGCCTCAGCAGCATCCGTTGCAGCATCAACTCGGTCTCGTTGGTCATAATCAACAAGGTGGGTACCTGAACCATTATCATCAAACTGCTGCCGGCGGTTGGCAAGGCAGATAGACTCTTCCTGCTTGAGTGATAGGTTCCTCCATAGGCATGATGGGTTTTAAGCCGGACACAGAAGACAGCACAAAAATACGCCGTCGTTTACGTACAGAATTCTTTTTTTTCGTTTTATATCATCCCTATCGTTTTATATATATATCGTTCATTCCGCTTCTTAATCCCCTTCTCTTTCATGTGGAGTTATCGGATATCCTGGATTGAATTTCTGATCTGCAGTTTTTCCTTTTCTACATGCATCGTTTTTCGATCACTTCTTCCAACGCCCTATTCAGCACCTGACGACTTAGCATCTTCAATCGTTACGATTCTATGACGACCGGCAAAGGGATACATGGCGTTTATTTTGCTTTTCTTCGGTTTCCACCAAACAAAAAATCGCAATTGTTTTACTTGCTTGCTTTCCGAATCCCTGCCCAACAATCCCACTAGGTTTGGGCAAATTTCTCCATAGTCTTGTTTTATTCACCCTTACCCTGTTGCCCATAATGGTTTAGTACTTAATGAGGAGGATGGATACAAAGGATGATACTTCAGTTTCTTCCGAACAGTACGTAGCCAACCCTTCTTAGTCATCCTCAACATGGTTCGCGTCTCTCTTTTTTCTGCTTCCTGCACTCTTAGCCTTTCTTGGGCTTCCAGTGAACTTGAAATATTCTTGTCCATCTCGTAAGCATGAACCTCTTCTGATTTTGCCTTCTGGAAAAATAGGTAGGGAAATGCCCTCACTGTTGCTGTCTTCTGTGCTCCCGAAACCCATTCGTGACAAAACCAAAATGTTGAAGACCACGACCGTTGATTGTGACTGACCGGATGCTTGATGAGAACCTGACCAACTGCCATCCAACCACAATCTTGGGGACAATGCAACGAGGAGCGTAAATTCAAACCCAGAAGGCTAATTCGGAATTATGTGGGAAATAGTAGAACCCGTTGATGAAATCATCCCGTCCGCAGAGGAGTTCGAAACTATCGATAAGCTTGTAGAAGATAGGACGGAGTTCGTGCCGGCTACGCCCCCACCGCCCCCAGCTGTTAGCACGACATCCGCGCCTCCTCCCCCTGTTCGACCTCAAGATGTTCCTGTGTTACCTGCTACGCCTCTACTGGATTATGCAACAGTGGGGAAGGCAAAGTCGCCCTTGGTAAAGGCGGCCACGCCCGTTACGCCGAAGGTGCAGCCTGCGGTTTCCGAGCCTAAGTCTAAGAAGAAAAAGGACGAAAAACCGCAGGCTCCACCGACGATGGCGGCTGTGGCCAAAGCCCCTCCTCCCCCTCCCACTCCTAGTAAAACCCCGTCAAAGGAACAGGCTGGGAAGAAGGCTAAACCGCCAACTTTACCACCTCTGGCTGCTGTTGTCGCTGCGGCTACGGCCGAGCATTCCCCAACATCTGCTAGGTCACCAGCGGCGGCTAGTCCCAGAGTTCTCAAGCTACCGTCCATCAACCAGTCGGGTGACGCAGGTCCCTCGAGTGCTACATCTTCGGTTCCTCCAACTCCACAGCTGACAACTGCAGCCCCAGTTCCAACAACGTCTCGTGCTCGTACTATGCGTATTGTCTCTTCGACTCCTTCAGTAGAAAACAAAGCAAAGGCTGAGGTAAAAGATAAGGACAGCAAAGTGCAAGATGTCCCGGCTCTTACCAACACGGCTACGAGACAAGTCACTCGGCCGGCTACACCCGCAAGCGAGCTTATCAGCGATACTGCTTCTACCACCTCAAGTAAACGTGGTAGTATCAGCAGCCCGATGGTTCGCAGCGACTCCATTGCATCCAGTACGCTTGCAATTGCCGGTAAAGCAAAGTCTAAGTCGGCTTTGAAGAAAGAGCGGCAGGCACTGGCTAAAAAAGAAGAAAAGGAGAGGGAAAAAGAGAAGGACAATGCCCCGGTCCCTAGCCCTAGCCCCACTGTGGAGGACCACGCACCGGTCGTTGCCCGAGCTAGAAAGAAGGAGAAGAAGAGCAAGGCAGCCGCTGCCGGTAAGACCGTCAAGACGACTGCTTTGCCGGCTTCTCCTGGAATTCCGACGCCGACTGGTATAAGCCCTGTAGTAGCTGCCGTCGCTGCCGCTACCGAGGCCGAACATCGCGATGACCGCTCTAGTCGTGCGGGCAGCGTTAGTGTTGTCGCCCCCAGTGAAGTGCACCATGAGCAAGCTAGTGCGGACTCGGGCAATAACGATGCAGAGAACGAGTCTAATAAACCTGATCTCGCATCTACGGTCAACGCGAACGATATCATAACTGCGCTGGACGAATCCCGGGAGGTCGATTTTATGGATCTCGAGCTTCTCAAACCGGTTGTCGGACTTCAGCACAGATTTGACATCTCAGCTGCCGAGATTGCAGAGTTTGGGAGGAGACTTAGTATGGTAGCTGCCTCTGCGGGAGATGTTGGCGACCACCAGATTAGTGTGGAGATTACGGCGAACCCCGCTACGATGTCTTCCTCAGCTTCGAATTCTCAGTCGAGTAAAAATGCCTCTGCGACGACTAGACTCATCGTTACGCCCGGTGGTGTCATGCTCAAGGGATTAACAGCAGAGCAAGAAGCGAAATTTATCAGGCTTGAGGAACGAGCGTCCAAGACACCGATCCCGTTCAAATCTGACTTAGCCAAAGCCACGTTTCCAGTTGTTAAGAAAGAACAGCTCGCCGAGACGCTGGCAAGTAAGGCTGCCGGCCTCGCGGATTTGAGCTTAGAGGATACCCTTGCGTATCTCAATCAGTTGAACCAGTTCTTGGAATTCTCTCCTGAAACTGCAGCAGCTGCTGCGGCGGCGGCCAGCCAACTGGCGCAAGCTCATACGCAGTTTACGGCGGGTAAATTCCAACCAGCTCCGATACAGCAGGGACCGACTGCTTCTTCATCTTCTTCGAAAGCTCTTCCGACCCCAGCTCCGCCCGGGTCTAAAAAGTCTGGAAAAACTCCTCCGTCTACGGCTGTGGGACCCCCACCTGCACCGATCAACCCTGCGAGCGTCGCTTCAGCGGCTGTTGCTGCCGCTGCAGGTTCGCTCGAGCAAATGCTCATGGTCGGTTTCCAATCCGCGTTTAATAATAAACCGATGTCCGATTGTCCCATGACATCAGAGGAGGCTGAGAAGATGCTGGTTATGAGTAGGAAGGAAACGGAGGCTTATGAAAAGAAGTTGAATAACCTGGTAAAAAGAAATAAGAGGTTGATATTTGGGGCATTGGGATTGCAGGTTTAGTATATATAGCTAAATAAGCTTTAGGTTTATGGGCGTTTATTAGGGGTTCTTTTCGTTTTGCTGGGGGTTTTTTATGTGCTTGCTCCCTTCCCGTGGGTGTGACCGGGATGGGATTTGGTTGTGTAAAGTTTTTTTTTTCATTATAGTTCGTTCTATTCATTTTACACGTGCGCTTCTTGAGATCTCGAGATCGGGCGATCGACTTTGATGCGCTAACATCCTCGGAGAGGGGTTCTTGTACGATATTAAGTACTCGTGTACTATGGGTGTTTTCGTTACCAAAGCAAAAGTTAGGACAGAAGGCCTTTTACCACAGGTTGGGTTCTCTAGTATATGATAAATATGATAGTATATATCGTAATTTTGAAATTAATTAACATTATGTGCAGGTATGGTATGGCTATAGAGCTTTAGTTGCACTGATACAAAGAGATAAGATAAAGCGGAGAATTGCTAAACGCCTTAGGCCCATGGAATCTACGCCCGGCCAGCTAGGTAAGTATAGCAAAAAGGGAGAAGAGAAAATAAAAGCAAGAATAAAGCTTCCCTCCAGGAAAAAGCTTGAGAAGAAAAAACTCCGAGAAAACGCCGACCCTACCGATATCGATACTAACTATACTGCCAGAAAAAGCCCTTGAATCACTTTTTTCTTTCTTTTTTTTTTTTTTAGATATCAACGTCTTTAGAATTACGTGTGAACAGCCGCAAAACCTAACATTTTTCCCATTCCATTTCGTCAGCCGCCCGGCCATATCCGTATTTTTTTTTTCCCTTTCGCCCTTCTCTTAACTAAGGTAAGAGCTAGGGAGTTTCATAAAAAGGATTGCCGTTTATCTTACTATTTGCAACAGAATCGGTTTTGGCAGGGTCGACGTCGATCTGTTATCGTCACCTGCATCCTCGGTGGAGTACACCGAAGCCGCGTATTGATAACTAGCCGTGAAAGCGGTTCTGGAGCACCGCCGAGAATGGGTTGGCTGCCGGATGGTGGTGTATTGTGTGGCTTGCAGTTCGACTTTGGTCGTTCTGAACGGTCGTGGTAGTGATGAGCGACGTTTCCGGATAGGCTGCATTTTCAATTGCGTGACTGGTTGTTGCTGCAGGGGAAGAATATGGAATGTTAGCTATACGTTCTTCTGGAAAGGATATTTTGTCCATATGGTAAAAAAACGCATTTCCCCGAGGAATTTTGATATGACGTTTTTTTTTGACATGTTTGAACCATGGTATCGGGATTTATATATCGCAGGAAGCCGTAAGTTACGTACCTCGAAAAACCAAGCCGGCATTAGTGGAATATACGCCGCTTTTAGAACCACGTCTAGGATATCCTGCTCTTGCTCGTCCGAGGTGATGTCGAAGAATCGCTTACGGATCATGCATTCGAAGTCGACCTTTGCGATTCGTTCTACGAATGGGAGGTTCAGGATGTGGCAGCCGTGGGCGTAGGCTTGAAGGTATGTGATGTAGCAGACTGAGGAGGGTGTTTCGCAGCTCAGGAGGTAATCCATTTTTATATATATTTGCAGAGGGTGATACTGCGCAGGAGACGAATATATTTGTTTTTATCGTTATTAGTTATTGGATTTGAGTCGATATCCGTGCGTAAATGGATTTTATTGAGGAAAGAAGTGTAGTATATATGAAGGGGTATGATATAATGGATTTAGATAAGGACAGACGAAGGTTGTATTAGGGCGGCCGTGAGGTAATAGAGACCGTGCTCTGTTTTTATATTTCGCTTGCGAATTAACTACAGAAGTTCCTTGACCTAGTGTTTAAGATATTAACTAAAGCCCGGGGGGAGGGAGGAACGTTGATATATACAGGTTTCTCCCGCCGTGTGAAACGAAAGGGTCAATGATGAAAGCCAAAGCTAGCGTGTACACAAATTAATGCTAGTGGAGTGAAACATCTTAGTAAACCCTGTCGAGAAGTATCATAAATTCCAAGCCTTGGATTTGGGAGTTTTACAATGGCCCTAGTGGTACAGGCATGCCCCACCCTTTCCCTCGATTTTCTTCGCTTCTGTTTAGTGCTAAAATTTGTAGTCTAACTATTTCGTTATGCCAAGCTCAATGTAGCCTTCTTCTTTTTCTCACAACATCTTCTATCTCAAGTATTTACAGTTCGGACTAATCTAATACAAAATATTCATACTAGAGAAAGGCAGAGAAGTTAATGCAGAGGGATAGTGGGATAGCTTAACCCATAGTTTATCGTAATTTCCCGTATACGCTGCCTTGAGATACTGTGGGGAACCTAATAAGTTATGCATGAGGAAGGGTCTCACCCAATCCATTCCACCAGCTGTCAAAATGTTTTGTATTGGGTTGGATTCGTGAAGCTGAGAGACATACAGCAACATGAGCAGAAAACCCATTTAATGCAATACTATACTGTTGTTCACTCTCAAGGAAAGCTACTTCAGCCCTCTTGGCACTTTTTTGGAATAGAGGGCCCTGGTAATTCGCATTGCTTTCAATACTAAGGTGTCCGGATAAATATCCGGTCTAATGCGAATATCCTAATTGGGCTTCCATGAGAGCGGAAAAAATGCGTTCTTCAATGCAAAATGCGTTGTTGTCCCCCAAGTATTTTTTTTTTTTCTCCTGCGGATTTCCCTGTTCATGGATAACCTGAAGCTCGCCGGGGATGGTAAGGACTAATTGGTTGGAATGTGCCGTCTTCGATCGAGATTTTGGACTGAGTTGGGGCGGTGAAGATCTCGATTTTAGGTCTGAACATGGAGTAGCCCTCTTGATCCCAACCCTCCCTTGACCATGGTCTTAAGCCCCCATGGCATCCAGATTTGGAAATGGTGCTGTCGATTTGCCCCCGATTCGTTCATCTTGACCAGGATCTGCAGCTTGGTGTAACTAGATCCGGACGACACACAACACAAAACAACACAAAACAACCGTTATATTTTTTTTTGTGATACGGATTTTCCTCGTTTTTAACATGTGCACAAAAGGTGGGCTAGTCAAGTGGTTTTGTTAGTTTGTAGGGTTCTTTGGTTTCATATATTGCGGTGGTTAACATTTTAGCTTGGTAGCGAGGAGGGGAAGGGTGGGGCCTTTTGAGAGGTCTAGCCTCGGAATGTTTCGGTCCTTACCGTCGACCGTCCACCCCCTCGCGTGGGCGGATAACCCCAGCTGCCCAGGTCACATATTTCCACATATTTTTTTGTCGTATTTCTCGCTTGTACAGTACTTACATGTATGTTTCAAATTCTCCGATCTGCGGTCCTCAAAAAGATTCCGTTTGGATCGGCGGGTTTTTCGGTGTGTGTTTCTGTTGGAGATGTTGTGTGTGTTATACGAGCAACGAGCAACGAGCGGTTATTTCGGAAAAACGTATTCTCCTCGGGCTATTATATTTTGTATTAGTTTTTTTTTTCTCAACGGAAAGCCGTTGCAAGATCGTCGCTTATCGCGGTGGGGTGTCTATGCCTGACGAGATACTTCCGTTTGGGCGAAATAGTTGGCTATTATGTGCGTGCGGTAGGTTCTAAACCCGGTATGGGGGCTTCAAGGGTACCAGCTGAAGCCCCTTTGGCCGAGAAACATGGCCCGTCGATCCCTATACGCGTACGTCAGAATATTCCATACCGCTTTAAATTTCGTACTTTTTAGCTGAGGATATCCCGGATCGCCGACGATCCCTGTCACGAGCCAGATACTCTGCCTGTGTGGGCGTATTTCGTATTTCGCCGCCAGTAATTCTAATTACTGCAATCATATGAACACTCAAATGCCAAGAGCTTTCGGTTGTTTGATGAGCCGATTGAAAGCATCGAACCAAGCCTCGAAGGGGGACTTACTTTCGACATGTTCAGATATTCTCGCTTCTTCGCTTGGCATTCTGCACAGAGGATTGTTTAACGAAAAACCACCCCCGAATAATTCCGTTTTCATTGTTCTCCACTTTTGGTGGGGGGTTTTGCTTGAATCGTATATCATTCCAAGTCAGGTAATCCTCTAGCCTACGTTAAATTTGTGGAAGTAAGGAGTATTGAAGAAAAAACAGACAAAAAATCCCCCTTTCGGTGTCCTGATATTGTGGCCGTGCTCGCGAAGTTCCAATGCGTAATTCTGAGGCTATTTGGAGTATAAAGCACGGTTTCAAGGAGTAACAAAGGGAAAAAAGTCCACCGGAACGTTGCTCTTCCGTTTCGCCGGTCTAACTCTAGTCTTGTTAGCTTTCCAAGGCATTGTATTTCTTCAATCTGACAAGCTTTCAGCTAAGCCATGATTACTTGTGCTAAGGGGGATTTTAATCCTAAACCGGGGGAGGGGAGGGGGCATATACTATAGCCCCTTGTCATCAGGATTATCTATATCCGGAGAACTCGGCTTAGTCCGTCCCGGGAAACGGGTACGGGCCCGGGATTTTGGTACTGAGACAGGTGTCTCAGTGACGCATTCCGCTGATACGTTTCGAAATGCCCTTTTTGTTTGAATATGAAATGTGATGATGGACGATGTATGGTTGAAGTTTTTTTTTTTTTACGGCTTCGGTTGCGTACTGTGCATTGGCGTCGGTATGCGGCTTCTCGCTAAATATCGGGTATGATGCTTGCCGGTCGTGGTTCGTTGCGAATTCGAAGCGAGTCTTCTAGCCTAAAGAATGCGGTAACTGGCTTATATTGAGGTCTAGTGCTTTTCCTTTAAGATATATACAGGTGGTGTATATATTGGTGTTATACGTGAACATGCACAGTCGTCTATTTACCAGCTTTAATTTCGTCGTCGCTGTTAGTGTTCAAGGCCAACCATACATATACGTTGTTGTGGCGTTTGGATATGAAACTGTAGCCTCGAGACCGGGCGCTCCTGAGGCAGAAATGAAACTGGTCGTTATTGCTTAACACTGATGCATTGTCGTAGCCATCAATTTAAAGAAGCGCGCAAAGCCTCAGAGATTGTTCTGTCGTGGATTCCTCCCAAACTTCGTTGTGAATGTTGGCTCAGTTTCGGAAGGAAAGTATATATGATCACCCGATCAGGAGACTCTTGGCTTGTTCCACATAATATAATTATAGTTCGGTCTATAGATCTAATATCATTGCTGTGTCATTGTATTCTTTCATCCCATCCTGATGCTGCAGCTTAATTCCATTGTATACTAGACCAATATGCGATAGCGTCGGGTGCTACCTTCGGATATAAGATTATAAAATCATCTAGCTCTAGATCTCAATAAAATCTAGATCTATGTAAATGGTTTGTCTCGAATCGAGACCCGTAAATGGCACCTTCATTCTGAACGAGCCAAACAGAGTGGGTTATCCCGAACATGCAGATGTTGAATATCCCGAATCCCCACCAGGAGACACCACGATGAGACAAAAGGGTATGAAAGCTCCCATTCGGGCTAATATTCTTGTGGTTGCTGGTACATACACCATTTTCTTTAACATAGGATTTTCGAGCTAATATTCTGGGAATTAGCTGATCAAACCTAGACCCGATTGCGATGTTCAGCCCTCGTATAAAGCTGTGGTATGGCACATGCCATATCGCAAAGCACGTCCCACCGACCTGATAGATGCACTTAGTCTAGGAGCCGAGCATCTGCCCTCCGTAGCTAAAAGGCGTCACATGAGGCGCTTTATATATTATACAACGTGAGACTGCGTCGCTTGTAAATAATAAATTTATATGATAGTCTTTTGTCTTTCAAACATGCATTGATTTGTCTTTCAGCTGTTAGTTTCTATCTTTTTTCTCCTTCCTTTTTTCTTATAAGTGCGCCCCTGGCTTAAATCGTAGAGCCGGATACTCTAACGTAATATTATACCTCTATCAATTCCGATGGACTTCACGAGGCCCTTGTGGGGTGCATGTCTGAACTTTTTGTACATGAGGATCAGAAGCCGGTCGGTAAACTGATAACCCTTACATGTAGCCTAAAATCCGGGGTATTTATGCACGCGCATGCAGAAGAAACATTACCTCCTGCCAATTCTTACCCCGGGATCATTGATTTTCTTAGGACTGGGTTTTTCTTTTCTTCGAGGCCGGACACCATTCCGTCCAGCCTCATGACCGACTAATTTCGTCAACACTTCTGCCCTGAAAATTGCAACAAGTCTCACTACACAACGGCCTCAGACGAAACCACCCATCGTTTGCGATTATGCTCAAGCAAGCGATATAGACGGATACCTTATGTGTCATATTAGAAATGGTTCTATGATACAGTTCATTAGAATGCTTGGCCCTGGTAATGTCAGCAATTGATATATGCCTATAGATCTAGCTAGAAGGGTAGGGACTTAAAATTGAAGTCGATGTTCATAGTCAACCCAATATTCTCAAGGGTAAATCGTTTAGAGAAAGGTTAGACTAGTTTATTAGTATATCCGGGAGTATCTATCTCCGGCGGGATTTTGGAATGGCCGACGACCTGGTCATGAGACCTCGTGTCGAAATGTCCCTGAAATCGCCGAAATGCTAACATCTGGGGGAATTAGAACGAGGGGGGGAGAAAAGGCGGGGAAATACAAGCCGTAAGCGAAAGGGATTTGTTGGCAAGTATTAGTAGGAGCTCTAAGTCTATTTCTTTCGATACGATGTTTCGAAACCTGAAGTAGTTCACGCATCATACCTATTCTGTATAGACGCTATACAGGGCCAAGGGCTAAGCATTGAAACTCTACATAAACCCTACTAAACGAAATAACCCAGACAGAGCTCAGGAGGCTTTCAGCCCAAGGATACGGATCTACCAATCCACAGTACGATATTTCGTCATCCAGAGGGTCGTGTGGTCAAGAGCCGAGCACCCGTGCAGTTGCGCCGTGGATGCCTTACCCAGGCCCCACTTCGGTTACGATATTCTAGATGCACCAATCCAGATCAGGGAACTCATCCGTCGAAATCGCCGTATTTCTTATTGGTTGTGTTGCATTTTGGGGGGGCTGTCGATACATATTTCCCCGCAGTCTGGAGCTTTTAGCTCAAGCTCGAATGAAGAGCGTGGGATGTCTACAGACGTCTGGTGGATGATCGATAGCTGCAGAAGCATAGCTACCTAGCCATGGAAATAATGGCCCTGTTCCCTACTCCATGGCCTCGTGGACAAAAAGAGATCACAATGATCAGTCAAAAAGCCCTGCCCAATTACTTGCAGATGTCCCGATTAGGAAGGTATGATAGTTGTCAAGCACAGATTTGGGGATGGGCTGGGAAATTCTAAGAACAACCGAATTCCTACAAAAACTTGACAGAATTACGTGGAGGTTTGTAAAAATCTGGTCCCAAGCCTCCAGAGGGAAATGCACGATGGACGGGGATTCTGCATCCCCAAGCGGGGAGTGTGGTAGTTTCGGTCTAGGGAGGCTCGTCCTGGACCTTGTTCGGTATTTTTTCCATGAACCCATGAACCCAGTCTAGCGCCGTCGACAGTGTGGAGTTGCAGCTTGTGGGGTAGCACTTCCTGATGATGTCTCTCTGCAGCATCGTAAATATGTCTATCGGTTACGTTATAAACGATATAAACATGCAGACAAGTATTATAACCCCATACTCTTATGCAGCTTTCCAACAGCTTAGAATTATAAATATCTGCCCCGTTCGCCCGCTCGGTAACATGTGAAAAAAAAGAGCTGAATTTTTGATGACTAGCCCCGTGCCAAATTATCCTTCGAAATCCAACTTAACGGGGGCTGAGATTCGCACGCACCTGCGCCTGGGAAGCTACAGAACTTCGTCGATTCGAATCGATATTCTGAAACACCACGTCCAACCCAAGTATCTTCAATTCAGTCTGGCGGAACAGCGTTGCCGTTTCCAAAAACAAAGTTATTCCCGACAGGATCAAAATTTTTCCATTTCGTACGGCACTAAGTACTAATGGCGAGTGAATAACTGGAGGGAGATATTCAGGGCCCTATTGCGAAGCTGCTCATGGCGGCGACCTTGGAAGCGGCAGCTAAGAGAGCTTTGGGGGGTAACTAGACGTTCTTGGGAAGGAGCAACACAGGTTAAGCTCTCCCACAACGATGTTTTGACGTGGCCACGCGTGGAATGGCCGGCGGACGCTTGACCGGAGGGAACGGATAAGATAGAGCTTTTTGTGAAATTTCGAGGGTTATCGTCGGATGTCAGATTGTCCGTAAACGGGAGCTCACCGATTCGCCGTTTTTTTTCTTCTCCCTTCAACGAAACCGAAGACAATCCGTGGGTCAGTCATCGATATACTGCTGCGTTCCCAGCATACTGGCTGTATCGCCGTTCTATGGAACACACAACGTATGTCGCCAATGAAATAATATACCATATAATATAAAGAGAAAAAAATTGTTATTCATCTTTAATCCGCCTAGACCCCTTGAGAGATTCTTTTCCACCAATATCTAGAGAATGTTGTTGATATGTTGTGTCAAAGTTTTCTGTGCCATGGTTTTGAATTTTGCGTGGTTCTGGGTTTCCAATTTTTATGAAACGGCCCAAGGCATCTGCCAGGCAAAGCGTCCGCGCATAAACCTCAGAACACCAATTTTTCCAGAACTTTGATTAACATTTCAGTCTAAGGATAATTCCATCAATCGGTCGTATATTCTTTATGCACAGCCTGAGTGGTTAGCAGCCTCTAGTTGCAATAGTGACACGACGGGAGCGAAATAGGGAGCTCGCTGCATGCTCAAAAGCTTGATCAGCCACGACTTTTTGAAGCTGCCCGATCTGGGGCAAATCGATTAAATTAAGTTTCGAGATTCAGAATATATCCCACCGGCTTCGTGGAACGGTTTCCTTGGTTCACCAGGAACGGAGTTATTCCAGGCGCTGGATGCTCCCTTCGTGATATCGGGATCTAGCACTAACGAATAACGTTCGCTAGACACGGTATATTGAAGCGGCTATTAATTAATTATTGCGTCGGCCGGTCGAGGATGTTCATTGGCAATATAACTGTCGCGGCCGACGCTCTAACTATACGGCTATTTCCCGTGGGTGAAATTCAACTTGGCCGAATGATTGGCCCGTAGTGCCGCGCTTCGTTCCTGACTAGACCTGATCAACATTTCCTCAACTGTGGGCAGGCGCCGATTTTCAAAGCCGTCTTAATTTTCGACGTCAAGAACTATGTCCCGAAATCCGAGCCCCACCACCACAACGTGCATCCCAGGCCTACCAACTGCTCACATGAGCCCCCAACTATGGTTGGCATACCCTTGACCAAGACGTCCAGACCTTGGATTTACCAATCTTTGCCTTTTCCACGCAAACGGCTTGTCTAACAAAATGTTGACAACCCAGCCCGATATTTGAACTGTGCATGACCAGTCCTGCACCATGACTGAAGGCGCCCTCACATATCGGTGCCTCGCACAGACATCTATTTTCGGGAAATTCTGCCGTAACACATATGCAAGACACTTTTTCATCGGCATCACGAGTGAAAAATTCAGGTTGAAGTCGATGGCCTCGCGCATGCATGATGTTGGATGCAATGAAACCCGGGTCGGTGGCGTAAATATACGGGGAGGCTTTGAGGAGTAATATAGACCCCTGCAGGATGCTGCCATTGGACAAACGAAACGGTACAGGATCAACAACCCATTTGATCCCTGTTGGATTTGTATCTGGAAAATCCGCTTCGACAGGCTACCAACCACCAATCGCACAGACGGACAAGATTGAGAAGGAGGAACAGACGTCAACCACATTTTGCGAGAATACGGTGCCAATCTCACAATCCGCTTCCACGCATGGCGCCGTGCTACACCACATCACTGGTAATGCCTGTATGTATCAGCTGCTTCACCTGCCAAGCTTTGTGTTAGTACAGCTCCTACCTTGCACGGAATAGATGCTCCCCGCAACGATTCAACTCCAGAAAAGATCTGGTCAAAATAGAATCTAGAGATTGGCAGGATCCCACTGGAGTTGGCAAACCCCCCGGAATCTAGGCAAAGAGGGATTTCTTTTTTGGATATTCCAGGCCCCATGTTGCCCGGAGCCGAGTTAACCTTATTAGTGCCGTCCCGGCGACTTCAGAGGAGATCGTCTCGCTCCATCCAACTAGCATCTAAAGCTCCTAACACCATGAGATGGCATGGTACCTCGTCGGGATGTAAGTACCGGGCAGGCAGAGGGCCAATCTGGCAGCTCTCTAGTTGTTTATTGTGGGACAGCATTGAAAGGACTTGAGGGTATAAAACTTCCCTTCAATCCCCTCGATTTGGAGGATTCTTTCCCTTGATAGCGTCGAAGCCGGTTCCTCCCCTGGTATTCCTGAACCAGAGATTTCTTGTCGCTGCCAATTTTTCATCCCTCTTGAGGCACTTGTTCTTTTTTAGTAAAAATATAAATTCAATTCCGCGACGAGAATGATGGAACTGGCGACGACCCTCCTCGCCGTATTGGGACTGTTTTCCAATTCGGTTTTCGCAGCACCTGCCGCGGCACCAAATCCAGATATCGGAATCAGTATTGGCATCGATTTCACACCGGATTCAGCACTGCCGTTGTTGAAGTTGCCGTATGCTACGTACAGAGCAGCGGATTTTGATACCTTGAATGATGTAGGTTTCTACGATCTAACACAACTGCTGCAAGCCATCCGGACCGCTTAAGCGAAGGGCTCTGCGTTGTCGCAGATGTTCTAGCGTTTCCTATTTTGGCGGTCTGTGCAACTTCCCACGCTGACAACGCGAAACATTTCCAATAGCTCTACGTATTCAAGAACATTCGTTTTGCGGCTCCTCCAACCGGTCCTCTACGATGGGCAAAGCCAGCTCCTCCTATCAAACAAGATGGAATACAAACGGGCAATGTCGGATACCAGTGCATGCAGGCAGTCCCTGAGTATCTCAAAGGTAGGCACCAGTCTCCTGAACAGGGGTGTTGTCGAAGGCAAGCCGTCGTGTGTAATTTTATGCGCATATGCATTAACACTATATCCCCGAACAGTCGCCTACCCAATTATTACAATTGAGCCTCAATCCGAAGATTGCCTCTTCCTCGATGTCTATGTGCCCGCGGCTGCTATCAAAGGCCAAGCCAAGAACCTCCCGGTGATGTTCTGGGTTTATGGCGGCGGATATGGTAAGTCCTACTGCTTTGCAGTCAGCCTAGAACTACGGAAAATCGTACTAACTCTGACCTTTTGTTATAGTTCTCGGCTCAAAGAATTTCTTCATTTACAACGGCACCCCGCTTATGAAATCCGCCCAAAACCAGATGATATTTGTCGCACCGAACTACCGAATGGGTGCATACGGTTTCCTTGCTGGTCCAACTGTTGAGAAAGAGGGTGTGCCAAATGCAGGTCTCTGGGACCAACGCGCCGCTCTTGAGTGGGTTCAGGAGTATATTGGCCTCGTTGGTGGAGATAAAAACTCCGTTACTGCCATGGGCGAGAGCGCCGGCGCTGGCAGTCTCACCCATCACCTCGTTGCATACGGTGGAACAGTTGACCCTCTATTCAAGCGAGCAATTTTACAATCTCCAGCATGGCTCCCACAATACGATGGCGGTAGGCTCGAGACCCAGTATGCCAGCTTTGCGGAACGTGCTGGATGCGCCGGCAAAGGACTTGCCTGCCTGAGAGGCCAACTCACCGACACCATTGATAAGGCCAGTCGTGGTGTGATTTCCGCCCAACCATACGGAGAATTTGGTTTTGGTCCCGCTGTTGACAATAGCTTCATCAAAGACCTCCCGTCTCTTGAATTTGCTAAAGGCAATTATTGGAAGAATCTTGATGGAGTTATGGTTGGACACACCTCGAATGAAGGTTTCTTGTTCACTACGACATCTCCCACCAGCAATGACGATGTTATGAAGGTCGTCACTAGGACTTTCATGAACGCCACCCAGCCCACCATCAACAAGATCATGGACATTTACCCAAAACCCGGCTTGTTCAGGAAATACTTGACAAATTTCCTCCGTTCCGCAGATCTCATCGGCCAGTACGTCATCACTTGCAACACGCGCTTCATCGCTGAAGCATATTCCGGGAAAGCTTGGAGCTACCAGTTCTCCGTGATTCCCGGGATCCACGCTATGGACTTGATCTTCACTTTCTGGCAACGTGGTATCAACCTTGGCCCGATCGAGCTGGACTTCAGCATTGACTTCCTTACATCCAAGAACTTGGCTACCGGATGGCAAAGCTACCTGACCAGCTTTACACGATCCGGTAATCCAAACACCTACCGTGAGAAGGGCGGATTGCCGGCAACTTCCGAGTGGTCGAAGGCGACCATTGGTTCTGAGGTTTACGCCTTGGATATGGATCTCCTTGGCTTCAGGATGAAGAATGACCCAGACACTGATGCTGCCAGATGTAACTTCTGGAAGAGCGGAGTCTGGACTGGAAGGTCGTAAATGGAGTGCTTTAAGACTTGGAAGCGAGACCTGGTCTCGAGGCTAATTATACCCCCTCAAATTTCTTCTATACAAAGTAGCGAACATATCACGGGCGAGGCTGCATATCTTGGTTAAGTTTTTTGATATTTCACACATATACCCACATTTTTTGGCGTTTTTTCTTTCGGAATTTTCCTATTCTTTTCCCTTTCTGGATCCTTTGGAGACTTTTTTTTACGTGTCACGCTCATTTATGATATCCCACGAAGTACATTGGCAGACGTTTTGTGTTCGTTGTCTAACTGCTATTCATCATGTATTTATTTGATTAAACTAGTCCTTAATGAACTCTAGTTAAAATATTTACACGGCCGGAACCGCACCCCAAGTCTCCAACTTACTTCATACTTAGAACCTAAGTGACTGCTGGGAAAATACGGGAGCATGACTACGGGGCTGTAGTGATACCTGTACATACGTAGTCTCGTCGTGTACCTACATATCCGATATCGCGATGTGATAAACGCTCCCGTGTTGTGGGAAACTAAAGGATCATGCCTCCCAGGTCTGGGTACGAGACAAGGATCATGCATGAAAGCTGTAGGAATACTGGTACGACAAATCACAGAGGCGACGAAGGCTATAGTATTTGGCTTTGGATCTGTGGAGCGGTATAATCCTGAATAATCCCGAGGCCCTCGTCAACATGATGCATGATCAACTGCCACATACACCTGCAGAACACCAAGCTGATCCAGCCGTTTCGTTGATTTTGAAAGGAAGCTGGGCTAAATCCTGCCAGCCAATAGCATTTGCTAGATCAATAATCCTATTTATGTACAATAAGATACATTAAATTTTCAACTGGTCCAATCGTTGTAAAATCCTAGATCGTCACATTCGTAACATCGGGCCCGGCGGTAACTTTAACCGTCTTTTCCCCAGTAAACTCAATCCTAAGCATCCCCACCCCCTTGGAGTTCTTGAACGCATGTTTCCCCTTCGCCATAATAATACCCACCCCTTCACCGCCAATACCAATACCGGCCGCTGCACCCATGAAACTCGAAAAGATGCTAACCGAGATCTTCCATACAAGCAACTTGTTATCGTCCAGGTCCGCCGCTACAATCGTTTTTCCATCTTGGCTGAAGGTCAAGAACTGGGCGGTTTTTGACTGGCCTTCTAGACTGGCTACTGGCTTTGCGGTGTTAAGATCGTAAATTGTGACAGCGCGGGGGGACGATGAGATCGCTAGCTTTTGCGTGGGACGGTGGAACGCGACGGTCGGATAGGCATCTGTAACTTCATTCACAACCTCTGAGACGTATTGTAGAACCCTTTCACGGATTTGTCCGCCTTGGGGGTCTATAATCTTGACGATGGCGTCCATCACAACTTTAATAATCTCTGGCTCAGCAAAGAGGTATGGATCTGAGCGAACGATAGAGACCACTGTCTTCTTGGCGGCGATGCTGAGATTGATAAGTTCTGTCAGTGTATTAGATGCAATCCCTTTCTCCGGCGAGCCGTGGGAAATGCAGTTTGCAAGACCGGAAGCGAGTAAAGGAGCATTCTTTTGTGCGATTTTGATAAATGCCGAGTTTATCTTTGTTATGCGATCTTGAGTAAGATTCGGGGTTGCGAGGATACGCATCAAGATGTGGATGACTTCGAAAGCATCGAATTCGCTCTGCCAACTCAACCAACCTTCGCTGACGAGGTCGATCGCGAGGTCTTGGTAGACTTTGTCGTTATCGGTGAGGAAGAGTTCGATCGAGAGAGCGACATTGCGACGCAGACTGCGATATTAAGGGTTAGGGTCGTAGATAACGCAAATACGAACAAGATAACTAACCTTCGATCGACTTTAAATCCCGATTCATTACTAACATCCAGTGACACAATAATAACTGACAATACCACAACTGATCTTAGAACTGCTCGTAGTGAAAATAGTTCAGGTGAAATCTGCGTAGGTACTATAAGAGATATGTGTTAGCAATATTGTATGCACAACGGCAAGACACTGGGGATCCTTACGAAAGTCCTGCCAGTATTCGATGACCGTTTTGATATCAGCGGGCTTTAGTATTGACAATTCCGACTCTAACAGTATCCGGCATGATTCTCGGATCCATGCTACTCCCCATTTAGTCTGAGCTTATTTTGTAGAGGTACGGTTTTAACTTACGATTCTCATCGGTCCAGAATTCGCAAAGTAGGGCAAGATCCAAGCCTGTCCCTCCCCCTTCTTGCACTTGCCTAAGGATCGAAGTGACTGTCTTTTTCAGCAACTCTTCCCCGTCAGAAATCGTCTCCGAGGCAGTGGTTAGATGGCTAATAGTATATATCAAAGAGCAAATCGACATCATCAGCTGCGTCCGGCTCCGAGGACTCATCTCTTTCCATTCGGTGCTCTGGTCCTGAGATCCATCCCTAATCGTAATTGATATATTGCCATCGAGGTCGACTTGAGCAATTGATATCTTATTTTTATAGCCTTCAACCAGGAGTTGTGAGAGTTCAAGGCGGATCTTATCAGAAAAATCTCCCCCCGTGCCATGTATGCCTAGGTGATCGACTAAAACAGTCAACAAGCTCCTAGCAGGCAAAAGGACCTCATCGTCTGCCGCCAGAACCTGCTCTCTATCCGAACCCTTTGTTTTCTTGTATAGATAGCGGAGAATGGCAAAGATATCTACAGTGGCTGTAGGGTATCCATGCGAGCTCGGGACTTTACTATCTTGCACAATCGGTTTCGATGGGCCTTGAGAGACCCCATTCTTTGTGCCAGCGAGCCATTGTTCCCGCCACGGTTCCTTAGAACTGTCTAGCTCTTCAGGATTCTGAGCTTCACGAAACGTCGCGGACTTGGGAGAATCCGAATCACCCACGAGGGCCACCCCATCCGCGGAGTCAACATCCCAAAGCCTTTTCCGACCATCCGCATCCACCAAAAGGATGATATTTTTTCCCTTTTGAGTAGCTACGCACACGAGCTTCCGAGATGCCATCCCCGAAGGCAGAGTTAACAATGTCCTCACTTTGAACGGTGATGACTCACTGACAGCCGGGATGATGTCTATAATTGAAGCGCTCCCATTCTCCGAATATACCAGGAGAGTAGATCGTATCCTCGGAGCAAGGTCCGCAGGCAGTACGACTGCGCCTTTTATAGGGCTAGCATGGAGCGATAGACATGTTGACATTTGGAACTCTTTAGGTTCAATGAGGTATATGCAACCGTTGGAAAGGCCCACCAGGAGGTAGCGTTTTTCTCCCGAGGCAGCAGATTTGGGGAGTTGGATCGATTGGAGAACATTCACCCGGTCACAGGGGGAAGACACTGTCACTGAGTGATTCGGCGATGAGAGGTCGAGCAAGTATCTGTCGAGAGCATATAGGTTAAGCTGGTTCCTCACAGCATAAACCATGTTATACTCAAAAACAGATGACGCAGTAGAAGGGTTAGACTCAACATCGATTGTAGAATCTAGAACGACAATGTCAATATCCTCCGGCTTCGGTATGCCTAGGATTCTAAAACATACCTATGTCAAGCCACTGGAAACTTGAATCTTTAGATTTGAACCCGGTTATAATACCATTTCCACCAGCGTTTTTAACGATAAAGGCCGTAATCTGAGCGTCTCCGGCCGGGGTCTCACCAGCCGCGTAATACACGGCACGGTAGCGTGGAGATTGGCAAGGGGGTATTTTCTCCAGCAACTTGAGGTCCTCATCGTAGATCGATATACTACCATCCTGGAGGATGGAGAAGATCAACCGGGCCTGAACCGTCGCACTCCTGATTATTGATGCCTCCTCGATGGACCCTAAAAACTCCAGCCTAATCCCGCCGCTCTTGATACAACTATAGATCGAAAGCCCGTTCTCTTGCACAACCAACACTTTGTCCTCGTCATCTTCGTTGATATCTTGGAACAAGCGGACCTCGACAATATTACCAAATTTCAAATCCCCTACTGATAACGGGGTATCTTGAACCTTAGTAATATCTATCGTCCCGGAAGGCTTCCGTAATAACGACCATGGCTGCAGCCCTCCCCCATTCTCAATCGTAAATATCGTATTATGAGCAGCCCCCGGAATCGATAAGAGGATCGGCCAGTCTTGGTGTCCCGTCCACAAAGAAGCCAGTGACAAGGTGGTAAACGATAAGACAGTAATCGACGTGGAGCATCCATAGACAAGTACGTAGTAGTCCGTCAACCAATTAAATTCCAGTGGCTTCCCTTCAGAGTTAACAGCTGGAACCGGGATTACAGATAATCCACGTGGCCGGCAGTCAAGACCTCCATCACCAGATTGGATACACCGGCCGTCGGTGGCGTCCCATTTGCATATCCGGCCGTCTAAAGACAAACTTAGGAGGAGTATGTCGTCCTTCCCGGAAGGCGACCGAATCGCCAACGATTCGAAAGCGACAATCGAGGAGTCATGGCTGCTGAGGTATGTTCGGAGACGTTGCTGAGCGCCATCTTTGGCTGTCTCCAGGAGTATGATAGCACCGGAAGTATAGCCCACGGCCAAAAGCTTGAGGTCTTGTATGAAGTACGAAGCGGTCGGGAGGCCTAAGGAGTACGGTAGAAGGTGATCCGGGGTATGGGCGAAGCCAATGGTCAACTGCGCCGGAGACGCCATTGGATTATGTCCGGCTAATGCAATATGCGCAAGGAGGGAAGTGTTGTGCCCACGGAGGTCAGCGCATGGCCTTGAAATGTTGGAGATGCATCCGGTATCGCTGACTAGCCGTCTATTGACCAATCCCACGATGAAACCTCGCGCATCATGAGCTGGAACTGGGACTGACCAGTTGTATCCACATGTGCACAGAGTGCATGACGTTGCTTCGGGGTGTGACGCCAAGATCAAGAGGCTAGGTTTGGGGAGCTCGAGCTACTGCCCTTTTAGGCGAAGCCTGATCCGAGCAACACCTTTCCCACCACAAACCGGGCTGGTATGAAATCCGAATAATGGCACGACTTGAAAATTGGTTTAGTACTGCCACCAATATTTAAGGGTTCGACGGTTTACCTGGTCTCGTTCCCAGACGTCACAAAGGGGACGGTTTACCGGACTGGAGTTACGTGTGGCGATTTCTCGCAGGGGCTTAGGCTTGCCCTCACTTCTAGTTTAGTATCCATGGTACAAACTCGATATATCAATCGATAAGAACGATACGGTAATATAATCGCTCTGAAACACTATTCTATATAGTTGTTCGAGCCCCCCCTTCTTTTAAATTTTAATCTGAGCTGTGACTGCATGTTTTTTTTGTATAAATTATATTATCCTCACAAAAAAAAGAACGGGAAGGAGAGCAAGTGAGGAATGCAAGAGGACCAATAGACATGCGAAGAAAAGCAGTTCTCGATACTAACTATAGGGTCTCGTGAATCCCGGAATAGGGGTATAAGGCCTTAGGGGGGCAGCTAGCTGCTAACCTCAGAGATTGATGTACCGATATAAACGTATACGTATCACACCCAAAAATGTTCATGCTACATGAGCTCGGGACCCGTAACATCGACCCGCCAAAGACGCCCTCTATCTAGACGAATGGAGCCCAATACTAAGATCCGTGTAGAACCTGATATTTAATCTATCTACGTTTCTTTGTTTTCGGCTACGCACCTACGAGGTTTAGATATTTTCAATCTCAGTAACCTCTCCACGCCTGACCCCCCTTGTTAACCTTTAGGTGCTCCCATTTATTATACCATGTATTCGAACACAGTGGCGTTATTAAGTGTAATTATAAGCAGAAAATCCAGTCTCGAGACTAATTCTCGCTCAAGATCGTACAAGCCCTATTGGATCTCCAGACATACGCCCTTTGAGTATATCCTCCCTGCTGACTAGGGCTTCTTTATCTATTTACTTCAGAATAGTTGTGAATAAGTTCAGAAGAATAGTTTCGATCCGGGACACGAGGCAAGTACTTCCAGGGAAGTGCCTGGTCAGGATGTCCAAAATTACGAAGCTGTCTGGAAACCGCGTTGCGTTGGATTCTAAATTTTGGATTAGTCTGGAAATGATCTCGATGGACTGGCGCAGAGAGACTACCCGCTGCTAGACCAATAAAGCTTATAAATTGGGTATACAGGGTCAGCTTCTTGACGACAAAACCTTGATCACTCTTCCACAGTCATATCATTCCAATGGGTAAATCGTAAGTGCCTGTTTAGAAAAAGCCACAATTGACATAGACCAATACACTAACGATCCGAACGTTCTAGATCAAAAGATAAACGAGATTCCTACTACCGGCTCGCAAAAGAGCAAGGCTACCGCGCCCGGTCTGCCTACAAACTTCTCCAACTCGACGCGCAATTCAACCTCTTCAAAGATGTCACCCGAGTCGTCGACCTCTGTGCAGCGCCAGGTTCATGGTCGCAGGTCCTTTCACGATCACTCGTAGCAACCAAAGGGAAGGACCGAGATCAAAACGTGGTGGCAGAATCCGAGACAAAAGAGGAAGAAGTACAAGAAATCCAATCGAAACCAAAAGTGAAGATTGTTGCGCTAGACCTCCAGCCTATGACTCCTTTGCCTGGGGTTATTACTCTTCAGGCAGATATCACACATCCGTCAACACTACCGCTAGTGTTGAAGCATCTGGAGTCAGACTCAGCAAATGTGGATCTAGTGGTTTCGGATGGCGCTCCCGACGTTACGGGTCTTCATGACTTGGATGAGTACATTCAAGCTCAGTTGTTACTTGCGGCTTTGAACCTTGCTACGTGTGTACTACGTCCCGGCGGGAACTTCGTCGCAAAGATCTTTAGGGGACGGGATGTTGCAGAGTTGTACTGCAAGCTGAGGATATTTTTTGAAAGGGTTACGGTGGCAAAACCTAGGAGTAGTAGAGGCAGCAGTATCGAGGCTTTCGTGGTTTGTGAGAATTACACCCCGCCGAAAGGGTTTCAGCCGTCATTGGAGAATCCTATTTGGACTGGCCCAACTCGGCAGGACGATATTGCGGGGCAGATCGCTGAGATTAGCCTCGACGATGCGCCTAATGGGCGATGGGTGGCTCCATTTGTAGCCTGCGGAGACCTTTCAGAGTGGGATTCAGATGCAACATATCAGCTACCAGATACAGATGAAAATGGGGTCAAAAGGGTCAGCATCGATCCAATCCAGCCGCCCACAGCCCCGCCGTATAAAACCGCTATCGAAATGAGGAGAAGGCTAGGAAATGGTGGCAAGATTGATTAAGATATAGCTTCTGCCTTTTCTTTGAGCCTTCCGCATCTCAGCCTATCAGGTTCTTCTCAAAAAAAAAATCCGATTAATGATGGCTGCATAATTATAACTATAATGTGCATTGCATTACGAGTGTGGGGATAAGAATCTGACTGGCATAGCCACGTGTAATACGTCGACAGCAAAATACGGAAGCACCAGAGATGTTAAGGAATTTGGATCCTACTTGTGGAATTGAGACACGGACTGGGGTTTCCCATCCATAGACGACGTACGGCCAGAAGTGCAGACCTCACCAAAATGATTTTGTCGACCTTTTTTCGTTTTTTATTATCGATAAAGCACTTTAAAGCGCTGCTGTCGATGCATGCAGCAAATAAGCGAGAAATCATATGCGGGAAGGCTATTCTATATTAGGAACCGAGCGGACCAGCCAGCTCTTCCGTTTCAATTTGCCAGTTTAATTTGACGGCTTCATAGAGACGGTGAGTCAGAGAAGCCAGCGGTCCGTATATGGGCACTCATTAGTGTATTTAGCGTAAACCAGGGATTAAATTTTCTTTTGAGATATTTTATTCTGAAAAAAAGGGAAAATAGAGGGATCGTGAAACATCACCAACGAGCATGTTGGGAATCTCAAAAGGACAGAAGAAATGCCCTCACAAACGTCAGGTCCTCGTGCTATGATGCGATCCTTGTGCTGAGGTATCATCCTATATAACGTCATGAGCAGAGTGACCTTTTTTGGGTCAGTGGTCGCGAGCCCAACATTCAGCCGATCGGGCGGGCCCCTTGGCTCTTTGGTTTGAAAGAACCAGAGGAACATAAACATTTAGAGGCAAGAGAAGAAGCTTTCGCTGACCGAATCACTTGGGGACAAAGAATGGTGCATACTTCCTCCCATGGCTATACACACCGGCCAGAGTTTCCATGCATGTTCAAGTTGGTCACCTGTCGACATTCTGGACGAGACATGTCGACGCACCGGAAGTTGGCCGTACCTTTGGACCAATCCCAGCGCTCGGTCAAAGGTGCCCGAAGAAACGGTCGACGCATATACTTTCCCTTCGAATGAATGCTTGTCGCTGATAGAGTTCGACTCCTGCGCCTGTTGTGACATGTGTACGACAGTCCCGGCCGGAGCTCGAAGAATGAACCTATCTATCCCATGCCGGCCCATGCCATTCCATGCTATTGTAACTTTTTATCTTCTTTTTGTCAAAGAGCTCGAAAGCACAGCACAGCACCGATACACAGGATATCATTAGTTAGTTTTGTTGGAGCGAAAGAGAGCCATATCGGGTGCTCGTTTCGTTAGCCTGAAACGATCCTTGGCACGTCCGTGGTTATCTGCATGGCGTTGGTCGAGCTCACAGGGGGACTTGATACAGGACTGCGTGCTATTGCCGTTATATGCAGACGATCGCGATAGACAAGAATTGATTGAAGAGATAGAGTTAGTATGACTCCGAGCTCCTCAACGTGAATTAATTCGCTCTTTGAGATAATCAATCCTGTCCACCACCCGCTGTCGGGAATCCGTGCTCGCCTAGCTAGCCTCTGGACGGGACTTTCTCCGCTACATAATTGCGGCCGTAACCTGGATCGATCCCGCTGGTAAAATAAACCATCCATTGGAATCTTTCCCACCGTATTTGCTCATTCTGTTGCATCTGGAGGTCGGATCCCGTTTTGAAAGCAAAGTTGAAGTCGAAGTAGACGTTCTCGATCGATTGCACTTACATATCCATTCCTGGATACGAATCCTCGTGTACACGTCTTGACCGATTCGAATCCGACAGTGACAAACGCACCCCCATTCAAGAGCAAAATAACTTGCTTCCCACCTGGCGAACACGATTTTGATAGGAACATTCCAACTTCCCGTCGTCCTCGGGCTCTGAAACGGTGTTGCCTGTCCAAATCGGCTGCATTGGATCCTTGGCCGATTCGGGGGCTTCGAGCAGTGTTCTGGAATTTGTTCCGCGGGCCTTACCTGGCTCTCGTTATTAACGCTGCCTTGCCCTGCCCCGGAAAATTAGCTTGGGCCGTGCTGGGTAAAGACGAAATAACCTCGTCATCCTTCAAACGTCCCGAAGCATCATCGTTTCGTTCTTCTTTCCCTCTGAGTCCCTCCAGACCACATACCTGCTGTATAATCACGAATTCCCGATCAATCGGACCCTTTCTTTGTGCCTTCTCGTCGCTTTCCTTGTAGCGGATTGCATTATCGCTCAATCTACGACACAACACCGCCATCCATAAGATTCGGCTTCGAAAGGTCACTTGACGCTGGTTTCGTGGACTAGCGTCTTGCTCCAGCGGTCCCTGCGTCCCAAACAGACAGACAGAAGACAAACGGGCATCCTTTTCGGACAACCAGATTGTCATTATTCCTATTTCCATCATCATCATAATCATCATCGTCACTAGTAGGACGAGGTACATACATACCTATCTTCTTCTTGCACAAGAAAGGAAGAACGAGGGAAAGAGGGAAAGAATCAAGATCTTAAGAAAGAAAGAAAAAGGAACCTCCGAGCGAACAAGTGCAGACGCCCAAACTTCCATGTCCGAGTGAGCCAGCAAGGGGAGCAGAGTTCCTTCGTCGGTCCCTTGTCAGGTTCCCGTTTCTGTCCATGTTCTGGTTCTTATAATATACCATCCCATCCACCAGCAGGTCATCTGTACCAATCCCCATCCTTGAGTTGCCTGACCTCCAGCACCTCTCTCCGCCTACAGCGACGACGCGTTCAACAGAACATTTCTCCCCCATCACATCCCTCGCAGCCTATCCGACTCTGTCACTTGATTCGCAAGCCTCTTCTAGACTTCGATAACCGACAACTTCGCAAAATAACCATCTTCCATCCGTTTCTGACCTCGACCCAACTCGGGAGTGTACCTGACTTCCTCTCCACCTTGGATATCAGTCTCCATATACAACGGTGCAGCCGGTACCAGATCTCTCCTATGTTTTAGATAGGAAGACTGCAGTGCTTCAACAGCTTCGGACATCGATACCCATCCATCTATAACCTCCGGCCGGCTCTGTTTTCCAAATGATATGGATGTGGACAGCTCATCTGAACTTCGCACCATTCGATTTTGACCCTTTCATAGCCCCCTCCGCACAAATTATATCCAAGCTCGGTATTTCTGTGTCACCTTGCACCTGTTCCTGAAGGAACGTATCACCAGGTCGTTAGTGGGAAGAGAAGAGAGGAAGAGGAAGAGAGACAGAGACAGAGAGAGACAGAGAGCGAGTAGAGGAAGACTCCATACTTCTAAGGCGTTTCAGTTTGCTTTATTCCTGTCAGGTACAGTCCACCACTCTCCAGCGTTACAATACCTCTATAAATCACCGAACACCCGAGAATATGCTACCACCTTAAAACCACCCTGCTACAAGTTACAATATATTATGGGACACAAAGAGATGCTGACTGCTAAATTCTTCCCCTCTCAGAGGACCTGTAGACTGCTATGCAAAAGGATGCCTTAGGAGAACCTGTGATATTCAGATCCATCCAACAACAACAGCCAGACCCAGCAGAGGCGAATAGCTTTCGCCGGCAGTCAACAGAGGCGGTGGCAGCAAGTCCCTCCAGAAGATCTTCGATACAAACCGCCATGGAGTCAGACATCCGGCAACCGAGGCTGCACCAGCACCGACTATCACTCGGGCAGATACCTCAAGAGGATTTCTCCGGGGCCTATACCAGAGGGTCAACACAACAAGTATCCCATTCGAGATCAAGTTCTGGAAATGTACAAAGTGCATCAGCTGGTGGAAGCCCGGTATCATACGGTGGTACACAAGGCAGAACCACAATTCAAAGAGAAAGCACCGGCGGTGGCTCCGACTCCAATTCTAGCTCTGGTGGCGGCGGCGGTGGTGGTGGTGCACAAGGAAGCGACCAAAAAGCCATGGAATCCGAACGAGGACGGCTCAACCAGCTAATGACGGTTCGATCACCACTCCTAGATGACATACTCGGAGGTTCTGGCCAACTAACGATTTCCGGGTTTTTGCAGAATTTCTTCCTGAAGTTTTGCTTGGTTATAGTGAGATCTCGCATGGATGTCCCGCCTGTATTTGCACGGGGGACTGCGACTCGGAAAGTCAATAAATGGGCATGTCTTCGATTCTTAATAGCTGAAAATAAAAAAGGCGTTTTCTAATCAAGTTTAATAGTTCAACGTTGAGTTAGAAGAAACAGACGTCTTCCGGGAAGATCTACGACCGTGGAAATACGCCGAAGCCTTCGAGAACAGGCCGCCATCACTGATAATCGAAACATACATCGACGCCGAAGAATTAACCCCGAACCAAACGCTCGTAATACTAGACGAAAACGAACGGAGGCATAATGTAGAGACAACATTACTCGCCTTCAGAAATTGGAGGAGAGGGAATCCGCTGAATTCGAAAAAGGAAGTCGTTCTCGAAAGATGGAAAGTCGATCTAAGGTATGTAACCTCGGGCTACAAGAAACAAGATTACTCCTAACACCCCGTTCTTTTAGCCCGCCAGCTGGAGAATCTGCACCGGAATTAGCAGTCGTGTATAAGAAGAGCATCGTTCTTTTTAGATCTTTATACTCGTATGCTAGGCTACTACCATCGTGGAAGCTCCAAAAGAAACTCGCCAAAGGCAATAAGAGCAGCCTGCGGATTTGTTGCAGGGTTGTGAACGGCGACACGACTCCGATACCCCAACCTGATCCACTAGAGATTGCATTGATTCCTCGAGAAACCAATGTTACCAATAGCTTCCAGTTTGGAGCTGTCGAGTCTCCTGCTGGTATCTTCACTGTGAAAGTCGACTACAGACGACAATGTGAATTTCGAGTAGACGATTCAGAAGCTTTGTTGAGCTCGCACTTCCTTAATCTGGATGAGCATTACTTCAAGCCTTCACTTCATCAGAGAGCCCCTTCACAGCCTGTTAATCTCCCGTCTAGGGAACCTGGGTCCCTTCCTTCTCATAACATCAACCCAGTGCAAAGAGGGGACCCGAGTTTGGCCTACGGGAGCCTAACATCTTTCCACCAGGTCGCTGGTGGTGTAAGCCAAAGCCCGATATCCGCATTACGAAATCTACACATCAGTGGTGGATCATCAGCAGGGTCGCCTAGCGAGGTGGCTTCGATACCCGCCCGTTCCGCTCATGGATCTAAGGCGTCCTTGAGATCTGAATCCGGCGTCCAACGAAGACCCTCGGTATCATTCATGCAGCCCTTTAAAAATCCTCCTGTTTCGGCCTCCCCTTCACCAGCAGAACAGTATGGTCACTCTCCACGTACGTCCCTCACACGGGTATCGCAGGCAGGAGTTGCTGTTCCTGCGAGACAGCGCCCTACGACGGGGACAATGTCTCCTTCTTCTCTGAAATCAAGTATTCCAGCCGAAGCACCAACCTCAAATCCTGCAACACCAGGAGTTCGTTATAGCAGCAGCTTTGGGAACAGGCGGCCTCGACATTCTTCAGGTGCTAGCAAAACCGAAGATGATAATAATAGCAGCGGGAGGGGTAGCCTTGCGTCCTCAGCTGCGGCTCCAGGATCGGGATTTGTTGAGACATCAGCTGTGAATTCCGGGATAAGCGAGGAAGACCGAAGTCTTACCGATTTCATGAACATGCTTGACCAGAAACAGCCTCTAAAGATCTTTGACAGTTTCTCGGAATCGTCTGGAAGGCGGGCAGTTGCTGCGCTTGGCAAATATCAAAAGATGAGGGACTCCAACGCCGCGCTACAGGATTCAATGTCATCTTCCCTATTGCTCCCCCAGCAGCCAACGAGCAACCCATCTTCTGTTAGGGCCCAACCTAGCGGCCCGCCTGCCCTATCAGGTAACTCTGTGTCGACATCGTCTTCTCCAGGGAAGGCAGTGTCGCCACATACACCCGCCATTCCGTCCCGGCTCCAACAAAATGAGACGATTGTGCACGATCAAGCCGAGAACCCTGGTTCTTTGGACGAACGGCTCGCTCAAATTTCGCCCCCCACATTCAATTACCTCAGAAGGCCAACAGAAGCAGACCCGGCTCCCTTAACGCAAACTACTTCTACAACTGCCACAACATCGCCGATGAACATTCCGTCATCACCTAGATTCGTCCAGATCCGTCGATCTAATTCAGTTTCCCAGGAACAGACTGAAGATGATGGCTCGGGTCGGTTCCAGAGTCTTCGGCAAATGATAGGGCCCGTCGAAAGGCCTACAAATATCGATAACCTAGATCGATCCCCACCCTTTATATTGGCAGATGATTCTACACCCGGTTTGACCACTAGCGAACCCAGTGCCCAAAGGCAGACGGCAGCCACCACTAGCCTTAGTGGCAATTCGCCTGGAAACAGAGCCAGTGTATCTCGAACAGGATCGGGCGATCGGGCCCCCGCCTCTGCATTCCAAGGCAGGCGACCCTTCAGGCCCTCTAGCGCCCCTCGGCCGCCAGTTGATGGCAGAACACCAAGCGAAAATCGAGGAATGTTTCCCTTGGATGACGAGCTACTCTTTGACTTCAGCGATAGAGACATGGTGCAAAGACGCAGTTTAGATCGAAGCCGAGGAAATAGCAGTGGTGATAGCCGAGGGGGGCGAGGTAACTAAGAAGTTTTAATTTTCTCTTATGGCGGCTTTTTATATATATCTGAGGGATCTGTTGCGGTTTGGTCTTTTCATTTTATTTGCAATATTTCCTTCAGCGACTATTGGTTTGTGTTTAAAAACGGTTGGGTCATTGCTCTTCTTGGGAAACTCCGTTTCTCGCTGTCTTGATTATAAGGCCGCAACTGTTTAAGGGGTTTGTATAGTTGTGCTTACTTCTATGTCGGTCTTTGCCCTACTTCACACTAGTATCCTTTTTTACGTTTCTTGTTTTAGTTTGATCCTTCCCTGGTCCCTCTCTCGCTGAGAGTTGTATTCCTAGCCTCGGGGCCAGGTGTATTCCTAGAACCAAATTTTCGGGAAAATGTTTATACGGCAGCACCTTTTCATCGGCGCAAAACTTCTTCCTTTTTCGCTTTCTTTAAAAGATATCCTTAACGGCGAAGAATTAAATTGTGGTTTCGTCTTGTTTTTCCAGCTGATCGATACGTCTCTTCTATTTTTGGCTCATTCTATTTTTCTTTATGTACCCTGAAGCGCGTGCCTTTCTTGTTTCTTTCGATGTTCCTTGATACGCCCGAATTTCTCTACTTTTTCTGTTAACTAAAAATCTATGCTTCGATCTCCGCTCAGTCTGATCACGGCCAGGAGTTATTTTTATTTTGCTTCTTCCTCTTTATTTTTCCATTCTATGATATCAGCGATATACTTTTCTCCCTTTTTTTTCTCTTCTGTATTCTTTTTTCCTCAAATATTTTGGCGCTCTGATTATTTTATGACGGCGGTGAAGAGATCGAACTGAAAAATAAAATACCTTATATTCTACCACTTTTTTTCTTTTCCTTTTCATTTAATACCTACCTAATTAGGGACAATTTTTGAATGTAAGGCAACTAGAAAGTATTTATCAGATGGAATGAAAAGGAATTCGAATACCTACCTAGATCATAGTCTTTCACCTAAATCATTCCACTTAGTACTAGATCTACAAAATCTGTGTGTAGTCACACAAGCACACCCATCAATACTAATATTGCAACACTCACCGTGCACCCATAAAGCGATCTTGCTTGACGATATCTGGAGGGCTTCTGGCGACACGACAACAGACACTACTTGCTGACCAGGTCGGCGGGAATAGAATAAGCATGTTTGATATTAGATACAAAATTTTTAAACAGAATTCTATAATTATAACTTGAAATATCCAAGCCCCTAAATCAACAGCAACGAAAACAAAAACTTTTTTTTTTTCGAAACTCCTCTATAGTCTAATATATCTCGGCCCTAATCAATATTCTATAATCTCTATGTCTATAAGCGAAAACAGGAACGAAAATGTAAAGGCACAAAACAAAAGAGAGAGAGAGAGAACGGCATGTACACGGGGCGGGATCTAAAGGCACTTTACGAGCTGGAATCAACGGGGAGAAGAAACTCCAGCTGAAAGCTAGCTTACCGGGATATTTTTCTACTGCCTGAGCTCCCTTGAGCTCCTTGTTCGTGCATGAACTGGACGATTGGTTCGTCGCTGCACTGTTACTCCCGGGTCATTTGTTAGTGAACAGTCACAGTAACTTTGAAGTAAGGAGATGTGAAAACTTACAAACTCAGTCCAAATCGAAGGGTTACGTAGCAACTCAGACGGTATTTCATGGTTCCGTCCCAAGCATGCGTACGTTTCGATATCGTAAACGTAGCCGGCGCCTCTTTGCCAAACGATCTTTCCGGTTTCATAGTCTCTGATGATTCTGGCGTATAGCTCTCGAAGACCCGGGGCGTTTTCCAAGGTGGCCATTTCTTCCTTTAGGACTTGGATACGAGCTTGGGCGCCTGCGGAGAGCGGCTGGCCTCCTCTTGGTGGCGAAGGGGTGGTCAATGGGCGGTACTGATTCGAAGCGTTGGACATGGTGATGGTGTATATAGCGATGATATTATTTATTAGGTATATTATGTTCGGTGATTTATATCGTGAATAGTTTTGGGACCGTCGAAATAGGACTCGAGAAGCTTTTATTTAATCGAAATATGTCGTCAGCGGAATCTATCAAATAATGCCTGCCGATTGGTTACTTACTGGGTATAATTTAATTACTATTATTACGTACGCAATGATTATCGAAAGTATATATATTGAAGGTGTAAAAGCTGAAACGGGACCGGCCGGTCGAGCTAAGAAACGAGCCGCAGCGGAGGGAAACAGTGATCGGTGAAAAAATATATATAGATCTGAGCTATAGCCAATATAGATCAAACTCGGAGATTTTGAGTAAAACGATAGAATCCTAAGGAGTGTAAAAGCGTAAAGGATTGAGACTAAACGAGTGGAGTCTGCTGGGCGGATGGTTCCAATCCATGGTTCCAAGGGCGATCCCGTAACTATTAAATACGAATCATCGGTATAGAGAGCTTCTCTACGGATTCCAAGGATTCTAGGATCCAGATTGGATCCTCAGGGTTGATCCACAAGCGCCGTTCGAGCCCACGTTATTTTTCGAATTCCCAAAAACGGGTTGAGTGATATTTTTTGGGTCACCCGGTAGGGTTTCGATTTTTGGGGAGGACATAGTGGAGGGTGGGGTGGACAGTGGGCTTCACATGGCAAGTACTCAGGTATCTATCGGAGGTATTTGGGTGGTGTGTAGGAGTCTGTAACTGTTGTTACAACTGTCACGTTGGTACTTTGTACGTTTGGGGTGGTCGCATTGTGATGTTGAGACACTCCACATCGCTTAAAGGTCTCATATTCTTTTTTGGTAACGTGTTGGGCGCCCATTTTTGTGGTATTTTGTGCGTTGTGGTGTTGTGGTGGAGGACGGATTGGGCATTTCGGAGTGTCGAGCAGCGGGACGACGCGAGCTGATTGGGGGAATTCGAAGTTGCTACTTTGGGTTCCGAAGTTGATCGAGCAGAACCCAGAACCCAGACTATAATACGCGCAACTATAGAGAAGTCTCCCTTTGATGTCGGTCTAGCTCTGGGGGGTTTTCCCTGAGTTATGTACCTTATACAACATTCGTCACTATAATACTTTTGGGAGTTTGATAAAGTTTCTCTGCCGGACTTCCAGAATCCGAGCTCTTTTTGGAGTTTTAATTTTTAAACTTTATTTCTCCTCGGACTGACCATAGGGGGTGGGAGGTTTTTGAAACTCGGTGGTCGAGATGTTCGGTGATCACGATGCAATGTCGGCCATGTGCTTTTGGTTGCGGTCTTCAGTGTTTTCTCTAGATTTTGCCAAATGCTCCGTTCCGCGCATGTGAAAAACTGCTTAATATAGTCAAACTAGGCTTCTCTTCATCGGATTTACCTGGTGAATTTTGGTAGCTGGTGTTTTGGTTGCGACCGCGTTGATCCTTGGATTTATGCAGGCGACGGTGTGTATATCGAATCCCCGGATCTGATAGTATGCGTCGCCTCACGGCAAGCCGGAACCCAACGAATGCACGCTCGTTTTATGATAAGCGAAATCACAGATTGATTAACGGATTGAGGCTATTTAAAAAAAGCTCCTTTCAGCTGGACAGGATTTTTCAAATGATATATTGATAATTATTTTTATCGCTTCGAGAGAGGCGGTGCATGTACATGTACGTAGGGAACCTTTTTTTGCCATATCTCCAATGAGATTTTTTGAATTTTGAATTTTGAATTTTCGACAACAGCTATTGTTCCGTTCAGTTGGGGTTTTTCCGTTCATATCCCGAGGAGATATCTCGGGACTTCAGAAATATTCCGTTCTCCACTTTCCTTTTCCTTACTTTAACTTTTTCTCTCTTTTATTTTTTGGTATTCATGAGTTTTTTTCCCCTTACCGGTTTCAATAAAGGGCGCTCTTGAGTTATCCCATTCTAGATTAGGTTTTTCTGGAGGAAAGTCATTGAATGTCTATCTATGCATGCACATGTGATACATTCAAGCAAGTGGTACCTTTTTCGCGGTGCGGGGCCAATCAACTGGTCGTGTTACACGATTCCTAAGCTCGAGAATCGAAGACATGCATGAGGAGCTTTAACAGCTCTTGCAAACCAACTGACTCGAAGCTAGCAAACTAACACACCCCTCCAATGCAGTCCGGTTGACGCGGCTAATCAGGAAAATAATTTCAGGTTTTGCAGTATTCTAGATCTTTTAATCCAGAAAAGGTATATAAACACCGCTTCATAAAAGGTACCCCTTGTTCCTGCGCTTCTTGTTCTTTTTCTTCTTCGACTTTCATAGAATTTACCCCTCACGCATGGGAGGTCGGGTTCTGATTGTAAGTGCCCAGATAGTAAGGTATGTAAGTATCTACAGATACGCCATGTCTAATCTATCAGATTATAATATGCTTAACTAATCACATTGCATTAAACCTATATTCGACGAAGAAGTACCAGGTACTTAGGAATCATCTAGAAGAAGAATAAGAGACACTTAATATCATATTCATTATGACTTACCAGGCGACCGTTGAAGTCTAGAATATTGTGCATCGATACATAGAGGGACCTCTCAAGCTTGTACATTAATGCATTTATGACATTCGCCTTTCGAAATCGCACTTCCTTCCTATAAACGACAAGGACAACCATCAAGACATGATAATATAATATCACAGAGAAAGAGAAGGATAGATATCACTATCTAGAATCTTGTACCACCTAACGAATTTTCTGCGAAAAAATTGAACGAGTGGAGACAAGAGATAATCAGTTAACCCAAGCGAGGGAAGGAAGTTCGAGGCTGTTGTGGCGTGACACTTTTCGTACCACATGTCGAATCGATACATGTAAGCAATTAACATGTTGCAATTTGAGCGTCTACAACGCAACAAAAAAAAAAAAAAAACCAGGCACTCCTCCTACTACTTCTAGAATTCTGGGCCTCCTCTTAGGCCTTCTTCTCCTAGGCTTCCTCCTCCTCTCTCCTTCTAGGCCTCCATCTTCTTAGGATTCTCGATTAATTTGCAATTTTCTCAACGTAAAGGTCCGAGCGGGTCTTATTAGCAGCCTGGTACCAGTATTCATGAATCACAAGGTGCGCTCGACCCGGTCCCGTTGTATTCCCTGTAAACATGAAATCAATACGGCTGCCTCCTGGGATAGAAATGCAGGGGGAACCAGGATCCGAGGCCAGTGTAATCTTGATGATCCCCTCCTCACTGATCGGAGAGATTCCCAAAGGCACGCCGCCTAGTCCGGTAACGTTATTCACTCCGTCGGTAGATATTGTGACGTCCATGTGAACGTTATAAGTGGCTACTCCGTATTTTGTACCGTAGAACAGGGATGAAGCTGCCTTGGTTCCCGGGACACCCATACTGACACCGACGGATCGGAATTGTAGTGGCGCTGATGTAGAAGGTGCATTGTTTGAGCCGGTGATTGTCACTACTTGACCCTTGGAATCTGCCGTGGGGGTGGTTGCGGTCCAAGTCAAGTCTGGTGTTTCGCCGAGTGACACTCCTTCTGAGATGGTAATGTCTCCGCTACCGTCTTTGATCGGATAGATGTCGGTGGATTCTGACATCGTCGCGATTTCGAAGGTTCTCGCGCACGTGTTAGATCGGTTGTAGGGTAAAATTTTTCGCTGGAAAAACTGCCCGAGCTGTCTGGGTGGTTTTGATATTTGGTTTCACAAGATAAGTTTTGATAATCTATTCCGATGTCTTATTAGAATCCTATAGCTATAATTTAAAACGATAGGAATCATAATCCAGCGGGAGTTTAAATTTTCCACGAACCTGGGTAAAACCGGCTGCCGATTTTAGCCTTGAGAAAGAGCAGTTATCTCCAAATAGGAAATATTGGTAGATATGCAATTTAAAGGAGCCTGAAAAGCTAACTTTCTGGCAAGTTCGATTGTAATTATGTGGTTGAGTGGTTTTGTAACTGAGGTTTGATGATTAATATCTGGTCAAGAAAAATATATATATCGAAGGCCGACCAACCTCGAGGAGCACGATGGGCAGGTTATATACTTGAAAACTCAACGTACTCACGAGCAGTAATACTTGGAAACTTGGTTTAGCATTCTTGTATCATTGGTTTGAGGCATCACAGCTGAACTCAGGGCTGAGTTGAGAGGCTTCCTCGAACCGGCGCCACGGCGCTAGCTACATAAACATATTGGGGTGCGAGGGACGGGTTTTGCTCAGCTGAGCAACTTGAGAGTTTGATGTTATATAACCGATGTTGACCATATCTGCATATTCTGCATACTCTTTTTTAGAATAGTATGGTATTTATCTCTGAAGGCTTAGTCTTGTACGCCTGTCCAAACAAGACCAAGCACTGCGGGGCTGCATATGTGTCGGACTCGGAGAACCACTCGCATGGGAACAAGCGAAGACACATAAACCGGTACCGCAGTCGGAATTCAACTCTGGTAGGTAACACTGGCGCAAGGATTAGCTTAATTACCAAGCGAGACTTCGTGCTGCAAGCTCGAGCTGATTCCACCAACCCGATTTTTGCGCGCTGCGGAGTAATAGGACGGGTTCCGTTAATCTCTTACATAAGTTGCTTAGATTTCAATCAAGAGTTTAAGGTTGTGGGATGGACATCTGGGCGAGGCTTCTTTTTGGGCCGTCCCAGGTTCTCCGCTGTGCGAGTCGGTTCGATTGGATGATTCTCCGCACTTGCATATGCGCATTCACATTTGGATTGTTCTCAGCTCTGTGTTGGTGATTGTTGCGGCCTGTGGCGTAACGCCGACATGAGCTTCGCCCGCGAAATGGCGAGAATTGTGAGGGCAGCGTATCCGGATCAGCTGAACAAGAGTCGATTGAACTATTCCGTAGTGCGAACTCAGACTTGAGGCAGATGTTTTTTTTATATAGATATAGAAAGTTAGTCGATTGCGAGCGTGTGCCGTGTGCAACTATACGAAATTATTGTTTTTTTCTTTTTGGCTGAAGGATGGGGTTTGTCTCGTACCCAGCCCACGGGACGGGGTCCTTTCGAATTCGAAGGGTATTGTTGCTTGGTTGAATTGAATGATAGTCCCCATATTATACCTTTCTACCTGAAGCTCGAGTCCGGGCCATTGTATTATGATTAGGCGATACGGTAGAATTGTTTTCTTGTTTTTTGTTTAAAAAAGCAGCTGTTGCTAGGTGCGTAAGTATCCACCTACTCTCGTTCTTAGAGTATCTACCTGCAAATATAATATCCGTATGCGTTTTCTCAACGGCTCTTAAGTTCTTGTGTCACCGAGGTCTCGATCCCAGTGTCACCAAGGCTATGTGTTTAGGTTGTACACACATATTTTCTAGAGCGATACAACGGCCGATGTAAGGTTCACCTTTGTCTACGTTAACCAACCTTAGCCTTAAGTCCAATCTCCAAAACATCCACAGCCTCGTATATCTGATGAATATGGTACCACTCAACATAAAACTTTAAAGGTCGACAAGAGGAAGGTACCCTTTTTAAAGCCAGTCTTCCACGCGAACACGCATCTAGCTAGTTATTGAGATAATTCAATTGGGGGACCTCGAGGTCATGATAAATGTAGGTGCTGCATTTATATTCCAGCTCTTGACTTTCTGATCGCGATCTAACCTCTCCGGCCAAGAACGAAAGGAATTATAGGTTTTGAGCAGCGCAAGTTAGACGCACATACAGGTGACGATTTGGCCTCAAGGTTCTACTCGCAAGTGCTAAGTGCGCCTTTTCGGATTTTTATGCATCGCTAGATATATCGATATATCGAACCTGGCCCGACGTTGGTGAAGAATGAGCTACCTGGTCGAAGGCTAGCCTAGGAGCACGGCTTTATCGCCTAGCTACAGCTCCACACCTGCCGGACCGGCCTTGTCCTGGGTAAAAGTCCAGGATTCCCTTTGTAAAGTGAACAGCTCCCCTGTTATATTGGTATTGCTTAGTACCCTAAACTAACGCAATTATCATAATCGATTCTATCTAGATTCGCTAGCATGTTTTGAGAACGAGATGTAGAAACTCACAAGACCAGGACAGCTGCCTCATGATCGCCGTGGGTCCTGTTCGTATCTTGTATATGGGAACCAAGACAGATGACTAACTAAATTATTAGAACTTACAGAAATAAGAAGAGGCGCAAGAGAGAATACACATTCTACATTCAAGCTGACATCATTGTCTCTTGGAACTGTCATGAAACAGTGCATTATTGTAGGACAGGAATCTGTCCGAAGAATGTAGCTGGAATTCGACGATTAAAATTTGGCGCTGTCACTATCGATACACCGATATCTCCAGCGATATCGAGATGTCTAGTCTAGACTTGGACCCCCTTGTATCAACATCCGAGTCACCCGACCTCGCAGTTGCGAATTTGTGGTACCGCCTAAAGCTAAACGAAAAACTCGAACCGTCGGTACAATGTAATGTACCTGTACCTTTACCAGGACCCGGATGTGTGATGCTGCACGTAGACGTAGTGTGCGGTCGGCACCAAGCTAGTACTAGTTGGAGAGCTAGCTCGATGTAGCTGCACCTGCACCGGACATGCTTTCACCGCACATGATGCAGGTCGACGACGAGCTTGCACTTGCAACTTGCTTGATCGGAGCGCAGTGCAGCACGGTGCAGTTACAATTGCGGTGCGAGGAGAGCAAGTGCAGGCCAAGCAATGTGGAGAGTAGCCAATTAAATGGTGCATTAGGGGCGGAAATGGTTTGATTAGGGCAATTGGAGAATATCCCAAGCACCAGTCAAGGACTAGTCGAGGACTAGTCAAGGGGACACCAACTAAGGGACATGTATCACGACTCCACCTCAACACCAAAACCTCTCGTTTTGGGAAGCCGGGCTCTCTCTCTCCTATTCTCTTTCCTCACGAACCCCCTTCTTGCTTAAGTGGCTGCTGGTACCTAAGTACTTCTCAATAGCTACTTGGTCACTTGCATTCTCGCCTTATTAATAAACTAGTCGTCCCTTCAGACGCGACCGCTGCAACTGCTCCGAATCTCTCCTTCCCTCTCTCCTTCTTCTCTCCTTATCCTGTTTTTCCCCTTCGTTTTTTTTCTTCCCTCGCTTGGTTCCGCGTGGTTGTGGTTTATATATAAAAATAACATCTCGATCTCTCTTATATAAAAGCAAGAGTAGGTTCCCTCACCGGTTTTATCCTTCTGGCAGCACAAGCTAAATAAACCTCTCAGAATAGAGTCGAGACAAGACAGACCAGAGCTCCTTGTCGGACTCCTTTTTTGTCTTTGCTTTGCTTTGCTTGCTGCTGTTTGACTATCTTTGATCTCCAGCTTGGAACAATTGCAAACCCTCTCGGAGCCCAGGCCGATACTCCAGCACTCCGTCCTCTCCTCTCAACAAAACAAAAAAAACAAACTCTCGAGTTGAGTTCCGTCGTGCCATCGAATCCAGGAAGCACAATGGCAGACATAGCTGTGGAAGCACCTCTCAGATCATCAACTCCAGACCTCGATGAATCAGCAAATATGACGGATTCGAACCTTTCCGCCACCGAGTCCGGCCGAGAGACGGATACCAGCGCCATATCCGGCTCGTCTGGGAAGACTACAACCAATAAAAAGCCCACTAGCGGCGCGCCTAAGCGGCCACCCGCTGGAACGTTGGCGAAGAAGCCTTCGACCATCGGAGCTTCTACCAAAACAACTACTGGGACTAGCACTTCCAGTGGCTTGTCGAAACCTCCGACTCGTGCTGGGACATCCACTCTTGTGAAGAAACCGCTCGCTGGTTCCGCTACCACTACAGGAACGACCTCGTCATCGCGAACGGGCACTGCTGCTCCAGCGGGTGCATCTGCCACTGCGAAACGTCCCGTCGGGTCTACAACCGGCACCAGCTCAACGCGTACTGCACCCACCTCTGGACCTCCTTCCACTACCCGCCCGAGCTTGTCTCGACCAGGTACCTCCTCTGCCGATACCACAACCACCAACCGTCGAACATCCTCCGTTAGCGTCGCCCCTGCCGCTGGAGGCCCATTGGCACGAAAGTCCTCTGCCGCAACGTTGAATTCTAGCCCATCATCAGCTGCTCCGCGAGCGAGGACAAGCACCACGGGTTCTGCAGCCGCTGCTCCCTCCGTCACGTCAGCCAGCCGTCGTGTTTCCGCCGCCATCGGTACTCCTACCAAACCTGCTTCGAAATCTCGCTTAGATCCTATTCCGGCTACCCCTGCGGCCTCCTCCAGGCTCAGTCCGAAACCCGAGGCACCAGCTACTAACGGTGTTGATTACAGTGTTCTCCTGAAGGAGAAGGACGAGGAGATTGAGAAGCTCCAGACCACCATTTCCGACTTGGAGGCTGAAAAGGAGCGATTGGCAAGCGAAATTGAGGTCGCTGGTAAGCAGAAAGATGAAATCATTGCCAAGATCGAGGAGGAGAAAGCAAAGCTCGAGGAGGAAAAAACAAAACTCGAATCCGAGGTTGAGACTATCAAGCAGGAGAAAACGGAACTCGAATCTAAGGGTACTGTCGACACTGAAGCTACCGACGCTAGGGTCAAGGAGTTAACAGCTCAACTGGAAGAATCCGAAAAAGCTGTAAGATAACAGTTCTCTCGAGCCCTGAAGGACTGAAAAAGACTAATTTATTCTCCTTCTTTAGAAAGCCGAACTGCAAAAGGAATACGACGAAATCAACGAATCACTAACCGCCGCCCGAGCCGAATCTGTGAAACTAGTGACCGACCATGATTCCAAGTTGAAGGAAATTAGTCTAGCGCATCAGCAAGAGCTCGGAGGCGCCAAAGGCCGGGAGGATCGCCTTAAAAACGAGAGGGATGGGTATGCTAAGGAACGAAATGACCTGTCTAAGAGGCTTGATACCGCAGCGGAGGAGTTAGCTACAGCGAAGAGTGAACTAGAAGCTCTAAAGTCGAAGCATGAGGAAGAAAAGGCCCAACTTAGCGAGAACCACTCGAAGGTTAGTTGCTCGTTACTATACCAGTGCCTCGGAAAACACTAACGAATCGATTTTACAGGCTTTGACAGAACTAGCCGCGTCCGAGGGCAGTGGGAAGGAGCAATTGGTCGATCTCCAGAAGAAGCTTGAGGACACAGAAGCCCAACGCCTTGATGCCCAATCGAAACTTGAGAAACTCGAAGCTACGGTTGAGTCCCTGAAAACTGCGCTTGCGGAAGCAGAGGCCAAGCACCAAGACGCTACCGCCGCCCACGAGAAAGCGTTAGCTGATTTGGAAGCTAAGGAAAAGGCTTTGGCTGATCTCGAAGCCAGGGAAAAGCTCTCAGATGAGGAGGTTAAAAGGCTCATAGAGGAAGTGTCGAAGCTCGACTCTAAGTTGGAGGCAGAGAAAGCTATTTCGAAAGAGAGTCAAGAATCCGCCGAGAAGCTGAAATCAACTATCGCGGAACTCGAAAATAGCGCTTCTCAATCGAAGGGCGACCTGGAGACTCGACAGTCTGAGATTGCCGACCTCAAGTCAGCTCACGAGGCCGAGCTCAGCCAGCACCTCGCCGCTCATACCGAAGAGAAGCGAGCTCTCGCCGAGAAGGGTGAGGCCCAATTAGAAGAGCTCGATGCTCTTCGCGCCCAAATCGAAACTCTTAAAACCTCGCACGCTAGCGAGCTCGATGCTACAAGCAAAAAGATCGGGGATTTGGAGGCTGAACACAGCGCCAAGATCGAGTCCCTTATTGCTGAGCACGACGAAAAGCAGAAAGCTCATGCGACCGAGTTGAAATCCCTCCAGGACAAGTCAGAGGCAGCAGACGGCGATCGCAAGACCTTGGAAGAGCTTGTGCAGCAAAACCAAGACCTACAGACCACCCTCGCGGAGGCTAAGCAAAGAGGTGCCGACGAGGTTGAGGCACTGAAGAAAACCATTGACATCTTGAACCAAGGCGAAGCGGTAAGGAATCCAACGGCTCTTTCTCGTTCGATTTTCCCTGACACTAACTTTCTCCTTAATCAGGATAATGCCAGTACCCACAACCAGGAACGCGATAAGCTAAACGCTGAGATCGAGGATGTTCGAGCCGAATTGGCTAAGAGGATCAAGGAGATCGATGATCTGACTGAGGGTCATGCAAAGGCGCTAACCGAAGCTCAGGGCGAACACGAGACAAAATCCAACAGGTTTAGCCAGGTCCTCGCAGACAAGGAGTCTTTGCTCGCTGATAGAGAGTCATTGGTCGCCAAGTTGGAAAGCAACGTCGAGGAGCTTAAAAAACAGCTTGAAGACAGCAAGAAGGCTTTCGCAGACCATTCCGAGGAGACTGTCGCAGCACACAGCAAACATACCGAGGAACTTGCTAAGCTGGCTGCAGAGCACCAAGAACTCCTCTCCGCAAAGGAGGAGGAACACAAAGCTGCCGTTGAGGGTTTGACTGCGGAGCTCGAGAAGGAGTCGATAGCCCGAGAGGCAGCAGAGAAATCGTTCAGAGATCTTCAAGAACAGCCAGCCGACACATCTGAGTTGGATGCCTTGACCACCAAGTACAATACTGAGAAGACAGCGTTGACTGCAGAGGTCGAAAAACAGACCAAGGCGGTTGAATCGTTGAATTCATTGGTGGCCGAACTCCAGAAAGCCGTCGAGAACTCGAAGGCTGAACTTGAGGCAGCCAAGAAGTCCGAGTCCGAATCCACTGCTGGTCTCGCCGCGATGAAGAAGCAACTCGACAAGACCGCTGAAGCTCAGGCTTTTGATATGCAAGAGATGTCAAATGTTTACAAGGAGCAAGTTCGAGGACTAGTCGATGACGCTGCGACGCTTGAAACCAGAGCCAAGGAGGCTGAAAAGGCTCTTGCAGCCTCACGTACCGTTGTGGAGTCTCACGAGGCTACCATCGCTACCTTGACCAACAGGCTAGAGACGGCGGCTGCCTCATCTGTCAACGGCGTGAAAGACAGGACAGACCTGGGCAATCAAGTCAACAGCCTACACGAGATTATCAGCAAGCTGGAAATCGAACTTGCGGAGTCGAAAGCCGGGCGTAGTCGGGCTTTGAGCGATGCGGAGGCGTATAAAGCGAGATGCGACATGATGGAAGAGATCCTACGTCAAAACGATACGAAAGATCGAGAGGTGAGCAGAAAAGGTGAAGAGGATGATAACAAAGAAGATGAGTCATTGACTGGACATGTCAGTACCCCCCGGTCCTAAAAAGTCCTAATGGTAATGATGATGATGATAAATCGCACGGTCTTGTAAGTTGTTCCTCCTAAGATTGGAGAGCAAGAGGGTCCTTGAAGTGGACTGCGTTGAGCGGAGCTGTTTTTGACCAAAATTCTTCCTTTTGGCAGGCTTTTTGAAGGCAAGCATTAATTGCATAGGTTTTACTTTTACGGCCTTCGTTTTTTTATTTCACGTTTTCGGTTTTTTTGTTATGATTGTAGACGGATGGGTTCTTTTTCTCTCTCATATTGCATCCCCTCCTCCCCGCCATATCATATATCGTTGTTGCATTATTGCTTCTGAGTGGTTTCTGTAGATTATCATCATCATCATCAAAGCCATTGTTCGGACATTCTTCCCCCCCTTTTTTCCCCTTATTTCTTTAACGAAAATGAACGAACATGAAGGCTAAATTATTTATAATATCTCTTTTTAATGAGAGTTCTCTTCTTCGAAAAAATTGTAGATGTCCGGAATTTTATGCACGTTAAACAATCTGAATATCGCGATCAAGCGGAATGGAACGGAAACTGAAAGGTGCGCCTCGAGCTTCCTGTTACTCTTTTTTGTTTCTTTTTTTTGAGATCCTTGGTGTCATATGATCACTTTGGCTAACTCGATCTGATATGTTATGCATGAATAGAATGGCGAACCATCTCCAGAGCCTCAAGTCGGCTTCTACTTCACCGATAAGACCGCGATCTAGAGATGAGCCGCTGCGACGACCTAGTGATGCGAAGGGGTACCTTCTTTCTGAAGAGGAATGAGAGGCTTCTTTGCTTCTATCCTCTTTTATTTTTCTTTTATTCTCTCCCTGCTTCTACGCCATATTAATCCCCTTTTCTTTTCGACTTCCTTACTTCCTTCCTAGCCTCCCTCTCTTCGTTCCCGCACTTTTTTCTAACGGTTATCTTTGATATCGTAATTGAAGGGAGACTATGGGATGCCCGCCGGACGGAGCAAAACGATCCACTTGGATTATATGATTTTTTCTAATGTTGCGTTTATAAGCAAGCGCTTTTTCTTTTCGGCCTCAAGGACACTGATATTGCGGCTGGTTTTTTTTTATATTCTCGTTAATTCATTATTATTGTTCCTAATTTACCTTTTTTTTTTGTACATAAATACACCACCTTTCGGTTTACTTAAAGGGTAGAATAAGAACTTCTTGGGCCAAACCGTTACCTCAATGATGCCAAAATGTAATAATGCTAGTATGGTACAATGCCCAAAGACGGCTAATCGAACACGATCTTCTTCCCGGCCCCGGCGGTTTTACCGGCCATCATTTCTTTCATGATTTTGGTCTTCTCGTCTTTATCCTTCTGCTTGATCTGCCAGCTGACGTGCACGGCTTTGGTCTTCTTCTCCTCCCAGGCTTTCCTTCTATCTTCTTTAGCCTTTATTTTGGCTTCTTTTTCTTCTTTCGCCTTTTTGACGTGGTTTGCGCCTGTGCCGTACATTTTTTCGGCGAGGGCGCGGCGGGCTTGTTGGCCCATTCTGTTTTTGCGGATTTTCTTTTCGGGGGGGCCTTTTTTGTGTTTGGGGGAGGGGGGGGTGTCGGAGTCTGAGCCGGAGATGTAGCCGGTTAGGAGGGTTGGGAGGAAGGAGGAGGATTTTATGGGGCCTGTTTGAGGTGCTGGGGCGGGTTGTTTCTTTGGTTTTGGGGGTTCTTCTTCTTCTTCTTCTTCTTCTGAGCCTTCCGAGTCTTCTTCTTCTGGGGATAATTGGATGTCTAGAGCTTCGTCTTCGAGTTGTTCGAGTTTTCGGAGTTGGTCTTCGGGGATTGGGGTTATGGACATTGAACGGCCGCGGGGTCTGTCGTCTTCTGAGTCCGAGTCTTCTTCTTCTTCTTCTTCTTCTTCTTCTTCTTCGTCTTCTGAGGCTGAGTCTTCGGAGGACCATGCTATTCTGTCGTCATCCTCGCCTTCGGATTCATCGCTCGATACCGCGCCGTTGTTCCGAAGGTACTTTGCGGCTAGGTTTTTTAGCATGGAGGGGTGGAGGACTACATCCTCCTCTTCACCTTGCGAGGTTTCCTCGGAGTCTTCGGGTTCCTTTGGTGTGGATTTAGCGGGTTTGGGCGTGGGTTTTGGTTCTTGAGGTTTCTTCTCTTGTATTTCCATTTTCTGGGGATTGGTATCTTCTTCGATGCCCAGGAGGTTGGATAGATTTGCAATGATCTCTTTTATGCACTCCTTCACCGGGTTCGCATTGAGCATCCTGGCGCAAACGTTGGCCACCGGTCCCGTGGGGACGGGGAGTTTGGATTGTTCATCCGCTTCATTCGATATCTCCGGCGGGAAATACTTCGACGACGACAGCGCTCTATTCTTGAGGAGTAGTTTATTCAGATGCCGGTTCGCAAGGTCGGATAGATCGATTGATTTCAGAGCTTCGATTTCGGATTGTAGGCGTTCGACCGACGATGGCGAGGATTTGGCGGCGGCTTTGAGACGTTTTGGGAGTTTTTGCTGTTCGAAGCCCTTTGCGGTTTTCAGGGCGCGTTTGAGGAGGATGCGGGAGTGGTGGATTTTTTGGGAGATTGTGGATTGGTGGAGGGTTATTGAGCGGGGGGATTCTTCTTCTTCTTCTTCCTCTACTTCTTCTTTGGGGGGTTGGTAGTGTGGGCGCTTTCGTTTTGGCATTTTGGTGGTGGTGGTGATATCACTGATGATGAAGCATGAAGATGCAGATGAGGATGAAATTTTTGGTGGATGAAAGTGCGACGGGTGGAGTTGCAGGGGTCGGTCTTGGCGGCCTGTTTGGGGTCTTCTATGAACCCCAGCAGCCTTGAGCTTTTCCCCGCCGTGCGATTGATTACAGCTATTTGATGCGAACCTCAAGTTTTCTACGGATGGAACATGAAATTGTAATCTGGCTTCGAGGGTTATGATGGCACTTTATTGTTCGTGGTGTAGTATAAATAACATGTATCAAACAGGCCCGTCTCGAATGAATAGAATCGCACGGTATCCTCCAATGCAAAGCTAAGCCTCGTCTACTGAATGGTGCAGGGAATACAGCTAACACCCAAATCAGCACCCAATCCATGTATGAAAATGTAATAAAGTGTGAAAGAGGAACATACCAGAACTCGCAGTCGCCGCACTCGATGCACCGATTGCACTTGGGACAGAACTTCTTGAGCGGGTGGCCGATGGGCTTGATCGCTTCCGTGGACTCGGGCTTGTTGCCGGCGGCCAGGGGTGTGATCTCTGATGCTGCCATCTTCTTTTTTTCTGTTCTTTCTTTCTTGAGATTCGAGGACTGGGTTTGGCGGGAGATTGGTATTTGGTGATGGGGTAGATGTAGTATGGTAGGTTGGGTTTATGGTTTAAGAATGAAGAAGAGGAAGGGAGAAGCTGAAAGTAAAGTATCCCGCGATAACCTTCCAGCCTTGGCAGTGCAGTCGAGCCAAAGGAATGGAAGCATCCAAGCCCCTGTTAACTTACGTACGCGTCCGGGTGTATGTATTTATATTTATACTTCTCACAAGCCCCGTCCTGTGGCAATTCCAAAAACTTAGGAATTGGCAGTAGCTAGTAGCTGGCTGGCAGGGTTGCAGGGTGGGACAGCTATGACGACAACACGCATGACAGGCTTGGTTATCGAAGATACGGAGCTAATTGCTAGCTTCAGAGAGCGGCGGGGACGGTATTATAACTACCTAGTCTGGGGATAAGAAGTAAGAAGTAAAAAGTATGAAGAAGCATTTGAGGAATACAAAGTCTATTGAGACGCTCGAGAACGAGTAGCTAAGTTTAACAGCTACTCCAATCCAGCCCAGTCGTTGAATCTTCGAACGGCCAGAGATATCCTTCGTAATAAAACGATAGAACGAAAGGAAGTAGTTCTGAAAACTACCAGATCTGAAAAAAAAGGAAGAAAAAGGAGTGCTCCATATGTATTTCCAACGCCTTGAAATTCTCGCTATGTGATTTCCATCTCCCCATCTTTTCTTCTCACCTGTCCCAAAAAAAGACATAAGTTTTCATTTTTCTCCCATTCCCTTGAATAAAATATGAAAGCCTCATTTTGCTTATAATCTCAAAAGGCGACAAACGATGAGGTGTTAATAATAACCAGTACCCCCCTCGCCAGTCCTGCTCGATGGATCATTATTGGCAGAAACATCGACAACCGGTCCTCCGAACGATGTCGTGGCCGGGAACTTATCCGTATCGCCCAGCAGTTCTTTAACTTCCTCCATGGATCCGATGATGGGCTGGAGGATGTCCGGGAGTATTTCCGCGCAGTCGCCCTTGAACAGCCAGTCGCTGCCCCACCAAAATCATTAGCAATTCACCATCTATACAACAATACCGAGATAAAATACGGTGAACATACGCGGTATGGACACCTCCCAGGTTCGGATCGTCGTCTATTTCCATGTTGATAACTGCGACTCTGGCTCCCTTCGCCTGGCAGGCCCCAATGTACCCCGCCGCCGGCCAAACCTGACCCGTGGTCCCGATGACGAGGCAAAGGTCGACCCGCGCCTGATCTATCCAGTCATCGATGCTTCCGACAAGATCGTTGGGAAGACTCTCGCCGAACCAGACGACACCGGGTCGCATCATCTATCCATAGTAAACTCGTTAATCCCCCCGTAAAAAGAAGCACGATAGTGTTAAATATGCGAAATACCCACCCCAACCCCGCATTTCGGACAGTGCGGAAGGTCAACATGCGGCGTAAGCGGCTGCTCACTCTCCCCATCCCCAGACACCCTCGAAGGAGCCAGCGCAGGCGTAAGCGCCATATTGAAGTTATTGTATTCCGTATAACTACAAAAAACGCTGGCGCACTTGATGGTCGATAACGACCCGTGTACGGGGAATAATTGCTCAGGCGGGTGTCCCGCGCGGGGTGAAAGGCCGTCTACATTCTGAGTGACCGTGATGAAGTTCTTGTTCTTGACCGAGAGTGCCGCGAGGGCCAGGTGGGCGGCGTTAGGTTTTGCCGAGAAAGCTGCTTGTCTCCGAGCCGAGTAGAACTAAACGATAACCAAAACGATATCGAAAAGATAAATGAGTATATATGATGATAACAGCCAAGAGGTAGGGGGGAGAGTGTTGACAATGTTGCAATCGTCTCATCTTATGTAATTGGAATGGGTCCCTAACCTGCCAAACCAAGCTAGGGTCCTTAACGAAAGCCTGGGGAGTCGCTAGGGACATAGCATCATGAGTTCTCCACTAATAAGAATAATTAAGAAGGAAGGGCATCGATCAGTCAGCCATGCTATTACTAATTCAGGAGTGGAGCCAATTATCACTCCTGCAAGAGCTTAAGAGAACCGTCGGGAGCTAACGGCCACTCACCAGACCTCCAGCACCTCGAAAGGTTGCCAACCCTGGAAAAACGCTATGGTCAAATCGGAGGCTTAACGAGCACAGCTGAAGACGCTAGGACCCGTATGACTTCCATATGCCCGACGACGGGAAGGAAGCCCGATCCAATTCCCAAACCCTCGGAAATCTATACGAACGACCCCAAAAAAAAAGAAAAAGGAAAGGAAAAGCGCGTCATGTATGATCGCTTACCTGAAGAAGCAGATAGACCTAGAAATAAGACCGAAAATGAAGACGAGGGAGACGATTAGGTAAGTGAATTCACCGGAATGGAATAAAAATCCCAAAAAAGAATTTCGGATCGTACCTGCACCGCATAGCGCTAGTATTCGTTTCGAATGCAGCAGATAGTGTTTGAAGGTATTTGTGTTAGTGGGATCATGTTCGATGTACGGCATGCTGGATATCTGACGCCGAGCGCGAGCTACAGCAGTTGGAGCTGGAGCTGTAGCTGTAACCGTAACTAGGGGCCTGTGTACCACCGACTTGGATGATGATGATAATGATGCTGGTGATAGTAATGATAACGATGATGATGATGAAAATGGAGAGCTCCAACGGAAGGTACCGGTTCGCGTCAAGGCAGTCGTTCCAACTGAATTATCGATGTGGATAGTTCTTATTTGTCGGTTCGAGTTCACGTTACCTGCAACAGCTCGAGCTCCAACAGCTGCAACGAGAATTCTTCTCCCTCGGGCGTGAACGTTCTCATGTACAAGGGGACAATATTGGTATTGATTTTGATATTGGTCTCGAAGGTGACGATGGTGTTTAAATTTGGGACCAAGCTTTCCGAACTGCAGCAGATTCGATCTGGTAGTTCTTTTCGGGTTTTTTTAATCTTTGGTTTGTGCGGCAGGCAAAAAAGTAGCTGGAAGCTTCTTAAAGAAGTCTGTCTGCAGTTTGGATGCAGCGGAGTGCGGAGAAAAAACACCACAAATGAATCCTCTTCTTCTCCAACCTACTCCACTATATCCGAGCACTGGGGGAGTCGAGCTTACCTCAATCTTATCATCGCGGGCTCGAGTGCAAGTTTGGATTTGTGGGGGAATCCGAGAGGAGTCATCGAATAGCCTCAATTGGACTACATCACTTCAGACACTTGGATTAGACACCGACATGGGGCAGTTCCCCACGTTCAGCCTGCGAAACACCTGTTTGGGTCTTTTTCCATCTTACTGCCTAAAGTCGAATCTCTTATATCGAGGAAAAGAGAGAGAGAGGAAGATACATTAATTCCACCAGTACGAAGCAGTGTTCTTCGGTATATTTCATGGGTCTTACCCGCACCCTTGCCGGTGCAGTGCAGTTCGAATCGAATCGAACGGCCTGCAGCTCCACCAGCATGCTGCTTTCCTCAGAGCGGTAGCTTATAGGCCAGCTAGTCAATAGCGAGTGAGACCCACATCAGACCTCGATTCTCGGGTGCCGATTCGATTTAAATTGGTTTTTCTCTCTTTGCTTTCAATTAAATTTGAGGCTTTTTAAAAGAAAAGAGGGTTTTCGTTCCAAGGCAGCCAATCGCGAGGGGTTCGATTGCAATCACCCACAAAACCCCAGTTTATCTCGCATGGTCGACTCCCGTATCAGTGCCGTGCGGTTCCAATGCGAGACTAGGCTTTCCCCGGACTCTGTCTGATATCTGTGAAGCAGAAGGAGAGCTCCAGATGGTCGCTTCTAACGCGATACGGCAGGTCCAGCCGGGGGTTATTCATGATGCAACAACCTCCAGCGGACGACGACAATTTACCTTCGAACATGTGTACTCTGATCAGATTCTGTGCGACGGAGGTATCATGTACTATCATGTATGTACAACGGCTGTGCCGAACCGAGCTCGTGCCCTTTTTTTATTATTAAACATCCAGACAGATTCTGCAGACGGACAGCAGGATGGAAGACGGGAGCTTTTGTGTCACCATGTGCATGTCCGGCCAGCGAACACTGCTTCTTGATTTCTATTCATGATTGCAATTGTTCCCGATTACGAAATACTTTGCTACGATTGTTAATGTTAATGTTGATTGATACTAGCAGCTTCAACTGATTTTCAGGGGAAGAAATAGCTATTGATAGTAGAGTTCATGGGGTACTCTAAAACAATGCCGACGAACGGGCCGCGGAAGTAACATTGCATTGTATCTCAGGTGGATATTATCATTTTGAGTCATTTGTACATACACAATATACTTCACGCTTGCGGCTTCGGTGAGAAAGACTAAACGGTTAATCAAATTCGTCTATTTAAACCCGGGTCGTGTGCGTGCTTGACCCTTTTGCAATCGTCTTCGAAGTGTATCTTCTGTTGTAACGGATATCCTCGCTTTACGCCGTTTCGTGGGATTTTGATATATAAAAGTCGTATATCTTCCACATATATCTTGAGATCTTTCCCAATCGCTTCGAATAGATATAATTATAACTAGAATATTATAATATACTACTCTAGAGTTGATACAAGATGTCCGATCTATCCTACCCAAAGTCCAAGACGAACAAAGTCAACCGCCTGGGCGAGCGAGGTACCCCCCCCTTCTATCCATACCCACATACACACCATATTAATAACTAGAACCCAGGCAAATACGACTGCAAAACCGTCCACTCGATCATCGCCTCCTCCCCCGTCCTGCACGTCTCCTTCACCCCCTCCCCAGAAGAATTCCCCGTAATCCTCCCCATGATCGGAAAACTCGGTTCCTTCGAGAACCCCTCCGCCGACCTCTCGGAGCCCCTGGACCTCTACCTCCACGGCTACGTCTCCTCACGAATCATGAACCTCGCCCGTAAACAAGACAGCTCCCTCAAAGTCTGCGTCTGCGCCACCAAAGTCGATGGATTGGTATTATCCCTCACACCCAACAGTCACAGCATGAACTACCGCTCTTCAATCATCTTCGGTACCGCGAGTTTAGTCACCGAACTCGAGGAAAAAATCTATGCGATGAAGTTGATCACGGACGGTGTGTTGAAGGGGAGGTATGAGAATACTAGGGTCCCGCCTGATGGTGCTGAGATGGCTAGTACGCAGATATTGAGGGTTAGCGTCGAGAGTGCTTCTGCGAAGGTTAGGGCTGGAGAACCGGGGGATTATGATAAAGATCTTAAGAGGGAGGAGCTTTTGGATACCGTTTGGACTGGTTAGTATTTCCTACCCCATATACCACAATTATATGAGAGGATCTGGAGAGAATGGGGGGTTGAGGAATGGTGATATTAGGTGTGATCCCAATGTATACCACCTACGGCGAACCCCAACCTTCGCATTACAACAAAGTCAAGGAGGTTCCGGAGTATATTTCAACCTACATCAAGGACACCGGAGACGCCGAGAAGGAATACGCCGTAGCAGCTATAACAATGGACGAAGCCGGTGCCGCTTGAAAACAGCACTCTAGCAAGATAACAGCAGAAGGAGATTAATTCGAGAGAACCCGGATAATATGGTCGGTGTAAGTTGATGTGCAGTAGTAAACAGGTGTACAACATGGGAGGTTTGTACTATCAGACGTTTATTTCTCGGGGAGGTTCTTTTTTTTTTTGTCAAATTCATTTTTAGTTCGCAGGGTGGTTGGTATGATATATGTTTGAAGGAATCGCGTGTATCAAAACGGAGTTTGGGGGGAGGTGTGGTAGTCTTGTGCGCGGGAGGATTGCAAAAATTCAACATTTTGACAACATCAAAAACTTACAAATGCAAAACAGCGGGTAGTCTAGTTTTTTCAAAGTCTAGTTGTTCAGATCAAATAGAATGGTGATATTAAACACTTTCCCAAAGCCAATAATTACAAGTTATACCAGCCGTTCTATCTCCAGAAAAAGTTAACGCTTTGAGTAAAAAAAAAAAGTGAAAGGACAGACATAAAAATACGCCCTGTACAACCAGCTATCGAAAGATAAACCTTTACTTCTCCTCCTCTTTATTGTGATTATGATTATTGGTATACTCAACCACCTTCCCGCCAGCCAAACTCCCCGTCTCCCCAACAGTGACACTACCACTGCGAACCCTCCGTACCGGCGCATCAACCCCTGCCACCGAATCCGGATCAGCAGGATTACCCACCGCATCACCACCTCCACTTCCCTTCCCAAATCCCGAGGGTCCGGTAGGCGCCTTGGCCCAAGGAGCTGTAGTCACAGCTACCCCACCGATAGCGGGTGCGAACCCACCCGGTACGGCAACAGTAGTCGTACTTTCCGGGTTTATAGTAATATTCTGACGGGAGGGTGAAGGGACGGGAGGGGGCGGCATCCCCATCGGCGGGCCGCGGAGGGCGGAGACTGGAACTCTATTCGCCAGATTCGCCTGGGAGATGGGGGTCGCTGATCGCATTCTTGTGGTTTGGGGGATTGCCGATAGGGGTTTGGAAGAGTCGGAGGGGAGGGTTGACCACGGTGCCTTTGTGACTTCTCCACCGGCGCCACCTGGGAGGACGCTCGGTGAAGGGTTTGTGGAAGATGAAGATGAAGGTGCAATAGTTGAGGGGAGTTTTGGAGGCAGTTTTGCGCCTTCTACTAGATCCCATGGGAAGATTGAACCGAAGGGGAAGTGCTGAACTACGGGGAACTTCCCCAGTACTTCTGCGGCATACATCTTCATCATTCCCTGTATTCGGTAGTGATAATTAATATCAAGTTCTTTGTTATCAATATTAAATTGGTACTTACCATATTGATTTTCTTCCACCCGCCAATGGCCCCGCTGATATCGTATAGATACGGACTATGTTCCCAGAACGGGCCCTTTTTGACGTCTCTGATGAACCCGATAGCACCGAAGTACATATTCCGCCTCCTCTCTCGTTCCACCGTATTCGCATCGACGATCGAACCGGGAGCAGGGGGCCCCATTCCTTCGGGTGTAGCAGCAAGCTGTGCTGACCCAAATATATACGGCAGGAAGGAATGATCGTCCAATCCCCATACCCCATGAGAACCCGCAGGTTCCAGGTTATACGTCAAAACCAGCTTTCTTATAATGGCTAGGTACCTAAAAACACATCCCATCCATCTTTAGCACAATCCTCTAAAACAATCTTAGGGTCAAGAGCACTCACGCATCAAAAGCCTTAAACACCAACCCCAGCTCATCCTTCCCAGTCTCAAACCCACCGAGCACCCAAATCCCACACAAAAACGCAAAGAACGAAAGTTCATGGCCTGTTCCGTAGTCCAGCCTCTGGGCGCTCCCGAATCCACCGAGGAGGTATACTTGAAGTTCATCAACAGCGGTGATGTCATCCACACCCTTCGCCGGCGTGTTTACAATACTCTCCGGCAGGTACTTTCGCAGTAACTCCGGCGACCGTGCCTCTAATGTCGAAAACCACGTTCTAAACGCCACATTACCAAATCTCCTAGGCCCCTCGATAGGTGGGATTTCATCGATTATAGCTTCGATGGTAGCCAGAAGCTCCACGATCTGGCTGACGGATTGGGAAACGACTATGGATGGTGAATTCGCGTATCGAGATTCCGTGGACTTGGTATCCGGTCCCGTGGGAGTTATGGCATCTGAGAAATGCTGGATGTATGTGACGATAAGATGGTGGGCTTTGGAGTTTAGGAAATAGGGGAGGTCGTCGTTGTTGTTTATGAGTTTTTGGGGACGGCGGAAGGTGTGTGTGGATAGCGGGATAGCGAGAGGGGCCGCCATGGTTATCTTCCTTCTGTATCCCTTATCTTTCAAGCTTTTCAATTTCTTTCTTCTCGGTCTCCTCGAGGTGTCTTGAGCTAGCTAAAGTCCCGAAGCACCGAAGTCCTGAAGTATGGGTGTTTGTGATATTAATAGTGAGCGGTTGATTGTCAAAGTGGGCCGGGGAGGTGAATAAATGCAATGACGGAGGACAAGAGCTTAAATAAGAGCTCGACAGCTCCCGTTTCAGAAATAAAAAAAGGATTCCCCGCACCCGGAGCCTGTTCCCGGGCCCGGGCCCCTCCCAGGGCATATAAGTTTGTCCGTCCCCGGGCGTCCCCGGGGTTGTTATGCATGGTGCGGGCCGAGATCACGCGAGCTGGAGCATGGAAGTTTGCTGTATGACAATCGCGACCAGGCCGGCTGCAGGTTCATGGTCTCCTGCACCCCCGCTGAGGATAGGAAACCCCGGTTCTAGAACTCCCCTCCTTTTCTTCTTTCTCTTCTCCTCCTTTCGGTATCATCTTTGTAATTTGTATCTTCGAGAAGCTTTGGCGGGTTTTGGTGGAAAGAGCCGACGTCTGTTTAAATTTGTTTGATATATTTTATTTGTGTCGGCGGGGCTGAGATGCCCACCGCTGCGTTGTTTTGCAACAAAACCCAACAAAGCCGCCTTTGTGCCATCCATCGGCCATCACATCTCCCCAGATCCAAACACCAAACACCAAACATCAAACACCAACCTTCATCTCCTCATCACCAACATCCTCATCCCAGAAACCATCCACAAATCCCATCGCATCGACTCCTCTCCGCCATCATCAGAATCGCCATCATCGATTCTACTAACCTCCCAATTATCGCCTCTCGAAACCGATTGGTTCCCTCCTTTTCACAATGGTGTCAACCCGTACGAAGGGCAGTCCGGTCGTAATGCTCGACGACCACGACAACCCCGTCAAGCAAACATCATCAACATCCCCCTCCAAAAAACAAACCAGACAATCCAAAAACCCACATGCCGAAGAACCCAAACTCGCTCCCATGCCTCCTCCAATCGCCACGAGGAGCACGCGAAACACACGAAACAATCCAAATCCACCTGGTAAGTCAATCCCACCCCAAACAAACAAACAATCACCCATCCTAACCCCCATAATTCAAGATCCAGCGGTAGAACCACCATCGAAACCGGAACAATCTCCCAAAAAGCAGAATTCATCAAAGTCTCCCAAAAAACCCACACAACAACCGTCAAAAACTACTCCCTCCGAAAAAGACGTGTTCGACCTCCCTGACAAAAGCTCGCCGATATCGAGTAACTTGAGGACGGTGAAATATAAAGGGAGGTCAATTGTTTTAAAGCCTACTAAACCAAATCCTTCGGCGACGGTGGAGGTTGAGATTGTGGAGCAGAATGGAAATGGAGGGCTTGACGATGCTGCTGAGGGAGATGATGGGGATGATGAACTAGATGAGGGGGAAACGATGGATGCAGACGATACGCTAGGTGGAGACTACGTCCCAGGAGAGGGAGGGGAAGAAGAAGAAGATGATGATGACGACGACGACGACGACGAAGAGGAAGAGGAAGAGGAAGAGGACGACGAAGAGGAAGAAGAAAAACCCAAAGAACCGAAGAAGAAACTAGGGAGACCCCCCAAGCAACGAAATAACGATCCCATAACCGGGGCCTCAAAAACACAGGTGCAAAATGCCCAGAAGAAACAGCAGAAGAAGAGGAGAAAGAACCAGGGCGACTACTATGGCGACGCCCCCGACGACTCGGAAAAGGACGAGAACCTGCTTGGTCAAACAATGACTATGAAAGAATTTAGTCGTAAAATACAAAATAGGGCGAGTATCATTGAGCAGAAGCTCAGCGAGGCATTCGAGGACCTAAAGCCTGACCGCAAGTCAATTGAGCGGAGGCTCAGAGCCGCTGGCAAAGTCCTGAAAACCACAACAAAGGAATTTAACCGTATTGGCGTCTACAACGGAATATCACTTGGACAGGACGATCCTAACGGCCGAACTACTATCCCAAGAATACTCCACGGCGACCCATTCCCCTTGAACACAACCGAATTCGACGAGAACCACCCGGAATTCCAAGCATTGTTCCCGACTGAACGAATGGACTACGAACTCGATATCTTCCGAGAACAACGTCAGCACGTCACCGATGCGGTGGTAGCAGTGAATGAACTCCACCGAATCTCCGAAAAGATATGGTTGATGGCGATGACGTACAAGACACAGCTGGCGGGGCAAATGCAGTTCTTAGCAAAATGCGAGGACCGCGTGGGAAACATAAAAAGGGATTATACCGCGAGAAGGAAGAGAGAAAGCGAACAAAACAGAGATGCGGCACAGGCGGCACAGGCGAGAAAAGCGATGTCAGGAGAGGGGCCGTTCATCATCCCGGATAACGTATTGGGACGGATTCGAGGGCTGCAAAGGACAGTCGCTGAAACCATCGCGAGCCGACCAGCTTTCAGCCGAAAGCGCGGGCTGGAGGCCCCCGATGAAATCGTTTCGAAGCGCCAGAGGGTGGAACAGGAGCGAAACCGACTGAGCCGAGGATCCCAATCATCAACTTCGGGATCCACTGCTGGGGCTGGCACGCCGCCGCCCACGGATAGAGTCGTCGTGGAACTTTTCGGGGATCACACCCCGGGAAGGGCCCGGCGCATCCACCAGCGACGGGGGGCAAATGGGCAGGCCTCGAGCCGCCCATCTGGCATCCACGACGATAACGCGCCGTGGACGGCGGATGAGAACACCGCCCTTGACGACGCCCTCCGTCAAATAACAGGTAGGCGAAATCCAATCACCCGCTCTTCACGGACCTAATTACTAACATGCACTTATAGAGAAGAAGGGGCGGTGGCGTTCGATCAAGTCACGATTCGGTGGGCCGGGGACGGCGCTCGCGGAGAGGAGCGGCCGTGAGATCGAGTTGAAGGCGATAGAATACAAGAGGAGGATTGAGGGGGTGGAGCAGGAGATTCCAGATTACTGGAAGAGTGTGGGCCCCGCGAGCGATGCGGGGGAAGAATAAACGATGTATTTTACGCATAGTGGCATTAGCGGACCCGATCAAGTGCTGAGAGGGTCCTCGTTGACTATAGACAAGGTTTTTTTTTTTTTTTTCTTGATAGAAGTTTTTTTCTTAATAGAAGTTTTTTTTTTTATATTTGCGGTCCCTGTAGTCTATCCCATACTTATAGTTGTAACTATCCCCCATTTTAGCTTTCTAGCTCTAATTGTAGCTCTAGCTCTATCCGTAACCAAAAAAATCCACCCAAATATTACAGTTTATACATTACCCCTTCAAACATAGGCTTCATAGACTCCACTCCGGGAAGAGGAAGTTCAATCTCTCCTTCGCCTCTTTGCTGATACCCTCCGGCTTGGTGGTAATAGCCCATTTCGAAGACTCCTTAAGTCCCTGACCTGACAATAGATCCTCATGTTCCTCCTTGACCAATTCTATTAGCAGGGCAGCGATCAGGCGCTGGGCGTTGACGGCGTTGGCCGCCATGTGGGCCAAGACCTCTGGGACGTTAACCTGTGATACACCCCGCCGGTTAGCTTATGCATCCTCGAACTACTTTTATTAGGAGACGGGTTACTTACGGGTGGAGCATCATCCCTGAAGCAGTCGTAGTCCGTAGCCATACAGATCATAGCGTAGTGAATCTCGGCCTCCCTAGCGAGTTTCGACTCCGGCAGGACGGACATATTGATGATATCACCCCCCCACGAGCGATACATCTTCGATTCGGCCCTTGTCGAGAACTGCGGTCCCTCTGTTACCCCCACCATCAGCTTCTATCCCCTAACATGCCAAAGCTCCGATGGTAACGGAAATGGAGAGAGAGAGACATACCCATACAAATCAACGTCTTCCCCTCATGAATCTTCGCCCCACCGTCCAAAGCCCCCTCGGAAGCCTTCACAATTCTCCCAACCCTCTCATCAAACGGATCCGAAAACCCTACATGACCCACCACCCCACCTTCGAAAAAAGTAGCCGGCCGAATCCCCTTCGTGCGATCTATGATCTGTGAAGGAATAACAAAATCCCTCGGCGGGATTTCCTCCCTCAGACTACCGACCGCGGAGAAGGCAATGATAGTGCGGACACCGATACTCCTCAACGCCGCTATATTCGCGCGGGAGGGGACTTCGGAGGGTGTGTATTCGTGATGGAGGCCGTGGCGGGATATGAATGCTACTGGAGCTCCGGTGGGGGTTTCGAGGATTATGACGGGTGAGGAGGGGGTACCCCATGGTGTTGTGATGTTTAGGGAGGCGACGGATTTGAAGCCGTCGAGGCGGGAGATGCCGGTTCCGCCGATGATGGCGAGGGATACCGGTGCTGTGGGTTGAGCGATCGGGTTAGCGTTTTGGTATAATGCATGGAGGGGCAGAGGTGGATAATGTATAGTGGGGGCGGGGTAAATTTGATATTGGGGAAAGGACTAACAGTCATAAGTATCCGGTAGCGACATCTTGAAGGCCGATTGAAGTGTTCGGAGGTATACACCGTTCGGAAAGCGGGAGTACAGACGGGATTGGGAGCGATGGTGGTAGGATCCTTTGAAGGTTTGGAGGGCAGTCGATGTTGGTCCTCGACGACAGAATCGGGATGGGAGAATTTGCGTTGGCGTGTCAAAACACCACACAGCGGATCTCAGACAGGCAATCTTCGAGAGAACTTGGTCAGATGGACGACTTCACTAGCTGTTACATGGGAATAAAAGAAAAAGAAAAAGAAACAATTGGCAGGAGGGGAGCTTATATAACTACCAAGCACCTCATCGCCCATCGGGTCGATAAGGAAAAAAAAAAAAAAAAAAAAAAAAAAAAACGTTATCTGCAACCTCCAATATAAAAATCACGCAATGAAGTAAGCTCAACGGAGCCTCGGAGTTTCCAGAACGGAGCTACACACGAGCTACACCTCCGCTCCGTCATTGGCACAAAATTCCCTTTTTTTTGTTTCATGGGTCCGAGACTAGGTGCAGGAATAACTAGCTTCGTTTTTTTATTCGCTTGTCCCGGGTTGGGTAAATGATGCAGGGACCCTGAGATAAATAAGCAGTCGACTGAGTCCAGTGTGCCCTGAATCGATCGATCGAAGCGCGGTGTGTCGGACTCTACTCCTTCGTCCGGTTTTAAAACCCCCCGCTAGCTGAAGTGAGGCCCAGACGGCAGGGTGCATTGGGCATAAGGTACGGAATATATATATGCCATGTACATGTATCCTGTCTATCTCATGTATCATGCGTCATGTACGCACGCATGTATGTATGTACAACCCCCCATGGAATTCCTGCATGCGCTACCTGTAGTGACGTATATGACTCGCCGAAAGGTGCTTGAAAAGCGCGCATTTGCAATTATCAAATGCGATGGCGACAGCTTTTGGAATGCACATGCGAGGTACCTTTTTTGTCAGATACGTTAAGTATATATTGGTTATATATATATATTAAGTCGGTGTATATAGTACAAGTTATAGATGAGATGGATTGGAGATATATCTACTATGCTGTCGCCGTTCTGCTACTACAACTTCCTCTTATTTCTCTTCTTCCGCAGGAGGCCTTTCATATAGCTAAACTTGTAGCTTAAAACTTATCCCCTAGTATACTCTGCTAGTATCGATCATTCACAAAAAAAGAAAGGTACAAGAAAAAACGGACTCGAAATACAAATGGTCGCCAGTTTCGTTAATTAGTTAAAATTCCGGACAAAGGAAGAATAAAAAAAAAAGACAATCGAAAAGAGAACGGGGAGGGAAACGCCAAAAACCCTTTGTATCCAGAAAGAAAGACGATGTGTCCAATACTAATGTTGAACCGGTAAAGCTAAAACCAGCTAGATCCAAATTACTTCCCGCAGGAAGCATCCAAAAAATATCCACCATTTTTTGTTAAAGAGGAGAGCTGTCCGAAAAAATATTGTAAAAAAAGAAGAAGAAAACACCATATCCATGATATCAAGATCCAAGGAATCGAAGAGAAAAAAAGACAAGAAAAACAAAAAAAAGAAAGAGACCTTTGTACAAACTCAAGATCAAAAGAAACTATTACCCAGTTCTTTATAAAAGCGAAGGAAAACCCAAAAAACGTCTCGTTATCTCCTGTAAATGCCGAAAAAAAAATACTCGATTTGCTTTTGTGCGTGTGTGGTACTTTCAATTCGAATGTGTAAAAAGTTCTCACAATCCCCACATCGACGGAATCGGCTTGTTCAGGATCTTATCGACGTCCTTCTTGTCGACCACCACTCCTTTCTCGGAGCACTTGGCCTTGGCTCGGAGTTCGCTGCAGAGATTGTCCATGTCAATCTCGCCGCTGGCGAACTTTGGATGCGATTGAACCTTGTCCCTACAAGAAAAAGACAACAGGGTTAGATTTCTTGTTTATTGAAATAAGGGATCGTGTTCGGAGTAAAAGGAGGAGAGGGGATGAGAATTCCTTACCAAATCTGATTACACTTCAGAAAAGAGTTGGGTTCATCCGCTGGGACAACTTCCTCCTCATCATCATCATCCTCATCGTCATTTAGACCCGGGGCGCTGGGCTTATGTTTCTCCCCAGTAGTTACTGGCGGAGTTGGCGGGAGCGTAAGGTCGAAGGCCGACGGGAAAGCATCATCAAAATAACTCATGCCAGCGGCGTTGAAGCCAGCAGAATCCCCAGCCGAAACCGCCGTGGGATCTCGGTAATCGCTGAACAACGATGTATCAAAGGCATTCCCATTCTGAGCAGCCAACCAAGAAAAAGAATTATCGGTAAGGGGATTTTTGGAAGTATCGTCTGACGATGATGTATTTACAAGTCCTGCCGCGGGTAGAGGATTATTATTATTTCCACAGGCTTTCCCAAGCATGTCGCAGAATGAGACGGCATCGCCAACGGAAGATCCGCGGTGCTGACGATTCGGCAGGACTCTTTGCTCACCTTCCTCGGATATCGAGTTTAGCCGCGGAGCGGTGTCGGATTTTTGAGAAGGTGGAGATGCGACGTCCATTGCTTCTGGGGTGGTCCCACAGGATGAGGAGTTATTCTGTCCATTCTTTGCGGAATGCTGGGAAACAGATGACGCGGATGGAGAGTCGGAGAAGCTAAAAAGGCTGCTCATATGCGGTGTGCTTTGCGAGCTAGAAAAACTTGTTCCTTTGGTCAGGTAGTCGGCATTTGTGTCATTGTTTACAGCCTGGATGAGGGATGGGCTGAAAAGGCCGCTCAAGATATCATTTGATGGGTTAAATCTTGGCTCATCAATTGACACTCGATGTACTTGGAGTGGGCTTTGCTGGATGCCGTTGGAAAAGCTATTGGGATTCGATCTGAGTGCTGGGCTATTATTTTGGGAGTTCTGTGGGCTGGTAGACCCCCCCAAGCTGTTTCGGGTGCCACGATCAATCTCTAGAACTCCGTTTGGGCCAACCCTATAGTTTGTGGGCGAGACATTACTCCCCCGGGAAGGGGAAGTATTCAGAGCATTCTTTCCACCAATAACATTCTGTCCAGGCGCAGCAAAGTTACCGAAGAGGGGGAAATCGAAGTTGAAACCCCCCGAAGACCCAACAGCACTGTCGAGAGAGTTGAGGCCATGCGATATCGAATTAGAGGGAGACCTGCTATGGCTAACTCCCATGCTAAATCTCTTGCGGTACTCCTTGAGCTCCGTCTGTAGTTTCTCGACCTGTTCCTTCAGAACCTTGTTCTCCTGGTTCGTGCTTTCTGAGACCTTTTCCAAGTCTTGGACCTTCTGTTCTAGATCCTTCAAATGCTTTTCCTTGCGCTCGCGGAATGCGCGTTGCGCGGCCCGGTTTTGTGCCTTTCGCTTCTATCGGAAATTGTTAGAATCCGATTTCCGAAATTAAATGCATTCCCATGTCGGGAGTGAGGAAAAATTACTTACAGATGTGGGTTCATTGGTAATTGGCTTACGGCCCGGCTTCTTCGCTGTTTTATCATCCCCTTCTATTATTAAAAAGTTAGTACTCCGCCAGAAAACGATACCACCTTGAACAAAAGGGCCTAAAGAATATCAAGCCGGAGGTAGAAAAAAGCACCCACCTCTTCTCTTCGGCTCCGCTTCGTGCGGATCGATATCGTCTTCGTCTTGATCATCCAAGCTCAACTTCCTCTTTTCATGTTCATTCCCATTTTCAGTAGAGGAATTATTCGTTCCGGATTCCAATCCAAAGTCTCCTAGTTGGTAATCGGCAAGGTCGAAGCTGTAGTCTGCATCTCCCAATGCATCTGCGTCCGTGAATAAGCTTGTATCGAATGAAGCTTCTCCGTTCTGGGGACTTGTGAGAGTATCGGTATTCTGAGAGTCCTTGAGGCTATCGGAACTTGATCGAGGTTGCGAGTTAAGGGGGCTGTTCGAGTTTAGAGCTGCCAGGAGCAAGGCTCGCTGGTCAGGCGAAAGGAAGAGTTCGGGTGATTTGGTAGACATTTTTTTTTTTTGTTTTCAATGAGAATGGGGTATCTTGAAATTATGTAAATGGAAGGGAAGGTGGCCACTAAGCAATTGCGGGTGGCAAGATATATAGTAAAAATACAAGGCTAAAGGAAAGGGAGTGGGGGTTTTGTCAGGACTGGGCAGGATTCAGGTTATCTGTAGGATGGGGCAGAAGTGTCAGCTATTGCTCTGAGAGAAATTGGGGCCAAGTACTTCGTGAGTACTCGAAAAAACAAAATAACGTTATAAAATGATACAAAGTAGCTAGGCCTGGCTAAGCCGCTACCTGTATGTATCAGCTTGGAAGGGAAAGGGTGAATGCTACCTTCAAAATTGATCTTCTGGGGTTGGAAAATATGAGGGTTGGGTGAGGGGGCTCCGGCCTGACGGAGGGTGACAACAGAATGACGGCAAACAGCAAACCGGAGTTACTCGGAGACAGGTGAACGCTTTATATCCGCCTCCCGGGAAGGCTTAGTTTTTGTGGAGACTATCTTTCTCAGAGCTTTGAATTGAAGATAGATGACGTAAACGACTCTAGGAAGCTGGGCAAGAGCCCCAAAGTTGTATGGGATATATCTGGAGGCAGAGGGGAGAAAAAAGAAGGAATAAATTCACAGAAGAGTTTGGTTCGACAGAGCGGAGGATTGGATTTTTTATTTAACTAGAACATTTGGGAGGGACAAGGGTCGAGGGGAAGCTAAAAGCAAAAAGTGTGTGCATGCACAGGTTTTCCGGGTGGACTTTTGGCTTCTGTCTATGCAACAGAGGCTTGTACTATCTGCAGTTGGTGAGACAAGGAAGGTGAGCCCGCTATAAATTTATGGGCAAACGCAAACCGCTATCGAACGAGAAGAAAAAAAGGCTCCTTTTAATTCTTCAGAGGCCTCTAGGCAATGGCATATCGTGGCTAGTCTGAGGGCTCGAGACGAACTGGGGAAAGGAATCCGTGAGCCCGATAGGCGCTGGTTCGGTCGTTCCAAGTTGAGTATAAAATGCGTGAACGTTGGATTCCAGGCGAGCTGCAATTACCACCGGATATGCTGGTTAAGCGAGCCTGGGAATCAATGTTCGTAGTTCGTGACCGGTAGATGGGAGAAGTGAAAATCGAAAGGATATGGTGACAATGAATTATGTAATGATTGTTAGAGAATATAAAATCGGGGAAAGGGCGAGAATGCGAAGTCGGAGCAGTTGAAATGTGATATAAAAAAACCGGAGATAAAAGGGTCCTTTGACGATATTCTGATGTCAATATCAAATTCTCCCCTGGGTTTGAGGCTTCACCATGGCGGAATAGAGCATATAGCGGACGGTCTGCAAGTTATCTTGACCAGCTGCATTGAGCCTGAGGAATGAAGGTTCGGGTTTGGGCGAGTGTATGAAATCCAATTCTCGATAAGATTTAGGCCGGATTGGGGCAAGATTGAAGCATCCTAAATTGTCGAAGAAACAAAAAAAGCCACATAGAAGAGTCATAAACTCGCTTTAATTCGGATCGTGCAAGCGGGCCGTTTATTTGCAGGTGCTCGTACTCCGTATTTCATATAATTTGAATTGCGAAGTGCTTCGAGCCCATCATGCATGGTACTTGGGTGCTTCAACTATCGCAGGGTGGGGTAGCCCGCAGCTGCAAAGACATGGTCTGCCTAACCTATCACCTCTGAGCCCAACTTGAATCGGCCTGAGCTCCCACGCCCGGCCGGCAAAGCTTCGGCAGAACCGATTAGTGATCACGAGGTCGGTGTTAAGGTCTAGAGCGACCGAATTCAAATAGGCCAGCTTGCCCTCCTCTCTTTTGCACTCGAAGTTCCTGATTGACCTGCCCAGATGCACAGAGTACTCCAAATGTGCCATCGAAAATGCTCTGGCTAAAAGTAACTCGAAACACTGGGGTCAGTCAATGGAGCGGCATGGAAGGCAAGAGAAGGGCCATCTCAGAGTGAGTCGCGGAGGGAGCATTGAAATTTTTGCTTACAAATTCAAATCGACATCCGCTTCGGCTTTCGGGCGTTAAATCCAATGTTGCGCCGAACCAGGGTTCCCTGTCAGTCGACTCTGGTTCAGGGCTGGTGGCTAAAGCTAAAAATGGGGAACATGCATGTCCAGCCCGAGCTGCTGACTCGGGCGAGTAGGAATGCTGCAGCTCGATGACCTCTCACGCCAGTCGATTCGATGTGGAATAAAGTAGGCGACATACGTCATCCACCCGTGGAAGGAGGATGGAAGGGACTGGAGGGACTTGGTCTCGGGACCTTGGATATCCACTTGTGGTCCGTTTGCCCAGGAACCAACGCACGGAACCGATTTTGAAGCCTGCTGTTTTGGCCCTTTGAAGCCCTTCTAGAAGGACGAGATGTGGATCGGTCCCGTCTGGGCTCTGCAGACTATCTACACCATGTTAGGACGTCAAGAAGATGGGGGGTGCAGATGAGTCCCGACTGATTAAGTGATTAAGTAATCGGAGCTCGACTTTGCAGATAATTTATGCTGTCAGATTTTAATCATGGCGGTTAACGTTGTGGTGACTTTTTTTCTATTCCGAAATATGCAACAGTCTACAACACCTGACAGGCTTGGCTTATCATCAGAATTAGTGTGAAAATTTTTTGAGCATTGCATATACGTAGACATCTTGCCGTCGTGAACGTCAGCCGTTATCCGTTAATTAACCTGCAGGTTGGGAGTACACAGGGGTATGGCTGTTATCGATATATCTTGGCTACCTGAAGGTCCTTACGGACACGGTTCCGAAACGTTTCTTGATTTCTTGATATCTCTAGGCGGTAGATCTTGACAATATCACATTTCGGATTAAATTTTAAGTTCATGTCCTAGACTTTTGCCCCCCTTATAACTATAATTGTTCCCCGCATCGATTCACACCCCAACATTCCATCAGCCGTCTCAGGTCTTGATAGCTAGATTCAAATCCCACGATTATATTGCGGGGTATAACATTGGTTCAACTAGTAGCCACATAATTCTACATACCATTGGCCACTAGTCCGGTCAAGATACAAATCCTAGACGTATCAAGCTCCCTACCCTCATCAACACGCCGTCCTTCTGCCAAGGTTCCCCGCAATAATCTGCCGTCCTTGGGCTATCTGTAAATCTCAAATGTTGCTTCCGGTCCTATCTCTCGCATGCATGTAGGCCTGAGGAATGCTGGAGCTTGTCTCGCGAAGCGGTTCGGTGTCACGGAAACGCCCGTTATGCATATGCATGTGCAATGCGGGGAAATGAAGCTTTTCTAGCGATCTAGCTAGCGAGCTTGGACGCAGGGTCCTACTAGTCTGCTCGAGTCCTCACGACTGCCCCTAAGCGTCTGGAGATGAGGGGTTCACACAAATTTCAATTGCCGCATGGAGAATCTATGTGCTTTCTCCCCGCATTTCAGATAACCGAAGTGTCATAAGTAATTATAATACCCCTTATTATCATGATATCAGCAGAGGTGCTCGTCGCGAGTGCCTGATATACTTTTGATAAATCGGTTAGGCCTAATATAAGGCTAGCGGAGCTAGAATATTAACCGTAGCGTTGAGAATTAGCATTTTTTCCTTTGTCAGTTATGATACAAAAAGAAAAAAGAAAAAGATAAGAGAATTTACGAGACTATCGAGCTATAAAAAGTGATATGAAAAACAAACAAGAGAAAAAAAAACGCCAAATGCTCCGAGAGAGAACGAGAGCAGCCCAGGTAACGGTAGTGCTTGGTTCGATTACCCCGCCTATAACCTATGCCCGTGTCTGAAAAGGATATGTTTGCATGCCCGGAATGTCGTTAGTGATATCCAGTCAAAAGACAGAAGGATAAAAAAAAAGAAAGATGTCTTGAGGATACTCATGAAATTGAAATTCCCCGAATTTCAGCATAGCGAGACCACGAATTTCCAAAGGAAAAAGGTCAAGCCCACCATAAAAACCGTGAAAGGGGGTTTCTGATACGTCAGATGAGGGAGAGATGTCGCCTCTGCCTTCCAACCAAGTTAGAATATCCTCTTCGCCCTTCTGGTAAAAAAAAAAGAATATGTCAAGGGTGATAATAATAGATCCACAAGGGGACCTCGACTTAATCATCATTATCCGCCCTCTGGTAGATATGTCTCTCTCTCGCGACATCTTTTCTCATCGGCTGACCGGATCCAGTAAATCCAACTTTGGAGGGAGGAGAGACGTGTTAATAAGTTCCTTGAAGCAAAATAGGATTAGGGGAATGGTCAATGAATTGAGCGGGTGCTTACCTCGTCCGTGAATACCATCTGGCGTTCGGAACATACTGCCTTCGCCAATCTTTTTCGCTTTTCCAGATTTGCTCGATTTGACGCCCTTTGCGGCGAATGCCTGCCATTTGCTCTTGCTCTCGTTGAGCTCCTTCATAGCGCGGACTTTTCGAGCAGCTTTCTTCCCTCCTGCTTCTCCGTCCTTCTCTTTCTTCCCTGCTTCCAATGCACCCGGGTTTAATGTTGGAGCTTGTGAGATAACAGCCGTATTCGTTGGAACCACCTCGACCGGTGGGCTGACCCTTGGTTTTTTGTTGGTATTCGGTCGAATATCCTTCGCGGTCAAGGTTTCAGTGGTGTTGTCGTACCCCGTGAACGAAACGACGTAGACCGGATTCTTGCTAGAGCCTGTGACAGTTGTTATTCTCGCTGGATACAGTGCGCCATCTCCCGAAATCCAACGAGCTTGAACTTGATCGCCAACATTGTACGTTACTGTTGGAGTGACTCCATTGCTAGTAGTCTCGGCAGCGGATTCGGCAGGCCGTTTTCGATTGTTGAATGTGGACTGCGGGGCCGGCGCAGCAGCAGGTGCCGGCGCTTGTTCTTTGGCGATGGTTTCTGTAAGGGATATTAACTCTTCGAGTTCTTTCTTGAGTTCGAGAAGTTGTTCATCGTCGGGTGACCCCTTTAGGGCGGCTTCAACTGACTCGAGCTGAGAAGAGAGGGCCCATTAGCTTTCTCATCGGGAAAAGTTCACGGGGAGCGATTCGATTGTCCTACCTGGAGTTTGCATTCATTCAATTCAGCGTCCATTTTCGTGTCTGCTTTTCTTTGTAGTTTGCCGTGCAAAGTTCGATATCTATCTTATAGGGATGCGGATGCGGATATGCTATGTTGAGTTCGTATTTAATCACAAAGATGCTCGGGGGTTTGTCCGATAGAAGGGAAGTCGTGGCAGGAGAGTGATGATGAACGATGGAGGAAAAGAAGCAAGGGCGCTTGGTCAGGCGAAACAAAACCACGATGTCAATCACGTGATCTTTAAATTTAAACACAAAATTTCGAGACCCACTTCCTGGCGAAATTTCCAACTCTCTGTCGCAAACTGTACCATTTTGCGCATATCACCCACCGGACACGATTCACGATAAACCACAGGTCGCACGTTACAATGGCAGAGAAGCGATCACATTCACAAGCCTCGAAGGCTAGGAAACGCCGAAAAGTCGGATCTACCGCGGCCCAGGCGGTTCCAAAGCGCTGGAAAACGGTGAAACCGGACTCGTTGAAATGGCGCAAAGTTGACATGCCGGACCGACTTGATGATGTCGAGGGTTTCTTTGGATTGGAGGAGATTGACGACGTACAGATTATTAATAACAATGGTCTCCTAGAGTTTAAGGTATTTCCATAATGTGGTTCGCCTACACTAGAGCAATTGACTGACAAGTATCTTCTAGGCGGCTAGAGCTGCTGACAGTGAAGCTGAGAGCGACGGTCAAGGCCCAGATACAGGCGATGACGAGTGGGACGGATTTTCGGATGACAATACGGACGAAAAAGGCGCCGCCACAGATGCGAAGGACGAAGTAGCTACGGACAAAGATCAAGAACCGCCAAAGGAGAAAGCGCAAGCAAAGGAATCCGAGTCACAGAAGAAGAAAAAGGAAAAGAAGGAAAAGCAAAAGAAAGAGAAGCAGAAGAAGCAGAAGCAGAAACAAAAGGACGAAAAGCCGAAGCCGAAACAAAAAGATACCGTTGTTGTCAATTCTTTCGCAGAGTTAGACGGATTGAGCGATGACGATCTAGGGGTCGACATGCCCGCATGGGATTCGCTGTCGTTATCACCATATACACTACAAGCCCTTCAAAAGCTTAAATTCACGGACCCAACCCCAATCCAGAAGCTTTCTATACCCTCGATAGTAGCCGGTCACGACCTAATTGGCAAAGCAGCCACCGGCTCCGGCAAAACCCTCGCTTTCGGTATCCCGATATTCGAACGCTGGCTGTCTGGTTCGAAAGACCGGGCTGTCCCTGCTAAACTCCTCGGCGAAGAGGATAAAGAGACAGATGCCTCGAAGTTAACAAACCCTCTTACAGCATTAATCCTTTCCCCAACTCGTGAATTAGCACACCAGATTACTGAGCATATCCAAGCTCTAATAACAGCTTCTGGGGTAGCATCACCGCCCCACGTTGTATCTCTAACCGGCGGTCTATCCATCCAAAAGCAATTACGAAAACTCGGTCAATCCGGCGGTGCGGATGTCGTGGTAGCTACACCTGGGCGATTATGGGAAATACTAAGTGAAAAATCCGGATATACAAGATGGTTCAGAAAAACTCGCTTCCTCGTAATCGACGAAGCAGATCGTGTTCTCCAAGAAGGCCACTTCAAGGAAGTCGAGCAGATCCTAGACGTGTTAACTCGCGATGCCGAAGAGGAGGAAGTAGCACAAAACCCCGAAGTCTACGGGACCGTCAAAACCGTTATACACGCGAAGCCCAAAGACCGCCAAATACTCGTCTTTAGCGCCACATTCAGCAAAGACCTCCAACAAAAACTCTCCTCGAAAAAATCATGGAAGAATTCCAACGGCGGGCTCTTAAATGACAAGGATTCCTTAGACTATTTGCTCAAGAAACTACCGTTCCGAGAAGAACATCCGCAATGGGTAGACGTGAACCCCGTCGACCAAATGGCTGAAAATCTCCGGGAAGGAATCGTAGAATGCGGAAACATGGAAAAGGATCTTTACCTCTACTATCTTCTCCTTCGATACCCCCTACGCACCCTCGTCTTCACAAATTCCATATCGACCGTCCGCCGTCTCACCAACCTCTTTCAAAACTTGGAGCTATCTGTAAATGGTCTGAACTCTAATATGATCCAAAAAGCACGCCTAAGGAGCTTAGAACGGTTTTCCGCTCCTACCAAACCAGTCGGGAAGGATGGAAAGCCACAGCATCAAATCCTAATATCTACCGATGTCGCAGCAAGAGGTTTAGATATCAAAGGTGTTGAATTGGTTATACACTACCATGTCCCAAGGGCAGCGGATACATATGTCCACCGATCCGGACGAACAGCTAGATCCAAGAATTCCGGTGCTTCAATTATCTTGTGCGCACCAGAGGAAGCATTGGGGATTAGAAGGTTGGTTAGCAAGGTACACGAAGACCGAGGGTCGAAGAACCATGGGGGTATCAAATCTATATTCGTGGATAGAAGCCTTGTGACTACCTTGAGGACAAGAATTGAGCTCGCTCAGAAGATCTCAGGAAGCACACTGGCAAAAGAGAGTCAGAGAAAAGAAGACGATTGGCTAAAGGCTGCCGCCGAAGATTTGGGGGTTGACTACGAGAGCGATGAGTTCGCGGAATTGTCTGAAAAGGGAAGACGAGGTGCGAAGAAGAGGCAGGAAGCGAGGAGTGTAGGAAAGGACGAAATGGCGGCATTGAGGGCAAGGCTGAGAGAGGAGTTGTCTAAGAAAGTCGGAAAGGGAAGCCGTTTGTACCTCACGAGTGGGGTGGATAATCTGGCACAGAGATTGGTAGACGGGAAGGAGCATGATGTATTCTTTGGGGAAGAAGGCGGCTGGGGTTTGAGTCATCTGTAAGATCGGGGAGTAAATTTAGATACCAAATTACAACTACAGCTCTGAGTAGTATATATACAAATAGGGATGACGTCTGTCATACAATCAATAGGTATGATTTTCTCCTCGGTGACCCGAACGCCTCGGATATATGCATTCAATATCTGGAAATAGGAAACATATACGTAATCAAACAAATATACAATGCCATCAAACTTTCACAGACGTCTCAGCTGGAGCACCAGTTTCTTGGCCTCCTTTGCCTCTTCCCCTTCTTCTCCCACGTATTACACCCTTTTCGGAACCGCCCCGTTTCGCAGTGGCCGGCGCTTCTTTTGCTTGTTGAGCATTTTGCCCACCTGGAGCTGACTTCCCACCGCGGCCCCTAACGTTAGCCCTCCCGCCACGTGCCCCGCCACGTCCCCGTCCCCTATTTACCCCTGTAGCCTTTTGGCCTTGTTGCAGTATCTGCCTCTCGTGCTCTTCTTGTTGATACCTCTCACTTTCCTTCTCCCACCAATCCATAAACTCTTGCTCCTGTTGAATCTCTTGCAAACTTTGTTTAGGCCCTTTACCCTTGATGATATCTTGCTGGATCTGTTCTTGTTGGATGATCTCCGCTAGAGGCAGGTGCACTTGTTCCAGTCTCCCAGAAAGAGGTGGGAATTCTTCATATCTCTCGGAGCGGGGTTGCGTCGGGGAAGACACTGACTTTGACGGACCCGTCGGGATGAGATTACCGCTGCTGTTGTATCTGAGAGTGTGGACTTGGGGTGGGGGGGTGGGAAGGTTATGCTTTGGCGCCGGAGGTTGCGTTCCCTTGGGAGACGTAACTTGCCTGGGTGGCGTGTTGAAGTTCAGTAGAGACTGGGCAGGTGGAGGGGTTTGGAAAACATCAAGTAGTTTGTTTGGCCCGATCTCCTTTCGTGGAGTCGATAGGGGCGATGAGGGGGGCTGGTTTTGAAGAGACAATGGATTTGAAGGAGCGCGCACCGCCTTCCATGGCGAGGCCTTCGGTGTTATCGTTGGTTTGTCCGGCGTTGAAGCCAAAGCTGGCGCAGGACTAGAATTGACCTGTTGTGCTTGAAGCTGCTGCTGACGCTTACGCTCTTTCTGAGATACCTTTGTCGTTATTGGGGCCGTGAAGTTTGATGCCGGTAAGCTGTCTACGCCTGCTGTGTCAATTGACGCAGATGATAGGCCAAGAGAAAGATTGCTGGTCCTGTTCTTCGAAGCTTGCGTTATGATATCCCGCATATCAAGCTTGCCTGGCTGTATTCCAGACCCTAGGGTCCAAGGTTTGGAAGCCGCTTCGGTTGACGCAACCTGGCTAGAGGGACCTCCTTGGCTTGGGCCTACATTTGCCCCTTCTAGACCGATTTGCTTGCCTTTGCAGTCATACCACACATCGGTCTTTGGAGTAGTACCGAACCCATAAGAATCCCCTCTATTAAGAGCAGGGCTCTGAGATATAGGTGTCTTCCTCGACTTAGAACTGTACTCTTCGTCATCCATATCGAATATGAGCTCACTTCCTTGGACTGGTAGTAGGGGTGGCGTTTTAGCAGGTGGTCTTTCTTGACCAGACTTTGATGACCGCCTACGTCGCTGTTTTTCGTAGCTTCCAGCACGAAAGCTAGAAGACTGCCTATATGAGGCCGGGGAACCAGCGAAGTCGGCTTCTATCGCCGAAGAGCTTATCAGTCCGCCTTCCAATAGCTGTAAAAGCGCTTGCCGTTCATTTTCTGCTGAATCAACAAGCTGTGGATGCCTTTCGAGAAGTTCAGCCTCCGCACGGCCACTTCGACTGAATGGCATGTATGCCAATTGGCGTTCTCTAACGGCTTCATCGAGCTCTTCCATCAGATCCTCGTCAAACTCTTCGAGGGCGCGAGTCTCCATCATCGTATCCAAATTTTGAAAAATGTACTCAAGACACACTTCCTTAAATGATGAAACAGAAGACTCTGAGATGGCAGCAAGAATCGAAGTAGCGTTCCGGGTATTAACTTAAAGAAAAAAAACAGTTAGTAGCTGTCACAACAGATTATCCCAAGCTTGTCACAAGAGCTTACCGAATCGCCCGATGACTCTCTGGCAAATTTCAACTAGACGATCAAGCATTAACTCGTTCGCGACACTAAGGACATCAATAACGAGATCTATGAATGCATCCACGCCGTCCTCTGCTGTTTTCGCGGTATCAAACAAGTGAACGGCCTTGTCCGAGTAGAGGAATTTTAAGACGATATTCATTGTCTCAAAGGTAACATGCTTCATATCAACTCGAATAAGTTGGTCGACAGCATATTCTTCCTCTCCTTTTCGCGTAGCAAGCCATCTTCCGGACCCTCCGTGATAAAGAGCATCGAAGAATGAACATCTTGCACATAATAGAGAGCTGTGAACTTTGATTGTATTGTCTTTCAATTCCAGAAGCATATCGCCGGTTGCCGAAAAGAACGGATCGGAAAGGGCTTCGTCAAGATCGGTATCCAGAGTTAGCCTGGTCGAATAAAGCCCGGATGCGACAGCGGCGAGCTGCTTTAAACCCAAGTTATTCGCAAGTAGGCCGAGGTCCGTCCGCACTCGCTGAAAAAGCAGTTTTTGCTCTTTGTTTTTGCTAAATTTCGTCCAAACCGTAACGACGATGTCCTTGTATAAATAGAATATAAAAATGAGAAGCGAAAACCAATGAACTCCTTCGAAAGTCAAGTCAAAGGTACCACCAGGGTGGTGATGTAATTCAACGATACTCTCATGACGAACGTTGCGAGATTTTATTGCCTTCGCGAACAGAGATCGCAGCTGCGGGCAACGGCCGGTAAGCATGAAAGAATGCGCAGGGACGCTGATCCCTAAATCATCCAGTTCTGCAGACCGGATGACGGTGTCATACTCGGTCAAGTCCATTTCGTGGATTGTCTCTTTGAGGACGCTTATAAAATCCTCCTGTAGAAACCAATCCATGGCTCGCTCTCGCAAGTCATTTGGGTCCGGCTTCGTGACCTCCCCGGCGTCTCCCTTATCCTCGGACAGGCCAAGGTCATCGTGAAACGATAGTAAGGAGCCTAAATCTTCCCACAAAGTTGGGTCGCGGACCCCGAGTTGTATTTTAAGGATATCGACATCCCTTCGGACAGCCGCGAAGGAACCAAACGCATTGCTGCGAACTGCTGCAATATGCGTTAGCCCGGGGATCCGGGCAAACTTGTAATCTTTTGCTCGATCTAGCAGCTGTGGGGCTATTGGGGTCGTCGATGATGCGCCTCCTAAATTTTGGCTTTCTTTGACCTTACTTCGCCTAGTCCTCTGCCACACGCTTCCAGACTCTGTACAGATGATCACAGCGCCTTCTTGCCCGACATCGACGTCTCTAACTGCCATATGGCGTTTTCTCAGAGACCAGATACGCTGTGGCACTGGAAGGGTTCTCGTCGTGGTGGCCGTTGATTTTTCGACGTTAATAGTAAAAACATCACCCATCCTACCTAGTGCCGCGATGGTATTGCCTCCAGAACTAATCTTTGTGATGAAATTCGGTTTGCTTTGGTACTTTGACGTCGGCCTTGTGGGTTTGATTCCTGTGTTCGGAAACCGCTCGAAAGGAAACGTGAGCTTCATGATTCCGAAGTTCATGAGAACCCAAACATCATGGTTATTGAGAAGGATGGCAGTGGCTTTGTCCGTGGCCGTGATCATTGATATCAGTTGCTCAGATAAAGCGGCTGCCGCAACTTTCCGTGGAGAAGTCTGCGACTCCAATGTTCTCGAGTCAGCATCGATCAAGCCTAGCTGGCCCTCATTTTTCCCAAAGACGAATATTGAGTCCGCAGTATGGACCACAGAATGGTGTTTCGAGGCAGCAGCGCCAATTATTTTCTCCCTGCGCAAGCTAGTGGAAACTTGTCGTGGTACGAGCTGATACTCCTCCTTGTCGTTCTTGTCGATGTTCGCAGGGTATCCGAGCTGCCCATATCTCCCAGTTCCCCAGGTAAACACGTCGCCATTTTCTAGGACGGCCACGGTGTGGTCCTGGCCTAATGCAACGGTGCGCACTCTCCGAGGGAGTTCGACTCGCTTGAAAGTAAATTCCGTAGACTCGTGGCCTAAGCCAAGTCTTCCACCTTGCCCATGACCACAGACGTAGAGGTTGTTCGAGGGTGCAGTTGTTATCATAGCTGAATGAAACTTCGCCAACTGGATATCCTTCACATATGTTGGTGCAAGAGTGACCAATGCATCCTGAGAATCACCAGTACCTGGCTTCGGTATTGGCATTCTCTCGGGAAACTGTCTATCATCGCCATCACTGAATCCGAGAGAGACATTTTTGTTGCTTCCCCACACGAAAGTTTCATCTCCAAGGTATTCCCCCTTGAACTCGCCGACTTCAAGATCTAGATCCTCGGGTTCTGCGTCCTCGTCGAAACCATCATCATCAAACTCATCGGTTGTATCGGGTTTAAGTCCATGCTTCGTCGGTTCCACTTTGATAGTCGATTCGAATAGCTCGAATGGCGAGTTTCCTTCTCTATCTTTAATCTTGACCAGGCCAGCTCCGTCACTCTTCGATAAGATCTTCTTTGCGACGCTTATATTGCCGAAATAGAGGGCACTGGGCGTTTAAGGAAATCAGCGAAAGAATCCAGGTATCGGCGGTGATTACCACTCACCGATGCAAAGCTGTCCAGCCAGACTCAAAGTCCTGGAGAAACAGGTCCGTCTGAGGGTGCTTCAAAAGCGCCTCCACGAAATCCAACTTGTTCGCTGTGGCGGCATGGTGGAGCAGTGTAAGGCCAGTTATCGGTGCCAATGGATTCGCAATAATATTAGCGGGAAGCCTCGAGTTTATTTGGAACCGGTTCAGAGTGACGATCTTGGATTCGACTCCCGGAATCGCATTATACCCGGAAAACGTGGACTGCTTTCTCGGTGGTGGTGAGAAATCGAAGGAAGGCTCGTTCGTTAAAGACCCGGTGGTATATTCATTGGTCCCTCCGGCCCTATCTTCGGATAGACCCAAAAGACTTCTGAACTTCTCCAAGTCATTCTCGAAGTAGGCGCGCCAAAGATGGCTGCTCATATGCTAAAAGGTTGGTTTGAGGAAAGGAACTTTCCCGTCGCTCGGTTTCCACTATGCAGTTACGTGAACGGCAAGTGGCGAGCGAATGGTAGTTCCTAAAGAAAGCAAGCGAGAAGCGACGAGCGACGAGCGACGAGTGGGGCCTTAGGTTGGTATATTTGATACCGTAAGCTTTGGATATCAGTTGAGGGGCCGGAGATTCGGCTTGGTATACGAATGCTAACGTCGTTCGCGGGCTTTTATGAGGGCAATGGCTCCTGTCTGGCGTTCTTTGTGTCTGATGTTGGAGATGGTGCGGTTATCTAAGTTAACTTGTGAGTCGTTAATTTTGGTTGTCAATTAAATTTTGGGGGGCGAAATTAAGATAACAACACTTTGTCTTTGATTACCGACACGAGAGATGATGGGGCACCGAGAGGGGCAAAGCTATCGAAGAATCGATCACGGATGGACGGAAGTTCCAGGAGACGAAGCTAGAAAGGAGATAACGGGGAGCAGGAATATCAAAAGACGATATAATGGGAGGGTGGTGGTTGTGACTGCCATTTTCACTGTCGCAAATCGCAGTGTTTTGGGTGTCTACGCCCTAAATCGGCGGGGCTACACACTGCATAGATCTCATCTCGAGACCGAAGATGAGTCTACTATGATTACATATGATATATCGCGCAGCCCACCTTGGGGTTTGGAAGCAGCCTAGTCGCCTGCACTTGCCGGCCCCTGGTCCGCGTGGGGTTTCTGACCCAGCCGAAGCAAGTCGACCAGGCCACATGGGTGCCCTAGCGTGCGTAGCCGACCTCACCTCCTGTCCAACCAATACCACCACGCCCGTTGCAGTGCTTGTTGGTCTCGACGTCTCACGGCCCCCTCCCCGAATGCGAGCTTGGAGATGCCTTGATTCAAGAATTCATCAGCCATTTCTAGATCTAATAGAGTGGATCGTTGGAGCTCCGTTTAATTCAGTGTTCTCAGTGCACCGATGACTAGGCTCGGGCCACTATATGGACATCATACTCCATAACGTAAGTTGGAAATGCCAACCAAGTTGACTACATTATGTATTTAGTCCTAACCATATTGCGCGCCGTTGTTTGCAATGCTGGTCAAGGCCTACTGCTAGTACTAAAATTAGAGCTAGCATTACTAAAAAGGTGTGTACATATTATTATATACACCGGCGACGCGAAGCAGCCTCGTCGGCCCGACCGGATCTGAGAGAGATTTACTATTCGGCGAACACCAATTGCAAGTGTATATCGGCAAATCCTATAGACATTTGCTGGGTACTATTGCAATAGGTCCGGGGTCTGGTTTGTAAGGTTGCACAGCTTGTTGACTGGTCCCGTATATATAAGTATACCTAGTTCCATTATAATATATATACAGCACGTAAAAGAAAATGTGAGCATTAATTCTAATTATTAATATATATTGATTTACTAGAAACACCTTCTCTTCTTAGTCTCTTGGTAGAATTACTATTGCGGCGGGCATTAGGTGTAAATATTTTGGGAGAGGAAATAATAAGTTCGTCAAAGAACAGACTACTTATACACTCGAGCCCGGGATACTACCAGAATTTATGTATAACTAGTCTTGCAATGCTTAAGAACTCAATATATCGATTTAAAACCGAATATTCAATGCATGATATGCCTTGAGTAAAACCCAGCCAGGGCGATTTGTCGCAAAGACTGGAGGAAGCGAGTTGTTTGTGGTATTTTGAACACTTACCCTTTTAGGGAGTTTGAAGTGAGGCTTATTTCAAGCAACGCACACAAATTTTCTTTCCTTCAAAGTTCTTCCTCTTCTCACATTCTTAGATCCTGCAGCATCGACGCGACATGATCTCGACTCCGGCAGCATCATTGATGTGTACCTTCGGCTTGAACAGCTTCTTATGTTACTAACTGTATTCCAGAATATGTAATCGTTTAGTTGATGGTGAGTCCATACTTCCCCACTCGAGAATACACTATTTGTTCCCCTCCTCCATAGACGACCTCAATGATGAGTCTAATACGCATACCAAACATGTTTCAACCCCATCTGAATACATCATGTATGATACTTGCGCTTTAAATGAGAATAACCCCTCTGAGCTTATCGTCTATGGTTCATTTTGATATCCACCAACGGATTTCCTTGTCCAATCGCATGATTGCTGTTGTTAATCTGTGCCGAGGCTAACAATGTCGAAAAGATTTTTTTAATATAATATAGGGAGCCAAAGTGCATTCTCAGTTAATTATGATATAATGATGTTAGCGGGCTAGTTTTGGTGTTTGGGGACTGTTATTCTTCCATCCGTTGAAAACCTCCGGCGTCTCTGGCTGGTCGGTGCATTCAATCGGCTGATTAGTCAACATGTCCCGTTGGAGTATGTTGGCTCCTGTGTGTCCATGTATCTTCATGTATGTCGTCAGAAATCTTAGTCAGGAAAAGCGGAAACTTCCGAGGAGGTGAACAGTTCTCCGAGGACGGTAGACACTTGGGCTTAGATAGTCACGCCGCCAATGTACAGTTACCTATCATATGGCTTGGTGGAATGCAGTTGGAAAAAATCATCATTTTCATCGAATTGACGTACCCGCTACGAGCTGCGGAGAGCAAACGAGCCGGTTCCGTAGCTACTACTCCGTATTATACTATGAATAGGTCCACATGCCAGAATCAAACAGTTTATAACTGATGCCCAACGCCCCTTCGTGGGTCATGATCCATCCCAATCACCAGTAACAATCACAAATACATACTATACTATACTATACTATACTATACTATATATACCGTACCAGAAGACTAGATATTTTACCTACTACAATCGTGACAATGACCACCACGTTTGCACTACTCGGAGCCACTGGCCTTGTGGTAGGTTTCACAGGTTCCACCCGTTGCAGCATTGTTTGTGTTCCACAGCCTAATAAATGTGTTCTTCTATAGGGCAGCAACATCCTCAAATATCTCATCCAATCACCGACACCCAGCACAATCGTCACCCTCACACGTCGTGAACACGACGAGGCTACTACTTCATCGGCTGCTACTGCAAACCACACTCTCACCGCCAAAGTCGACAAAGATACAGCACAATGGGCCAATATCTTCGGTGAAGCCTGCAAGGTGTCTCCACCTCCAATCGCTTTTACGGCATTGGGCACCACCCGTGCTGCCGCTGGCGGCCTCGACAAACAATATGCACTTGAACACGACGTCAATGTTGCAGTTGCGAAGGCTGCGAAGGAAGCCGGAGTTAAAACTTTCGTGTTAATCTCCAGTTCTGGGGCCAACAAGGACAGCACTATCGGTTATCCCAAACTGAAAGGAGAGATTGAACAGCATATCGAAGAGCTTGAGTTTGATAAGCTCATAATCCTGAGACCAGGATTACTGCTGGGCGCTAGGAACGAAACTAGACTTGCAGAGGGCCTCTTCCAGGCTGTTGCGAAGGGACTACGCACTGTCAGTGGAGGAGCTTTGTCGGACTTTTGGGCACAGGGTGGTGATGTAGTGGCAAGAGCTGCTGTGCGGGCTGCTCTGGACGAGAATATCAAGGGTAAAAAGATCTTTTACCAAAAGGATATCGTCGAATTGGGAAAGAAGGAGGGCTGGTAGATGTTTGATGTCAATGATGCTGGGATATCAGTTGCATGCTGTTGTGGGTATATATCGTTTACCGGAGTGGTTTTTTTATATCTATTGAGAATTAGTAATAGTAATCAAGTCACCATGGAGTTCAATTATAATCGAGCAATATGTTATATCATCGAGAGTCTCAGTCAGTGTCGCAGTAGTCGTCCTAATGAGGAAGGGTGGTGACACCGTGATCTAGACCTAGACCTAGAAGTCTTCTACGCGCACCTGTCTGACCCCGTACGAGCCGACGAATATCTGGATAGGTAGCGTAATACAAATGCCATGAAGCCGTATTGGTTTGCCTGTGATGTGTCTATGTATGTCTTATTTAAGTGTCCTCGTAGCAGGTATCCTGCCTGAAGTCAATTGTTGTCGGAGCCGTTGTGAGCATATGAGCAGAGCCAGGCCGAGTATTCCCTTCCTTCTCCTCCTCACCTCTTCCTTCCTCACATCAACCAACCAACCAACAACCATCATCATCATCACCATCTACCATCCTACCCCCCCTCCATCATCTACCAAACCTCCATCACCAACTTCAAACATCCCAAGTCGCGTCCTATCCGCGGCTTCGATCAGATAATCCGCTTTCTTCTCACTTGGTAAGTGCTCTCGTGCAGTCGTGTGTCACGGTCTGCACCAAGACTTGTTGTGCCTGCAAGGTTGTTGGTTGTGGCCCACAAACTCGATTCAGCAACGAGCTTCAGCGCCACAACTCAACCTCCATCCTCCCTCCATCATTTCCATCCACCTCCCACGCATCCTTCTACCTCCAGGTGTACTTGATCGCATCGAGCTTCAAACACCCAGCTACTTCGCCTTCACCTCCAGTACTCGTATTCCGTCCTACGCTCACATCGTTACCGTCGTCTCCTCCAGGTTCCTCCTTCCTGACTGGCTATCTTATCTTCTCTTCCTTCATATAACATGGCTGTAAGGCTTCACATTCCTCCACTACCAAGCTCCCGCCAGCGCTCTTCTTGGCTTGGTTTCATCATCTGTCCTTGTCGCTACGATACCGTAGGGCTTCGCAAGCACTGCTAATACCTTCAATCGCTTAGTTTCCTTCCAGACCCGGATTCGTGCCAGGTGCAGGAATGGCTCCTTCCAATCCTATGCCCAACGGGCCAGTCCCAGTCGTATTGCCACCGAACGTCGTCCATGTACCCAAATCAAACATCCGTATTCTTTGCGTCGCTGATGTTAGAGGTGAGTTCGTGCGCGTTTTAGAAAGTTCCATGTGGCAGTCGCGACTAACAAGCTCATAGGTGATCTGCTTTCGCTGAATGAATTGGCCAAGAAGACCAATGCGGACTACATCCTTCACACTGGTGACTTCGGATTTTACGATAACTCATCAATAAACAGAATTGCTGAAAAGTATAGTCACCCGCTAACGATGTGACCGACTGTACGAACAATATCTAACCTAAATTTATATTAGGACACTCCGACATGTCGCTCAGTACTCTCCACTTCTTTCCGAGGGGACCAAGAAATTCATCCAAAACAACACTAGCGGTCAACCAATTAAGAGTCGACTTGCAGAAGAACAGCTTTCCCAGCTTCCCAAGTTCCTGGACAGAACATACGCGTTTGACGTTCCTGTTTACACGGTCTGGGGCGCCTGTGAGGACGTTGCCGTCCTAGAGAAGTTCAGATCTGGCGAATACAAGATCGATAAGTTGCACATCATCGACGAGGCTTCATCAAGACTGCTTGATGTTGGTGGTGTCAAGCTCCGACTCCTCGGTCTAGGTGGGGCCGTCGTCATGCATAAGCTGTTCGATAATGGCGAAGGTAAAACGACTATTGCCGGCGGCCAAGGGACCATGTGGACTACTCTTCTGCAGATGGGCGAGCTACTTGACACGGCAAATCGTGTTTACGATGCCAGCGAGACACGTCTCTTCCTCACACATTCTTCTCCAGCTCGTGAGGGCCTCCTTAATGCTCTTGCCGTAGCCGTTAAAGCCGACTTTTCCATCTCCGCCGGTCTCCATTTTCGATACGGAAGTTCCTACAATGAGTTCAGCGTCAACCCAACTCTGGACCACTACAGGGGTAAACTGGCTGCTTCGAAGGCTTCTTTCAATGACGTTTGGGAGACAGTCAAGGGTGAAGTCATGAATACAGTTGCACAAAACCCCGCACAAAAGCAGCTCCTAGACAATGCCCTAAGCATAATCGACAAGATGCCCAGCACTGCCACTGGCCCAAATCCATTTGGCGGCTCGGCTCCTGGAAGTAAGGGCGAAGTCGACGAGAGTGCTTTCAAAAATATGTGGAACTTTAACTTGGCTGATGCATCATTCGGCCATCTTATCCTTGACATTGAGAATGGTAGAATCGGTACGGAAATGAGAGCGCAAGGGTTTAATTTCGCCCACCGTACTGGAAAATCAGCAGCTGGGGGGGCCACAGCTGCTAACACTACAGCAACCCCTGCAGGGCCTTCCGGGGCCGAGGCCCCTGCCCAAACCACTGCTCACCCTGCCGCCCAACCAACAGCAACAGTCCCGACTCAAAACACGACGGCGCCAGCTCCACAAACCACGGCACCGCAGACCACCGCCCCTCCACGAGTCCCGTCTGCCCCACGCCGTGACGAACCTGTCAAACCAGCGACACCAATCAACGTCCCACCTCGTACTCGTTCCGCCACTCCTTCAAAACCAGTCGTCGTTGAAGCTGCAGCAGCACCAGCCAAGGTTGAAGAGCCAGCGAATGGTGCTTCCGCCACGGAGACTGCCGACGCTGCCCCGAAGGAGGAACCGACTGAGCCAAAGTCTCTCATATCCCCAACTCCACCCCCACAAGCTGAAGGTGCTAGTGGCGGCTTGAGAATTGGCCTCTACGTCACCAACATCACTGGAGCTGAGAAAGTCAGAGAGCTATTCCCCGAATCCGACCGTGACCTCATCGATCGAGTTGAAGAGAAGCATCCCAAAAACGGTAGGCCCGTCTACTATTATGTTTTCTTCAAAAACCAAGGAGACTGGAAGCCAGTCTTGGAGAGGTTGCCTAAAGATCTTACGACAAAGGGTGACCGTAATCGACCATTTATAAAGGAGATCGATGATCCATACCAAGGACCGGGTGGAGCAGGGCCATGGCGTCGCGGCGGCGGCGGCGGTATGGGTCGTGGTAGAGTCGACAATCCCAGATCGAGCGCTTCCGAGAGCGAAGGGCCACCTGGAGGTGGTCGCCCTGGTGGTAGAGGTTTTGGAGGCGGCCCCGGTGGACGCCCACGCGGTGATCGAAGCCAACCCTTTGAAGGTAGAGGAGGCGGGCGTGGAGGCCGTGGCGGGGGTAGAAGACGCGATGGACAACCAGATCTTCCGTCCTCTTCAACACCAGCCTAAACCTTACCCACTTTTTACCTTTTCTTCTTCTACTACGAACGAAAATTATTATGGTAAAGTCCAAAAGCATTTGTTTTTATAAACGGCGACTTTTTGTTATGCACCCCGCGATTCAATTCATTGTTTTTATTTTCAGCGGTCCCTTTGTTGGACATTCTTGTCTTTAAGTGTTCGTCTGTGTCCCCCAGACATTTCACTTTTCTTCCTCGACCTCCATCCTTCTTCTCCTCCTCGCCTCCCCACAACTCCAAAAACTCCTACATTCTATTCAATCAAAAAGACCTTTATTGCTTACTTTTTCATACGTCTTCATTTCCTTTTTAATGTCTTAACGTTTTATGACGATGGTTCTGTTTTCCTACTGTCGTTCTTACATCAACATGGCCGGATGTAATTATGATCATGTACCCAGAACAGAGCAAGAAATTCGAGATACGCAATACGAAATGCGGGGGCTGTTATAATTAATCTTTCCTTCTCCGGCTTTAGAATAGAATAATTATAATACCTTCCTATTAATTTACCTTGCTTCTCCTTCTGCTTCGTTTTTGGAACGGATCGTTCCACAGGATTCCATTCCATATAAGTATCTATTACCCGTGCATATGCATAAGTAAGTACCTAGGTACATAGCAGAGTAGATGTTTCGACTGGCCTGGCCATGATTCCAACCGACATGCACGTCCGCCGGGTTAGTCCCCATTGGATCATCAGGGGCAGCCAATAGAGCTGCAGGCTGACGTTGGTTGTCCGAATCCTTTGCTGCACATGACCAGCGTTTTCGGCGCCCCGGAATTCGTCCTTCCCAGCACCAGAAGGTGCCAAGCCCATCCTGCGCTAACAAACTGGTGTGTTCATGTTCGTCATTGTTCGCTCACTCTCACACTCTCCATCTCCATCTTTCCTTGTCACAGGTACCGTCCTTACGGCCTACCAGTATATCGTCAACAACCGTCGAGAAGGCCCGTTAGTTCAGTGTCTACGATCGGGCGACTAGTATTTCCAACTTTGTTCGGGGTCCGGTTGCCCTGGCTTTCCAACAACGTTCTTTGGACACCAGCCACTCTGGTCCTCGGATGCCAGCCACCCGGTCAAGTGGTTAAGTAATTAGTCAAGAGACCAACGTCTTCGCATCTACCTCCAATCGAAATCTACAAAACGACCGGTTTGTTACTAATACGACTGGCCTGAGATTGGGGTTATTACTTCACATTTATCTTCGCTACCCTCCTTCGCTCTCCAAACTTATAACAACACCGGTACTTGGCCGAAATACCCCTTGCCTGAAATACGTCCCGGTTCGCCTTATTACCCCAAACTTCCGATATAAATACGGCGACGACAGATACAAATTTTGGATTATAGAAAGTCTTACACAAAGGCACTCCTTTCCGCTCACGTCCTGAAGCGACAGCGAAACAAGATGGATGGCTCCTCCGGAGCCTCTCGAGGATCGCCTTGGGGGTTACGGCGGTTGTTTTATCTAGGACTTTCGACTTCTTTATTACTGGCACCGACCACCTCCGCCGAACCGACGGGGAAACACGAGTCAGGTTATTGTGCAATTCGAGATGAGTGTGGGCAGAGAGGATGGTTCGGCAAGCCGTTGCCCTGCCCTGACAACGGGCCCGCGAAGGAGCCTTCAGCTAGCCTGAGGAAAGATTTGGTGGAGTTTTGCGGGCAGAAATGGGCGGAAGGTGCTGTCTGTTGTACGGACAATCAGGTAAGATTTTTGGGGGGCGGTGCTAGAAGCCTCAGACGGGACCGGCTAACGGGTCTATTGAAATGCAGCTAGATACGATGAAAGGCAACCTCGAGGTTGTACAGCAACTTTTGGCGCCATGCCCTGCTTGCAAAGCCAACTTCTTTAACCTTGTCTGTACAATGACATGCTCCCCGAACCAATCCCAGTTCCTAAATGTTACGAAGACGGAAACATTAAACGGAAAGGAAGTGGTCGCAGAGCTCAGTTACTATGTCGATCCCTCTTACGGACGTGGATTCTTTGACTCCTGCAAGAATGTCAAATTCTCACAGACTGGGGGGTCTGTAATGGAATTCATTGGTGGGAACGCAAAGACATGGCCCGAATTCTTGAAATTTTTGGGCGACGAGAAGCCGATTGGATCCCCTTTCCAGATTAACTACGTCCTCAACGATGATGCCCCGACACCGCCGAACCCGATCAAGGCTATGGATGATCCGATAATTAAGTGCAACGATCCAAATCCTGACTATTCTTGCTCATGCCTCGATTGTGCAGAAGCATGTCCGAAGCTTCCTGATCTCGAAGACGAGAAGGCTTGCCGCGTTGGGATCATTCCATGTTTATCATTCTCAGTCATCGTCATATATGCAGTCTTCCTTACAGCGATCTTGCTCTGCTATGGGTATTTCTTTACTAAGAGTTATACCCACCGGTACCAGCGGCTCAGATTGCTTCATGATGACGGGCCATCTGATGACGAAGATGAGGGTGACATCTTGGCACCTGCCGGATTTTCAGATCACCCTGCCTCTGAGTATCCATTGAATGTGCGCTTGGATAAAACCTTCCAGAAGCTTGGAAGGGGCTGCGCGAATTACCCCGGACTTACGATCGGTACCTCTATCATCGTCATTGTGCTCATGTCCTTAGGATGGTTGAACTTCCAGGTCGAAACCAACCCTGTTAAACTGTGGGTTTCTCCCACCTCGGAGACAGCCTTGCAAAAGGATTTCTTCGACTCGAACTTCGGACCTTTCTGGAGAATTGAACAGGCGTTTTTGGTCAACGACGTCTCTGGAGAACCGAAGCCGGTTCTGTCGTATGAAACACTCCGATGGTGGTTTAATGTCGAGTCGACCGTTAAAAGGATGAAGAGCATGGAGGACGGAGTCACGCTTCCAGACATTTGTTTCAACCCGACTGGGGCCGGATGTGCAATTCAATCCATTAGTGGTTGGTTCGACGACAGGCCTGACCTCTTCAGCCCTGGCGATTGGGATCTACGTATCAAAGACTGTGCCGCAAACCCGTCTTCCTGCTTGCCAACAATGGGGCAGCCATTAGATCCCGAGGTTGTGCTTGGAGGCTATACCGGTACAGATCAAGTTCTTGACGTGCCGGCCATCATGGTATCCTGGGTTGTGAACAACCATCCCGAAGGCTCTAAAGAAGTGAAGAGAGCTATGGACTGGGAAGAGTCGCTCAAGAGATATCTCCTCGACGTCCAAGCTGAGGCTCGCGACCGTGGTTTGAGGCTGAGCTTCAACACCGAGATTAGTTTGGAGCAAGAATTGAACAATAGCGCCAACACGGATGCGAAAATTGTGGTTATCAGCTACATTTTCATGTTCATCTATGCATCCTTCGCCCTTGGCTCTAGCGGATTTTCGCTTCCAAAGTTGATCGGGAACCCATCAAGTGCATTCGTGGACAGCAAGTTTACACTTGGTGTTGCGGGTATCGTTATTGTCTTGATGTCGGTGTCGGCTTCGGTGGGTCTGTTCTCGGCTTTGGGGGTCAAGGTCACGTTGATTATCGCCGAGGTTATCCCATTCTTGGTTCTCGCTATCGGTGTCGACAATATTTTCTTGATTACCCACGAGTTTGAGCGTGCCAATATCTCTTACCCGAATAATCCTGTCGAAGACAGAATCTCTAAGGCTTTGGGCAGAATGGGGCCATCCATCCTCTTGTCGGCGTTTACAGAAACTTGCGCGTTCGCTTTGGGAGCTGTTGTTGCTATGCCCGCGGTCCGAAACTTTGCTATCTATGCCGCCGGGGCAGTCGTTATCAATGCGATCCTCCAGGTCACGATGTTTGTCTCTGTCCTCGCCATAAACCAAAAAAGGCAAGAGAACAACCGGTTCGACTGCTTCCCTTGCGTCGTGGCCCCTGGTGGACCAATCCGACCGAATCCCGGAGAGGAGGAGAGCTACCTGCAAAAGTTCATCAGAAAGACATATGTTCCGAAGCTGCTTAACAAGTACGTTAAGGTTACGGTCATTGTGATCTTTTTGGGCCTCTTCGCGGCAGGTATCGGTCTTATGCCGGAGATTGAACTAGGTCTGGATCAAAGGAACGCCTTGCCCGGTGGAAGCTATACCATTGATTACTTCAACGATTTGTATGACTACTTCGGATCGGGGCCACCTGTATTCTTCGTCACCAAGGACTACAATATTACCCACCGCGCAGAGCAAAAAGGAGTTTGCGGTCGGTTTACCACTTGCAATGAGTTCTCCCTAGGTAACATCATAGAGCAGGAGAGGAAGAGGCCAGAAGTCAGCTATATCACTAAACCAGCTGCGAACTGGCTGGATGATTATTTCCAATGGCTAGACCCCCGACAAGAGGGCTGCTGTGGTATCAAAAAGGACACTGGCTTTGCCTGCGACCCCTCAGACTTCGGCTGTGATGTTTGTTTCGCAGATCGGACACCGGCCTGGAACCAGGCCCTCTACGGAATGCCCGAAGGCGGAGAGTTCTTGAAGTACCTGGAGCTCTGGCTCGATGCCCCGGTCGGAGAAAACTGTGTCTACGGTGGCGCTGCCGCTTATAAACACGCAGTCAATCCAGATTATGAAGCAAAGACGATCAAGGCAAGCCATTTCAGAACACTTCATACGAAGTTGGCAAGCCAGAAGGATTTCATTGAATCATTTGCGGCTGCTAGAAGGATCGCTGCGACCATCAGTGAGAAACTTGGGACCGAGGTCTTCCCTTATTCGTCCTTCTATATCTTCTTCGACCAGTATACCACCATTATCGGGCTCACTGGGAAACTTATTGCTGGAGCGGTGTTGTCAACTTTCATAATTTCAAGCATCCTTCTTGGAAGCTTCCTCACCGGCTTAGCAGTTTCGATTACGGTTACTATGATTGTGGTTGATGTTATTGGTGTTATGGCGCTCTGGGGTGTTAGTTTGAACGCCGTGACATTGGTCAATCTTGTCATTTGTGTTGGTATTGGTGTCGAGTTCTGCGCACATATTGCGAGAGCCTTTATGTTCCCGAGCCGAAGCCTATTGGAGAAAGCGAAGAAGCTTACCGGAAGGGATTGTAGAGTGTGGGTTGCTATGGTTAATGTTGGCGGAAGCGTAAGTTTAAACCTTAACCTTTCTTGTTTAATGTCAACAAAGCTAATATGGCGCTGTAGGTTTTCTCCGGAATCACTATTACGAAATTCCTAGGTGTTTCCGTCCTTGCTTTCACCAAGAGCAAGATTTTTGAAATCTATTACTTTAGGATATGGTTGGCTTTGGTAATCTTGGCTGCTTCGCACGCCCTCATTTTCTTGCCCGTTCTCCTATCTTTGATTGGAGGCGGTGGGTATCTCGATTCGGATGAGGACCTAGGGCTAGAAGCAGACCTTGCCAGCCGCCAATACGCAGGAAATTATGGACGTCCTAACTTTGAGGATTATAGCGATGATGAATGACTTGTGCGAGCGTTGACAGGAGAATGCGACTCCGAAAGGTGCGGGTGAACGCGCGGTGGTGTTTGGAGATGTTTCATATGCATGCCTAGGGCGTTGGAGAGATTGTATCATTATTGTTGTTCCCCATTCATCATTTCGACTGCTGCCTAAGATATCCCCTTTGTACTTTCTTTCTTGTTTTGCGTTTTGATGGACTACTTTCTTTGCATGTATGGCCTGGGAGGATACACTAGCTAGATGGGATGATGACGTACTACTGAGTAATATAATATTCTTCCACTCTAATAATATAACAGGAAATGATGCGCCGTGAAAAAAAACATGAGAGGAAGACAGAAGTAAAGGTCGTTAGTATGCTAAATCCATGTAACTGCTCATTAAGTGTGGGTCTAATATAATACATATCACACTACCCCTTGCAGCGGAAGGGTAGTGTGAATTCTAAATCTATGTTTAGAGAGAAACCTTGGAAAGGTTCCGTGATTTAATCAATTGGTTGGTGAGAGGTATCTCTTTACACCAGGCGTCTACCCGTCATAGATCCACTCCTTGTATGGCTGGGGAGGATTTCCTCCTTATCATCTAATGTGGGAGATGCTGGGGATTCGATCCCACCGCTACCGCTTTCGTCGCGGTCATCACCACCGTAGATGCTATCCTTCGGTCTGGTCTTGACGCCAACGAATAGCCAGCGGATACCACGGGCAGTAGCTTTGCAGAAGTCCTAGTAAGGGGGGGAACGTTAGCATGAATGCATACAGACTAGCAAGTTGAAGGTTTGACTTACCCAAGGGTTGAAAGCATCAACCCACGCCCTCCATCCCCACCTGCCGCCCTTCCGTGTGACTTCCATATCCTTAACCGCAATCCCCATCCTCTTGTATCGTTCCGCCAGCCCTTCCTCCGTATAATCCCTCCACGGGTAGGAGAACAAATGCAAAATCGCAAAGCCGAACATCTCAACCGAGATCAAAACGGCATTAATCCCCGTACCCAAATCCCCCTCCGACACATACTCGCCGGGTTTCATAACATGGAACCCCATCAGAACGCTGATAATGATCATTTGCCAAAAGATGAAGAACACGACGAGTTTGATGCTCATGAACTTCAGGAACGGTCGGTAAGGGTCCAACTCCTCCTTCAACGCCGTGTAGAAGGCCACCAGGACGTACAGGGCGATAGAGATCATGATGATGATTATAATCGTAACCCAGAAATGGGCAAACACCGGCGACCACGACTCCTCGCAGTATAATCCGTACCATTGCGTCGCCAGGGCTACGAAGGTACTAACGACCCTGATGGCGCAGTATTGAAAGGTTCCGATCCAGATGATATTGAACCACGTGAGACCGTTACGAGGGGTACGGAATGGGATGCCGATTTTTAAGCACCAGTCTGCGGGCCAAGGCCATGGCTTCGGTTCCCACCTTTTGAAGAATTTCTTTTGTTCGTGGAGCGTCGGGGCGATGAGGTAGGTCATTAGGAAGAAGAAGGAGGCTAGGGCGAAGGCTTCGTAGCAGTCTCGGATTACTTCGAAGTATATGGCCCACCAGTAGTAGGCGTAGCTGAATGTTGTGATTACTGAGTAGACTGGGAGCATGAGAACAATTCGGATGACACTGTGTGAGGAGCAGTTTGTTAGGAGGGGGGTATTCTTTGTACAATTGTGTATATAGATATATCACTTCATAAGAGCGAGGACTTACTGTCGTTGCTCATCAGGGCGAGTATAATTCAGTGCATGTCGCTGCATAAGATACAGTGTTATGCCTGTGGTAAATACGGCGAAGATCTACTCTCGACATTAGGACTCGGTCTAGTGAATCTTAGGAGTCCTGCACGAGAGCCTCCAAAGGGAAGAAGGGACAGAAAAAGCACATACAGCACATATTATGAACCCGATCTGTGAAACCGTGAGGCCAAAACCCGGCAATGGAATCGTCGAGTCTATTTCATCGACATGCTTCTATTAGCTTCAAAGATTGCAGGTGGCTGCAGCAGCAGCAGCATCGACCGGATCGAAACGGTGTTGCTTTTGTTGGATATTTTGGTGGTGGTGTGGGTGTGTGTATACTTACAGACGTGCCCATCTGTCGAGTTGCAAAAAGCAGGCATGGCTTTTTCCTTTTGAGAAAAAAGAGACTTCGAATGGGAAGCTAAAGATGAAAGAAGGGTATTCCAAGAATTATATTTATTTTGTTCAACAAGCCGGCATAACGCTTCCGCCCCCCTTGGGTTGGGTTCGGTTTTCCTTTTTCTTCCTTCCTTTCCTGCCTTCTCGCTCGCGCGCGACTAGTCCAGCTGCTTGTCGATGTTCAGGAATGCAGAGTCTTTTTAAGAATTTGAGAGTATTAATACAGTGACGTGAGAAGAGCACGTATGCGCTGGCCCCTCATAGACGTCTTTCGAGAAGTTGATTATCGTTCGAGTTTTTGAGCTGGTTGATCGGAGGGAGGGTGGTTTTTGTTAATTTTAAATTATCGATATGGAACCGAACGGGAATTGGTAGGCGACAATGGGATATTCGTTGCGTGTAGAGGCCACCGAACCACGATAGTTGCAAAAATACGTCGAAGAATTTGGTAGATTTTAAAGATTCGAAGGGAAGGAATAAAGTTGGGATCCTAGTCCTAATTATAATAATTGCTTGCGAACAAAAAGCCCTTTTCTCTTTCTTGAGGTCAACGTTTCATGACCGGATCTACGAGCCCCCATTGTGATTGTGATTGTGTAATGAAAGGCTAAGCCTGGTTTAGGAGATTTTGGAGATGTTGCATGAGAGGTTCCAGGGTTCCGTGGCCGTTTCAACCAATCATCCTTGGCCAAAGCTTTTTCCAGACACATTTTTAGGCAAAGAATTGGCCAAATAAAGCAGCGATTCCAGGGTTCGGGTCGGTTCTTCACAGATGCCTTTTCCCCTCCAGCTCTTCCAATTGCGGCCGCATCCGTAGAATGCGAATGTTACGGAATATGGCTGACATGGCTTACATAGTACAGAGTAGTACCACGCCGCTGATCGGGCCTCAATCTTATGCGCTTCTATACTCAATGATACGTTCTGTGTAGCGGTGTCGACAGCATGATTCATTGACATAGTGTTGAGAATTCTGTTGTATGTAACCCTACGCCGTCATTTAGCATTCTCCCCTTAATGATGACCCGACTCTACTATGTGTGTATACGGGGTGCGGCGTATTGAAACGGCCTAACGCAGCATATCTATCGGTGGTATCGGTCGGCTTGGGTACCGTTATCCAATCGGTAAGCCTGTTATGACGCGTGGACTTGGACGTATGCACAAGTTTAATGATTAAAATGAATTAAAATGCCACACTGGTGGATCCGTCGAAAGCGGTTCGCTCTGGAGGATTCTCTGGAATACCACACAACCGTGACCCCCTGAAGGACTTCGCCGCACCCCACGGACGGTTTTGCGTCCCGTAGGGCGAGATTAAACATCGGGGTTTTATAAAATTACCACCTTTGACGCCGATATTTAAAAAAGAACATTTTCCGAGTGCCAATCCGATAAGTCCGTTCGAGACTTTAATTCTTGCGTTTGCACGACAGGATTGGGTTTTTTCCCCTGTGAGATCTAGTTCATAAATGACGTTCGAATGCGCTCGGCAGCACAGCCGGATGTTTCGATTCCCGAATCAATCGAATTTCGGGCGGCGGAAGCTGCGCCCCAAACAATGTATGTGCTGCACATACGGGGTAGGAGGTGGTATATGGACCGGGGAGTATAATTTCCAGACTCGAGCTACCGGTTTGGAAATCTTCCCGAGGACCTTGCCATTCAGACTGACATGCTGATGCATGGTGTGTGTGTGCGGACTCGGTGTGCGTTTGTTTGTATGAATTTAACTTCGGTACAACTTAAAAAGGGCAGCGACACCCAGTCCTCTTTCGATCTTGGCCCGCATCGAACGACACGGTGATAAGTTACTGTCGAAAAGTAAATTCTCCGTAGATTCTGCGACTCTTCCCGTCCTCGAACTCTCCGCAGGCCGGACATTTAAACATATTTCGTGCGTTGAGAATGCTCTGATCCGTCTTTTGAGAGTGAAAACACGGCCCGGCCGAACAGCCAGGGCTCTTGTGACAAGCCAATTGCGAAAAGATGCCTCGGTAGAATTCGCTTAAGCACTGAACGCGGCAGTTGACAGCTTCGCCAGTCGACGCGGGAATCGAGTCCGAGGACACTATTTAAGAATACGGCGTTCTCCAGCTTTTTACCCCGGATAAACTACCAGGTACCCCGTACGTTAATCGACATAGAGTATATTCGCGTCTTTTTGAGTCGGATTTTCCCATATTTTACGTAGCCCAAGATGCCCCAAACATATAGCTATGAGCACTACACAGTGACATTCCCAAAAGATGGGGTTGCGGTGATGGAGATCAATAGGCCGGCGGCTTTGAACGCCTTTACGTCCGAGTAAGTGATGGTTTTTCCCAAGCCGATGCACGATATAAAATTCCACATTTATACAAAATACACTGCCGTAAACCGAGCCGCATATAGTTTACTATGGCCCTAGATTCTAATTCCTTCTGCCGAATTCTAGCATGATAATAACCATGGGCAAGGTCTTTGACCAGTTGGCCACCGACTCGGATTGCCGTGTGATCGTTCTCACCGGCGCTGGAGATAAAGCCTTCACCGCTGGGCTGGATATTAAGCAGAATGATCTCGGCAGCGGTTCCGATTCGGTTGACCCGGCGCGCAAAATGATCACCCAGCTGCGGCCAATGCTCCTCGCGTTCCAGAACGCTGTTACTCGAGCTGAAAAATGCCTTAAACGTACGTTCGCACAGAATTTGTCGTCTGCCACAATTGGTCTAATTATATGTCTTGGCAATAGCAATCATCAGCGTTCTCCATGGCTACTCGTTTGGAATGGCCATTGACATTTCAACTGCGACCGATATCAGAGTCTGCACGGCTGATGTTAAGTTGTCAGTCAAGGAGGTCGATATCGGATTGGCCGCCGACGTGGGATCCCTCTCACGATTAGTAAAGGTTGTTGGATCCATGTCCTGGGTCAAGGACATCTGCTACTCTGCTCGAGTATTTGGAGCAGAAGAGGCCCTTAAGAACGGTCTCGTTAGCGCCGTCTTCAAAGACAAGAAGGAGGCTTTGGAAGGAGCTTTGAAGATGGCTGAGTTGATTGCGTCTAAGAGTCGTAAGTTTTCTGCAACTCAGTACGTTTCAGGGTATTTCGGAGTTTATACTAAAGTTGCTTTCTAGCCGTCGCCGTCCAATCTTCGAAAGAAATTCTAAATTACTCCGTAGACCACTCGGTTGAAGATGGTAAGCGCTCAATCATATAAATCCTAAGAAATATCTAGTTGCTAACGGAACTCGACAGGTTTGAGGTACACTGCCGCCTGGAACCCAGGTGCCCTGCAAACAATAGATATTCCAGCTGCCATAAAGGGAAGCTTGACAAGGACAAAGCCACGATTCGAGAAACTCTGAGTACATTGTTTTGTGTATATAAGATATTTCTCACTAATTGTATAATACAAGTTATGACCACCCATGCATTTGAAACCACAAACCGTATTCGCGACGCCGCAGAGATTCTACGCCTCTGGCTCGACCGTAATCTCCTGTATTCTTCTCTTGTGACGCGGCTCTAACTCAGCTAATACAATATCGCTTCCTGTCAAATTCGTGTCCATCCGAGATATTGGAAGTATCTCGTCACTGCTCATAGAGCCGGCGGGAAGTTCCGCTAGTCCCTGAAATACATGCCTTGAATCCCTTTGGTACTCCCATGGAGGGGAATATGGTGAATCCTTAATCGTTGAGTCCCTATCTATCATAGTACCTACGCCCATCGTAGAATGTGTGTTAGTATGATACACATTAACCAGTTTCGAAATTTCAATACGCCTTGGCAACGACTTGCTCACCAGTAGTATCAAGCATGCTCAATTCATCCCTTCTTCTTTCCATTGGCCTTCTTGGAATACTTGGCATCGAACTTGACGGCGCTCTTCTTAGGCTTGACCAAAACCGTCTCGTACTTTCAAAGGAAGGCGGAGAAGGAGGTGGATCTGCGATACCATCTGCAGGTGGTTGGGTGTTCGGGTCGACGCTTGCGAATACTTCGTTATGAAAGTTTTCATGCCCTTTATCTCTGCTTTTCGAGTCTTTTATTCTCTTCCTTGAAAACAATATTGCGGCCAATAGAAGGCCGACGAATGCAATGCCTCCTATGGTACCTCCAGCTATAATTCCGTCGCGGTTTGACCTGTAAGTCGAAATTTCTGCTGTAGGGGGTTCTAGCGTAGGAAGTCCCCCCGGAGTTACAGTAGGGGCTCCGAGATTGTAGAACGGCGAGTTAGTATCCGTTGGGGCGATGAAAGGCTTATTTCCCCAAGGCGATTTTCCTGTAGAGTCGCCGCCTATCAAAGCGAATACCTCATAAGGTAGCAGGTAACCCGCCGGGAACGTTGAATAAGTCGACTGCCATTTTAACGTGGAGACGTTAAAAACTTTTATTGGATCGGAATCGCAAGATTGTGAGAAATCTCTACCGCCGAGGACTAGCATATTCGTACCTATGAGATGACAGGTGTGGTCTTGGAGACCATGTGGCTGAAGTGTATCCGGCTTGTCGACGAATACCCATTGGAACGCCGGGATTGATAAAATCCACATCTGTTGGCTTTGAGTAAACCTGCCGGCTTTTAGTAGGCAAGAACCGTTAGCTCAATATTGACAGTCGTGACGCTACACATTTAAATACCAACCGTTATTATCATAGGTAATTCCACCGAACGTATATATGTTCACAGAGCTACCATCTGATGCGTACGCAGCTACTGCACACATCCCACGAGCATTGGGGGGCGTATCCCCCGCTACGGGCTGCTCAAACCATTCCTGTCGTTCAATGTCGTAAATATACACATTTCCTAACGATAGCCCAACACCGCGCCTCCCGCCGCCGCCATAGCTGATGAGATAGTCTCTTCCTCCGAGTTTAATGGGCACTAGGACGCCTTGACGGTATCCTGAAGAAATTGGATCGCCGTATACCCGAATTGTTGAATTGTCGCCATCGAATTTTCCAGAGGTCATATTGAAAGTCCGCATGCTACGAGCGTAACAATTAGTTTGATGCTATCAAAGGATTTCATATGGACAAAAATTCCATACCCAGCCAGAAGTTTAAACTCTGCCGGTTCGGGGTATCCTGGCGTAGTATGGGCATCCTGTTGCCCGCCTCGGTAGTAACCTATATCGTCTACGAATGCCGAAGCGCCGGAAGAAGCTCTTGAGACTGTATCACCGTTTGTAGTAAGAGCGGACCAGGAATCCTGGATAAGATCATAACCCCATATCGCCTGTGGTAGCGTATCTACATCGCCGCTGGTGTTTAGAAATGCGCCACCATATAACAGAATCCTACTTCGTATTTTATCGAGCCAGAGGGTTGCGTTTACTGCCGGAAAGACCCTTTCATTAGTTGAGGCCTCGATACTATATTCAATTGTTGAATAGATTTTGACTCGAAAATGGTGCCCTACCTACGTCCGGTGGCCCCCCCCTCAAAGGAACAGGAATAGACTCTAGCTTAGGTTGGTCTGTGTCGAAGTTTCTGCTCAAATCGAGAGATAGGAACTGTGGCCAGTTCTCCGTAGAGCTTATTGAAGTATTGGAATTTTCTGAGCGATTCTTGTCTTCTCGCAGATCTATAGCAAGTTCACCTTCGCCGCCGTATATGTATATCTTGTCATCGTATTGCACGCCTTGGAGGTAAGCGTTAGACACATGCGTAAAGCTCTGAGAGAGAGATTTGAAGTACGGATTAACCTACTCGCGTGGGACCAGAATTTACAAGCTGCAACCTCTACTGAAGGAGCCTGTCGTCGGTGATACAACCTTCCGACTGAAAATGAAGACACATTACTAATGCATATCGCTAGAAGAATGAGTAATGACTTCATGATGCTGAAACGAAGTCAGGACATTCGTAAACTGTGGACTTGGGTAAGTTTGCTATGAATTCAAACCTTACGCTCCGTTCGTGATATTCAAGTCTCGGAGTGGCATTGGAACTGCATCTGCGGAGGCTCCAATATATACCGGAAAACCCCAACTACCCTCGTATTTTTTTTTATTTTTATTTTTGAAGGCCTTAAGGAAAGGCTTAAGGACATTCTGACCAAAAAAGATATCCAACATGTTTGCGCATCATGTGGAACTTCTTTTCCTTTGTTGGTTTCAGAGGCACCGAGTAATTGGCAATCGCATTCAGAGTCAGTCCCAAAGGGTTTGGATATGCAGGTTGGATTGTCTCGGAGCCGCTCTATCAACCAAGTTGTTTTCAAATTTAGCAATTGATTCTCAGAGCAAACAAGGCTTGCGAGGCAAAGCCGAGTGTCGGTTCTTATAAACGTTTGAACCCGGCTAGGATGCACTAGTGCCGAGACTGTAGGATGCAGTGATATATAGGTAATTTTATCCAACATCTCAACACAATATAGATGCCTGCTGTTGGCAACATTCGACAACAATATACGCAATTACAAGATTGAAATATAGTAACGTCTGTAATAACTCGCATTTTAAACGTTGGAGAGTACACGGCCAACTCGCATCTGCTGCATATATACTTACCCGAGCCTCGTGCTAGGTAAGGGGGGAAACTCACTAATGGAGAAAATATCTCGGCTCCCGGGCCAGGCCATGCGCAATTAACTACACGCTCCCGATATAATTTGAGCCAGCATCCCTGTCATCTTGTGAGGACTGTGTAACATGATCGACAATAAGGTGAATCTACAAAAAAGCATCACAGTTTCAATTGAAGTAGTAACGACGAGCACACAAAAACCCCCGCCATCATAAAATGCCTTTCCCCCCCCCCCCCCTATAGGCCTACTTAAGCTTGGCCACTAGTGACCGGCGATGGTACCAATTCCGTGTAATCATTTATTCTAAATTTGGAGAGTTCCGAATTAGCATATGGTCGAAAAGTTGACACGTGGTCTATGTTATCAAATGCAAGCATATAAAAAAAGCCATTCAATAGTTTAGAAAACTCAAACTTGGGTAGAATTGGTCTCGTGGTAAGATGAAGAAAACGCCAGTTTTCTTTTTGGAAATCTCAAGAACAAGGGGCGGCTTATAATGAAAAAACTCAACGAGACACGCTGGGAAGGGCATTGGTTAAGCCTCCCTTAGTAAGAGCGCAATAGAGATTGGATGTAGATCCTGCGGCCGTCGCAAAGTAAAAGTTCCCTCTAATGTACTTTCCCGTCACTCTGGGGACGCCGGGAAGGTCTTGAATCAAGGCTGCCTCTTCTCTGAACCAACCTCCCAATGGTCTACTCCAGGTTGCGTTGTATAACCGGCATTCCACCATTATGGTTGGGGTCGTAATGGGCCCATTGAGTGTTCCACTGCAGCGAGCGGGGTAGAGGGAAAGATAATCTTGCGGGGGGTTTAGGGTTGAGCGGTCGCGGGGTCGCAAACTAAGAGCACCGGCACCTGTATCATTGAGTACCTCGATTCGAATCGTTTCATCTGCAGTTGGTGTACGACCCAGTACAGCTGGTATCAATCGCACTTCCAAATTTATCTAAGGCAGCAAAATGAAAAATGGGTTCATAGGCGGGTGGACTTAGGTATGGAATTTCAAAGAAAATTAGAGAGAATACGGAATTCCAAGTTTGCTTACTATATTGGAGTGGGGTTTTCCAGCGCGATGGGGAAATGCAACTGCCCCGAAATAAAAAAACTCGTTCTCTTCCTAATAGTCATGGCGTCAGCGAATCCGCGAATGAAAACTGTATACAGATATTCTTAAATTCATGGATAGAGATACCTCGAACCATAGAGCACCTTTCGCTGGGTCGTATTGGTCGATGTGTTCGAATCCTTCCCCGTTTTGATAGTACCGGGATCGCTCAACATTATTGTCAAAATCCTTTAGGACAGCTTTGACATTTATTATTTGATTTTTAGCAATTTCTCCTTTTTGGAGAAGTTCTTTCAGTTCCCTTCTTCGCTCTTGAGGGTCAATCTCCGAGGAGTAAGTAGGTTGAAGAACGGGGACGCCTTCCCCCTCTGTTTTTTTCTTCTCTCCTGATTGGTTTGACATGGTGTTAGGACTATATATAGTACTAGAGATAAGTTCGAATTCGGGAGTCTTCGGTAGTGGTGTTGAAGTTTTAAGTGGGTTAAATTTAAGTTTTCTAGATTGAAAAGATACCTAATATAATTAAGAGGGGTTTAATAACTCTTCTTCTTCTTGCGAGGGATTTGCATGGTGGGATTTTCGATGAGCTAATTAATTCATAATATCATATAATATCCAGTGTCATTTTCGGTCTACAATACGACTACCGCACTACCCCCATAAATGCACTCTAGGTATACCTAAATATGTACATATGATTTTGCAAATCAATTGCGAAAGAACTCTTCCCTTTAGTTAGGCGAGAAATCTGCGGACAAGGAGTAAGTGACAAGTTAAGACCCACATGGCCACATACGTTTACTAGTTTACTACTATGTAGTTAGACTCCAAACAAAGTTCTTTGTTATGAGACCAGGTTACCATGTACTTAGCTTTGATCAAAACCACGTGATAGTTAGCAGCGTCCCCAGACTAATACTTGACGTTGAAATTGGTCGATATTCGAGGCTAGGATATTTGCTCTTTTGTGGAGGTCGCGTGATAGTTTATGCATTTCTTATTGCTTTGAATTTGACCACTGTATCGTTACGTTTGGATAGCATGGCGAGAGAAGTTATGCTATGGGGGTGTTTTGTCGCTGGTAGTTGAAAATCTGACTCGAGTCTGGCTAACCATGCTAAGCTTCGAGATCCATATGCTTACCTAAATACGACAATGTCGGCGCACCTATTTCGATTCGCGGCGTTGTGTGTTACTATCCGAACCAAAGTCTTCTGGCGAGCAGCTGGCAGTGGGAAGGCTAAGGAGACCCTTTGAGGGAAAATGTATGGTTTAGGATACTTCTATAGGCTTTAATTGAAAAGTCGACTTCATATTGGCAATGCTTACGCATTCCGCTTTGTAGATAGCCTCAACCCCGAGCTCGTCGATTCGGGGTCAGTCCAGTCTCAACGGCCCAATGTATGGCATTATGTGTATCAATATAACGCAGATAACTAAATATTTAAATATAGAACTCGATCCATCTCGCGACGAAAAATATCTTCGAATCGTAGATGATCATTTCAGCACTACGCCATGCAGGCGTGCTCCAAGCAAAGTCATCGTTTCCTCATATCCCTTTACTCTAACAATCTGGGTTTGAATCTAGCTAGAGGGCATCGTCGTGAGCTCGATGCTGGATCAACAGCCCTAGACGTCCGTTCACACAATGGCCGCCACGAGCGGCGGGTACAAGGAGCCTGTTTCGGCTCAGTTGGCACGGGCTTTACCAGACCTTCCACGATTCGATCAAACTAGAATACCATCGACAAACCGATATATCCTATCCGGCCGCTACATCACCGAGTGGCAGGGGTTCTCGAAAAATGTTAGAGACTATATACAAGATCTTAACGACGGCACAAAATCGGTCACGGGGGATTCCATGGAGGATATTTTGGTCCCCCGAGTTCCCATTGATCAGGATGATTTGTTTCGAACGCCGAAGGGGATTAGGAAAAGGATCGAGGAGCAACTGATTGAACCGATCGAGAGGATACTCGCAGCATCCATTCCTGCAGTCCTCCCTGTAGAGCTTTCTGTCATAAAGTTCGGAGATATGGACCCGGCTGGTCTGAAGTTTTTTGTGCCGAATGAATCAGAGATTGTCACAATTCAAACTGGCTCTAAAGAACAAAATAAAGGTATACGGGCAGTGGCCGAGTTTAGGCCTCCTTGGATATGCGAGCTCCGTAATTGGCCAGTGGCCAGTGGTATGGACCAAAGAAATGAAATGGGTAGGCGACTAGGTAGGCTCCGTATATCAAATTCGATCGGTTCATTCTGTTTTATCGAATATTTTTGTTGACTTCTTTATGAAATTACCTAGGTCAACTTTGCAAATACATGAATGCGGCCCATATTCAATATGGGATGTTTAGTACCTACAACTCCACTATTTTCCTTGAACGCTTTAATGCAATGGAGTTCAAATTTTCTCCATTGTTTCAACAATCATCAACAAGTCCATCCACACGAGAAGCCCTTCTATATTTTTTAAACAAAGTATCGAAGAGCCAGGGATTTGAAGAATTTGTAGAGCCATGCTCCCTCGTAAGTTTATACCGGATGGTTGTTTCTATTGAATTCCTATACTTATGTCACATCAAATAGGCTGTGTTACCAGTATCTAACCCGCGCCAACCGGAAAGGCCCTTGGTGAACGGTCACCAAAAAAATACGGGGCGAATGCCTCAGAGCATGGTGGTTCGTGGGGAAAGCTGTGTTATTACCAGCCGGGGGGGCCTTTTACTTGGTGTCTTTGACCCAATGATTGCCCTAAATCCAAGAGTGTATAAAGGACTATTTACGGACTGTGAAAGTGCCCAGCCAACACTGTCTATTATGAAAATCTTCACTGAAGACCAAGAGGAACGGTTCGTTTAGGGATCATCTATCTTATGCTTTCTTCCTTGCTAATGGCCAATTTAGATTCATATCCGAGTCTATATCTTCTGAGGAGATGTCCTTCTCAGAATATATTCCTGACTTCATAGTATCTGGCTGCACATCCGGTGGATACAATACCCCCGGCGGACTCGTTGTCGTCAAAAAGTTCCGACCCGGTTTGGTACTCTCTGACAGCGTCTGGGATTGCCTCCACAGATCGACGACCTACCAAGAAATCTTCAACTCTATGAAAAGAGCACTGCGAGATTTCCGAGACCACAATCTAATACTCAATGATTTGACAAGGGACGATATTTTATGGGACGCTGAGCGCCGGGTTTTAACAGTCGTTGATCTGGAATCCTGTTCTTGGCAGCCAGAGGGCCAGAGTTCACAGAGCATAGTATATGAGATGGCATATCTTACTGGTGATTTTAATTTGCTAAGTCACACCAACATTTAACGGTATTTATTCGTTTCGTAATTTCATAATTTTTGTAAAAGAATGAACTGTGAGTCGTTGTTTTATGCTCACATCGATATCGAATTCCCAAGTACATGTTTCCCTGTAACTTTTTTAATGTCCTTGTTGGCCTTTTCTCCTATAACATATATTTTTAATAACTCTAGCGCTCTAGCGCGCATGTATGTATCCAGCGAAATCTTCTTTGCCCATTATCCGCGTAGTCATCACTACAAAAAATTTTTTAGTGTTAGCATCTTGTTCTATATAAAGTCGACGTATATATACAGAGATTTTACTAACATGTAGATTTCGGAGTAAGGGTCCATTTCTGTTTAGGCGACATCGACATGGTTGACGCTATGTTAAACATTGATCGTTAACTCGTTGTTTTGTTACCAGAATTTTAGAACCATTGACGGTTCTGCTTACCCGTAAACTTCGCTCTGCTCTTGCTTTAGATGATATGGTTCAGGTTCAGGCTCTCTCTTTGACACATCTACATGATTGGACCTAGAATCGGTACCTGTTAGTCGATTCAAAATGTTATAGATCTAGTGACTCAGGTATCGAGACGTACTTGTAAACTTCGGTACCGATGCTATTGGCTTGACTAGCATGATCTCGTTTAGCAACGCTGGGCAGCGACCAGCTCTTGTTCGGAAGCTCCCCTGCTGGCGCCTTGCTTTGATCATGATGCGCCGGAGCTTTAGTATGGTCGTGATGTGCTGGTGCATCAATCTGTTCATGATGCGCTGGCGCAATAGTCTTTTCGTGATGTGCCGGTGCGATGGTCTTTTCATGATGCGCCGGTGCAATGGTATGATCGTGATGTGCTGGCGCATCGAACTGTTCATGATGTGCTGGTGCAATGGTCTTTTCATGATGGCGTTTGGAATTCCCAGGGGCAACAGCAATACGCGGCCAGCTATATTTTTATGAAAGCGTCTAGTCAAACCCATTTATCGTTTTTTGATATATAGTATTAATTAACTTAATTGGGGGGAACGTACGGGTATACATCCTGCGAATGGTTGGCGGGGGCAATGTGATGAAATGTGTTTGCGCCATCGTGCCCTCTTCTATTCAAAGGAATAGCCGCACAGAGGGCTAGTGGGGATAGTAAAGCGAAGCCGCAAAATAGAGTGGAGAGACGCATCTTGGTTTTGGGGTTGGTGGTATAGAGTAGAGTATATCTGGAAACTATTACAAGATTGAATATCTAAATTCCGGAATTTGGGGCGGGGCCTAGGGTAATATTAGAGTATAGTTGATTTTGAAATTCAGCTAGGTTTGAAGTTTGATTTCGATTGCTCGCGGGGGGGCCTTTTTTATAGATTTGATATATCTCCGCCGCTTTACCGTTATGTATGAACGACATGGTATGATCATGATCTAACCCATGATACCATTCCCAAGATCAATTACGTAAACGCTGACATTGATAGGTATAGAGCATAAATTGCCAATGGCTACATATCTCTGAGTTCGGTGAACCTATATCAATTGATGCCTAGATCATTATCACCCTGTTGGGCTAGGTTCGAGGCAACCTATATGCAAGCAACCTCGAATCGCGGTTACAACTAGCTTCGAAGTTGGCAGGTCGCACTAGCCCTACCAGGGTGGTTTTGAATTTGTAGGACGAAGTTGACAAATATCAGAATTCTAGTAACTGGATCTATAGAACTATATTAACAATATTCCCATACATTAGCCCATATTGTGGTTGAGAACAAAGTACTAAGCTTTGCAGCTTTTTTGTGACATAGCTCGAGGAGCTCATGGCCACTTACTCTCGGAGTTACCGATATGTATGTACTGCGGTTTCAGAATTTTACCCAGGTGGGTCTCACAGCGACTGTAGGATACGCGTGAAGCTTGGTATTTTTGTACGTTGATTATCCATCCATGGATCTAGTTGAGAGATCTAGACTCTCAGAGCCATACTAGGAAAAGCCTGGAGCTCGCTCTTCGCGGCTGAATTTTAAGTACGGTTAGTGGTGGGAGCACGACTGCTTCATATGCTTATTCGGGCAGTTCGTTATCGTTTTATCCATGCGGGTGCGGTTGTGCAGGCTAAAGGCGTAAAGCTTGTATATGTATATCAACTCTTTGCTTATTCTGCAAATCTTAGGATCTTAAGTTACAAGCTTCTCTTTATCAGATAGGAGCTTATAAGTTGTAATAGAATGACTACGAATGAATTCAGTGGCTATTCAAATGGCACTGGCAAACCAAAGAAATAATATATAGGACCCCGGCGCATGTGCATACGTGGCGGACCAAAGAGACTGTAAAAATCTTAAGATCTCGCCTCGATATCGTCTGGATCGATTAACATCTGAGCTAAACAGCCGGAGAATCTTTCAAAAAGAAAAACTCATGTTAAGGTCAGAGCATGCGCAATATATGATTGCGATAGAATATTATATACGAGGACATGTTATACCAATCGTAGTAGGGCTGACAGTATTGCGCCTTGAAAATCACGATCGAGGTACGGTTACATTTTTCAGAGATCGTGCGATACAGGTAGATGTTCGCATGGTAGTAGTTCCGCGATAGCTCTATAAGCTGATAGCTCCTGAAATCCAGAGTAACCAACCATGCTAAGATTCAATATATGATATGGATACCGTGCTACAAACGTTTATGAATTCAAGTTTGCCTAAGATTGATCGAGGGATCTAGGTAAGAGCTAGCTGCAGCTTACCGTCTGATATCGCTACAGTTGCATAGGGACCTAAAAATCCTAGAGTTTTGAATCTACAGAGCTTGGCGGATTGATCACTAGAAAGATGGATGCAATATGCCTTCTAGATTTGGGAGCCCCCGATTTATGATCTGTGGGAAAGATCGATATTCTTCGATCTCTAGGGGAACAGATCGATCTGAATTAACTATTTAACTCTCTATCTTACAGACCGATACTACCGCGTCTGGCTTCCTCTTCGCTACTTACCCGGTGCCACATCTTGTGCAATCGAGTATTTAAAGTTCAAAGCTCACCGTTGCGCAATTACTAGCATGCTTCGGTTTTGTGCTACGTATACTTGAGTTGGACGATGCATGGCCGTTGCATTGTGCTAGTTAGCATTCCATTTCCGGGGTTCAGAAGTTCAAGTGCAAACTAGTGTTACAGGCTACGGGGGAAAGGCTTACTTGATCAAATGTGATTTTTATATTTCCTTCTGGATTCATGAAGCCGCCGGCATCTTGAAATCAAGATAATTGTGATATTCACCAGTGGCGCGCGCACCGTCAAACTGCTTCCTGCTTCCTATAACCTACTACTAGCTACTGGCTACCTGGGATCGATAGTATATCATGACATTCGGTTCAAATCCCCAAGTCCACGCTGCCCCACGTTAAATCAGCGAATCCTGCTTTTCTTCCGCAGATATTCGATCTATAAATCTTTGCAGTAATTTCTCTTACGATTCGTCATCTTCCTTAATTGTTAAATCTAAAAATCCAGACCATGAAGCCTTCGAACGCAATGACCCCAGTCATGAGCATCTTCACCACAACGCACAAACTCCCAAAATACAACAGTCTACCGACTCTCCTCGAGACAGATCGTGACACCGACAGCGAGAAGACTCTCCTGAATACCCCCAAGGAGGATACTCTCTCCTGTACAAACACTGAATCGAGCGTTTATGACAGCGAATATCCTCCTTCTCGTAAAAGATGGGGTTTCCTGACTACATCTGCCTGCGTCACCCTTCTTAACATAGCCCTCCTTGTCGGATCTAGCTTCTGCTATTACCAAGCCTTTTATTCTAAGAGGCCTTTACCGGGCTATACTACATCGCTTAATGAGGAGCTTAAGGGATTTTCTTACTTCTGTAAGTCCAGAGCGGGTACTTTAGTTAGGTAGTCAAGAAATGTATGTAAAAACATGTAATAAAGCCGGCATAGAATTCACACCAAAATGGGAACATGCCGCTGACATATCGCTTTTTTCAGCACCTCTCCTCGATGTCATCGACGTCCCCTCAAAAGTAGAACAAATAAACGGCTCCCTCTTCCCCGGCCGCAACCCACCCATCTTCCGTCTCCCACCATCCCCAGAAGTCGACGAAGCCTGGGAATACATCTCACAGATAGCAATGTTCGGCATCTCCACCCAAGATGTCATAAAACTAGGTAAGGACCCATCTAAAACTGTCAGGCTCCCTGAATCCCTCGGCTTCCCGCCGGACACCCACCTCGCCCAATTCGATTCGATCCATCAAATACACTGTCTCGACGCGCTTCGCAAAGCCGTTTTCTTCGAATACTACTACGGCAAGAAGAAATCCATCAATAGGCTCTATTGGATCCATTTAAGCCACTGCGCTGGTGTGATTTTGCAAAATCTCATGTGTCAAGCGAATCTTGATGTTATCACCCTGAACTGGGTTAACACCCAGAAAAATCCTTTCCCGGATTTTAGTGTAAATAAGAAATGTAGGGATTTCGGGACTATCAAGAAGTGGCAGGATGAACATAAGCTGAGCGAGGAGTTATTGAAAAAGATCGAAAGGCCGGAGCGATATGTGGAGGTCCCAGCGCCGGTACAAAATATTATGGATGCATTCGAGGAGGCAAAAACGCCTTGGGACTTTGACTGGACTACCATGTAATTTAGGGGTGAGAGAAGGGACTGTGATCAGATATTTTTCCAATGGAGGTATAGAATCGATTTAACTTTTAGTACAAAACAGAACCGCACAGTCTATCTATCAGCTAATTGAAAAGAGGAAAAAGAAATAAGAAGGCATGAGGGGGAGCATGAAGGTGCAAGTAAAACGCCTGTAGAGGAAGAACGGCAACAATGGGAAATGGTAAAAGGAAATTGTGCGTTCATTCATGGTTCATTCAAAATGTAGCTCGCTAAGATAATAATGAGAGCCAAGAGAGCACGAAGGAAAAGTTCCAATTCGTCTACGCATACCAAAACGAATTTGAAATCGATCCAATTATTTGTTCTGGTGGATGTAGGTCACCAACTCCTGGAGCTGGGAGCGAGTACCATCAAGAAGTGGGTTCTTAAACTCATCGTATTGGGCACTCAGCACCTTCTCGAAGAGAGGGAGGAGTCGGTCAGTTCTGGCGTGAACGGCCGGGTTCTTATCTTTGTCTATAAGCACGTCGAACACGTTAGTATCGTGGCCGTGTAACATACCGCAAGTAACGGTAGGAGGGTGATTAAAAGGCAAGTGTCACTTACAAAGTTGTACAAACATAGTGTAGATTGGCTCGTTCTCTTCGAAATCTTCCTCGAGCGGCAAAACACCAGCCAAGACGTCAAGGGCCTGTCCTAGGTCGGAGATGGCATTGATATTACCCATGACCATTCTTGCGACGCATCCGCAAGCGTTGTCTCGACCACGGTGCTTTTGTGTGCTGAACAGGACCTCAAGCTTCTCAAAAATTGCGCCATAGTGCTTCGCAACTTCGGCCTTGTCCTCGCTGTAGAAACACAGGAGTCCGGTTCCGTAGGCAGCATTGGACTTAACTTCGAAGTTCTCATCACCTAGTCTGCGCAACAAGACTTGCATGAGGCCAGCAGTGTGTGGAGTAACACCTCCCTGCATGTAACGAATGCAGTCAGCGGTGACACCGATTGCGTGAGAGCGCTCGATGGCCTCGGTGGAAGAGGCATACTTGAGGACTTCCGCTCCAATCTTGGTCCAGGCGGCAGTAAAGGAAGGACCGAGGGCGGCAGCCAGGCCCTGAAGCCAGTCGAATGCAGACTCAATCAACACCCAATCGTACTCGGAGCTCTCCTCCAAGCCCTCAAGAAGCTCCCCATCGTCGTCCATTTCGAGTTGACAGAGGTGCTTCTTGGAAAGAATCAGGCTGATTTGGGTCATGGTTTCAGTGATGAGAACCTCGTCGACCTCACCCTTCTCGTTTGTGAACAAAGAGGGACCGCAAACTTTCAAGGTCTCGCCGAGGTTGTGTGCAACGGCAGTAACGACTTCACGTTCAGTTTCCTGAAGGCACAAGGCCAATGTTCGGGTCATAATGAGATTTCCGAACTTCTGAAGATCAGCGGTGGGCTGAACCTTCAATGGAAGCCCGGCTTCCCAACGTTGGTTGATGCCAGCCTTGGTCTGTGCGGACCAGAAAGCAGCGTATGCCCTCCAAAGGGTATCAATGGTGGCCCTGCGGACACCTTCGTACATGTGGCTGAGTCTTTCAACGAGAATGTCGATAGTCTTTTGAAACTCAGTTTGGTCGAGGGCTTCAGTGCAGTGTGAAATGATTTCACCAATAGCATCAATGGCAACTTCCTTTTCCAAAGAGACCGCGGTGACGGCGGCAAGATCCTCCCAGTTACCATCGTCGGATTCATCATCATCGATCATATCGGCGATAACGACTGGAGTATCAAGTTTGGTCCCGCCAATTTCGGAAACAACGAGGGGTGCATCGTCATCATCGTCATCGAGGTCAAGTTCAGCCTCAGCCTGGACGATGCTCTCAAGCAAAGTGCCAAGAACAGGCGTCAAGAAAGGCTTGAATTCATTCTTGTAAACACGAGCAAGGATAGCCCAGAACGAGAAGACACCTTCGCGGAGTCTGGTGTGGTCGAGTTGAATAGATTCCTGAGCAGCTTGCATCAAGTCCTGGACGTACGGTGTGAAAGCGGCTGGTCCAACGGCCTCGGCAATAGCACCCATGCAATCCAAGGTGACAGATCTCAAACTAAGTTCATCTTCACCGTCCTTGATGGTTAAGCAGGTGCTGAGGGCCTGCATTGTGTCGGGGAAATATGGAACAAACTTCTCTCCGGACCCACGAGCGGTGGAGGCGATGGCACCAACAGCGGCAGTCTTCAGCGGAATGTCCTCTTGAGTGAACATGGCGCTCAACCGTGGCATGATGGAGTTGAGGTAGTTTGGCATCTCCTTGGAGTCAACCTCTCCCAAGACTGCATCGATCGCATAGCAGCAAGAACGTTTGATGTCGATGCTGTCGCCCTGAACGTCGAGCATTTGGATGAGAATTGGGACGATCTGGGCGTGGAACTGGGCGATTTCGTCGCCAAGCTCATCGGCGAGGTTAGCAAGAGCGTGGAGGGCGGCCTTGCGGACCTGGACATCGGGGTCGGTAAGAGCACTATGGATGACCGGGATGACCTGCTCGATCTGTGTCGCAACGAAGTCTGGTGCACCCTCGACACAAGACCCAATGGCAAGCAATGCAGCTCGTCGCTCATTTGGATTTTGACTGGAGATGTATGGACCAAGAGTCTTCATGAGTGGAACGACAACTTGAGATGGTGGAAGAGCCTCAGCGAGGAAGTTGATCAACAAGATTCCTATCCTACTAGGTGCAGAATCGTCACCACCTTCATCATCTTCTTGAGGCTCAGCAGCGATCTTGATAGCCATCAATGTAAGGCGCTCTCCAAGCTTCATCGACTGGACCTTCATCTTGCGGATTCTAACACATGTTAATAGGAAGTTCAAAGCCTTGGATCGGACGTCCTGGTCATTGCTCGGGTTTTCCGCCAAACCAATCATGAACTCAATCAAGTCTTTGAGGTAGTTCCCAATAAGAGCTCCCTCAGATCCAACAGCATTGATGAATACTTCGAAGGAATCGTCGAGCATCTTCGGATCTTCGCTTTGGATGACTTGCTTGAGGACTTCAACCATCGATGGGAGAAGGGCCTTGAACTTCTTGATACTGTCCGAATCCTCGTCGGACTCAAAGTTCTCGCCCATCTTCCCCAAAGCCATCAACGTGTAGACTCGGACCTGCAAGCTTTCTGGGTCGTTGAGGGTTCGCTCAAAGAGGACGAAGAAATCAGACCATTTGTCAGAAAATTGGTCCTCGAAGGTTTCGATGAGGTTATAGAGGATGAAGACACCGAGCTCACGGTCCGAAACATTATTCGACGTCGCAGCCTGGTGAAGGTGGCCTGGGAGAGATGCCCATTTTCCTTCAGGGAGGTCGACCCTGGCAATCGCAGAGATGATACGAGCGATGGCATGCTTCACAATCGGTGTAGGCTCCTTGACAGCAGTCTGGAGGAGAGCATCACGGAGCTGGTCCTTCTGGCCTTCAAGCTCGGATTCTTTTCCTGAGCTGCCTTGCCAGAAGTTCGCAACAAGCCTAGCGGCTTGAACAGCGGCAATCTGTCGGAGAGCTTGCTCTGGATGGCTGGCAAGCACTTCGATGAGTAGGGGTAAAGATTGCGAATGTGTGAAGAATTCCTTCTGTAGAGTCGCTGTTGCCTGCTTGACAGTCTCGGTATTGGCTTCAAAAAGACGTTAGTCCTCGCTGCATTATACAACAAGCAACGCGAAACAGGACGGGACTTACGTTGAAGGATGCCTTCCAACAAGGAAAGGAATCGCTGCTTGTCAAGGGCAGCCATTTTTGGAGGGACAGTTGACGATATGAAAGAACGAGAGGGTAAAAGGCTCTTGGAGAAAAGTTTTCGCTGGTGGGAAAGCAGTAGGTTTGGGACTGCCTGTGAGCCTATTAGCAGCAGCGCGATGAGGGGAGCTGATCAATGCAATGAGATGCAGCTGCAGCAATCGACAGCTATTTATCGTACGTACCTGTACAAGTTGATACCAGTGCTCGATGGTATTCAGCGACCCGGAATACCCAGGAAAAGAGAAGTAGAAATAGATTAAGGTATGAGGAAGGATAGATGTGAGTGAAGAAAGAGAAGAAAAAGATCTTTTTGGAAGGACGCAGAGCTTAAGATTTTTTTTGTCTTGGAGAGCGCAGCAGAAACTTTTTTCCCATGTCGGTGCAAGGTTGTTGCTTGCCAAAATGCCTTCTAGCCGAGTTTGGGTGTAGTGCCCCACCAAAGAGAGGTTTGTTATCGATAAGGCCGGAGACCCTGGGCCGCCGACAGAACCAGCGCAGTGTGTACGTATACCATGTACAGGTACCCGGGGACTCACTTCTGAACTTGGCTCTCCTCTTCTAGTGTTAGCTGATAGTGTACCCTCTATTATATGAAATGTGGTCTTAGACTATATCACCATTTTTTATATTTTTTATGTATTTTTTTAATTTTTTATGTTTTTTAAATCAGATTTTTGGTACATTTTTAGTATATTCAAGTTAGATAGATAGAAATCATGCTCAAGTAAACATCGAGGGGCTATAAAATATAAGATCTAGACTATTATACAGAACATCTACAAAGATTAACCGCCAATCACTCGACCGTATTATGCCACTAGGTACTACTAGCTGTTTAGTCTAGTCGGCATTACATTGCATCAAGACGCCTCGCATTGGGCAAGTCCTCCCAGCTAGCTAGACCATTTACTCAATGACATCAATGTCGACCTTGCCAATTCCAGCGCCAAGCTTGACCAATTCCGCCACAAACTTCAACGGGGTCAACTTGTACCTATACGGGGCCTTGGTAAACGTTCCGACTTTGGTAATATTCACCGTGGCGCTGCCCCAATCATTTCTATATCCCAGATTCGCAAAGCCATCCTTTTCATCGTCACCGCAGACGCAGAAATTCGGCGAGTCTTCCGGTACGACGAGGCCGTGGGTGCTTACTGCCTCGCCGGTATCCCCTCTGAAGACATTGCCCTCAATGAGAGCCTGGTTGTCAGATCTGGAGTGAATGGCTTGATAGTAGAAATCTTCGTAGTAATTGCTGTAGATATGGTGGAAACCGAAACGACCGGCGGGGCCGCGGGTTCCCAGGCGCTGCCAGAAATTGTGGTGGTATGTAACGTGATACTTCCCCAGTTCGTGGGTGAAAGTGGGCTCGTTTCCGACCAAGGAAGTCTTCCAGTGGTCGTGGAGATAGTTCCACGAGACAGTGACATAGTCCGACCCTCTGATGATGTCGATTAAACCATCCTACCCAGAAAAGAATTTCGTTAGAGACTCCTGCATATATCTAGCATATTAATATTCGAGGGAAACGTACGTAGTGGTCAGGGCCGTGGTTATTATCGGACGTCAGTTCGTTGTGATCGATCCACACACGAGTGGAATTGCTGATTGTGATAGCATCATTCCCCACGACATCATTTATCTTCAAATTCTGGATAATGACGTTGGTAGCATTGGCGACAGTCACTCCTATATATCAAGAATCATATTTAATTAGTTGACTGATCGCCATCGTTTGAATTGATTATCGGGTGCTCCACAAACCTTTATCATAAATGCTACCAGAATTCTTGCACCCAATCAAAGATTTATTAGAACCAACAATAACACGGGCTTCCGGCTTGATAGCCCCAATGACCTTAACCACCCGCGGCTCAGAACCAGCAACAGCGGTAGCGAGGGAAGGATAGTCCGTAACCGTAACAGTTGGACCGCCTTTCCCACCCACGACCTTTCCTCCAACCGGGTTATCCTTCGCATATCCCTCAACGTCCCATGAGAATTCGTCCAACCCCTTGGGGGTGGTAGCAGCAGCCATGGCCGCAACAGCGCCAGCTGTGACAAATGTGGAAAACTTCATGTTGATGGTGGGACGGGATATACGGCGAAACGACAGGTATCGTCAAAAGGAGGATGTCTAGGAGCTCTAGCCTGCGAAGCAATGCGCAATGACAATTCCAGAGATATCCTTATGCCAGGAGCCATCCGACGAGCGTATTTATATCCCATATCTCCATAACGACAACGACATGGAGTTTCTCCATCCGCAAAATTTAAAAGGGCCGACGTAGAAATTCAATATTGCCCTCCGCAAATAACCTCCACAGATTCTCCGCATGGCCTGGATTAAGGTATCCCAGACCAATCTCCCCCACAAATGGAGCTGCTTGCAACAGCATGTCTTCCGTAAAGTGTGTTGTCAGAATCGGATCCAGCCCGCATGGCGTAAGAAATTCCAGGTTTCGCAGTCGCGGTTTAACCAGATGAAATGTCAATATGTCGAAAGCGCCTAGACTTTAGCTAAGCCGGTGGCTTGTATCCCGAAACGCCCTCAGATCGACGATATGACCCCCTTAGTACCGAAATCTCGTAGGAAAATCGAAGAAAAATAAAGTTGCCCAGCTTTGACAAGAACCTACAAGAACGCACAAGAAATCCACAAGCGTCAAACAAGACAATATAAGCATATCCTCAAGAACAACGAGAAGACCAAAGGAAAAGAGCCCAGTGGTGGAAATAGCTGTTTTTCCAAGGCGGCGCAACAGTCAAGATGTGGAAGTCAAGAGTTTTCCAAGACGGAGGAAAGTTGTGGGACCAAGACGGAATAACAGTGTCGGTGGTCTGGATTTAAACTCCCAGTTCCCCATGTTCTAACAAGGGAAATAAATGACGTTCATCACGCACAGATGTCCGGATAAATCTCACTTGGCGGCGCCATTAGGAATATTAACGTAATCTAACTATCCGACAAGACTTGCCGCTCCTAAATCTCTACTATGAAGGGGCCTTATGGAAGAGCAGGGCATGAGAAAGTATAGGGAGATAGCTCGATAGTAAGGACCATTAGAACGCGGTATGGTAGTTTCTTCGAAAGCAATTATGTGTAACGGAACCTAGGTACCTATGCACTGTTTTGTTGCACTTTCTGTGTTGTTTCTTGGAACTCGCAGGGGTGCTTTCTATTGAATCAAGGGGGATCTAGCTAGCCCAAGTAAATTTCCGTGGCCAATAATGTGTATTGATGGTAATTGAAAATGCAAAAGTCCAATACGCCGTTATACAAGATGGTGGGTTCTGTACAAAAAAAATAGCACTATAGCAGGAAAAAACAAAAACAAAAATAGAGCCGTAGATACAGTGCCTGGTTTGCTCTCCGTCTCTTAATTCTGGTAAGGCCCATTACCTTCGCCCATATAACGAAGACTCTGGCTTGCGCTGGGGCTTAGAGCCTCCTGCTCGCGATGCTTTTCCGTATGGACGACGATCCTCGTCTGGAGAATACCTATCGTGATCTCTCGTTGACTGCGAGTTGTCCATGAGATTAAGTTTGCTTCCCAAAGTGAATGCAAGTTCATCATCATCGTTGTGCAATTGTTCGGCATCCTTCTTGAACAAGAATAGAAGATCATTCTTGGTCAACTTGCCCGATTCTCCCTTCTTGAGCAAATCCCCAGAACCGAATGCTGCCTCTGCAACTTTGCGCTTGCGGTCTTGCAGCTCTTGAATTCTCGATTCAATAGTATTGCCGACAGACATCCTGTAGACAACAACATCGGAGGTCTGGCCAATGCGGTGAACTCTGTCAATAGCCTGCTCTTCGACAAACTGCCAGTTAAATGTCTCGTTAGTATATACCTAGCTCCTTTCGACACAGGGACGACAATCCTTACCGGATTCCAGAAGGGTTCCAAGATGACAACCCGGTTTGCAGCTGTTAGATTTAAACCGAGCGCTCCGCATTTCAAACTGCAGAGCAGAACTTGACAGCTTTCTGAGTTTCGCAGTGTATCCAAGCTTCTCTCTCTTTCATCATTTTTCATCTTACCATCGTATCGGACAAACCTGATACTCCTGTGCTTTAGGAAGGGCTCGATCATATCGAGCATGGAAGTGAAAGCTGAGAATACGATTGTCTTGTTGTTCTCTGCGACCTCTTGTTTGAGAATCTTCATCAAGTTGCGGATTTTCGCGGATGCGAACGAATTTGAAGGATCGGGCTCTTCGATATCGGACTCGTACTCGCTATCAGAGCTGTTAAGTGTGATACCGCTGGGTTCTTCGATAAAAGATTCGAATTCGCCGGACTCTTCGCCTTCAGATTCAATAGCCTCGTCGTCCAATAAACCGTTTCGATCTCGACTGTCGTCATCCTCTTCATCTTCTTCATCCTCATCGTCATCCTCGTCCTCATCGTCATCTTCTTCAGCCTCATCAGAATATTCGTCGGGATCTACAGGGGCCTTTTTCTTGGGGGCGGGCTTCTCCTCTTCCTCTTCCTCTTCCTCCTCTTCATCATCTGAATCGAGAATTATACGGCGATTGTTTCGGTCCTTAGGCTTTGAAGTCTCTTTTCTCTTCTCCGCCTTGTCCTCAACGCTAACCTTTCCAAGACCGTTAATTAAATCGTCCAGATCATCCTCATCTTCTTCTCCTGCTCTTTCTCGGCTCAATTTGTGTAAAGACGCCCGCTTTTCTTTAAATTTCTTCTTCAGATTTCCCAACTCCTCGCGACAAGACTTGCAATGGGTTCGGCCTTCCTGAGTCTCAGCTTTGGAGAGCTCAATCTGACAGAGCTCGCAGGGCTTGTTGTCAAGATTCATGCCACCCATGATATCCGCGAGGCTGTCGATCTCTCCAACTGAATCTTCATCTATAATCCTAGAGGCTCTAGACCCCTGCGACGCCTTTCTAGGAGTTTTTGTGCTGCTAAAAACTCGTTCTTTGTCCTCGGTCAGCTTCCCCGCGAGAAGATGGGGATGGTTACAAGCTTGGCGCAGCCGGGTCATGATAACCAAAACGCCGGCCATGCCGTGTTTTTTGTTCCCAAACAAAAGGTCATTCAAACGGTCGTCCATGCGCGATTCAAGTTTCCGGTAAAACCTGTCTTCATCGTCATCGAAGGAGCAAGATACTGTCTTGACGCTACGTTTGACCATGTTGAGTTTTAGAGCTTTCTCGTTCTTCGCACCTGGTTTAGTGGGTTCTTTGGCCTTCTTCGGGTCCTTCTTTTCATCGGAGGCTGCCTGAAGGACGGCTTTCGTACGTCGTAGCATAATGGAGCCGAGTAGTGCTCGAATACGCTTAAGAGCCAACCCTGCTTTGTTGCTGGTCAGGAGACGAGTGATATCTTGCTTCCATTTGCCCTTGTCTGCATATGGATCTACTCTAAGGAAACGAATCAAGCTTTGGAGCTCATCGACGTTGTTTTGAAGGGGAGTCCCAGTGAGGCACCAACGATAGTGAGATTTGAGCGCATAACATGCGATAGTGCTCTTCGCCAGGTGGTTTTTGATTGTATGCGCTTCATCAATGATGACTCTCCACCATCTCACATCCAAGCAGCCTATGAGGGCGTCGGGGACGCTGTCTTTGTGCTCGCTGACAAGAACCTGGGGTGTCGTGACGACAACATCATAAGCTTTGAGGTCCTTCCCAGATCTTGTTCTTGAAGGGCCATGGTGGACTAGAACTCTGAAGCGACCATCCGTTTTATCTTTAATTTCTTTTTCCCACTGCTTGATGAGAGCCAAAGGGGCAACTATCAATGTTCCCCGGTGTGTATCGGAGGGGATCTTGTGGTCTTTGAGGTACTTTTCTCGCTCCTCCGAGGAATGTGTTTTGCTGGAGGGCATAGGGTTGGAAAGGAGTAGAGCTATCGATTGAATGGTTTTGCCCAAACCCATCTAGTAGATGTAGTTAGCAGCCTAAATCTAGGGAATTTGGAGTTATTTCTACTTACATCATCGGCCAAAATACCGCCTTTGACTTTGCTGTCCTCTTGTTTCAGAAGCCAAGCCAAACCCCGAATCTGATGTGGAAGAAGAGTAACCGAAAGGCCTTCAACATGGCCATCCTCTTCTTCTTCTTCCTCTTCCTCTTCAACCGCAGCGGCTGCAGCCTCCGCGGCCTTCTTTCTAGCCCTAGTTCTCCTGCTTGGTGGCTCGTCATTGATGTTCTCAAGCAAATCTTTCAAACTATCCATAGCAGCCTTGGAGTCCATATAATCTGTAGCATCGTAGGTATAGCCATCCGACGTGAATGTGGTTCCCTTTCCAGCTTTCGCCCAAGAGCTTCCAATCATCCCAGTGGCCGGTCTCACGGGGGCGGCCCATCGGGACAAATCGTCCATTGGGCGCGATCCTTGAGAGCTCGATGATGATTGCGCAGCCCGAGCATATGGGTCAAACGAAGTCGGCTGGTATTCCTTACGACTTGGCCCACCACCGAATTTCGAACCCCCACTTGGGAATAGCTCCCGAGCAGTACCTTGGTGGTATGGCCGTTGAGATGAACTTCGGAGATCTGGCGAGGAGTCGAGAGAGATAACAACTGGCGGCGAGTCCACGTCTATGGGTGCTTGGGCGCTACCCGGTTTTTGACGCCACTTGTCGTCATTTGGACGGCGTAATGAAAGATCGTTCCATGCTGGCTGCGATACTAGAAGTGAATGACCTGATTAGTATCCTATGTGTACGAGTGGGACGTAGTTTGCAAACCAACCATTCCCTCCCCTACCTCTTCCCACGCCACTAGATATGCCTGCTGGGCCTTTGAGAGGGGTTGTCTCCCCGAACTTTGGGGCATCCCGAGACCCCAGTGTGTTCCTTGGGTTGTAGCGTCCGTCTGGTATCCCAGACATCTCGTATGCGCTATCGTAGAGGGACGTTCGATAATTCGATCAGTTGGAGCTAACGGTTCCGAAGGATAGGACTCTACGCTCTCTATTGAAATACCGCCAACTAGAGTGCTGTTTTTAAGGAAGTAGTGAAATGGAGGGGTGTTTATATCCGGTTCAGAGTCTTGAAAACCTTGAAGCCTCGTGGAATACAAAATGATCAGGAAATATAGAGAAAACAATCAACAGAAGCTCGTGAGATAATGCGGGGCCAAGTTGAAGTCGCGTAAATCGACCACGCGTATTATCACGCCAAGTGCCTAGATGGAGGGGCCGTATCCCTGGTAATAGCTGGTAGGCGGTTCGCTGTGTTTGTTTCTACAAGCTAGCTTGAAGCCAATTGTCATGGGCAACGTATGTAGACATCAGCCACAGTATGTGCCACAGCTTGTGGCAAATGAATCCACCCATCCTGCTAACTAGATGACATCAACGCACAAGCTTGGAAAATACCCTTCTTGTGCTACCTCGCATTGGTTCGATCTAGAAACAACCACATTCAGGGTTTTTCGCCAGCCGGTACTCTAAGAGTCCACACGATGCAGGTCGGCCCTATGACCTTAAGGCTCTATTTTGCCCAGAACGCCAAATACTACTTCTTACCAGTTTTTCAAGGGCTAACAGGGTCTCTCGAGGGTCTGTAGGGTCCAATTTCCACTCATACATGTGCACATAGCAGACATGGCTAGCTCGAATAATAGGCTGGCAATGTGGAAAGCTCCGGCCGAGACAGGGTTCCACCGAGCCGAACTCACGCCCACAGTCGATTTGCCCGCAAACGACGATTCGCGGCGACAATGACATCGGACCATTGTGAGATTGGTGTTTACTAGTCGATTTCAACCCACTAGGCTTGGAATTGTGGCTTGAGATCACAGGCCTTGGGGAGAGGTTTGTCTTCAATTCGAGTTCATTTGCATGTGCATATGCATGTGGGCTAATTTTTTCTTAATCATAAAGCTATTGTATGCCTCTACTACAAGAATATTTTATTTCCAGCACAATGAATTGAATGCCGTTGCATTGTGCTCTGTGAATAATATTCGAAGTTCTCTCGTATGAGTCGGGAGTTGCATTGAGGCCATATCAAGTGTCATAATCCAAGCCTTTTACCAGATTCCCATGTTTCACAGATGCGAAAGTCGAATTTTCCATTTTGAACGTTTGAAGCGACTTCCATGGCCATGATGTCATCGGCCAAAGCAAGGCAATGCCGCCTCGAAAACCTCTTGGTTTCTATCTGAACAAGGGCGAGAACATGGCCATGGCCATAGAGGCCAAAACTAGGTCGTCCTGGTCTGTTGAAGCAAAGATTAATTACGAACGATAATCTAGTTTAGCCTTGCATTGGGGGCGCTCATCTGACGTTTCGACAAATTGATGTCGCCTGAGAACATTTTTGCCTTCAAGGAACAAGCGCTATCACGAAAACCTCTCCGCACGCAATCCACCTGCCCCAAACCCCGGGCCCTGGAGAACCTACAGATCTATACCCTTAAGTTGATCCGATGGGGACAAAGGCACTGACAAATGGGATGCCGGGTTTGATTTCTCGCTTTAAAGTCTATCTGGGTGTGCTTGGGAACGGGAAAAAAAAAAGATCGAAGCGGTTTCTAAACCTAAACGACCCCAAGCTCGTCACTCCAACTTTCGAACTTTCTTGCGCTCGAAACCACGAAAAACATGGATATTCTTTGCCCAGCCAGTACAGTCGTAAAATCCTGATCTTCAAAAAAAAATCTATAACAGGGCACCTATATATTGCATCGGCATACGTCTTCCGTACCTCGTCATAAGGCGACCAATAACCGCATTTTGCCCCAGCTGTGGCTGCCAGGAGTTAGTTGGGTTGACGTCCTGAGCCCCGCCATTGCATAGCTTAGCTCTATCAAACCGCACGACGCAAGTTATCCGCCTCATGACAATATGTAAGTCGAACGGGTACCTGTATGGTACGACTAGAGAATAATACCACAATATACCAATTAAAATTCCACATATGTATCCAGCGAAGATTACTTAAGTATTCAAATGCAGGGCAGCTTTTGTATTCCATGTGAAACCCACGTTTGGCCACTATGTAATCCTGATTTTTCCAACAAGGAGGAAATTGATACATTTGAATGTTATATCAAGCATAGCGCTGCAGATACATGGAGCTCCCCCAGAAGGGGCCCTGAAGGTCCACCCTGCTCATGGGAGCTTCATAATAGCTACGGCCATAGCCCAAGACAAATGCCCAATAAGCCACCTGCTAACTTCAGGACTCGCAACTAGCTTCTGGTAGATCCACCCAAGGAAGCAGAGATCAACGCGGGAGGCTTGAAATACGCAGTCCATTATAACCAGACTACCCCGCCGCTAAGGGGCCCTATACTATAGCTCCGCCGAGAAGTGCGATTCGATAAACGCCTGGTTAATCTTGCTACAGCTTATTACGGTCTATTTTTACCAAATCCGCTGGTCATTGCGACCTTATAGTTGGATATAACCTCATCTCAAACCCGGTCCCTCGTACATACTTCAGACACAAACCCGTTACCCGGAATAGACCAACATTCATTCATTCGGAGGATTTTGAGAAGCTATTCTATATTTTGCGACGGGAGCTCTCGTTATTGACCACCATCCCTGCAGCGATATAAATATTATCGCCCTGCCCAGACTGCTTCGTGGCTAGTACTAGGTTCTGTATCAAAACCAATCCCGGCCAGATTGAAGCCCACAGTTGACCACCGAAACATTCGCCACCGAATAAGATAACCTTGGTCGAGGAGTAATGAATGGTCTATTCACAGCAATAACTTAATGAATGAACATTGCCTCGAAAGTTAGACCTCGTACGTTGAATCTTATACCAATAAGATGGCGTCTCCTTCGCACGGGTCAGATTCCGGTGGTGTGCCCACTCCAAGACCAACAATATCAACACCCAATCGGCCGGCATCAGGAAGCTTTAGCCAGTCTAGGCCGAGGCAACCCTCAAGCATAGGATCTCCAGTCCTATCAGCGAGTACAGACCCTCTTTCGCCAGATGCAACTGACCGGGTATTCCCCATACGATCAGTGGTTGGTGTTGACACCACCAGACAATCTCCAGCACCAGGACGATCGGAGTCACCCCTAGGATCAGAAAGAAGCTTTGGCTTTATCCCGCCACCATGCCCTGGGACTGTCCTTAGTAGTGATGCAGGAAGCGTGCGTAGTGCCCGCGAAAGCATTGCGTCGGTCCTTTCAGGTGGTCAGGCTCCTCCAGTGCAGAACGCTGGGGCGGAAGACGGTTTCTTGACTCAGCGGTTTTCGTATCAACATACATCCGACGGGCACATGGTCGTCACCGGTATTGCGGGGGCGGAAACTCTCCAAAGATGCGAGGATGAACCTATACACTGTCCAGGTGCAGTTCAAGGATTTGGGGCTCTCGTTGTTCTCAAGCAGGACCCAAAGGATGACTCGAAGTTGGTTGTTCGAATTGCCAGCGAGGTTAGTTGCTCCAAGAATGAAACTAAGATCGATCGTGTTGTTAGAACTTCGAAATATTGATCTATTTGCTTCCTCGTATAGAATACAGGGTTGATTATTGGATACCCACCGAGAGCCCTGTTTGCACTTCCATCCTTCACGAGGATTCTCTCCGACGAGCAAGCCGAAAATCTGCTAGATCATATCGATTTCACCAGAGAAGGAGCGGATGACTTGGTTCAGAACGGCCCTGAAGTGTTCTCACTCATTATCACAGGGCGAGATGCTCTCCAGATAAAGCTATGGTGTGCTGCTCACATTGCCACCCACGACCCAACTCTCATTATCTGCGAATTCGAGCTTGAAGACGATCAGATCTTCCCGATTGCCGCTGGAGACGACGAACAGCCACCACCACCAGAAAGCACCATCGATTCCGATCCAACAGAGGAAGAGCTGTTAGAGTCGACAACCAGTCTTAGTAAGCCATTACGGGTTCTACGTCATGCCAGACGGCGTCGAGGCGAAGCTGCTGCCATGGAAGTCTTCAATATTTTGTCACAAATCCAGGAACAACTAGCTTCAGCTCCTGACTTAGCCAAGTTCTTGAAAGTATTGGTCGGTGTAGTCAAAGAGCTCACTGGATTCCACAGAGTGATGATGTACCAATTCGATGAGGCCTGGAATGGCAAAGTCGTGACCGAACTTGTGGATTATCGAGCTACGAAAGATTTATACAAAGGGTTGAACTTTCCAGCAAGCGATATACCTAAGCAAGCGCGAGAGCTTTACCGAATAAACAAAGTCAGGCTACTCTATGATCGAGATCAGATCACGGCTCGACTCGTCTGTCGAACGGCGGAAGATTTGAATATCCCACTGGACATGACCCACGCATACCTTCGTGCGATGTCCCCAATTCACATCAAGTACCTTGCCAATATGGCCGTACGTGCATCGATGTCTATCAGCATCACAGCTTTTGATGAGCTTTGGGGATTAATATCGTGCCACACTTACGGCAATAAGGGTATGAGGGTAGCATTCCCTATAAGGAAACTTTGCCGCCTCATTGGAGAAACTGCGAGCCGAAACATTGAGAGGCTGTCGTATGCGTCCCGACTACAGGCAAGAAAGCTTATCAATACTGTACCTACGGAGGCCAACCCCTCTGGATATATCGTTGCTTCGTCGGACGACCTATTAAAGCTCTTTGATGCAGATTTCGGGCTATTATCAATTCGCGACGAAACCAAGGTTCTCGGGCGGTTGGAAGACACGCAAGAGGCCCTAGCCTTGGTGGAATACTTCAGAATCAAGTGTTTTACGTCTGTAATAACAAGTCAACAGCTATCGAGCACATTCCCGGATCTGAAGTACCCTCCAGGGTTCAACACCATTGCTGGCGCACTCATCGTTCCCTTGAGCGGTGCTGGGAAAGATTTCATCGTTTTCTTCAGAAAGGGGCAGCTACGTCATGTTCATTGGGCCGGAAATCCGTATGAAAAGACAATGAAGGCAGGGACCTCTGGGCTTTTGGAGCCGCGAAAAAGCTTCAAACTTTGGAGCGAAACGGTCGTTGGCAAGAGTAAAGAGTGGACTGACGACGAAGGTATGGGCCATCTACCCAGATCATTTATCTTCTGCGTTCTAATAATTTACCCCAATTTGTACAGTGGAAACTGCGGCTGTGCTCTGCCTCGTCTACGGAAAATTCATCGAGGTTTGGAGACAAAAGGAGGCAGCCCTTCAAACAAGCCAACTTACGAGAATTTTGCTTGCGAATGCGTCACACGAAGGTACGATTTCCTTAACAACTCTCTGTTTACCCTATCACTAACTTGAGAGTGCAGTCCGAACTCCATTAAACGCGATTATAAACTATCTCGAGATAGCCCTAGAAGGCCCACTTGATACCGAAACCCGCGAGAACTTGTCCCGCTCACACTCCGCGTCCAAGTCCCTTATCTATGTCATCAATGACTTGCTCGATTTGACAAGAACGGAAGAGGGGCATAGTTTGGTTAAGTTTGAAGTTTTCGATCTCTCCTCGACGGTACGCGAAGCTGCCGATGCCTTTAAAAGTGATGCCCTGAGGAAAGGAATCGATTTCGAAGTAATTGAATACCCTGGCCTTCCTCAGTTTATCAAAGGCGATCAATCCAAGTTACGACAGGCCGTCGCAAACTTAGCAGCCAATGCGATATCACATACAACTACAGGCGGTGTCAAGGTAGAACTTTGGCTTTCTAGTATAGTGGAGAATCGCTGCGACATCGAGATTGCGGTTCAAGATACAGGAGTCGGAATGTCCCCAAAGAAACTCGACAGGCTATTTCGAGAGCTAGAACAAGTGCAAAGCGATATGGATTACGAGGACGCTGGGCAAGGCCTTCTTAGCACTGGCGGCACGGCATCAGGGGAACCTCAAGCCGAGAAAGAAAATATCTTGGGTCTAGGCCTCGCCGTCGTGGCACGAATTATCCGCAATATGAATGGACAATTACGCTTGAAATCGGAGGAAGGCAAAGGATCTCGATTTTCTATCCAAATGCCGTTTACGATACCTGATGCCACGCCTGTATCCCCAGGAGACCGCAAATCGCCTGTCGCCTCACCCACCGGCCCACCGACACCGCACCTCGAGAATGATCCGTATGAACGTACTCTTGTCAGAAAGGATCGCTCAAGAAGTCGACCAGCTTCAGCAGTCATTCCTTCGGTTGTGCGCCGACACAGCGATGACAGTATACATTCAAGCAACAGTATGAACAGCTTCAGAAGCGGGAATAGTAATAAGAGTGAGATGGATAGATTACTGGAAAGTTTTTCCGGTTCCCCACTCGCTCAAACCCCCATAACGGAGGAAAAGAGGTTGCTTTCAGGTCCCAGTAGATCTGGTAGGCTGTCTGCTAGTAGTGCGAAAGATCTGTCGCCGCCGCCAAATACGGTCCTGGCCAGTCCCGTTTCCAAGCTTGGGTGCGAACCCGTAACCGATGCAAAAACACCACTCAAAGCCGTCCGAGTCGATGAAGTAGAACCTCAACCACAACTTGGAAACACTCAAGCAGATGTAAAATCTCCACCAGGCTCCACTCCGGTTAGTCCCCGATCAACCAAAAGCCGTCCATCTGCATCCGGCGATACGCATAAAAATAAGGAGCGAAGCGTAGAAGATCCGAGCCAAAAGGAATTCCATGTCTTGGTTGCGGAGGACGACCTTGTAAACAGCAGGATCATCAAGAAGAGGCTTGAGAAACTTGGCCATCGAGTCACTCTTACCGTAAACGGGGAAGAGTGTGCAGCTGTTTTTGCGGAACGGGGAACTGATTTTGATGCCGTCCTAATGGATATTCAGGTAAGTTTCCCCTGCATATGTTTCTATTGTATAGCAATACTGAAATGTCTCCTCAGATGCCCATCATGGATGGCTACGCTTCAACTAAAACTATTCGCAAAAGTGAAACTGAAGGCAATAGTGATACCCTTCCAGACACACATAAGCTGAATGGAAGGATACCTATAGTTGCCGTTTCAGCTTCCCTGTTAGAAAAGGAGCGGCAAACATATATCGACTGCGGTTTCGACGGATGGATACTCAAACCTGTCGACTTCAAACGCTTAAACACTTTAATGAGTGGTATAATTAGCCCAGAGACCCGATCGACTTGCCTCTATACACCTGGGCAATGGGAACGAGGTGGTTGGTTTGGTCACTGCCCATCGTCTTAAGCTTGAATCCTGCGGGTCGGTGAATTTGGCTATTGCTACATGGGTATGCTGGTAAATAAGCTTCGTTGGAGCTAGAAATTGATGCTAAAGGCTCCTCGATTGCGGGTGCATCGTCATAACCCGTGTCTTTCAACAATTGTCTTTCGTTTTTTTTATTTCTTTCTTTTACTGTCTTGTCGTAATCCTAGCATTCCTACCCAAGGTTGCAGAACTCGCAATACAGGCGTTAGTTTTTTTAAAAGGACTCTTCGGGCTATTGGTCGTTCCGATGCTACTGCTCTGCTCCCCGTACTTGGCTTTCGTGCGTCTGTTTTCCAAAATTTTGCAGTCTTTTCGGGTTTCTTCTGGGCAAAAACTGTCTGCCGGCGTTAATTACCGATTCCCCTGGGCGCCTGTAACGAGGCATTCTTTTCTAGTGTGTATTACCTATGTTTTATTCTTTCTACTTGGTGTCCAGTTTTTGATACCCGTCACTTTTTTTTTTGTTTCGTTGTACAGACGGGTTTTTGGTTGTTTGTGGATACCAACTTGTGATTGTTTCATGCGGCTTCTTTTCCACTTCACTTCCCGCTCCAAATTTTGATAAGGCAAATTCCGGCCGGCTTGGTGGGTGCCCCAGAGTGGTGTGTTTGTCCGGTGTATACGGATTTTCGACAAATCGAAGTCAAATATGGTGCACATGTATATACGATCATGGGTGCTGGAATACGAAATTCGAGAAGAAAATTAGCAGCTAGCTATAGCTAGCTAGTAGGCAGCAAGCTTTGACCAGTCCTGCCTTGAATTTGTGGCAAATGTTTATGATTTCTAGCTCATAACATAGAAGAAAATCCTGCATCGAAAAGTTTTTCTCTTTTTTGACTTCCCTATCTACTCCGCGATCCGTGCGTTTGAGTAATAACGGTCAGCTGTGGCGGCGTTCTTAGCCGACGTTATGACATTTTAGACGACCCGCTCGCTATGCGGTCTGATCCCGATTGACTTCCCGATCTCGTATCTGCCAGTCAATTTTTCTAGGCATTCAAGAAAAGTGGAGACCGGGCGTCTTTTAACATCTTTCGATGAGGTCCGTGAGCTGAAGAATTTTCCGGCTTATTCCCTCTCGGTCGAATGATTCGAATTGATGCAATCGAGATATCTAGATCCGTATTGTCAACATTTTGTCAACGTTGGCAACGTGCATTGAAACCGTTTCCCAAGCCATGCAGTTCATACATGTTCCCCGTTTCCAACAAAGCATTCCGTGTTGCCAACTACATGGTATAAGTACACATCTTTCAAAAGCAAGGACCCTTGCGTCTTGATGCCCACCCCACCTTCGCCACCCTTGCATTGTGAGTTTTTTCGGAACGGCTGGTACAGGGTCGAGAACCCCCAGGCCTTGTCAGCCATGTGATGTTGATGGGAGTGAAGGGGGTTGATATCAGCCATTATCAAGCATGACATTTCCAAGCTGTGATTGAGTCAATTTAGCAAGTCGCTCGGACTTTCCTACCAACACTCGACTTTTGAAGACCTGGTTTTTCATCAAGGCCCTATGCCTGCAATTGCGACTGCGACTTGAGTGTGATTGCTCATATGTTGCTATCGTGATATGATATGATATGATCAATTGTAACTTTGGGGACAACGAGATTTTCTAGGAATGCATATCTCTCTGCTATTAAGGGAGGGGTATAAAATGTTTCAATTGTTTTCGTAAAAGACTTTCGACTTTTGGGTCTTCGATCTTCCTTTTTTTTTTTTTTTTTTTTTTTTTTTGGTAAATTCGAACCGGTTCCCCGAATGGAACTTGTTGGATCTTCGAGGCGCTAAAATATCAACATGAATGTAACTCCGGGTTGAAATATTAATTTGAAGAATTGATAGTTATATTGAAAGGGGATAAAGTTTCGTAAATATTAGTTCGCCCTGCTGTTGGTAGTAGCTGAAAACGGTCCCGGTTGAGACATTCCAATGCGAATATCCAAAGATCGAATGTAAAGTATGGAGTACTGGTACTTGTGCATATGGTGAGGTTCGGACCCATGAAGAGGGGTCGTTGTAACTTCCAACGATCTTCCAACATCATTATCACGACCCCGGCCAAGATACCAGCCTTCCAACAAGCATGGATCTTCAGTTTGGCACTGTGGGAAATGGTTTCCCGCAATTCGCACAGACCTGAATCGTGGTTCCTTAATCATAGGGATTTTCATGAGGGTGTATGTGATCCTTATCTATGGGATTTACCGTTGGATACGTATGCAAAGGAACTAACGTCTAACGGTTGACTGTTTTTATTGTGGCTTTTGGTGGTGGTGGTGGTGGTGGTGGTGGTGGTGGTGGTGGTGGTTTTTTTTCTTTTCCTCTGAAGCTTTGATAATTGTCTTTCGGCTACAACCTGGAGGTCCAACCAACGAATAAATTCACGTTTCGATTCGTGAGCAAACGCCACGGCTGCGGCCGGCTTTTTGAGCTTTAATGCAACGTCCTCGCCGGGGTGCTCTTACTTGCCTCTGCGATCAGCGATGGAGCGCATTGGAATGGATAGGCCTCTCGCTTACTGAGAAAATAGCATGTTGACAATTAAAGCCTCAGAAGCTGGAGCTTCGTGATATGACATGTTCCAAGGTTTTCGCCTCACAGCTTGTGTTGCCGTTATTTCCGTCGAACCTGGACAACTTTTTTTTTTTTTTTTTTTTGAATCGACTCCGCGGTGTTTCCTATTCGCTGTAGATGGTATCGGATGTGTATGCCGAAACTGGTAATTTCTGGTGTTTATGTTTCGAATGTCCGACATGTGGGCATGCAAGTATGTGCATGCATAGACGTGTAAGCAGGCAGGCCTTAAGCTGTTCTATGGATTCTGTATGTATTATGTATGTATGTGTGTCTGTATGTACTGTACTTACATATAGATATTATGTATCAGAAAAAAATTTGATACATCGACATGAAAAAAAGCACTGGAAGGATCCAAAATTCCTTCTTTTCGGGCATCTCCTTATCATATCACATTACTACGTGGGATCACAGCAAAAAAAAATCCTTTCCCGTCCCATATTTTGGATGATGGAAGTGTGACTTTTTGCCTCACCGGTCTGGGTGGGATATATCCCTACATTGGAAGTGAAGAGGAGATGATGTGCTGTATCACCGTGCAGCTTGCAGTTTGCATAATAGACATGGGCATTGCGACATACGAGCAGGACTAGACAGCTAAACTAGCTGCTTAGTACTTAGCCAGCTGCTCTTTTACTCAGATGTTGCTCTACCTGCTTTCTCCACTTTTTAATTATTATTATTGAAAGCAGGAAAGTCTGTTAAGGGATATCCAGTGACAAAGCGAGTCGTTCTAGCTGGAGAGGGTTTAGACCCATCGTAGATTATGCAAGCGATCAGAAGGGATCTTGGGTGGGCCTCCTCTATTCCTTTTGTTTTTGTCACAGGTAGATGCTTGCCAAAATGCAAATGTACCAGCGGATTTGTGGATTATTTAGAAGCCTAATCACAAGGGATGCGAGTTTGGAAGGCTTCTTTTATCGTATTGGTTTTGGATAGTTAACTCGAGTTCGATATAGTCTTATTTTTAGAGTTTGGGACTAGGAGTATTTTCCAAGACTATACTTCGCAATTCGTAGGTATAGAATCGGGTGTATTTCAAGATCGATCCTATGATGTGGTAAAAGATGGAGTCTTGGTTGGAGAATATCCGAGCTCGTTCGGAACCAGAGTCCTGTTGTTTGCTTCACATGCAACATCTTTTTCTTTTTGGGGTATTATGGATTATGAGGAATAGTTGGCTATGAAGCCATGGAAATGGGAATCTAAGAGGGTAAAGTGGCTTTTTTGGGGCTGGGCCATGATATCACGGCACAGATTTTGGGATTATTATTTGGTTTTGGTAATGTTGGTGTTCACCACCTTTCGACGCATGGAAGGGGGTTATGGGTACGAACCCTAGGCCGTGAGCCAATCGAAAGCGTCTACGGGTTGTGATCAGCTCTCAACCGTCCGTTAGTTGATACTTACATTAAACCAATTTGTCTCGGTTGACGCTGGAGAAGAATAGATAATAAAACCGCCAGCCGTGGGGGAAAGATAGGAAAAACGTGGAAAGGTGGTTGGAACGGTCGATTTAGAGTTGAAGCTTTTGGTCGACCTTGATTGTTTCACACCGTTCGATACCTGTTGGGCTGGGCGGGCGATCAAATTGTAACTGGGAAGGCGACGGTTCGTTGAGGCGATCCGAGCTAGTCGGAAAGCGGTCCCTTTTTTGTTTTTTTGTTTTTGTAGGCTCGAGTCGAGGATGGTGGGGTGGACGGTCAGAACAGAACCTCAGTCTTCCTGGAGAGCGCCGGCCGTTGGATCAGGAAAGTACGAAAAGGAATGTAATATGGGTCGTTCAAGTTGAGGAAGCCGATGAAGTGGAAAAGAACCCCGCTTATAAGAACGAGCCCCCCTCTCCTGGCTTAGACTTGCGAAGTCCAAGATCGTTAGGAGCTTTCCTCAAACGTTCATAATATCTCGAGATATTATTGCTTCCCGCCTCGGAACTCTTATAAGGCAAAGCACAGAAAGAGAAGCGGATAGTTAGGGTAATTGTGGGCCCTTGAAATTCAAACGTCGTCACTGGATCGCAGCACGGTTGCTGCCCCTCACTTTTTCCTTCCCAAGTGGAAGCGGGCTTGCTTCGAATCCAGGATTTGGCATTTCAGCCGAAGGAGCGCATCTCGGCGATTTACGTCCTAGCAATTAGTTACACATATTAGGTACTACGCACCGCGGAAATCATATTATTACCTGCGATATCTGCGAACGGTTAGAGAGAAAGGGAGAGTGAATTTGAAAGGGATCACGAGACGGTAAATCAGTTCAGGTAAGTCGTAAAAGACCGTGGGTAGTACAGCCACCAACAATATAAGGGTATCATCATCATCATTAGTGTTTCCGAAGGGTGCTAGATGATACATAACCTATAATTACGTCTCAGTTCGTCTGATCTTTCTCTGACCTGTCATTCTGGTTCTTCTCACTGTTCTCGTCGGTTTGTTCCACTGGTCGTGCAACGTTGGATTTGTCACGAAAAGCAAAGGGTTGCCCATCTAGCATCCCCCATTTTCGTCATTCTTGTTTCTGACTTGCATGGTGGGCTGTCTTCTGATTACCTTTGGGGCATATCGTCGTGTGTGCCTTTTGGGACGAAACATCCCACCAACCAAGACCATCATTTGGCAGTCCCGGATCCACTTGAAAGGGCCATTCGCCTTGTCATCCAATCCGCCGTCGCCCACGCCCTCCACCACGCAGAAGATAATCTCTGACGGTGGTGCAGAGGCGTTAGTGGTACGGGACTCTCACGTTATCTCTGCACGGCAAACCTATTCTTGAATTTAAAGTATCAAGATCCCTTTTTTTTAAAAGAGAAACGCGGCAGCGGCCCTTGTGACCGTGACTGCTTCGCTGGCAAAGCCGCTTGGGGGTGTGTGGGTTGACCCAGGCATAGCTACCTAAACCTAAGCATAGACAGACGAAGGAGAGGGTTAGTTTGGAGTAAGATTCCTCGACGAGGTATCAGTACTTTGACGGCGAAGAGTTCCCCTTACCTTGCAGACGTCTGCTGGGTTTCTGACAAGCGAAAAAGCCATAGTGATTCCTTGGGTCGTCCAGTGTGAACTCGAGGGAAACTACCTGCGCTAGAACTGAGAAATCAGTTAGTGAACTTGTACCTTGACTTCCATTGCATTCCGATTTACGCTTTCGCTCCACCAAGCTCTCGCTGCGAGTGCATCGTCCTATCGGTTACGGTGACTTCCTCCCATTCCGGGCCACCGCTCCTCCCAATTTCTCTCCCTCAGCCCGGGGTTCGTCCTTCTTAACCACCTGGCTGCCCGCCAATATCGCTTGCTTTGCTCCTGGCCTTTCTCTCAACTCACAATTATCCTGTCCTGTTGTCATTCCTCCCCTCCATCACCATCTCCACCTCTCATCACCATCGTCATTCCCCATTCATTTCGTTCACCCTTCCCATCCCATCCCAACTACTAGTTTCCCTCCATTTCTTTGTTGAAGTTTGGAGGGAAATTAAAGCCGTTGTTTTTAGTGTTTGTGTGTGCGTGTGCGTTGTGTTGGTTTGCCGGCCTGAGCACGTTCCAACATTCTGAATAAGGGGAATACTGAGCACCGTTGGGTTGGTTCAGTCCAAAACAAAACCGCAGAAACGGCCCACCGCTCTGATATCATCGAAACCACGGTTCAAGACGCCCGCTGACGACTCGCCGCTTTATTCCGGGCTCATTGTCGACTTGTTGCGGAGGATTCCGTTCGATTTCAAGGTGTTTTGGGCATTTAAAGGACGGCGCGATTGTTTCATCATTGGCTTTTTTTTCTCTCCGTCCGATCTTTTTTTCCCTTTTCTGCTTTCGTTCGCATACTCGAAAACCATACCTCCAATATCACACGAACAAATATACTTCCTTACTACTACGCTACACGACCAGAGACCGCCCGGGCGACATAACGGTTTTTCACGATAGAAGAGTGCGACCAGAATTCACGACCTTGGACCAAATTGGTCAACTCTCTTTCCTTCATCATGGGTGCCTGTGCAAGCTGCCTGGGTTGGAATAGCTACGACGAGGTACGAACTGTCGGTCCGAGTCTCGACCGGGCCGATCTCTATTTGCGACTATCGACTATCCAAAAGCATACGAACTAATAGTGTTCAAACCAATTAGGAAGAGCGCTCGCGACTCTTGAACGCTGAAGAGGCAACATACGGTTCGCAAAGCCAGCATGTTCCTGGATACATCGGCCATCCGCAAATGACAGATCCTGGTGATCTGGAACGGGAACGAGAACAGCTGCAGCGAATTGTAGCACAGACCAACGAGTATGTGTAATCTGGCAATCGGCAATCTACCAATCAATGATCCCGGTTGCAGTCTGTCAAATGTAGCGCCATAGCAAGCAGAGCTAACAACTCCTCTTTTCCAGGAACTTGATCGATATCTTTGCGTTACAACCCCCAGGCCCCTATGTCGACAAGTCCAGAGTTGAGATGTTCAAGTACGTTTATCCGAGACGGCGTTTACAGAGACCCGGGCACGAAATGCTGACCTTGTGCTACCATAGAATGCTGCTTCAGCGAACCTCACCCCCCTACATCGCTCCGATGCCCCAGCCTCTTCCCGATGACTCCATTTCTGCCGAGGAACGCGATTTCATGGAAACTATCGGCAAGATGGCGGACGAGGCCGTCATTTCTCTCAAGACCATCAAGGATGTCGGTGATTTGGTCGTCCGCATTGAAGTCGACGCCTAATTCCGGCCTGAATATCTCTCAACGCTCCACCAGCCTCAACCTTGGCTTCTACCCGCCAAGCCACACTTCCAACTATCCAATCACAGTTTGGATATAATCAACAACATGTCTTCAACTTCCTTCGCTTCGTCCTTCTCGGTTTTTGTTACAACAGCTAGTGCTATACCCATTATGACGGCTACGAATTTCCTTATTGTTATTATTATTCATTTTACTCTTGTCGAAACACCGTTGGAGCTTTATCCTTCCCAATTTTCATCTACGGATAGACTAGACGGATCCACATCAACAACATAATATTCTTTTCTTTGTGTGTCACACCGCCTCTTCCTTCTTTATTACTCTCATACATAATTATCCTCTATCACTCTCGCTCTCGCTTTTTCTTATGTCCATTTATCCATTTTGGTTTTGGTTTGATATCATTTTTTTCTTTCTGGAAAGGAGCATGGTCCACAGGGTGTCAGTCGAAGGTTCTTCATATAATTTTTCTTTTCTCATATATCACTTGGCCGTTTTATCCTTTTCTCGCCACGTTTTTCCCGCTTTGGTCTCGTGGTTGATCATCCGGCATTTTACAACGTCCGAGGTTCTTGAGCGTGTTATTTTTTGTGTTGCATTTTCTGGGTCACCATATTTGTCTTTTTGTTCGTATTGTAGTATGCTTGTGTATTCTGTTTCCTATCTTGTGTCAGTTACACTTAGAGGAGCACTTCAATGATACCCATATACATATGATTCTTAGGGAGCGATGATTCCGTAGCTCGGTCGAGGCTACACGTAGGATTGCAGTAAAGGAACCGGCCGAGATTGTGCCTGTCCAGATGTTGTTGCGAGCCTGTCCCAAGATGTACGGTCAAGACACCAAGCCATATAAAGTTGCCAATTCGTGGATGTGAGAGGCAATGGCCGTGTATATAAGTACGTGTAAGGACTTTGTGCCCTTGAAAAGACTATATATCGGTCAGCTGTTTGATCAATTGACTAGGCAAGTTACCCGCTGCAAGGGTCATATATAACAATGGACTATAAAGAAGCTAATTCGAGCAATAGTTGACATATATCTTGGCACATATCTTAGTTTATATGCAAGCATCTATAATGAGCGCCTGCAGTCTCAAGGCTATTACAATGGAGATGGAATGGCCTCGAGTTGATGGTATATATCGACCTCTATGCTACACTTGCTCGGGTGGATGATGGCAGGGCCGATTACTAGTTACTCGACAGCAATGGCCTCAGATGGGACGGAGTTCGGAAGCAGCACGCAGCGTTAAGCAGACGCTATTGCTCTGGCATCAATTTTCGCTGGCAATGAGCTTCCATCTTTGTGGGGAGAATTGATGACATAATTCAGTACACCGAAAAGAGATGTCTGTGAGGAGCGTGCAGTCTCCGGTGGGCGTGCGAGGGAAAGTATGAATATTGCTTGCCCACAACAACTAAAGTCCTGCAGTCCCCTTTGGCCCTTTGTGTTTCCTGCCCGACTATTTAAGCCTCCCCTCCTCTCTTCTCCTCCTCCTCCTTCTTCCTTCCACCCACCTCCCATCCCCATCATCCATCGTCTTCACCATCATCATCAGCTTCTAGCTTCAGGATCTCACAGTTCCCAAAACCTCTTTGTTCATCCAATTGTCTCTCTTCTGCTCTGTATCTTGCAAGATACCTTCTTCTTTCTCCTCTTAACGTAGCTTCCGAGCTCTGACAGACATCGAGGCAAGTAGCTGAAGAACTAGCTCTCAACACCATCAAGCAATTGGTTGTTAAGCACCTCTTTCATCATCATCACCAACCATCCTCTCTAACCTTTGGCTTCGAGAACTCGAGAACCTCATCTCTCTTCGTTCATCAAGTCATTGAACCTGTGCTCTGTATCTTCAAAATACTCTTTTCCATCCATCTCTTCGTCCATACATCCTCTGTTCTCCAGCAGACGTTAAGGCAAGTTGTTAAAGAGCTAGCTCTCTCAACACCATTGAACAATTGGTTAAGCTCCCCTTTTATCATCACTCTCATCATCAACCATCCTCCAGCTTTCGGCTTCAGGAACTCGAGCTTCCCAAACCTCTTTGTTCATCGAGGCATCTCTGTATCTACAAGATCCTCTTCTTCTTCTCCTCCAATCGTCTTTTCGTCAACACGACCTCTGTTCTTCAGCAGACGTCAAGACAAGTAGCTTAGAGCTAACTCTCAACACCATCGGAGCAATTGGTTGCTGAACACTGCTTCCATCACCTCCCATCTTTTCCATCATCCTCTCATCCATACTCATCCATCACCTCTTGTCTCCCCTCCTATTCATCTCCGCTTGAATACTTCTCCCTGTCAAAAGCAATTTTCCTGTCATCATCGTCATCATGTCCAAGCAATACTCTCTTGATGATTCCGTCGATGCCTCGGGCACTCGCCATTCAGTCTTTGACAACGGAAATGATTCTGGGGTAACCAACACCAGCGATGCTTCATTGCCGGAAACTATCATCCCGCATACTCTCCAAGCCGACCTGGATGATGGAAAGATTCCCGTCCCAGGTATGGTTCTTCCTTCCTCTGGACCTGGTATCAAACCGGAAACCTCTGTTCCTCGATCTCAGAGTTCTTCCCCGTCTCCCTCCCGCCAACCCGCCTCCCAAACTCTCCCAGACCCGTCCCCATCCGAGCCTGTTAATACGGCCGGCGAGTTCGTGGCTCCCAGATTTGCCTGGACACGAGGTCCATCCTTCTCTGGAGCCCCTTCCAACCCCAGCGTTCCACAGAACGCAAATCGTAAGTGAAACTCCTCCTTCTCTCTCGTCTCCATCTTTGGAAATAGTTCTAACACTCCCTTAAAGTGATGCCACCACCTCCCATCCCCTTCAAGATGGGTGTCCCAAGGTTCCTGCCAACTGTCGCTGCTTCTCATTCTGTTGTTGAGAATGCTCCGAAGACCAATAACAATGGTCTTCAATCCCAGGGTGCCGAAAGAGTTGCACCATCGTAAGTATTAATCCTTAACATAGCATCCTTATGGCATCCATGCTTACAAAGCCTATAGGGTCACCGACCACACCGTTGAGGCTAGGCTTGATACCAGCCCAACTGATACCCCAGTTCTGGACCTCGTCGACCTCACGGAGGAGACAGGCGAGGTCTCGCAGCCTGCGAGCCCCCGGGGCGAGCAGGCCGGTCCCGAGGCAGGGGAGCCATCATTGGCCCCTGCCTCGGACGACCGGTCTCGTTCGCCTTCGGTGGGTCTTGCAGCTGCAAGACCTGTAAGACCTGCTCTCCGACGAGGAGAGTCGGACGATAGCCTGGCCTTTGGCAGGTTCGGCGGCCCCACGGCTCCGGGGCACCACAGAAGCCGCTCGGCGGCCGCTGGCTCACGGGGGGCCGGCGGCGCCGAGATCAACGATATCGAGATTGTACAGAGCATTCTCGACGGCAAGTTCCGACGCGCCCAGCGGCTCGAAGACGAGCTCGCTCAAATGAAAGATGTCATTTTTGACATCGACACCAAGCTGCGGTCGATTTTCGACCGAGACCTCGAAGTTGGCAAGCTGAGGGACCGCTGCCAACGCCTCCACGATGCTCTCAATGAGCATCGAGACAAGCACGCCTCCACCAACGAGGAGGTGAACAAGTTGCGGTTCCAGTTACAAGAGGCCCGGGACCAGATCAAGAGGGATGGGGTCAACATGGCCCACCAACTTGCTAGAGAGTCCGATAAGCTGGACCTCAGCAAGAGGATCAACCAACAGCTCCGAGAGTGTAACGAAAGGGCGAGGGAGGGGTTTTTGGAGTTGGAGGAGGGGTACAAGAGCCTTCGGGCTGACCTCGCCGGCGTCCTTGAGGAGAAGGACCGGCTCAAATCGAAGATCCGGGAACGCGACCGAGAGGTCGAGAAAATGAAGGGGGGGATCGAGGGGTGTGAGCGCGCTCTTCGAGAGCAGCGCGAGAAGTACGAGGCGATACGCCAGGAGTGTGTCGCTGCCGATACCAGTAAGTATTATCCGTTTAGTCAAAACACAGTTGCAATAACTAATAAATAATTTTAATAGTCCGCCTCACCAACGAGAGGCTCCGTGTCGACCTAGACAATACTAGGTCTGACCTCGGCCGCGAGAGGGATGCCGCGGCATCGCTTGAGCTCACGCTCAAGTCGATGGCCGGCGAACTCGAGGGCCTGAAACGTTCCCTCGGGGAACAACATCACGCTGTGGCAGGGGAGGTGGGGGAGACTCTTGCTGGGTTGGCCCAACTGGTGGCCTCCCAGCAGGAGGGCTTCCGGGAGTAAGTCAAATATCTAAAACCCTCTTCGTTGTGATATACTAACGGCATAAAAGGATCCAGGAGGGGATCTCGAAGATCCAGGCAGACTGTGGGGATCCACAGTCTGGCCTGTTGAAGGCCATTGAAAAGGTCACGACTGTGACCGATTCGAAGTGGGCGGGGTATGTAATCATCTTAGTATCTAAATGATTGAGAATCATGACGCTGATACAATGCAATATAGGGTGAACGAGGCGGTGACATCCCTGCTAAAGAAGCAGGAGATGGAGGTGCGAGCTTCCGCCGAAAAGCTCGAAAAGTGGAAGGCCCTGAAGGAGGCCTTGACCGGTCAGGTGACTGACCTGACCGGTCAACTGAAGGACCGGGAAGAGTCCATCCGTGCGCTTACCCAGGAGAAGCGCGAGTTCTCTGCCGAACTTGAGAGGCAGAGGGAGTTGAACCAGTGCCTGGTTGACACAACCGGGAAGGAAAAAGAGCTCAACGATTTGAAGTGAGATAACCTGTCTTTTCTATTCTTTTTTAAAGACAATTAATACTAATCTTACCCTTTAGGCTCGCCGAAGTCAGCCACAAGGCTGAACTTCTAGAGGGAACCAAGCGAGAGTACCTCGTGCGGACCTCCCTCTTGGAATCGACCGTTCGGACTCTCGAGTCCAAGGTCGAGGCCGAGAGGAAGGCCGCTGCCGCCGAGAAGGTATTTATCACCCCACCCTAGTACATGATTGGAGGTCATTAAATCTAATTACAATACCTACTCAGCTCGCATTGGAGGAGGAGAACAAGAAGAGTGTGGAGGAGCTCGAGAAGGTGAGGTTTACATAACCTGTGCGTTTCGAATTTCAACTAATATGAAATTAAATAGCTCCGAGAGGAATCCACTCTCGCGAGCAAGGGGCTCGGGGAGTTGGATAGGGTGAAGGGGGAGTTAGAGGTGGCAGCACGTTTAGCCACCGAGCTTAAGGAGACTATCGACGAGGAGAAGAAGAAATCGAAGGAGGTAGACGAGGAGGCCAAGGGCCTCAAGGAACAGTTGAAGGTCAAGGTAAGGACATTTTAAATAACAGAATATATATTGATTATCAAATGCTAATCTACGTAACCTCATAGGACGAACAACTGAGCCTGGCCGCCTCGCGATGGACAGACGTAAGCACTTGCCTTGGCTTCCCTTAGAGGGTGACAATGCTAACAATAGATAGCTATCCGCAAAGCTAGCCCGCCTCGAGGAGGTTGCCGCCGCGGCGAAGGTAGAAGCCCAACTGAGGGCAGAAGAGGCCCAGTCTCAAAGAGACAAATTGAATACGAAGGCCCAGAAGATCGCCGAACTTGAAGCTGAACAGGCAGCACACTCAGAGCGTCTGGAAAAGCTCGAGGCTGCGTTGGAGGATGCGAAAAACGAAGCTAAAGACCGTTCTGCGAAGTCGGAAGAATTGCAAAAGTCACTCGATGAGACAAAGCAGCTCTGCGAGGACCAGGGAGTCGACATCAAGGCAAGAGATAGCAAGATTACAGAACTCGAAGACAAGCTCGAGACGGCGAACGGCAATATCAAGTCACTACAGACGGATCTGTGTGGCAAGTCCGAAGAAGCTAACAACCTCAAGGCTGAGCTTGAAGCCGCCAAGTTGGATAGCGAGAAGCAAGAAAAGCAGCAGGTAAAGGGAACGAAGGAGACCAAGGGGAAGGCGAAGGAGACCAAGGAAAGGGCTAAGGAGGCCAAGGGAAAGGCCAAAGAATCCAATAGCAAGTCAAAGGAGGTCCAGGAAAAGCCGAAAGAGACCAAGCAAAAGAAGGAGACCAAGCAGAAGAAGGATACCAAGGGCAAGGGGAAAGTCCAGGAAAAGGAAGAGGCTCAGGAAAAGAAAGATACCAAGGGGAAGGCCCAGCAGGAAGAGACCGATGCAGAGGTCCAAGAAAGGGAAGCCCCGCGTCTGAAGCCTGTTTCAAAGAAGCAGATCCTGGGAAAATTCAACTATACGGCATCAGATATTCTTGGTCGGACCCGGGTCCAAAAAGCGCCACCCCTTCGCCGGTCGGGAAGAAATACCAACGCGGCCAAGAAGACGAAGACTTCATGGGTAAAGGATATTGACGAGGAAGAGTCAGAGACCCCCTCACGTCTAGACCTTATTGTCTTGAGCGAAGGATCCACCGCTAGAGACCAAGATACCGTCCAAGTTCCAGCCACGCAAGACTCAGCTCTCGATACTCAATCGTCTGATGTTGCTGCTAGCCAAACTTCTGCTGCCGTCGCTCAGTCCTCCGCCGCTGCTAGCCAGACCTTCGCTGCTCAACCGTCTACTTCTGTTACTCAGCCACTCGTCGCTCCTGTTCAACAGCCCGTTCCTTTGGCCCAACCTACTGCTCAACTCCCAGCCATGTCATTCCAAAATATCCTTGCTGCCCAATTCGTACTCCCGTCGAACGTACCCGTTAAACGGAAGCCAAGCTCCACAGACACTCCTGCCGACTTAGTCACGGATTCCGGTTTCACTGGTCCAACCAACCCAATGAACCATGGACAGAGGAAGAAGACTAGAACTGAAGACTCTCTCGATGTTGTAATGGGGAACTCTCCGGTATGAACTGAGTCCAAAAATCCACGTTTTCATGCAAAAATACTGACCGGTTATTATAGTTTTCGCAAGAATCGTCTCCGCAAGGTGATTTAACATATAATGCAGCCCGCCATAGAAGCAGGCGACAGAGGTGGTAGATGAGATCATGTTTGTTTTATGTTTTTGTCCTTTTATAACTTTGCTACATTTTGTTTTTTATTCCCCTCATGTTGGTTGTTACGCATCGCTTATGGCGCCTTACTGCCTTCACACCTTCCGACGCCGAAACAACCTTCCGAACGCCTGTTTTACGACAGAAGTTCCGTTTACATGAAGAAATTGATATTATCATGAAGGGGGTTTTTTTTTTTTTTTTTTTTTTTTTTCGAATTATATGAGACAGGGATTTGCGAAGGGCTTTCTTTTTGTTATCGGGGCGTTCTGCGAGAAAATCGGCTATTCATCACGAGGAAGTCTTTTTTATTGTTCATTGTCTTAAGCCGATAGTCTTGCAAGCCTGCCTGTTGTTTAATATGAATTTGAGAGAGCTCTCCCTGGTCAAATACTTAATGATCTCGTAAGCCCAAAACAAGATACCTACCAGCAAGCAGTTTTAGAGATACCTACCCAGTATAGCACGGCCCTAAAGCCAAATATGGCACGAAGTGAAAGTGGAAGAGGGGAGCATGGTGTGTGTATTCCAAAACTTGGATTAACTAACGAGCATTTTGAGCATCTATACTATCCATCTTGAGTAGGACATGGATTCATGGATCAAATTGAGTTAATTGAGATCTAGAATCCCAGACGTCTGTATGTCTGTATGTACAAGAGGTTATCTAAAACCTCGATTTGATATAATACAGTGGCTCGCCGCCATATCGGAGGACGCAATTATTGCCCTGGGGCTATGGCCATTCAGTAGACCTGAGAAATGGTGCATATAGGACGGTTCTGCGTATACGCGTAGGTGTGAGGGTCGTTCTTGGGGTATCTAATGTCCCTTCTTTCGTTTCTGTTCGAGGAAGAGTACTCGTTGTTTGACTAGATTCGTCCCCACCAGCCAGGTTAGCTAGACTGCCTTCTCAAGTAGACCCCTTACCCGTATATATATAAACAAAACGCAGTAGAATTTACACCTACCGATTGGATCGTAGCTCAGCAAGCTCAGTGGTCGATGTGTTCTTGGTCGTGTCCGGACCTTGAAGAACCCGGTCAACGCCATTGAGAGGAGGCGGACGACAACGGTTCGTGATTTGACTGGTGGTATAGGTATCAATTAGCCTTTCGAAATAGCATGATAGTGATGTTGTGGTGGGGGTGTAGGTACCTTTCTTCGCCATTGTCGCAGTTTTTGATGTGGTTGCGGTGAGGTTTAACGAGGTGTCGTTGAAAGTTTGGGTCAATTGTTTTTAAGATGTGGCGTTATCTGTGGCAAATGTCAGAAACATCGGGATCTCGGGGGAGTCGTGGCGGTGCAACACGCTTCCTATTTGGGATCCCTGTATCACCTCCTGCAACACTTTTGAACCTCACCCCTTTGTGCGGAAGGCGTGAGGGCCGCCAGGTCGACGTCCTCGACCGTCGAACATCTAGGGCGCCGCCGGAACTCCATGGTTCCCACCACGGGCCCGGCCCAGCCAGCCATCTACAATTCCAATCTTCGGGCGTGGCTAATAAACACACCTTCCGAACTTATCCAAACATTCTTTCCATCTTGAGTATCGCCCAGCCGGCAGCCTATAATCGCAGAACCAGCTACTTACCCGGCGGGACGGCAGAAACATGATCACATTTTCCTACAGGGCATTCCCCAGCTTTTCCGAGACGCATGGCTCTGTCTGTCTCTTTTTTTCCTTTTCGATTGCCTTTTCTTCACGGAGTTTATGTTTCTTTTGTAGGTGGATTACGGAGAGGTGTATAAATTAAACGGGGTATGCCCTGTCAAGTTTCTGCAGTTGGAACTTGTCTCTTTTTCTATTCTTCCATTATGCAAAAAATCGGGGACCTTGTCGACGATCAAGAGCTAACGGCTCGACCCATTGGATTGTACCGAAGGGAACAAAAAGATCTTAAGCACATGATAGAAAATATAGCGTCGGTTTTTTAGTCTGATTTCTACGGAGGGTTGGGGATTTCAGGTAGATTGCACCTTTCGACATCTTGCATTGGCGATAATGGGAACCGAAAAAAGAAAAGAAAAAACAAAGGGCCGACAGAAAGGAAAGGAAAAGGCTACGGAATCGTTTTTTGCTTCGTCCGATAGATAATCCTTTTTCGGAGAATGGTACGGTAAGACGAGACAGAGAAAAGGAGTCTCCTTGACATGATATGGCATGATATGACAGAGGGGGGTGGATATAATCCGCGCGCAATAAGGAAGAAAGAAGAAAAACAGAGGCTATAGATGTGGGAACCGTCTAGACTGTTTTGAATACTGAGGCGGCGGCGCCCCGGAATGTTGGAAGCAATGCTCATGTAAGTGTCAGTGTCAGTGCGAGTGTAAGTGTAAGTACGTGCGACGGACGGTTGGTTCAGGCTGCCAGGGCACTTGCGGATTGAAGGAAGTTCGAAGTGGCTAGCCTACATAGTAACTAGTAGACGTAATCTCGCCCCATATGTTCCCATCGATCTTACACTCACGAACAGCGATGACCCTGATAAAAGTGGAACAATGGCGCTACAACATTCCAAAAAACAAAAGAGTTCGTGCGAGAGACAGAAAAAAAAATCTGAGGGACAAAAGGAAAAGCAAGATCTTTTTGAGATGTCAACGTTCCGCCGCCCCAGGTTTTATATTATATATAATCTGTATAGGTAAAGTATATATCTCGCAACGGACGACCAAAAACAGGAATCCGGAATTCAACTCCTATGAAACACGAGTCCGCGCGCTCACAAAAAAATTAAAATCTCACCTGATTGTGGGGATCACTGTGTAGGTTTTCGCCTCAAAGTCTAGCAGATCGAACCAAAATCTCGTGGTCGCCGTTATCCTAGTTAGTTGCTATCCTTGGAAATCTTCCCTTTCCCCTTCCTTCCTTTGCGCCAGCATCTCTGTTTAAAAAAACGTGGTTTTTGTACCATCTTGGCCAAATGGTGAGACCCTTTCTCCGCGATTTTGGGTTACACTTTTGGCCCTCTCCATTATTATAAGCGCACAAGGTTCCCAGCGGCCTGACGTCAGGTACAACACAAATGGGCGATTGCGAGCGATATCAGACGCTTCTAAGGTCGCAATTGAGGATTGGTCGTATCGTATCATGCGAACCTGAACTTCGAAAGAAAAGCGCTCGTATCTTCCTGCGTATAGTTTCGATTTCGCACGAAATCCCACCGCCCCCCTCCAAAAAAGCAGACATGATGAGAGATATAAATGCGCCGAACAAAAAAAAAAAGAAAAAGAAAGAAAGAAGGAATGGTCGCAAGGTAGAATTCGGGATCCACACCAGGGTCGTCTGACCATCCACCTTAGCATGGTAGGCTATTGGATAAGAAGTCGACGGTATGCACGTATACAGTCTAGTACCTCTACATCTGCAATTGCATCGGGCTGGGCTACTTTTCTCTAGCTTCTGATTCGATTCCGAGAGCGGATCCACCGAATTAATTGTACCTCTCTTTTCATGCAATGCAAATTTCATGTATGTAAGTCCTATGTAATGTACCTACTCCGGCGCGCGCGCAGCGGGTCGAACGAAATCGCTGAACTATCATTCGCAAGGAAAAACCAAAATGCACGCAAGATCATGCTTGTTTTCGTTCCCCTTTCCCTCTCCCTTCCCTCTTCCCTTTTTCCCTTCCCTTTTTTGTTCCTGTTCCTACATATGCGAACAATTTAGTCCATACCTTTAATTTGCTGCCCTTCTCGATGGAAACCAATGACATTTTCGCACACTGTGGGAAGGGGGAAGGGATGATGTCAAGATAGATGTCAGAAGGAAAAAAGCGGGAAGCCGACATGAGATCTTGCGCTCTTAATTCTTTTTTCCTTCAAAGATAAATCGTTAGGCCGGTTGTTCTTTTTTAAACAATTTAAATTTTAGGATCTGAAACGTTTTTAACAGCGGAAAGCCGTCCCATGACAGCTTCATTTTTTTTCCCGTTCGTTCTTCTTTTTTTTTCGCCATGGGTTTGGGATCGTTCAGATCAAGTTTCTTACATAGTACTAGTTTCTCCGAGCTTTGACAGCTTATTAACCCCCCTACACCCCGGTTCGAGTAATCAACGAAAATAATTCCCACATTCTTTCACCAAAACCCGCTCCTTCCAGTGCGAAAAAACGAGGGAAAACAATATATTGTATTTCGTAAAGAAAAAGAGAGAAATATTCAAAGGTAAAGAGACAAAAGAAGAACGGAAAGAACCCCATGTTCCCTTAATGATGCCACTTTCCCAGCAAGCCCCATGGAAGTGGGAAAAGGCTAGTCAGGTTCCTATCCCTCCCCTGTCATTTGGAGGAACGGGAACACCCTTCTTCCTTTTGCAGCTGTTATGGTAAGGAAAAACAGGAACCCCACCATCCCACCTTTCTTTTCTCTCTCTATATTTCTTATTTCTTTTTATTCTCGAGCCTTCGGCTAGCGACGAAAGTCGAGGGAAAAAAGGAAGGGGGGGTGGGAGGTAGAGGCCGAGGAGGCCGAGAGGGAAAGAATGGCGTAGAGACTGAGAGAAAGCAAGAAAAGTTAAGAGGCAGCATATACCGACCGCGCCCGTCCGAAAGGTCTCGATTTTTTTTTTTGTGGAAGTCGTAGTACTCCGTATCAAGCGAATAGAGCCGGAGAGGGAGAGATTATATCAAGATCCCAATATACATCCATACATTTTTCTTCACCTACACCTTTCTCTCCTATGTCCGCATATGCATATGCACATAAGGTTTTTTTGGGGTACTAATACTTTCTAAGAGACTCGACAAAAGGTCCCCCCCGTTTCTTATTGGCTCGTTTTCTTTTTTTTTCAAGACTTGGGGGGAGCGAGTCGGTTTTGTTGCCGTTCTCCTATTTGCAAAAGGTCTTCACGATTTTCTTACGATCGATAGGAATGTATTTTTTGGGGTGGATAGAGCTTAGTTCTTTGAATTTTATATTTGAGGAAATTTTGTGTCATGTGCAAAAGTAAAAATAATATTTAAATCTAGAAAGCTCGAAATGTTTGGGAAGGAGGACAGGCACCCGGTTCCAAAGAAGGGCTTCGAGATCGAAAATTCTTCAGCTGAACGGGAACAAGCGAGGAAACAGCAAAAAAAGGAACACAAGAGGGTGTGTGGAAAGAGACAAGAGCCGAAAAGGAGGCCCACACACAGACCATATGCACACACTAAAGAGACAAAGAGAAAAAAAAAACGAGCTTGTAGATGGTTTGAATTGAATAGCATACAGGAATGAAAAAGAAAGAAAGAAAGAACAAAGGGTCACAATCCCCTCTTAATTTTCCCGCTTGCGAATCATATGCAACTTAACATCAAATCGTCCAATCATATTCACACTCCCCTCCGTTCTAACCCTTCCTCGGTCTATAAAAAACATATTTCTTTTTTTTCTCCCTCTTTTCTCTTTCTTTCTATTGCTTTGTAAATTAGAAATCAACTGTCCCTCCCTAAATCAAATAATACGCTGCTTTCGTCGCTAAGACGAGAGATATTGTTGAGGAAAGAAGAAAACGAAAAAAAGAAAAGAAAAAGGTAGTAGTGAGAAAAATCCACCAAGCAAATAGTGCTTCAAGAAAATTGTCGCCCGTTTTACTTTGATGAAAAGGAAGGATGGATTTTTGCATAACAAGCTGAAACCAAACTTCTTTGTGAAAACTCTCACTTTGATTAATATTTCCTTTCGATTTTTTTGGTTGGTTAAATCTTCATTCGTCGTAAAAGGATGTATCCCAGACTCTTGCAGTCAGCACACTTGAGAGCGGCTGTCGTAGTCCTCGTAATATTCGCTTGCCTTTTCTTTTAAAATAATAGAATGCAGCTTACGGAGGTTAACAATGCCTTGCATCTGTAACAGGTGCGGCTGGAGGAGTTTTTGGAAAGGATAGTAAAAGACAACCCCGAAAAGCGGACCTGGTTGCATGCTCAGAGGGGGAGAGGGAAGAACACTGTTCTTGCTCCCCCAAGCTGCAAGCTGTAGGTCGGCGTTTTCTTTTCGCGCTTTCCTTTAGGCCCTGGCCAAAAAGAAAAAAAGACACACATCCAAGATCTTGAAAAAGATCTGGTGACTGATTTTTCATGGCAACCTGTTGCGCTTTGTGGATACGGTGTAGTGATAATATCCTTTCTCAGAAAGAGATGGATGCCAAGTACCAGTACTAGAGCGACAAGACTGTGCCAGAGATCAGGTTCTTTATACAAAGGGTAGGTGTGTATATAGAAGTCTTCTGCTGTGAAGAGGCTTTGAGGTCTGTGTCTTCTCATTTAGTCGAAGCCGGGGGCGAGGCACTCTCCAGAGATATTGAAGACTACGTATTTTGCCTGGTTGGGGCCCTTGGTGGGGGAGCGTGGGGTTTGTGGGTCCTTCTCGAGGAGGTGTTCTCTCTCGAAGGAGATAGATTTCTTGAGGATAGACTTTGGGCGTTCCTTGCGTCGCTTCATGTCCTCGGCGTATTGAGAGCCTCGGCGGAAGTTGTCAGGAGACCCCGGAGCGGTATCATAACCGCTGTCTGTGGAGCCGTTGCTAGAGTTGGCACCGCCGTATGGTCGGCGTTCCCGTTCTTCGATGCCGACGACGACTGGTTTGCGTCCGGCATTTCCAACAGACGAGCTGCGTTTTGTGGAGCGGGAGCGGCCACCGGCTTCAATCTCTTCACGGTGTCGAGAGCGAGAGCGGGAGTAGAGCTCCTCATCAGAAGATGGGCCAGGTCGACGTTGGTATTGAGCGAACATGGCATCATCAAAGTATGTCCTGGCAGTTGGAGTAGCTGGAGTAGCTGGAGCTGGAGCCGAAGTAGTGCCTTCTGGGCGGGAGTTGACATTGAGGCCTCGCTCCATGGCATTGATAAGGGCACGAACGACTTCGCATCCTTTTGGAATATCTACTTCAATAGATTGCCAGCCATCTGCCCGTCGTCGAGTGGACTTGGATCGACGGTATTTATCATTGGCTTCTTCGTATAGTGCTTTGGAAACCTTCCTGGCCAGCTTGTGTCCCTTGGGGCAGAGTTGTCGTCCTTCTAGGTGGACCCTGAGAGGGTCGTAGCAAACATCACAGCGATAGGCATGGGAGGCGAAATCTCGGAAAGTCTGATGCATATACGATTCTGGGATGGTCGAGTGGTGTGGCATCATGGTAGGAAGTACTTTTTCGTACATAGGTGGAGATGATCTTGGGGCTGTGAGTGCTCTTGGGGAAGAAGAAAGTGGGATGTGGGAAGCGGGAGGAGCGGTGTAGTAATAGCCGGCCTGGCCAGCCCAGGAAGGAATGTCTCTTGGATAGGCAGCAGCCATTTTGGGTTGATTATAGTAGTAGTAGTAGTACAGATAGTCTGGGGATTGCAAGTCTAGATATGGAGACGGTGAAGCCTGAGCGTGAGAAGAAATCGCGGCGGCTTTAATAGAACGAAAGGAAGATCTGTTCGAGATTGCAGTAGAGCGCTCGAGTGCTTGTTGATATAAGTCTTGCTGCGGCGAATTCAGGTTTGAAGTCAAGCGGCGGTTGTGTGTTGCAAGTGTTGGAGTTGTGGTTGGAGCGGTGGTCAACGTTGTGGTATTTATTGGATAGGAGGCCGCTCTCCGGTGTTTTGGGTTGATGGTAGGGAGAATTGGAATGTTGGTCTTGTCACGGATTGGATTTGAATTGCCTCTGGTCGAATGCATACACGATCGAGGGAATCGGAGATGCTGGATACAGACTGACAGATAGAGAAAGAATGATGATATCCAAACCGATTGTGGAGGAGGGAGGCAGTTTATTTAAGTGGTTTGCGATACTGCACTTGCTCTGCACATGCAGGCGCAGAAGGGCTAAAAATTGCCAGCCAGGATCTATGACTGGTCCGAAATCCACTTGATGGACAGGACAGGCGCAGTCTTCTCCCCCCAACAGGGAAGAGCCCGTCTGTGTGTGTGTGGAGTGTGGGTGCCCCATTGCATCAATTACTAAGTAGGTATTACCCTTCGGAGGCACTGCCCGGGAGCCTTCCAGTGCCAGTGCCAGTTCCAGTGCGGGTGTGTGTGTGAACCTGGCATGGATGGTGGGCAGTCTGAAAGGATCCGCTGTACTAATAGTACAGAGTACGTACGATGTCTGGAACTAACGAATGGCCGGCCTTGAAATTGGGCGCCCTCAAGGCACACCGTCCGCTCCAAGCAGCGACCGCACGAATTACTAACCTGCGACTCGATTTGCATTTCGGGGTACATACATCATGGTCAGCCCCTGTCACAGGCTGCTCGCACTACAATTGAAGAGAAACTTTCAAACCGTCTGGTCAGGGTACTCGGGACTCCGTGCATACGTAAGAAAAGCGGCCCCAGACAAAAGCAACTCCAGCATCCTACTACACGTACACAGTACCGCACTGAGAGAACGTCGTATCCTTTTGCTTGCCTAGTAGTGCGTGAAAATCAGCAGCACGATATTACTCCAATGTATGCAAGTACCTATGAGGTACTTCCTGACTTACATACTTGCCAGAGTGAGTAAACCTGGTCGCGCCGAAACAGAGGAAAAAAGAAAGAAACCATGTGCTTTTGCTTCATCAAGCACCGACCTGCTGTGCTTTGCTTTGGCATGACCTCACAAACATTTTTTCCTTGTTTGCTTGGATCAAACCAGACATTCCTACTTTCTGCCTTTGGTACCACTCCCTGGACTTCTTCCCGAGACTCGAACTCGCTTCCCGTGCAGGGTCCAAACTCAAGGGGCTCAAGGACACCGCCACAGTACTTACAGTGAGGCTCTCATCCTACTCGGTCGGCCTCATGAATGATAGCGAGAGCTAGTACATGTCCTAAATTATAAAGTTTTGGTTTTTGGATTCTAATGATATCATATGGATCTATGAATTTACGAGATATCACAGGATACGAAAATAGGAACTACGGAGTTTATCGTTTACGTTTGCTTACTGCTGAGGACAGATTCCATTATCCGATCGATCATGATGGTAATGATGACTCGTCTCTCTTACCCATAATCGATTGTATTATGGGTTCTGGGGAAATGTATTCAACATGTATTCCTAAAAAGTATCTGATGAGATGACTCTCCATACGTCTCCCCACGTCTGGGAGAAAAAAGCCCACCAAGCCGTCTACGGCAATAAGGACCGGGCGTCAACCGTCTGTCGACGACCCGCAGACTGTGAACATTTTTTAGTGTGAAGGATCGAGTCATCGTCGCTTCTAGAGCTTACAGGGGGACTCCGGAATGGAACTTCGAATCAACCATCCACAATCTTTTCGGCAGAAGGCATGATTGATCACATTAGCGAATCTGGTAAACCCACAAGGGGACACATGCGCAATGCACTTCGACGGAAATGCACAGCATCGCTCTCGTTCTCGTCCCTCGGTGTGCGACACGAGAATCGAATGGGTGGTGGTGAGCGCTCAGCCGGCCGTTCCGTCTATCGACATGTATACCATCGGACGCTCGATCGATTACGAGGGCTTCGTTTGGCGACGAAACCTTTCGATTCGCTCGTTTCGTCCGTCGCAATCATAGTCGTGGGAGATCTGTCGAAGCCTGAGGCCGGCCCAGGCCGCAGGGTGTTTTGTAAGCGAAAGACCTAGGCAGCTCTACAGGCACACAGGTCTTCATCATCATATGAAGTGTTCTTTCAGAAGCACGTATCGACGTTGACGCGTTCTACGCACCACACTTTGTGATTGCAATGCATCTTCAAAGGCCCATCAGCTTGCAAGCGCAAAACAAGTCATCGATTCTGTCAATGCAACGATCCTGTGGGGAGTATGGAAATACGGGGTAGTTAGTCCTGCCATCCCAACAATATCGCAATATCAGCAGGGCATGATTATAATATTACACGGCATTCTGCAGAATTTCTCGCACGTAGGGATGCTTGGAGGACCATGTTCAGCTGAGAATTCACGAAATCTCGATCTCAAGAAGGAGTCAATGATAACCCTTTCCGGCTCCAGAACAAACTGGGCAACGTTATTATCCCGCTCGGTTAGCACGCACCCTGGGTATCGATAACGGTGGGCCCCAGCGGCGACTTTGTGCGACATCACAGCTGAATGACACCCACACTCTAAGCCATGGAGACCAGCAGACCGCAGGTACCCCCTATGTACCAGGAATCTGGAATCCTCTTGCTTCCCGGGCTGGCAGCTGTGAATGACGAATTCTGACCATTGCCTACTAGAGCTCCCCACTATCGATAAAGAACCGGAGAGAAAACGGTGGCAAGTTCCTGGAACCTCTGTGGGTTCCTTTTGCACTTTTGTTCTGAACTTGCATAGCTTAGTATGTATCTAACAAGACGGCGGCCTACCCGTGACACCTTTAGCCGTGGCTTTTGTCATGCAGCGGGATAATATCTACCTACCATCCAACGTGAGTCATAGACTTCTTGACCTCTCGGTGAAGCTCATCGCCATCCCTCAGCGCAAATCGCGTTCACCAATAGCCATTCTGATATCGATAGCTTGGTGTAAGATCTTCCACTGCTGACCTTTTGCTGCCGACACGGGTCGGTCTAACCAATTTCGACACCGTTTTCTCCAACAGCCGAAGTCACGACCCGCCGATGACTCCCATAGAAATATAGTAACGTGAAAAGCCGATGTCATGTTTCGGACGGAAACCAACATGGACACTCGGGAATCCTACTTGGACTCGACCGAATGGGCGCTGTTCGGGGGGATGTTGCACAACCGAGAAGGAGTGGCAGTGCTGACCCGTCTTGGTGAACCCAAGTTGGGAAGAAGCGATCTTACCCCAGTCGCTCCATTTGGCGAACGGTTTTTTTGGCGGTGCACCGCCTCTGAGCCTCGAATAGAGCCTCAGCAAAAACTCTGGCTGAAGGCTGCAGAATAATCAATTCTTCACGTCAAACCGATAAGAAGGATGAGCATCTATCATGCAACCCGATCTTTGGTACTTCCCCTTTTCCCCACCAGCCACCTTCCCATATTGACCTTAGTTTGGCACTGACATATCCTATTTCACGCATACACCCTGATGTCATGATACCCTTCGAATGTTCTATCCAGCATTGGATCCTTGGTGCCCTACTGCACCTACCCGCATGCTACCTGCATGAAAATGTCTAAGGGATTCTCAGATTTACGATGTTTTCCCAATACACCTTGCCGGACTTGGACGAAAAAAAAAACTTTTCTGAATGGCGTAGTGGACGAATTGCGTAAACCTGAACTGGTTCTTGCAAACGCTGCAGGGAAACTTGGATGAAATCCAGCCCAATCGTCGAGAGGCCTCGCTGTTCGAGAACCGGACACCCCTCATTGATCTCGCGACCTGTTTGGTCCAAAGCTTGCATTTTGCATGCAGCCCTCTGCAGAATATTTAGGGCCGTGACTTGCTTACGCCAGCCCTTTTTTTTCAACCAAATCCAAATCAGGGAAATATCGTCCCAACGATCATGGGTTACCAAGATTAAACATTTTGTTTCTTGACGAACCTTTTTATTGTTTATTCAGGGAATCGAGGTGACGAGAACTGGTTCGCCTCGTCAGCGCTAGCTATTTCAGGTACCAAAAGCACCATTATACGTAACCGAACTTTTTGTTTTTGACTTTTGAGCCGCAAAACCCCACACTATGCATGCTGATAAATACTTTTTAATATATTCAGCTGAACCAGGCTCGTCGGTATGGGATAAAAACCTTGGAATGAGTGGGGAACGTGACTCTACCCGTTTTTTTTTCTGCAGAGGTCATGCTTAAACGAAACCGGTAGCGTTGCAAAAACTTGTGAACCTGCGTTACGGGTCTTGACTTCGGTTCTGATAATACCCGTCCTCGTAGGTACACCATTTTCTTTTATTGTCCTCTTGGCTATTGACGTTACATGTGTATCCTAAATGTGAACTTGTTCTCTGCCTAACATAGAAACAATTCGGAGTGAAACAATATGCCACCCTACTATTTTTCGAAAATCCACAAACAACACGACTTCAAAGCTCCTCAGCCCAGCCTCAAATAAAGGCGGCCGTGGGAATGGGATAGAAATCGAGGCTGCGAGGATCCGCCCAGGGCTGGCCGGTGATCTAGATTAGGGCCCTGATGCGGTGCATACCCGTAGCACCACATGTGTCCACACAAACCTATCTCATGCAAGACAAAAAAATGCAACGGGAGAGGGGTAAGGAAAGTGTTATGTCTTCAGTCGAGAGACTGCAATGGGGACAGGACAAAACTCGCATCTACATAACGATACAGCTCTTGGCTAATGATACACCAATCACAGGGCCCAATTTACAAGATTGAACCAATCAATCCGAAGAAGCCATACTGCTCGGTGTAGACTTCTACGAGGCTTTGTGTTTTCGGTGAAGTAAAAAGCATCGTTCCTCCTTGCCGTAGGATATATCATATGAACATTCATAGGATATCTAAAATCCGGAGTATTGGCGCGCATTTCCAATGTATGGAGGCTCATAACTTACAATCCTTCTCCGAACCATAGCTAACGCTACTTCCCTCAAACTCTAGGCTATAGGCGCTCGTTCAATCCATAGAAAACGAGCACCCTGCTAAGCCAGCTAGCAGTTGTCGCTGCCCAAATAAAGACCAAGCTCGTGTCGATTCTCTATGCAAGTTTAGGACGGCGACCCCGCATGCTACGGAGAAGGTCATATCCGTTTTACGAGAATCCTACAAACGGGGTACGTCTTCTGACATCGAAAACCCGAGGCATGGGGGGAATCAGATGCCAGCAATATTTCCATGGATTTCTAGACAAGAGTCTAAAGTCGGGGGGTATTTACTTGATAGTATTAGGATAAGCCATGGCGTTGGGGCTTTGGATGCTGCTGTTACGATAGCGGCAGATCCTTTACGTTCGAACGTTCAACCAAGGATTCGATCTCAGAATTCGTACGATAAGCTCGAGCTCACCACCCTCTCGGCTTCCTTCCCTCCGCTCCGACTTCTATGACTACAAAGTTCGAAACTAGAACTGTTATGGATGATGATAGTGGTGGTATCATTGATACCGAAGCGGAAAGCACGTATCACAGAGCCGGAAAGCGTCATGAGGACATGTACAGAAATCATCACGAGGATGGGAGACTTCAACCCCCCACCCTTCGAGTTGGAGCTATTACTAGGCTACTACCCATACGATTGATTCTTGCCTACCCGGACGCCGAGCAATGGGTCCCCGTCCCAGTATCTGTGCTGAAGGTAGGGGCAACGGGCACGGTGCCGGGAGCGATATTGGGATCACCAGTACCTCGTGGTCCGGGTATGAGGAAAATAATTACTTTGCTTTTGCTAATTGGATCACTGGCATATATATCTGGTTCAGAGCGTGTGATACAGATCGATGCCCTCATCGTGGACCTGCAGGGTGAAGACGTGGCCCAGCCTATGGCGCGAGGGCATCGCTGAAAACTCTGCCTCTTCGTTTTCTTTCCGTTTTTCTTCTTCTGGTTCTTCCCTTTTCTTTTTTCTTCCACCTTCTCATTGCCTTTCTTTTTCCCTAAATATCTCGCATTCATTGATTGAGCTATGGTGAGGCAACTGTCTGTTGTTGATTGGGGTATTGTAGCGCCAACAGTTAGAATATAGCGTTGTGTAGCGGCACTGCTGTCGAACGACGGCGGATTCAAAGTAGTTAACTCTAGCTCTAACTTTGCTTTTAATAGGCAGACATAGTTTATACACGCCGTCCCACCTGTTGACGAGTCGGCTATTAGATCTATATTTAAATGACTGAAAAATATACTGAATGCGATAGTTCGTGCCAGATTCTTCCTCAAATCGAATATTCGTGCCAGATGCGTCCCAGGCCAGTCAATTGACTGTTAAAATGCCGAGTGGTTAATTGTGAACGCAGATTGGTTGACATTCATGGTTCACGCTATATGCAAGGTGCAATAGCTCGTCAACTCTGCCATGTTAGTGCATCCGTGGAAGCTGGCCAAGCTGACCCATGCAGATGTCAAAGCGGCTAGAACCGTGATCGATCACCTGATATTCGCTGGCCATGACTTACAGTCTGTTAATCAGCAATGCGATGAACACGATTTCTCGTGCTCCGTATTCGACCGCTTACTCATGAAGAAAAATTTTTTCTTTGGGGTGCAGGATAATACATATTGATGAGTGCTGGCCCTACAAACGTTACTGGCGAACGAAAAGCTGCCTTGCCGCAATTTGCGTGAGATGGGGCGCCCGATTTGGTTATCTGAGACCCACACATCCCGTTTAAGCCACACCCAATCCTAATCCGCCACACTTATTCCTTCTTGGGAACCCTTGTCGCACAGGGCCGACCCGGGAACAACCTTCCCGGCCGACAACATGTCCAACACATTTCTCGTTTGAGGCTGATCCCAAATATAACAACTCAACGCAATGCCGTGCCATGTCCATGCAGTCGAAAAAACAATCAGGCTTGCCGTTTTTAATATCTTTTGTTCCCAGCGAATCGTCCCGATTCTGCCCTATTTTGACGCCGAACCTCTCGGTACCCTTTTTTTGGTAACTTGACGTATACAACGGTTAACCCCAACGTGTTTTTCCCCCATTTAAACTCGATGGTTGTTACTAGAATCGTGGCTGTGGATCGCTGTCCCGGCGGCTCATGTGGACGAATCGACGGGAAGGGGATCCTTTGGGTCGTGCTTGCGCTACAGATATAGCACTGCTATTTTCCGGCAACAATCAAGGTAGGTACTTCTTAGGTACCTCATTTTACGATCTATTGATAAATTTCTTATATTAAAAAAAGGGCATGCGGACTTCATTGCCACTAGGCTGCTGCGTCTCTGGCCGCGTAACTGTGTCCCGGCGCCGACTGGCCTTTGAGCTACTTGATTTGCTTTCCCATAAGCTTACGTAAAGAGGTGAACCGGCCTGGATGCGATGCGTATGTACTGATTGCGTGCATCGCATGCATGCAGCATCGCATCTCATCAGTTTTCTCTCTCGGTTAATGGGTTGCTAGTCACGCTGCGGAGGGAAGACAATGGAACAAAATGTTTGTCGGTAGTTGCGGCTGCGGGCTAACTAGCTGGATCCTTCACAAAACCGGCTTCATCGAGACGCCTATAACCGATGCCCCAAAACCTGCAGTGTCTACCGTATCGGGAAAACAAAAGATACTCTGCATGGGGTTATCAAAGAGGCAGTGGAGCCCATCGCATTTACTAAAACTTTCCGAATATTGGGTTAGTCTGATTTTCTTGTTTTGTTGAATGCTTGCTTAGACCGGCCGTTTGAATCCTGAGACATTTTGATGTTTATACACACATCAGATATGATATCAGAATACTATCCTACCAGGTCACCCGCCTGCCCAGCTGGCCGGGCTAGTTTTCTGTCACATTCTCCAGCTCGGAAGTTCACACCTCCGCAAGAATACTCCATGTAGCTATGAACGGCCGGGAGGAATGATTTTCCCACTATTCCGACGGACCTATCGCATAGCCCCCCCTCCTGACATTGCAAAAGTACTATGCATATGATCCCCCCCTCACCATACATATCGTACAAAAAGTTCAATCTACACCACCACCACCGATGCAAGTCCGGCTATGTATTCTGTGAATTTCCACGTACTTCCAAAATTTGATCACTTCCTTTCAGAGTTCAGAGTTAGCGGGTGGTTACATCCCAGGACATAACACCCGTCCACCACTCCCCGTATTGTAAACCCCCGTATCTTCTTTCTCCCATCTGAGAAGGGTATCTACTTCACACCTGCGATCTACTGGATTACTGGAGCATCGGCCCCCCGGGATGGCTGATCCATTAGGATAACCCCCCCTCGTACGGTGAAATTTGGATCCTTCACAAGCCCACTCGGCCGGCCGGACACACCAGCTGATTATACTACAAACTGCTTGCTGTAACACGCCCCGCGTCTCACAATCGAATACCTTCTCCCTCCTCCTTGAAATCCCCAAGAATTTGATAGAACGATTTCGAAAGATTGTGATTAGCCCCTAGATAATACTCAAAATCACGAGAGGTTAAGATTCCCCAACGTGACCACGTATACAGTATCCCTCTTGATCATGATACGGGATTCGAAACCGACATACCGTAAAATGGCACTATTTCAAAGCTCTAAGAACCAGTAAAAGTAAAGATAGACCAAAGAGCTCCTTGTGGGACATGATATTTTATGCATTACTATAGATATCGCCAGATAAAAACATCACACCTCCAACCATCCGTCCGATAGGTATAGTCATTAGCTAAGAGAGATGAATAAAAAAGAAGGAAAAATGAAATAAGAAATGATAGAGGAAGAAGCTAAACGCCAAATACACCTTATTTTGTGCCTTTTTCCAACGTCTCAATATGTCCTACTCGAAGAAAATAAGAAATAATAAGGGAAACATGCCAAAAAAGAAGAGTTTGGGTAGAAGGGGATGCGAATTGACTCAAAAAACCAAAGTGCTTTCGTAAATAGACTTTCGAAATTTATCATGACCTGAAACTCATAACTAACAAGCTAAAGGGCTAAAGAATATGGTCATAAAATGGGAGGAGATAAAGTGAGCCTCAACAGTCGTAACAGGCTCAAGATGTTGGAAGAAAGCTGAAGCTAACCGCTAAGCAGAAAATAGAAGATGGGGGGGAAGGAAGATGCACCAAGAAACCTCCAAACATTCGATCATGCACATAATCCTTACTCGTGACCAAAGAGATTGATCCTCAACCAATGTATCTTTTTATAGGACACAAGAAAATGCATCCCGACATTTCACGACCGCCGCGATATGCCACGGTAAAACCTCCTTCATGATGTCGGTTACACCGAAGTGCTGCGCCAGAGTAACAAGTCCTCTATATTGCGTAAGGATTTCTCTTAACATGTCCTCATTTGACCTCGAAATAGCAGGTGTTTGATGCTGCTGTGCCGTGGCTGTTGGCATCCCGAGTCCGCGCTGTCCCACACGTATTAAGGATACTGCCAAAACTGCGGGTTCGTCCGTTTCGTTCGGTCCACTCCGTTTAATAAGGTACCCGCTGGCCAAAGCTGGACGGGTCACAATTGCCGAGTCTGAGTTGTTTAATGGATGCTGAAGGAGAGCACCCCATGTTTCATCGGTGAAGTCTACAAGCGCCATATCGTTGTCCACCTCCGGAGCGGGCGTGTCACCGGGTGTAAGTGCACCTCCTTGAGAAGACGAGGCTCCGAATTGGTCTGGTGATACACCTGAGGATTGAGGGGTAGCTCCAGGCGTCCCAACAAGCTGTGCCTGGCCATTAAATGCTTGAGGCATTATTGAAGGGATGGCGCATTTGAATGTTAGTGGCGGCGACGGGTCGGACGAGAAGACTGTTAGGGTATTTGGAACAGCGCAGTCGTGCGAAAGTTTCATCCAGACTAGTTGGTTAGTTGGTTTGTTAGCCAAGCGAAACACGGCTCAAGAAAAGAGGTTATAGACTTACATTCGACTTCGTCGTCGTCAATAGCACCGACTTTAACGAGAGAAATGCGCCAGTGCACCCGTTTTTTCGAAATGATTTTGTTTGTAACTGCCCAAATCTCTCTACAGATATCTTCGAAGCCACGTAATACAACCGTCCCGGGAATGCCTAAGCAAAAGTTCCCCACTTCCTTGATGTCGCCGCAGTCATCGCCCCATGCGACTGAAATCCAACGTTCATCGATGCTCTGGGCGTAGGCCATGTGAAGGCACATGTTTTCCTGGAGGATCGCAGGTGAAGGATCCGATGAAACCCTGAAGGCTATCGATTTTGGTGGCAACTTTGCGAGTGTGACGGACGGCGAATATGTCTCTTGCGGGAAAGTCTAATTGATTGTTAGTTTATATAACTCGCTAGGCAAATGATAAGGCACATACCTGCGAGAGGTGATCCTGGATTGTCAATGTGCATCTCTCATAAACTTCAAGAGCGCACCGGATCGACTGATTATGGCTTTGCACCGCCAATCCATCCTGCACTGCCATATTCTTAACGGGCACGATTTGAAGAATAATGTTGTTCGGGAAGACCCGAAGAGATGAATTCAAGGCATTCACGTAGGCCTTTTTGAGCGCGTGGAAGGCAATGCAGATTTCCAGAACAGAGGAAGGTGTATCAAACGGATTCACAATGAATAGCACCACGTTCTGCAACTCGTCGTCGATCTCGACTAGCGTTTCACCTGCATTAAAGGGGACAGTTAGAATACTGGCATGGCTAGAGAATAAAAATACGGAGATGGACATACCTAGTTTTATGATCCCGTCGCAATATCTCCGCAACATGGTCTTTTCATCAAGGCTTTGTGTCTTGCCCTGAATCTGAAGAGCTATTCCATGTAGGCCATCAAGTATTTGACTTGTTTTGACTGGGAGGATTTCGCCGAGACGGCAATTTTCATAAGTTGAACTGAACGCTTCCAAATAAACTCTGGAAGCAGTGGCCAATCCAGCCTCCGTTGGAAAAACCGCTGCCATAAGCAGGTCCTTAGGCCCGCTATGAGGGGTGAGGCCAAATGTATCCCAGAAATGCAAGGCCGGAGGCAGTAATTCTATAGCGCTATTTGGTAGGGTGGCGTTTCTATGGACATGAACGTGCGGGGCGCTAATTTTGAAGAGTTGTGAAGAGCCATTGTTTGCATCTGATGACGATTTGGGCCGATTGATCGGGGTCAATCCAGTAGATAGGCTGTGTGGATCCATAAGTCCGGGGCTAACGCCATAGATAGAGTTCTTCGGGCGACCGATAGCGCCATACACCAGCGTTTCCAAAGAGCATCTTGTCGTCAATGCGCCGAAAAGGTCTGTTAGCAAGTCCTCCATATCGTCTTGATGCCGCGTAGACTGTTTCCGAAGTCGAAGGCTTTGCTCCGCTTGGTCGTTGATCCCGTTCGAATCGGACTCTATACTCGATACACGCCCAAAAGAGGGGCTTCCAGGGTAAAATGTCGATATCAAATATGTGTTCCAAACAACCTGTTCTTGTAACAGTCCGACGACATGGCTGAAGTCCTGGGATGATAACCGATTCGATATGTCGTCGTTATCGGGTAGGAATTTGAAAACCCCATCTAAGGAAATGTCTGTTGAGCTAAAATCACATAAGGTTCGCTGGGCCAGGCTAAGATTGTCTATGTCTTTGTCGTTCAAGTGGGCCATATCCGCGGCCCACTCTGGTTCCCCGTCTAATTTGTCAGAGTGGTTCAAGGCTTCGACACCGTGTGCCTTGTTACCGCCTCCCCAGTAATCCCGCTCGGAGGGTATTCGCTTTCTCTTGAGCCCTTGCCGAATACCTTCAGGCGATGCAGAATAAGAGGAGTTGTCCTGAGCTCCTTCATTCGAAACTTCAAACATTTCCTCGTCGCCGCTTTCGTATTCATCTGTGCTCGAGCTTTCCTCGTCCGAGCTTCCGGTATCAGGGATCAGATCGCTGCGGTCCTCATCATCTTCTAGAAACATTATATCTCGGCTAAGAGGCCGTCGCGAGTTTCGATATTTCTTGACTCTAGGGAAAGTAGCACTGAAGCGTCGGTCTTCAGACGATGAATTCTTCCGAGGACTTGAGTCATCCTCGGCGCAAAAAAACCTTCCACCGGCCATATATTTCTCATCTGACCTTTCCATGAACGATGGGAAGTCCACCGGGCTATAAAGACTCTTCCTGCGGCTTAATGGGAGAACCAACCGGCCTTTTGACAGAGGGGGTGGAGGCCTGGGAGATTGGGGATCAAGCAATAGCAACTTCATTGCTCTCTGAGGACTAAGTGGCGGGGTTTCGACTTGGACGACTGTGTGCTGGGTATCATCAGATTGCGTTTCCATACGGACGGATTTATGCCCTTGGCCATTTGGTTGGGACAATGACTGTTCGCTTCCTGCCTGGGTTGATATTATGATGTCCTTTTGCATTTCGGCCTGCATGTCCATCGCAGCTCCAATGTCATCCACATCAAGATCCATATCGTCGAGAAGCTTGTCGTTTGCATAAGAGCCGATGTTGGTGAAACCGAGGTTAAGTTCGTTCATGTTTTCGGACAGATGTGATGTGGCGGGCCTTGCCTGGAGGTCCGTCGAAATTTGCGGTTTTTCCAGGCCCATGTCTACGAAATCATCGTCCCCTCCAATCTTGTCGAAAAACCCGAAGTCATCTTCCGTGATATCAATGTCGAATAGATCATCCCCCATCCCGCCTTGACCCCCAAAGATATCATCATTGACCTTTGAAGCGTCACCTTTCAGCCAATTATCGTCCAAGTCCATATCAGCACCATTGACAATTGCCTCTGCCGTCGGAGGAGCGGTTGGAGGCTCTACTACTGGTATCGGTTCTTCTGTAGGTTTGGCTTGTCCCGGAGTCGGCGCCGTTGTAGGGCCACCCGGAGTCGGATGGCTATCGTTTCCCGAAAGACCATCTGGGGGTGTCGGATACACTGTGCCAGATCTATCTGTCGTTGGCGCCGCGAGGGGCGGTTTGCGGTCGATGTCCATAGTGGGAATTGTTTTGTTTCGGGCTTCTAACCTTCGCCTCTTTTCGGCATCCCTAGACCCGGAGCCTGACAACCATATTTCGGCGAATTCCAAGCTATCTCCAGCATTATACCAGGTCAGCTGCGAAACAAGGTCGTTCATTCCGTCGGCATTCGTGCTCAGCTTCAAATCTCCTGGTCCGATTGGAGAAGCTGTGGAACTCGGGTAAACCCCAGTTCCTCCATATTTCCTCACAAATATCAGACCTGTCGGCCAAAATACTTCGATGAGGCCCTCGATTTCAGACCAAACGCCAATTTTCGCCCACTCTGTCAGAGCCAATTGATCTATGTCAATCCCTCTATCGGAAAGGGACTTCAAAATAAACGCTTTCCATTCTGGTGTTGCTTGTGACAGCCCGTCGCCACCAGATTTGGGCATATGCCTGCCTAGCACTCCACCAGGGGCGAGCCAAACATCTAATTCTGTCGTGTCTGATAGGTCGGTACTAGACAATCGTCGAAGGGCACTTTGGGATATTGTTTTAGGGGAAATTTGTAAACTACCGTCTTCAGACAAACCGAGCGAAATTGTCGTAATAAGCGGAGGGCCATGTGATACTGGGGAATAAGAAAGGATTTCCGGTTCTTCGGCCGGTTCTAGCAGCGCATATGGGTTAGTAGACTTTGATATGGTTAAGGGTTTTGCTTTTATATTACCGTTGTCGAGCTTCGGGAGAAATGTGCACAGGTTCAACGGCAGCCATGAGAACGAGCTTGCCAGTCGGTATGATAGAAGAGACATTATCGCTAGAAGAAGCTTCTGGCCTACCAGCTCTTGCTTCGATATTTGCCGTGTGGCGGTGGTATGAGGTGTGCCAGTTGTCGAACTGCCATGCCGACTCCCGGAGACGGGCGACCCAACCGCTGAAATAGACAAGCCTGAACCACGTTGTTTAGAGAGCTGCTGTAACATGTATACATCTCGATGAGTCCCACTAAGGTCGATTGGATCTAGTTGGGTTCCGGGAGAGACGAGGGGGTCGATTTGCGAAAGGGTCTGGAGCTGAAATAAATCCTCGAGCTTTTCTGACGGTGTCGGCCTTAGGGCTTCGAAAATTTCGTGGACATTCAAGACCTCTTTTGTTTTCTCTGTAATGCGATATATCAATATGTGTTTATGTTTTTCTTGGCAGAATTTGGAACAAGTGCATACCCTCCAACCCCCAGACCATCGGCTCCCAACCCTTCTCACTAGCCCCCGATCCATCATAACTGTTATAGCCGGAGTCTGATGTGAATGCAATGTCGGAGTCGTGGTTGTCTATCTGAAATAGCCATAACTCCGAAGACTCGGAGCATGTCGTGACACATTTCCCTCGCCGTCGTAGATTCGTCTCTGCCTTGGACAGCACCCTCCATGCTGGAGCCGAACCAAAGGTCGAGGATATACGATATACGGAGTATGAGATTTCGGATAAGTTGTCCTTATTTTCGAGTTTGAGGGTTAGGGCTACGTGATACGGCAAAAGATCTCAAGCGACAAAACTCACTATCTTAAAAACATTTGTAAGGCAGGTTTCCGGTAGTTCCATGCTTGAGACATGCACCTAAGCGGAAATGCGAGGAATCCAGAAGCGCGTCGAGGGAGATATTCAAGGCCACCGCGCAGCCGTCCGAGACCTCGGGAATGCAGTCGTCTACGGGTGAATGCTGTAGTTTTTCCGGGCCAATGCACAATAATGACTAATCGAGAGACGATAGGAACTCCATACAGGTTGCATCGGTTCGGGATCCTTCGAACATGCGTATGGCTCAACGGCAAAGAAAGACTGAGCCGCTGTATCTCCGAAGCGCTGGAACCGGGGTAGGGTGGAGGATGGCGATATGGGATGTTAACTTGGGCGGGTTTGGCGGAGAGGTCACGAGAAAACAACGATCGAAGGACAACAGCGAGACGGAGGTATGCGACCGGGTCAATCCGAAGACTATGAACGAAGAAAACTGCAAATGGCTGCTAACTCGAAAAATGCAACGCCAGGGAGCGATACAGGGGGGTCGTATGCGGATATACTGTGAGGTGAAGTCAAGTTTCAGACAGTCGCGGGGGATATTTCGACTAACGCGAGGGTTGGTGTCGTTGGTGTGAGCGAACAGGTAAGTTTTCGGCAAGCAGGCAGGCGCTGGTTGATTGATTATATTACCCTCCACACCCTGGAAAGGCACTTTTTCGAGTAGCCGAGAGAGCCTGTCAAAGGTCTGATCGAGAGAGGGCAGATATCAGATCCAGGGACATGGACCGACCAAAAAACATCGACGCCGCCGGCGGGTGACGGAGGATATCGATAGAGTAGTATTGATATAAAGTATTGATCGATGGCTGACGATGAGATATCAGATATTAGAGATATATACCAATACCCCCAGCTCAGCACGCAGCGATTCGATTGCATGCAACGTCAACGTTCGAATTCGGCGGATAGGATGGATGGTACCAGGCGTCGGGTACTTAGTGAGGCCAACTAGTGCATGATTCTGACGATGATGAAGACCAGGGCATGCATGGCATGATGAGCATGCGGGAAGGCGCCTCTGTGAACGAGCATGAGGAGCGCCGATATCCTGAACAGCTTAGCGCCTGATCATTGATATTGCGAGTGCTGTCGAATCAAGGGAGGCTGAGACCCGAACGACCACACCGACAACACACTTTCCCTTCCCTTCACACTGCTTCAATGGAGGCACATTACGACAATCAAACCAACAGTGATTCCAGAAGTTACAAGATTTTTTGAGGAGAGTACTGCACTGTGTGCTTGCTGCTTTATGATTATACCGGCTACTTGGTATAGGCATATAGAGTCAAGGCGTTGGGTGGGGATATACGGGCACGAGGGAGATATATACAGCAGGTACCCAGACATCTACAGAGAGGCAGATGTCTCCGAACGGTAGCTACATATAGATATCGGTAGGTTCCCCTATGCCTACTCAAAAATAGCCATTGAAGGTAAATATTTAACAGCATTTCAACAGTAATGTTATATTGTCCTTGGATATCAGTTTTTGATATTCCTATTTTGCTCAATTTTTTAACTCGTAGCATCATCCCGTCTATGAACCCAAGCGCCCCGAAGCTGACTATGAAAAAGGAATAATTAAGCATTCATTGGCATTAAATCGTCTACCCGCCACTTTTGGTCCTAACATTCAATTCGATGTTGGGCGGATACCATGGAATATCCACAGAAACTTCCATATGCATGGCCATGTGCATGTAAGGCTGGCCAATTACCAACAGATACGTGGAAGACCCATGCCCAACATCCCATAAATTCCAAAGCTTCAGAACATCATGCGCCACGTGTCATAGCCACACACATGTCGTCAAACGTCTACCCATGTCTCGCCATTCAAGTGCCAACGTCGTGAATATTTCGATTACGGGAATATTCCATTCGAACGCAGATGACAGATCGTACTATTACTAAACATACTGGGTATTCTACCAAGTTCCAGAATCCCAACAGTTTATTTCGATGTTCCCTAGCTAGCACCGTTAGAGGAATTTTCCGGTTTACTTGTTTTGCCACCCCACTAGGGTTAAGAGCCCCGATCGATATGTCGATTGGCCAATACCATATACATACTTACTTTCCATCTACGGTGCTCGAATTCGTCCGTATGTAAAAGCTCGGTTAGCAGACACGTGCGGAAACTAGACATGCTCCCGTTCCCGAAATAGCCTGTCTATAGACAATGTAGATACCATTTATATGCACTTGATACCACTCCAAAATATTAAAGCGAGTAATTTGCAACCAAATACATTAACGCTTCGAAATGCCCGTGCTTGGCTATAACAAATGTTCCCTAGCTTAAAAACTATATAAAAGAGTGAAACTATCCCTACGTAAAGACAGGCCGTTGTATATATAATTCTCTAAAAGCGCCAAAGTTAACTTGGAACCCTTTGACCAAGATTTCTAGCTTTAGGGTAAAATCAATACGTATGGAGATTTCATCCCAGTTTAATTATCCAAGAATATCGCTATAGTGAATTAGGTGCTTTGACTCGATCATATTAGGTAATTGGTTGGCCATCCAAAATCGAAGCCCGAGTGATTAACGTTTCGGAACTGTTGATATTTTGGTAGCTCAAGTTTTCCTGGCAAAATTCAAAGAATGTATGTACGGACAGCGGAGTAGCAGTATACGGCCCCGTACGTAAACATCACAGGTGATGCTTATGTCGATTCGAGATTCGATTCTGTGCTGTTTTGCATATTATCGCGAACAAGTTGACAAGCTGACCAAGCTTCGAAATCAAATTTCGGCTTCTAGCCGGAGCTTCAAAAGACCAAACGAAGTATGTATACGCCTGTGATGTGAAAAGGGAGGGTTCTACCTTGCGATCAATGCAACCCCTCAGGAGTTATATTAACAACGGGTAATTCCAGAGCCGCCTTTGGCCCGATTTGTCAAGAGTCCTGAAGATCTCTTCGCGGTGCATAGACATTCGGCTGTTGAAGCAGGTAAGGCGGAAAGTAGAAATATTGTATCTCCCTGAAGTTTGCTGTAAGAGAACGAGGCCATCTGTGCGCTTATATCCGTTGTAGCACAATATGTAACTTGAATCCCAATATTCGATCTGAGGGATTAAACGAGAGCTATACTTACATATACCATACATCAATATAGTGTAACTCACAAATGAACGAAAATTTCTATTCTCAATTTCTTCGCCTATTTTAACGGTATTCGGACTCCTCAAGACGATAGATCCAGGAGGCTGCATATTGGCCAAGATCGTATATTACCCGCACGTGTAGGTCATGTTTCGCTTTTCCGTTCCCAGCCCTGCATCTAGCTGAAAACACCCGAGCCTCCCTCCTGCGAAGCGATTCGGAATCCGAAAACATCCAGTCGCATGATTCGAAGTTAACATAACTCCTGGCGTCTGCCATCGAAAGTTCGAGGACGCAGAACATTGCATAGAACAAATTCCTTCCGGATCCTGCCCCCTGTAAACTGAAACTCTAGAACACAGAAATAAGGTAAACTGATCCCGAAGATCCCGACCAGGCTATTTTCCCGGGGGGCTCCTTCAACAGCGAGACGAAAATCAATACCCTGCGGTGTGCATGAAGCGCTACCATAACGGGACGCTGGTAAAAGTGCGAACGCCCGTGTGCATACATGTTGCACAAGGATTGTGGTATAATATCACTCAACAACGCATAATTAGTTCGCTATTCTGACCCCCAGCGCTGCGGTTCTGCTTAGTTAGCTCGAATATATCTGTATTTACCCCTACCCGGTGGCATTCATATCTGATCGCTAAGGCACGGATATATCGTCCCTTATACTAGTGTATTTATGGTATAGGCAAAAGAAATAAGAGAGCGCCTCGAAACATTTCTTGCGATATGTTTCAACCAATAGCGCGATCTATTCCATCCGATTTCGTTCGATTTCCTTATCTGCGCCAACGTTAAGAACAAGTAACTATGGTATATCGCTGGGGCCACAGCCCTTCCGTATGCATGTATGCACGCCTTTCACTTTACCCCGCAACAATCCCCGTCAGATTCAAAATAATTCTAATTATGCCTTATCACTTGCTTTTTAATGAGAATACTTCTATATCCGAGATGAACTCTGTAGCACAGTTCTCGCCAAGCTCTAAATTATAGACCAGGTTAAGCGAGTGAACTGTTGAAGCTTCAGCTAACCCTCACATCTACAGAATCAGAGACGGTTGAATATCCCTAAATGCCGCTTCATTGACGGCCCCCCATTGCAGTACTCATGCAGGCCATACTAGTCGCATTAGATCTTTGATTGGTGGGTTCTCGATTCTATCAATCGCCGACAATATGCCGTCATAACTGCAATTTTTCTTTCTGCCAGCAGGCTAGCTTAATCTCACTCCTCAGGTATCACAAACAACATCCGTTGAGAAGTTCAGCTACACCTGAGAAAGAGTCTTGCGGCTTTTGGGGATGCCTCTTGGTATGCGCCCAGAACAATACCATCCCGTCACACCGGCTTGTCGTACAAGGCTCAAAGCTGACAATGCCTGTATAGCTGTCGCGTGCGAGCTTGACATTTGCGGCCAAGTCACAATGCCTCTCCATGGCCCTCGAGCCCTCCATGGTCCACTCCTAGGATGACCCCAAGATAAAAGGGCCACGATCCGCACGTCGATCCACCCCGAGTTGAGCCTTTCGACGTCAGGCCAATTCGGATACCCTCTTCCATCCTCTTCAGATTTTGTGTCCCACCAAGAGTACCATAACCTGCGGTTTGCCAGGTTAAACTCTTGACAAGATGGTTTCTTGTAACTGGGCGACTACCGCCCTTCTTACCCTTCTTACTTTGTCTTCCTCAGGAGTTCACGCTGCTCCAAAGAAGTACAAACCTGATCCAGGTACGATCTTATCTATTGTGCATGCATACCCGTTGTGCAATGTATAACCTTCTCCCCTTTGCTCTCAGCCATGAGACCTAGTTAGATATAATATATACGGTGTATGGGTGTGAGAACGGCTTAGCTAATTCATTTTTTGACCTTATAAATCTAATAGATCAGATTAAGGAAAAGCGACAACTACTTCAAACCATTAATACGAATCAGCCACTTACTAGAGTGCCGATTACATTGGCCACAATAGGCACTATCGGGACTATTGGGCCAACTTTCACTCGAGATCCTGCAACTCTTAGCACTACTGCTACTCTGCTGACACTTGGGACACTACCAGCCACCAGAATCCCAGTCACGCTACAAACAGTAGCAACTAATACTCTCCCTACACTTGGGACATTATCAGCCACTAGAATTCCAGCTACATTACAAACGCTAGCAACTACTAGCTCGACTCTCCCAGTATATACGCCCCCAACTACGCCTCCAGGATATGGATACACCACACCAGGGACTACAAGCTCAAGCTCGATCAGGACAACAACGAGTAGTACAAGGACCTCTAGTACTTCAGCTACTCCGACATATACACCAGTAACTGGTGCAAATACCACTTGCTATAACCGTTTGAAGATCGATGTTCTCCAAAGAACTGACCCAGACCAATTTAACATGCTTGTTTTAGCATGGCAGAAGATTCAAGCCAGCCCTGACTCTGACCCATTCAGTCACTATCAGCTTTCTGGAATTCATGGCGCACCGTACGTCCTATATACTCGCCAGCCTTTCTAATTTAAATATTTTGATATCATGCTTACAATCGTGAATAGATATATTCCATGGCAGATGGGTCCTGGCTCATACGACTACAACCGAGGCTACTGTACCCACGGCAGTGCTTTGTTCACAACTTGGCACAGACCGTACCTTCTAGCTTTGGAGCAATCTTTGTTCCATGCTGCTATGGCCATCGCCAATCAATTCACTCCAACTGCTGTCCGCACCCAATACTTGGCTGCTGCCGGACGTGTCCGACTCCCGTACTGGGATTGGTCAGACCCTGTGACTCAAAGCTATCTGCCACCTATTACCATGCAGCAAACCGTTACGGTTACAAGACCAGATGGATCAGGAAACCCAGTCACAGCGACCATTACCAACCCACTTTTCGCCTATAATTTCCTCTCCTCCACTTCTGTTGCACCCTTCGGTACCCCATGGAACACACGTTTGAGCACCCGCAGATACCCAGACGGCAGCTGGAACGATAGGTCATATCTGGCTTCGAGTTCCATGCAATCCGGCTTCACTAGCCGTGTTACAAACACATACAATGCATTCCTCAGCACGACCTACAACCTCTTCTCCAACCGTGTCGAAGGTGTCCACGACTCCATCCACGGTGCCGTCGGAGGCGGCGGTCAGATGAGCTATGTCGCATACTCCGCATTTGACCCGATCTTCTGGCTTCACCACTGCAACGTCGATCGTTTGATGGCTATGTTCCAAGCTACTTCCCCAAGTCTCTTCGTCACCCCAGCCTCTGCAGTAGGAACCTTCGCCCGTCCAGTCCCACCAAACACCATCGACGACGCTAGCACCGACCTTTTCCCCTTCCGTCGCGCCGACGGTTCATGGTATAAATCCAGCCATCTCCACCCGGCTAATACCATCTGGGGAATGAGGTACGGTTACCCAGAAGTGCCATGCAGCTACCAAACCCGCACACCCGCCGAACTCGACACCTTTACCACAGGACAAGTCAACACGCTCTACGGTGGTGGACGTACCCTTCCTGGAACTTCTCGCGAATGGAACGTCCGTCTCCTTATCGACCAAGCGGAAATCCCAGGCGGTTACGATATCTACGTTTACGGTGGCACTCGTCCGCAAGACCCGTATTCCGATCCTTATGGCAAGGGATACATTGGCAGTTTGAGCTCCATGAGCATGGGATCCGTCGACCAGTACAAGCAGTCTCGTATTCGATTCGTTGATGTATCGCTTAATTCTTATCTCAAGGAATATGGATACGGCGGGGCTGATCCATACAAGATCACTGAGTACATCAGAAAGGATCTCACCTACACCATCATTGCGGTATGTCTTAAAAATTACCCGAAGGTATAATAAAACGCATATTATAGCCAGGCCTTACTAATAAATCTTCTTTTTAAAAATACAGAACGGAAAACCGTGTTACTTCCAGGATCTATACACAGCCAAGTATGCAGTCTACTCTCGGGACGTCTATGACAGCGGCAAGGATGACGTCCTACCGTATTACACCTCGGACCCGTATTACCACCTCAACGTTACTGAGGGCTACGTTGGTGGTATCAAGTATCTTGACGAGATCCTTTACCCGGTCAAGGTCGATGGTTCTCGCGAGGTCCCATGGGCTGAGGTCAACTCCACGAGGATTCAGACATAATTTGTCGGGGTTGAGATAAAAGAAATTGTAAAATATGTACACATTCCTATTATTTCCAAGTTGATTCAAGGTATATAAATTGGGAAAAACCTTTTACTTCAGTTTGCTGAGATGGGCTGGGTTCTGTCCGAGTTTTATGGGTTGAAGGAAATCGATGTTTCGTATGACGATCCATAGCTTTAGTATCCTTGGAAAAAAACCAAAAGTTCTATCAGGTCAAGCTTCATGATCAGACTAATCAACTACCTAATTAAATCCTACGATTGAAAAACGAAAAAGAGCCAAGCAACAATTGAGCACATTGATTACGCGTCCAAAAAATACTCACCAATAAAAATGAAAACTAAAATGCGAGCCGACTAGCCTCGAGCTCTGTTAATTCAAACGTGGACTTCGGAAGATAATCCTGAGGCGTATTTCGGTCAGACATTAGTAGTGGCGCTGTGTTGGTCCTGTTGCAAAATCCTATTGGGGCATCGACACCACACCCCTTCGGGAAGGCAAAGTAGCAATGCATGGCTTGCTGCAGGTCTTCTCCCAAGCTTCATGCAATCCGACCTTTCCACTATCCGAAGATTTGTGGGGTACTCGACCCTTTTCCGACCACTCCTATATCTGTACATCTGCAGGTATGGTGTGTACATGGTGCCCCTCCCAATTCTAGCCTCGATTCGCCCTCCTCTTCGGATTCGAGCCCCAACGCTTGAGTTATTTTAAACAATTCCATCCTATGACAAGACTCTCGGCGGGGCCTTTTTTCGAGTACTTCCTCGCGAATGATTACTTCACAAGACCTCGACTCTCGGGGGCTCTGTGATTGTAAAGAGGATTAGCATAGTTACCTGGTAACAAGTGTCTCTGGCCAAGCTTGCAAGGCTCAATAAGCTTCAGAGTCGAGCATTAGCGATGTTGCATTCTTCCGTCTTGAATGTATTCGGTTCATCGGGCCGAGTTATTCGAGTATGAGGCTGTGGATTTCGTCAAAAGTCAATCAGTTTTCACGGCGTTGAAGGTTATGATACCAACATGTGGCCCATGAAAAATATCACCAATATTAACATCGGATGATTATTTTTTTCTTTGTTTTTGTATCATTGTATTTACATGAGGCCATGAGGTCATAAGAAAATATAATAAAAGAACAACTATAACAAAACAACCGTCTACCCGGCCAGCAACTTCTAGCACAAATCCCCATCATTAGTGCCGAATTCCGAGCTTGGCGTTTACGGGCTTGCGTAACCCTCCCTACCGCTTGCTTCATACGGACCAACCGCGCACCCGTCCATCGTGGAACGGGAAGCTATAGCCAAGTTCTGGCTCGGTGGCTTTCGAACTCTTCTACCACTACGACCTCGCCAAGACCATAACCCAGCTCGCCATCATCTTCGAATAAGGTACAATTGACCATGCCCTAAACAAAAATTATTATTATTAATTTTTCTTCGGCTGCTTCCTGGGACTTGGGGTTAGGTGTCATGATCTTAACTTAGATCGAGACTTGGTCGTTCGATTTAAGTTAGACAATTGTCTTCTGGACAGCAAGCGAGAGCAGATAGATTACGTACCCCAGGTACGGTGGGGACGCTTGCTAAAACGTCCGATTAACATTACCGAGGGTCGCCTTTCCTCTTTTCGTACCCTTCTTGCGATTCTAATCGATTGCAATGGAGAGCAAAATAAGAGAAAAGAGTCTGGCGTGATGGCCGCGCTAAAAGCAGTAACGACTTGTCGAAAAAGAGCGCCTGGGCGGTGGAGTTCGAGTTTCCCTAAACACCCATGACAACAACTTATTCAGCACGCCAGAAGGGCCCAATATCGCATCGACATCCAGATCCAGTAAAGGCCCTTTTCGCTGTGTCCTGGAACGTTTTATCTGATCCGGGTCGAAATCAGCTTTTCGGCCAGCTTCGAAAACCCTCATTGGTGTCTTGAGAGCTGGATGATTCTTCCGACAACTATAGGCGGGGGGGGGGGCGCGCATGATTGAGGAAAGATGCAGTACTGCAAGCCATCTTTCTCCCCTCTAAGCATACCCTTACTCGAGGTTCGAGTTCGCATCAGTCCGCTAGCATGACTATCACGACAACATGTACCATATTGGCACCTCCATAGCTAGCCCTCGAAATACATCGTGAACTTTCATCTATAAATAAGCAGCGATCCCTCCCCCAAAGTATGTCTTTCTTCTCACCATCAAGCAAGCAATCCAGCTTTCTCTTGTCTCTCCTTCTAGATCTTCAAGTCACTCTCTTTCCAACGAACACTTTCGTTCTTTTACACTCTTTTTCCAAACTCTCCAACAATCTTCAAGCTTAACTAAGCCACTCTTTCCCTTCAAAAACTTTCAAAATGCAACTTACCAACCTCTTCGTTCTCCTCACCGCCGCTTTGTCGGTTGCCGCTCTCCCATTCCCAGAGGACGAGCCCGCCGCCTCCCCAACCAGCGTCGCCCCCCGCGTCCGTCCAACCGGTGCCGGCCCATGGAAGGGTAAGGAAGGATGGAAGAGCCGTGAGCGACCAAGTGGCACCTGGGTCAAGGGTGCCCGCCCAACCGGCGGCCCAAAGGGTGACGGCAAGCGCCCAGGACCACCAGACGGCAAGCGCCCACCACCAAAGGACGGAAAGAGGCCAGAGCGCCCACCAAAGAAGGCTGAGGAGAAGAAGGAGGAGAAGGCTGAGGAGAAGGCTGAGGAGAAGGCCGAAGAGAAGGCCGAAGAGAAGACCGAAGAGAAGACCGAAGAGAAGACCGAGGAGGCTGCCGCCGAGGAGAAGGCCGACGAGTAAAGTAAGCATCTCACTATTCCAAAAAAACTCATCTTCTATATAAACAATCCTAACCCAATCCTCAGTTATCGGTTCTATCAACGATCTTCCACAGTCTCAACGGCCTCAACAGCCTTTTCACGACTCACTTTCATGACAATTTTACGACAACGACCTTCTTCACGACTTCAAACGAAATAACGAGAAAAATGAACAGCGACAATCACTTTTTTGCATCTTGAATGCCTTTTGCAGGGGATGGTTTGGTGACATTAGACTTGACTTTTTTGGATTTTTTTCATTTTCTTTTTCATGTAACTAGAATGGAATTCAAGTGATTGGATTGCACGCGAAAAAACTTACCTTTCCCATCATTCGTAACGTGTGAAGAATCGTATGCTCAGTATGGCAGAATATCCGGAACCAGACTTGTGGTTACAGTGCATTCGATATGCATTTCGAACTGGCAAGTATTTGCGTTGTTTTTGTGTTCGAGACGATCAGTAGCAGCCTGGGAATAAAGATCGATGATCCGTTGCACAAGATTTTCAAGGATGCTGATTAAGCAGGAGACATGGGTCAAGTTAACTCCGATGGTCTGTTCGGATCTCATAATAAGAGCCTCCTATACAGGTGGTTGGTCCCGGGAGTCTAATCCATACACTCTCGAGACTAATGATAAGAGTACAGATGCATAAGCTAGATTTATACATAAACGAGATTGAAAACGCCTTGATTTTTTCCAATAAAATGTTTCGCCCCGAGCCTTGGTACGCCAAATATGCAAACAAAAATATTAATAATGTCATAGAGAGCTCGTTATCTCGTAAACCAAATGCTACTGTGTCTGAGAGCTCGAGAGTCGGGTGGGTTATTTGAGAGCTCCCTGTCCGTCGGAGACGTTCTTGGGATTAAGAAGGTTTAGTCTGGAGGTCACCTTCATCGATGCGAAATCCAATCTGGAGATTGGTTTTATGCGATAGCTGGCCCAAAGGGTGCTCTCCCATATGGTACTTTCGTAGTTTGCGAGGTGCGTCTATCAATCGTCCTCCATATCTTCCTCTTCCTCTTCCTCCTCGTCGTCGTCCTCTGCTTCACCATGTGAATCTGAAACTCGATCCTCATCATCCTCATCCTCATCCTCATCCTCCTCTCCACCCTCATCATGCGAGTCCGGAACCCTCTCCTCATCACCATACGGAATCTCCTCCTCTTTGATCGCCAAAGGCCGTGAGCTCGGATTCTTCGTCTTTGAACGTGATACAACAACTTCTTCATCGTCATCGTCATCGTCATCATTCCCAGCTCCGGCCACAACAGCCCGCTGCTCAGCCAACTCCTTCTCCTTGATTTTTGCCTCCACCAATCGTTTCGTAAGCGCATCCGGCCTTAACTCCTTCACATTAACCAGTTTCCCGCATCCGGGATTAGGACAGATAGCATCTTTCTTCTGCTGCTTGTAACCCTTTAGAACCTCTAGCAGAGCTTCTTTTTCGAATACGTGCCCACAGCCGGCTTTTACGGGCTCTTTGAAGTATTGCATCGTGAGAGGGCACTTTAAGTTTCTTTTGACGGCGACTTCTTGGATACCGTCGTCGGAGTCGTCGTCAGAGTCGGCCATTTCGACGTCTGGGTCTCTGGGTTGTCCTTCTTCTCCTTCTGACTCTGATAGTGGGTCTTCATCTGAAATCTGGGCTTCGCCGTCACAGACGAACATTGGGGTTCTGAACCAGTCTTTCCTTTGCGGTTGTGGAGCGGTGGGTTTGGCAACACCGTAGACGAGAGACCGTAGTTCTATGTATTCTGCAGAATTTCCATATCTAAACCACATCGTAGTTAGCACGGCTAGCCTAGATCTCACCTCAGGACCATCCAGTATATAATAAGGATAGCACATACCGATCCTTCAAATCCCTCCGTCGATAGGCCTTCTCACCCTTCTTCATCTGCCTCTCAAACTCCTCAACAGGCTGCACCCCATCACCCTCCCCCCTCCCCCTCTCAGCTTCACTAATCCCCTGCAAAACCATCTTCATCAACTTAACCTCCTCATCCGCATCCACCAACCCCCTAATACCCTTCTCAACCCTAACCCCCAACTCAGCAACCTTCTGCTCAACAACCTCATCCCTAGGTTTATCCTGATCAAACAACTTCTCCCGTCGGTTTTCAGCAAACCTCGCGGATGACTCGCGCAGGAGCTCCGTGGCGTCTTGGATCCATCTCGTTAGGTTTTGAGGAGGGTATTTGGCGTGGATGGCGCGGAGTTCGCCCGAGGCGGCTTGGTCGATTGGGAGAACGCAGGGTTTGTGTTCTGGATAGGAGGGTTTGACGCGACGGGGACCGCTTTGGTGGCGACGCGGGGGCATGGTTTTTTAGATTTTTATTTTTATATCCAGTCCTAGATATGTTATGGGAAAGTTGGAAGGGTGATTGGCGATTGGAGATGTATTTCGGGGATCTAGTTAATTGTCGTGGCTAGCTGTAGCATCGTATAAGCTTATTTGGTGGCATGGGTGTGGTGGTGGTGGTGATGAGTAAAAAGTGATGGGATCAATGGTCGTGGTGGTGGGAGCTTTGGGTAGACGCGACTGGGCAGCTGCCCAGAATGACTTTGTGATTGATGTCTTTGTTCAGAGCCGCAGTGCGGCACAGCTATTGGCGACAACACAAAGGAAATCTCAGGTCTTCGATTCCCACGGAAATAATACGAGATACTCCCCAGCATCAGGATATAAACTCCGGGGCGGCGGCGTGAATTAATATAAATAGTACAATGGAAAGAAGAAGAAGAAGAAGAAGAAGATAACTATTGAGGCTCGTATTAAGTATATTCACAGGTAAAATTTAAAAAAAGATATCCGAGCTAGTGATCCAATATAAAATAACAGAAAGAAAGAAGCCCATGGTAAGTTAGTTCGCCCAGTTCACAAAAGACAATGCGCATAAGAGGGAAACAAGTCAAAAGCTAAGAAGTATATATCCTCCGCTTGTTCACCAATCCAAGAAACGTAGATAAAAAGGACATGGCCCTAGAAGTAGACCGTAGGAAGGAGGAAAGCCCATTCTATCCCAGGTCACAGTCCTATATCTATAAGCAGCCCATATTTATTATACCCAAACCTTTATTTTTTGCTTTTGCTTGTATCCATTCAAACCGTCATGATCGATTTCTCCTTCAAGACGATTTGAATGTTACAATTCAAGCGGTTTTGTCCCAAGCAGCCATACATCCGAGTACACTGCTGACGGTACCGGCCAAACCGACGAATCCATCATCCAAGCTGTTGAATCCGTATGTGCTCAAAGCGTAACCGGGGATGGTGATATCGCAGATATCGCTGAGGAGCTGCTTCCTAACCGCCTTCTGGTCCTTAACCAGCTTCTTTTCCTCGAGCGAATGCTCAGCCTCCTGCTTGTTCAAGGATGCGTGTCGCTCAGCGATCCTCCTGAGGGTGTATGCGGAAGACGCGATGGAGAATACAAGTCCTGTGAACCAGAACTTGTTGGCGGTATCGGACAGTCGCTTAGGATTGTTGAATTTCATAATACCCGAGGAGTCGAGCTGCAGATTGTGGTACCATTCTCGTTAGCGAAAAACACAAAAAGACTAAAAGTCCGCTCGGCCGGGAGGGACCATCATATAAAATATAATATTATATAATATAATCAGGGATGGGGGTGAGGGATTGGTGAACGTGAACCACATACGTAGTGAATGCTGTCCAATGTCAGGTATCCGGCATATCCCAAATGTCGTCCGACGGCGGCATATTTGAGAACAGGGTCTACGGCCTTCTCATCGTAGGCGAGGCTGGCGGATTTGAAGCTCTCGACGTTCTTGCCCACGCGCATAAGCTTTCGGGTCATTCCAAACTGCTTCTTGATGGCATCGAATGGAGCGATGATGGCGGGACTGTATCCCTTTCGGTAGAGGTAGAAGGAGAGAAAACGGGAGATATATTGGATCAATCGGAGAAGTTTGTCACGACCGACTGTTTGACGGATAAACCATGTTAGCGACTGACCAGAGACCGCACTCGATCCGATGGATATAACATCAAGGGCAGCTTACGGGTCGTAGATAGGAACTTGAGGAGGTGGGAGATGGTGGGATGGTATGTGAGGGCGTCGGCAACCATTGTGAGTGCGGTCGTGTTGTGATGATGTTGACGATGTTGGATTTGATTGAGGGACGCGGGGGGTTGTTGATTGTTGTTGCGTGCTGCGTGCTGCGTGCTGCTGGGGAAAATCCGGGGAGAGCGGCAGATTCAATATCAATTTGGTCAATAGGGGAATACAATTTAATCTCCAATGCTATCGTACAGAGTCGAATGCAGCCAAGTCAACGTCCAGAGCCGATTCAAAGAAGGATGGATTTGAGGGCAGAAGAAGAGGAATAAAGACGGGAAATAAAAGAGAAGGAGGAAGGGAAATGAACGTGAAGAAACGGGAGTCGCATGGAATTTGCGAAATCGCCAATCCAAGCAGACCTTCGAGCAACTGGCAGGTCCGCCGGCCTATTCTCCAACTAACCAAAGCCAGCCGAAACAGCCCGCCTGCCTGTCACAAGTCAGCCGAGGCACAAACCTCACCTCCCCTCTCCACCCCCGGATTTTTTTGGACCGAAGGAACTTTACTTGTTTGGTCACGTCGACGGTGTGTACGCTGGACGAACGAAACCAGGGACGGCCGCTATCGAGCCAATGGTATTACGGGTGGCTGTTTGGAGAAATCCCCGTTCGTCCAAATACCGTTTTCGGAGACCAGGTACCGTCTATCGTTTGCCGAAGGGCTACGGTCGACCTTCATTATATACTATATTCGGTGCGTATGGACCACTATTTGTTTCTATATATGGGAATGAATACTCAGGCCATATGGAGTCCCAGGGCCAAGCTTAAAGATGAAGATCGAGACCCAAGATGAGATGAAACTTCAGTATCAAGTGATATGATACCCGGTCATGCTGCTGAATTCGAAGGGTCTTTTTTGTCTCGTGCTTGCCATGGCCAGCAGCAGCTAGACACTAGCTTACGGGATCAACCGGCAAACCAGTTAGCTACGTTAGTCCGATTGGAGAGCTTCTCGAATGTGATCGAGGCATTCGAAAGTGAGGCTCTTTTTGAAACCCAATTATAAAACCCGCGTCTTCGGCCATTTTGAATGGCCCGTGATTTGAGGTTTATTTGCCCTTATCTATGGTATGTCTGCTCATGAGGCTCTGGTAGCCCTATAGGAAAGAACTGAAGGAGACCCATAATTGGATCGAACACTCCTTCGCCCGCCGTTTGTTCACCTTGCACGTGGCCCCGTGGGAGGTCCCAGAGAAACCCCAAAAAGGAAGCCATCAATAGTATTTTTTTTTTTTTTTTTTTTTTTTTTTTTTTTTTTTTTATATAAAAAAGGAGGGATTGAGCGAACACCAGGCTGGTAAGCTCGCCGTATCCTCGAAATCCAGGCTATGCTCGCCGATGGACTTCGCAGTCGCAGAACTTGGACTTCTGTCCGCCAGGACGGCGATCGAGCTAGCTTGACCTTGGGGGTCGCCAACTAGCCAAATCCCACGCAACTCAACTTGCTACCACCACTCTAGCTTCTCACATAGCTCATGATCCTGAACCCATGCAATGGTACAAATATTTTAAATTTCATCGACATCTTTTTTTACTATACTATCTTACATAATACACGCTACCAGGCATCCCACTACATTAAACAACAATGCTAAAACATTGCTATATCATGCCACAAAAACGTTTTAAGTCCCAACTAGTAGGAACCGGGTCTGGGGGTATAGTTTGGTGCAGGGCTGTTGTTGACAGTTCCAACACCGCCCTCAACCTTATTCCTCAGAACAAGATCGATCGATTCTAGTGCGGCGCCGCTATTTTGGAGCGACCACAACGAGAGTGCGAGGGTGTTTTCTCCCTTGTAGTTCAAGATACCTTGGGCTGTATTGTTGGATAAGATAAATTAGCGTCCATTCAATTTGAATGTTCCGTAAAGGAAGGGTGAAACTTACGGATCGGGAACGACGTCTGAGGACCGATATCGTCGATATACTTGCCGAATTGCCATCCCTAAAGTAAACCCGTTAGAAAAGCCGCCTTTTTATCTTCAAGCTTAGGAAATGATACTCACATTAACATAAATCTCAACCCGATAAGATTCCTTAACCTCATTCCCAAAATCAATGGAAATCGGATAATCAACCCCATCCGGAATATTCAAATTAAACGTCGTCCTATAAAACTCTACACCAGGTCCGCTAATACCCTTCAAAGGCGACTTGGAAGCCCATTTCGAATCATCAAATCCAGGTAAATGATACCCCTTCCTAACCGCGAACAGTCCACCCTCGTTGAACCCTCCACGGGCCCAATCAACGAACTTCTCCCCGCCGAGGTTCCCGGTGAGTTTCCAGTGCTTGAGGGTGGGGGTCGCACCGCCGAAGGAGTAGTCGCTTAAACCGCGGAAGGATTTGAAGTTTTCTTCGCCGCCGAACCAGTTTTGCTCTAGACCCATGTGGTCTTGGAGGATGGTGATTACGTGGTTGCTACCTTTGGTCCATGGGGCGAGAGTGTAGCTTCCGTCGTGGGCGCTCGGGGCTGGAGCACCGGTGAAAGATCCAAGATATTTGTCGTTATCCCAGACGCTGTAGGCGAAGGCGTTTCCACTAGAATGATAGAACGTTAGATTTGTTTGTGAACGTTAGAGGGGAGAAAGGACGGTGATAGTACCCTTGGATCGAAAGATTGAACTGATTCTCGCCTCCGGTAGCTGTGAAGTGACCTCTCCACAAAATATTTCCGGAATGGAAACCATAGTCACTTGCGTACAAAACCACAGGTGTCGAAGGCTTGATCTTGTTCGTGGTAGAGGTATAGTCTGCAGTAACCCAGTTCGAGTCATCGTAGCCGCTGGAGACTTCCGGGAGGGTATTGATATATTTCTGCAAATCACTTTGAGTTAGAAAGACTATTATACAAACTTGAATTTAAAATAAAACTAATACGTACCCATTTGAGACGAGCAAGGTCCGGAATATCGACTCTAGGAGTAATAGTCCTGTACCGTCCTTCTTGTGTTCCATGCCTGGTAAGATCGGTATCGATACGCTTGCCGTTCCATGTATAAGCCTGGGCCTTCTTTGGGGCAATAACCTCAAAGACAGTAGTTCCGTTGGTGTCACCGGTCAAAGCCAGAGTATTTCCCGAGAACTTCGCGGTTCTGAGCAAATAACTGCCCTTAATGATAACCGGGAGGTCATCCTTGAGGTTGACATCGGGGACCCAGAAATTATAGGCGTTGACCCTATCTGTTGTATTTTGCAATGTCAGTTCTGTGCTCACCATTGTTAAATATCTAGGGATAGGGCACATACCAACGACATAGAGGAGAACATCGTCACCAAGAGCGACGACAGTCTCATGTCCAACGACAAATTGTAGCGTCAAAGAGGTAGCAGTCTGCTTGAAGGTCACAGTGCTCGACTTCCCCCTCCTCACATCAACCTTCTTCGCCGTATTCGTAAGAATCGAAATCTCGCCAGACTCCCCAGTATTAGCATACAACAAAACCACAGTCTTGCCATCAATGACCTTCCACGTCAGGATTTCCAAAGTGGAATAAAGGATATCAACAGGTCCGGCAGGATAATCCGTCACCAAGATCTTAGAATCATGAGCAGGAAGACTGAACGCCCCGCTTCCCAGTTGAGGAACAGCAAGTTGTCCCGCGCTCGTTTGGATATTAACCTTAAAAGCGGAATCCGTGTTCTCGGACGGCTTGCTTTGGCGGATGATGTAGAATCGCTGTTTTTGACCAACTTCATCCCATAGCTCTGTGATGGTTATGTTGGAGCCACCGTTGGTGGGGAATTTCTGAACATCGACGGGGACGGATGTCAGGTATGCTGGGCTGACCATGAGGAAGTTGGCTTGGAGCTTGATTTCGTAGTATTTCTCGCGAAGGGTTCGATCTTCGGCGATAGCGGCGGCATAGTCGTATCTAAATTATACATATTAGTTTCAATTAAAGTGCGAATTCGGGAGAAATCCACATACGAGGAATAGCCACCGGGGTTGGTTAGATGACCCCAGTTGGTTCCACCAAAGATCATGTAAATGTTCAGAAGATGGGTGGCAGAAGCATAAGCGTTCTTGTAGTAAACTATCCCGAAAAATTAGTTAATTAATTTTGTCCCTAGATGCAAGATCCTGGACTCGAGGAGTCTTTACCTCGAACCATCTCAGGTCCAATCAACTTGTAGCACTGCTCGAACCCAGTTCCTCCCCATGAGTCAAAGGAACCACCTTGGTACTCCAAGATCGAATTCGGGGTAGTCGGCGCCACGTCTTTGTGCGCTGCGTAAAAGTACTCTGGCGGGTCAGGCCAGCTCGAAATCGGGTTTGCGCAGTTGAAACCTAATTTCTTTTATTAGTTTCCAATATTGATATATTAAAACATCCTCTGGCCCCCAGGGGGGTCGTCTAGGTTGAAGGGGTATTGATTACCGGCCGGGTAGTTATCGTAACCGTAGACATCGACAGATGTGAAGTGACCGCCTGTAGAATAAAAGACATTAGTATTTCAATTCAACCATCTCACCATACATATGGATAACTCACCGATCCAAGCATCATTGGAAACAGTCGGAACGACAATCCCCGCTTCATCAAAAGCCTCAAGCAACAATCTCTCGTACTCAAGATCCTCCTGGGGATTCAGCGTCCCATCCGGATTCATGAAACCAGAATACTCGTTTTCAGGCTATAAAATAAAAACTTTTAGCATCCAAGCTGATCCTAAGAATTATGAAGAAGGCCTGTTATAATATAATACCTGAGCAATGATGATTGGTCCGCCGTTGGTGATTTGATTCTGCGCAATGATCTTGCCCACGGAGTTAATATAAGGCTGCCAGGCGGCGGTATAATTGGCATTCGAATTCCTCCATTGGCCTTCGACTCTTGCACCCCATCCAGGGAGACCGCCACTAGAGATTTCAATTAGCGTCTAAATATAAACAACATTTCATAGGACCAAAATATATACCCCGCGGATTCAGCATTGATCTAGTGAGCAACGTTAGCAATTATCTGGGAGTTAAAGGCAATGTATAAGTTGACAATTAACATACGTATGGTCCAGGTCGAGCAATGACCCATAACCCAGCAGCTTTAGCAGCATCGAAGAAAGGTTGCAAATTGAAGACACCATCCCAATTGAATTTTCCGCGTTCGAATTCTACGACACCCCAGTGGACGTATATCGATACAGCGTTAAACCCCAATGCCTTAATCTTCTGAAGAACGTCGAGGTGCAAATCCTGGACCGGGTTACGGAATGGATGGACTTCGCCGCTATAGATCAAAACACGTTCGCCATTGACGTAGAAGGAGTATTTATCCCAGGTGACCTATCATATACATGATTATTAGGGCATTTGGATTCTCTGGATAGAACGGTATAGATATTTATCGGATGACGTATATCTACTTACGACGCTTTGGTCTCCAGACCGTTTAACTCTAAGGCCAGTCGGAGATTCCTGAGGAATAACAGCAGCTTGCGCTACCGCAGCAAATAATGCGATTTTGCTGAATGAAACCATCCTTGCATATACACAAGCTATCGCAGCTACTCTTCCAGGACCGAGCTCGAGGTACTGTTTCCCTGGTCTTAAAGAAAACCCCTTCTCCCCTTCCACATTAAGCAGGAATGTTATCCCCTTTATATATCTTCACCATTGTCCCATAGCTACAAAGTACAATCTCGCCATTGCATTCGCACTTGGTGCTATAGCTGATGATCTGCGGAGCAAGCAGCTGGCATCGGATCAATATGATGCAACCCCCCCAGAATACATGGATTCAGGATTATTCTGCAGGCACGTAATGCATCTCCAAAGAAAATCTGTCAGAGTTTCCCGTCGTACGCACATTCATATACGTTAACGTCGTAGATTTCCCCATAGAACCTCGAGGATCACCAGCATCGGCTAATTTCAAGTAGAAGGGAGGGTAAATGCGGAGAACCAGGTTTATTACCATAGCATAGACGTTACATTACGGCAACTAAATATCGGAGAAGCTAGGTGGGACAATTTTTTATAGTGTCTGTGGGTTTAGCGGTTCCCTGGTACGAAATCAGGCAATACCTTGGATCGATTTTTGATGCGCCATATTTTTCTCGGATATTGGCGAAAATGGTAACGAAAGTTTAAGACCTGTTAAGCTACCTAGCGACCTGGCGGTGGTGCCTGCATGCAGGAACAATTATCTCCACGGGCTTCCCTGGTATAATTAGCCTATTATCGGTCGGACTACGAGCTTCCGTGTTATATTGTTTCAATTAATTGATCGGGCAAGGGAGCTAGGTTTCGATTACAACCATGGATATGCTTACCCCGTCGATCAAAGGTTAACGGATGGTAGGATCTGCCGAGCCGTAGAGAAAGCATCGGGGTTTGGAGCTATTTGCATTGTTACGATTGTACAACTGTTCTAAAATCAATAGTAGATAAGTATATAGCAATAGTTAAACCCAATCCAAAATTTAAAATATCAAAATCCACCGAATACAAACGGCCAAAGCGTACATCTCTGTAAATAGCGAATTACATAAAATCCTGGGTTGCCCTACATAGTTGATATCGAATATCGAATCTTGTTGTATTTATAGAATTAGCCTTGACTGCAGATTCAAATCCTAGAATTCCCCGACTGGATTTTGCCCCATAATGATTCGATTCCGGGCTGATACCTCCGCACATGAAACGGACTGACAGAGTCCGAATCAAAAAATCGAATCTATTTCCGTTCATGCCGCCGCGATGTTTAAATTCAGAAATGTCATTGTGGGACCTCGACCGGCCGGTTATGGCTGACGGGAGGCTTTTCAGGCAAACCGGTTCGTCTGGCTAAATCCGATTTTACCACTGGTAAACTTGACGACATGCAGCGCGGGTGGAGTCGTTTGGGGGTTTTCTTGCCTTTTCTTAGCCTTTCTAGCTCGCATAAAAGCGGAGGTTCTTCCTTTCGCGATGCCGAGAAGTCTTAAGTTTGGTCAGATTTCTTGGGCGTGCGGGCCTCGACATATGAATCTTTCATGAGGCTCCGGTTTGAATGCTAGAGTTTAGTTCCCGCAGTCGACACAATAGATACCATTCGAAGCGTATTGGGCCGAATCAAAAATTTATCAATTTTTTTCTTACCTTTTTTTTTGGTCAAACAATTGACATGCATAGACTTCAGTCTGTTCTTCTTTCATTAACCCGCAGAAACCTTGGAGGGGAAGAATCGCGATATATCGATACACAGGTATATCACAGCACACTGCTAGTGCACTGTATGGCAGTCCGGCTCAATAACAGATTTTTTGCATCTTTTGGCCCTAGGCTTTTAAAACCACCAGGAAATCCGGGTTTCCCGGTATTTACCCCAACAAAATTTAGTACCGTTTGTTATAGAATACTTTACAATTGATATATATCAAGATAGACGGTAAAATTAGAAGGGAAAAAATTTAATTTTTTTTTTTTTGTTTTGGATTACTGATTTTAATTTAAATGCTTTTGAAATTTTGTGCTAAGACCAAATGTGTTGATTTGATGTGCTGCAACTGGGGCTGTTACCTCGTGAACTAGCCACTGGCCTTGGAAGTCTAAAATCACACGATATTTCTATCCTTCGATATGCATATGTACCTGGTTGATACCATAAAGTACTCAGCTAAATTTTAGGACGAGAAAGGATATTATATTAGCACTTCACCCCGTACCTTATCTCATAGACTGCCTAACTGCTTGTATAATCTTTATACCCAATCCCTTTAATTGTTTACAACCACTCCGCCTATATCGAGCTTTATAAACCCGATCCGTACCTATCAACGCGATAGATATCTATCCGAGCCACTGCAGAAGACCGTATATCGGGATTTGAACCAGCTTGTCAATAGCGTACAATGCTGGACGAGGATTGAAGGGGTCAATCCAGATCGATATAAAGGTTTCGTTCGCGAACAATCTGTTGTCAGAAACAGGTGCCATGCTGGTAGCCAATTGGACATCTAGTCTGTAAGTTTTCCGAATTCTATGTAATACCATTTCCAGGCAGTTTAAGTGATTTATTTAGTACAGTAGTTTACTAATCTTAAACATAGGGGGTATCGCTGAAGATGCCGTTGGTTTTAGCGCTCCGCCTAGAACAGGCCATGCAGCTTCATTGTACCAAATTCGATGAGAAGGAAATCGCGGACCTTGCAGAGGTTTTGCGTAATTCTCGATGTACTAAGGACGATTCCCTCGCTTCTCCCAACAATGACAGGATGGTATACCTCACCTTCTGGGGGGTTAATTAAACGGGAGTGCGATTACCACGACTATCGCCACGGCCACCGTCGGCACTGCTACGGCGAGCATGCCGATAAGCGCTGTCACAGCCTTTCAGGCGGTGACGGTAACACCAATAGTATACCATTCGCACTTAGAATGGTGCACGAATATCGCCCCGCAGAATATATTTGACTGCATGGTGGCGGTGGGTGCGGCGGCTGCAGCTATCGGGCTGCTATTGTTGGTTTGGGATTGGTGGAGGATGAGGGGGGTGGTTGGGCGGAGCGAGGCTCTATAGCTAGAGATGGAGGTAAGTTGGCCCTTTTTATTGACGTACTCGTGCCTCAACAGTAGAAATAGAATTAATCTAAGGTACGTGATATAGTATAAGTTCTATGCATCTATGCACCCTGGGCGGAGCACAGGGACCACGCGCTGGTCTCCGATAAGCTCTATGAAATGCTCAAGCTTAGGATTGAAGAGACTTAATCATCGTTATCACTTCTTCATTTCTTCTGATTCTTCTTTTTATTCTTGTTCTCTAGCCCCCCTTTCTTTCCTTCTTTTCTTTCCCACTATATACCGTATAGGCTTTTAATGGGTTTTCGGGAATGCCTTTAAGTCCTCAAGACAGTTCATATAACCTTTAAGGCGTCTCGATTCAGTCGCCAGGTCGGTTTCCCGTCTCGAAAACTTCTAATTAAAAACACACAATTTCCCCTACGGTATTATATAACTTTTTCTTTTGCCACTGACTACTGACTTATCCTTTGACTATTTATGCTATGCCTCCTTGTTTTTATAAACAAATTAATAGGTTGATGTTGGATAGTGCCAAGTTATGTGATATATTTGTGGATAGACTTTTTTAATGTAGGGAATCTGCTTGGGAAGGTATTGTGTACTTTTGCCTTTGATAAATATTTCTTTCGAAGCTCAGTATTCTAGCTTAAGAAGCTACTGTGAACTCCCTATTACTTTCCTGCCCAAGACATAAATTTAAAATTGACGACTTAAAAAAACACCAAAAAGAATATTCATCTACGACAATTGGGATTCGCCTTTAGTCACCTACAAGGCTACTAGCCAATCAGTATGAAGCTTGAGTAAAGCAGATCGGACGGGATACCCTATCTTCTTCATCCTATGGTCGTAGATATCAGAGCCAAAGAATTGTGGGCAGATATATGATCAATCTGGAAGCTCGTGAAAGGGTTTAGTTAGGGCTCTTGGTTTCTGCACTAGTTAAACGACCGAGGCTTGTTTCGCCGTCTTGGAAATTCATCCCTCGTACTGAATACCGAAAAGAGTAAAGATAAAGCGAACATGAGAATTTCCGCGGAATATCGAATCTTAGCTTCAAAGCTTCGACTTTGCACTTTGGCAACGAGGTCGCTTAAGTATCTGGTTAACTATAGCTCTTGCGACAATGCGAAGCCTCTTGCGCACGTCTACAGGCTAAAAAAACAATCAATTGTTGGGAGAAAACTGAATATTCCTGCGTCATTTCGCAGGACGGAAACCTGTCAAACGGATCCCGCCAAAATGGCACCTGCGATTGGCTATGGAACCCACAGCCCCCACAAGACACCACGTCGAAAAGGGGCTAGTCAGCCCCAACGTCAAGGCACTGCGCTGCACAGCCTTACGGGTCCAACATCTAGAAAGCACCGAGCAAAGAGTGGGAAAATCCAGGAAATATGGCCCTTTTCAAGGTATTTCCCAACATCACAAGATATCGCGAATCGAAAGTTCATCTCGCGACCTCGGTATCTTGAAATAGACTTCTCTAAGATACCAAGAATTCGGGATCCAAAACACTCGGCGCCGAACTTAGACTCATATTCCTCGATTCCTTCAAGTGAGACGCGCAATTCGCCTAACGAACGTCGTGTGCCACTCTGGTAATTTTAAACCTCCACGTTTGCGATCGATGCGCATGCGGCTGTTGGAAAGCCTATATAATATAGACCTGACCTGGTCGCTCTTGTTTTGGAGATTCGATATCCCAAATAAGACATACAAAAATTATACCATCATCATCACCTTTGGATAGACTATTGTTTTATCCCATATTTCCTTTAAACCCCCCAAGACATGTCCCACGAAGACCCCGTTCCCGAATACACAGAAGGCGGCTCCCTCGAGGACGACCTGCGCCGGATAGCCGAAATATCAAATAATACAACAGAAACAACACATAATGGCATAACGCCCACCCCGCCCCCACTTTTGGGTTCTTTGAGTAGTATCTCGGAGCCTGAAATTAACACCGGCGACCCCGACACCGATGATTTGATAAGGCGCTTAATGCGAGAAGATGCAGAGGAGGAGAATGCACAACGGGGCACAGGCAGCAGTGGGCCTGTTCCGCTGCCTAATGTTGTTCAGACTTTCTTCGACGCCATCGAAAATGAAAACAGTGAATTAATCTCCGCTTTTATCGAAGGTGGCTTTGTAAAGGTCGATACAAAGAGCAGAGATGGCGTGACCCCATTAGTGGCTGCCGTAAGAGCGAACCATGTTAGAATAGTTCAACAGTTAGTCGACTACGGCGCCGATGTCAATGAAATGAGTACAGAGGTAAGGGACAGCCTTAAATATAAATCTTCGAATAATGTCATAGCTAGGGACATTGTCTAACATTTGCCGACCTACTTATAGACTGATCCAACTGCTCCTTACTATCGACAATACCGACACGGACACATCATCCCAAATCCATATGAGCATACCATGCGAACCCCACTTATGGCAGCGGCAGAAAAGGGACATCTTCCATTAGTAAAACTCTTCGTGGAAGTTTTCCACGCAAAAGACGATATCGTCCCACCAGATGGAATGATAGCCCTCCGCCTTGCGGCCAAAAACGGACACCGTGAAGTCGTCGATTACCTCCCATCCCGCAGAACCGGCGGCCTGCAAAGATGGCAGTTTAAAAATAAGAATTCCATCCGAAGGGCAAGAATAATTTTACTCGATATCTATTGGTATCTCAAAATTGTTTTATATGAGGTTCCTAGATTCTTTGTCTGGTCGATTCCGAAGCACGTTGTTGTTCTCCCGGTAAAGAGGAGCGCTACGTATTTGTGGAAGCACAAAAAGGATATCGCGGTCGGCATCAAGAATGGAATCGTTGCCACCGGAAGGGGGATCGCGAAATACACCAAAAAGGCGGCAGTTGGAACAATCAACGGCATCAAAGCATTCCCAGCAGGCACAGTTCGCCTTGCTAAGGCAACTGGCAGAGGAATCGTAACCGGAGCTAAAGCAACCTGGAAATTCCTCACGGTTGATTTCCCAAAGTTCCTTGTCAAATTCATCAAAGGCACCCTCAGCTTCATCAAAAGAGCTGCAATAGCAATCAAGGATGCCATAGTCTTCACCGCCAAAACCTTAAAAAGATTTATTGTATGGCTTGCAAAGGCAACTTGGAGGTTAATCACAGTCAAGCTCCCTGAGCTCTTGGATGCCACCATAAAATGGATCTGGGGTGCGATGAAATACGTCGGCAAAGGTATTGCGGGCTTTTTCGTCCGCCTTGCTTCTGCAATCCACACGCTGGTTACAAAATTGGCTAACTGGGTTTCCGGTATCACATGGAAGGACGTACTCAACGGTTTCCTCGACGCTTTGAGGTTTGTTTTCGTCGGTATACCTAAGATGGTTATTGATGGGATTATACATACCGCAAAATTCGTTAAGAAGGCGTTGAAGACTTTGTTCGGATTCATCGGTGAGTGTATATACTATATTGGAGTTGGTATCGTTCTCGTGGTTTTCTATCTCCCACGAAAGATATTCGAGCTTTTCCTTGAATTGTTCAAGTCGATCGGGAGAGGGTTCCATGAAATTGCCGTCTGGATTAACCCAAAAACGGTTGGATAGTCGGCGCACGGATATGTATCTTATAATGTCTGTTTGAGTTCTTCGGTAATCTCTTTTAATTGGTCCGGCGTTTGTGATAGGTTGGGGTGTTTGGCAAATTTGGTTGAACTGGTGTATATTTTGGGTTTTATATTACATGTAGACATTGAATGAATTCGTCTGTTATGCTTAAACTTTCTGGAAACAGATTGTAAAGTATTTCCTGTGCAATTGCAATCCAGAATTCGAAATTATTACTAAAACCATATGCTAGCATATATAACTATAACCTTGAAGATCAAATCCATGCATTTAGGTATTCGGGCTCACAGCCTTCGGCCAGCTCTGGTATATGAGACAATTAACTGACAACTGTCGGGTATCTGACCTGTCGTCATTCATTTTTTATATTCCTGGAAAAGTTTTCATAACCCATCTAAAGGATGTATATAGGATAGTACTCAAGCTGATGCTGTTGGGTTGACTTCGGGAATGAAGGATGCGCGGATTTTGGCAGCTTCACACCCATCACCCCTTCGGATATATGTAGCCATTCGTCATCAGGGCCCGACTTAGAGGCATACGGCCCAGAGTAGTGCAGAAGCTTTTCAACACTGCACTTGCAGGTTTCGGGGTCTATAGGGATGACCGGTGCTTTGATATTCTCGGAAAAGCACAGGGCCGCAAGTCGAGCCGCCCAATTGTTTCTTGACCGGAAAACTGTTGGGTTCGAAGGGCGGTGGAAATATTCGTCCCAGCTATCTATTGATGTAAGGTCTTCATTAGATCCTCTTTGGGCTTGAACCATCGACTTGTAACTGTCATGTTTCTTCCGGAATATGGGGCAATTTTTAACTCCGGGACTAGTCCTGGAGAGGAGGCCCCGCTGCAGTTCTGAGGGCGCTGAAGGCGAAATAATATTGTTGGTTCTTTTAATATGTTCACCCCATTCGTACACATGTGGATCGCGAGATGAACCCTCCTCTAAACCTGCGACACCCGCATCCCAATAGCTCTCGAGGTCCTTGTCGAAGAAAAGAGGAGCCTGGAGAGGATTTATATCTCCAACCCATTTCCCTGCCACGTGAACGGATGTTGTAGCCTCGAAGATCCAAGCTCCCTGGTGCCGTGCGCCGCTTTTGCCTCCCTTGAGCTCTAAAGGTAGCTCGTACCCGGTTAATGTGAGATGAAGTGTGGTATCCCCAAAACAATCTATTAGCTGGCCATCGAAAGGTGCATCTTCGACCAGCGTATTCTCGTGGTTCGGGTGTCGTGGAACACTCGGCGAGACGAGGAGTACGATGCCAGGTTTCCCAATATTTCCTGGTAGCCTTATAATAGTTGATGGGCTACGAATGGATAGAGAAGGGTCCTGCACCAGTTGAGAAGCGACGAAAAGGGAGTCCTCGGAAGATATAGCCATGAGTAAAGGGTATGTTTCACTGGCTGTTTGTCCCTTTGACTCTAAGTAGTGTATCCATTGGAAAGCTTCCGATTGTGTCATTCTTTTCGGAACAAGGGCCCACAGCAATGCATCTCCCGACACAAAGTACCTTCCGTCATCCTGTCCGTCATCCTGGCCGTCTACCCTTCGGTCAACTCGGCATCTGCTATACGAGAGAACATCTTCCCGATAAATATTATAAGTATCTTCGTGATCAAAAACCCTTGCCGGATATCGATCAACGAAACAAGTGGCAAGATGAGATAGGTTTATGAGGGGGGTATTGAATTTCTCATAAAGGCTGGAAATGACGCCCATGTCAAGGAAATATCGAAAAACCCTCCTCCCCGGCTCCCCGGGCTGGGGGAGGACCTTTGTGAGTTGTTGCATCGTGAATTCGCCGTCGACCAAATCTTCGCGAAACAAGAATTCGATATCAGAAATGTTTAAAAGGTCCATGCACGGTTTGTATCCACTGCGAAAGATACCATGGAACCGCACATAACCTAGTGTGATATACAATACCTGGCGTGAGTCACTTTGGGGCTTTAATTCATCTCGAGATTCTACTGTACAGAGTTCGAATGGCCCGAAGATGTCCTCTAAAATGGTATGGTGTGTGCTGGAGAGACCCCCCTGGCACTTCACAAGCACGGGCGTCTTGGTTATATCGCAGGCTACCAGATTTTGGTCTAGTGGGTGGTCAGGCTGGCTAAGGAACTCGGACAGAGAATCTAGAATAACCATGTCATGTAAGCTCTTTACCCTCATATATTCGGTGCGAGAACGAGAGACTGCAGAGAACCTCGTTCATTTTTGTGGGTACATGTACATTGAGTGAGAATATATAGATTAGAGACTTACTCCATGCCGTAGCGCCAGAGAGGCTGCCTATTTCTATTTTTTCTATCTCCCAGAGCCTCAAGAAGTTCCTTGAGCGCCGATATATAATCTCCATGTACGGATAGGGAGTCGAAAAAATCGAGCTCACACTGCCCCTTAAAAACTTGGGGAGTACCCCTTTGTGGTGTTCCGCTAGATACGACGCCACATCTTGGACGGTTATTGGGAGAAACGGGCCATTGGCAGAGTCCCAGAGTTTTTGGGAAGATTTATGGCCAAGTTGCATCATCTGTCGGAAATGCTTTTTTTCTTCATCGGTGCACCCAGAGTAGTGCTTGATCGCACGGTCGAGCCTATAGACCCAATTTGCTTCAAGAATGCGGTTGTGGTCTTTCATTTTGTTAGGGTACTCCAGCACGTCTTGTGTGATAGAGAGCAATAAATCGAATACGAGAGCGGCGATTCGTAGCTTGCGTTCGACCTGGGTCATATTCGTCCCGGCAATTCTAAAACAAAAGCCAAGTAAGAATGCCCACACGTCGGGAATAGATACTCGTTCCTTAGCACTGTTTAAATACCCTTCACGCCGTTCGGAGTCTCCGTAAAATTTGAGATGTGACAATGAGAGAGACCAATTTACGCCGCTCGAGTTCTGGCCATTCGCGCGCTCGAGTCCGATAGTTACGGTCCCGCCCTGTTTTACGAGTGGATCATTTTGCTTGATGTGCTTCTGATCTTTAAGAAGAATCAGGTCCGGAAATATATGCCAGGCCCGGAAGGCAACGAAAAGGCCACCGTTTTGTATATCTTGGCCGTTTCCCCGTACGAGAGAGTCCATCATCTTCAAACAGGTTTGCCACGTCTCGATCACGCTCCTATACGTATCTACCGATGTATGAACTGGTAGGTCGATGTTATCGAGGATAATACGTAATTGATAGCACTGCAACTCCTTGGCTGTATTCGCTGATCTTATCCAGGCGCGGACACTAGCATCCCAAGTTGCAAGGTCTTGTCGAGGGATGTCCCATGTAGACGCCGCCAAAGTTCTAAACCCAAGAAGGCCATCACCTTCGGACTTCGAGATTTCTTCCTTCCTGACTTCAACGACTTGTTCCCATATAGCGACTGACTCTTCAGCTGTGAATGCTACGGCAAGAAGACATGCTAGGAGATGCATGGAAATAGCGGCACCGCTGGACGTTGCGGCCGCCCAAATCGATGTTCCATCAACGCCAACATAGTCTGTAAATGGACCGTAATCGGATTTGCCACTAGATGTAGAGGGTAGCCGTTTCTCATGAAACTCTATGATCTCTGATGCTCGAGTGCCGTATGCCTTTATAAGTTCTGGAGTGTGTGGTACAATCCCTTCGAAAAGCATACCCAACTTTCTTGCGATACGATGCGCAGATCCACCCTCAGCCTGGGTTCGGCGCCTTTTGGTCAAAGCATTTCCGAAAGGGAGATATTCTGCCGGAGCATCCACCTTGAAAAGAGAACAGTCAAGGTTGAGATTGAACAAAGCGACCGTGGTCTCTTGTGTGACTGAAGCAAGCGCTGCTTGTATCTTGCTGATATTTGTCGTCATTTTTCGCAGTCTAAGTCGGATGCCTTTTAAGTTGCTTGACAGAGGTATTGATTGTTGATGACCACCACTGCTGGGATCTCTTCAAACCGAAGGGAAGGAGAGGCAGGATAAGTGATAAAGGCTTGAGGGTATGCGTTCTACTTCAGGAGGGAAGTCCCTCTCGAAATTTAGGCCTGTGACCCCACTAGATAGAGGTCAATTGAATTGCTTCCATACTGCAAAACCACGAAGCCTTGTGAGTTGCCCCGCACCGCCGCCACCACGCCTCGCTGTCAACGAGAACGGGGTTGTTGTATTTTGGTATGGACGTCGGCGCACCAAACCGTGCGTCCTACGTCCGAACACTGCATTGCAGACGATGCTTCTTGATTGGTAGTAAAGAGTCAAGCCCCAGAGATTTTGCTGCAATTGAAATCTGAACATGCATGGCGGAAAATTTAGCCTGTCGATTTGTCAGAAACTCTTGTTGGTGTATTGTAGCTGATATCGATCTCGGTACGTCTGAGGTTGGATATCTCCAATTACAACCCGTGTTCGCGTTGGCCATGGGTGCGCTATCGCGCGACAGGCCGAGTATTCTAGAATTTTGGGACTAGTTTTTATAATTACCGGCGCCGGTAACGGTGGTCTCGATTTCACTGTTGGATTCAGCCAGATATATAATATGGCGCGACATGGGAGGAAAGGTCGAAGGAGAGCCATCTGCAGGAACCATTGGGGTTAGTTCTGATAATCTGATAGTGCGAAGTAAAAGGGTGACACCAAAGGCAGTCCCATTCCCATTGACTCATTTCAGAATATCTGAAGTTGAAAGAAGGTTTTAAGCTCAAGGGCACACGACTTACTATCCATCTACAAGCTTCGCCAACTTTTTTCTATTTTTCGTCCCAAGTTCCTTCGATACATATAACTCTCAGCTCAACCCGCGGAGTTAACATCAACTCCGACCACACCACCCACTTCTTCGACTCATCTGTCCGCCCTATTATCTGGTCTCCGATTCTCCCCGTAAGCAAAGGATACGAAGGAACAAAATGCGATCTAGGGCCCTTCTCCAGCATGTCCCGCGGGTGCATTTCGCACCGACCGCGCTGAGACGATCAATGCCTGCACGAAGTAAGTAACTGCCAGGATTTTGCTTCTTTGGTTCCGGCCATCTCTCCAAGCCTTTATGTACTATTTGGTCGCCGCGCAAGAAATTTTTCCTGCATTTGAAGAAACCCGATATTGCATTCTGGGCACCGAGAAAAACGAACGAAAGTCACGCCAAATCGGCGTGGTTCTCGACGGAGTTTGTCGAGTCGCGCATAGCCGAGTTTGGCCCGATCTGACCTAAACCTCCCCTCCAAAACATGCACTCGGGCCGACTTGGACCTCATTCTGGGCGGAGTTCTCCACGGCAGGCGAGCGACAATGCCCGCTAGAAACTTCCCGTATGAGGCCTAAAGGTTCTCGAGGTCGCATCGTTTTGTAATGGTTTCACGAAAGGCTTTTTCGTAAATGCGGAGTTCGGCCTATTGTGGAGTCTTAGCAAACCATTGCTGGTCCCGCACGCACGGTAGGCATCGGTTTCGACTCCACGCTCGACTCTGCTGGATGCATCCCACGCACAGGTCGCCTTTGCATTACATGAGATATTTCTGATATCGGGAATGGTAGCTGCTTTCTATCGTGTCAGCTGGTCGCCGTCCCTGAGCCTGAGGTTCCTTTTTATGGGGAAAGGGAGGGACTGAACTCTAAAGCAGAGAGAGCAGCCCCTCTCTCCACATATGCACACATTGGGATGTCCCAAAGCTTGTCCAATATTTGACGCACCTATTCCTGTCCTACCATCGACGAGCTCTGGTCGATGATATATAAACACCGGTGCCTAGTCCCAACCGATTTTTCTTTCTTTCCTTCTCTTTTCCATTCATCTATCGGTGCCGGTTCTTTGTATCGACTCGAATTCACCATCTAACCCTTTTGCTCTCGTCGTTGTTATCAGTATCATACCCTGCACGAGCCATGTCGTCGACTACCCAACTTCGTTCCCTCAACTTCGATAACATCAACCCTCACGTCAAAGCAGCCAAGTACGCCGTCCGTGGCGAGCTTGCTGTCAAGGCAGAGGCAATCCGTAGGGAGATCGAGCTGGACCCATCTTCCCACCCATTCGACCATGTAATCTTCGCCAATATTGGAAACCCCCAACAGCTTGACCAGAAACCAATTACTTTCTTCCGTCAAGTTCTGTCGCTTATCCAATACCCGGATCTCCTCCAGGAATCGAATGCTGAAGCCGTCAAGCAATTGTATCCGGAAGATGCTTTGGACCGTGCCAAATGGTTGCTCAAGTCTGTCAAGTCCGTTGGTGCATACTCTCACAGCCAGGGTGCTCCTCCCCTGCGTGACAGTGTCGCCAGATACATCGAACGTGAGTATTGGCCCTCATTCTATCAACTTGGAAATCGGGTTTCTGACGGTATGGTGGAATGGTGAACAGAGCGAGACGGCCATCCTGCCGATCCTGAATCCATTTACCTCACCACTGGTGCTTCCTCGGGCGTTAACACCCTCTTGCATGTGATTGCTTCCAGTCCAAACACTGGTGTCATGATCCCAATCCCACAATACCCATTGTACACCGCTACTCTCGCCCTCTTGAACGCAAAACCGGTTGAGTATTTCCTCGAGGAACATGCTCAATGGAGCACCAACTGTGACGATCTTTACACCGTTATCGAGAAGGCCAAGGCAGAAGGCACAGATGTTCGCTGCATCTGTGTCATCAACCCCGGAAACCCAACTGGTGCCTCCCTCCCATACAATTCGATCGAGGATATCATCAAATTCGCTGCTGAGAAGAAGTTGGTCATCATGGCTGATGAGGTCTACCAAACCAACGTCTTCGTTGGCGAATTCGTCAGCTTCAAGAAGGTCCTTCGTGACCTCCAGAAGAAGGAGCCCGGCAAGTACGACAACGTTGAGCTTGTCAGCTTCCACTCGACCAGCAAGGGTATGGTTGGTGAATGTGGACAACGTGGAGGCTACTTCGAGCTCGTAGGTTTCGATCCAAAGGTCGTCCAGGAAATCTACAAGTTCGTTAGTATCTCACTGTGTCCACCAGTTGGTGGTCAGTGTTTGGTGGAGTTGATGGTTAACCCTCCAAAGGAAGGTGAACCTAGCTATGACCTGTAAGCCTAACGCGTCCCCTTTATAAGATCTCCGGCGGAGTGGAACGTAAACCCTTACTAACATGGAACCTCGGCAAAACGTAGCTACAAGAAAGAGTATGATGACATTTACAACGGCTTGAAGACCCGCGCATATGCACTCCACCAGGCCTTTAGCGAAATGGAGGGTGTCGAAAGCCAAGACCCACAGGGTGCTATGTACATGTTCCCAACCGTCAAGTTCTCACAAGGCGTCGTTGCTGCTGCTGAAAAGCTAGGCAAGAAGCCCGATGAGTTCTACTGTATGGAGCTACTCAAGGCTACCGGTGTCTGCGTCGTCCCCGGAAGCGGGTTCGGACAGGTCGATGGAACTTGGCATTTCAGAACCACATTCCTTGCTCCTGGTACCGACTGGGTCGGCCGAATCGTTGAATTCCACAAGAACTTCGTCAATACTTACAGGGATTAGATATTTGCATGATAGGTGCATTCAGGATGGGGTTTCATTATTCAGAATTACTACACAGGGTTTCCTTGGGGGTTGTTTATCTTGCGTTTGTACATATTTTTATTTGCGGTTTTATACCCTATGATTATGACGGATAGAGACATTGAGCTAAGTGCATGTTCCGTCCGTTCTATCAGGTTTGGTGGATGGGGGCGTTTGAATGAAAAAGCATCAATGGAAATGATCTTTATGATAGAGAAGACGATGAATCTTTCTCTACTTCTTTCGTGAAAGTAAATATAAAGGGTATTAAGTACATGCCGTGAGGAGAAATCCAGTTCTCTCTCTCGTTATGAAACCGGCTGAGCTGTCCGCGTAGACGGTCAAATCTGAGGAAATATTGCGCTAGAAGGAGGTCATGCGAAATGGCTTATACACAAAGGAACGTAACAGACAAAACAAACTTAACTCCAAGGAGAGAATTATGTACCAAATGAACCACCGATTGAGGAGCTAAAAAGAAAGAGCTAAGGCCGGCCGGCTGCTTACTTTCCACCAGGCCAAATGCCCACCTTCGGTGCACCGTTGCCCCTTGCTGGTCCCCTAAACGTATTTCCGCCTTCCAGCGCGCTCAAGGCCTGGTCTACCGGACTTCCAACCGTGATCTCAGCTACTTCAGTGACCTGCCTATCATCCCCACTGCCCTTCCCCTCATAAACCTTTAATACATTCCCATCTAACATCCCGCTCTTTCTCGCATTTTGTACTCGAGCGTTCAAGTTTGCAGACATCTGGTCCATCTTGATTTGTGTTCTTCTACGAGTCAGACGCTGGCGGTATTTACGGTAACCATAGAATAGCGCGCCGATAGCGATCAATGCAATGGCAACGACACCACAGACGATACCGATTGTTATGGAAAAGTCGCCGACAGAGGAGTTTGATTTGCCTGAGGGGTCAACATATTCCGTTGTTGTTGTTTCAGGTGCGGACGTTGCGGAGGCTGTTGTTTGTGGGAGGGCGAGGGAGTAGGAGAGTGAGATTTGGAGGAGAGAGAGGAGGAGGAGAGATGTTGTAGAAGACATTTTGTTTTGTGAAATCCCTATAGTCCTTACGCGCTATATCTCGCGGTGTATATGGAGGGGGGTCCGACGAGGGGCGGCCTTTTGCTTTTTGAGTTTCAAGATACTGAGCCTTGTATAGAGTCTGTTGGTAATGCGTTGATAATGTGGTAATTTTGTATGGAGTTTTTTTAAGTGTTGTCGAGGCGGGTTCTCGATATCTTCAACTTCTCGAACTTCAACTTCAAAAGAATGAATAGGTAAATGAGTGAATGATACAAGACGAAAATTATTTTTCTCAATGAACACCAGGGATTTTCTATTCCCCTTATACTAAATACCTACATCATCCTCTTCGATCGATTCCTTCAACCGCCCTCGCTAAACCCAGACCCATGAGCAAAAAACACACCTTAATCTATTCCATTCTTCTCAGGTCCCAGTGATATCAGCCCGCATGTATAAGGGAAAAAATCCTCAGCGGGTAATGACCTTGGCCATCCATACGCAAATCTTCAGTTCCTGGCGAAGACGAGGGGTCTAGGCAAAAAAGGTCTCAGAGACATCAACTGCCAATGCCGACTGAATTCGACGCTAGCGTGCCGTTTTCCATATCTAATTGCACCACTCGGCGCTTTTATTGGACCTTGCTGATTGTCCATTTTGTCTCTCCTCCCTTTGAGAATTCGTGACTCTAGACTTCTGAGGAATCAGGTCATGGTTGGTTTAAACATGGTTCCTGTTTGGCTGCGATCGTTGGCATATCTGGACCAAGGGAGGCGTTGGGTGGTCGGCACTACCCTCCCCTAAGTTGCAAGTGGCTTGCAAATAACTGGCGGCGCTTAATTGGACGTCGTGATTCGGCCCCAGCGAATTTCGCGAATTTCTTCAACAGCAAGCCCATAAAAGCCGGACTGCGGTGCAGCTGATGGGTCCCCACAACGGGAGGTCATGTAGGCACACGGGAGAGTGCGTTATTCGACGGAGTCCGGAGCTAGGGCAGCTACTCTGGTGGAGACACATTGTGCATGAAATTCCGAAATGAAGGACAATGACTAGACTTTCTGCATATGGCGGTAGGCCGTGCGTTCTCTGTTGAGGGTATATGAACATGGGGGTTTTCTCTTTCGCAGACAAAACCCGTTTGCATTGAGGGGAAAGGGTTCTGGGATGCCTGGCGGGGTTTGTGATATTACAATTACGAGTCTGTTAAATGGGCTTTTCACAGTGCTTAAACGCCCTGCAGAGGAACTCGTGACATTGTGCATAATCTGATTGCTTTGATCGTGTAAGTATGATGATCCATACGCATTTTAGCAATTATTTCTTTATTGTAGGGCTGTGTCGTCGGCATTGGGTCTGAGCGACGACGAGGTGTTTTTCCTTTTTTTTCTTCTTGCAATATGCATTCAAGCGCTTTTATCGACAACCAACAGGAAACTTTTTCCATATGCAAAAACTGAACGCCAAATCCATGATTCTCCCCAATGCCGTGACAGATATCTAACTGCGGTCTCCACATAATCGTACATGCATATACATATTCTACACACCCATCCTTCTAAACGCATTTCCAGAAGCGCTCCTCCTGTCTTTTCTTCTGTCGGCGTTACCACCTCTGTTGGTAGGTCTCTGCGCATCTGCCTTCCCTGCTGGCTGCTTCTTCTCAACTTTGTATGTGAATTCTGTGTCGCCGTAGACTTGTCCTTTGGAGAAGTTCCTTTCTCGTTTCCGGTTGTGCTCTCCGGCCGCCATCCGTGAACCGAACGATTGCTCCTTCTTACCCGGGCCAGCTTCTTTGCTGCTATGACCTTGTGTTCGGTAAGATGCAGTTGAGATACGCATAATCGGAGCCTTCTTCTCTTTGACCTGTTTCTTCGGCTTCTCCTCTGGTTCAGAGTCTGAGGAAGAAGATTCCTCGTCTGATGACATAGCTGAGGATTCCGCATCCTCCTCCTCCACAGCAGTGAGGCGTTTTCGGGATTCGCCATTTGCGCCATCCGTAGTGGGGCGAGAGGAGGGGTTGTGAAGCATGTACTGGAACGATGTTTCGTCCACCTCGAAGTCCGGATTCGTCCAGAGATCCTTGAAACGAGGATCTTCCATAACCTTGACATGTTCCTGGGCTTTCTCCTCTCCAGCTTCTTCTTCGTCGTCTTCCATGTCTTCTTCGCCTTCTGCCATAGCTTTCTCCTTCTCCTTCTCTGCTTTTCTCGCTGCTCTACGATCAAGTTTCTCTTCCAATTTAGCCAACCTCTCTGCGAGTTTCTGATTGACCTTAACTTTCGAAGAAACCTTCTTGCCAGAGCTTCTGATTCTACCTTCTCTCTCCTTCTCGATCCTCTCTTGAACCATCCTCTTCCTTTGCTCTTCCCAACCCCATGGGTTCGCAATCAACCTCGCCTGCTCGTACAACTCCTGTTTCACGAAGTAACCGTGCATGTATGGCCTCAACACACTGCTTCCCACCAAATGCGACAATGAAAGTTGCTCCAACTGTGGTTTTGTCAAGAACTTGTAGTTGTCGTATGTGGTGGCTGTAACCTCGCCGTTAACCCCACTGATTACCGATTCCTCCATTTCTTCCGTAACGTTGTCCAAGAACGAGCACCATTTTGGTGCGGGTCCGAGTTCTGGTATGAAGAATGTGTGCATATCGGGTCCCTCGTTGGCTGTGAGAAGCATTCCGGATCCTTTGACGTGTGCTACATCGTTGATATCCACCGAGGGTTCTATGCTTGTCCATGGTGTACCGTCTGAAGGACTCCATATTTTGATGATTCTCTTGTCTGCAGAGAGGAGCTTTGTTTCGGATTCGGAGTGTACGGGCGGTAAGTATATTAGGTTCTGGATAGGGTAGGAATAGCCCTGATCTTTTGTGAGCAATGGCATGGGAGATCGTAGATCGTATAGTCGAACCAAACCCTCCGCATTACCAGTGGCCAGTTGTAATCCAGTGGGATCGAATGCAAGCGCTGTTATCGAGTCTGTCGACACCCGTTCTACTGTAGCAACCCGAGAACCTACTCTTGGATCCCACAGTTCTGTTGTTCCCAGATCTGTTCCGAAAGCCAAAAGACCGTGAACATCACTTTGCACACCCGTCAATACCTCCTTCACATCCTCATTCACCTCAAAAGGCTTCATGAACCCGCCTCTTTCGAGGTTAACTCTGTAAACCTCTCTACCTTCCGCGGGAACCAAAACCTCAGCTGCCCACCGACAGTATACCAAGTCTCGTCCATAATGTGGTATTCTTAGACTGTGGTGTAGACCCATGGGTGTGTGGAATTCGATGTATCGATCGATCTGGAGGTGCACCGACTTCTTCCAGGAGTCCTCCAAAAGAATAAATGTGAGGTTTTCAATATTTGTATGACGATCGAAGGACATGGAGAGGGAATTGAAATCGTAAAGGCGCATCTGCGGCTTGTATGTGCCGGTGGCCATACACCACTGGCCATCTTCAGTGATCCGGATCCGATTGGAGGCTTCTGGGAAACCAAAATCTTGGATGAGTTCAATACGAGACTGATAGGCTGAATTGTGGGAGAGAAGTTAGTAATTAGTATCCTGAGTACTGTAACCGCGCGATCTGGGTCTGTCGAACCTAAGTCATTCTTTAGGGATCGTTTCCTCTTCCTTGCAAGCCAGTCAGGCAGCGAGCGGCCGGTATCCGAGCCGGAAACAGTATATACTTTAACGTCGTTGGTTTGTGTAAGCTTCATTTTGGAAGGTGTATCTGATCAATGGCCTGTATGGCGGTGGTATATTGAAGCTCAAGGTTGAAGGCTGTGATGCCTGGCAGTGGAATGAACTTGTTCGGGATCAGGACGTGCTTAGCATAGTTGTATTAACTGTAGGCGCCGTAAGTGGTAATATACAAATTACAGGCGATGAGGCGACTCTGTTGGTGCTTATTCGCAACTGCGCTTGGGATGCTGGTGAGCAAGAAAGGTTGAGGACGAGGAAGCCTTTCTGTGCGACATCTCGAAATTTTTTTTTGAAAAGCCAAAGCGCGATAGTTCCCCAATATGGAAATATAATAGTTACTAACCGGAACCAGTAATTGATGATTTAATATTTCCATAAACGGCAGAGTTGGGTTTTCTGGTTCGGGCAGCCTCATCGCAACAACCAAACATTCAAATCCATCTGTCCGTTCCACCATCTTGTCAGCCTCCTTGATCCTTTATTACACGTATCACCAGATTCATCAGCCAGACGTCGGACTGCATTCTTTACATCCTACGTGAAATCCTGATGCAGTGCCTTTACCTTCCACTCAATTTCCACTAACATCTCAACGCGACTACGATATCCTTCCAAAATGTACGATCCAGTCCGTGGTTTCTTTACGGCCCCTGCCAGCGACGATAAACCCCCATCTTCACCATCGAAACCAAGCCACGATGATGACTACGAAGATGAACGATCTAAACGACCATCAGATGCATCCGTTAATCCTCCCGATAACGACGAATCATCAAATCGCCGCCGTGAGCGAGAAGCCGACACGCAAAGCCAGAGCCCAGAACGAAAACGGAAGCGTGATCGTTCTCCGGATGATGAGCGGCCACGAGGCCGTACCCCTGAGATAAAGAGAGAACGATATGAAAACTCTCGAGATGATAGGTATTCCCGGGACGACAGGTATAGACCTGATTCACATCCCGATGATCATGAGAGCAAGCGACGACGTTTCGACGGTGAGAGGGATCGAATCAGGAAGTTCCAGAATCAGAGGAAGGAAGCCCATGCTGGTGCATACGCTCGTCGCGATGGAGTGACGAGATATGATAACCAGCGAGACCAACGGGGCCAACGGGACCAGCGGGACCAGCGGGACCGACAGGACCGGAGGGGCTCTCATGGACAAAACAGGAGAACATCGCCCCAATTCCGCCACAACGACGGCCCGCCACCACTCCTTGCCGTTGAGCCAAAATTTAAAGATCCAGAGCCCGAGAAACCGCAGGATCAGTCAGCGGAACCCCAGAGAAAACTCAAGAGGCCTATGGCCCGGTACAATCAGGCCGAGCGACAGGCCCTCCAAAGAAGGCAACAGCAGTTAGAGGCCGATAGAGAACGCGAGGCAGCTGCCATAGCGGCCTCGAGGGGCGTTGATGATGTTGTCAGATCGCACTACAATGCTGTACCAGAGCGTGGGAAGGAATGGAGAAAGACAGACTCTAAGATTCGTGGTCTCCGTTCGTTCAACAACTGGGTGAAGTCTACACTCATTCAGAAATTTGCTCGAAATGAAGACTATCAGCAAGGAGACCGAAGCAATGCCCTCAAAGTATTGGATATCGGTTGCGGGAAAGGTGGTGACTTGCTAAAGTGGAAGAGTGCTCCGCAGCCAGTCGAACTTTACGTCGGGGCTGATAGTGCAGACGTTAGTATCAGCCAGGCGAAGGAAAGATTCGCCAAAATGAAGGAAGAGGACCGAAGGAGGAACCGCGGAAGGCCCTCAAACGATCGATTCCACGCCGAGTTTTTTATTCTAGATGCTTGGAGTGACACGGCAGAATCGATTCAGTTGATTCGAGAGGTTGGGTTCGATTTAGATACGAATAACCGATGGGGTGGTGGAGGGTAAGTTTTACATGTTTCAGCATCCCCTTCCTCCAGTAATATGCTAACGTCAGGGATCCAGGTTCGACGTGGTTTCTCTCATGTTCTGTATGCACTACGCATTTGAATCCGAGGACAAGATTCGTGGAATGCTTAAGAACGTCTCAGGATCCCTTCGCAGGGGTGGCCGCTTTATCGGAACAATCCCGTCATCTGACAAGATATACGAAGGGATTCAGAAGAACGGTAACGAATTCGGAAATAGTCTGTACAAGGTATCGTTCCCGAATATAGAAAGTGCCAGAAAGCTACCGGAAGACGGGGCTTGGCGTCCAGCCTGGGGCTGGAAGTATTCCTTCTTCCTTGAAGAAAGTGTCGAAGATGTTCCAGAGTATGTCGTGCCCTGGGAAGCCTTCCGAGCGTTGGCATTCGAATACAACCTCAAACTCGAATACAAACGCCTCTTTGAAGACATCTGGCAGGACGAGAAGGAAGACAAGGTCCTCGGGCCTCTGAGCGAGAGAATGGGGGTCAAGAAGAGGGACGGAAGCGGGGAGATAATGGTAAAGGGCGAAGAGTGGGAGGCTTGCAGCATTTACATGGGTTTCTGCTTCAGAAAGATCTAAAAAGGATACGCATTGGCACTTGTATGTACATAGTATAGTAGCATTAGCATATGGAGCGGCGTCGGAAGTGACGGTCTAATATATAATATCCAACCCGCTGAGCGTTCCAATATCGCCGTCGTAGTCGTATTTAGATAGTCTCGAGGGGGGTGTATAATCCCCTATCGTAGTCTCGTGAGTCCGTTGTTGATAGAGGCATCCAGTTGGGTGGTGTAAATGCGTTGCCGCAGAGGGACGACGACTGAGCTTGAGCTGCGGTGGATGGTGTTCGCGTAATCCAACCTCAACTTCAACCTCAACCTTGTCTCCAGCTTCAGTCCTCATCCCTCCACACCCACGTCATCATACGGTATGTACCTCTGACGCCCTCACTTTTTAGCTTCGTCTGCGTATAGATATCGACACTGCCCCGCGCCTAGACGCGTCTGCCGAACCTCAAGCTAATATCAAGCTATCGTCCAGCTCACGCCTTGCCTCGCCAACCAGCTGCTTCATAATACCCCCCAAGATCTAGCTCGCATTACCCACCATCTTCATCCAGTAATCCCACCTCATCACCGTCAAGATGGGATCCGACCCCCAATATAACAAATACCCCGATCTCTCCATCGCCCAGCACATCTACCAGATCTCTACCCCGGCTTTATCATCCCACCACGAAAAGTCCGCCACCGCCCTCCTCGAATCCATCAAATCCACATCTGCAGCACCATTATTCAAGTTCCTTGTCGGACCTACTGACGGTATATTAGCTAAGGGCTCGCCGTTAAAATGGGACGAGAAGTTATACAATGAACTACAAGAAAAGAACGAGAAGGAGCTGCAGGAGTGGGAGGAGAAGTTGAAGGATGCCGAGGAGAAGGCGGGAGAGACGGAGGTTGTTGAGGCTATGGGTGGTAAAGCGGAGTTTTGGACAAGGATAGGTGATAAGGTACGCTTATACGCCTTATCTACGGATGGAAATGAAGGGCTGCTAAAAGAGAGTGTGTTCCGGATTTACAGGAGAAAGCTGTAGCCGCCTATAACGACGTATTCGAGAAGACGGCATCACTTGGTGCAAAGATCGATATCGTTCTCGCCACGATACGCGTTGGAATGTTCTTCGACGACAAGCCGCTTGTCCAGAAGAACATCGAAAAGGCTACCCAGTACGATACAGTTGCCTCACAGATTGGATTAATGCCATTTACAAACTGCTAACTCTCACGAACTTTAGGCTCGTCGAATCCGGTGGTGACTGGGATCGTCGAAACCGTCTAAAAACCTACCGTGCGATCAACGACCTCACCCTTCGCGCATACAACTCTGCTGCCCCACTTCTCCTCGACTCCCTCTCGACTTTCACATCGATAGAGATCTGTACCTATGAAACTCTAGTAATGTACGCCGTCCTGGCCGGTGTCATCTCCCTCTCCCGCCGAGACCTCAAAGCCCGCGTCATCGATGGCGCCGAAGTCCTCGCTGTCTTCGGTAGCCGCAAGGACTCGAACATGGCGGATGCACCAACCGGAGTCATGACCGAAATAGGCCAGCAGACCGTTGATCTCGATTTGGGAAGCTTTAGTCCACTCGAGGGGCTGGTGAACAACTTTTATGAAGCGAAGTACTCAGACTACTTTGTCAACCTTGCGGATGTTGAAGAACAGTTTTTGAGGAAGGACCGCGTGTTGGCACCACACAGACGGTGGTACGTGAGGGAGATGAGGAGACGAGGGTATGCGCAGCTACTTGAGAGTTATAGAACGATTGAGTTGCAGACTGTTGCGAATCATTTCGGAGTCAGCGTGGACTTTGTGGATAAGTACGTTTCAAGGCTACCTATTCAAAAGGGTGAACAGATAAATGCTAACATGGTGGTAACCCAGGGATATGTCATCTTTCATCCCCTCCCAGGGCCTCAACTGCACGATCGATCGCGTAAATGGGTCCATTGAGACCAACAGACCCGACACGAAGAATAAACAGTACCAGGAGGTTATCAAGCACGGAGATCAGCTTTTGACAAAGCTACAGAAGTTCGGACAGGCGGTCAGGGTCCGTGGGAGCGAGCGTGTATAATCATTATACTTTTTATTTATCTATACCGAGTCGGCCCTTTATCCGAAGAGGCCGAATACACATGTCAAGCATAGTTGTGGAATAGAAAGTGGTTAAACTACCAAGTTGGAAGAGGGTGGCTTTTAGTCACGAGTTATAAAATGGTGATGAACAGCGAATGACTTGATTGGTTTTGCTATACATGTAGCTTGGTACCATGGTAGGTACCCTTATTGGTGATTGTGGTCCAAACGGAGTATTATCTCACAAAGACGTCTAGCTGCTCTCATCCAAAGACGTCTAGTATCGAGTCTCAACAGTCGACTAGTCTCGTAACCGTCTCAGCTAGCCTCCAAAACCCCCAACATAGTCAACACACTCCACCCCTTTACACAATATCGTATAAAACTTTCAAAGCTGTATTTCAAAAATAACAAAACCCCATCAGCATTATATTCCAAAAACAAGAAAATGGAGTATAAAAGATTCAACTCACCATAAGGGTACGACCCAAGTTGACCCCAATCCTCAGATATATACGCATACCCTGCATCCACCTTCCCATCTTTCGTAATAGATTCGATGGGTACGGTATGGATTTTACCCTGAGGGCCTGGCGCAGAGCGAAGGTTTGGAAGGGATCCGAATACTTGGAGGATAGCTGTGATGGCCTTTAGTGGGACCTCATGGGTTGCGGTCTAAATTTTCAAATTTTATTAGCAATTGAATAGGCCTTAGGGGCTGAAAGAGATCGTTGAGAAACTTACCGTCCTCTGCGCAACGGGTGAATTCTGGAGAGCAACGACTGTGGCTTCGATGATATCGTGCGAGTTGCCATCTCCGGCGCCTTGGATCTTCTTGAGGGTCTCCGCGTTCTCTGGGAGGAGGTAATATCCCAAAACTTCGGCGAACTATTAAATGCGAGGGTTAATTAGTATATATCACCCGCTTTTAAACAATATATAGAAAACTTACCCCAATAGAAATATCCAAGCAAAGCTTCGAAGCGGCCAAAATACCCTCCCTAGGATCACTGGCAATATACCCTCGAATCTCATCCGCAAGGTGGCTCAAGTCCGTCTTTCCATATGGGGATCCATTCCCCTTCTTAAAAGTGTATTTCCCATCGGTATTTACGAATGTAACGCCGAGGAGGGCATCCCAGAGATTATGCGCCGCCTCAGACAATTCAAAGCTCTTCGCATCCGGAACTGGAACAACACGGTAGATATAATTTGCGATAGTGCAAAGAGTCCCATGGAGTTCGTAGTCAGTATAGGCATCCGGAGTACCAGGGATGCCGGTAAGCGGCAAAGAAAAGATCTCTGCTGTAGTTCGGACGGCAATGAGGTTGCTAACGTCGCGGATGGCATCGATCCACACGCCGATATTGAATTGGCTGGATTTGAGAGCAACGGTCTCTTTGGTAATGGAAGTCACAGCGCTCTGGATGATTTCTCGGAAATTGGGGCAGTCCGCGATCACTTTGAAGATTGCGCTGTAATCCTTGGTGCTAGGCTCGGTCGATTGAAGAAGGTCTGCGGTTCGGGTTTCGAGAGTATGTTCGAATGGATTGGTCGGACGATCAAAGTTGTACTTGTAATCCTTTCCGAAGCCCTTGTAGATTTGTTGGTTCTCTTCAGGGACTGTGAAGGGGAACATGGCGTATGCAGAGTTTGGTGGGAACCATCCTGGGAATGCGCGGTGGAAGAGCTTGTAGACGACACCTCCATATGCGATTTCAGGATCGGAGCCGACTTCGTTATAACCCCAGTTTGTGAGATTTCCGGTTGTATAATCGACCGTGTAGAACCTGTCACCACGGACAAGGGCTACTGCGTCACTGAGGATAGCAGTGCTAATAGTGTAGCCGGGCAAGAGACCAGCACCAGGTGCCATTTTAGTTTTGGGTTCTTCGACAACGATACCTGGGTAGATTTCAACGTAATCCGGATGGCCGTAGAGTTGACGGAGAGCTTCGGCCACGTTCTTATCGGAATTAATATCCTCGAATGTGGCATGCTCTTTGAGGCCGAAGAAGGCACGGAATTCATTTAGCGATGCGAGTTCCCAGGCTCGGGTCTGTTCAATACCCAAGATTTCAACTGCGCGCATGATTGTTGGGACGGCATTGGCACCGTAGGAGTCTATAAAAATGCTAAAGTTAGCGCGATCCCTCCGACCCAAAGTCAAGGGTACATACTTGCGCAATCTTCGATACTGTCCGCCAGGATATTGACGAGGTCCTCATCTTTGAACTTCCCCGTCTCCCCATCCCTCTCCAAACCTTCAAAAGTACGTTGGCCAGGGTCTTCGGGGATTGTCTTCTCCCACTTCCCGAGACCAGCGAGGAATTGTGGAAGCGGGATGTCTGCAGAGTCGCTGCCAAAGATCTTTTTATATAAGTTTTTCGTCCATTCTTCGTCTCTGTCACTTATAACAGAGTGCCAACGGTAGACAAGGTTAAATTCAGCTGCGGGCAGGATCCCCCATTAGAAGCGTGACTCTAGCTTTGGGGAATAGAAATTATAGTTACCGGAAACCTGATTTCCAATGCCCTGTGGTGTTCCGGTCTGGCTAAAGACTTTGTGGATCTCGGCACGAGGATCCAAGCACCAAGTAGATTCTGTGCGTGTCAAGTTCAGAATGACACGGATATAATCAATCAAGACAATGTTGATATAAAGGCCGCAGGTGATGCTGTAGTTTAAATTCTCAGCCCTTCTTCTCTCTTGAAATCATATTTTAGGAGGCAATCAATTGGTCACTCACAGTCTACCGGTTTGGAAGAGCTTCTCGTCCCTGTCTGCCTCAGATCTAAGCTTTGTGAATCGCTCGTCCTGGTTAATCTTCAAGAGGGTGTCGACCACGAAGTTGTGGAACCTTCCAAAGGAGATAAGGAGAACTAAAATAAGTCGAGTTAGCTGATGCCTTCTACTAGATTTGAAAGTAGCTTCTGGAGGCTCAGGTACGGAATCAACTTGTACTTACCACAAACGCCTGGTGGGAAACCGAGGAGTCTCTTTTCAGAAAATGCATCCGGTTTGATCTTCCCATCCTGAAACGTCCTCATCGCCTTCTGCTCTTCCTCATTGCTACCGTATAGTGGCGACAAGTCAAGATACGAGGATGTATCAGAGATAGAATAGTCTTTGCGGTTAGTCCGGAACAGATCTAAAATAAAATAATTAGCTTGCACTTCCCAAAACAATGCAACTTAAATGCATACCGTGAATAATGATCGTAGCCAGATAAAACAACATGCTCGAGATCTTGTTCGCGTGAGGTTGTGACTTTTTGCGAGCCAAAAGGACTACATAATATTTAGCGGCTCGAACGAATAATATGAGAAACCAAGTTTTATCCTAACCGTCAAAAAGCAATCCTGGGTCCGGACGGGCACCAGGCATCTTCTTCATAGGGCGAACGCTTCGGGCGTATGGTGTTCCGGCTTTTCCCAAGTGGGGGTATAGGATATTCTAGATACCAAATTGTCAACAGAGTCATGCTCCCTCCGTACTACGTATACACCGATATCTCGAGAGTAAAGACTTACATTGTACGATCCGTCAGCTGAGCGATACTGCTGCCTGTGTCATAGAAAATGAAAATATAAGCCAATATCCGGTCGTGATATCAATGTGAACTTGTAACATACTTTAGGCCAAGGTACGACAATGGTGGATGCTGAAGCTGGTTCCAGAGCTTATCGAGCAATGCGCCAGTGAGGACCTTCTCGTTCTTTGAAGTAGCAGGTAGCCCGCTTGCGACTTGGATTATTCTCTCCATCTATTTTCCAGCACATGTTCGGATTAGATTGCCTCCTATCACTTATATACGAGGTTATATTCTATGACACGCCAACATACCAGGTAAGTCTTATCGTCGACGATACCGCCATCGACAACCTTGGACTTGAGGACGTCAACGAGAGTTCTCATGTCTCTGAAAGCACCCGTCAACCCGATCTTCTGCAAATCCTGGAGTAGACCGGTAGGAATTGGCTCCTGCGTTGGGCTACTGGGCCGCGACGATAGTCGCTCGATGGCTTGCGTGAAGACGCTCAGACTATTAACGACTGGGTCCTCCTTTCGAGGAGGAGTCGGAGGGAAGGTAAGAAACTCGGTCCATTTTGACAGAGCTTGGTTGAGGTTCAACTGCTCCCTCTGCTGGCTGAGTTTCCCTGACATGGTCAGCAGTTGGTGATATATCGATAGAGAAGCTCGGTATCAGCTTGTAGGTAATGCTGTATACAGTAACAAAGTATTCTCTATGTAGGTAAATACACGAGGAGGTACTGATTGACTAGAAAGTGAAGGAGGGGAAGTAGATGGGTTTCTCAGATTTTCGAAGGATATTTATCAGCTTATATAGACGCCGCTGCGCAGCTGTACAGTGCAGTGGAGCTGCCTGCAAGAAAACCGCAGATTACGAACAAATACACATTTCTCCATCCCTGCGAATACTCAGCCCTACATTTGCGGCCGACTTCAAAAAGAGCTGTCCCTCGTAGGATCGGCCCACGTTGAGGTCATGTCGTTCGGGAATCCCGTTCGCTATTACGAGCTCTCTGATTCGTCGGCGAGCAATGGCGCGTCTCAAGTGTCCATGATAGAGTCGACATCCTGGGATGTGGAGATAGCTGCCTGTCTCCACCATGGAGCTAGAGCTTCCAGACCATAGAAGTTCCCCTCGGTTAGGGTAGGAAGGTGGGGTTACGCAAAACAATAATACCCCCGCCAAGGCAAGCCATCGTTGCCAGTCAGCGCTAGCAACTTTGAACAAAAAAGGCACAAATTCTGCGGGAAACGGTCGTTGCTGACTGTAGGATGTGCAGGCTGTCTTGGGTGAGATTGCAACTGTGTTTGGCGGGTATCAGGCAATCACAGTTGGGTATCATATTGGGTGTCATCACCTGGGAAGATTCGCAATTATTGCTACATCCAGGCGGGTGTGACCATGCGGGTCCAGGGTTTTGGGGCCATTCTTCCTGTGAGCGCCCGGCTCTGCTTCCGGTTCTGCAAATGCAGTGTCAGATTTTCAAGGGGCTTTGATACCACAGGCTATAATGTCTTTGTCGTTTGAATTGGAACACTTCTTACTGGGCCGGCAGCTGCCGCAGTACCATAATTCGCAGTATTGAGTCTTCGAGTGCCCGGAAAAACTCATTGTCATCAAAGGGAACAATCGTTGACAATAGCCTTTCAAGCTTCGAGATGCAAACAATGTAAGATCCTGTGTTAGTTGCAATGGAATGCTGACTTGATATCTGCCATGGCAGATCACAGTATTTTGGCTTGGTTTAATCTGGGCGCATATGCAGAGCGAAGATGCAGTGCGCTCGAAGTTATTCGGGCCAATTCAATTCGATCAATATCAAACGTTCGACCACCCATTCATTGTGGCACGCGTTCTTCGCGGAGCTGAGGCTTGCGAGGCAATCTCGTAACGCGGGAGTCGGGAAGCTGTGGAACCAGCGTCCATGCATAACGTATACAGGGTATAGAACCATATGATGGCCTGGATGGGTCATACGGCCATCTGGTTGGTTGTGTTAAATTTCCAACCCGTGGTGGGGAATACTCATCTGTGAGGCACAGGGCCTCGAGGCGCCTGAGAGTTCGTATTCATTAATATTCGTGATCATTTTGTTATCCATGATACGGATTTGAGCCTGTTCGCGGAATGCAAAATTATATTACGACGTGATGCAATGGCTCGCTGTGCCTTGCAATTGCAACGGGAGCCGTGGAGTTCCAGGAGGTCATCGGACCATCCGATTAGTAACCCCCCACAGTCCCATTCCAATCGAAGCTGAACGGATCGATACCCATGAACCCTCCTCCAATTTTGGATGTTCGATAATTATAACTTGACTTGACTTTCAAGCTATGATCGGGAGCTAATACGTTATGACATCATGGCTGTCCAACCTCAAGCGAACTCGATGTGCAGGTCCAACAACACCTGGTACGGTACGTATAGTATACCCTGGCACTCAAAGTTACCATGATGTAAAGCTTCAACTTATTATAACATCGATCAACTGCTCGGATTCCCATAACTGGGTCATACACTTGCCAATCGCCGGGGTACAATCCGGATATCTTGCCGAACGCCATTTGGGGGAATTCGAATTGCTTGCGCATGATCTGGGGTATTTGTGATGTCGTTGAGTTGGCGAGGTATTCGAAGGGAGCTAGCGGGGAGATGTCCATTCCAAGAATCGAATCACTACTAGTCTTTCTTCCCGCATTGCAAATATTTAAATCCGGAAGAGAAGATATTTAACCCCTCGATGGACTCTTCTGCGATGTTTTATACCTATTTCTCTAAGGATACCTTTCTATTTTCTTGTGCAACACCAGTACCATATTAATATAATCCGGTGTCTTTGAATCTGAGGGCGATTATGATATCATAAGACATCGATGAGTATCCCATTGTGATATTAACATTGCATAACCAGCGACTGAATCAAAAACCAATTTTAAATCTTCATTTGCATACACTTCATACCTTCTATAGACCTAACTCTTACCACCACGGAAAAGAGACCAGCTTCATCATGACAGAACACGTCCAACCCCAACGTCAGTCCAGCCATCCAACAGCATTCACAGGTGACCACCCCCACCTCGAAAAAATACACCAAAAGCTTCACCATGCCAAAGTCGAAATCATCCATCTCAAACATTCAATCGGGAAACTTGGGAATCTCGTAAACCCGAACCACCGTCATGACGAAGAGCATGAACAGGAGGTTGACCGTAAGAGGTCCGAGATTGCAGAATCGCATCGCTTTGAAAGTTTTGCTCCTATTAGGGAAGGGAACTTGGCGAAGTTTTATATTGATGGACGAGATTATTTTTGGGTTTGTATTCCCTTTATAAATTTAATGCGATTTACCATTTTTATGCATGATTTATTCAAATACTGAGTCGATGTGAATAATGCATAGGCCCTGGCTACAGCTCTTGAAAATGCAAAGGAAGTCATTTACATAGCAGACTGGTGGATTTCACCAGAACTGGTAAGCTCATTAATTTATTTCCCGATAGGCTTTGGGTCTCGAACAGTATAATATTAATTTCTTTATACAAAGTTCCTGCGTCGCCCACCGGCGTACAGCGAGCAAGACCGCCTAGACACAATTCTCAAACGCCGCGCCGAGGCCGGTGTCAAAATCTACATCATAGTCTACAAAGAAGTCGAGGCTGCTCTAACATGCAACAGCCGGCATACCAAAAGTGCTTTACATGGACTGTGTCCTAAGGGGACCCCAGGACATGGGAATATTAGGGTAATGCGCCACCCTGACCATAACGTTTTTGATAGAGGGGGGGATATGACATTCTATTGGGCCCACCATGAGAAATATTGTGTCATCGATCATGAATTGGCGTTCATTGGTGGATTGGATATATGCTTTGGAAGGTGGGATTTGAGGCAGCATCCTTTAGCAGATGTGCACCCTGCTACTGTAAGGGATGAGATTTGGCCGGGACAGGATTATAATAATGTAAGAACCCCTTTGCATGTTTTAAGAAGTAGGTGTGATACTAATGGGAACTACTATTCTAGAACCGAATGTTAGTAGATCTATCTAGTACATGCGATCTAGATTTATAGTGTTCTGCTAACACAATGTTGGGCAGTATGGACTTCCAGAATGTCCAGGATTGGAAGCAAAATCAGCTCTCTAAAACTGAGTATGGTCGTATGCCATGGCACGATGTTGCGCTAGCACTTAGAGGGCACTCAGTATTGGATATCGCACAGCATTTCGTCGAGGTAGGTCCCAGATCCAGGCCGATTCCCTATACGGCCTAGAAAACTAATCAATTCACTTATATAGACGTGGAACCATGCGAAACGAGGTACTGTATATACACCAAAAACTCATATAAAATAAGATACTAACAATTTCACAGACAAGTACAAACGTGACGGCAGGTACGACTGGTTACAACTCGAATGGGTCGAAGATGATATCCTGGGAGTCCAGCACCCTCGATTCCCTGTCGGGGACTATATCAAACACCCCCTCCACCCTCTGAGCACGCAGAAGATGGATAAACTAGGGAACGTAACGACGCAACTTGTCAGAAGTTCTGCCGACTGGAGTCACGGCATCTTGACCGAGCATAGCATTCAAAATGCTTATCAAGAAGTCATTAGAAATGCGAAACACTATGTTTATATTGAGAATCAGTATGTTATATTCCGTCGATTATATCATCCTAGCTCACACCACTAACCCCTCCTAGATTTTTTAGTACGTCAATAGCATTAACAAAACTACGCAGCTGCTAGATACTAACTATACGACAGTCACCGCAACAGGCGATAAACAAAAACCGATAATTAACACAATCGGTGCCGCCATAGTAGACGCAATAACAACAGCGCACTCCGAAAACCGCAAATTCCGTGTGATAGTTTTAATCCCCCTCGTCCCAGGCTTCGCCGGCGACCTGCGAGAGAAGGGAGCCAACGGCACCAGGGCTATAATGGACTACCAATACAAATCGATGTTCCGGGGTGAACATTCCATTTGCGGTATACTCAAGAAGAAGGGAATCGATCCGGTGCAGTATATTTCGTTCTTTAGCTTGAGATCGTATGATCGGTTGAATCGAACGGAGAGGATTATGGAGAAGGAGGAGAGGACGGGTGTTAAGTATGAGGATGTACAGCACGCGCAGGCACACGAAGTGGTAAGGATTGAGGATTCCCCTCGAACGATTTATAGGAATAATAACTAAGAGAATTATAGATGAGCGAAGAAGGCGTTACCGGTGGCCAAGGGTATGGCAAAAATGATAGCGTTCAGTATCATATGAAGAAAGACCGCGAGGCTTTTGAGGAAGAGCTAGAAGGGGACACGCCGCACGATGAGCGAACGAAAGATTCGATAGCGCAGGATGCATTAGAGTCTAGAAAGAAACCCCTTGAAGAAGGTTTCCAGGGAGATGAAGAACTTGAGAAAGAAAACATCATTACGGAGCAGTGTTATATTCATGCGAAGGTTTGTTGCATTTTGTAGGGGGGTACGAAGTGAAGCTAACTCGAGTGTAGGTTTTGATCGCAGACGACAAGATCGCCATTATTGGCAGCTCGAATCTAAATGATCGTGTAAGTCAACAAAATGCGAATATTCGAAGGGTATACGCTGAAGATAATTTGTTGTAGTCTCAACTCGGATACCACGATAGCGAACTGAGCATCGTGGTCGAGGACCAGAATACCATCGACACTAAAATGGACGGCGAGGATTTTCAAGCATCATACTTCGCAGCGCACCTACGTCGCCAGCTATGGCGTGAACATCTAGGTCTTCTACCACCTCAAGATCTTGATTGCAGTAATGACCCCAACGTAGCGCTCCCTGGTGAGGGAGAATATGATTTCCAAGAAGATGAACAATCCAAGATTGTGGAAGACCCCCTTGATGACAAGCTATGGGATACTTGGAATCGACAGGCCTACGATAATACGGCCATATTCAGAGAGTTATTCCATTGCGTCCCAGACAACTCCGTCAAAACGTTTGAAGATTATGATAAATTCCTCCCCAAAGAGGGGATCAAAGCTGGACATCTATTTAATCCAGAGATGCCACTGAAGGATGTGAAGGAGAAATTAGATGGCATCAAGGGACATCTCGTGAGATTTCCCACAGAGTTTTTGATTAACGAAGAAATGGCAGAGAGAGGCTTAGACTTCAATGAGGTAAGATTTCTGAATGTTGACGATTATTTTTCTAGTGGCGTGATGTGATAGCACTGACGGAACGAAATAGATCACTGAGAGTATCTACACTTAAGGTGTAGCCCGAGGTCTGAGGACGAATGGCATCCTCGTTTGCTTTACCCCCCATCTTGTCCCCATTAACAGCTGTTATCAATGCATCATGTATCATGATATCAATTTTCTGCTGGCGGAAACCCGTGTAATGCATAATAACGTATCGGAATATTGTATGTCCGCTGCAAAGCCAAGGGCGGACATTCCTTCCGCCGAAAGAAGGGAGGCCCGTACGCCCATAGCTTCAGCGTAGATTACCGGTAGGATTCATTCACAACCCCTTCGTGGACCGAAATTACCTTGCGGATACCCGAAAGCCTTTTCCTACCCTCACCCCCAAAAATCGCTCGGGATGCCGAAAGCCGTATTTTTCGGCAAGGCATAAGCCAGGTGGCAGATTGATTGGTGCACAGGCCCCATGCCCCTCCGGGTTCCCCTTCACCTTTTCCGAGACCTTCTTATCCTCATCCCACACCACGCACACCACCACTCAAAAGCGAAAAATTGTTCCGTGCGCCGTTTCGGTGCAGGATAAGAGATTCGGTGCAAGATCCGGGACCCATGGACTCGGAAAATTAAACTTGTGGTCGGGAAACGAGAGCCACGAGGTGCCACATCGATCTGATTTTTTTGCACTTTCGTGACCAGTCTGATTGGTGAAAGCGTTACAGATTGCAGGGCAGAATCAATGTATTGATGAAGGACGGTCGGTCAACGGCCGACAAGCTTTTGGATCACCCACCCAAACAAAACCAAACTCTCCTTCAGAGCCATCCAAAGTAACGAACAAACCATCATCCGGGCTGAGACTTATTACGAAATCGCTGCTCTGGCTGCTGACGGATAAAAAAATAAAAAAAAAGAGCCGTGTCGATGCGCCAGAAGCAGGTTTGTTCAGCTGCACATGCTATCAATCAGAGACAGAAGGGGTATTACAAACAGCGAATCGAAGAATGGGCAATGAGGTAACATGACATGCGACCTCTTGGCCATCTGTGACGGAAAAGGCTTAGTGAATAGCGGGGTAAAAAGGCGACGAGCTAGAAGGGCTGCCAGGGTTAATATAGTCCAACTTCGCTCGATACGTTCAACTGATATGTACCACGCATTATGGTCTGGGTTCTCCCTGCCTAGTTTGTAACTCGTTTTTGTTATCGGTTCGATTCGAACTCTAGGATGTTGTTAGTTGCATAAGCCCGTCCAGGCCTGGGATTGGAGGTATACTGGTACTTGTGCCAAACACGGTTCGCGCTATCAAATGTGTACGAGGAATAGTAACGACGCCTCGAGTTTTGGGTACCACACCTATTGGATCTGCAAGTGATAACGTAACTTCTGTATAGGCTGTCGGCCGGCACATTTGCAACTGTCGTGCAGAATGGCACAAGCTTGCTCGATCAAGAAGTGAGGATGTATTAATACTTGGTTACTAAAAGAGTCTGAAGAGCCAACAGGCTGCGAAGAAGGAAAAGAGGGGAAATTGGCTTTCTCGACACGGGAAAAAAGGTTATATCCTCTCGCTCTCTTCATAAAGCTTCTAGCTGAGTACGTCGAGTCGAGTCGATCGAGTCATTGTAGTAACTCTCTCTCATTCCCCCCCGAATGTTTGATAGAAGCCAAATAATCCCATCGTACATACATGCATCATACCTCATAGTTATTTTACTACCTGGGGCTTTGGATTTTACATCTCTTTGCGTAAATTTAAAACGTCACGGGTATCGCCTTATCTGCATTTCTCAGACATCTGTAATATCATTGATATCGCATTCGCCTGCTCGTTAACGACCTAGTCAGCCCGGACAAGCCCCCGTACCACCCAGTGCAGCGCAGCTTATCATATCCTAGCAGCGCAGACCATCCAGATCAGAGAGCGCAGCAGCCCTTCGGCCTCCTACCTAAACGGCCAAACATCATATCTGGAGCCTCTTCCGAAACGGTTGATTCCTGCGCGATTTCCCGGGAAGCTGATTCCATCATTTCGAAAAATTGCCAGTTCGAAATCCGAAAGAAAAAAATAAAAAATAGAAAAAATTAAGAATCCTTTCCCACCTAAGGACCCACCCGCGTTTCCAGTATCCGAAAGCGACAGATCGAAAGTTATATATCACTTGCGTTGTTCCCGCCTCGAAAGGTAAGAAGGATGTTTAGATTGATTCATTGCATTTTCATATTATTGGAATAGACTTGAGATACCCTTATAATTATTCTTTTATTTCTCGCCGTTCTCTGAGCGTATTCCCAACATCGACATCTTTTTTTTATTAGCAAAAGCAGCCTGTTTTAGCTTTTGCACCATTACTTGATTACTGCAGTATACTTTGCATTGTTATCTGGTAAGTCAGTCAGCTTGTGACTTTCCCCCCAAGATTAATTCCCAAACGGAGGGTGCCTATCTTTTTGAACCGTCTTCTCCCCCCTTCCCAGAAACAGATGCAGTTGCGCTGCTGCACCATGCAGCTTCCCCGGCCGTCTGCCTTCTAGCTTGCAGAAGCAGAAGTACTACATACATACAATTATGTAGTAGTATACTAGTAGCAGCATCAGAGACAGTAGCGAATAATCAAGTATCGTTTTAAATTCTGGCCCCAAACAGCCCGCACACCCTCTTTCCTTCTTTCTTCTGTTAGCAAATCTCGAATTCAGGCTATACATATCTATACCTCGGGATCTGAGGAGCTACTCCGCTTTTTTCTGCCTTGGTTCCCTTTTTTCCCTTATAAAGGCACTGCATTGGACTGTCGATAGACTGGTGTTCAAAGGACTGATAGATCCGTGTGTTCATTGTTGTGTTGACTGTTGACTGCCCTCTTCTGCCTATCGCTGCAAAATAACGTTGGAATATTGCGTCCGCTTCAGATCCACTGACAGAATTGCAACAGATCGAGATTGTCGTAGACATTCTTCGGATTCCATTTTATTCCGCTTAGATTTCGATATCACGGAATCCACTGTAAAAAGGAACATTAAAAAATTACCATCGCTGTCTCTTCCACCACCGTTATCACCATCATCAATATAGTCGACTACAGCTTCATCAACCTCGACCTCTGTATCCCATCGATCCCATCCATACATTACCCTTAAAGCCCCATTCACAATGGCGCCAGTACACGTAGAATCGGGATCCGGCCACCTTATCACCTCTACTCAACCAGACTTTTTGCATAGACCTGCTGTTCGAAAGGTTCTTCCTTTTGTCAATGGTGGGCTTGCTGGAGTCATGGCTTCTTGTGTCATTCAGCCAGTTGGTATGGAATACACCCGTATAATAGCTACAAATACCGGTTATACAGCGTTCTAATGCGGTTTTAATAGATATGATCAAGGTCAGAATTCAATTGGCCGGCGAGGGAACCAAATCTCTCGCTGGAGGCGCAAAGGTCACACCATTATCCGTCGCTCGAGATATTGTTTCCCAAGGCAAAGTCCTCGACCTTTACTCTGGTCTCTCTGCGGCTGTTCTACGACAGGTTGTGTAAGTTTTCACGCAGTAATATGTCATTGTTGGGGTTTTCTTTTGGTAGGAGGCTTTCTAATACGTCATAGTTATACCACTGCCCGGATGGGTTTCTTCGGCACATTCATGGAGAGTTTCCAGGCGAAGGCGAAGGAAGAAAACCGAAAGGTCACATTTGGTGAACGTGCCGGTGCATCACTTGCAGCCGGTGGTCTCGGTGCATTGCTTGGGTATGGTCCATAATTTTATGCATACATATATTTCGGGTCGGGCATCGTCTAATAATTTACTTTATAGTAACCCGGCCGACTTGAGCTTAATCCGAATGCAAAGCGACGGCCTCCGACCCATCGAGAAGCGCGAGAACTATAGATCCGTTTTCGATGCCCTCAAGCGTATTTCCCGAAACGAAGGTGTCCTCGCGCTCTGGGGCGGTGCCACTCCAACCGTTATTCGAGCCATGGCTCTCAACTTTGGCCAGCTGGCCTTCTACTCTGAAACCAAGGCCCAGCTCCAGCAAAACACTAACCTCGCCGCCCCCGTCCAATTCTTCGTTTCGTCCTGCGTCGCCGGCTTTGCAGCTTCGGCATTCAGTCTTCCATTCGACTTCATCAAGACCAGACTGCAGCGCCAGACGCGCGACGTCAATGGACGCTTGCCATACAAGAATATGATGGACTGCGCCCTCAAGGTCGTCCGCGAGGAAGGTGTTCTGAGATTCTACCGTGGATTCGGAACATACTTTATCAGAATCGCTCCACATGCTATGATGACATTGCTCTTTGCCGACGCACTCGGTATTCTCACCAAATAAACAGCTCCCTTCTCTTTTTTTGCATTTTCCGTGGGGATATCCCGATACTTACTAACAACCGTGACGTGTTTTATGCTTTTTCCGAAAAATTGCTTTTGATCATGACCTGCCAACGCTTGTTTTCGTTTTCGCTTTTTCTTCTTTTCCTAAGGGATATCCAAGGTGCTCCGGCGTTGAGGTCTGACTGGTGTTTCTCATAATTCTATGATCACTCTTTCTTATGGTGGGTGGCTACGGGGTGAACTGGACTACTACTAGAGTTCGTTCACATTTACCGTATCAACACAACCTCGTTTCCCTTTCTAACTGCTTTTCCTTCCTACAGCATGTATAAGCATGGACTCGGTGTTCTCATAGGCGACTCCATGATTTTTTTAATTCGGAAAAGATTTTTTTTCTACTTTAAAAAACCTGCACATGCATTTTCCCGATTTGCATCTTGGTATAAACTTTTCTGTTGCCTTCATTCTCGGTGCGCCGGAGTGTCGTATATTATCGTATGCATACCCATTTCTTTGACCGGAACTGTGTTTCTACTGCTTGTTTTGAACGCAACAAGAAAGATTTCTTGATTTTGTTTTCAGAGGTAGATTGCAAGCTGGATCGGAATTGGTGTATATTACATTTTTATACTCGCGTAGAGTCAAGTTAAGGATAAAGTGTATACAGAACATGTTATGATCTTGATTCTTTAGTGCACTCGTCGATGTTGATATGGGTTGTAGATGTTGTATTTTGGAAACGGCAACGCAACAACGCTCGCCACATGGAAGTGTCTATCACCTTAAGGACAGATATCGCCGATGGACTGTTATTTTACTTCTTTGTTATAAATTTGTGAAGTTTATGGAATTGATGGGATTATTTGAGGAGGGTCGGTAGGTTATATTTTTTCGTCTGGTAGAGGACGTCTACAGGTAGACAGGTTTGGTCGACCATGCATATTATGAAGGTTGCTGGTATGCCTGCGCATGCAGTGCGACTGCACCTTCGATATCAAGTAACTTCGTATCGATAGAATCGGGTCCACTCGGATCCCAAATCCTGCAAGTCAAGCAGGGGGGGAAACAACTTTAGGCTATTAACCAAAAAGAACACGGCCTGCTGCATATTCTGCAAAAAAAGCGTAAGAGGAAAAAAGAGGTGTCGTTCACATGTTTTCTTGGGAGTTTGCAAAAAACTAGCTCTTAGCTTTGCAGCTGGTCTCGACGTCTCTTGAGCACTTTATACGTATACGTATATACCCCACCACCATTGCACACCCGTAGGGATCGGTATCCGCTAAAAAATCGAGAAATGTCGCCGCCGAATATTGATTTTGGTGAAGCTCCCGCCGACGGCGGGGAAGGGTCTAAGGCCCCGGATTCGCCGAGGAGTTTGAAGCATCACAATCACCCGCATAGGCTTTTTAAGGTTTATATTACTGGGTTTGGGGTAAGTACTAAGTTGGCTTTTTTTTGGTCTTTGAAGCTTGAAGCAATTGGGCTTTTGAGTACCTTTCGGGGCCGCGGTAGAAAATGCATAGAACCGGTGTCGCATGCGTCTACATTCACCCCAGTACCTTAATTTATATTGAAGATATATAGGTATATAAATAAGTATAACAGTACTAAAACAATATAAATTTATACTAGAACTTCGCAGGTATCCCAATAAACGCCTCCTACCTCGTCGCCTCATCCCTCCCCTCCGTCCTTCCAGCAAAATACACCCAACATGCCCCAGAATCCGTCAAATCCCAAAACCTCCAGGTGTCAATAATCCCACACTACGAAGCCGTCCCCGTCTCCTACGAAAAAGTCACAAATTTGATCCCAACTTTGTACGAAGATCTGCCGGGGGTGGATTTATTCGTGCATTTGGGGGTTATGCCGTTCGAGTACTATAGAATCGAGGAGAGGGCGAGAAAGGGGTACTACGGTCCGCCTGAGGGTAATCCCACCGGTAGGGCGGATGTGGATGGGAAGTATCCGGAGCATAATGATGCTAGCGGGGCGGTGAGGGGCAAGGTTCCCAAGGAGGTGACGGAGATCTTGTCGGGGTTGGATGTTGAGGGCATCTGTAAGGATTTGGAGAATGCGAAGAAGGAGAGTACGGTAGGTTCTCTCTCTCTCGAAATCTACTTATATCTTCTGTTGGAAACAATTCCGCTGAATTTTAATGTTTGCTGCTATCTAGGATGACTTCTGGGCTCCGAAGGTGTCCGATGATGCCGGGTTGTACCTCTGCGAGTTTATTTACTATAATTCGCTGGCAGCGTCGCTCTACGACGATGAAGCGAATTATGATTCCGAGTATCCGGAACCGAGGCCGGTTACAGATCCTACAGGAGAAACGCCGCGGAGTTCGAGAGCTGTGTTTATTCACGTCCCGAGTAATATGACAGACGAATGGTTGGAGAGAAGCAAGGAAACGGTGAAGAGGATCATTGGGGCTATTGCTGTTCAGAGGCTTTCGCCGTAGGTTGCAGGATCAAGTTGAAGTATATCTACTCAAGTGGGTGCGTGTTTATGTGTTATCATAGCCAGTACGAAGTCAAGTTAAACACCATTATTTCCAATCTAGTATGAAAAGTATTTGCTTAGAGCTTCACTTCTGGGGTTTTGTACCGGCTGATAGCCCAGGCCAGTCTACTCAATCATCAAAAATTAGTATCGCGAATAAATTAGGATCAAGCCAATGGGATGTACGTGTAAACTTACAAAATATTGTTCTCTCTTCATTCTTCTTCGTCACCGTAACTTCTTCCCCAACTCGAACCTCCTTCTCCAAACTATCCTTCGCGATAAACCCATACCTCCCAAAGATAGGTGAGTATCCATGTCCGGTATCAACCCTCCTCTTCATATCCGACAACCTCTTCAACATCTGCCCGTGAACTGGTAACTGCTTCCCGGTTTCGTAATCCACATTCAGACTCTTACACCTCCCGCAGTTTCCCGTAAGCTCAATCTTCCTAGCACCCCCTTTCTCCTCCTCGTCCCCACCAACTTTCAACTCAGCCCAATAGTCCTCCTCAAACGGCACCATCTCTTCCGGGGCGGAAGGCTCAAGCACAATATTCGGCCGCATCTTCGTAATATCCAGCACCAGCTCCTTCTCATCCTCCCTCTTCCCACTATTCAACTCCTCAAGACTCACCGTAGAAGCCACAAGTACTGGCGCCACATCAGCGAATTGAATCGTATACTTAGCACCCCGACCCCATCCCAATAAACACCACAAAACCCACGTAAAAAACCCAAATATAAACCATCCCTTCCCACCACCATCAAAATCATTCTCCTTCGTAAGATGCGTCTGATTCGGCGCCAAATTCCCCTTCACCTCCCTCGTCGCATCGCCCACGTAAACCAGCTTCGCGGGGTAACCAAGGTACTTCGTAAAAAACTCCTCGTATTCGGATCCCATATCGTACCCCACGCAGTTCGAAAGGTGAATACTCAAATCCACCTTCTTCAAAGACTTATAATCCGCCGCGATGGGGAATTCGACGTACGGATTCTCATCATTGGACGAGGGGGTATTATACGTCACCCTGACAACTTTTGCGTTTTCGTAGTCTGGGAGGATGCTGGCGCTGAAGAGGCAGAGGGAGTCTACCCGTCCCACGTACTGGCTTTCGTAGGTCGGTGAAGTCGAGTCTGGGCTTGGGGTTACGCGTACGATCATGTACTTGCGGTCGTGTTTGAGGCCGTATGGGGTTAGAGTTGCTGTTGGGACGCTGCAGCCCCGGAGGGATTTGACGGGGTAGACGTAGAGCTGTGCGGTGGGGGGTTAGTCTTTCTTCCATTTTAGGAATATTTAATATGGTATATAAGTGCAGTACCTCTTTGATCTTCATTTTATCAAGCTATATAATCTAGAAAAAGACAATTGTTCGGCTTGTAAGAGAAGCTATCCCGAATTACCAGTCGTGTCGATAACAAATCTACAACACCAGATTCCATATCCGCACAGGCCCAGATCCTCCACTTAAATACACCCGGAATCCAATTCCCAAAAGTGGGGACTGAGACCCACCTCCCCGTCTACTAAACAAAGGTACCGATACCGATTATGTAAAAAAAGCAAACCCAATGCAGAGCCTACGTAGCATATACAAAAACTTAACAATGGTGTGGTCGTGCAGCAGCAATTAGTTTACGAGGAGGGGAAGTGGTGCAAGCAGCAGAGTGTGCAGATGCGGAGCAAACAGTTTAGACCCTTGATAACCCTATCGACAGAGGTGTAAAAATGTGATACTATATAGACAAATGTAAACGGCTATTTGGGAAAAAAAAGTACAAAACAGGCTAGCCAGTGGGGAGAACACGGCTTGACGCATCTGTAGGCCACAGATCAAAAAAGAAAAAGAAAAGGTGGCGGTATCGCAATAGACAGATAGAAAATGTGATCAAGAAAAGGCGATACCACCAAATTCCGAGGAACAAATGTTAAAGATAGTGCTAGAAAGGAAGAAAAAACTGTGGAAAGGGAAAAGATATTGGAAACAGATCCTTAGGCATTCTAGTGCCTAGTAGGTACGCTTGTAGAGCAAAGGAAATAAACCAAAAAAGTGAAAGTCATGACACCATATCCCATTGCTCGTTTTCGTCATAATACAAAGGCTCCGTTACATGATAACTATTTGGCCGTTAGTGATGGTTGTCGTCGGGGTAATAGTGATTGGGGCGGACTTACAAAGCAAATCGGTATCTAGAGGATGGCTACAGCTGAGCTGTGGCTTCTGAGTGTATTTACCATCGAGTTCCTCCCGCAAGCTGTTGAGCATTTGCTTGTAGCTCTGGTTCGGATTGCGAGTCAAGCATTTGATGAATGCACTAAATAGATATATTAGCAATTGCTTTGGGGGGCTTTGGGAGGGGGGGAGGTCAAAACTAACCGTGACATGACACCACCGCCCTTGTCGTCCGCTCTGATATTAAAGTTAGTACCATATATAACCTGATAGTCGTGTACCAAACGGGATTGTGCGAACTTACGAGGTCTGCGAATCTTTGCTACCACTCCACTGAATGACATCTGCAGGGCTGAACTTTGTCTTCTTCGCCCGTTCTTCAGCCCCTCTGCCCACAGTAGCCTTGTTAAAGAACTCAAAGGTCCCTTGCATGACGCCGCCCAATGTCAAGCTCTGCGGTTGCAGCGCAGCTCCCAAGATACCCATTCCGGCTTCCTTAAAAAGATTCTGCTCCTTAAGGGTACCGGCAGTCGAGTAGACAAACGGAAGATCCAAAGCTGTACCAGAATGGCAACTGTCGAAAATAGCAGTGAGACGGACACCAGGTTTCAACGGCTTCACCATGATATCATGCATGAGATCATCCACGATATGGCCTTTTGTGGCGTAGTCGACGGGGTAGATGGTCTCGTCGTATCCATCTGCTTCATCTCCATCCAAATCGCGAACTTGACCACCATGGCCGGAGAAGTGAAAGAACAGAGAGTCGTTCGGCTGGGCATCCGCTACTAGCCACTTCATTGCTCGGAGAATGTTGTCGCGCTTGGGAACCGAAAGAGGATTAGATTGGTCGTCTGTTAAGATAACCATATCCTCAGGTTTGTATTTGTAAGACTGGATCAAGAAGTTTCGGACGTTCATGACATCGTTGATACAACCGCTGTATATGGTATTAGCAATAGCCATCTAACGGTTGCTTTGACTATGGAAATTTACTCACTTTAGCTGTCGCTTGGTGTTGAAGTAGTTCTACTTGAAATTAGCAATGTTTTTTCTACTCCGACCTAAATATTCCAATTGATTACTTACGATACCAATAACTAGGAAATTAAAAATTAAATTAGCAATTATTCCGTCTATAAAAATTATATCTCACTCAAAAATAAGATAATAAGAAGACATACGCAAAGCCTTTCTCTTCCCCTGGCAGGTACTGTGTTGATAATGCAACCCTGTTCCACCCCCATGGTTGTATGTCTGCATCGCTGTCGGCGGAGGCCGAGGTCCTTGCTGGCTCCTGGTCCACTGATTCGTGCTAAATGTCGGAAGTTGCCCAGGCGTAGGGTATCGCATCGCACCGGGAGGTGGAGACCCCCATTGGTCACCACCGGTGGGATATGGCGGCTGAGAGTGCATCCCATACCCAGTCGGTGGTTGTGGACTATGCGAAGGAGGAAACGGTTGAGGATTTCCATAAAATGTGCCTTGGTGTTGCATGCCGCCAAACGGCGGCTGCGGACTCGGGTATCCTCCTGGCGGTCCATAGTTTTGTGGTTGTTGATATGGAGGGTATGGTGACTGACCCTGCTGGTTGGGGTATGGAGGCTGTCATAATTCGAGCGAAGAGTGTCAGCATGTATCTCATCTACGATTGAATCGCCAGGTTCAGGCTCGCGTAGCCCAAATGGCAGCCCCAAGCTTAGCTCGCTGCGGGGCAGGATCTAAAATTCCCTACCTGTGAATTCATATAACCGGAATTCGGCCTCGGAGGGACCGGAGGAGGCGGTCCGCCGCCATAGAATTGTCTATCGAATTGTCAGCATCCGCATGGTATTACAATATACGCAATATGGTTCCAAAGAAAACAGCTTTCGGTTGTCTGTGGAGGGACAACATACGATGTGGCATAGGAATCGCTAGGACCATTCGGTTGGTAGCCGTACGACATGTATGTGTGTATATCCGAAGGAGAGAGTGTCTCGTCTCTACGCAGCAAAAAAACGGTGTTTTGTCCGGAGGATATCTCAGATATCAAATTTAAAGGATAAATTTACGTGTGGAAGTTGAAATTTTTAAGTGCAAGTTAGGTGTCGGCGGCCTCGATGGTTGGGTTTTTAGCTCGAGGATTTTGAGGTGTCTGGGGTATCCGTGGTTCAAGCCAAGGACGAGGGAGCGCTGATTCGATAGCTCGGAGGGGCAGCTGCAGTTAAGTTGGCGGGGGCGGTCTTGGTGCGGTGCAATGCAACGGTTAACGGTCACCCGGCAGGTCAAATTTCTACGAATTACTTGGTATTTTCTATGCGGGTCGATCGATCGATTTCTCTCTCAGCACGAGGAAGTCGAGCGGTTATAAAATAAACGTTCGAGGTTGGGATGGATAACAAAATAGGGAAGAGAAAGAGATAAGAAAAGAAAGAAGGGAAGAAGGATGGAAGGTTAAGATCAAGTTACGGTTTTTGTAGAAAGCTCCGTGCCTTCTGGCTTCTGGCTTCTGCGTCATATTCCTGCTAATGGAATATAATGCTGACACACTACACACTAACAGAGAATAGCATAGAATCGAACTCTTCCATGCGCGCGCCATCACTTTCTTCGGGCTCGCTCGCACTGCAAGACAGATGCGAATGCAACCAAAAACATAGCTGGGTACGAGGCCTAGCCTGGTCGGGGTTACCCAGCTGCAGCTGCTGCGAATTAGCTCTACGAAGTACGGTGGTACTATTTTCATCCGCCAGCCCCGCGAGGCCTGCTCAATTCGCTGAACTCGAATGCAAAAAAATGGGCCGGCTTGGGCTTGCCGACTACCGAGAGCCCTTGTCCGCATTCATGTCTAAATGAGGGAACTCTTGGTGTGGGTTCTGGTTCTTATTTTTGGGTTTTGAACGATTCTATTCGCTCCACCGCGGCCGTCGACCATTGAGATTTAAATTCAGACAACAGCCTTAGTAATACATCTCCCGGGGCCCCTGCATGTCGACATACGTCTTGGACTTTCAATGACGATTCGTATGCATCTACTAGCACAGAGCTATAGCTAGCACTCGCACAAACATTTGTTTCTGTGCGGACGAGCATTAATATTATCACAACCTTCCGACGAAGCCGGTCCATTTGGAGCCACTCCGAGTGAACTAGCGGTCTTGGCTGGAGTTCGTGCGATTGCATACACACCTTATTTATACAATCGGAGGACGGGTTCGCCGACTATCTCGGAACTGACCGCCCAATGCATATCTGCCATCGGATAGGCTACATTCGGCACATTTCCATTTCCCCATCCATTCATTCATTCATTCACATGAGTATTTCAACATGCACACACCTCACAGCTTAGACTCATCTTTCGAAGCCGGGTCAGGAATCTCAAACTGAATACGTAAGCTCGAGAGCTCTAATCCTTAAAATAGAATGTCACAAAAACAACACATTCAACGCAGTAGATCTGACGGCTCGAGCGTTCGCCCTCGAAACCGCTTAGGTAACATGTCTATCAATAGTCAACAAGCTACCGCTAGGGCCTCTACCCTGGGACTGGGTCTCCGACTACTAAACATTGAAGAACTAGAAATAGATCCGACACGAGGACCCTGTTTTCCTGGTGGAAACCTTGCATATAGCTAAAAGTTGCTGGGGCTAGCTAGCTTCTGTCCCCAGCGCCTGCATTTGAAGCTATAGCTAGAGCTAGCTTACGACTTAGCGAGACATATTTAGTAAATATCCAAACTCACACAACCTCCGGTATTACATAAATTAACTATCTGAAACTGAAAGCCTTGATAACTAGAAAAGGTCGGTACCTCCCTTTGTGACGTCGAAGTGTCACCCGAAGGTTGGGTACAGAATTATACCTCCAGCGGATGGGTTATACATACCAGGGCCCCGCTTTGCAAACCCTGCTTACCGAAATATTATAGACAGTATACTATATGTCCATATTGCTTCCGAAAAACATTACAAGGTTTGAAACTACGGTTTCCGCACTAGCCCATGTAGCTCAAAGTTAAGGCGTGTAGCAACAAGAAAATATTTAGCCTGCTCCTATAGTACCTAATGTTAAAGCTATAGCCCTAATCTTGACCGATAAGCTGCTATTTTGCGTGAAGTGTACCCACTTTTCAACGACTACCAGTTTGAGACAATATACGTATGTGTATATACGCTAGCCTAGAGCTAATAGACATATCTTCATCAAGTCAAATATCCTGTTTTGCAAGAGCTTGCTTAGTAAACCCATACGTTTGACGGTAGTCGTATTCTCGACTGGGGGCACAACCCCTAAAAAAAGTTAATTCCAGGCCCCAAGTACTATTAATATTGAGTGTACATGTTTGAGATATCTGTATTTATACTCTGCACTTGTTGCTTGAAGCTCGGTCGCCTTGTAAGGCCTAACATATCACGAAACAAGTTATGTATTTGCTCCCCTCCGGGATTGCTATCAAAGATTGCCTATTTCTACCTCCAAATCAAACGTATTAAGATTTAATTCTCGCTGCCTGTGAACGAAGGTAACCTTCCCAGCCTCGTCTGGTGAAATACAGTACGATAGTGGTGGGTATGTAGATTTAATATAGATGCAGCATCACATATAAACGCATTGGTGGGAGACCGAAAAGGGTCTGCCCTACATTTCAATACCTTGTAACCGATTGTTTGCATATGCGCATAATGCGCCTTGCATGTAGATCTCGTCGAGGGTGGTTCGCTGCGGCGTGGGTGCCCATACGGCTCTCATCTAGCATTGAACATTTTAGTGAGCTCGTGAGGTCATAAAAAAAAAAAGCTACAAACTTGAACCTGACGGTTAGCATGTTGTATATGAATATATATATTCCCCCCGAGAGGCGGAGCTTGCGTCGGGGAACCCGGGAAGCATGTAAATGTTCCTTCGTGGGGTGTGCGGTAGATAGCCTACCAACTAAAATGGGGCGCGCGGTATCTGTGCCGCATGCAGGCGCGCGCTCGGAACCCACCACCAACAACTTAGCTGCATGCAGGATCTTGTGTTCTTTCCTTCCTTATGCATTAGCGTCGGTGTTACGGATACATAAAAAAAGGTTGTGAGTAGGATCCAGTCATGTATGCTTTCTAATAAACATCATGCCTACCCGCTAGCATGAACGGAACAAAGATCGTGCGAGTTTTTGGCATTTTATGCTAGAGCGCCTAGGCGCCTTATATCGTGTAGAATACTGAATTGAAAGACTTCGCCTTCACTGACTATGCGCACGTGGGGTGTGGTCATAACCTTCTCGCCAGAGCGCTAAGATATATATGGAACCTTTAATTCTTATCTCGTCTCGATACCAAACCGCCAACTTGAATGAAAATTTACGTGTAAAAAGCGAGGAGTAATACAAAATACTAATATATTAATAGCATGCCCCTAATGTTTAACTGAAATTATAAAGATCGACAAATTCATCGCGTGTAAAGTAGATCTGTAGAAGCGACTCAAAATTCGAAAACTTAAAAGATATCATATATAAGACGTAGCAGCTCGGACAAATTTATAAATTGCCCGCCCATTCTTTCTTCTCTTTCTCCAACGTTTATTCATATACCCAACAGACCACCCATTCGCATTCATCATCATCACTCCACCATGAATGTCACACGATCCCTCCGCCCCCAACGGCTTCTTTCTTGCCGCCCTCTTCTTCCACCCCTCCCTCAACTAGTCTCGTTCCCAGCCTCACCCAGGGTGGTCCACCCTCAACACTGCTTTTCTGGCTCTCTCCATCCCCTCCCCCGCGGATATTCCGCCCAATCATCAAGTTCTCAAACAGTTAATTACCTTTTTAAGCTATTATTTTATTTATATAAATCTACCAATTTTTATTTGGATCCCACTCAATGGCACCATGGACCAAAAAATGGAGTTCGTCATTATCAAGCTGATCGAGCTTAATAAGGTAATTCTACTCAAGATTCTGAAATGTTGAAGAACATAATTACTAAAATTGAATTCTGAAAAGACGGTGGCTTCGAATAATGTTCACCTTCGGTTCTTAACTACTTGGTTGAGTGGGATCACCGGGGCTGGCACTACGGTAAGAATACATAAAATTATTGCATATTTAATTTTAAATATAATTAACTAATTTTTTTGATCTTATTTATAGCTGTTTTTCTGGAATGCTGATGCGAAGATAGAATCTCAAAAATCTTAGTACTATGGCCGAGGGGTAAGGCGCGTATTGAGGACATATGTTCTTGAGGAATACGAATTCGTTGGTTCAAATCCAACTAGTACAATAGGATTTTTTGGATTTCTCTTTTTCGTCGTTGGTATCTTGGGTTTTCTCTCTCTTTCCTTTTAAGTTTCTTGTAAATGTTACTATCAAAGGCTTCTTAATTCCGATTTTTTTTGGGGCGCGGGTGCCCTCACATATTCGCGGTCCAATATACACAGTAATTTTCTTATGACAGCGCCGTAACACCACCGAAGGTTAGGGCTCTCCTCACTAAACTTGATTCGCCTGGAGGGTGGGTTGCGTATAGCTGCGCATAATCCGCGGGAAACTATAGCAACTGATTCGTCGGCAGCCCCCTGCCATCTGACAGTCTATATTCCATATACGGTTTTAAAATCAATATCGATATCGGTATACTAACAATGAAGAGCTCAGCTAGTCCAGACCAAAGTAGCTGAAGCAACCACCAACCACGCAATGATCTACTTAAATGTGAACTCCTCGATAGGCCCCAGCTAAAGTATTCTGGCCTCCGGAAACTAATTACGTGTATATGAGAGGCGAAGCTCAATGGTAAAAACGACAATTGCACAGCCGAATATTTGCCATACAAGTTTCATCCGCCATACATACAACGTGATTGTCTCGTTTGATATTCTGAGCTTACGTCGAGTAAAGCAATGCCTCCCTCGGCTAGATCGTATTCTCGATCTCGCCCCGGGGGTGGTGTATCTTCAAATTCCACGTTGGTACCGGGCATGGGGGAACTGGTTTAGGCGTATAAGATACAGGGGTACGGGGGGCAGTGTTTCGCATGAACACGGAATGTTTATTGAAGAAATCGCTGAATCGTATTCAGGTAGATCTCGTAATGCCGTTTTTCTTCATGTGTTTCCCTCCTACGGACCAGATTCGCTCGATCGAGAGTAGATTACAAGACCGATCTGGATATTGATTCCAAATGTCAAAACTCCCTACCTACCCTTTTTCGCAGTACGGCTCTGGAAGCAAAAGACTGATAGGCCGGTAAGACACAAACTTCCTGCGATCTTGCTAGAAACAAAGAAACGAGGAGATCTTAAACCTGTTAAGGCTGAAGGCCGCAGAATTTGACATCCTTCTAGAACGCTTCACCCGGCTTTGGCATGGCTCGGGGCTAGGCATTATAACGAGTATAATGCGTTGTCGTTGTGGGATTCAATTTTCGAAACCGTTAGGCAGGTTAGAAGGTTACAAGAGATCCCCAAACCCCCAATATAGGCTTGGTCACAGGTGCCCCCAAGTTCCATAAAGGTGGGATTTGTCTCATATTAATCACGGTCAATGGCAACTATTTGGAAAAAGAAGAAAGAAGATAGTAGTAGTATTGTGGGTCATGCAGTGTTGCTAGCGGAATGTCTAAGTCTTTGAATCGTATGTTAACAACGTTACCGTAAAACCACCAGATGTCTCGATCTCGGGAAGCACATGTTCGATGGGACGCAGCCAGTTTTATTGGTAGCGAACAGGCCCTTCCCCTTCTCTTCTCTGGGAAGGAGGTCGCAATTTGGGAACGTCACAAACTGCCCATGAGTTATCAGATCTGCTTCCAAAGCCCTTCTCTCAGACATTCTAGAAAATTGCCGTTTCGCGTGCGGCTCCTATTTTCGTTCAGTTCCGAGATTAAGGGCAGCCCAAAAAGCCGGTGAGATTGGTTTCCTGGGTATTTTGGCCCGTGCGAAGAAGCCATTTGAGTTTTTGAAATTTGAAGAAAATATAAAAATTCCGTTTTGAGGCTCGCCACTGTCAAAGCGTCCACCGAATCAACCAGCCGAAACAAGGATAATGGCCGCTCAAAGGCTGTGGCCTGTCCAAATTAAAGAAGACCAGACCTCGGGAAAACTTCGGTGGAGGCAGGGATTACGTGTGCTCCAGAACGTCATAATACGCAGGTCGAGAGTGTGGCTGCGGTGGCTTGTGTGGCTTGTGTAGACACATGTCAGCTAATTCCCATGCGAGCTAGCATCGATAACTCCGCTCTGTTGGGTTGGAAGTCAAAAAAACGGCAGCTCCTTGGGCGAAGGCAGCGAGACATCCTATCGAAATTCTAGCCAACCGATGACCAAACTAGCAACAAGAGGGAAAAAAATTCTACCGCATTCGTTCTACCCCGCTCGCTTTGCCTCCTCCAGTTGGACCCAGAGATTGATGTGCTTCCACGAAGAGCTCGAGGGCATGAATCGTCTTGCAATGCATCCTTGAACCAAAGCTGATGTTGACATGTCGCACTGTCCAAGGAAAGCTGGATTCGATTCAAGATTTGGATCTTCTGAATCTTGACCGGTCGACTTCAGCTCCAGGAATAGACATATTGATATCATAGTCCTTTGTTTGGGCAGCTGGAGCGGTTTAGAGTTATGAGGATTCTCAAAAACCGGTTCCTGATGGGCCCCCGACCAGAACAATAGAAGTAGATGCATTGTAAAACTGACAGATGCAAACCAAGCTCGTGGGGATCTACGTTGCCGGTCGTCTCGGAGCCCACCGGGATGCGCAAACGGTAACATGCAAGACTCTCGAGATTGTCTGGAGACATTGCAGAATCGAGTGATCGATTTTTAGTGGGTCCACTAAAAATCATGTTTGGTCGAACTGAAAAAGGTACTTCGTCCGTAGGTACCTTCAGACCCAACAGAATTAAGAGGCAGGACTCGATGGCTGCCGAGACTTTCGCCTGGAGGCCTTTGCGAAAAGGTCTACCGAAATGTATACATTTGGGTGGTATTGCAGATGGAGATAACGCAAAGGAACCTTTTCTTCGTGATCCGATAGGCGTTAAATGCAGGGCTGTTATTGGATGTTGCCAGATGGACGGGACCTCGGTTCCAGTTGCAATCACATCGACAGTCGACAGAAAAAAGAATTCCCCCAGGGAAAGTTGAATCGTGAGATCTTTCGACTCGAATCTTCCCCCAGCAAGCGATGTCTACAAGAGTCGCTGTATACTTACCCATACCGTCGTACCATCAAACACGACCTCGCGCAGTTTTGGAAGTCATCGCCAGTCGAGACCATTTTTGCCATCCAATCGAGAGCAAGTCAAGGCCTCGTCCCGTCTGTCGCTGTTTTTTTGCAGGGTGATTCCTCGAGCGAGCTACGTCCGCTGTTAGCACCATCGTCCGCAAATAGCAGCCCTTGTCCCTTCTGGGACTTGGCCCCACACCTCCACTGCGATGAGAAGGGGAAAAAGAAAAAGCGGAACATTGGCGGTGGATCCAAGCAGATTTGCTTTTTCGGTTTTGTCATTTCCTGTGCAAGGAAGCGCAAATTAGTCTGGGGTTAAACTTAGAAACATACAGGAACAGAGACTTTGCGCCCTTCATGAACGATCGAAGCCTTCCCCCAAGTCAACCTAGCTTGTTTCTGGTACAATTTGTGACTATGCATTCCAAGCAGTTGCATGCTGTCTTGCAGGCAAAAATCTCTGCAAACATGGCAGTAGACATGTCACTGGTACCTACCAGCTTCTTCGCTCCTCGACGTGACCGTGGCGGGTCTTCGCTCAAATTGCCATGCGACCTTGACATTCCTTTTTCTATCTATAGACTGTAGGTACGATTTGCCCTAGGTACCGACCTGGGAGTACCTCGACCTCTGCTCCACCCCTCACACACCGGTATGGTATCTTTCCCTTTTGCCGCCCCCATCCACCCATCCTCTCGAGGGTGCATGCTAGTAGTTAGTAGCAAGTAGGAGTTAGTAGGAGAGTACTCTGTGTGGATGCTGCGCATGCCCTCACACTTGCTTCGGGAACACTGGGAAAAAACAAAAAGCCATGGCACCCACCCCTCCTCCCTTTGGTTCTCTGCTCTCTCTATCAGCAATCGATATATATATTCCCCTAACCGCCCAGTACATACATATATATATTTCTGCTCATCAAATACTTTACTTTACTACTTCTATACACTATTCCCTAATCACATCTAATGATCAAGTATATACGATCCTAACGACCATTCAAACAAAAAAAAAAAAAGTATCTTCAACTTATATCTCTCCTTCTATTCGACTTGGAGACTGTTGGATCTGCGACATCAACAGACTTCCCCTTTGCGTTGTACAGCATATAGCCGCTTGACTTTATAATTATCGGCACCGCCATTCATTCACTCAAATCCGACTTCGAAAAAGGTCCTAATTCATACCACTATCTATAAATCGTATATATCGTTAGCGTAGTCCAGGATGACTGCCCTCACCGTACGACCTCTCCGACCAGCGTTGTCGCTCCCTCCTACCCTTTGCAATCCTCAAAACCGACCCGCACCGGCCAAGCTTTCTCTCTTCATCCCCTCCTCAATTGACACAAGTGCTCAAAATGCCCCTTCGCCTTCCTGTAGAACATTTGGTACTCCCATCGTTGCAAAGAAGCCAAAGTTGTCATTAAATTTTGGAAATGACACAAGAAAAACATTGTCCTCGTCGAGCTCGTTAAAGCTGAGCTGCAGCCCGTCGAGCGATGATGAGAGCACTGCTTCGCAAGAGGATATCACATCGAGGAATACAACTGTCAATACACACATCGGATCTGGGTCGTGTAACCCATATGGTTCTTGTCGATGGACCCGAACATATTCATACACAGCTGTTTGTGGAAAGCGATCGATATTGAAGGGTTCGCCTTCCCATTCCCAATCAAACTCACCGGCCTGCGAAACCATGACCCGCAGTGTCACTTTCGAATCGAAACACACTGTAATTCCCTCCCCATCTGAAGAGGAGGAAGACTACGAGTTCGTTCCCAGCAGACGCGAACTGGAAGATATCGACAACATGTCGCCACCATCTGCAACATCATCTTCTGATTCTGAGGAATCCGAATCGGACTCGGAACCAAAGACTCCTATCGACGACGAAGACACCAGAGGTCGATGCGTTGACAGATTTGCATCTGCCCTATCTCGTAGCGGGAAGTGGAAGCGATCGAAGAGGGAATGGGTATGGACCCTGGGAGGATCCGACAGCAATGATATTATGCAGGAGTTGGAATACAGCAGTGCCAGCCTCATGCAAGTCGAAGCGATATAGGCTTCATTCTAATAGTTAATTGCCTTGTTTCTTTCTTTCTCTCATTTTGAGTATAGTATCACATCTTTTTTCTTTTATTATTTCCTTACTTTGTCGATTTAGCGGTCATTTGTTTTTGTCATCTTGCATTTACACCAGTGGTCTGGTTTCTTTACTGGCCTTAGCCATCGCATTCATTGGTTTTCTATCTTTTCTTCCCCCATTGGATTGGGGACTTTTCCTTTCGTTGTTGGATGGAGCTATAGCCATCAATCTTATCAATTAAGCACAAGGTCATCATATCTCCTCATTGTCCTTCACTGATTGGATTATTTCGTCACTGCCTTTTTTTTCCTATGTCACAAAAAAAACTCTTCGGGTGGTTTTTTACGCATTCTTTTTTTTTTTTTGTCTTGATACCCTAAAATTAAGGCCTCGCAGGAAAAGGAGACAATAGTATTAGTCGAATATCAAAAAACCTGTCCTTACCGTCTATATCAAAATCGAATTATAGTCCTCCTAAACTGAAGTACGTTTCGAGTTAATCGCGCGTTAAACCCTAGACGGAAGATAAAATGGGATCGACAAGGTGCGGAATCGCCCCTCCTGTCAATATCCACCTTGGGTTTTGCCTGCTAACTGTCGGCCGCCCACATTTTTACATTTGTTTGTCAAGTTGGGTGGCGGACGGGCCTGTGCGGTACCTTTCTTCTCCTGTTTCACAGATGTTTAGTTTCACCGAACTGCAGAATTACTGACCCGGCCCACTTTCTACAAAATCAAGAACGTCTTTTCGGGGGGAAGAACACCTTGAAGATGGGTGTGCAGAACCGAGATGAGAATTTGTCAAGGCTTGCGTCGCCTAGTCGCACTTGGAATTTGCAAAAAGTGGAGAATACATAATGTTCGAAGCCTCAGCCAGGCGGGTCCCACCAAAAAGCCACCGCAGATTACCAGCACATGGCAGTTATTCCGTTATGAAGGATTATGGTTCTGGGGCTAGCTATTATTCTGACACCCGCTTCGCCTGTCCAGGTTTACGTTGACTGGCCTTTGATTGGGGACGTTTCTCGCGATATTGATATAATATTGGCGAGACAGAATTGGAAGCTCTATCAGCCGAAAAAGCCCCTATAACGGGTCTCCATTGCCATGATAAGCCATGTATCTCCGAAATGTTCATACTAACTTCAGGCCGCCATATGCAATATACAAATATTGAAAATCAGCATAATGAAGTACGTGCGCAACTATGGTCAGCAAGAGGAAAACCCCAAAAAAAGCCTTCCAGCGGATCTCAAACAAAAGACCGAACGGATCGTACGTCAAGGGATCTCATCACTCCTTTCGACACTGGCTTCTCCACAAATGCAAGGCAGGGTAATCCTTTGCGAAGCACGCAGGGCTAATGCAAGAGCCGAAAATCGGCTCTCAACCCTCCGCTATACTACAGCTTACTATCATTACGGATACTGTCAGAGCCTTTATTGTGAAACAGCCGAATTCCTGATCACGACTGGAAACTCTCTCCCTCAGACGGAGAAAATATGCAATCCAGCTACAGACGGACCACACACACACACAACGACAGTCGTCGTAACAGCGGTCTATTTTTTCCAACATTTTTTTTACAATTCCCAGTGGAAGAGCCAATCGCTGGCTTCATAATGCTACATGAACATGGAATAGCCCAGATCACTCGCTCCTTCTTTCGCTCCAGAACGACCGTCCGTAACTCACTAGTATCTCCTCGCCCTTCTTGATCCCCTTGAATCCTTTTATGCCGTTATTCACAACAACAAATACTCCCATGATCCCAGTTTCTCGTTCCTTGAACTCAGCATTAGGCTTCACGGCGACGCCGCGATAATCATTTATCATACGGGCTTCGTTACCGCCGAAACGTGCATCGATTGCTATGCCTCGGTTTGTCCCCCCCACGTCTCGAGTGAGCACCAAATCGTAGTTTGAGGCCTCATCGGTGTCCTCTGGGCTTGTTTCGTGATAGTGGCCCAAGTAGTCAAGGAGATGTGTTCCCGGAACTAAATTCTTCGTTGCTAAGTATCATATACAAATAACAATTTCAAATATTGACAAAAATAACGTTAGCCAAGTTGGGTTCAAACTTTTTTTTTTCTTTCTTTCCTTGGATTTTCAGATTTTTGTCTCGTGACATAAAAAATTACAACTGTAAATTGTGGGCCCTGTTTAGGCTGCACCGGCAATTGGGAAGAAAGTGAAAAGATATGCATACCGAACAGCCCGTATTCACCATGGGCTGGGTGTGACGAGTCCGAAATTTTTTTTATAGCCACATTCTCGGAGGGGGCTGTAGCGAATCGAGGCCCGCCGCCTTTCTGCCCAAACCCTAACGGGCCGAGAATCGTCTGATCTAGCTTCTTCGACAACGTTGGTTTGGTGAGATAGTTGACATCCTGCGGCCAGTTCTTGGGTTTGGAACTTGATGCCATTTCTTGCATATGTATTATGTTATATTCACGGCCTCGGCGGGGGGTTAATGGGGCCTTGTTACATCGGAGCTCTCTGCAAAAATGGAGTATACTGACGTGGAACAAAAAAAAGAAGAAGTAACAGGTTGAAACTTCGGTTTTGAGATTTCAAAGAGAAGGTTGAAACCAAGAGGCTGATACCCAACACATTGAAATGCATTCCACCCGGCCAACGTTTAACTCAAGTTGGAACGGTAAAGATTTATGCATATCCGCCGGCTGCAAATAGCTGGATTTGGTTAACATTGGAGAGGTACAGGAAACATCGATGTCCGGCTAAACCAAGTTCGCTGCCTATCAAGAAACGCACACAGTTGGGAAGAAATAAGGTTTTTAGGTCAGATGCTGTGGACTCAGCCTTTTTCAACATAATCGATAATCCTGGGAAGTTGGCTTATAAAGGACACAAACTAGAACGCAAAAATGAAAAGTATGTAGTAGATACTAACTTCATGTACATGATCCCAGATCCTGATTATTAACAGCTAAGAGTAATATAAACATGCACGACTAAAGTGGCAATTTTTCAACAATGTACGTAGAAGGGAGGGGGAAATGCATGGCATATATGCAAATCGTAAGGATGAACAGGAAGAGAGAAAAACTATGGAACTTATAGCAAACCAAGCCTCGAAAACCATGAGGCTGAATCAAATTTCGTGTATGCTCAGGGATATCGGCGCGCGGGTGTTTCAATGAAGGTACCAGGCTGGTAGCGATTTTCCGCAATGCTTGAACTCCTGCTTTGTAAGACTTTTAGAATTTTAATATAGTAATAAAACATTGTTGAAAGTTGAAAGGTTGTATGTTGTTATAGGATGTGTCCGAAATCTGAGACCGGGTACAACGGGGTTTGGTGGCTGTGACCGAACGCATTACCAAAACTGCAACGGAGTTGGGGGTCGTATAATAATAGCGGTCTTGAATCCGTAATCATAACTGGACTCGAGGCCATAATCATCGCAACTTAAGGCAGTGCAAGATGCATGCATTTTTAACCACTGATAACAATGTTAGATCGATTTAAGCCTCGAGGTTCGGTTAGATTCGCATTCCAGATTCTCGCAGGAAATAACGTCTGCGCTCTTCAGCCTCCTGGACAAGTTCCAAGGCCAATTTCAAGCTAGGCGCAAGGTGTGCGTAATACTGGAGCTCAGTGATCACGTCTTTCAACATTTTGTCGATGTTGTCTAAATGTATAATTAGCTATTGCAATCACCACATAGCTACGCGAATTTGAGACATACCGGCGGGAGGTAAAACGGCGGCGAGGGAAGGTGACATTGTTGCACCCATGACAAGAAGACTTTGGGATACCATGCTACTCGGCCTTTAGTAATCGTTCCAGAAGTTAATTCGAGGCGGAGTATTACTTACGACAATGCGCCCTGCCACAGGTATGGCATATGTCCCGCATGACTATGAGATGACATCAATGATTAGCTAAATGCCGGTTCCCGGTAGGGAATAATTAGATCGTACTGTTCAGTTATATGCTCTAGTTGTCTTAGGCATGCTTCCAAACACTTTCGGCAATTGTCTCGGACCACGGTATCCATCCCAAGCTTCTCATCTTTCAATACGGCGTGTATATACGGCCGGAATATGATTGTCCGGCATGCGAAATAACGGAGTCTCAGGACCGTTTGGATCGGGTTGCTAAGTTGTACTCGATTATGCGGGAATTGCAGCGCTAGTGGTAAACTTTCATACCACTGCGTCAGTTGATAGTCGAGTTCACCGACAATAGGTCCGAGGGTGGCAATCGATCGTTCTCTGTTCGCGTCGGAGTAGATCAAATGGCTAACACGGTTGAGCAGACGCCTCAAGGCAATTTCGGCGAGGAAGTACCACAAGTCGTCCCGGACACCAGCAGGTGAGTCTTCGTCTTCAATTTCAAATCCGCAAGGAAGGCCTATGGACTCTTCAAATGTTACAATTCCGGAATGCGGTAAATCCAGCTCGGCAAGTAGGTCGCTGGATTTGAATACACTAGTATCAGCTAGATGAGTATTAAAAGGTCCATAATAATAGGAATTGGTGGTCTACCTCTCAAATAGCAAGGCGTTCCAGAACACCCGCTCGCTAAGCTCTCTGCTCGAGGTCGGCAGTAGAGCAGGTGGGTTCGTGGTGAGCAGAAGTTGTAGTTTCATACTAATGCTGCTGAGCAATGTCCAGGCCTCCAAGGGCCGCACCAAATAGAATAAATATGCAGAAGTTAAAATCATGCATTGTGCGGATAGCATTGTCGTCCTAGTCATAAGCGAAGGAAGAAGGGCCCAAGCAGCAGAGAAGTAGGACATTCCGGGTGGATCTTCATGAATTGGAACTCGTGAAATTGAGCCTCGAGTGCTAGCTTGTCCCAACGCTAGGACAAGCAGCACTACACAGCTCTCTGGACCCGTTCTGAACCCTTGCGAAAGGGCGGTTTTGTACAAACTTGTCCAGTTGTAAGGGTTTACGACGGCGTACCATACATTAACCCGTTCGAAGTAGGCCTGGACATAGGCGTTTGTGTTAGAAAGGTCGAGATTCATGCTAGTGTTGAATTGGAGTGGTGGTCGGTCTAATTCAACTTGAAGAAGCGTCTCTGGCGAATAAGGTAGAGAAACTAAGTGGTTAATCTTTGGCCATTGTAGTAAATTCAAAGCAGGTGTCGAGTGGTTCTTGGGCATGCTTGAGATATTGTGGATATTTGCCCAAGCACCCATTCCGCTAGCAAGGTTATTGCTCATTCCGATATTTAACTGTGCCATTCGTCCATCTCCACTTAGATTTGTCGAGTGACTGATGGCAGGAGATGCCGACATTGCCATCCCGCTACCAGGTGGTGTAGAAGGCAAGGCATTTTGCAACAAACTTTCGATTCGATTTAAATGTTCTAAGATCAACTTGTCTCCTGCATCAAGTTTGATCCCAGGTTCGCGGTAGATGCACTCTGCATTTAACTCGATACAGAGGCGGCATTTTGGTCGAGACCCATCACACCGAGACTTTCTTGATCGACAAACTTCACACTGTATAAACTCACCCAATTAGCTTCCAAATTTTATGATTCCTTGTGATCGAAATGATATTTTGAGAGAGGATGGCTCACAGCTATCGTAGCTCTTCGTCGAGGATACTCGACGCCGTCTGTATTAGATCGTTTCCGTCCATTCCCAGTCTGAGAAACAGCGCTCATTGGAGCACCTTCACCAGGGCCTTGAGAGTCTGCCCGTTCAATATCTGGCCGAGCACTCGTTGGCTCAACACTTGCGGCTTGAGAAGTTCGTCTAGCAGCACCATTTCCATTGGACATATTGTTCCCGTTGGTCACTGCGTCCGAAGTGTTTATTGATAGTTGCGGTACACCAGTCCCTGACATTGCAGAAGACGGCGAGGCGTCCGGTGAGGACGTCATGGCTGTTTGTATACGGCTAAGCCGCACTAGTGTATTTGCGTTATTGTGTGACGTTGATGTCGGTTTTCGAATACCAAATAGTTTGGATCGAAAGCCACGCCGTTTATTCTGGAGACTTGCTCCCAACTTAAACGGTCCTCGGTTAACTACTAGGGGCTCCAGAGTTGCGACTGGTGGGGTGATTCTAGGGAGACTGTTGTGGATCGAGAGATTGGTAGATCCAGGTGATAATAGTGTCGGTGTATGCAGTGCAGTGTATCCTAGATGCTAAATGGGTTGGTTGTGTGATATATTCAAGTGTGTGATGACTGAGAGCCGCTTCAATACCACGGTAAGCCGGTTTTGTAAATAAGTAGTATTTCTCTTAAAAACGAGATCGAAATTTTGTGTCTGTCTTAATTTGTCAAGTTGGCCTGATAGAAGGTCTTTTTGGTCGAGAGTAAGATGAGGAGTCGGTGATAGGTAGTGATGCTGGAAAAGATAAGGCTGTCAAACCCGAATTTCATAGGATAATATGGCGACAAGAAAGCGAAGAAATTTATATTGAGCAGGGCTACCCGGAGAAGAGCGGTGGCGAGTTATTCGAGTGCCTTAAAACGAGAGGAAAGGGCCTAGGACGAAGAATAGTCTTCTAGAAACCAATAATGTCTTTCCCATCAAATGCAGCCTTTGTCTAGCTACGTCGAACCCATCGTTCTGCAAGGGTCATCGGATACATTTCAATAGATGTTAAAATTGATATGTGGTTATTTATTTTCGGAAAGACAGGACGAATCCAAGGGTCGATGCCATTTGAATCCTGAAAGCGGTGCCGTCTACTAAATGCCTATTGAAGTTAGCTTCGACATTCTTCGGGACGTTTGAGGAAAACAGTTACTGAAAGGCTTGAACGATCGTAGATCATACACAGGTGACTGGCAGGTTTGGCAATGTCGGGTAAAAAGTCAGGTTTCTTCTGTCTTCTTTCAAGGAGGAGAGTAAAGAACAAGGGGTTCTTGAAGGTTGGGAATTGCTTCCCGTCAGGTGAGATACCTCGCAAAAGAAATAGCACTTTTGGACTCTCGCACTGTGATATTTGCGATGCGAAAGACAGGGATGCGACAGGACTTGCGGGGTTAAAGGGAGAGGAATTCCAGCTACAAGGGACGAGCGATTATATGTAGCAGTGGCTCGTGATTGCGGGGATGGGGATGGGGATGGGGAAAGGGGAGGGGCACCAGAAAAAACCCCGGCGTGGATGACGAGAAGCTTTGATTCACCCGCAGTGGACGTCGACAATATGGTGTAGCCGGTCTCGTCTATTGCCTGGCGGACGCGAGGTTGCGCCAGATTGATATTGCAAGCCAGCTACAGCAATTCAAGGCACCCGACCGACGGAGAAGATGAGATGAACTTAGCTGGTGGCTCTGGGGCATGGGTATATGTTGCATCCAGTGATCAATAAAAGAACGGATATTATTATATATGTACATCAACTCACACTGTTTGAATGGACAAAAGAACCTGGTGGTCAAGTTCGAATTCCGGATAAGTAACATGCAGCAGGCTGTTTGTCCAGGCGTAACATAACCTTCACTGCAAATTCCAGCGATAAATAGCCGTTATATATCATGGACAATGCTCGGAGCGACAAAGTGGGTCATGCGGCAAGCACTGGAAGTTCATGCATCCCCAGTTATACATCAAGGAGACCAACCTTAATCAATGTCAGGTTTTTAAGTCGAAGGCTCCACAGACGTGCACGTCAACGAGCAAAGGTTGGTTGTTCTAGATGTGCCAAGAGCTTCCGTGCGTCGTCAAACTGGTCGCCAGCCCCATGTCAAATCTCCGTGGCATTCGAAGAAAGGATGACTTTGCTTCTCCCGTAGTATGATATCCCTTCGTGTTCGTGGCATTTGGGCGTTCGGCCAATGGGCGGAGGGATACGCCCCATCGGCAGGCTATTTTCCTTCTAGAAGCGACATTTTGCACTTCGAATGTATTATTCAAGAGTGTGCCAATTCGAAGACAAGGGTCTCGAGAGGCGATCAGTGTCAAGCCGCCTTGATGTTTTCCAGCGTGTATGGACGCACATAGAAATTATATCCAGCCAACCTGGCATCTCGTACAATATATCCCAGACGGGTGTGGGGAATAATTCTTCCAACTCCGATGGACAAGTCTCGTGCTCCCTTCTCAAACCTCTTGCTTCTTCCTAGGACGTGATTCCACCATGTTCTGAAACCTTGGTGCTGTCCCAGCTTTTTAACCGGAAGCACCAAGACCCACTCCGGCGATGGGACAAGCTTTGACGCCCGATTTACGATGGAGCTACCCCAGCGCACGGCGACAGTTGTGGAGATGTGAATACGACCTAACAGATATCACAAAATTTTTACGAAAGTATGTCAGCAAAAGAGCAAACCAAGCCAAGCTAGGAGGTTCGGCTTCTTAAATCGAGCCTAACAGGAGGGATACACACTGTCGGGTAGCGCAGAGGCGGGAGCTTTTTGGTCCGAGCGGGATATAGATCGATACCCAGGTCCGTTATTCTGGTATTATCACATCTCCTTCATGTATAAGAGAAAAGACTTCACATCAGATATAGCGGTCGCGTCAGTGCGCGCAGGTGACGTGGAGGTCGCAATAAAATGTTTCGAGAAACAGATCAGACGAAGTCAACGTTGTGTCAATGTGCTACAAAGCAACTTTATCTTGTGCGACCTTGTCTCAAAATCTCACAACAACTCAAATTAAACCTTCGACAGTCTCGGCTCCACTGCCGATACGTACTTACTCAATTACAATTGCAATTTCAACTGGCCCCGAAAGCGAGGCCTCCAAATCGTTGGTGACCGACCCCGGATTTTGGCGAGGAAATATGTAAGCACTATAATATAGGGCTTGGGACGCAGGACGCTTCGAAGACGGGAGTCGGTTCGGATATCAAGACGGCTAAGTTGCTTGATAATTTTAATTTTTTTTTGACTACCCATTCCCCAATCATAGGAGGCCAGAGAGACTACGCTAAAAATTATGATATAGATATATCATGCTTGTATGCTATTATTCGATCGCTGGTAGCATTCCCTGCTCCTCTACATGACACAAGGTGTTTTCTAAGACTAATTTTCAGTATACAACGGCGGGTGCATGGGATAGGCGTGTGACAAAACAACTGTTCAGTTTTTAATCTCCCCTGGCGCCCATAGCTAGATATACTATACCAGCACGAACTAGACTCCTGTAGTATACATTCAATATCATATTGATTCACTACCCCAGGCAACCGCCTACATATTCCAGGGTTTATTTCCTGTTCTCAGCGTCGTTAATACCGCATTGTCAATGCCATTCATTTCATTCCTCTGAATAAACCGGGCGAATCACGTTCCATCAGAAGATCATGATATAACGCACCACTAGGTCAGCCGCTACTGCACATGCGCATATGCAAGCCAAGATGTATATGTTTTCACGGCATGTCAAAAGATCGACGCGCCACATGTTTCGCTCGTACAATATGCACATACATACGAAAAGTCTGACGCCAAGAGCGGGTCCTTTCTGTAAGGATAGGTATGTAATCAATTGCAACGGGGTTTGGGTGCGGGGTGATTTGGCGGAGAGGAGTGGTGGAGTGGTGGAGTGATTTCTGAGTCTGAAAAACAAAAAGAACACATTCGAATATTCATGCATTTACCCGAAGTCCGGGTAATCTATTTCGAGCAATCGGGATAAGTGGACAAGGAAATACTTCGGCTCACAGGAGGGATCATGTCGACCCCGCAGGAACTTCGCCTCAGCGAGGTCGCGAGGTTGGAAACGTTGGCCCGCATCGAGGATTTTGCCTCCGGTAGCGAGGTCTCATGGTGAGTTTTTACTGTACCTGGCCGCCGTGCACAAAGTGTCGTGATCTCACTACCTAAGCGGTCATTTCAAGTTGGCAAAGGCCCAAAAATAAGCCAATCCCTCGATCTCGCCACCGACAAGCTACTACGTAGGCCTGGTCTATTTTCGGGTTTCTTCGGTTGAAATGTCGCCGAAGCTCAAAACTAAGTATACAGCTATAATCCGGATTCGTCTGTTAGCAAACGGGAAACGGCTTAGACGAGTCCACGGTTCTTTCAAAAGACTGCATGATTCAAGCCCGGTAGGATCTTATAATCCACCGGCGTCTGAATTCTGCACAAACAGGGTCCAGCGGTCCGAATTTCCCGTTTCAATTGATGATCTGATATTCACGTAGTCTCTTAGGGAGACACATCTGTAAGCGATTCGCTGAATTACACAACGGCAAAGCCAGGAACAAAAAACAATGACCACGTTCTCAACCACCATCTACCCAGCAAGTATTCTTTTTTTTTTTTTTTTTTTTTTTGTGAATTGCATTGTGCTGCAGAAGCGATATTTCGCTTGTAGCCTGAGTCCTAAAATATGAATATGAAAATACAACATCTTATGTCCAGCGGAAATCGTGTTGTCGATAGTGCTGAGTATTGTGAGACAACCGGAGAGGTGATTTTGATAAAGTGGACTGAAACTTAGTATGATCGAAAAGCGGTATGAGAAGTAGCATATAAAAATTCATCCGGCCCAAAGGGATAGCACATGGAAGGGTATAAATTCGTTTTTTTTTAGCGAGATAGCTTCGGAAACCCACCTCGACTCGCCGCTGAACCGCTCATAGCGGCTCAAACCGAAGGAAGCCATGAAAATCCTGAAGATACGCAATATCTCGGAAACTTCTTCTACATGTCCAGTGACTAAAATACCGCAGCAAGTTGTGTTTTAGAACATGGATCTTCAGAAGGTTTTGTGGGTTATGACTAAATCGAACATACCTGTGGGGAGTTTCGAGTGTATCATCTTCGTCCCGTCGAATTTTGAAGTTCGCGAGAATAGCAGCTAGGAGGAGCGACATTTCTATCAAAGCCAGGCTATATTTAGTCATCGATTAGTTCATTAGCATGCCTCGTATCCTATATTAACTTATTGCATTGCGGTTCGTACTGTTTTCCGATACAGCCTTGTAAAAACGGTTAGTCCGAAGAATGTTCCATGGAAAACTTCAAGAGGCATACCTCTACCACCGGAACCAAAGCTCCATAGCCTTCTTTCCAGTTCCTGCACCCTGATTTTGTCCGCGTCGGATTCGGTAAGCCACCGGCTAGGTTCCCATTGAACGTTTCCGGTATTCTTCTCGAATTCTGGAAGAAGAGTCAGGTTGACCGCTCGAACCGAAGAAGAGGCTAAAGTGCCAGCCGGAAGCCAGAGACCGTCTACCACTCGACCACCAGGTGGTACAGCTCGAGGCAGCGTGACGGGGATTGCGGGAAAAATAAGTAGTGTTTCCTTGATCACACTGTTGATGTATGGATTGTTTAGTATGCTGTTGATATCCGCCACGTTTAAAGGCTGATCGAATGGGGGTAAATCGGGAAGGCTGTTTCTAATCGTTTCCTGGTATCCATAATGTTCAGGAAGCGAAAGCATGGCAAGAAGAAATGAAAGAGTATCACTCGTGGTGTCCATGCCTAAATATGTTAATAATCTACTTAATTCGGAATGCTGTAGAACGGCTATTACGTATCTTACCTGCAAGCATGTGGTCCTATGTAAGTCGATATTGCACTGTCAATTATGTCCATGCCCCTTAAAGTAAAGGATACATACCATTGATTCGCTCGCGGCGCCGAATTGGTCAAAGATCTCAGATACTTTCCCTGAAATCTTACCCGAAAGAAGATTCTTTGCAACTGTTATTTCAGGAGAGGGGTGCCCTTTCAGGTCTCGCATATTATTGTAGGCATAGTTATGAAGAAAGGTGCCGCCGATGTACTTGGAATCTGGATCTACCTTCCGTTGAATAATCCGTATAACTTTCTGGGTAGTTCTCTCAACCGCTTCAAAACACCTTAGGCCAAAATTGAAATCGGTCCATAGGTATATCTATGAACCATGTTAGTATTAAAGTCAAGAAAATACTCGGAAAGAATATGAGGATATTGTTTATTGAGCTTTGGGCCCCTACCTTTTCTCTCCTTGTTGGGACATACCAGTCATCGATGGAATCCCGTTGGAGTTTGATATCTGCACTATCCGCGACGGATCCCAATGTCTTTGTCCCTCGCTCTTCCCCAAATACGTGCGCACTGACGTTGTCGCATGCGAAATAAATATTCACGGGATATATGTCAATGGAGCGGCCGAGCCCATTTTTTGATTCTCTGCCTTCCCTTCGCACGTATTTCAAATATTCACCAACGGTCCGCCAGATATCACCTTGGCTTGCCTCTCGATTCAAGATATTTGTCAAAGAATAGGAACTCGCAATCATACGACGCCTCCAGGAATGTGCTTCAGAGGTGATTGAAGAGAACATATTATACCTCCCATAGTGAGTGAACATGGCATATAGGAAACCTGTTTAGGACGGTAAAGATCCTTATGTTAATTATTATTCCACCAATTGTAACGATACAAGCGGCCGCAAGTGCAATCTAATTGTAGACACTTACCCTTTGGAAACCCGCCCTCACGGCCAGTCCCCGTGTATATATCCTTTACCGCTGACGTGGAGGTAAATGATACTTCATTGGGCCCGAGCCGCACTACAGGCCCATATTTTCGATGGAGTTCAATGACGATATCCGTTCTTTGATCCTTGTAGTCGTGATATAGAATCCATAGTCGAGTCACGGCAGCGAGTTTTGGGCCCGGGACAGTTGATAGTGGCGAGAAGAAAAGTCGATAAACCGCTAGAGCGACCCCATATGCAAAACACGACAGCGACAAAGCCAGCAGGGGATGACTGATCGCAGCCTCAGCGATCACCGAGCTTCCGAGCTTCGTTGAAATTTGAAATATTGCCATTGAGATGAGTCCGTTGGCTAACTACGGCCAGGTTCCGAAGCTAGATCGACCCGAATTGCTCTAGCAATATATAGTGTCGTTTGATATCGACCTTGTCTATGAAGATATGTCTTCTATAATCGAAACGCTATTGATTGGTGAAAGGTCTTTTGTTTTGTGCGCTGTATCCTGAGAGCGCCCAGGCCAGGTAGGCAATTCCTTCGTCGATAATTGAGGCGCGCAAAGTTATAATTAACGTCCGCCTCTACCTATCGGGTGGTTCGCTATCAATGCATCTTGAAGCTAGCGCCAGAGCTACCTATCTACAACAGGCACAACGCATTCTGCTCGACCAGAAACAACACAACATCGGTCTCGAGGCTCGAGTGGCGGAATCTAGCGAAATAATTTGTTTCGATGTTCTAATTCCGTATTCTGGTAGCTGTTACACAGAAAGAGGATATGGCAATGATTAGACCATCATAAGGCCGGGGTTAGGTGATCTTTTTAGATTTTTACGAGCTACTATAGAGAATATACTGAGAGATGTTTCGCGAATTCTGGTGACCGGCCGCGGTCTAACAATAGAACGTGATACCCCAGCGTGGCCGCACCCCGTACATATATGGTAAATCGCCGAATACAAAATATATGCCATAGAGGCATCTATATATATGTGAACCTTGCGGATAGTACATGCCTCTAAATGAACATAACGAAGCAAGCAAACAAAAAAGGACACGTGTACGCCGCCAACTGAATTTATCTTTTTCGGATTGTGTATAGACTCTCAAATATCCCAGCAGTTTTCCAAACTATCTTTCTTACGGCGGAGCCCCGAATTATCAGAGAAACTTCATCTTGAAGTTCGTGGCGAGAGTGGGCGCCCCAGAGTTCGCAGCCTTAGACAACCATACAAGATTTGTGCTCCCCTGGTAGCTGAATACTAATTCAATCAGTGGGTCTTCAATACCGCAAGTTAAGAAGGAATCTGCGTCTAGAGCGCAAATATATGGTTGACGTGTGGCGGGTAGTGATGCCGGATTCATGAACACTAGCTGAGCCCTGTTTCCGGCATAGTTAATATTAAGGTCTCTCACAGCAACCCTATCGTTTGCCCAAAGCCAGCCGTTCGCACCAAGTCGAAGAGTTTTTGCACCAGTCCAAGGTGTTACATAAGTCTGAGTAGATTCCGTTCCAACAATCAGCCCGATATAAGTAGTTTGAGGCGTGTTGCCAATGTAGACTCGAGGGGTTGCAATAATATCAGCTGCCTCAACGGTTGTCGCAATTGTGCTCGTAACAGTTGTAACAGTCGTCGTTACACTCACGGTAGCCTCTGTAATCGTCACGGAGGTAGTATCGACGACCGAGGTGACGCTTGTGAGACTTGTTTCAGTAACTGGCAATGTGATGGTAGTCGAAGGGGCCGCAACGGTAATGATCCTCGGGGTGACGCCAATGCAAGAGCAAGCACTGGAGAAACGGTAGAATCCAGAACATGGGGTCGCGTATGTAGGGAAACTGATGGAGGTCGATGTATCTGCCCTCTTATTGTTGGCGGCCTTTGTGATAGTGGTTATTATACTTGTCGTCACTGTGACCTCGACTACATCGGTTTGAGTGTCGAAGAATGATTTCACAAGCGTGCTTGGTATTGTGCTGATATCCGTTTGGGTAACAGCTGAGTACTCTGTTTTGGTTCTAAATTTCGGTGATATGGATATGTCAGATTTTATGATCTCTGAAGGTGTACCAAAACGAGATCTATGTATATTGAATACTTACACTGTGGGAGGGGTATAGGTTACATCGATGATGCGTGTGCAATCTGCAGATGCTTGAGGGAGGCGTGTAGCGATTTGCGTAGCTCTTAGTGCTGAATTGGTATTTCCTCGTCAGTAAATCTTCCATTTGCATATAAACCACTGTTCGCATTTATAGAAATATTTCGAAGCTTTGCAAAATTTAAACGCATATGGGGGTGGATCTCTCCGTACCTCTCAGGCAATTGTCCGCATTGCAGACGCCTACACAGTTTTCTGTTGCAGAAACTGCAGAAACCGCACCGAGTGCGAGGACTAGCGACCTAAGATACATCTCGATATATCTATCGACACGGCCAATCAAAACCCTAACCCGTTGTTTTTTTTTTATATATCACGACTGATATAATAGCCAAGATATTGATAAAACTTAAAAATTAGAAAATCGTGGAACTTCCCGCCGGAAAATTGCTGAAAAAAAAGTATAAAGACCCTTTATATAATTTATATCTTCTTCGTTGCATGCTGTGAGGCTATTGACAGCACAAACGCTTGAAATTAGTCTTATTTCGCACTGCGGAATAGACCCACCGGGTGCGACGAAAACTTGACACCCTGCGTCTCTGTTCGCTTCCTGCCTGACCAAATGCTTGAAAAATGACCATACCGCACATACACGTACATGTATTTTGACCTCATGCGCATGCTGATGCCTACTTGGTATAAATCCTTATTTAGGCCTACGACATTAATCTGACTCTCTCGAGTTTTCTCAAGATAATAACTCTTTCGAATCACTCGAGCCCTACAAACTTGTAAAATAGCCGTGGGGTTCGACTCAATGGTTGCGAGAATTTGAATCCGAAATCCGAGGCCAACTATCGGTGGCTTCGACCAACAACGAATACCAAGAAAAGCGAGAACGCCACCAGCTTGTGACAGTTTACCATTGGTTGGGTACATACAGCCGCACGCTCGAGCTCGCGCTCCCCCTTTATCGAGTCCACGATATATTTGCATGCTACATGCATTATTTCGGTGTACTCGTAGGTGCGCCGATTGTCTTGTATTCTCGGAAAAGAAAAGAAAAAGAAAAGAAAAGCCGATAAAGAGATGAAAGACCTGATCCGAGTCGTGTTCAGCTCGTTTCCAACGTGGGGCAACATGCAACATGAATCCCAAAAACTCCACATTTGATTCCCGTCAAAGATATTGGTACATTAAAAAAATTCTAGACCTAACGAACATACCAAGCCCACAACATTCCAGATAAGGGACCTTTCATGAGACCGGAAAATCTCGGGATCAGTCCTCGGGCTCCCGCCCATAACTCTTCACCCTACTAAAATAAAATGGCTTATCGTTCTTCAATGAATATGATCCTCGATCCTCTGTCAAAACATTAAAACTCGTATAACTATTCCACGAAAGTCGATCCCCATAACCTCTCCGCCCACCAATACCCTTCGGCCTCATCTTGAGCGTCAAGTCCAGGGTATTTATATACCGACCAGCGGTATCGGAACCTTTACTTTCGATTTGAATCCTATGGCCCGGTTCGTCGGTTGAGTTGGGGGAGGGGTAGGTGTGCGGGTTGAAGTAGACACGCCAGCGAGCAGGGAGCATATGTTTTATGTTGTTGAGGTGAGAAGGAAGGGTTGATGATGTCGTGGCTTTCGTGGCGGTGAGGTAGTTGTAGTTGTCGAGGGTTATTGAGTGGACTACGTCCGAGGGTTCGGCAGGGGTGAGAAGGTGTATGGCGAAGCCGGAGGGGAAGAAACGGACTGTTTTTCGAGGCGAAGGTGTTTGATTAGATACGACGTTTTGGTGATATTACAGCAGAATTAATAGACTTACGGTATCGGTAATATGTGACCATGTGCACAGGCACTGTTGATAGCGCCAAGCTGCTAGCAGCTTGGTGTCCCTGACGGAGGTAAGTGCAGGTGGAGATATAAATCCCATTATATCTGACCTTCGGTCGTTCGATGAACATCAGTCTGTACGATGAATTATATTTGATGACTTCGATTTCATCAAATGGGCGTGTTGGAAGCACGTCCAATTTCGAGACGTCCTCCTCCTCGGAACCCTCATTTTCATCTTCTTCAAGGATAACAAGGCTGTTTAACGCGGGTTCTATCTTATCAAGATCATGATCGAGGAGAGGTTCGCCTCTGATGTCGCAGGCCCATGAAGGGCCATATATCATATCTTCATAAGCCCCTTTACAGAGTTCTCTCCAAATCTGCCGCTCAGTGTATATCAGGTAGCATATAGACTTGCAAACTGTGACCGACCCAACAAAGGAGGCGAGATCTGTCTCGGCGATTTTGAAGAATATCTGTATTAGAATTTCCCTCGGTATCGTAGAGATGGGACATGTCGGTGCCTTCTTGTAAGACTCTTTCCCTTTGAGGGAGGAGAGATCGATATGGTCTCCTGGGATTATGGGAATTCCAGCAAAAGTATCGACCAGCTCTTCTGTTGGGAGAACTCTAGCTTCCGATGTTCTAGATGGAACCCGTTAGTCGTACAATTTAGATTGTCTTGGAAGGCCGATCGCCAACATACTCTGCCGGCTCTGCATTCTTAGGTTTTCCAGATGTAGGTTGCTTGGGATAATGTTTTTCCTTGAACTTCTCGTGAACGGAAGGGTCAAGCTAGTGAGATGTTAGTTGATTGATCTTTCGATGCTTCATTAGAATACATTATATATCCCACGTGCTCGCATCTATAGGTCGATGTAGAGCACGCATGTCCATGCATACCTTGAATGCTTTCCTGTATAATCTCACACTTTCATTGATCCTTCCATCTTTCTCCTTCTCAACTGCTGCCTCGTAATGATCTAGGCCTGTCGTCAACGGCGCGCTATCCAAAGTCCGTTCTCCAGGTCCAAGACTAGGGCTGGGCTTGACATCTAAATCCAAGCTTCTAAACCCATCAATATCATGCTGATTTTGAGCCAATAGATTTTGTGGAATAGTATCACGGGCATGCTGGGAATGTCGTCGCCTGTGCGGAACCCTTTGCGCACTATGCTCAGTAGGGTTTACTGATTGAGTGGAAGCAACATCTGGGTGAGGTTGGGATGCAGCGGTATTAGTAGCCAATGGGTGCCTTTGAGACTGAAGGTCTTCCTTCCATTGGCGCCTGAAGGACTCGAGCTCGTCTGCGAGCTCGCCTGACGAGGGTTTTAGTTCGGTTGGATTTTCGGACATCTTTTTCTTCTTAGTCTTTGCGTTGTTGGTGTTGGAAAATGGTCAGGGATTTTTGGGAGCTTTAAGGTTGCGGGATTTCCTTTGCGACTGCAAGGTACAGGCCGGAATCGATCGAATTGGAGAGATTGGGAGGAACTTTTCGAGGTGATTACAAGCAGATTGTTATTCTCGGTATATTGTTAACTTACGCTCCAACTATGAAAGCGCGCGGATGTTTTTGTACGATCGTTAGTGCATGGAACCTTGGAATCTCTATTGTTGTGTCGGTAAGTATTTTGCGGACTTGCCACTGACGAAATATTGGGTTTAGATCTGAGATCTGTTGGTCAGTTCAGAGCTATGGGATTCGAAGGGTAGATTGGAGTTTATAAGCAAAGCTCCGGGAGGCCTCGATAAGGCGAACCCGCCTTTTGGCCTATCTGCAGGCGAAGGGGGCCACCAAGCACGAGTCTATACTAGCGCCATCACATCACCGCTGACCGCCCAAACGGAAAACTGCACAAACGTTATAGTGACTCAATTGCAACCTGCGGTACTTACTTCTGCAGGTAATAGTCACCGGTCACAGATTTGAAAAATTTTCAACAATTTGTATGGGTATTTTTGCCATGTTGATGGTTATTCTCCCATTGTGCAAATATCCAATATTCCGATTGGCTGCTACTCTATCAATCACTCAACGAAACATAGAATAATGACATTAGATTCTTGTAGGTTTCATGGGTTTGCGGTTTGCGGGTTGTTGGTGTGTGTTTGAATGTTGATAGTTGCCTGCGATACAGCCCTGTGTCGTACAGGATTTCGAGCAGGGGTCTGGTCTTGCAACCAAGCCCTACATGTGCACTACACCCTCCGAAACGTTAAACGTCATTGTAAAATTCTTGACGGCTAGCCCTAAGGCCATTTGAACATGGAATTCTTGTGGTCGAAGACAACATTTTTAAACCTCGATATTATATTAACTGCTAGGCCTTGTGAGGGGTATGCTAAATTCTAACCACTCTCGAGCCACAAAATCGCACGTGGGCCGGTTCAGAGAGCACAAGGTGTTTGTGTACGCCGGAAGATATCCTAGAAAATTGAAACCGAATTCGAAGAGGACGAAACGAAGCACCTCGATATGTTTGTCATTAGTGTGATGCATTGTCTACGAACTTGGAACTGTAGTTTGGCATAGTGCTCTATCCCGAGCGTGATATCTCTGTCGTTACAACAGGAATATGTATCTAGCTAGCTTTAGGAGGTAGGATCGAAGTGTGAATATAAAGCCTTCTCTAAGATATAAAAGGGCCGAAATATCCCACGGATTACTACAATATCTATATCTGCAAACCACCGGTCCAGACTTCAAGATTCTCACTAAATCGCAATCCTCATTCGTATTCATCTTCTCTACAATCCTACGAACAAATCTCTTTAATTTATAAATATTAAACATCAGCAGATATGGGTGGACCATTGGATTGGTGGGCGAGATTCGTGTGGTCTATGGGCTGGATGAATATCTCAAACCCGCCTTCAAATTTCTCACCGATGGCTGTAGTTCGCTCAGCTCCACAACCGGCACAAGTAGAGCAAATACAGCCCCTCCACCGGACCTGTAACCTTTTTTTCGAACGTGTCTCCTACGAATACGATAACCGCGAATCTAGCCTCTCAGAAGCAAGCGGCCTCATGGATCAGGTCGGACACTTGGGATCGATCGAGATCAAAAGAATAGACGGGGATAGGTTACTTTCTGAGGAACTCGGGAAGGAATTCCAAGAGTGCAAACTTAGCCCAAATAATCTGGAGCGGACATGTGCATTTGTCAGCTTGCTTCCAGCGCCTGGAGACGTCTTTGCGGTATCATTCCCGGGAGGGCCTGGCAGCCAGGCAATCAGCATCGATAGGGGTCCGGATACAGTCCAGCTCTTTTTGGCGCAAACTCCGGACCCTGAACATCCGGATAACTGCGAAGTTGGTGAGTGGAGAGATTGGCAAAAGGAGGAGGATGGCAAGTTTGCCTTCCCGCTGAAGGATGTTAAGGGTGTTAAATCAGCCAAGGTGAGTTTCTATGCTACGCCCCGCGCTCTGGGGTACCTTTGTTGCTTTCCAAAGCTTTGAAGAGAAGGTGCCTATATGGATGCTTAAAAATTTATGCTAAAAATTGTTCAAATATAGTCTCGAGTCTATACTTGCAAAAATTTCGATTGCAGCTCTCCTCGCCCGGCGCGAGCTCGTCGAAGTTACCCGATCGACCTTCGCTTCTACGCATAAGGATCTATCAGTTAGGAATACAAATATTGCTCTGCAAAACTGAAGGAAACGAGTATCATTTGACTGTGATACATATATACGAATCTGGGAAAGCTGGAATGGCTAAAGGGGTATCCGGTGTAAGTACGCCGCAATGAGATATCCGCGGGATGCTGGCGTTTTGTGGATTTGTTGGATTTTGGGATGGAGCTTGCGTTGGTGGAATTCGATGGCATGGTTGATTTTGGCGGAATATTTGTATTTATCCGAGTATAAGGTATGTTGATTGGCAAATAAAAGTAGAATTGATATATTTGGAGATATTGATGTATCTTTGCCCGTTTTTTCTATAATAAAATACAATCAAGCTTTCAAGAGTCTACGGATAGCCTACCTTGTCCCGGAGACTCACATGCAGGGAGTTGTGGGTCCCGTCAATGATGAATATAGCAATCGGATGCTTAAGCGGTTAGTGGATACAGCTCAACGAAAATATGACTTCCACAGAAGAGTACATACATTGCGGCGTCGCCTCCAGAGATAAACTTCGTTTTTTCGTATCAATGTGTCAGAAACCGGAATAGCTGGATCTGCGGGCGAGTGGAATGCATTAATGAGGCGGCGAAGAAGGGGTGTAAATGGGACTATCATGATTATTTCTCAGTCGACCTCGGATTATTATAGCCCAGTATCTAGTATATATTTCGAGGATCCATGGATGTGCTTGATTGGACAGGCAGATATCGTCTTCAGGAGACATGCGGGAAGCCACGAATCTATTCACATTCACATTCATACCCGTATTCACATTCACATTCTTACGAATCGAAATTGAATATCACTAGGTAATGATAACCACAATCTAGTGCATGGTGTGCTGGCGGTGCAGTGCAAAGAAGTGATAGAAATAAAGACCAGAGAATATATAATTTCGAGAAGAAAAACGAATAAAAAAGTAAATTAAAAATAAATATCTACTCACTTACACTCTAAATCGTTCATGGGATTGAAAGCCCCCTGATGAACTCGAATTCAGACAATTCGGTCGCAAGCAGTCGTCGAGGAGTCGTTTGGCCTTCCCCCATGTAAGTGGCAGACGAGCCCCTTCGTTTTGGAAATTGGACTCGCTGTTTTGAGTGTGTCGGATGTGCCAAGCCGTCCAGTTTCGTTCTGTGCCATGCCATCTGCCGTGCCTGTTCGCTTGCTTGGTCGCTCGCTAGTCAGGAGGATCCCAAGGTTATCCTGATTGTTGGCTTGGAAATTAGATGGAATGATTGACCACGAGGGGGAGGTATTTTTAACTACAAAAAGTGCTGTGGATTCTCCGTCATTTTTTAAAAAGAAAATCGCCTCAAAACGACGATTCAGCTATTCACTTGCGCGCGCGTCTTGAACAGCTTCGCCGCGGCGATACCTTGATCCAATACCATCTCTTCACCATCGACGTCTCCGAAACCCCAACAGTTTTTTGATATATATAAAAACCCCATTAGGTGGCCAGTGCTGGTTCGAAAGTGCTCAGGCCGCTAGCTGCTTAATTGAGGCCGCTGCCATCAAATAGCCTTAACAATTGCCCTCGCCGGTCCTTGACGGATACATCGATTGACGGTGCAGGAGTCTCGAAGCTAGCTAGTTAGCTCCACTCTCCTTTATATATACTGGATCAAGTATACACTTCTACTTCTTATTAGTCTCGGGTCAAATTTTGCCCCGGAATCCCTTTAGGATCGCACGTTATAATTGGGCTGTCGGTTCCTGTCAGCTAGTTACTTAAAGTTACTCAAAACCCCATAGGGACTCAACTTACCCACCAGAAAATACCCACATTCTTCCGAAATCCCTATCGACACGTATCAAAGCCGGCTTTTTGATACTCCAAATCCGACCGTTGCACTTTTTGGCAAAATTTGGTGTGACGCCTCGCCCTACAGCTGTTCGAGCTTTGGGGGTTTCCTGTACGTCACCCGGCCCGTGTTTGAGCGTTTGCACGCCCTGCTTGCTTGTCTGTCAGGTCTGCGACATACATTTTATAAAAGCGACAGCTCGCCAATTAACTCACCACCTGTAGCAACCTTAAATCGCCATTGAAGGAAACCTTGCTTGGATCCGTTCACAGTCAAATCCATCGCACTTCCAAAGCCGAAAACAAAATTTTCTTGGACGGACGCCGTAAGAGGATATCTATCGACCCATCTCTGCTGAGTATTTTGGAGGGGAGATGATGCGAAGTGGGGAAGGGGCCAGATATCGACAGTAGAACTCCGATCTTCGCCTCTCCTTCCGCCGCAGGCGACGTCTTCACCCATACATTTGGCCCAATATGCCATTAGCCACCTCCGATGCTTCTGGTTCACCACCAGTGCTATCTACACTCCCCACAGCTACCGAGGGCTCTACACCAGCTATAGCAGCCCATGATGAGGAATTGAACTCCATGCCCAGGCTGGAACCCGAGCTATCCTCCTTGCTGCCTGCTGGCTCAACCACTGGCAACACCGGCCCAACAATAATAAAATCGGAAACTACCAGCAATGGTAGTATCACAACTCCAAATCCTGAAACAAAATCCCAGTCTGAGGAACAGATACAGCCACCACTGGAAAGATTGCTATCGGCAGTTAGCACTGCATCCGAAACAACTCTACTCGCTGGTTTGTCGGTTGGAGCTCTTCTGATGAGTACAATATTTGGCAGAATCGGCCTACTTTTGGCCGGCACGATTCTGGGAGCTATGATTCACGCTGCTCTCCAGAATCAAAATGGTCTATTAGATGTTATCAAATCGGTGTCTAAACCGAAAGAGCAAGCACCAGCGGAAGGGCAAGCCGAAGATAGTTCTAAAGAGCAGGTTTGTAGGCTTTCGTACCAATTAGCAGGGATTACAGTCACAACTAATTCATTCACAGAAAACACAAGAAGATGCCCTTGCCGACTTTTCATCCCTCAATCCAAAGGTTGGGAGTGCTCTAGATGACCTCTGCAATGCTATTGTCAAGGATTGCATCAAGTATGTTTCTCGAATTTCTCGTATGCACTTATAATACTAACTCTACAAAAGTTCATGGTACACTTCACTTATTCCAGACGACTCGTCGTTTCCCGCGACATGTCACCAATGTCTGACCCAAACCTTCCTCCGATTCTCAAAGCATATGAATAACAAACGACCAGCCGATGTGTTTTTCTGGTCCGTCATTAACATTTCGGGAACAATGACGGCCTTTATGCAAGATCTCTCGCGGGCACTCAACGTGAATAGGGACCTCAGGACTGGCGTTCAATCTTACATCACAGCGAATCCGAAATCAGACCTAGCAGATTTGGTGAATCGGGGAGCTCAGGACAAGAAACTTCGGGAGCTGTCATCGGAGATCATTCAACAATTCGCGCCTCGTGATTTGAAGGGCAGCGAACCCGTGTCGCTGTTTTTGAGGAATATCGTCCGAAGCGTCATCCTCTGGAACATGGTGGAGAAATTCAGCGATCCAGACTTTATGAACGAGTGGATGATACATTTCCTGGAGCAGAAGGAAAGCGCCGGCCCTAGCAAGGAAGGCGTTAGCGCAGTACTCCAAGCCTTTGATAGAAGTGTCGTAGGCGCTGCACAAGGGAGCCTACCAAAAGTTTCGACCACTATCCCACAGGAGTCAAAATCCGCGACCCAATCTGCGACCCAGTCTCCGACGACGAGAAAGGAAAATTTTCGACCGGCTCCGATGCAGCAACCCAATGGTGCAAACGGTGTTAAGAATGTCAATGGCGCAAATGGCATGAATGGTACGAACGGCACAAACCCCAACAACAGCCCATCAGCCGAGAAGCCCACGAGGATGCTGCCACTTGAAGTTATCCGAGGCGGGGGCGTTTCGAACGGGAATGAGGATAACTTTGAGCATAGGAAGAGTCTGGACATGCGATCTGCTAGCCAAAACCAGAGCCCAGTTGATAGTCCACCGCGCTCTCCGGTTGAGATGCCTTCAAAAAGGGCATCTTCAAGCGCGAGCTCCCATGCCAGTGTATCAGAACTTTCTATGACGCCACATAAGACCAGCTCTGAATCGAGCCGTAGCGGAATCTACCCGTCTCAGCCTGTTGAACAGCCTTCGCCTGGCCTAGGCCTCCTTAACGGAAGGGTGACGGTAATAGATACAGGCTCAACACCCGATCCATCAAGGACTTTAAGGTCAAAGCCTAAGAATCAATTCATGATTCAGCTAGAACCATTGGCGTCAGCCGGACGGATCGTGATGAGGACCTATCAAGACTTTGAGAATCTACACAATACTTTGTTTAGCGTCGCGAGAATCTCAGGGTGCGAAAAGTATATGATGGCTTTCTCGGAAGAGGGGCTACCGACCTGGAGAAACCGATCTATAGACGAAGTGGTTGCGATGTTGGAGTTCTATCTGCGAATGGCACTCAGCGAAGAACCCCTAGTGAAAACTGAAGCACTGTATAAGTTCTTTGAAAAAGATGAGGATAAGCGGGAACGTGAAAAACAGACGAAACCAGAGGCCCCAAGCACTCCCTGGCGCAGCAGCACCTCTCTTGAGAATATGGGAAAGAATATTCTCGGTACCATCACGAAGGCCCCACAGTCTGCTAGCGAAGGTGGAAAGGCATTCTTTGGAGGAATCAAGAAAGCCTTAACATCACAGACCTTAGCTCAATCACCGTCCGACCGAACGGAGAATCGACCCTTCGGGTTTATCTCGAATAACGCCTCCCGAGCTGCCTCCCGAGCCCGTCCGAATGATGAAAACCCAGAAGCATCTACCGCCTTCCAGGATGATTTGCTGGCTGAACCTCCCATCGAGAATAGAGGAAGATTTAGCATTCAACTTACCCGCAGAGCGACGGGTCCACCTCTTCCCCCACGTAGATCCGCGAGTGTGGCGGCAAGGACCTCTAATCTGTCGACCGTTAACGCAAGCGACGACGAAGACTCGCTAGCACAATCTACGCCATCTCTTCTCGATCGAGACCCAACCATAGAGTCCGACAATATCACAATGACGTTTGAAGAGCCTCTCCCACAGGATCTAGACGGCCTTTCCCTGCCCCCGCCACCTAGTGAAATTGACAATTACGATGTGGCGTCCGAGCGCGATGATTTCGGTAAGTCCCGCGAGCTACTTTTCGGATTTCTCCATTTGAAAGAAGTGTCCACTGATGTCTCATCAATTGCAGGCTATACACCACACATCCCACCGGCCGCTATCTTCGAAGGCATTACAGAAACCGAGACTCAATATGTTTTGGAAATCATGTTTTCAATCATCAATGAGCTGTACGGCCTATCGACGGCCTGGATGATCCGTCGCTCTTTCCTCAACATTGCGAAATCCGTCATACTAAGGCCTGGAAACTCGCAACTGGCCGGAATGCGCAACATGATTCAATCCGACGTCTTGGAAGCCAACACCAAACCGGAGGTAATCGCAGATTACATTCGACAAATTCGCAAAAATGCACTACCAACGCCGGCGGAACAAAAGAAGTGGCAACAGACAAAGAAACCGCGGACGGAACAAGAGAAGGAAGAGTTGAGGCTGAGAGCGAGAGTTTTGTTGTCTGAGAGTTTGCCGCAGGGACTAACAGCGTTATTGGGGGTCAATCAGACGAAAGAGGCGATGTACCAACTTTTTGACGCTTTGCAGGAGAGGGATATTGCGAGGGGCTTGTGGACGGCAATTCTTTGCGGGACCATGAAGTTTGTTTGTCAGTAAACGGATAAGACGGAGTTGGGAACGGCTGTATATACTTGGGACGGAAGGATTCGGGATACAGATGCATTTTTTGCCTTCATATGCATATGTATTATGCATGGATCGGTTTTTGAGCGACGGCGTTTTTATCATCTTTCATGGTGGCCTGGTTGAAGATAGACCTATTTTTTTTGGACTCTAGGTGTGTCTTGAATATTTAGACGCACGGTGTTTAATGATGTGTGTACATATTTGAGTTGACCCCCTGCTGGAAAGTCCGGCGGAGGAAAAGTCGGAGTTCTTAGGAGTTTTTTTTTTATCGTTTTGTTTTCTGTATGCATAGGAAAGTACTTTTTAAACTTGGGGCATATGATAAGATAGGAGGACGCGGGGAATGGAAGATAAAACGATTTTGTTCTTGATTACTTTATTGGCAAAAAAGAGGTTCTGATATCATTTGTGCTGAATTCTATAGATCTAGTGGTAATGTAACTTCTTGACTCCTTGACTAGCTAACTATAGACACAAAGAGACCCGCGAGGGTGTGTAAGGTTGTGTAGCTAGAGTTTTTTTTATGATCAACGAACCAACTCGTCTTGGAGGAGGTGCGTCGTTCTTTCTCCGTCGTATCCACGATCTCCGTATATGGATTCGAAAGTTGCGCAATCAAGATCCAGTGAAACTTTTCTTGCTATCAACTTCTGGGTCCCCTCCATAGCGCACTGCCAACTTGTGTACCCAAATTCACACCGCTTGTCGCACACTAATATGTCTTAATATGCAAGTATGCAAGTATGCAATCGCTCCCACTTTGAAATGTGGTCAAAGAGCAGTGACAGCAAGTTTCGGCCGTATTCAACAGCTCCTCATCCTCCTCATCCTCCTCATACTGCCCGCCAAGCTTTTCTTTAATCAGTCCTCCTCAACCAATTCATCACCGCCATGACTGCCTTCAATGCGTCGATTCGTCCGTCCACTTCGATCAGGCTGTACCATTTTGTTCGCCCGATCCTGCAAGTACACCATTCTGGGTTTTTCTCGATGTATTCATCGGATGGTTTTTGGCCTGTTCTGATGAATTTGATGTATGCCTGGGTTAAGAATACGTGTGAGATCGCGAGGTGGTGGTTGACGGATGAGATCAGGAAAAGCTGTCGGTGTGCGTTAGTCACAACTATATAAGACGATTATAAGGGAGAGAAAAACTCACGTCGTCGCCACCGATTTCTTTATCCTTTCCAACAGCTTGATATCTAACCTTCTTGTGCATACCCGTTCTGGATCGCTCCTGACTCAATGTCAAAAGTGCGGATAACTCATGCACTGCATCGGCTACATCGTCCGTTTCTGTAAACTTCTCTTCGTTGCGGGTTTGTAGCACCGCTGCGGGGCCGACTACTACGCCTTCCTTACGTTCTGGAATGGTGGGGGGTTGGCTGTGGAGGTATAGATCCGCTTTGACGGAGAAGAGGGAACGGTTGGAAAGGAGCTTTGGAGGGTAACGTGGGGGGCTGGGTTTTCCATCATTTCGATGTGTTAGTATTGTTTGTGCAGTAATTTAGAGCTCTGTTTCTAGCCTCGAAGACTAGCACCCTAGCTCCGGGTGCGAAATCATAGGAAAAAATCATGAACGGGAGGGCGTCATACTATATCCGCATATCGAACCCCCAAGCAACGGGGTCCACAAAGTTCCTCAGCAATTCCTCCCGATATTTCGCAGCGCTTCTCGCCGCAGCGCCCGCGGCACCGCCGTCCACGGGTATCCCATCGGCCTTATTATTCTCCTTCCCACTCTTATCCGCCGGAGTCTCGGACGACAAGATCAATTCAACCATCTCCATGGCCTGAAAGAATTTATAAAAGTTCCCAATCTTGATATCCCTCCTCCGTCTGGCGATAAAATCGTAGGCATCCTGATTCTCCACCACGATCTCCCTCTTCCGCTGGTTGAACAGACTGTTTTCATCACTGTCGTTTTCGTCCGGGTGGTATTTGGCGGGGATCAGTGTGGATAAGGGGAGATCGTAGGTGTAGGTGACATTGAGAAGTTGTAAATGCGACGGGAGCACGTCGGAGGGTTTTCGGATGGTGGAGAAGATTTGGGTGACTGTTTCTAGAGACGGGACCGTGATTGGGGCATCCGGGGAAGGGGTAGCGCAGAGGGAGAGGCAGCGGGGGTAAGTTATGGAAGTCAACCGGGCCTTCTTGATCGCGGGGTTACGCGGGGCGGATTTGTCCTTATCGGCAGGGATCAGGAGGTTCCAATTTGCAAACATCTTGAGTGTATTCCTCTCAGGCTGGTATTCTTCTTCTTCTTCTTATTTTGAGTATGAAGGTTCCCCCTTTTCCGTTTAGTAGAACTTGGGGTGATGTGGGGAAGTTACGTCGCAGAAGGGGATACCGGGAAGCCAGCCATGTGGGTGTAGGAAGACGTCGAAGGAAAGACAGGAAGGAGAAGGGTATGCGTTGCGGATTGTTGGATTTTTCGTGGGGCGTGTATGTGCTGTTTTCTTGTGAGGAGTAGCTCGGGTAGAGTAACCTTCCCTTCTCTCGAGCTCTCTAACGACACAAATTGGCAAGGAAAAAAGAGCTATCCTGCTCGTGTGGGAAAGGGGAAGGGGAGGGAGAAAGGAGGGAAGCTTTAAATGTGATCAATCAATTATCCGCGGTCACATTTACACGTCCCTTTTTTTTTGTTTAAGAAAAAAAAACAAAGAAGAGAAAAAGAAGGCAAAGAGAGAGGTTATGAGTGAGAGAGGATGTGTAATGGAAATGGGGGTGCTCGAGCAAAGAGGAGTAAGCAGGTTGAATCCGAAGCAGAGCGGGTGGAGCAAGGACCTGGTTTTAATGCTGGCAGGAGCTAAACCTAGTTCGCGGCTGCCGTTCAAGCGGTCCCGCGTGCAGGGATTAGCTATCGAAGTGTGGGTCCGTGAACTCGGACGATGATACGATAATGAGGACGTTACGAATCAACATCGCATTGACGCTTTGGTTAGGAAACCATTCTCACGTTACTCAAGTGCTCAGTTGGGCCGGTGGATACTAGTGGATATCGATACTAGCGGATTATATAGGATTATCCCGGCAAGAGGGCGAACGTTGAAGTTGGGCTTAGGCTGTGTAACATTGTGCTTTCTGGTTTCTACTTTTACGAGTTAGACGTTCTCAGCTATGACCAAAATAAACGCAAGCCTTAAGTACAACAGATAGATACTTATATATGTATATGGGTGTCGATGCCACGAATCACGTATCCACATGTGCATGCTAGCATTCTAGGATACTAAGCTGCATTTAAATCTACTAGAACGATACCTGCAGCGTAATCGGGTTATAATATATCACGAGGGCCTCCCGCAGCGCTGACATACGCGGCCACTCATCAATTCCAAGCCCCTCGCTAAGGACTTCAAACTTAGGCCTAACTTGAGACCATTCTATCTACATGCGCTGTGTTAGAAGCTTGGGCTTGATGTTTATAAAAGCGGCACTACTAGCTATTTTAAAATGCAAAAAATACAATTACCGCTGGAAATATCCAACATCCAGATCAAAAACATGTGGACTTTAGGAACGACTATTCTGCCAAGTGTGCTAGTACGCTGTGCCAGTTGCGCGCATGCTGCAGCCCGCCCAACCAATCGTGAGACACGTTCAACTCAGCCTGTAGCCCAACACTCCAATTCTGTAGCCCTGAGCCCTAGTGCTCCAAAATTCAACGTCTGTGTATGTACGTACTTGGTATTTGATCGACTTGAAAGTAATCCGGGTCAATTCAGCCTTGGAAAAGAAGTTTTGAAAGAGTTCAATGGTGAACCATCCTTGGCACGCTTGGCTTCAACTGATCAAGACTGGAACTACCAAATATCAATACTGAGAGAAGCATGCACAGCAGTATTCAAGAGGCTGTAAGGTCTATGCGCTAATAGAAAATTATCCCTTAACGTCAGAACCAAAAATCAAGTACCCCTGTCTGTATATTTATAAACAAGTCCTTACTCATATATATATATTATGATATCAATGCATCCTCAAAGCCTTCTCCTTCATTCAAAAGAGAAAGAGAAAGAGAAAGCTCTGTGTACCAGTGTGCATATGAATGTTTCTACCAACCTAATTTGGTCTTAATATTATGACTATGTAGCTCCCGTGTAGCTCCTAGTATCCTTTGTAAAATGTATATTGAATGCTATGAGGGCCGATGAGTGGGTGAGGGAAACTTTCATGGGTTTCCAGGGCCCAACTACCTCGCATGTGGTATTTTGATCTTCAGGCACAATTTGATTCCACGGGAAGCCCCAGCTAGCCCGATGTCACCTGAAGTCGTACACGTCTCAAAGAACGTTACGTAGACATTCTATTGGTCCCCGGTGCTGTTGTGCCACCAGAGTACAGTTAGGCGCATAGTGTGAAGAGCTTTGAGTGATATCAATGAGTCCGTCTCCATCGGGCACAGACATAGCACTGTAATTTTTTTTTCAAATGTATACCTATATATATATATATATACCATCCCCTCTTTCTCTTGTTCACCCTTAGGCCTTCATCACTCTCTTCATGACCTCTATCATTCAATTTATCTCAACCTAACACTCTTGTTCTCATCCCAATTCTCACCAAACTACGACTTGTGTTCAAAAGCTTGTAGCTCAGGAAGCGATAATCTTGTGATCGATCGATATCAAGCCACCAAACCAACAGCTAGCTAAGACAATCACGAAACTTCCATTCAGTAGGGGTAGGTGTTCGTCAAATTTAAGCAACACTTATAGCTTGTCCATCAAGCGTTCTAATATCACAATCCGTTTAGCTAAAGGTCGATTGACTAGGAATTAAGATGTCGACCCCGGAATTCTATGATGGGCACGGGTTTTTTTACCCCACCGGCAACAGCCCCGCAATCAATCTAGTAGCACATATCCCACCGGAGGTTGACGCTCAAGTTCTTTCTTTGGGCTGCGGCGACGTTCGAAATATCCTCTTCACCATCTTCACTGAGTCCACAGATCATAGCGGAGGTGAACGTAAGATATAACCCAGAGCATGCACTGTTATAGCAATCTACATTTTCTAATTAATATTGCCATGGGTAGTGCGTAAAAAGTATCATTTTACTTGTTGTGATATTGAAGGGGCGGTTATCGGTACGTATATGACCTTCCACAGCTATAATGTGCTCCGGCCTCGTACCTATACACAACATAGGAATGGCGGTGCGTTTTAGATATCCTTATCCCTAACTATAACATAAATAGCCCGAAATATTCTTCTCCTAGCAATGATCATGAAGAATGAAAATCATTCAACCATGTGGTCAATCTATTACGACATATTTCTGTCAGAGGCAGACTCCCAGGCCCTCCAACGCCACTTGGACGAACTTCTATCGGCTTCAGAAGATATAGGTTCGTGGGCCAAGATCTCTGTGGGTAGCGCCCTCACATTTGGTTCCAAATATACTCTTGCTGTTGTCAGACGGTTCTGGAGTGCTTGGGCGGGGGTTCTAAAAGATGTTGAGAAGCAAAGTCAGCGTCGAAAATCCGTTGAACAGGAGCTTGACAAAGTCGTCAAATCCAGGGGGCCTAGGGGCACAGTTTTGTCGTTGTCGCGATCCGGCGGTCCTTTGGCTCTAGAGGTGCTGCTGCCCTCGATCGATCACTTCGACCACTATTGGAAACATGGCACCACAGACCGTCATAAGAAAGAGCCGCCAGTGTCCAACCCGACATTCACCTTGTCAAAGTTTGGGAAGAAATTCAGTGTTCACTACGGTTAGTTGACTCTAGGGCCGAGATACCACGAATGATACCTACTGAAGCTCGGAAAACTGTTAAATAGGAACGAACCCACTCGCTGGATTCCATCTGTCTACAGCTGTCGTCCCACTCGAATTTTCAAGCGGATCAGCCAAAACCCTCTTCCCGGTGAATAAAAATTCAGATTTCACCCGGCTAGTCAGCTGTGCCATGGACGAATTCAAGCTTTGGTGCAATTCCTTCGTAAAGAGACAAGTTCAAGGCCGTGGTGCGGTCACCATCTGTTTCTTAGTCGATGGAGCGCTAGAGTTTTGCGGCAGCATAAGCCCGGAGAGTGATGTCACCGGAATAAAGGAGGTAAACGAATCAAATGCAACTTCAAAGGGATACTTCTACAACCACCCCATGCAGTTTAACGTTATCGACATATCAAATCTGATTGACCATGTCGGCACCTACAACATCTTGCTCTCGGTTCTGGCCCTGCTTCGAAAAGATCATCTCAGTTATCTAAGCACTGAGACATTACTTGACTATGAATTTGATTTAGAATCCGAGACTGGGGCTTTGTTCCACGTTTTCGGGGTTGATCCAGCTTCACTTTTTACTCTGCTTGGGATCACGGTTGTCGATTTCATTTGCGGACAGACTAGCATATCCAATATCAGTGAACACCAGTTGGAAGTATTTGGCAAGGGTGCGCAAAGACAAGTCCGTCTTATCTGGAAGTGGATTCCGTCGTTCTCGCCCGAAGGTATCAGCAGCGACCGCGCATCGATCCTGCCACGGCCCAAGTTTACCTACGATTTGCTTCCGATGATAGATTTTCTGGCTGATATATACAGGAAGTTGTTCGCCATTGAGAACCACGCATGGGCCAGGCGAAAGATGGCAAAGAGCATTCAGAAAGCTGTGGACCGCAGCGGCCCTCCCTCGAGCATCGCCATCAACGTCCTACAGCATAATACCCGAAGAACATTCTCATTACTGCTGCAGAAGATCAAACGCGCGACATCCGAGACTGTGAATTGGGATGAGCTCGTGGAAAAACTAACCATGGTCGTGACGCACGAATGCGGAAGCTTTGTCGCATCCTGCTTCCTTCAAGAACAAATGGTTCAAAATCATCTTCATGGCGTCGGAACCGCAGAATGTTTTATGGATGACCCCAAAACAGTTGCAATCAAATACGGCAAAGGGTTGTTCAGCAAAATCGTTCAAACTAGGAGTAGTAATCTTGTAACTTGTGTTACTATCTCCGTTCCTATGGACGTTTTCCAGAAGCTCAAAACGCGAGATATCAAGAAAATCGGCACTCCTCCGTTGCAGATGGCGTTATATTCTGGCAACTTGTTGAATAATTTCAGCATCATTCAGCGCAGATTCGGGAAGCTTGATGCAATAGACAGCTCTGATTATCCCGGGTTAACCATTCAGCAAGGCGCGCCAATCCTAAATGAGGATCCGGACGGTTGGATGGGAACGTCAGACATTCTATACAGCTGCATGGTCCCGACATGGTTTTTGCTATTTGGCGACTGTAAGGTATCCTTAGGTATTGTGTCTACTCCAGGCACGTCCCTTCTCATCCCAGAACTCGGAATCGGCCCCATGATGACCCTTTTCGAAGCAAGCGTCTCGAATAGCAAGATAGTACGACTTTCTACGAAAGTCCCCTCACCCACTTCATTTTTAAATGAGCCCATGGTCTTAAAACCAACCGGAAACCCGGGCGATACCGAGTCTACGGGTCCTAGTGCCTCAGAATCGTCTGAGCCGCAGACAGAGTATAGACTTGTCATGGTACCGAATTTTCGCCCGAAGATCCAGGCATTCTTTACTGCAGAGTCGCCAAAGATTGATCCTGCGTTTTCTGCAAGAATCAATCGTATATCATACCGCTGGTCTATGGGAGATGACGAAAATCTAATTAAACTACTGGAGGACAGAGCGACAATCTCGTGCACTAGAATGGGGTCCTCGACAGTTACTATCTATCTTGGTCCCGAGTCCAAGGTTGTTACCTTCCCGTTCCCAATTTCAACAGAAACAAAACTCTTAGTAGCCAGGAAGTCAAAGTACATTGAGGTATGTTATTACACCCCCCTCTTAATTAAGAAGGCAGCTCAACTAAATGTCAAATAAAATCTTTAGATTGAAGCGGCACTATTCAACTCTGGTCAAGTACCCAGCTACGTCCACTTTCCTATCGAGATAGTAAGCAAACCTGTCCGCGGTATCGCTTCATGGAACATGCAGCGAATCAATCTCGACAAATCACCAGTCGTTGCCGTCAACGTTGCCAAATATGGGCAAAAGATGTATGAGTGGATCAACTCAACCGCCTCATTCGCACTTTCCAAAAGAGAACGAGCAAATATCAATTCCCAGGCTACAAAATACTCCGGAGACCTGCTGTCAGAAATCAAGGAAACGATTCACATGATTCTAGTCCGCCATCTCGGGATCCAGGGATTTCAAAATTCTACCTTTGTTTTGGCATGTGCCGGTGTTCGCGGCTACATGCTCATCTACGTCAAGGATATCCGTCTCGACCTTTCAGGACAAAACGTCATCGCCGACTGCGCTCTCATCCCGTTTGAGGATGACAACCTAGAGAAGATTACTCCGCTTATCGCTCATAATTTCCACCATGCGCCTCTTAAGAACTCGCCACAGGAAGCGAAAGCCTGGCTGCAGGTATCAGCCAGCTTTGTCGAGAGATGTCGAACATGGCAACATAAATCCGATTGCCAATATTTCAAATCCGGACGAGTCCCGCTCTCCTCCCCGGAGCTTAAAATCGGCAACCCTCCGATTTGCGGTTGCGGAAGGGGAATCTTCCCTGAGGAGTTCTTCCAGGATCGCAAGATCAAACCACTTTTGCCATTTGCGACCCGCGCTGCGATTGGACCATTGTTCCCACCACCATACTCCATGGAGCTCCAGAATATTAATGAGCTCATTCCAAAGTTAGGGGCCTTGAATATTCCATCGCACCCAAAGGAAGGGGAATGCGCTACGTGTGGGAAAGAAGCAGGTGGAGATGTCAAGCTATCGAAATGTTCTGCGTGCATGAAAGTTGAATACTGTAGCAAGGAGTGTCAGAAGAGAGACTGGAAGGCCCACAAAAAGACTCACTAGGCTCAAGAGTGTTCGAGAAAGAGGAAAGCTTTCAAAGTCCTTCCACCGAGATTAAGGACTAGACTCCTTTATTGACATCCGTCCCGTGTTGAACTGTTGTATATTATCAATGCCAAGAAATATGATTATTCAGGAAATCTCCCAAATAAGACGAGAATTCATGTTCGATTCTTAGACGACTTAATTTAACCTTCCCACGAGAAGAACGGGGTGTTTTTAAAAAGCTTGTTTTCTCCCTTCCACAAATCAAACCATCAATCAATCCGGTGAGGATAGTAAATAACATTCAATTCTTAGTTCCGCTTCAATTCAGACAATCGCCTTGCAGCCTCCAAGATGCCCCCTTCCTCATGTTTAACCCACATATCGACCCAATCCTCCCTATTTTTCAAATACTGGTCCCCGGCATCTTCAGTATCATCTTCTTTAGGCCTCTCAATATAAATTGTGGTCAAACCACAAGCCTTGGCTGCCCTCAAATCCCCCATGTGTGCTCTATATTATGCAGATATCCATGTTAGCAATCGTATATCCTCATCCATAACATAAAGGTCGAAGAAAGGAAAGAAACATACGCAACCATTGCCACCTTCCCCCTCTCCTTAAACCTCCACTCGTCCTCTCCCTCCTTTACATCCCCATTTTCCTCAAGGTACTCTTCCCACTCCTCCTTCCCTCCAACCCCGAGCACCTCACACGCACCCACATAAACCTTAGCCTCGGGTTTATACCCCCTCCAAAGCTGTCCGCTCAGGAGTGCATCAAACTTCACCCCGCTGGTCCTCTGTAAATCAACCAGCAGCCTGAAATTCCCGTTCGAAAGGGTAGATACGATCGCTAGGTTTTTTAAAGAATCAATACCGGGTTGTGAGTCATCCCATGCTTTGAGGGTATGCCACGCCCTCGACAACGCGTAGATTTCAGAAGGAGTGAAAAGATGATAAAGCGAGTATTTTTTGAGAAGTCCGCGGAGAGATTGTAGATGGTGGGAATCTACCGTTGTATACGGTTCCTCAGATGGTTCTGAATGAGCGGTAGCCCGGGGGATGGACGGTGCGACATCGTTCAATGATACTTCTTTGTCGTTATTGTTGATGTCGGGCGTTCCTATGGGTAGTCTGGTACCACCGTGGGTTACGACGAAGTTTTTGTAACCATCTCGCCATTCTTGAGCGAATGATTTTGAAAATTTGGTTATTGCTTCTGGGGTTGAGAGGTCTGGTTGTGAACCATTTGCTGCGGAAGTAGATGAAGGACGTGCGTCCAAAGAAGTGAGCTTCTGCGAGAGAAGCTTAGAGATCTCTGAGGAAATTGTAGTGCGCCAGTCATAGACCGTGCCGAATACGTCAAAGACGAAGGCGGTGGGGAGGGTATCAAGTGTTTTCGGCGCCATGGTTTCGAATTGGTATCAAAAACACCCTAATAGTTCAAATGAGTCACTTGGATTTTTAATCCCTCAGACGTGATTTTTGGAGTTTCCATACCTCACTTATATATAGAAATATATCAATTGGTATGTCGATGTTGCATCTATCGGCGTAGGACCGAGCTGTCGAAACACCAGAAGCCTGCTATATCGGTCCACGCCCCGGACTGCGGGGAGGGACTAGTAGGATTTATAATATTATACCGCGAGCCGAGGTAGTCGAATGGCCCCTCAGACTGTGCTCCAACGTCATCTTACCTACCTATTAGCTCACGATTGTACAACCCTGTTCACAGATCAAGATCAGATCCCGCATTCGAAGAGCCCCCGATTCATAGTGTGATAGACGGTGTGAAAATACCACAATTACAACGCATCATGTGGTACAAGAGAGATCTAATATTAGACACAGTCTTGCGAACGCTCAATATAATAATTATAATACGTTAAGCTTGTTTGGACACGCTTTTTTTGAGGGGGGGATAAAAAAATAAAATAAAACATAATGAAAACAATAAACCTATATATATCCGGCGGGTTGAGTATGAAATATAATAAACTAAAAGGGACCAACCAAACTATACGTACACCACATTCGCAGCCAACTGGTATACCTACATAGCTTCGCGACTAAGGTGTTCCGCGCACTCCTTTGCCACCATCGCAACCAACTCGGATTCAGTCTCCGTACGATAAATGAAATCAAGGATGCGTTCTCCTGTATATTTCTTGACGCACGCATCAACTTTCCCCTCAACTTCTTCGTAACATCTGTCGAAAAACTTATTCGCTCCCACCCGCTTCTCCATCCATCTCTCGGAGTCTTCCAACGCTTCTGTGAGGATCCGAAGGTATTCCTTCAAAGCTGTGTTTTTATCTATCGGGGGCAGCTCCCCCGAATTTGCTCCCTCCGCAATCTTCCAGCCATACTCCAAACAAAATTGTGGCGTCAATAGGGGGAGTAAACTTCTGATATCCTTCTCACATTGCTCTGCGAACTGAGAGGCACGTGGTCCCATGGGAATGAGATCAGCCTTATGTTCCAAGGACGTTGGCATGGAACGCAGAGAGGTTTTCACAGTCAACTCGGCCAACGCGTCCAACTCGGCCGTTTGCTCATTATCAGCAGCGCTGCGGCCTTCAAAGATATCATGATATTTCTTGTGAGCCCACGGTAGGGAATCTGGAGATGTACTTCCCATGAGCTTAACGAAAACAGGTTCCCCCAAACACTCAGCTGCTAGGCCTGATAAATTCATTTTTGAGGCATGATTCAACCCCTTATTCAACCTTAATATTGCCTGAGCTAACCCTTGGACGAGATTTCGCAACCCGATCAATTTACAACTTCGGAGGTTTCGAAATTTCACATGTTCCTCTTTGACAATCAACGGAAAGGGAAAGAATTTGGGTAGAAACTTCGCGTTGTTCTGTGGGTGGTTATGTCGGTATCTGATTCTCAGATTCTCGACGTGGGTGAGCGGGTGGTTTAAGAGCTGTTGAAACCAGTCCCTCGAGAATATACCCTCGTATACCACAGTTTTTGCGCTTTCCGGGGGTGGGCAAAAGAAGGACGGATGGAAGAACTTCCCCAGAATTTTTAAAGTGCGGAGCTTTGGCATTCGCTGGATAGTATCCCTGAGGTAAACCAGGTGCTCGAGACGGTCCAACCTGAACTTTTGATAGTAGAGATTCTTATCGAAATCTCTGACCGATAAGATCGAAAGATGTTTGAGGTTGACTGCCCTTTTTAAGACCACGGTCAATTGAAGCGCCAGAATCACATTCGATTGACTGGGATCCGGTCCGTCGTTCTGCGGCCAGTGACCTTCCATGGAACTGGGATTATACAGGCACAAACGCGTACTGTTGTCGTCTTCATATTCGTCGTCATCGTCGTCGTCGTAGCACCGCCCGAATCCAAACCCGCCGGTATAATTATTGGTCCAGCTCGGTTGCGCTTCTCCAGTAATAGTCCAATCGAGTTCCAACCGTAAGTCCGTAATAGTTTGGAACCGGAAATTGTCGGTGATTCCCGGATCTAGGCTCATTGTGACGATGAATGAACAGTTTCCCGGTCCCTTCTTGAGCAAATAGTCCTGAACTTGGGCCAAAAACACCAGGCCTTTGTGGGCAGCTCGTCTCGTGCCCGGCCGACCTGGGATTGTACGGTCGTCATCATGTGTCGACGTTATGCCGAACGCAGTGTATCCTTTTTGTTTCGAAGTAAACACCCAAATTTTAGCAATCGCACGAATGGGCCAATTCGAAGGCTCAGGGGCTGGTATATGACTTAGGGGGGGGGTTTATAAAAAATAAATGCAAAAGGAGGGGTTAATGGGGAACAACATACTCCGGATGTATGACAGCTCGACACAATCCAAGTCCAGCCCACCGGCACTCAACAGCTCCCCAAGGTAACTGCACAAGCCGCTTCCCAGAAATCCGCTATGGGCCTCCGGCGACCACGTCAAACTCAATCTATGAAGCCGCAGGCTTCGAGTATGCTTCAGTCCACTACCTTCCTCCCCTCCTTTCCCACTCTGCTGGGCCAGCCTTATGGATTTCATGATCCTGTTGTAAATCGACTCGTGCAGATCCAGGCCCTCGGTGGGGCCGGGCTCCGCAGGGTCGAATTTATACAGCCTTAAATCACTCCAAAGGCCCCTATTGCATACCGGGTAGAGCGCTTTACACGTCTGGCGTAACGAGGATGTGTCCTGCGGATCCAGGTACCCCAAAATCTCGTAGAGGAGTTCGGGAACTGCCCCGATTTCTTTGAGCGAAGGCATTTTAGATCGAAATAATGATTGCGTCGTATGGTATGGACTTGTCTCGTATACCAGGGCTGACCGAGGATGTATCCTAGGTTAACTTTCCCCCACCTCCTTCAGGCTCCCTTTGTTCTGTAGAAGGAACGAATGAAGGTAGTGGAGCCGGTTAGGATTCCGTTGCGTTACCACGTGTGGTATAACGTAGAGCTTTGGATTTCAGAGCTGTAATATGCATGTACACCTATTGTGTAAACTTGGTCTACAAACACGTCTACACGCGTTCGCAAACACACCAAATCGTTCTAAGATCTTTATAGTTTTATTATACGTAAATTTAATATTCCCTTAATTAAAGTACCCAAGTAAGTTTATTATATCAGACATATGCGTATATATGTGCTAAATATAAAAAAAGGCAGGTCAGATCCGCTTTTGGGAACTCCTCTAAAGATGCTCTCAAAAAATAAAAGAAACCCTGAGAGTCTACCAAAATCCCAGTTTCTTCTTATCCAGCAAAACAAAAATCTCCACCATAGATAGATAGCTGGTATACTAGCCTCGAGATCGCGATCGGGACGGTACCAGCCCCAACTTCCATGTGTAACCAAAATAGCAATAAAATTCAACAAAAACAACACATCAGACCAGACACCGCAAAAGATGCCACTGCAAAGCAGCAACCTTTTCGTTGTGAAACATAGAAGCCATGGCTGTATTGAAAAGCCCTTATAGAAGTCCCAATGAAAAGATTTATGTTTTCACGAAGTATTTTTTGTGGTTGTGGCGAGCAGTAGCCCTCGGACCTCATATACCTCTGAACAAAAGCCAGGTACTGATCCGTAGCCTCCCTCGCACTAACCCCCCGTCCCTAGGTTATATATGTGGGTTCCAGAAACTCGGCTTCAACGTCGGAAATCGAGTGCTGAATTCCGACCTAACGCACCGCTGCAGCACCTCGTCCCCTGTCAGTCTGATTCGTCACGTACCCGTTGTACCTTCTCCCAAACACCGGGTGTGCTCTTTAAACACTCCCGTATCATATCCCTAGTCTCTTCGTCCCAATCCGCATCATCAGAATCACTAGTTTTCTCCCCAAGACATTTTTCATCCACTGATGACGGCGGTGACGGGCTCATAAACTCCAGACCTCGGCGTAGGACTTCCTCATCATCAAACCGCTGTACATTTTTAGCAAACACACCGGCCAACCGCCTCTTCGAGTCCTCCGTAAGCCCCTTATTCCGTTTGATCATCGCCAGCTCCAATCCTACAGTAGCCCTCCCCACGGCGATAAGCTCACACCTGCGGACACCGGTGACTTCCACATCCTTGATCACTAGTTTATTCTGCTCAACGGATGGCCCGCACCACAGGCCTTCAATATTGATAGTCGTAAAGCTAACCCTTAAATCCCTAACATTCGGAAACGAACAGCGCGAGAATCGCTCGAACCACTCGTGCGAGAAGAATCCGTCGTAAACCACCCTTTGCACGCTCTCCGGCGGTGTGATGAAATACGAAGGGTGGAAAAACCTGCCGATGATTTCTAGCGTGTGGAGTTTCGGGATATTCTTGATAGTATCCCTGAGTACCACCGGCGTGCTCTCCGGTGCTAGACGTAAGTTTTTGTACTCAACGTCCGGTTGGTGCTTCGAAGTCCGGATGGAAAGGTACTTGAGATTTACCGTTTGTAGTAGCATTTCGATTAGTGCGGTTATTATTTCATGGTTGAACACGCATTGATCAGCTTGGGTTGTAAGATCGGAATCGTCCGGATGTACAGCATCATTTCCGCGGTCTTCATTTCGCAGCCCCGGGAGCGAGAAAAGGACTTGCTCTTCCCCGCCGGCCCTTATCACAGAAACTCTCTGTGTTCCACTCACCCATCTCGATGATCGCGCATTCAGCGGCTCGAAGAGTCCGATCGTCCAGTCCATCTCCAGACGTAAATCCGTCACGCTCTGCAACGGAAACGGGACATCAATGATGATACCAGGATCGCAGGTCATGGTGAGGATGAGGGAGAAGCCCTTTGTGCCCCGTTCGAGTAAATAATCCCCCATCAGTTTTAAAAAGAGTAGAATCTGTGGCTTCGTTCGTTTCTGCCATGATTTCATGTTTGCTGCAGATAGAAATCCCCGCGAGCTGTTAGTAATACACTACAGACAATATCAAAGCCAAACAAGGAGAGAGAAAACAGGTAACATATCAGATGTGTATATACTTACAACAAAAATACGACAGCTCGACACAATCAAGCTCCAACTCCCCACCCTCCAACAGCAGCCCAAGTTTAGAACACAGCCCGGATTCGACAAACTCGGGAGCCTGATACCGTAAGGATTCCCGATGAAGCCTGAGGCTCCTCGTAGACCCCAACCCACTCCCTTCAACCCCGTACGCATCTATTGACTTCAAGATCTTTGGACTGATCGATTCATGCGGATGCTCGTCGTTCGACACCCCGACTTTATACACCCGCAAATCCTTCCAGAGCTGTTTGTGGCACACCGAGTAGAAGTCTTTACCCGCAAGGAGCAAAGAGAATGTGTCTTGCGGGTTTAGGTACTCGAGTATGTCGAAAAGCAGTTCCGGGATTCTCCTCCCGATATCTTCCAGCGAAGCCATCGATTATTATTGTTATTGTTTTTATTCGTGTTATAGGTATGTTAAAATTTAAATTGTAGTCTGAGGTCTCAAGATCGATCTCGACAGCAGGCTCGGTGTGGGTTGTATATATAGGTATGTACAAATTCATCAAACCCCTCGGGGAGTTCGAAGAAACGAAAAAAACGAGTCCAATGCGCCCTCTAAATTCGACCTCTGACACATCGCCAGCCGACCAGTCTTAATTCCAATGCACGCCAGAAAATATCACCCGAGAAAGCGCGGAGTTTCCAAGTAGCGAGTAGTGAGTCTGCCTTGGCCTCGTCACATCACCACATCAAGAACCAACTCGGCTGATATTCACTCATACCCGTCCCGACCCTTCAAGAAAAAAATCACACTCTGTTATCCGCGCTTTGTTGTGAGGAATACCCGAGTTTTTAAAGGGTACAGTTTTTTTTTTTTTTTTTTTTCCTTCTTCTTTTTTTTAAATATCTCCGGATACCGATATATCACATGGCGCCACAGCATCTCCCTTCCAAATGGCGCATATACGTACACCACATATACCATCACCAGGTACATCAACCACAGGAGTGCTCCGGTAGCCACGTACCCCCCTTCAATTGATCGATCCAGCGTAAACCCCATGGCTTGTTTTATACTTCACTTCTCAGCATACGCAGCATTAGCAATAGCACCAGCAGTAGTAACATACTCATAGCTCGTCTCTTACGTAGCTTACTCGCCTACAGACGACCATGAGATATAGTATATACCCAAGCAGGAATAGATCCTAATCCACTTGCGCCTACGATCACACCTACCCGTAACCAAAACGCTGCCGCACATACAAGCTCTCATATATTACCGACATAATGCCAGGACTGGGGACAAGAGGGGTCTGCCCCAATCGACTACATCCTACTATAACCAACCCCACGACGAAACAATCTACACCCCCAAAGAACGGCACAAAAATAAAAGGGCGACCTCTGGATTGCAGTATACCTTCCAACCTTTAAACCGTCTGGAAAGGGTATTCTCTGTAATATAAAAGCTCTGACGAAAAAAAAAAAAAGTGGTAGTAGTTAATGACGACGTAATTAATAATGAGGAAGAAAATAACCCGAACGCCGAAGGCATGACAGAGAGTGAGGAAAACGGGGTGTGTGTAAGGCGTAAAACCACCGCCACCGAAAGTAATAGCAGCCGCGTGGGGGAAAAAAGTGTACAGCTCAACAGGATATACAATGAAATCGAATTGAGTAGGTATCGCCTCACAAGAGGTGACAATGAGAGAGAGGGAAAAAACGGATAACAAATTTTGGTTTTTATCACATCTACTCGGCTGGAGTATCCGCGACAAGGGCGTTTCTCTTCTCCTGTACACGTGCCTGTCTCCTTTCCCTGGCAGCCTTGGTCTTCGCACGCTTGGCATCCATCTCCTCCTTGATCTGGCGTTCACGAGCCTTCTCGGCCTTGGCCTTGTGGATCTGTTCATCATAATTTATTAGCATCTCTCCTCCTTTTATAACAATAAAAACTATACTCAAAGATGAGGGAGGGAGGGGGTGAACGTACATGCTCAACAAGAGCACGCTTGTGCTTGAAAGTGTTACCCTTGCTCAAATGGTAAAGCTCGTGGTAAAGGTGCTTATCGATCTTTCCGGAGGCACGGTACTTGACGAGCAAGCGGCGGAGAACCCGGAGACGACGCATCCACAGGACCTGGCTGGGCATTCTGGCGTCGGCGGTACCCTTCCTCTTACCGAAACCCATGTGTCGACCCTTGCGGCGGGCGTCGGCCAAAGCGCGGGTTCGGCTGCGGGAGTGCATGGTCACCGGCTTCTTGATGATGAGGCCGTCGGCGACGAGCTTGCGGATGGTTTGGCCTGGTTTGTTATCCACATGTTAGGAGTTTGCCCCGGTCGAATGTATATATATTTATATATATATATTTATAATGTGGGTGGAGGAACGTACGAGAGTTGGCATTGCTGATTTCGCTCATCTCATTGGGATCAAGCCAGATCTTGCGCTTACCACAGCCCATAACGGACGCGGCGAGACGCTTCTGAGTCTTCAAATCAACCCTATATTTCGGAGAAAAAGACATCCAACGTTAGACACATTCCATTCTCTCAAAAAGCTTCCTTCCAAATAGTTCTCTAAAGCATAAAAAGAATGCTCCATCTTTTGCCCTCGCGACTGCCTCGGTGATCCGGTCGTTCAAACATCATCGAATCTTCCGTCAATTCCCCCGTCTTCCACCTCTTTCCTCCAGCTGTATATTCGATATCCCAATCACCTTGATTGCTGTAAACTAGACCGAAAAAAAAAAAGAGAAGTCGAAAAAAAGTCGTAACCATAAAACCATCACCCATACCATCCGCAAGTCGTCCTCTCCACCTCTTTCACAGCTGCCTCCCACAAATCCCTCCCAAACTCCCAAACTCCCAAACTCCCAGATCACCCAGCCAGTCGAACACCCATTCAAAAGAAAAAAACAATATAGGAAGAAAAGTGAGCTTACATTGTATCTGTATATCGTTAGTAAAAACAAAAAAGGAGGAGGGTCGGGGTCGTGATATTCCGTCAAGGAAGCGGTATGTCGGAAGAGGAGGTGGGAGGTTGAAGATTGTCGTCGGTGGTCGATGCTAAGCTGATTGATCAAAGGGAGAGGGAAAAAACAACCACAAAAACCCAAAGGGAAAAACCACAAAAAGCACCACACCACACACAAAAAAACAGGCCAAACGAGTAATAATGATTCATCACTACGCCCAATATGCTCCAGTTACTAGTCCCAATCGGAGTTTAGCCCGCCATCTGTCCAATCATCGGGCTTAATTCACCACCCTCCCGTTTGACGCCGTTAATTGCCGCTTTCGGGGGGCTCTTGTCCATCGTTGGGACTGTCTTTTAGGGCATGCCAAGCCCGTTCCCAAAGCGGCTGTCATCATATTATCAAACACAACGCATCGTGTTGCACAGCAGCCAAACGACAACAACTGAGACAGTCGCACAACACCAACAACCTCTGTGCTGGCTTCCCTGCTGGCTTCCATGCATCATCCCCAAAGCATTGGCTCTAAAGCCACCATGTATTATCCCACCTTAACACCGAATCGAATATATATCCGACACCATATATTTCCCCAATGGACATCTATTGATCTTCATCTTTCATACGAAATTTCCAATTTCCAAGAGAAATATACATACACACAGATACATCAAATAGTAATAATAATAAAAAAGAACCGAGAAAAAAAAAAGTATTCCTCCCATATCCGTATCCCACGTATCATAAAAACATCCCGCTGCTTTTTTTTACCCCCCTTGGTGATTGCGTATGCAGTATTCCTCCCTCCTTGAAAAAAAGAAATTCCAAAAGAAATTCGTTCCGTTGTCAATGATAATATAAAAGAAAAAGACCATCCAATCAATCCAGAAAGAACAAAGCAGAAGACAAAAAGGAAGAAGAAGAACAAGGTGCTCGCTCGGTGCTAAACTCGCTATGCGCTAGGTAAAAACAGCAATGATCAAGAAAAAAAGAGGAACAGAAAGACAAAGCACAAAGAAGAAACCAGTCGCTCAGAAGATAGTTAGTCAGTCGCTAATGTTTTCGGGTATCCAAAGATGATAATTTTGTTCCTGAAGCGGTAAACACGAGCCCACACCTCCATGTAAGCTAAGTCTCGAGGTTAGATGTCAATGGAAACCCTCGTGATACACATTCGAATTTTTTCATAATTTTGTCAAGAAAAAGATCCCGGGAAAGACAAGAGAGGAGGAGAAAGACAAATGAGAAAGGAAAAATGCATAACCACCCAGTCGTGATGAACAAAAAGATTCGTAATATAATAATAAGGGGGTAATGCGTATGTATGTCAGGTCGAAAGTAAAAATTTAAATAGAATCATCAAAATCCGTAGAAGTCGGCAGGGCCCTCCTCACAAAATGCGTCGGGTTTCTCGCATCAGGCATTTGGACCTGGATCAACGCCTGAAGCGGGTGGGAGGCCAGGCATTTGGCTATCCCGTCCGGGTTGTTGGGGACATAATGCGGCAAACAGGCGGTATGGCAGTCCCAGTCGGCGTCGTGGCATGATCGACAATGGAAATACGTCGTAGACGGAGCAATCGGCTCGGAACAAAGGTCGCATCGAGTGGTCACAGACACAGGCGCCGGCTGGACGAGTCCCTGGGTGTAGTATCCCTGGCGATTGGAAAAGGTTCCGAGACCAAATCGACGTAAAGTCTGGGAACTGGCACTGAAAGCGACGAGATCGTGAGGGCAGGATGCAGCGCTGTTGACACATTCCGGACAATACTTGAACGTTCCGGTAGTAGTAGTGCAGGTCTGTCCGACAAATAAATGTTAGTAACCTGCTATATTCCCTTAAGGACATTTATAAACCGAAGGAGCACTTGCCTGACAAGACCAAAAGATCTCATTGCACATTTTCCTGCAGCTTGGTGTATCACAAAAGATCCCCTTTTCCATAGTTGCAGTCTCCGCATTCCACTTCCTCGAGACCAGCTCATGGCCGCCTGGACACCTTTGTCCGTTCGAGAAACAACGATGGCACATATCAAAATCATCCAATCGACAAATACTGCAGTGATAATGGACGTTCGATTGGATATGAGACGCCCTGCAGTGATCGCAATTGACTTGGGGCTCAGCGACAAGAGCATGAGGCGATGGCAACGGACTGATATTGGTAGCAACGGGGGGACGTCGAAGGGAGAGAGTCGCATTGCTGCCACTTCCGGAGGAACTCCCAGCATGGCCGCCAACGGACGAGGAAGGCGTAGCAAATCCCGTTGTGGCACGTGGGATCAGATCCCTCAAACTGGCGCTGATAGCGGCATAAAAGTGATCCTCGGTTTCGTCGTGGTCGTCAACCCATGCATCCCACCAGCCTTCTCCAGCCCTGCGATTAGCAAGACTTGACAGACTACGATTCGCGCTACCGGCAGGTGATCGGTCGGTGATGATCCTGTCACCGGGAGTATAAACCTTGGCCAGTTTTTCAATTTCTTCGGGGTCCCGAGCATGTTGAGGATTGTGTTTGAGGAACATCTCGGTTATGGAAGCCAAGTGTGGCGAAGGCTTGATAGCCCGAACGGATTGTCGACAAGTCGGGCATCCCCTGGAAACAGGATAAGAGCCTCCTTGAGGATTTGGAGGAGCAGAGGTAAACCATTCTTTGGCGCAAGAGCCACAGTAGGAGTGTAGACAGTCGAGCAGAGTGACCGGATGGTGGAATATAGATGTGCAGATCTATTTTTGGCACAAAAACCTCGTACGTCAGAAAAAAAAAAAAAAAAAAAAACCACCTCAAATCCCAATACCATCGAAAAGATTGTTTGTTGCTTCGAAGAGAAAGAGAGATAGAAGGGGGAAATAAGGATGGAATGGTACTTACGGAACAGGTCAATTCCTTCTCGAGATCGTTACTGATGGCATCGGGCTTGTCGACAGGTTTTGGAGCTACTACAGGAGAAGTCGGGGGAGAAGGTTGGCGGCGTGGTAGGAAACGTGCCGGTTGACGATACGAGGTATGTGACTTGTGAAGCTGAAATCGATCCATGGTCCCAGCTGGAAGATACCCACCCCGAATGATGGAATCTTGTCTTGTCTAAAGTAGGTTGTAGGTTGTTCCTTTTTAGGTTGGTTGTTGTAAGGAAAGGAAGTAGAAGGAGGAAAGAGAGAGAGGAGAGCTTTGTTTCTGGTTCTACGTCTAACTAAACCCTGCCTGCTGCTGCTGCTGCTGCTGGCTTGTGCTTGGAGGTAGATTTTGGGTTTTGAGCTTTGCCGGGATAGCTTGTTTTTCTTTTCTTTTCGAGCTGGTTAATTAAGGTGCTTGCTGGGGGGAGGGGAGAGATGCCAGATATAGAAAGCAGGAGAGGGAAAACGGGGCAGCGATCTAGCTAGGTAGTTAGGTACCCGGTTAGATCGAGAGGCGGGAAAGCTGGGCGTTTATGCAAGCAATCGGGCCTAATTGAGAGCACAAAGAAGGGAAGGAGGATGTATTAAAGATGGAGATGTATGTATCAAAGATGGAGATGGAGACCGTCCTGACTTACTCGAATCGGCAGTGTAGTTAGTTGTTAGTTAGTGAAGTAGTTGGTTGTAGATGCGATGGTGATGGTGACAATTGATTGATTGTTGGTTGTTGGTTGTTGGTTGATGTATTTGAGGAAGAGAAGAAGTAGAAGAGAACAGTAGAAGAAGAGAAGAAGAGAAGTAGAAGAGAAGAAGGAAGAGTGAGCGGGAAAGAGAACGTTAGAACGGCAATCGTCCACAATATACACTCTCCTCTACATACAATATATAATATACTATACACTCCCCTCTATGTTATAGTGTATCCTATGATATAAGAGATATAAGAGAAATACGTGGAGCCTGTCCGTCGACCAGCCTCGATTCGACAAAAGGTTTCATCTGCCTGCGTGTTTCTGATGTTTCTGGCCCAGCTGCCGTCTTCTGGTGGTTTGGCCACTCAGTTTGCGCGCTCTCTTTAAAACCCGTCCGCCCAATAAAAATCCTGTCAAACACTACAACCTCCAATTCCAATTCCACTCTCTTCTCTTCTTCCTATCTCCATCCATACACAACCTCCAATCCAATTCCACAACCACTCTTTAAACAAGAAAACAAAGTAAAAAACCACCATAGTAATAAGCTGTAAAAAAAATTGTATAAAAAGAAAAGATGGCAGAAGAAGAACCCCTCACCCCCTCTCTGATGCTCCAACGTCTGCAATCCCGCATCGCCCACAACCTCTCCGGCACCTTCGGCACCCTCACAGGCACAGACTACATCCGCATGGTCGCCATCGTCGGCGGCTACCTCCTCCTCCGCCCTTACCTCCAGAAACTCGGCGCAAAATACCAAGAACGCGACCACGCCCGCGCCATCGATGAAAACGAACAAAGCTCCATGGCTGCCACCGGCCAAAAGGCTAGGGTCATAGCCGGCGAAGGCTACGATGTCGATGAAGACGACCAAAGCAGCGACGAGGAAGGTTGGGGCAGGAAAAAGAGGTTACAGCAGAGGAAAGAGAAGGCCAGGAAGAAGAAGGAGATCGAAGACAGGTTGAAGGCCGAGGAGGACGAGGAGGATAAAGACATCCAGGAGTTCTTGCACGATTAATTCTTCCCTTCATATCGACAAAAAAAACACTACCACGGTCATTTCCGAACACAGATAACATCTAATAATAGTAATGAGCATTCGTTTCGGTGTACATATCTTTTTTACCTTCTTTCTGGCAGCAAACGGTGGAGCATCACGGTATAAATTTGGCGGACGGGACGGGTTCGAGTTCTACGATCAATCGAGTTCGGCATACGCATCTTTCTTTCTTCTCGCCCGGTACGGAAAAGGGGTGTATAGAGTATAGACAATAGACAAAAAGAAAAAATATCTTATTTTTAATCCACTACGAAAGAAACCAGTGTCAAAAGGGAAGCCTGGAGACCCTCCGTATTAAACATCTCCGCAGGCATAGTTCAATTGCAATCAAAGGCCCTCAGCTTCGAATCTCGTAATAAACATTCCATTCCGCATTTAACAAGAAGCTCCGCAAGCCAGTAATTTTTTAAGAATTAAAAAAAAGAGGGAAAGGTACGAAGTAAGTTTAGAGAGGAACCGCCATCAAGCTGCCGATGAAAGTAGTAATAAGACGGGTTCGAAGTCCGACAATATCCTCAGGCAGCAACCTATCACCAAACCCATTAGCCCTCATCCAATTCCCAACCCAAAAGAAACGAGAGAAAATACGAACCAAATAGTAGCCCCCATCTTTCGCGCAATCGAAATACTGAGCTTAGCATTAAGATAAGCATCCTCATCAGTCCGTCCGGGTGTTACGAGATCATAATCCACATAGCTGCCTACAGAAAAAAGTTAGCAAAACCCCCCCACATAATTAAATTAGGTAATACCAGCGACTCACTCTTCATCCCACTAAGCACATCCAACAAGAAAATCCCCGACGCCAAATTCGCATCCTTGAGCCCCCGGATCTGTGTCTGCTTCCCACCCTGCCTCGCCTTCCCATTCGCCCACTCGATCATATCCCGATCCGACAACTCCCTCTTCCCAGCCTTCTGCGCCAATCCTCCAAGGGTATTCAAAATATCCCTCCTCATCAGCTGCCACACAAGTCCCAACGTCAACTTCTTCTGTCCGTCCGTAATATCCGCCCCCTGGATCCCCACGAGCGAGAATCCATTCTGCTGCCCCAGCTGCACCGCATAATTTGTGTTTTCCACCGCCTTGAACCGCTGCAGCTCCCCGCCCTGTGGACGTTTGTTGACGTGTCGCCAGCTGACGGAGCCGGGGATGACTTTGTCGTAGGCCTGCATGATGATAGTACCGTCCGAGAGATCGTCGAATAGCGAATTAATCGATGGCGTGACATCGAGGGAGTTCAACCACAAGGTGAACACACGAGCTTCACGCTCACCCTCGGCATCAAAATCATCAATCTCAACCTTCTCATCCTCGGTGAGCGGTTCAAGACACGGGTGGGTATTGAACAAATGAGCCACAAACGCCAAATTAAGCTTCGAGTTCCCGGCAACCAACGACTTGGGCGTCAAGAACTTCCTGCAATCGAGCCTATCCGCATTCTGAAGCACCTGCTCGGCACGCTCGAGTAAATCGCGCGTCTGCAGCGGAGCCCTAGAACACAATTCCGGCGAAAGCTGGTTCAAAAGAACGGTATAATTCTCACCATCCTTCACATCGCTCGAAAAGTTCGCCACCCGTCTGTTCCAATTCGCAGCCTTGAGATGGTAATTAAACCACCTCAACAAAATCTGCTCGGGGGGTAGTCTCAAGAACTGCTCGAGCGTCTCGCCGTCCTCTAGTAATCTGTACAGTTCCGGATGGAGTCTAATATCAATCTTGGACAAAAGACCGCGTCGAATAATCTGCCATATTAACCCGAGGATGAGATGCTCGCGCACTTCGATGATATCGCCGGCGCCAATGTTGACGACGGAACAGCCGATAGCCTTAGCGGAGTTGATGACGATGTTGTTGTTCTCGGTCATATGGAAGGCATTAAGCGCCTTCTTATTCTTAGGACGATTGAGAACACGCTCATCGATGGTGTCGGGAACGCTGTCGTTGATCAGTTTGGCGAGAACGAAACCATCTAATCACCACCCCCCATTCACCAAAATCAGCATATTCCCCCATCCCCTCTAATACAAAAACGCAAAAAAGAGCTCCATACCTTTACACTGATCAAACATCTCAAAGGTATCAGTCGGGAACGGCAGCCTGTCGCCGATATCCGCATCACCGGCAAGGGCAGCATTGATATGTCGCGTAAATTCAGTCCGCTCATCTTCATTAATCGTATGCTGCGACGTCGACGTAGAACCCCCCATCCGGATCTGACCGGCAGGCGGCTTCTTCGCCGGCGAAGGCGGTAAAGGACCTCCAGCCGCCGAACTCGCGCGGCTCCTAACCACACCGGACGGAATAGCTGAAGGTAACGCCGACGCCGGTGCATCCGCCAGTCGAAGTTTGGACACAAGCTAAATCCCATACGTCAGCCCGCTTACCCCTAGAGCTAATAATTTGTATACAAACTCACATCAACAAAATCATCAAACTCAACCCTCCGCGAACTATCCAGTTCCACCTCCTTCAAAGCCTGTCGTACAACATCATACTGCTTCCTCTCCAGGTTCTGCACGGCCTTGATAGCCGTAGCTTCGTCCAGGTATCCCTTATCGTCAGCATCCAGCTGAAGGAACTGGTTCTGCAGCTCCATGATGCCGCCCTGTCCCAGCTGCGGGTACTTCTTGGCGAGCCGGATGGCATTCATCGTGAACCTATCTTCTTCAAATTCCGTTCCTATAAAAAGTGCACTGTGATACTGGTATTTTTGGTGGGTTGTATGGTAGAGAGAGCTTAAGGAGAAGAGGAGTGGGGTGAGAGTGGTTAATAACCGTTTGTTGCAAAATCGCGGGGGCTCTTTTGGGTTTTCCGGCGTGTTGTAAGCACTCAGCCACAAAGGTTCGGAACGGCAGGGTGATGTCACGCACTAACAGCTGTTGGCCGACACCTTAAATTCTCGGCCACTTTTTATAAGACAAAGAAGATGGGTTTCTTAAGTAGAAAAAAAGGGATTATGCGGAGGTATCGGTGGGGAAAGGGTCTAATATATACCCGCCGCATTTAAAACCGCAGAGCCTCACGGTGATATATTAGGCAGAGCCGGGGGGCGACGTAAGAGCTGTCGTTTTTCCCCGTTTGCCTCTCACGAGCTTGCGTATATCGTATATTACTCCGAACAAAATACAACATCTGCCTACTCCCCAAGACCACATTGGCAAACCACAGCCTGGTTGTTTACCAGAATCCCATTCACGGTGAATATATCAGAAAGGGTGGTTAGCAGTTTTCGCAAACAAAGGGCGTAAAATACAACCAATCGAACAGTTTGATATTCCGCGAATCCAAAAAGCTTGTCTTCAAAGATCTTCGATCAGGCGCTAGCACCTGCATGAAACGGACGGCATACGTAATGTGCAAACATTAAAGAGGCTCAGCTAGGTGGCCAAAGGTATCGCGGGCTACAACGGGGCTACTGACTTCTATACGTACTAATTAGCCAAGCAAACAATTCTAAACGGACAGCCTTAGCTTGGATATGCCCAACTGTAAGTCAGGGCCCTTTTTCATACTTGGATAAAGCCCGGGGTCCCAAAACGTGTTGTTTTTGCTCGAAGATTCTATATCAGAATTCAACTTGAATAATAGGAAAAATAAAATAAAATAATATAAAATAATGGAGAATAAAACAGAATGAATTAAACGAGTTAGTAGGTTTGCTAGTAGGTTGGAATTAGGTAGGTAGGCAGTGGGCTGGCACTTACATCCCGGCCCACGTTTCAGCTTACATACCTACTAACGATAAAAGCGGGGCAGCCGGGCTTCATGAATTCAGCGGTGCCGTAGGCACCTACTGTTACAAGTTTTTCAAAGATACCAGCTACTATATAGCGCCTCACCATCAGTCTTGAATGATCCCTCGGTACGAATTGCTAGTTAGCGTATAACGTTCCTAGATGAATTTATACACAATTGCACCCAAAGTTAAAATTATATATTCTACCCTGTACCCGTACGGTATATATAAAGATTAGTACACATGTGCTTAAGCAACTATAATATGCCTACCGCGGTGGATAGGCAACGCTGTAATTCAGCATCAATATATTGCGTCTCCGAATACATATTAAAGCTAACTATAGTGGTACCGGTATCAAGCTCAAGGCAGTAGTTTCGAACCCGGGCCGACTGACTGAGGCTTCTTTAAATTATATTGCAACACTATCGAAAAATCCAACACAGAAATTGATAGCCCCCTCGAGACTACTAAATTTATAAAAAGATGCACGTTCCAAGTAAATTTACTTGGGTACGTAGATCTAGATATAAGTATATATATAGTGAAGCTGTTATATAAAGGGTTTCGGACAGCCGTTAACCTAAATACAGATATATAGCAGTCTCGAAGGTATACGTATACAAAGTAAACTAGCTACAACAGCATCAAAAAATCCAACACGGCTGCACAGGAATTCGAAGAGCCCTCGATCAAGTCCCTTGGGACCAGTCTGTTGACAAGTGTTCTCTTTGGCTATATATATAAGTATCCACCCATACATAGACAGAGTAAAGGCAGCACATGTAAAAATCAATAAAACGAATTGAGTAACTTGTGACAGTAGGTGCGTAGGCCGGAATGTAGATATTTAGCCATTCAAGGCTTAAATAGGTACTTAAGTTCAGGCCTACGTTCCAGTAAGTATATTTACGTTTTATTCTATATTCTAGCGTTGCAACTTATTTGTTAGTTTACCTACCAGCCAGCCTACCTACTAACCAGCCTACCTACTAACCAGCCTACCTACTAACCAGCCTACCTACCAGCCTATATACCTAGATATATACAAGCCCACTAACTACCCTAATAAATTCAAACCCATTTATAAATATAACACTTGTAACAGTAGGTACTTACGGCACCACTGAAACCCGACTGCCTAGCCCTCATCATTATCTAGTAGGTGCATAGGCCGGAACGTTAGTAGATATTAGCTATTCAAAACTTAAGTTTAGGTTTACATTCCGGCAAGCATATTTACGTTTTATTCTACGTTCCAACGTTGCAACTCGCCTGCTAGTTAGCCTACCTACTGAGTAGCCGGCCTACCTATTAGCCCACTAATTAGTCTACCTACCAGCCTACTTATTGGTTTGCTTCCGGCCTCCCTACTAGCCTCCCTACTGGCCTATATTTATAAACAGGCCTACTTACTTACTTACTATTTTAATAAATCCAAAACTGTCCATAAACATAGAATCTTTTTTTAAAAAATAACACATTTAGGGACCTTACCCCCCAGGGGGGGATTTACCTAAGTATGAAAAGGCGCCGTCTTGCAGCCGGGCACTCATTAACGTTAATATAACTAGTTTGAAGGTGAACAAAACAGTTGGCCTACATTACTTCCTTGTCTCGACTAATCCAGGCCCTGAGGACCACTTCCCCGCGCGCGTTTCTGGAATTAATTCGACTTCAGCTTTCCAGCATTGAGCGTAGCAGTTCCCGATCAAATTTAAAAACTAACACCTGACCATCCTCGAGTCCGATAGCTACTCTATCACCTCTGATGTCGCAAGTTGTCACAATGGGATGAACTGGAAGCGCAAACACCCCTATTCCTCCGTAGTATATCCAGCCGTCTCTCACTCCAAGACCCTCCACCATGGTCTCAAATTCAGGCTCATAACTAGACTCCCCTAGAAGCCTAAAGACATCATCAACTTTGGCCCGACCACGATTTGTCGCGAGGTATCGGTTGTCTCCGGAGGAGATGAACTTTAAAGAATTGGCAAACCTAACTCTTAAGACCATTTCAGGCCAGCGGATTGCATGAAAAGGTCGCAAAGCTTGAGACACCCGAGTGGCTATAATTCCCGTGAGCCCTTGGGGCTCAGTATACCGCCACAAATTGACACCCCGGTAACCAGATCCTGCAATCAGGCCCCGATCTTGACAAAACGCTACACTGTGAAGGTTCTCCAAATGCTCTTCTCTCAAACTCATGCTCGGTGTGGGGCGCCCTTCCCTAGTGCCTGAATTTCCTATAGCATGTACATTCAGAAATGTAGCTTTATAATCCCCAGTTTTCGTGCTCCATAACATGGCAGTGCAATCATAGGAACCCGACAGGATTCTCCTCCCGTCTGATGAGAACGCGAGACAGGAGATCCCGCCTAAGTGAGATTTTAAGGCATGGCCATTATAATCAATTGTCAACCGAGCCTCACTGGTTCTAGCATCCAGAAGTCTAATGCTCCCTGAATCGGTACCTAATGCAACTAGTTGACCATCCGGCGAAAATTCTATGGCGGTGATCACACTTCCTTGCATTTGATACTCATTGTGAGAATCGCCGACTACATCCCACACTAGGATGGTATGCTTCTCATTCTCAGATGCCGACCCGAACGCTATCCGCTTGCTGTCTAGTGTGAATTTCAGAACATAAGAATTCCGGTGCCATCTTGGGGTTATTACTTTCAAAAGCCGGCCGGTTGCAGCGTTCCACAGCTTTATAACATTGTCAAAACTTGATGCGACGAAATTGCCATCCGGCGAAAAAGTTAAACAGTTCCAAACAATCATCATCGAGAGGTTATCGGTATCGCTCAACCGAAATCCGGGGACCAATATATCCCATAGTTTGATCGCTCCGTCCTTGGAACTTGATAGTATCTGGTTGCCATTGGATGAAAATCGCAGAATACCCCCCCACAGCTCCGGGTCCGCGTTAATCTTAATCTCTTTCAAAAAATAGAAGGCCCGAAAATTCCACAATTGGATCGATACCTTAGATACAGCTGCGATCCGCTCGCAGCTGCGGCCTGGTAAGAATAATATATCGGAAATCTCTGTTGAAGAGCCCCACAACCTTGCTCGAAGCTTGCGAGTCACCACATCCCATAACTTAATGTAGTACCCACGGCTCGTTTCCGCGATCCACGAACCGTCCGGCGAGAACTTCATAGCGCTGAGGTTTCCTCTCTCATCAACAGGGTTCACTTGGATCGGTTCTGCTCCAAGACTAGACTTATCTGTGGCCATACCCCACACCACGATCTTGTCGGGGAGCCCAAATGCAATACTTCCACCATCTGGAGAGTACGTAATTGCCTGGACTGGACCGGTCACTCTTTCTGTGGTCTGGTCTTTTACCCAGGCTGGACCGAAACAATTTTGGAGCTCCCATATCTTTTTCCCGCCCCCAGTAGCAACATCCCACAGCACAACTGTATTACGGTGCCCTGTAGCAATCTGTTTGCCATTTGGAGAAACTGCTACACAACTAAGAGTATTGCCGTCAGCGAGCAAACCGGGGTCGCAGTTTATTGTCTTCCAACGCTCGCCCGTTTCGAGGCTCCACAACTCGATGGTACTGTCCGATATCGTTACAATATTCTCATCGTTCGGCGAAAACGTAAAATCACTGCACTTATCCGGAGTATTCTGGTCCTCGAATGTCCATATCAGCGATTCCTCTACCTCTTCTTGTTGAGGAAACTCTCTCAGCCATTGTGGTATGTATTCATCGAAACACTCCCTTATCACCGCATTTGTTCGAGGGGTAGAGGTTATAGCGTAGTTGTAGAGTTGCAATGGCCACTGCCCTATAGGCCTCAGATCCCATGGTGCGAGAGCCGGGTCACCCTTTATGTAGCTTTGGTAAAAGACCACGAGAGTCCGAAAATAGAAAGATGTGGTGTCCTCGAGGGTCACCCGCAAGAGGGGTGATTGTTCGTACTAAAAGAGATTTGGGTCAGAATTCAGTCGAATATTTGGAAAGGCCAGGATTATTAGAGTAGCGTACGCAAAAAGTCCTCACGGCATTGCAGAGCGCAAATATTTCACTAGTGCTAGATGAGAATGTACCCAATAAACTCAAGCACTCTAACCATTGGAGAAACTTGGTCCGGATGAATAAGCAGAGCACTCCCTGGTCACCAAAAGCATTTTGCCTCAGTATGGTTCCATCCGCAAGTGCTTGTAAGAAGTGCTGCGCCCAGAAGTTGGCTGCGTAGTCCATGGTAGCGAGGAGCGGGCCGTACTTCTCCCGGTCCCATGAATCCCACTTTGAATCGGGCCTTGGAAGGTCAGTGAGATTGACCTTGAGGTTTTGGGATAGATAGGACAGACATCCCATTGTCATCTCAGAATGCCCATAGCTCCCATAAGCATCAACTATAGATAGCCCCTCACCCTCCAAGAACTCTCGAGCTGAATGGTGAATAAACTCGACAGTCTCTGTATGCTCTTGTTTCCTGATAAACCCACAACAATGCCCCTTGATTAACGCGTCAATTGAAGTAATTGACTCTTCGAATAAACATAAAACAGCAGACAGTTCCGCCACAGTCGGAGGCCGATATGCCAGCATCACAGCTTTAAGAAGCCGCATGCCTCTCTCCGCGGTTCCTGAGTTGCCCGAACTAAGGCGACTCAAAGACTCCGAGTAAAACGAATCCAACCCTGGCGGGAAGCGTTCGATCGTCTCCAATACGTCTCGTTGGCGTACATTCTCAACCTCGATCCTGTTGCAAACCAAACTCGCCCACATGTACGAGTCATCGGCCTTTGGGATAAGTGAGGCGTTTATATCCTCACAGAATTCCGGACTGTAGTCATTTTGATGACGGAGTCCGAGAACCCTTTGGGTAAGATAAGCCGCTACACCTTGGGCAACGAATCTTCTGTTGTTGGCGTCTTCTAAATCCAGTACCAGCACCTGATTCGGCCAAGCTAACAATCGATTCGTCTTTAGCGGACGACTTGTGAATAGCCATTTGACATTGGAAGGACGAGTAACCCCGGTTTGAATGATGATTTTTAGGAAGTTGTCCATCTCATCTTGGGAATCCTGACACTCATCGAGGCCATCTACGACTATGTAGACTCTCGGGCACTCGTATTTTTCTAACATCTTCAAAAAGATGACCCACAACGCTCGCCATGAAGTATCCCCGGTGAAACATTTTTTTTTTGTATCCCAATGATCTCGTAAGACTTGGCCAGTCTCCTTTCGCTCATTGAAAAGACAGCGCATGAGGCCCTTGATAATCATATCGATCCTATTGAGCTCGCAGTTGGATCTTTGGCAGAAGAAAAAAAGCGCAGATCCATCACGCGATAACTCTTGGAGAATACCAAGTGATATCATCGTCTTTCCTTTCCCCGGACCGCCTCTAACCCAAAGCAGGGCAATGCTGTCTTTATTTTTCCAATGGGCGTACTGCTCGCTTTCGAAAATCCATTGGATGGATTCCTTAACTAACCCATCTTTTGACCCTTGTAGATTGATCATAACATCCCGCGTATCGGGGCATTGCAAAGATTTGAGACAAGCTTGATCCTCATCTTCTGCGGAAAGGTTTGTATATGTAGCTATATTTTAATCAGCCCATGGGGCCCGAGACATATATTAGCCATCTTTAACGCCCAGTTAATAAATGGCGTCGAGCTAGAATATGCTAGACAGACACGGTTTATGAAGTTGAATTTTCCAAAAACAGGTTTTAAGGTACATTGGCTGTTGGCTTACTAGCATAGTGATGATAGCCACCATGGATGGATCCGATGCTCTGCGCATGATCTTTCAAGTTGAACTGCTGCGCATTTTCCCCCTGGACAAAAGTGTTATTGGTGCCCGAGACGTGCAACGAGTACTTCTCGCCCTCGTCGAATATACTATCGGGCAACGACGGCCCCCACTTTTCAACCTCCGCGATCTGTGCTTCAAACTTTTCTTTCCTCGGATTGGTTTCAATCACCTCTTGACAACCCCCCTCAGTCATTATCTTCAACGTGGCCAAGAGATTCACATTCTGCATCAGATCCTTCATCAAATTCTCCACTTTATTCCCTTTCCCCAAAGTCTTCACCGCCTTTCGGTACCGTACCCAAGAAGATGCCCCATCATCAGGAATAACCTTCCCGAATATCTCATTCAACTTTTCCCAACTATTTTGACAATTCGCAACAGTTTTTTGAACAGTGATCTCAACACCGGACACGTTGTGATTCTCAAATGCGATTTTCGTTGCGTATAAAATATCGCTGACGATGGCGAGTTTGGACTCCGCCTGACGGAAAACTTGCGGGAGCCCCTGTGCGTCTGCCATCGCCTGGGACACTTTGGTTATTCCATCGGCAATTGCGATAATTGATGACGCTGCCGCCGCGACGGCGATGAACTCGACCCCGGACATGGTGTGGTTATAGCCGCATCGAAAGTGGGAGGGACGGATGTGTGCTGAAATTTAAAAGCTTAAAAGCTGATACGGTTAGTATATATTGATATATCCACTCTTGCGAGACCGCTATTAAGATCTTACATCTTTATATATATGAGAAATACCTGGATACCGCAATAAGACCAAGTGCCCTAATTCTGGAAGGCCTGAGTCGATTTAGTCTCGTGCCTTGAGTCACGAAGGGAGAGCCCACTTTAACCAGGTTCGATCCTATATTATGAGGGAAGGTAAGAGGAAGGATAACAGAAAACTTCCAAGCCACGGGCTACACCACCTTAAATACTAGAAATCCATGGGCACCAGGAACTATTACCTTGAACCGAAGGCCAAGAGCGGGGTTCCTCCAAGATATATTTTGCAGCCTCGCGAGCGGATATGACAGCGCAGCCTGTGCAGCAATGCCCCCCTCAAGACTTTACGCAATACCAGGACCCTCCATATTCCTGCAGATAGGCGCCCAGGATCCGATATGCATATACATGGCAAACAATGCAGCAGATCTGACTATTTTTCTTTTTTTTTTTACATCAAATATCAACAGCCTTGTCTACCCAGGCGAACACAGCTGCACAGAAGCGCCACGGTTCCACCCAGGCAATTGCAAAATCGATGGAATTATGTAGTTAGCCAACTGTATGTATTATAAACAGCGTGAAAAAAAGAGAAAAAAACACGGGTCTTTTGGATCGTGGGCTCGAGGGTGCGGGATGACCTCACAGCATCGAGACTGAGCTAAGCCACGTGTGGAGGACATTTGTAAAAAGGGGAAGATGTGTTGTTTCCCCATAACTTTTGTCGAAATGTAACAGCCTCGAGCACATATACGTAATATTGCAATGCACATATGCAGCTTCCCGAGGCAACCTCAATATATCGATAGTGCAATTGAGTCCAGTGGGAGGCTAGGCATGGAGACCGGCCAGTCTGAACATAGCCCCGAGACCATTTCGACACAAGCCTATCATGCACTCAGATCTGATACTTCATTTGAAGTCTCACTCAAATCAGTTATCCCAAAGTCACATAGATACCGACCTCATACCCAGACGCCACGAATATCGATACTAAATCCACACCCACAATTATTTGTGTAACCGGCTGACCTACCACAAGCAGAATATAACACTAGCAACCTCAGCCCCAACTCGTCCTCGCTGTGATAAGTTTCTATACCCAAAATATTGATGCCATCACGCATACGGACCAGCCGGATAATAGATGCGCACGGCTACCCTCCAGACACTCTACCTCCCATCGATCTCAATGTTTCTCGTTAGGGGTCGCCTATGGTATAGTAGTATCGACACTTATGGTAAATTTATCAACAGGTGCCGGGTGAATCAAATCCGGATGGATTCATTGACGGATTATATTCGGCACTCTACCCTGATTACTAGACTCATGTGTTTCCCACTTAGAGGTTCAGTGCATAATCATAAACCCCGTAGTGGGTGTGGTATCGATGTCGACGCCAGATAAGGCTTATAAGCAAGACGAATCGAAATAGGATACAACAATGGATCCTATGCTCTAGTATATCTACCATTAACACCAGGTACTCGACCTAATAACCCTTGCACTTCTAGTAACTACTAATTCGTGAACCATACAAAGTTGACACAAACCTATCGTAGACACCAACGGAACATATCTACGAAGCTCATCATTAAGTAGGTGTGGTTAAACATGGTCTCGTTCCCAGCCTCACCCAGGGTGGTCCGTTAAACAGTACTTACACACAATTTTAATCCTTAATTCAATTTACCGATCGATCTATCAGGTTACCTCGAACCGTATATCCACGATCCACAAAATCATATCTACCGCTAGATAATATACGCCCACCAAGAAGCACATCTACGCTCCCGTCTAACACCAAAACCGAATCTTGATACCAAAAGAAGAAGAAGAAGAAGCATAAACCGACAAATAAACCAATAGACAGAAGAAATGAGGGACAGTAGATGCCATCATAATCTCACAACGTCTACTACGACTACGAAGAAGCCAAGCGAGGCCACCGGGCGACATGCATATATTGATCGATATAATCCAGTGTATACCGCCAAATTTAAATCTTCAAGAAAAAAAATAAAATAAATAAATTGTAGGAAAAAACACTATGGGAAGGAAAAAACAGAGAAGAATAGAGGGGTATGTTTGGAAAATAAACTTCAATTCAAAAGCGAATAACTGAACTCCAAATCGAAAGAAAAAAAAAAAACTGACAAGAAAAAGAAATAAAAATAGGGAGAATAAGAATAAAAAGGAAGAATAAGAATCCGCTACAAGTTTAGAGAACGCTGTATTTGTAACAGAGAGAGCTACAATTTGAGAATTTAGGTCCCACAAATTAACAAAAAAAAGGACCCGTTGGCGAACTGTTGTGTTCCAGTTCGATCAAAAAATAATGGCTCAATTATAACAAAATAGACTAAACCCGTAGAAAATTGGGGGGAAGTTCCCGTGTCGTAATCCTTTAAACGGGAAAAAAAGGATTCGACGCGGCAAAGAAGGGGGAAACGTTATAAAAGGGGTAGGTGGTCGAAGGTGAAAAGGGAAAGAAAAAAAGAAAGAAAAGAAAGAAAGAAGACAACAAAGAGGAAGTAGACGAGTGAAGAGGAGGGAAGGAGCTCGAATCCATAGAAAAATGAATATATTTAGCTAAATGGAGGGAATAAGGGGAAAAGGAACAAAGGAGACATTGTAAGCCAAAAATAAATCGCGAGATAATCAAGATGCGCCGCGTGACAGATTTGTAGAGCTTCGTAGGTGTAAAGTTAGCCTGAATATCAAAGTCTAGTACATATCTTAATACTGGACTTATATCAAAATATAACATAAAAAGTCTTTGAAGGGAAATTCGAAGATAGGTCTTTGGAATTCTCCCTATAATCCATGTGAACCGCTCTGGGCCCCATGTCCACCTGCCCTGTCCATATACGTCTGGACAACCCCTTCGTTTCTGTGAGTTGTTCACAGAATGCAGCACCTCTTTTTCGGTGGGTACCGGTCTTTGTCGGCGTTCCTATCCCGAGGAGGTGCATCGTCTCGACGGGCGTATGGTTTTCGGGAACTGCTCTGCCTTTGTTTCCTTAATAGTCTTACGACGTCGTAGAAAGCCTTCTCGACGTTCACACAATTCTTCGCAGATGCCTCCACGAATTGGCATTCCAGTTCTCGGGCAAGTTCCATTCCTTCCTGGTGCGATACCTCCCTTTCGGTGACCCTGTCGCTCTTATTTCCGACCAACATAATGGGTATCGGTGTTGTGGTATCGCGGCCGCCAGAAAGGACCGGGGAGCTAAGTGGGGAGCTTCCACCATAGGCATTCGGGATAGAATCCTTTACACGTTGAATTTGTTGGTGGAATTTCTTTATTCTGGTGAAGGAAGATCGCGACGAGATACTGTAAACCAAGAGAAAGCCCTCGCCATCGCGTATCCATTGGTCCCGCAAGGCGGTGTATTCTTCTTGACCGGCAGTATCCAGAACTTCCAGCATGCACGACTGTTGGTCTATGACGACTTGCTTCCGGTACGAGTCCTCGATAGTGGGATCATATGTTTCGACGAAATGGTTTAAGCATAGCTAAGATGAAATAAGAAAATTACGTTTTAACTAATGATGTCACGGGTTCCGTGTGTCGATGGAGGAATCTGTCAACTTACCTGTATAGTCAATGCAGTCTTGCCGACACCACCATCTCCAAGCACCACCAGCTTGTACATCGTCATTCCCCCTTTCCCTGCCATTTTTTTTTTTCTTTGGTGATTTGGGTATTAAAAGCCTTTTCGGTGCTGGTGTGAGCGAAATACGGGGTAAAATAGGCCGAAGCGGAGAAACGGTGGGTGCGAATCCTCCGCTCGGACGCTTACTGCCTAGGAAATCGGACCGTCTACGAGATCAAGTCGGAAAGGACTCGATAACAGTCGCTGACCGGGGAAGAAGAAAAGAAACCGAGAGTACTTTTTAGAGAATTTTTTTTTTTTTTTTTTCGCGTGTCGAGTGCCGGCTCAGGGGTGATCGCTGCAAGTTGGAAGTTATTGTACCAGAAAACTGCGAAATCGGTGAAGGGTCACAGAGATGATTTAGTTTTTTAGTCGAAGCAATAAATCGAATTCGCAAAGGGCCAGGAATATGAGCAAGCAAAAGAAACCAAACTGCAGAAAAAACGAAGAGGCAGTGGTAGAAGAAAGAACAACGGCTTTAAAGGCAGGTGAGAGTAATAATAATAGTAATGGTGGTAATAGTAATCAGATGGGTATATGTCTTGGGTATACGAAAGAATGCCACGGTCAAGAGAATGTTCTTCGAGGAACGAAAGCCGGACGGTCGTTATGTTCGGAGGCAGGCGTGCATTCGTTCAGACAAGACAACACTCCCTCCCCTTTGCAATGAAGATCCAGACGGAATCGAAGGTTGGATGGACGGTTGGTTGATTCGGAGAGTCTGTCGATATGGATAGGATGGGGGGGACGGGTGGTAGATTTAGGTTGGTATTGGCCTGGGAGAGTGGATGAGTGGGTTAGATGTGGATGATGTGGATGAGGATGGGATTGGATTGGGTGGATGTGGATGGATGGATGGATGAATTCGAAATGGGATGCAATGGCAATGGGATAAGAATAAGAATAGGAATAGGAACAGGAATAAGAGTCCAAGATGGCGGTGGTGGCGGGAATTTGCGAGAGGGAAAATAGCTGTGAGCGGGCGTAGGAGTAATAGTTTGGTGTGGTCGCAGCCCACTAACAACTACAGTACAACTATCCTCGGTCTGTCGCTCTGCCCTGCTTCAAAGATAGAAAGGGAAAAGAATAGAGAATAGGAATAAGAATAAGAATAAGAATAGTTGGAAGCAAATAAGAATCGGTGACTGTGCACTAATAATTATGTATTCCCGTCTGGCTGTCCGTTTGGAGGCACGGCGAACCCCAGTCTGGATGTTATGGATGGACGGCTCCACGCTATATAAATTGCTTTTGCTTCGGATAGACTCGACTCCTCTTTTTTTTTTTTTTGTTCTGTCAAATCCCGAACAAGGGTCAATTTATCTTTCGAAAGCCGCTGGGTATGTTTCCTTTTCAGATCCTGATCTATCTCTGTGCGACCGACTTATTTTTTTTTTTTTTTTTTTTTTTTTTTTTTTTGGATTTATCTTTGACTCGATGCTCTCTCGTGTACTGCCCAGTCCGCTGTCTCCGCTGTCTGCTGCTGTCTTCTGGCTGTCGCTCCGCCGTTCCCCGGGATGCGTTTTGGCAGGAGGCTGAGCTTGCTGCCGCTGCAGCGGGAGGGTCACCAAAAGGAGGAAACGGGATTTTTAACGAAACGATGATTCAGTATCGCAGAGTGTGTATGTCTTGTACAAGTCTTGTATCGTATGTACCGCACCCGTCCAATACAATACAGCACAGCAGTATGATACAATATATGTATCTCTCACTGATCGCCCTTAAGAGCAATACCGGCGTATGTATGTAAACGCCGTTTTTCCCACGAGCTCCAGCCCCCCCTTCTTCGTCCAAGGGCAAAAACAAAAAAAGAGACAAAGAGGTTTCGGAGTAGGCGAGAAAGAGGTCTCGGTGAGTGGATTTTTTTCTTGCTTTACGATTTCCCTTCAGGGGAGCTTGTACTTTGTGACCCTCGTTTGATATTGGACGAGCAGACGCCGTACAGGAAAGCACGCAAGAGATGAAAAGGATATTGCCAGACGGGGGGATAGGAAATACTCTGCTATAACTCAAGATTTCTTCGAATCGAAGAACCCGAAAGAGATAGAGAGAGGGCCTTTGCTTGATTGGAAAGAAAGAGGAGAAGAGAGAAGAGAGAAGAAAAAATTGAAAATAGCCTTACCGATTTTGATACCAATAGCTCGCCGGCCCACTTCTTCCCTTCGATTTGAGTTTTTATGGACGAAGCGTTACTGGTTAAGTCAGTCGAAGTCGTAAGTATGACCTGTAAATCCCAAATCCCTCCCAGGATCTTGCCGTCAGGGTGTATAAATGTGGGAAGGGAACAAAGCGACGGCTTCTTGTCAGAAAGGGATAGTTTTCCACAGTAGTTTAGCCCGGCGGGCTGCGGTTGGGACCTTGGAGAAGGAAGAAAAAGGGAAAGGACGGTTTAACTGGCGGGAGAAACCACAAGCGTGTAAAAACCCGAATTATAATAATACTATCGGCAGAAGAGGAGCAAGAAGAGGAAGATAAAATTTCAAAGAAGAACTGGCAAAGAGGAGACGAGAGCCTGCTATGCTGCCTGGTCTGGCAGTGACAAAGTGCAATAAAGGAGGTGGTGGACCTTTTCAAGAGAAGGTCAAAGTGCCCGCAAGAAATTTTCTTAGCTCTGCAGAATCGAACGAACGACAAAAAAAGGTACCAGAATATCTCTTCTCTTTTCGAAACCTGTCAAACCGGCTTCCTTGCAGCTGAACCCGTTCGCATGCAAAATCAATAATTGCGCACTACGGAAACATCTAAGCTAGGTCAGGTAGGCGCAGATATTTGGATGCTATACTATTGGCGAACATGGACGACAAGGTGCAAGCTCGAGCTCAAGAAAGAGCTAGAACTGTTCCCGTTCATGGGTTCATCCCTATTATAATCTTCAACCTCACACGCTGAACTTCGTTTTTCCTTTCTTATTGTTTTCTTATTTCTCAAATCGCAGGAAGGAAAGAAGAAAATTTTTATACATCGATACAAGTGGATTATTTTTGGCGACACAGTTTCAATTCCGGAGCTACGTAGCTCCCCTACCAAGCACATAGGCGAGACAAGCTGCATCTCTACCGATAAGGTACATGCATAACGCACGCAGATGGAGGTGTGTGTGGAGGTGCTTCTTCCTGCTGCTGCTTGCTGCCGCAAGGTTGGGGAGCCCAAAAAAAAAAAGGGTGATTCGGTATACCTTTCCAGCAGGATACATATATCACATCCCACGAGGCATACTATAGGTATCATCGCTCTGGTTCTTGGGAAATCCCACCCCCATTGGAACCATACAGTCGGCACAATTGGAACAAGATGTTCCCTGAACTGTGGGTGGATTGTGGACCACAACCGCATGACAGCTAGTCAGGATTTGGCTTGGAGCGAAACCCACACCTCATTCTTGGATTTTCGCGGGTGGAGCTTTCAGCAGGAAAGGGCGGGAAGGGCAGGCGAAAAGGCTCACACGTTGATACAAAACAGGTGGCACCGCTGCTGGTCTCTATAGGGGGGGGAAAGAAGACGAGAAGTTGGGCTTACGTAACTATAAGCGTCTCCGAGTAGACAGCGGATCCGTCTTGATGGTTCCGATGGCGAAATATCGATCTCATGAAAAAAACAGAACCCAAGCCAGTCCAGCAGTCCAAGGAAAAAGTAAAAATAAAACAAAAAAAGATATGTGACTCGGGATGTTCCTCGTCAACCACTAAGTACCTGCCCAACTCGGGAGTTAAAACATTTCGTTAGGTTATGATACGAAGTTTTTCGTCAAAGATATGCTACTATCAAAGAATGAAGATTGTGTCAAAAGTGTCAGCCTTAAGTCTGGATTTACCTCTGAATTTAGATACGAATTCACCGTATTTCTAATTTAGCCCCCCCTTCTAAAACCCCGCAGGTTAATACCTCAGCGCCTGGAGATTCCCTTTCGCAATTCCGACTCCCTCGAGCTCTACCTACAATTTGGAGAATCCGAGCTACAAGCGGGCGGGGCTGATAGATAGAGAAACACCGGAGCAATTTCGCATCATTCCGGTTTCATGGAACCATTCAGGACGTGCGCAATTGCGAACATCTGGGGTTGAAACTCCAACTAAGTCTAATACGTAGCGCTCATTCTGGTCAGGCGAAAATGGGGTTAACCTTGGTAGCTCTTAGCTTAGTTAGTCGATGGAGATAATACCGTTCAAAACCTGCCGCTGCTATATTTGTATTCATCTCAAGTTAGATCCGTTATATGTTATGTACCACAGTTAAATTTATAGAACCGCAAGCAAAAGTATTTGACAACATCTGCGGCATGGATCCGGTCTTCGAACAATACATGTAGTAGAATATGTATACGACAGCTATATATAGCTAACAAGGAATCGTTGATCGAATCGATGTCCAAGCACAATTAAGAACTAACTGTAACACATTCGCTTCCAAATACAAACTTGACCAATTAAGCTCTTCCAATTACTCGCATTTGCATAGCTTGGTTATCACTGTATATTCTTGATTCGTCGATCGCATACAGCGACTATAAACCTCGAAGCCCTCCAAATCAGAATCAATGATTCAAATTTAATCCCCGGTTATCAAAAACAAAAATACCACAAAGACGGATTTAATTTTTTCCAGACAGCCAATCAGATGACATAATCGAAACATTCACCAATATATCCGCCCAGTTTTGTTTACATCGAAAAACCTTTATAATTGACTGAGGTTGGTATTGTGGTTATGCACTTGGGATGAAACATTATATGCGTACAGCTATAGCTTTCAAGCCATAGAGGCTGGTGGATTAATGTATAAATCCGAATCTGTGTATGGTTATATGCATGTAAGGGCAAGTGAAAATTTTCCAAGCCATATACGATATCTCTGCAACAGGCCGCTCAGAAAATCGGCTTGCCTGTAGAGCTCTATGGCGCATGTAGCTGCAGTTAGTTGGCGCTGATATACATCTACATCGAGAGCTCTATGGTCCTCCATCTACTATTGGTGTGCATAACCGGGTCAAATTGCGAAGGAGAAGGAAACTAAGAAGGAGAGAAAAATAAAACAGGTCTAACAATGCTTCGTTTTGGTGCAAGCAGTAAACCCGCCAACTTACATGCTCGAGGAGAAGAAGAAAAAGATTTCAAAGCGGCTATGCTTCCACATTGCTTTCGGTATATCGGCTTTGGAAAAAGAATATATCGATGGGCCCTTGAAGATATATATAGGTCTTCAACCTATACACGTATACCAATACCAATACAGTCATGCACATATAATGTCTGCAATGTATGTACAGCTGTCTTCTGGGAACAGTGGATACCAACCACGGATGTGAAATCACATGGGCGTCTATGATACGCTATACATGCCATGCTATGCAGCCGCATGCAATAACAATACCATTATATTTCCTCTGTTTATACCAAAGTTCCGAGGTGCGTCCGTAGATAGCAGTTCTTCTGAGTTCTGTGGCGCAGGGAAGGCGTACGTATTAGGACCTTTTTAAATTAATTCTCCGGTGGAACGGTGGCTTGCATGTGCACCATGTGTTCACACGGACATACATATATCATGTCAGTAAATTGGTATTATCATTTGCAATCGCGGTTGAAGTCGGATATTTATTTTTTCCTCCCTTCTGGTCAGCTGGATGGTTGTATGTGGCCCGTAAGATCGAAAGTAAACGTTGTCATGAAGACGCAAAAAAAAGAAGAAGCAATTGTATTGTTATGGAATAGTTTGTTAGTTTGCGTTAGGGCATGTAGGTGTTTATATACCAATTAACTAGGTAATCCACTGTAACCTTTGAATTTTAGAAACCCAGAAGCTTCTGCTTCAAAGTTTTGATATATGCTTAGTTTGCAGGAGGATTGGACGAATGCGGGCTGTGGGCGGCAAATTGTACGAGGCGTGGCTTGTTCAATGATATAATTGTGTAGATAGGTTGACGAGTTGATGGGGAAACGAATCTGAATCGTATGATCGATCGCACCAACTTGATTCAAGTCTTCGCCTTTTTGGAAGTTTGAAACTTTGATCGAGATTGATTATTTCGCCGCAGCTCGAGGGCCCCGGGATTGCGGCTTCTTTGTCGGGGCCAGACAAGATTAGGTAGCTGAGTTCTATTAGCATCGACGTAGCTCTGCAGCTCTGCAGCTCTAATCACCTGAATTGTAATTAACATCCAATCTAACGGGTGATGTCATGCATATACTCCGATATCGACCGGAGTCTGGAGAACAAATTTCATTTTAAACAAAAATAAACCACGGCGCAGTAGTTTTACACAGTGGTATTCGGCTCCACAATTTCCAGCGAACGTCGGTATCGTCGCGTGGCTATGGAAGGATCTATCGTGCGTTATTCGTCGATGTCGACTGGAAATAACCAAACGTGTTGGAGGCGCACCCCACGCCGCTTCAACATGGCCGGGCCATGGTCCCCTCCGGCCTCCCAGCCTGGAATATCAGGAAGAAAATTTAATCAACCTCGGAGCCCACGGAGAAACTATCGTGAAAGGTTTGTCGTCGTATCCCATGCACATGCGATACATTCTTTCCGAGCCGGAAGGCATGCATGTGCACACACGGGGCATACGAACCTCGTCTTTCCAGAAAGCATTGCTTGGAAGCTTCGAATATCGACGGACCCCGGACATCGACTGTTGAAACAAGCCGTGCCGCCTCATCCTCAACGGAAATTTAGTTTCTGGATTTCATGGAAGGAATAACTACAGCGACTGGTACTAGGGACTACTATGCTATGGACTGGTCCTAGCCGTCCGCTTGTGATCGTGTCCGTGTTATGGGATCATAGTACCACAAACTATAGCCTTCGGCCGCTGGTGGGATGCACCCATATGCTGGATGAGCAGTTAATTTCAACGGCAAAACAAGCGAACCCTGGGGTTCTAGTCCCTGAATGGCCTCCCACGCATAAACGATATCGATCCGACGCTGTTGATTGCGGTTGCTGTTGGCGAACTCGGTTTCATATTGATACATCGACACTGGAAAAGCCATCCATATGATTTACCGATACCCAAAGAAACGGATTTGTTTTATCACATTCCAAATTCCGAGGCGACGAGCTCGGTCCACTGACACAGTTTGTTAGGGGCTTAGCTGTTGGTAGAGCTCGAAGTCGTGGATTAGAAGCCCTAACTAACCAACTGCTGCTATCCTGTCCGAATAAGGGGAGAGACTTCGTGCAAAAATTTGCTTCCCCACGGCATCTTATTCGCCGACGGATGAGGCTATCACTTTTGGGTTAAACCTGTTCTGGCGCTATCCCGACTCTCTGGGACCGTCGAGCCCCACCCACGTTCGCCCACGACTGCCTGTTGGTTGCTGCAATGACGAGCCGGGTATCGAGACCCAGCCGGCCCAGCGATAGTCGTCACCAAATGTCAAAAACTCGTAGCAGAAAACCGTCCAAAACACGAGGCATGGCTGTCAAGCTTACTACCTCGTATTATCGAAAATCTGTGGGACCGACTTGGGGAGCCTGGACCAACGGGTTTTTTTTTCCTTTCGCACAAAAGGTTGAAATGAAGGCCTCTCAATAGTATCACGTTCTTAAGGACCAATCCCTTTATCACAACAGTTTTATACACAGAATGTCAGCCCACAATCTCGATCAACAGTGTGGTTGCCCAATTCTGCCGGTTCCTCCAGAATCCCTTTATCTCGGCTGGCCGATTTGGCTGCCCCGTTGTTTGCGATTCGCTGATCGAGGGCCTTGTTCCCCACCATCCCTCTCTGAGTGGTTGCCCCCCCGTTCAAATTTCTCCATTAGATTATCAAGCACGACACGGCTCTCTGAGATGCAAAAGGATGAAAAAAGGGACCTGCAGAACCGAAGCGAGCCACGACCAACCAACATTAGGGTGGGAGGGCGTGTTTCAACATTCTTTATGCTTTCCAACAATTGGTGACTGCCTGGCCCAGGGTCTTACCTCGAGCCGCCTAGCGAACGGCTTGCAGCTTAACCTTCGACCGCCGACGGGCTCCTGACGGCAGAGTTTAAATGTTGGTGGTCCTGAGGTTTTTATGTTTGGTTCAATCTGATGCATGGACTCGGGCGCACCACTGAGCCGGAACACTTCCACTTGGCCCAAGCTAAGGACTGAAACTGTTCAGCTTGTCAATAATTGGCTTATGCTGGTCGGGCAGGGATGAACGGATGTGATCCTACACCCCTGACCCATGTTCGGATAGCCTTTTAATCAGCGTTCATGCAACCTATCGGCGAGAGTCTTGAAAGGGACGAACTATTAGGGATACAGGGCTTCCAAGCATTCGTGGAGGTTGAGCAGATCTTGACAAGAGAAAACTCTTGAGGAAAGAAAAAAAATATTCACAAGAAGAAACCATATTTTGAAAACCCAGAGAGGCGAGATCCCAAGGACCTTTTCATACCTTCCTTTCTTGTTTTGCTCTTCCCCTTCCTTCGGAATACGCCTTTTGCATTGGTACGACATAATTGTCGTTAACCTTTTTCCCAGCGACTCCTGTCTCTTCATGTTTCGACATTCTATTCCATTCTTTAGGTAGACGGGGTCGGCCTTTCTTCACCTTATCGGATTCTGTTATCCTTACCTCATCGCGCAGCTGCGTCCCTGGTTCCTGTAACGGTCTACCGAAACGTCGGACAGTCTGCTTCCAAAGATATGCCTTGACTGCGCATCTCTACATTCACTATCCTTTGAACCCCGAGCAAAACCTGGGGGTGTTATCCTTATCAGGAAGATTAAAACATCTACGCCAAAAACAATATCTTATCCTTCTTTGCGCTCGCTATATACGTCAATTGAGACACAGCATCAGTCGATACATGGAGTAGCTTGCAGGGCATCGCCACTATACGTTTTACAGTTTACGGTATTATAATGACACTCGTTTGCAGAACTTCTCTATAGTCTGTGTTTTAGTGTTACGAACGGTAGATACCACCCAGAGACACCGGGTCCGAGCTTGAAACCAAACCAACTACGAACGATACAATGGACGAACACTACATGAGGAGACCGCAGTCGGAAAGCGAAGATGGCGCGGTCACCGACAATTTCATGCCAATACAACGTATGGGATCCAGAAATTTCAAACGACACAAGTCTAGATCACGAAGCAGAAATGGTTCCACATCGCCCCAGAAGATGGGCAGATACACGCCGCCTCTCACAAACGGACGAACGTCACCCATGAAAAACAGGCATTCGAAGGATATCCCTGCCGACGAACCGATTTCGATACTTGATCCTCGCCGGTTCACACCAACGTTGCACGCGAGCTTGGTAGCCGAAATTCTTAGCTTGCGTCGGGACCTCGAGGCCAAATCCGGATTGATCGAGTCTTTAGAGACGGATTTGTCGATTGCTAGGGCGGAAACTGAAAACACTGCAACAACCGCTGCGTCAGCCCGCAGGGAAGCAAGGGATTTCCGGGAACAACTCAAGCTGAAGGAAAATGACGAGGCCCTCGAATCCCTTTCTTATGAAAGGGATCAGGCTTTGGAAACTGTTGCGGAGCTTAAACGCCAAGTTGAAAGGCTGACTAAATCCCGAAGAAAAGCTGAAGACGATATCGAACGCGATAGAAGAATATTTGATAGAGAACGATCTGAGTGGGAGCTGAACAAGAGGTCACTGGAACACCGGGTTCATGTGGCTGAAGGGAGGCTGAAAACACTACTACAGGAAATCGCCTCAGCGAACGAAGCAAACCAGCAGACACAGGAAGCGAACAACGATGAACAATATGAAAATAGTCTCATGCGGCCGGAAAGCATTGCCCGCCCTGTGAGCAGAAATAGCATGAGATCGATTTCTTCCTCAGGATCTGAAAGCACAGACGCAGAGAAGCTCGGGATCAGGTTTTCCATGATCAACTCCGAGGCTTCCCAGTCTGCGCTGAGGCTCGCTGATGAGCTTGACTTCATTCATGAAACTAGCGAGGCTTCCGAAGCTGAAACCGAGGGTTCTGTTTACCCAGAATCCATCGGAGAAATGGCCCATGATATCCCTGCGCCTGAGGAGGAATACGAGTTTGAAGCGGTCAACGAGCACTTGGTTCCCTCCCGCAGGTCCTCTGGCGCTTTGTCTCCCTCGATTATTGGCGATGACAAGTCAGAGATGACCGAATGCACCATTATGGCGGCAGCAGATGACGCAATTGAACTTCAAGACTTACGACGAGACAATAAGCGAATGATGGAAATGGTTGAGCAGTTGGAGGAATGCATCAGACTCGAGAAGCAAGAGCGAGAAAATATGAAAACTACCCTGACAGAGGAACTCGCGGATTGGAAAGTTAAATATGAACAGCAAACCCGAGTTTACGAAGCTCGAGAATATGAAGGCCAACAGGAGCGTCTCGTTCTTCAGCGCGAGCATCAAGGTCAGCTGGAGCTCCTTGAATCGATAGCTGCGGATACTCAACATCAATTGGAGCTTCTAGCCTCCGAAAAGGCGGAACTTAAACGGTCAATGGAAGAGGCATCGCAGAGGGCGAGGGAGGCGGAGCTTGAGGAGGAGGAGGAGGAAGAAGAGGAAGAAAAGGAGGAGGAAGATGATCACCCAATGATAGAAAGCGTCCTCGAGGAAATTTTGGACGAATGTGTCTTGGTTGAAGCTCTTCCTGCAATTGAGGAGATGGATGAACCAGCTGTCGAGCTGATGAAGACGTTCGAGACCCCGAGAAGCAGCCTCGTTCTTCAGGACGATTGCGTCCCGCAATCCCCGCGGGAGATATCTGCGAACCAAAGCCGCAAGAGGATATCTCTTATGGGGCCAGTCTCCCCGCCCCTCAGCCCACCATCTACTATCACCCGCAGGTCATCCGCAGTTATATACGTTTCTTCGGATTGCCAGACTGCCCCTGTTGTATTTGCAGAGCCAGGTGTGGATATGGAATGCCAAACCACGCCTATCGTAATCGCAGAGCAAGGTGTAGACGTAGGATGCCAGACCGACAAGCCACCCAGTCCCCCGCAATCCCCCACATTTATTATACCCTCCATTACAATCCACCCTCCTGGCCCCGCAATCATTAGCTATGAGCCAAAGCCAACAAGGAGCATTGCCTGTCAGACGACTCAGCCGCCTAAATCGAAATCTTCCTCGATGCAAACTGAAGTTATTAAGGTCGATACTCGGATTATTAACAAGAACTTTGGTTCACCACCGCCTCCAAGAGTAGCTCCAAAGGCCCCACTCCCCCCTCCTCCAACTGCCCCTCCAGCTGCCCCTCCAGCTACTCGGCCGCCAACCGCAGTAGCGCCCCGTCCAACTACTGCAGTTTCACCCCGGCCGATGACTGCAGTAGCTCCCCGCTCCCCTGTGCCTGCACCTATCCGCACACAGCCTGCTGCCCCTATTAGCCCCGCACCAATGTCATCACCTCCAATGATTTCCCCTCCTTTGATCTCACCGCCAATGATTTCACCGCCGATACTTAGCCCCACTACGACAATTAGCTCACCACCCGTACCCCCTGCAAAGAGTACTAGGCGTGGTGTCAGGGTTCCCCTGACAAGACTAAATACAGCTCCAGGTCAAGCCGTGACCAGAGAGATAATGGAAAGTCCACCCCAATCCTCGCCACCTCGGAGATCTATGTCTGAGGCGGCAATCCCTCATCTTCCAATGGTATCGCCAAACGGAGTTTATAGGCCCCCAAGAACGACATCGCTTTGGAAGTACAGCGATATACCATCTGATGAAGACGATGACGAAATGGACATCGAGGAGCAGGAAGATATGTTTGGAACAGCCCTTTCAGCGCCACGGCCGCCACGACCACGACCTAGTGAATCTACTCTTGGTTCAATTGCTTCAACCCGTGATAGCATGATGCTTCCAAAGCGACACCCAAGTATCAAACGAAATATGGCAACCGGAAAACCCATTCTACCAGCCCGCGCATGGGGACACAGTGTACCTGGTGGTCCCCGCAGGGTACCTGGTATCCCGGTTGGCCCTCCATATCCTGTACCCCTACGTCACAGCTCTCGAAAGCTACCGCCATCGATTACGAGCTCCCGCGCAAGCAGCCCGTCACCGATGCCTGGTGGTATCAGACGCACACGGAACTCCATTCGAAAGTCAAGGTCCGCATTGGGTCTGTCTCAGCCGCAAAACGGCTCCATCCGAACTAAATCACCCCCTCCGATGTCTTCGTTTTCGTCCATTACCCCAGAGAGCCCGATGGATATCCCGCCATTGCCCCGTGATACTATTCTGCCAAATTCGATGAATAGACCAAACTATGGACATAGATACCAAGACTCAAGTGTCACCGGAACAGCATCGATTGATAGCTCACAGCAACAAACCAGCGTCGTAGACGCAATTGCTCAGACAATGGTCGGTGAGTTCCTATACAAGTATGTTAGGAAGAGATTTGGACAACAGGAAACTTTGGAGAAGGACGATGGGGTTTCTGGCGTCAGACACAAGAGATGGGTTTGGGTGGCCCCGTATGAACGTGCTGTCATGTGGTCGACACGCCAGCCTACAAGTGGATCTGCTTTGATGGGCAAATCCGGACGGAAATGTAAGTTCTTCGGAAACTCGTTGACTAGAATCATCGCTAACCATTTCCTAAACAGTGCTCATTCAATCCGTACTTGATGTTAAAGACGAAGCTGCCCCACCAAAGGGTGTCACTCTCTTTAACCGCTCGATTCTCATCTTGACCCCCGCTCGTGCTCTCAAGTTTACAGCTGGATCCCAAGAAAGACACTACATCTGGTTGATGGCTCTCTCGTTCCTCGCTCACTCTTCTCAGTCTCCTGCGAATGGCCTTACTCTCCCACCCGCCCTACCATTCGAATACGAACAACTCGCAAACCGCTCTGAAAGTGAGAGCAAGGGCAAAGAAAAGGCAACGGCTCCATCTTTCGTGTCCGGTGGCGACAGCGAATTCTATGGTGCCGGGCCTGCTTTCCAAAATCCCTTCTCTGCACGCGGCAGCTTCACTACTAATCACAGTTTCGCCTACTCCGGCGGCGGTTACTCTAATACCTACTCAAATTCCAACGGTACAGTTGAGGATATCTATGGTGTTCCAAACCGTCGAACCAGCCGATATGGCAGCATTGTATCAGACGATAGCATCGCGGACTACCCCACAGTCCGCAGACATGCAAGGAAACGCTCCAACACTGCGTACCCACGAATGCCACCCCCAAGAAATTTCGCATCTCCGACCTTCAGCGGCTTCTCCGGGACTCACAGGCCTTCCGATTCTATTAATTCCGATTTCAACTGCAACATCCCAATGTATCACGGTAATCAAGGAAATGATCGAGGCAGCATGATCTCCTATCAGCAAAGCCTCAGAGAAGGCGCTGGCAGTGCAGCTGGGAACTTCTTTGACGCAATCCCTAACAATGGCACTATGAGAATGGAGGCGTTCATCAGCGCTACCCCCAAAATCGGTGGCTATGAGGACGACGACTATTTCCCGGATCTTTCCAGAGCGTTCCACAGTGGACGGTCGAGTAACAGAAATAGTCGAACTTTTGCAGCGGCGAGAAATGGTTTCATCGACGCTTACGGAATAACCGACGACCCGTACAGCATTAGTCGGGGACGGTATAGTGAGGATGACGATGGGTCTTATCACCAGAGGAGGGATCTATTCGCAGGGTTTTGAAAAGCCTTTGTCCCTACTCGAAAAAACACCCCATCTTACAACCTTACGGAAGACACCACTTTTTACTTTATTATATATCATATATTTCTTTACGAGTATGTTAATCCCGGCTTTACGCAGATATACCTCTTGTTCACGGCGTTTACTCTTGCTTTTATCTCGATTGGATGTACAAAAAAATGTGGGATATATTGATTCCGAATCTTTTCACTTCTATGTTTTGGGCTTCTTGTTGACACAAAAGGGGCTTGCACGGTGTGCGGGAGTTCAAAGTCTATTTTTCCCTTTAAAGCTTTCCCTTTTCTCTTTTATATTTCTTCTCATGGTGTAATATTTTTTGTCTTTTACAATTTCATGTCGATGCCAGACGGATAATTTTTTCTCTTTCTTCCCTAACATCTTATGATTGACCAGATCAGAAAGTCCTTCCTTAGTTCCTTTCTCTTTTTTTTTCATCTTTCTTTTACATGTGTACTTTAAAGATCTACAGAGCTGTACCACTAGCTACAGATTTCCTTGAGTTTAATGGGTGGGATATACTAGGAAGGAAAAGTTACAAATGCAATGCAACTTGGGCTCGTCCAAAATATACTACTCAGATCGAGCCTTTATAGGATCCAGGTGCTCACTTATATGTATTCGATCGCAAATGTGCATATTTGGCGTGCATATGCGCATATGCATCCGGAACTCAAATTATTGATTCCTCATAGGTTATATGCTGCATATATGCACAATGTAAGCTACCTAATCGCGAAATTTCGAACCAATGGACAAAACCAGAAATCGTTAGTTGTTATTACAGCATGCAGACAAGGCCCCTTATCATTTATATTTAGTCGAGAAATGCGATCATGGTGAATAACCGGGTTCCGTCCGTTTCGGTCTGGGGCGAACCGTCCATCCGCTTGGACATTCTTCCAAGGAGGATGGTTACCGCCTGATCCCGCAACCCCGCAATGGTCGGGACGGGCTTAGGTTAGTACTCCATAGCTGGAATCTCTGTACCACGTTAGACCCATCTGGTCCTGCGGCGGTGACCCAACCTCGTTACCACATCAAACAACTTGTGTAACGGACACGCAACGCATAATTTCTACCACATTTGATTACGTAATTTAAGGCCTCATTCGCAATGAATCGGAGAGCGCCCGACCTAGACGTATATACTCTAGAGCTGCTAAAAAGGATATAGTACTACTATATTTACGGCTGGGGTATTTATGAATGAATGAGTTAATTAGGAAGTATCAATCGGAACCGATGGGAAGTGATATTGTAACTACGTAGCTACGGGATTCGAGACAACGTAATCATTTATATGTATGCACATTCATGCGGAGTCTAGATACTAGCGGCAATGCAACGACTTAGCTCGGGCTCAGCCTTGATACTCATCAACAAAACTCTGTATGCACTGCAGAAAGCGATCGACCAGCTCGTCCGTATGAAATAAGTTTAGACAAATGAAGCCACGGAATCCAATCATAAAGCCATGCTTCAACAAGTAGTAATAGAAAGATTCTCGGACGGCGTACCAACCGTCCCCTCGAAAGTGAACACCGATTTCGCTGCCATGCCCGGTGAAATACATTGTATCAAACCCGGTCTTTTCAACAATTTTCTGGGCGGATGCGCGAAGCTTTTCGCCTAGGTTGTTCAAGTTGAGAAGAGCTTCTGGGGTAACGAGTTTTGAAGCTGCAATCGCCGCTGTGAGGGTGAAAATATTCCCATTGAATGTTCCGGAGTGGACGAGGACTTTTTCTGGACCCTGCACATAAGGGTCGTAGAGGCTCATTATGCCCTCCTTGCCACCAAATGCACCGAATGGGAACCCACCCCCCATATACTTTCCAACGACGGTCATATCAGGGACAATCCCCATACTGCCTTGCATTCCGTTAAAGTGGAGACGGGAGGTGACACACTCGTCAAAGATGAGAACGGCGCCAAGACTATCGGCTGCCTCGCGTAAGAAGACAAGGAATTCTTTTGATGCAGGTCGCACACCACCGGCACACTGCATGGGCTCCACAATTATAGCAGCAATATCAGCACTTAGGAAGGGTTTCGTGCCTTCGATATCATCGAATCTACCAATGATGTAGTCATGAGGTATGTTGAGAGGGTTCCCCTTGTCCGGAAAGCTCATTGTTCCGCCATGGTACCCACGATCAAAAACCAGGATCTGGTGAATATCGCTCGAGTCAGCCCATTTATATACTAGCTTGATCTTGTTGAACGGAATGTTCATGATATACCTTTTTTCGCCCTGTGAAAACTAGTGCGGTGGCCAATGCATACATATTGGCCTCAGTTCCAGAATTACAGAACCGCATCTTCTCCATACTTGGGAACCTGTTCCGAATGATTTCCCCAAGTTCGGCTTCCTTTTGCGTGATACCGCCCAGTGCAAACCCGGTTAGAGGTATATTTTTCAGTGCCTCGTAGATCACAGGGTTCGAGTGCCCGTACAAAGCTGCGGTGAAATCGGATACAAAGTCCGTGTAAACTTTTCCATCGACGGACGTGACTTCGCACCCATTGCCAGACTCTAGGACTAATGGGAATGGGAGCGATGTAAATACTGATCTCGTATTCCCACCAGGTAGGACTCCCAGCGCTCTTTCGAAAGCTTCTTGGGAGCGAGGGTTTGATGCAACAAACTCTTCTACTAACGTTTCTTTTGAGAGCATTTTGGGGAACAAATAAGAGGTCTTCTTTCGATAAGCTTATAAGGAATACTGTTTTTTTTCTCTTTGGCGTATTGGCAGAAATTTCAATAAAGGTACTAGAACAAATGAGTATGACAATTTATAAATTTAAGGAATCTAGGCGGCGACAGGATCGATATTCAAAGCTTTAGGAGGAATGAGCAGCAAAACCACAACACCAACGAAGGGTTCCAATTTTATATCTTCTTTCGCACGCGCAGTCATCACGATATTAGCTATGGTATCGGCTGTACTTGGCGTATACGTAGATTATCAACTCTTGACGAAATCCCAACTGCATGAGGAATTTAAACAACAGTTCGAATTTCTACTTGGTAAGGGGGTAGGAATCAGGCTTTAACTTAATTGAAATTTAAGTTTCCACTAGCACCTCCAAGCGCCGCCTCCTACCGGTATCCACTTCTGCGACTATTAGAAGAATGCTGGGCCATAACCGATGCGGGGCAAAGGTTTTGTGATGTTGATATATAGCCTAGGCATCGAAATCGCAAGTCCGAGTTGATATAAGTCATTCGATTCGAGAAGTATGCACTCAGCTCAGGTCCAGCCTACACGAAGGCGTTAGCAGTCTAGACCAATAATATACGACCAAGCAACATAGCCTCGTTTCGAAGAGTCAGGTTGTAGAGGTATCCTTTTGTGACGTCTGGGAACGGGACCAGGTTGTAGTTATAATGGTAGACCTCTATAACGTGCTCAGGACCCTGGTCTATAGTACGACACTGTATATGCATATGCATGCGTATGTACATTCCACGGCATGGATTCGAGGCTAGGCATTCAACACAGTCGACGTGAAATCAATGATATCAGGATATTATACTTGACTAGCTAGCTACAGTTGTGTGCGTTTTGTGGTCGATGACATGTAGATACCGTAGGGGAAATCGAGTGTTTTCTGGAATGGTATACCGGTAAATCCGCCCCCAAAGGTTAAGTCGGCTCCTGGAGGGATTAAGACGACTAATATGCTTTATAAAACGTCTTAACCTTAAAAGTGGTCGAAAAAATGCATCAAAACCCCTATGGTACATATATATCGCATCTAAGATCATATGAAGGTTTAAATTTATATATTTATAAATTGTATCGGTTGCATTGGCCTGTCACGGGTACTCGAGACATCGGCGCTTGCCTGCGGCATCGCCAGACGGCCCACTTCGTTCCGTCTCCGTGGCCTAGTAGTTCTTATCTTCCTGCAGCCCAATAGTATAGTATGCTAGGCTAGGCTTCTCCACAATAGCTAGCTTGCTAGCTACGTGTACCGACATGTCGACAAGCCGTAGCGGTGCACAGACCGCCTAAACCCACCCCATCGGCCTGATATGCAAGTTCGTCTACTCGCATCTAGATATCTTTGATCTTTCTATCTAGAGTGTAGTACCAGCGGCTCCCCCATTAAGTAACATTGGCATCAGGTTTTGCAGGTCTACGAAATGTGTGTATGCGCCCCCATGGCCCCATAATCCATCGGACTTTGTTGCATGAGCTGAATTCATGAAGTGATTTTTGTCGACCGAAGCCGGCTTGGACCCTGCGTGGCTTCTAGCTAGTTCTAAATTGGCCTCGTAGTCTAGCTAGGTTATATTAGCTCTCGGAATCGACCTTGTGAATTTCTTCGAGTCGAGGAATGTGGTTTTTTAAGTGACCGCGGGTACACGAAATATCAGTCGCCCCCTGAGAACGAGGCCAGTCGCCCCGCACCCGATGTATTATACCGCTGTATTAATATCGCTTGTTTGTGACTTAAGATGTGGGGAGCTATAGCTATTCCACCAGGGCTTGGTCGCTCGATGTTCTATAAAGACCCGGGTTTTCCTCCCTAAGACATCACTTCGATATCACCAGCTCTCGTAGAAATCAAAAGCGCTTGCGTATATATATTTTCCGCGGTCTTTATACATATATCTCTACAGCGGCAACTCGATCTCCTACTTTCAAAGTTCATCTTGCTCTAGCTCTCGTTTTTACAAGATCAATCTTTCATTATGACTGCAAAAGTGGCATCCTCCCACCTGACCGGTACCTTGGGTATCTGGGACAAGCTCGATATGCTTAGGCTAGATAATGATCTTAGCTTGGATGGAATGTCGCTGGATATTGCTAGTGTCATAGCAGTTGCTCGGTAAGTTTATGAATCGATGCGGGGAAATATTGAGAGTATATGGATGATCATATGAAAGCTCACATTTTGGGATTTTGAATTAGTGAAAACCATTCCGCGCGTATCTCGCCGGATCCGAAAGTTTCGAACCGTGTTATTGCTGGTGTCAAAACACTTCACGAATACCTGGAGAAGGGTTACTTTATATATGGTAATAGACTATCTTGCCCCCGCATGGTGCTTTGGGACCGCAACTAATATCATTTCTGCAGGCGTAAACACTGGGTTCGGCGGCAATGCTGACTCTCGGACTCCTGAAGTCGGCAAGCTGCAACAGGCGCTGTTACAACTCACCCAAACGGGGATTATGACCGAAAATGGCAACCTTCACGGCAGCTTGGGTACACTACCACTTAGTTGGGTTCGTGCCTCGATCTTTGTGCGCTGCAATCATCTTTTGCGGGGTCACTCTGGCGTGCGTCTGGACATTATCAAGGCTATGTTGGAGCTCCTGCGCAACAATCTTACGCCCATTATCCCAATGCGCGGCTCGATTTCTGCGTCGGGAGACCTCATGCCGTTGTCATATATCGTCGGGGTGTTGGAGGGGAACCCTGATATCAAGGTCTACTGGGACTGCAAGCCCGAGCCTCGTATCTTATCAGCCCCAGAGGCCTTGCAAACTATAGGGATAGAACCTTTCGTCTTGGGCCCCAAAGAGGGGTTAGGGCTTATCAATGGGGCTGCCCCCTCTGCCGCTGTTGGCAGTCTTGCGGTATACGACGCGAACCGGCTCGCCATTTTGTCACAAGTCCTGACGGCGATGACATGCGAGGCCATGCTGGGGAATGCGGAGAATTACCACGAGTTCCCAGCCGCGATTCGGCCCCATCCCGGGCAAATCGAGGTTGCGGCTAACATCCGTGAAGTCCTCGAGGGTTCAAAGCTTGTCGAGATATCGGCGGCGAAGGACCATTTCCGACAAGGGCTCTTCCAAGATCGTTATGCTCTCCGCGGCGCATCCCAATGGCTGGGACCACAGCTTGAGGATTTGGAGTTATCCATGAAACAGATCACCACGGAGCTGAACTCCACTCAGGACAATCCAGTTATCGATTCAGAGTCCGGAGAAATATTCTTTTGCTGCAACTTCCAAGCCGCATCTGTTACAACCGCTATGGAAAAGACCCGCGGAGCGTTGCAGATGATGGGGAAGTTGCTGTTTAGCTATTCATCTGAGCTTATCAACCCTGACCTTAGCAAGGGATTGCCTCCAAACTTGGTAGCAGATGAGCCGAGTTTGTCGTTCACCATGAAGGGTGTGGACATTAATATGGCAGCATACCTGTCCGAACTTGGATGGCTTACGCATTCCGTTACGCCGCATGTGCAGTCCGCGGAGATGCACAACCAACCGATTAACTCCTTGGCTTTGATTTCAGCGAGGTACACAATGCAAGCCGTGGAGTTGGTTTCGATGATGTCCGCCTGCCTTCTTTACGTCGCATGTCAAGCGCTGGATCTCCGTGTCAGAGACCTGACATTCATGGAGGCCCTCAAAGAGGAGCTGAAGAATATTATAGAGGAGACCCTGGGCCATCTAGGCGAGGAGAAGGAGGAATTTCAACAAAGCATCAAGGTGGCAGTCGTTCGTTCCTGGCGCGATTCCTCCCGAGAAGACTTGCACATCCGTATTCGCAATATGTCCGATTCTATAGCCGCGGCTTGGCTGACACTCTCCCATAAAACCGCGGCGAACGCCTCCATCGAACATCTCAAGTTGGTTCAGGACCATATTTCCCAACAGGCAGAGGCATTATTCAAGGCAGCACAGCAGAAGTCATTTGATGGTGAGCTAGATACAGGGTCATACCTGGGTGTTTCGTCCAAGCTACTATATAATTTCGTCAGAAAAGAGTTGGGTGTACCATTCCACTGCGGGCTGGTAGAGCACCCAACGGTGAAGGGAGATGATGTTCCAAACCGCGAGAGGAAGACTACTGGATCCTGGATCTCGAAGATCTTTGAGGCGATAGTAGATGGCAGAATCCAGACTCCCCTCAGGAAGGCTTATACCGAAGGATACCAGAATGGCGTTGTGAATGGCGATAAGGGCGGAGCTACGAGGGTGCGAGACAAGAATTACGGAAAACCAATATGAAGAGGTTGCATTACAGCGAGATAAGGCAGCTCGCAAAGTAGATATCATCTTTGTGCCGATGTAGACTATTTTATTCTTAGATTCATTTTGTAGAAGTTCTCAAATTTCAAAGTTGTGTGGTATTTTGGTCTCAATATGTGTTTCCCAACTCTGCTATCTTCGAGAGTTCCACTTAAACTTCATCTAAACCAATCAGCGAAAACCTCATCACGCCCAACTAAAGCTAATCTGGTAAACCCCTCATGACTTTCTGCTCCCAGAAAAGTAGCCACTCTGAAGCCACCGGCTCAAAAGATGTTAGTTGACCTCGAACTAAATCCTAAAATCTGTGCGGTGACATGTCACTCGAGACTGTCAAATTGAACCGTCTCCTCATCACGCTATTGTCCTCAAAACCTGAGACCCAAATGCATCATCGATGCTTATACATACATGCAAACGTGCAAACATTAAACACCAACCGCCGTCGTATCCGGCGCGGACTCGCCTGCAGCCGAAAGGGGAACACAGTCCCATCGCCTCGTCTGATCCAATGAACAGCCGTTTGCTGTCAGCACCTTCCTATTTCGTCGCAGGTTGCTGTGGTGAATTGAAGTACGAGGCCAAGACGGCCAAAATGAGCGGCCTCTTGGCCTGCAGTGTGTGGTTGTCCACCTAAAACTTGAATTTTCGGGGCCATGGAACGACCAAGTAGCAAGCTCTCTTGGCTTTTGAGCTTGCTTCACGATCTGGTTGGTGTGTGTGGTAACCAGATGGAACATCGGAGGCCGCAGGTGGGACAAACAGATTTCCTGACTGGCGCGAAGAAGGGTGTGTGCATCAGATCGTGGGATATGCCGTACATGTGAATTAATTATGTCACTGGGGCATTCCCACTATTTGGTACCTCTTGCGCTCCTTCTTTGACTTGAACTTGATTTCCTCCTTGTCCTTTGGGTTCCAATAATTATCATCGAGGAGGGGGGCAAAAAGACGACATCCACCTCCACTCATTCGATTTCATCATAGGCCAGCACATTCTTTGGCTACGAATTCCCATACGCCCATAAGCATCCATTCGACAGGTGTGCATGTGCATGATCTACGCTGACGACTTACGAAGCGACGAAACGAACTGAAATCGAAGGCATTGCCTAGAGGCTTGATAGAGTAATCGATCCTCAGGACCAGCATCTCATCGAACTTTAGCCTGTCGCACCTTGCGCTGAAGGATTGTATTTACTTGTTTGGATTGTCGACTGCGACCGCAAGTTGCTTTGTTCGACGGATACTTAATCACTCGCATTCCTTTCGGTGCCTCCATATCTTATGGCCTTTACCCCATAACGATCTTACATATTACCCGTTCGACGTTCATTCTGGATCCCCTCGATATCTATCGATAACATTGCATTGACGGCAATTCTTGACGGTAACTCCGAAACTTCACTAACGCTTCAACGAAAAAAGAACGAAATCCCTGTCCCACCTGCAACCTCCAGCTCCGGTTACGAGACTACTGCAACCTAAATCTTGGACACTGCACAATCCTCAGATCAGGCGAGAACCTTTTTGTTTTATTTTTATTTTATCACTACTGCCATCTCAGCAGCTGTCTTTCCATTCGATAGACCGATTGAAGGTTTCGTGCGGTGGTAGTATTAGGAAGCGCCCCAGAGCCAGGTTCCCTTTTGCGCCTAATAGCCAAGTCAGCCCATCCATTTTAACCAGGTTGAATGCTCTTCGACGAAACGAGCGACTCAATTCCACTCTCCCTATTGCTTTCCCCTTGAGAGGAGAAGGTCGCTATCTTAATTTTCTAGAAGCAAGAACCTTTTCTACGAATATTCTCGAGTAACGACTTTCCCTTCCTGTCCCCCATCTCCTATTCGTTTCGATATATCCATTTTGCCAACGTCCCCAACGGCCGCTATTTAAAATCCAACAGCCGGTTGAATTTCTGCTGCCGTTGCATCGAGCTTGGTTGAGGTCTAGTGGCTTAGCAACCGCCACTGCGAAACAGCAACCAACAACCGGGGCCTGGACTCGGACCTCAGGAGCCCGCAGCTTCAAGTTGCCATACCAATTTGCCGTGTAAGTTGTCGCCTGTTTTCCTTCTCCTTTGCGTCCGTTTTATTTTATTTTATTTTGCCGTTTGGAGCTATTTATACTGCTTTCCAATTATGTAATCACATTGATCCTCGACACGAGACTGATAATCCAATCAATCCCTTAGCCCGGTGGACTTACACAACGGTCTGACAGCCCTCAGGGACAGCTTCTATATCCTTAAATCCTTGCGCCGCCATGAGATATCGGCCCTTCGCTGAACCAATCCTTCCTTTATAATCTCTACCCGACATTCCCTGTCCGACGCCCGTCCATTTCTAACCGACGGCCAGATATTTAGCGGCAAAAAAATCATTCTCCGACATCTCACTTAGCCCGATATCGATTGACCGACTGCTGCCGTTTACGCTTCTTTCTTCCTTCTACGCAAGCTTAACATATTACGCAAGAAAAAGACGGGATCGTTCCCGCCAAGTTTTTGAGGCGGATAAGCCGAAATAGCGGCAAGGCGCAATGTCTTCGGTATCGAGTTTAGCGGCGTCCATAACGAGCGCAACGGATGCACTAGCTTCTGCGACCTCGTCCGCAGCTGCAGCGACTTCATCAGCTGCCCATGGACTTCATGCTGGAGTTAATACTCGTCCCCCAGCGTATGTCGATATTCCATATCATATATGTTTTGATTTGATACTGAACTTTATATTAGATACAAAGCAGTCGGTGTGGCGCTCGCCATTGCATCCGGAGTATTCATTGGTGTTTCTTACGTCCTCAAAAAGAAAGGTCTCCTGCAAGCCAATTTGAAAGATGGTGCAAAACCCGGCGAAGGTGTCGGATACCTCAAAAATGGTTGGTGGTGGACGGGTATGATTCTTATGATCATTGGTGAAATTTGCAATTTCACCGCGTATGCCTTCGTCGATGCTATTCTTGTCACTCCCCTCGGTGCGCTCTCGGTCGTCATCACCGCCATCCTGTCTTCGATATTTCTCAAAGAACGATTGTCCTTTGTGGGGAAGGCTGGATGTTTTGTGTGCGTGGTGGGGAGTATCGTCATTGCTATCAACGCGCCGGAGCAGAGTGCTGTTAGCGATATTCAGGATATGAAGGGTTATATCCTTGCGCCTGGGTTTCTGTCTTATGCTGGGGTCATTATTCTTGGGTGCCTATTTGTGATATTCTGGGTGGGGCCAAGGTACGGGGAGAAGAGCATGTTGGTCTACTTGAGCGTGTGCAGTTTGATCGGTGGTCTGAGGTGAGTTCGCTGGTATACATCACGATGGTAAGGCAAAGCTAACAAGATATAGTGTCGTCGCAACCCAAGGCCTGGGAGCGGCGGTCGTCGCTCAAGCCGGCGGGAAGCCGCAGTTCAATCAATGGTTCCTTTACGTATTACTCATCTTTGTCATAGCCACCTTGCTGACCGAAATTTACTATCTCAATGTATGTTCGAGCACTTATTGGGGTCATGGGACACGCTGACAATTTTGTAGAAAGCATTGAATCTCTTCAATGCCGCTCTTGTCACACCAACCTACTACGTCATCTTTACATCTGCAACAATTGTCACATCCGCCGTTCTCTTCCAAGGTTTCAAAGGCACCGGCTACTCGATTGCGACTGTGGTTATGGGTTTTCTTGAAATTTGTGCTGGTGTGGTGCTCTTGCAGCTTTCAAAATCCGCAAAGGAGGTTCCGGACACCGCTGTCTTCCGTGGAGACTTGGACCAAGTCAAGATTGTAGCCGAGCAAGAAGAGCCAGAATCCGAACCAAAGGCTGATGCTATCCGTGGTGCCGCCGCAATTATCAGACGCATGAGCACAGTTCGAAAACAAGCCGAATCGAAGGAAATGCAACAAATTCACGAGGATCAATTGAGGGATATCAGAGATAAAGATCATCTTAGTCCGGACGTTGTCGTTGAGTGGGATGGATTGAGAAGAAGGGTCTCTTTTACGAGTGAAAAGCAAGCCGGAGGCAGACCGAGACGACACACAAGTGCTAGTCAGCACCCGCGAACCATGGAACCAACACTGTCGAGACTTGAGGAAATGGAAGAAGGTCGGGCATCCGTTGATATGATGAGGATTGCAACCCACCAAAGCCGATCGCAAGGCGACTTGAGGCAAACTGCAGAGCCGGTGACGCGGGATCAGTTGGCACTACCGGATTCCGTCAAGCAAATGAGGTCTAGGGCTGAAGAAACAGGTAGCCCGGAGACAGGGCCCAAGGCGACGATTAGTATAGTCCCATCGAGCCCTGAACACCGGCCTTGGTTTTTCGGTGGTAGGTCTCGAGGCAACTCCGCGGCCGACCCCCCGGCACTCTCGCTAGATGATGAGAAACCAGGTGATGACGGAATGCTACGCCCGGACACGTCCCAGACTCAGAAAGCTAGGCGCCAGTTCTCGTTCCAGGGCATATTCAGCAGACTCGGACGCGAGCACCATCACCAACCCGTACTGCAGGACGACGGAGCGGATGAAGAATCGAACGAGTCGCCAGGCCACCAATCCCCAGCGGGGACAGGGACAGGGACACCGCAGCGTCCGAAACCGTCTAGGGAGTCGTCAAAACCGAGTTCACTGACCCGAGTTCAAACTGAGGAAGAACGACTCGGCTTAGTGACTGGAGACGCACCCAGCGCGTTTGAAGATGGGCAGTCTGATTCGGGATCGTTGTATTACGACGAGAAGAAACGGATAGCCGGCGAATCCCCTTCGCCTTCACCGCCGCCAAACGTCGCCTCGTCGCCCATCGTGAGGAGGCCCGTTGGGTCAGCGCGGAACAGCACGCAGAGCCTGTCGCAGCAGCTACGAGATGAGAAAGGCGGTAAGCAGTCGTGAGTCTGGTTGTGCTAAGAAAGCCTTTCCATTCGTTCATTCGTTCATTCGTTCAAAAAGTCGATTACATTCAAGCGTTGATTATTGGTTTTTCCCTTTGTATCCATCGTGCATTTTCACCGCAAAACGCATCGATACCCACCTGTACAGTGTTTTTTCGTTTCTGCATTCTGCCTCCTTTTGAGTTATAGCATTTTTCTAATGATTGAGTATTCCTTTTTGCCGTTCTTCTATCGAATCTATCTATCTATTTATCCATCCATACCTGATATGGCGGCATGATGTTTGTTTTTGTACGGGCTGTGATGGATTGTTCTTTGCATGAATGAATGTATATTAAGGAGTGCCATATCGATATATACACGATGGCAAGTAGGAGAAGTAGCATTATAGTAGTTAGTATAGTCAAGTAAATGAAAAGACAAGATCATGAAGTCGAACTGGTATCACGACACGTAGACAACAACTATTACACCCCCGCAGCGGTCCGATAGACGCCCCCCTCCTCCCTCTACCCCCTCTCCTAGTATACTATACTATAGTATACTGCTGAGGGTGGCGGCAGAGTGATCCGTCTATCAGGTCCGGGCGGGATGAACGATCAGTGGTTCTGATATCTCCCATCATCAGGTGGTGAGAAGCGGCAGTGGGAGTTTCCACAGCGCCCGCACGGCTGACGTCCGAGTCATCTCCGAAGAGACGAAAGAACGTAGGGCGGGAGCTGGCGCGGATTCCGTTTGGTCGATGCCTGTCATCATTTCGTTGAATTAGTTGTATGAAGAGGGAAAAGAAGAAGAGGAAGAGAATCCGGCGGGAGAAAATTTAATTTATCTGTGTTTTGTGTGTGTGTGACCGACCCTTGCAACAAATGCAACACGAAACTGGCCGCATGCCTTTTTTTTGCGACTAAAGCGGATTGGAATAACCGACGTCGGATTGAGACTGGTTTGACAGTCGGAAGAAAACCGTCGATAGCCTGTTCCCTGAGGTTGAGTGCTACATAGCGCGCCCCCGCCGAACGGACCACGCTGGGCTTTGGATAAATAGGACTATGACTCTTTAGAGACAGCCGGGTCGAGCATTGGAATTGAAATCCGGGGAAATACTATTTTGCTGCTCGAGGTTTGTATGTCCATTGGTTTTTTATATAAGGGTGTATATACGTATATGTATATCGGGGATTGTATGCTAATGGTCCTGCTTGACAGAAATACATCGGGATTGCTTCAACTGCGAATAAGGCAAAGACATATACAGATATAAACAATGCAGCGACAGATGACCACCAGGCTGCTTGCGGCCACCAGAGGCCTTCCCAGGCCGGCGGTACGATCGTTGCCCGTCAGGCAATGGGCCGTCGCGAGGACCTATGCGTCCGATTCGTTGCCAGCGAGCCATGATAAGGTACGGAGACTATTATACAAACCCCCCTCTTCAATGGGCCAGGCATTCTAACAGTGTGGGTAGCTTCTTACGTCCGCCCTCGCAGACGCCGATCCCACGGTAGCTGAGATCGTCAAGAAGGAGAAGCAGCGACAACGGGAGTTCATCAATCTCATCCCATCTGAGAACTTCACCTCCCAGGCCGTTCTGGATACTCTTGGTTCGCCGATGCAAAGTATGTCACGGTACGCTAATGATCATGGAGAGGGGGGGAAGGCTAACGGGTGTAGACAAGTACTCCGAGGGTTACCCCGGCGCGCGGTACTACGGCGGTAACGAATTCATCGATGCGGCGGAACGTCTCTGCCAGCAGCGGGCTCTCGAGACCTTCAGGCTCAATCCTGAGGAATGGGGTGTCAATGTTCAGCGTAGGGTTCATCACACAGTCGATATATAGCATGTGGGAATCTAATGGTTTTACAGCACTCTCCGGCTCCCCCGCCAATCTCTACGCCTACAGCGCCGTCATGCAGGCTCACGACCGCTTGATGGGTCTCGACCTCCCCCACGGCGGGCATTTGTCTCACGGATATCAGATCCCTTCTAAGCACATCTCGTTCATCTCAAAGTACTTCACGACCATGCCGTACCATCTCAACCCGGAGACTGGCGTCATTGACTACGACGGCCTAGAGAAGACCGCACAAGTGTTCCGACCAAAGGTTATCATCGCGGGAACTTCGGCCTACAGCCGAACGATCGATTACGAACGCATGCGGAAGATCGCGAACCAGTGTGGCGCCTACCTGTTGAGCGATATGGCACATATCAGCGGTCTCGTGGCGGCCGGCGTGGTCGATAGTCCGTTCCACACGAGTGATATCGTTACCACCACTACGCATAAGAGTCTGGTATGCCTCCCTCCCACTTATCTCTCGCCTGTTTCCACCCCCTCACTTGCAATTGTGACTGATAGAGTGGTAATAGAGAGGACCCCGCGGTGCCATGATTTTCTTCCGCAAGGGCGTACGATCGACCGACAAAAAGGGGAATAAAATCCTCTACGACCTCGAGAACCCAATCAATGCCTCTGTTTTCCCAGGCCACCAAGGAGGCCCGCATAATCACACCATCACCGCGCTGGCCGTTGCGCTGAAGCAAGCGCAGTCGACGGAGTTCAGGGAGTACCAAGAGCAGGTTCTGAAGAATGCAAAAGCACTAGGCGGGAAACTTCGCGATATGGGGTATAAGATCGTAGGCGGGGAGATTGAGAATCACTTGGTATTGATCGATTTGAAGCCCAAGGGCATCGATGGAGCGAAGGTGGAGAGAGTGCTGGAGTTGTGCAATGTCGCTGCGAACAAAAATACAGTTCCGGGCGATAAGTCGGCGGTATGTCCCCCCAATTAATCTAGTAAAAACTTTAGTTTTACGATGTATTGTGGTTTTACTGACATGCCGTCCTTTAGATGAAACCGGGTGGATTGCGACTTGGATCGCCGGCTATGACGACCAGAGGCTTCGATGAGAGCGACTTTGAGAGGGTGGCGGCAGTTGTCGACTCCGCTGTGACGATCGCAAAGGAGGTCGAGACTTCGACTGGGAAGACCAAGATCAAGGAGTTTACCGAGGAGCTTGGGGATGGTGCCAAGTTTGAGAGCTTGGTCAAGCTGAGAGAGGATGTCAGGAGCTGGGTGAGAGACTTTCCAGTGCCGTGGACTCATTGAGATATTTTCCTCCTACAAAAACGTAAATGTAACATAGCTACAAAGTATTCGGTATCTCGTAATTGATTCTGAGAGACAAGGTTCCTGATGTGGATGTTCCATCCTAATCTTCCAGCTGCGCTGCCTGAGTTTTGGGCTCCTGAGTTAACTTCGGGGAGAAGGCCGAACGGATCCACTACCAAAACAGTAAGGGATGGAAAAAATACGGATCACTAAGCAGGTGTTTATCCCAATCAACGGCGGCCAGTTGGCTGGAGCAAGACATGCCGACAGGCGTTCAATTGATCGAGTCCCGTGCATGAAATTATGAAGTTACATGGGCGAAAAAATCTACCTGCAAAGAAGGGCCATATCTTCGCAAAATACCCACAAATCTCGCAAAAGTTGAAATCCAACCTGCATCAGCATGCTACGTACTAACAAACTAGTATCGCAAGATCATTCCCTCGTAAAATTTGGTCCACATGCCTAGTCGAACCACTTGCTTCGTTCAGAATTCTCCTTTTTCTTTTAACTTTTTTTTTTTCTCCTAAATTATTGCGGTTGTTTGGGTCGCCACCCAACTGGCTCAATTCAGGAATGTTTAATCGCGTGGGATGTAATTTTGGAGGCGGTATGGGGGAGATCATCCAAGGCCTGCCTGGCTTCACCCCTTGACTGTGGCCCTACCCTTCCGTCCGTGAAGGTCTCTCTGCCGTACGATTTCCACGCGCACCGCAAATTGAACCCGATTCACGGACGTTTTCTGTGCCTGGACTTTGCCTGCTTTGGCACCAGCAGCCGAAATCCGACACCGATCTCGAAAGATCGCAATTTTGCAGGAAATTCGAATACGCTATTATATAACTCGACAAGCCTCAAAGCTTGGGTTGTTCGAATAATTCCGTGGATTCATGATTCTGATGTCATCGGGGTATATTCATAGAATCAAACGTTCCGGATCATGTAGACTGAGTACATAGTATATTATCTTACTCTGACCAAATATGTAGACTGGCCGCAAATGAGTATGTGCATTGACGTCCAACGTAGCGCAGTTTCGGCCCTGCATGCCATGAAGAAAAGCTTGTTACGTCCCGAAGGGCTCAGCCTGGCTCGACCAACAGCTCAGGAATCACGCAGAACAGAAGGGCGGGTTCTCGAAACGAGCTGAGGGATGGCCCGAAAGGGGTGCTCGGACATATTGGATCTTGTTAACGAACGTTTCCTGTCTTGCATTTCCAGGGAGATCTCAGCCGGTTCCATTGATCTCGATATTACCGTCGTCTCGCGGTCCAAAAATGCACACGCACAGAATCGAGCAGTATGGGGGGCGCCATGAAATCGAGCAACGAATTGCGACGTTTGAGATCCAGACCCGCTAAGGTAGTGCAGCGAGGGTTCTGTTTGATTAGAAACCGGCACACACGGCGAGGTGAGGGAATCAGCCAGTTGGAAATTTGTTCATTTCGCTTACCAGGCTTTTACAAAAAGAATGTTTTCCGTTCGGGCAAATTGAGTTCAGTCTCAGCATGGCTTTTTTCCTCCCTTTTCTCACTCTCTTTTTGCAGAGTATTCACAATTGTTACTTTTTCTTGGCTTTCTCGCCCGTGGAAACCATGAGCGAGCCATTTGGAAAGTTTGTGCTATCCCTTCAATTGTTATGACACGAACGAGGCTAAGACGGTTAGTGAGGGTGGAACCGAGAGTGTTTCTGACGCCCCTTTCTTCGATCGCCACGAAATGCTTGTTGCATTTTCGTCCTTACATGACCTTAAACTTGTGCATGAGACACGCTTGCTATGCAGTCAACTCTTAGTTGCTGGATCGGTTTGCGAGCTTCTAGAGTCAACTGTCGTGCATACGCGATGGATGAATCGAGCAGGCGGTGCGTACGTGTAGAATATCGGCAGAATTGGCCTTCGGGAAGGCAGGCGCCAGCCCGTCAGGCCTTGATCCACGTACTATCACTGTTACTAGCACACGACCATGATGATATCAAAAAAGTCAAATCACCTCGTATTGGTCCACCCCCATGGATAACTACGTAAAGCCCTGGCGATAGGGTTATCTAGAGCGAGTCGATTTTCTCCGCCCATCCATTTCGATAGGAATCAAATCAATCAATCGGTCCAGAAAAACGAATTTTAAAATTAAACATGTTGCGATAGGAACTGCCAAAAGCAAAAGGGTTGGCGGGAGTTTTGGTGGACTGGGCCTGCTGCCGCTTCACCCCCTTTTATGCAGGTGTGCTATTGGCCTCGTTAGTCTTGTTTTGTGCCTGGTTCTTTCCGCTGCCCGCGAAATCTCTGCGACTGACACGTACCCTGTACCCTTGTTCTGCCAACCCAGGTTTTTCCTGGCCAGTCAGAAGGCCCCAAACCCTCGCCCTACGTCCCAAATAAACCATGCCATGTTAATAAGAAAAAAAAAGCAAAGCACACAACAAAAGAAAATTTCCAAAAGCTTCCTAAACAAAGCGTTCAAGCGGAAAGGGGACCTACTCGTTTTGACGGGGGGAAACTCCAAAATTTCCTTCCCCTTGAACAAACTACGCCGTATGGGTTAATTGCGATCGTACGACAGGCACAACTACTAACCGCCCAGGTCTGTCCCTCGAAGGCTATAAGAACTGCCACCCTCCCTTACTTAGGCTTCTTCTTTCTTTCCTTCCATCACCACACTCATTCGCTTTTTACAAAGTACCACGCTCGCTTTTCAGCGCATTCACTCGTTAATCACTTGCAAATTGCGACTTAACTGTCTAATCCCTAAAAACCCTTAATACAAAAACTTAATACCGTTATTTTTAATAACAAAAACCAATAACCGACAAAATGAAGTTCTCTGCCGTCCTCGCTACCTTCGCCTCCGTCGCTGCCGTCCTCGCCCAGGACTACTACCAGCCCCCCAGCAACGAGACCGCCGTCTCTTACACCACCACCGTTGTCTCCTCCTATGTGACATACTGGTATGTTATTTGTCTACAATATATTAAATCATTGCCATACTAACTGAATGCAAAGCCCATACGCTACCGTCATCACTGAGGGTACTCAAGTTTACACCGTCACTGAGGCCACCACCTTGACCATCACCAACTGCCCATGCACCAGGACCTTGACCTGCTCCACCACCACCTCTACTTCCTGGTATGTATTTCTAAATTTGTTTTTTCAAATATATAAAACAAAGATCTAACGATTACGCTGCAGCCCACCAACCTCCACCCCAGTCTATGTTCCACCAACCACCTATGCTCCAGTTCCAGAGCCAACCCCAACCTATGTTGCCCCACCAGTTTACAACACCACCGTCCCAGTCCCACCAGTTGCTACTGGTGCCGCTTCTTCCATGAAGATGGCCTCCGGTGCTTTGGTTGCCGTCTTCGGTGCCGCTGCTATGCTCTTGTAAACAGCTTTAGTATAGTTGTGTTGAGTGGAAGTTGGAGGTAGTAGAATAATAGATGGTTTTTAATATTTGGTTCCCAAGCGTCTTCATTTTCTATATTAATGGGTTTTTCATAATGTGGTCTACTGTCAATTTCTGAACAAGCCTGTACGATGCCTCTAATGTACATGTAATTGTCAATGTCAATCTTGTCGATAACCAAAATTTCATTTTATACGATCTTAAAAACAATATTCTCCATTTTCCTAAGTTTTTGCGTTGGCGTTGTTGGATTCCGCGTGGTTCCACACTAACTACCAGGATTGGCCAAATGATTTGCGCCTTTAATTTCCTTCTGTCGCAGCCTAAGTAACGGAGAAATTCCATGTCTCGGACGAGATGGAAAGTCCACGGCTTGAGCCCAGTTTCCACTCCCCCAATCAAAGCGGGCTTACTTCGTTCGTTCTCCGTCAGAAATTAAATGATGAAGGAAAAGGAAGGAAGGAGGGAACTCCTATGGCTTCTGCAATATCGATCACCTTGCATGAGCTCTCTCTGCAAGGGAAGCCCTTTTTCCCAAATCACTTTTTTGTTTTGCTTTTCAATTCAATAAACATTTTTTAGAGTCCAAATTTTACTCAGGAGATGTCGAAACTGCAGGTGTGCGCTTAACTAGCTTACGGCCTTGCATACGTGGCTGTGAATCGTTGTCGAAAACGTTCGTCAACCGCTTTTCGAGTCTCGTGTTTGTATCTTTTACTCACTCGTTTAATTTCCGTTCGGATGCAAGGGGGGCGTTCAGTTCGAATTCCCCATGAAAATATCTCTTCACTTATTCGTCACCATGGTGTCTTTTTTTCCTGTTAGTTTAATATTTTTCTACGCCGTTCATGAGGGAAATTTTTGGGCCGGTTGATTCTATGTGGATTGTACCGTGAATTAACCCAGCATTCATGCTCCCGATCGGAGTGATTGGAGTGACTTGTCAGCATTACCAACGGAACTCCAGTGATTGGGTGGGTTCTTTTTAGTGCGGTATCATCAGAGCGCCACTTGGGGACCATATCCTCGTTGGCTTTTTTTCTTAAATCCCGTATGATATGATATGATAGCAGTTGTGGTGGTGGAACTTGCAGGCGTACAGATCATGCATGGGTATACCCCACGGGCTTGCTCATTGGCTTTTTGTCGTATCGGAATGTGAAAAGAAGGAGGAATTAAGTTTGTGGAGTTTTCGTTGGTCGGGTATTTGGTCACGTTGACGGATAAGTGCGATAGCAATCGCCGTGGCGGATGGAGACGAAAAACAAGCAGATTGTTCAAAATGTAATGGTAGAAAGGTAGTCATATAATTGGAATGTTGGGGGATATGGTGAGGATTTTGTGCGGTCTGGGTACGAGACCAGTGAGGATGTATGAATAGAAGAAAATGGTTTCTACTAAATCGAAAGTATGTTAGCCAAATCATGGATATCTGCTAAAATGAATTCAATTTGTAATATTTATAAACAATATTAGTGTATTATCAACAAGCTGTTCTGTTGTGATTCTAGAAATTGGAGAAAGACTTTCAAGTTGGATACAGGGCGGGTAGGCATGGTTTGGCAGGTGTGCTTTCCATTTAGAACCCATTTCCTTCTATTCATACATGCTCATCATATCCCCCAACATTCTAATTTTGAACAATCTGCTTGTTTTTCGTCTCCATTTCGCCATTGGCCCATTGGCTGATGTTCCACCATGGTCGTACAATTGTAATACGACCAACACTAGGACAGGAAGGCCTAAGGGCCGCTTCTATAAAATAAACTCGGGCCTATCGCTTATATGAAGAGGCAAGCTATATCGGCCTTTGTGGGCTCTCGAGCTTTCATTTAGTACCTATCTACTAGAATGGTTAGGATAGAGCACAGTGAGTACCACATTCGACGTACTCGACATTCTAGCGTGAGATTAACTCCGCGGAAGCATATCGGCTGCGAAAACAAGAGAAGTTCTGTCAAGTGGACATCGGGTATATTCACAGCATTTTAGGCATCTCGCCAGTCTAGCCTATGTATGTGCACTACAGAAACACCTGTAGTGCGCCACCTTCCGGCCGACCGACGGGTATTAACCCGATGGTTCATCCAATGCTAGCCAGCTGTAATTTATATGCCGGTCCTAACACGGTGCCGAGGGTGTCTATTTATATATAGATGTTGTGAGTATACGCAAGTTCACATTGATGTGCATTGGCTGGCACCTGCGGATAGAGCCGCTTTGCATAGTATACGAGACTATGTAGCCCCGCTCATGACCTCGAGTCAGTATAGTAATTTCATAGATGACGCCATGAATCTCGCGCCTGAGCTGGCGAGATTAAACTTAAATATATCTCGCCACCGAAAGAATAAACAATTCTCCAGAAGAATAACCATATACATGCTAGTGGAAGTTATAACGTTAGACTATCTATTGATCCCACAAGTTAGTTGCAACGTTGGCAAATATATATACTAGTATCCAGTCTCGTAACCAAACTGAGTATCCACTATCTATCGGAGAGGCCTCGAGGCAAAGCTTTTGGCGGATCACACCCTTCTGGTTAGGTAGCGATGTAGTAATATGGTATATATATACCTGTATACACCTGCCTCAGTAGGTACTTAGGGCATGATATGGTCGCGGAATTAACAATAGCGATAGAACATGCCCTGTACTATCACATATATCGTTTATATGGCTAAAACTATCGCAACACTTTACCGATCCACCACTGACATGTAGGCCGGAGTAGTCTGTAGCTCTGCATATTCGAGTAGTCCCGCCCGTGAGGATTAGACTTCACTAAAGCGGAGTGATGGAACCACTTATCTACGAATTATATTATAAAAAAAATGGGTTATGGTAGATACCTAGTACTTGTATTGTGATTGTACCAGCAATTGCGTAATGTTAACATGTTAGTTCTAAGCAGTGTATTGGGCACTCGAATACTTGCCAAATCAAATGCTGGGAGTACGGGCTAGCAGCTTTAATACGGAAACAGTTTACTACGGGATATGATATTCTCTCTTATTTTTCTATTCACTAGCTACTCTATCCCGATATTAGAGCTAGGTATATAGCACAGCTGTTATAAATTGAATTAAATTACATTGCAATATTAATCGAACCGACATTATGCGCAAGTCGATACAGAAACTAGAGTACCGAAGAAGAAGAACAGTTCCTTAAACAAGTTACCGAATAGAAAGTAGCCAAGCACATTAATATTAATTCGAATTCGAAAGCACTCGATAATCCCCCAGAGTCGAGTCGGATATTGATATCTGTGTAGGTTAGAACAGCTGAGGTTAGAATAGACGTCGCTTCGGGAGTTGACATGTGTTGATGCAAAATCCAACAGGTTCCGACCAGGCTACATCTGGAAACCGAAGGAGAATAAGACGCATTTCTGTTTCCAATTCTGCAAGTTCGAGCCATGGCCGCCCTGCAGGACATCCATACTTGCGTTATGGGTAAAAAGGCAGCTCATGACATGTTGTCGTCTGTAATCTCAACTCTCATTTCTCAACTTCTTATTCCATCGACATTTTCCGAGTGTACGTGACCTCTTCTGGTCATCTGCGCGACCCGCTTCGCCTAAACGACACGATTTTCAGGGGTGCTGTAATTCGCTCCAGACCAGTGCTGGAAAGGGCAGCGATCTCGTATATTTCTCACACGTAAGAGAATAGGGAGCTACTCGCTGCGTAGCATTGGCACGCCGAAGCCTGCAGGTCACGCTTCACGCTGTCGAGGATCTTGGCCAGCTGGTCACATTCTTTGGATCTTGCACGCTGGCCCAGACCCATCTTTGCCTAGTCACACCAATCGGGTGCCTGCCTGTAGCCACCTGTTCCCTGGCAGCCGCGTACGAGAGACTCAGCACGGTCGCGCCTGAAATCACAGACTTAGTCAGACCGTTTGTCTTGGTCTTGGATGGCGGAGACATCCTTCCCGTTGTCGAGCATGAACAACTCTGGCGGTGTCCAGCGGACATCGCACTCTCAACAGTCTAGCGGAGGAAACGGTACAGCTCTACTCGGTGACAATATGGACGACGAAAACGATACACGGGTGTTTCCTGGTGACGAACAGGACTGGAGCTATGACGATGATGCCGTACGGGCCACCCCGGCGTATCCGGACGAGGACATACGCCCGACTTCTCAAAAGGAAATATATGGCTGGTACAGCTATGCCTGGGCGTCTGAAGTGTTTGCGATATGCGCGATGGGGAGTTTCATACCTGTGCTGCTCGAGCAGCTCGGGCGTGAGAAGGGTCATATACTGGGGAATCCTTCGTTGCGGTGTAAGAGCTCTGAAAACATGGGGCCTGGTGGCGCTAGTGGAGATCACGGCGGCGGCGGGAAAGCTCCAGTTTGCGTAGTTGATATAATGGGGTTTGAGATTAACACGGCCAGCTTCGTGATGTACACGTTCTCGCTAAGTGTTATGTTTCAAGGTTGGAGGTGTCCTGGATCCACGCTTACGGGCATAGCTGACAGTGGTGGTTAGCTTTGGTTATTATTTCGATGTCTGGCGCCGCAGATCATGGTCAGTCCGCAGCTGTTGCGTATGCCGCTTCTACAATGGGCTAACATAAAAAATCCCGTAGGACGTTATCGGAAACAGTTACTCTTGATTTTCGCCTACATTGGTGCGATAGCCTGTGTACTGATGATATTTGTGAATGCCCAGTGGGTCGGAACGGCATCCCTGCTCGCACAGATCGGAAATGTATGTTATTTTCAGAAGCTTGAGTATACAACGTCTAACAGAACATCTAGGTGACATTTGGAGCGTCCTACGTCCTTATGAACTCGTTTCTCCCACTTATCGTCCGGAACCATCCCTCGTTAAGGAATCCCGAGTCCGAACCACAAACCCGCCTACCAAACGCTGATCTGGATGATGAAGACATTGGCGCCGAAGACGCTACACTCCTTGGAGGAAATACGGCACCGGCCAAGTCTGAATCTAATGGCAAGATGACACCGGCTATGCGCCTCTCGACGAGAATATCCTCCAATGGCATTGCGATAGGATATTGCGGTGGTGTTATACTTCAAATTCTTTGCATCATGATCGTAGTATCGAGTGGGTCCACTACAAACTCGCTCCAAGTCTCGATCTTTTGTGTGGGTATTTGGTGGTTCTTCTTTACCATACCTTCGGCGATGACACTCCGGCCCCGCCCTGGACCCCCACTGCCCTTGCATGACGGCGAGAAATTCAGCTGGGTTACATATATCACCTATTCGTGGAAGGGGCTCTTTCAAACGATCCGCCAAGCAAGCAAACTTCGGGATGTTTCGTTGTTTCTAGTCGCTTGGTTCATGGTTTCTGACGGAGTGGCGACTATTGCATCCTCGGCTATCGTATTCGCAAAAACGAACTTGGGGATGTCGCCACCGCAGCTAGCTGCCATTGGGGTCATCATGCCAATCAGCGGTGTGATTGGAGCTTTCAGTTGGCCGAAAATCAGTCATTGGGCAGGGTGGAGCGTCGGCCAAACTATATCTATTTGCATTTCAATGTTCGCTTTGATTCCATTGTATGGGTTGATGGGGCTGCTCAAACCAGTGCAGGATGCGGGATTTGGATTAACGAGGTGAGCTTGATTTCAAAGGCTGGGGTCATGCTGCATTTACTAATACGGGATTATGTCCTAGACCTGGGGAGATGTACGCTCTTGCTATCTGGTTCGGATTCGTCCTAGGTGGTCAAGGCGGGTATTGTCGAAGTTTGTTCTCGGAACTTCTACCCCGAGGTTCAGAGGCCGCATTCTTCGCCCTATACGCAATTACTGATAAAGTAAGGCCCTGTAATCTACACCGGAATGTCTAAGAATACTCTAACCGATCATTTCAAAACAGGGAAGCAGTGTCTTCGGACCCACGATTGTTGGATTGATCACCGACAGATGGGGTGATATCAGACTCGCCTTTTGGTTCATCTTGGGCCTACTCCTCGTACCGCTCCCGTTCCTCTACTTCGTCGATGTCCACAGGGGTAAACAGGCTGCCGAAGACTTCGTTAGGGCAAGAGAAGTGAGAGGTGGGGAGGATGGAGATGAATATTAATATTTTCTATTATTATATTGATATTCTCTATGATTTTCGGGATCGCGCCAGATGCAGGCCCGAGGAACTACGAAATATCGATATATCTCCATCATGTAATGATGTATATGACAGCCGCACTCCTTTTTTCGCCCGCGATACCTGCTATTCATTGTTTGCGTTCACTATCTAACAGGCGTTCTTTTATGGTGGCGATGTATTACTATGGGATTCCGGTGTGGGTTAGCTGGTGTATTTATAGTTATATCGTATCCTTCCGACGGCAATCGATATCTTTGAAGTTCGCGGAATCGTGCTAATTGGCACTAGCTCACAGCCTTGTTGTATTTCTGGCGCCAACGCAGCTGAACAAACTGCATGAGTCGACGCGTAGTGGGTGACTCTTAAGCCCTTCGTACAGGACGTGACCATAACCACGCGAAGTCATTCCGTCGGCTTTCGGAGCGCTATCTGCCTTTTGTTCCCGCGTTATAGATATTTAATAGACGATTGAGTGTATATCACTCTAAATTATTTACACAATACCAATATATTATATGAGCATCTAAGAAACCGTGTTGGTTTGCCCAGCGTCTATAGAATAGTTTGTCAGAATGTACCCACATCCTCTCGACGGCAGGACAGGACCTCTCCTCACCGCCCACGAGCGAATACTGCGACGGTTCTCTGCCACGGTCCGCGATAAGAACGATTGGACCACCAAGATCCTTGATAAAGCGCTTTTTGCAAAATGGATTGACGAGGCAGAGAAGCAGGATCATAAATTACGTGGGTGGAAGGTGGCGCTGTGGGATGCGGAGAATATTAGGTTTGTGTACGGGGAGTTGATAAATGCTTATAAACCATTTGTGGAGAATATGAAGGAGGAGGGGAGTTGCATAGAGCCTGATATAGATGGGGTGTGGAGGACGGATAGTTTGGTGGATAGTGCGCTTCGGGACGAGTTGCTTGATGGTTAGAATCACGTTGCCCTTTCTAGGTCTATTTTAAATATATTGAAGAAGTGGGCTAATAGTGCAAAATGTGTAGCTGTCGCGACTCTCGAGAATGTCCCAGATGACCAGAAAGATTGGCATCCTGGATCGAAGAATCAGGTTCTGGACCTTGTCCACCCTTCTCTCTGGCCACTGATATATGGGAAGTCCACACATATCGAGACCGGAAACCCCATTTGTGGCTACGGTCCCCAAGATTATGAGCCTGTGGTGAAACCGAAACCAAAACCGAGGTTGTCTATTAGCGATTTAGTAAACGGCCCCGGTGAAGCGTCTGTCAAAGCAGAAACCGAGGAGCGGGTATACAGACCGGAAGAGTCGTACTCACAAAATTTCTGCTGGCTCCCCTCCGAATTTGAGGTATTGCCAAACGGCGAAACCAAGATAAGGTCTTACATCAATAATCTATCGCTACCAGAGCAAAAGAAACGCTTCTATCCTCTAATCGAGAAGGTCTTTTCGCGGTTCGTTCCATTATTCAACCTCGTTTTGGCAGATCTGAAGAGCAGGAAACAGCACCACAAAAGAGTTTCTGAGCCCGATATTTTGCAGGAAGATGATATCTACGACTCCGGTACCCTTTCGCCTGAAGAGTACGCCGGGCTTTGGAAGAATATTCTCGAGGAGTTTTCGAACGGTCAGGATATTTCAGTGACTCTGCACGGTGCACACTCGGAGGACAACCGGCTAGATATGACAAATGAAGATTTCGATGCAGAGGGTTCAGTAGCTTCAGAGAGCAGCGAGGAGGATGACGATGATGAATCCGAAAAGTATCTTCTATGGGACGTCGGTCCTATAATTCCAAATTCGGAGTGGTCTCCACCGCCTATTCCCCAGACCACACGGCTAGAAGGGAAAACTATCAAGGTTATTGTTAAAATGGCGAATATTCACCTAACGCCAGAAAATCCCAAATATGGAGGCGGCAGTTGGCACGTGGAAGCCATGATGGTAGGGGCCTTCTATTCTGCTATACTTAGATTGTATTGTTCTTCCGGTGCAGGGCTGATGATTTCATTTTCGGGGTTTAGAATGAGCGGATCGTTGCTACAGGAATCTACTACTACGACCAAGAGAACGTCACAGATTCGAGACTCGCTTTCGCGCGAACAGTTTACGTACCATCATTTGTGGATGAATACTCTCATACGAACTGGAATTGTCTTTACGAGATGACAACGGGATGGGATAATGCGGTCCAGGGCTTAGGAGGCGTTACGACGAAGGTGTGTGATTAATGTTTTAGCGCCTTCCGCTGGCCTAGTCATATTATTACGCATCTTTTGAATTTGATATTTATAACTGCTGATCCGAACTAACATGTCTTTTATAGACGAATCGGGCAATCGCCTTCCCGAATATTTTCCAGCATCAAGTCCAGCCGTTCGGTTTGGTAGACCCTACGAAACCTGGCTATCGCAAGATCTTAGTTTTCTTCCTCTGCGACCCAGAGGCGCCGGAAAATGAGGTACTCACATGACTGGATTTTAGGACCAAAAAGTCTACCCTTTATCATATATAGCTGACCTCTGTGGGGTCTTAGATACCCAGCACCAGGATGGTGGCCCCTCAACAGCCAGTCTTCAGGAAGGATTTTGAGGACACACTTAGAGGAGGCCAACTTGGGACCCTCCCCGAGGAGGTATTCTCGATGGTCATGGAAAGCCTACCGCCGCCTGTAAGTCTGGACGAGGCTAAGGCCTACAGGGAGGATTTAATGGATGAGCGGAGGGCCTTTAATAAGAATAACGACCTTGTTCGGGGGAGAGAGTACAGTTTGTAAGAAATCCCTGATCGATTTAATTTTTATATCTTCAAAGAATACGTTATTAACCTAGTGGCATAGGTGCGAGCACTGATCTAGAACGATGATTGAGGAACTTTTCCACTCGTGGAAACCTAGTCTACGCAAGTCATGCGACAATTCATAAATGTGTATGAAATATATATTCACATTATATTTATTATTCACAATTAAGGAAATTATGACTATGTACAATGGTATTATATCCTTAGTGTATTCTCGCGTGCAACTTATATGCACTGGGAGTAGTAAGCATTTAGAACTGTGCAAGTTCCGGATGCGCAGGTAGTTGGGCCGGTCCATCCAATACCACCGCACTGTCCATAGAGGGAAGCTCCAGTGCTGCTACCGGTGGTTGTTCGGGAGGTGGTTGTGGAGGAAGTAGTTGTTCGGGAACTGGTGGTGGCCGAGGTGGTGGTTCGGGAGCTTGAGGTGGTGGTTGCTGGGGTGGTGGTTCGGGTGGTGGTAGTGGAAGTGGTGGTGGTTCGGGAGGTGGTTGCAGCACTGGTTGTCGATTGGGTAGCGCCACAAGTGAATGGGCGGGGACCGGGGATGACGTAGGTGCTAAGTGGTGGGTAGTAGCTGGTAAAATCGTGTCAGTGCTAGTCCTACCATTCTAAGGGGGTAGAAGTAAACTTACATGTTGACCAAGATGCCGGGGTCAGATCCAGAGTAAGCACCTGGGAAGTTGACAGTTGGTGGGCTAGCAGTGCCTCCTCCAACGATGTTGATCTGAGCGCAGCTCATATAGAATTGGGCACCTGGGTAGCTGCCAGCACCGTGCAGGGCGAGGAGTTCACCACGGAGAAGGTAGTTTCCTGGTGGGATACAAGTTGGGACATAGAAGTCGACAAAGCCCTTGTTTGCATAGAACTTGTCAACGGCCCAAGTGTTTGTGGAGACATCGAGACCGTCCTCGTAGATCTTGAACCACTTGAGGCCAGTGACGCTCTCAGTCAAAGCATTGTCAACCTTGGCGAGATAGACCATGATGGGACCCTTGTGAGAGGGGTCGACGGGGTCAGACAAGTCGGTTGGGTCTGGACCGTTTCCGCCGTGATGCCACTCCATTGTCAACTTAGCACCAGATGGGACCTGGATAATGTCGGCTGGTAGGGGCGACTTCATGGGATTCGGGTCACCATTGCAAATGATGCCGTTGGTGAGGACATCAGTGATAGGGCCGTTATAACTGCGTTCAATTGTTAGTGAGGATTAATTGAGTCTAGATGAACATCGAGAATCAACTTACGTTGGGACACGGATACCCTTATCCTGACCGGCAGCGACGCCGTTAACCCAGAGTTGCTGGAAGATTGTGTGTGCAGAGGCACTGCCTGCGAGGGCAACAGCAGCCGCGACTTTGCTGAAGGCAACCATTTTTGAGAATATGAAAAATTAACGACGCACTGCGTGTTATATATATGATATATACAGAAGACTATGAGATGGCTTTCCCAGGAAGGCACGAGCTGGTTGAGAGAGACAGAACTATCGTGAAGGCAGGAGGCGAGCTGTTATATATTCATTTTTAGTGTCGTAGGCTCACGGAGGACGAGCGCGTGGTCCTCTAAGGAGTTCTCTTGTAATGGCCCCTCGGATTGATATCGCCCGGTCTTGTGGAGGTATAAGCGCTAGGATATTGTAACAATCCATCGGGACCGTACCTGCTATTGGCATATTTCTTGGAATTTTCATATTACGGCCTTGGATGTTTGAGATGCCGCAAGATCCATCCCTATACTGGGCTCACTCTTCCAGTACACCAGGTCCATCGTATTACGAGAGGCGGCTTACTGGCGAGTAGTACGCAAGCCACTTGTCCAGGCTAGGTTTCGCAGTGTGTGTATCTGATCCATGAATCATGCTGGTTACATATCATATGTTAACTATAACGCTTAATCATTTGGAAAACGTGGAGATTTTCGATTACCCAGTATGTAATGGACAGCGGTCCTACTCCTGCCGGCTGCGGCCCCTGGATTTTGATCCTCGTGATGTTTTTGTAACAAGCATGGAAGATGTTCGCAATGGAAGGCATTGGAAGAAAATAATATCCTTGAGGCCTGTCAACAGCTGTCGCAGAGTACCGCGCGACCATGGGCCAAGCCAAACAGCCTTGGCCCCACATTTGTGCATCAGGGCGTCGGTTAGTCCTCCCAACGGGCCGGTTTCCGATCATTCTGCTTGAGCTGTGGGCCTCCGCTAATTTTGGATGTATCAAGAAACTTCAAGATTCTTGTCCTGAAAAACGTCTTGTCCCGCCTTGACTGAATACAGTTTTACAACAGTGCACGGGCGCACTGCAAAGCGAAGGCACAGCATATATGTAAAGGGGGATAAAGAAAGCACGAACCTGCGCACCTTTTTTCTGTGTAAATTTTGGCTATTGTTGCATTTTTTTACGGTGTTACCATGGTTCTGCGTTGGGTAAATGGCAGGTATTCCTGGTTTTGGAATATCGGACTACCAATTCCACGACCAAGAGCCCAAGCACACCAGGGAAAGAAGGAATGGCAAAAGTTGACTGGTATGGTAGATACCCTGGATCCATGTCAAGTCTTGTTTTACGTTAATTGTGCCGGCATCGATATCTCGATACCGACCATTTCTGGAAGCCAAGTAGTATACGCTGCATCTATAGGTAGTTATCAGATGAACATGAATCACCTGGATGTCTGCATTATAGCACTACCGAAAGTTTCATCTCAATATTTCGCCACGATGTAGACGCAATAGATAAGGGAAGACGTCCTACATAAATCCTACTACAAGGTTTTTTTTTGGGAAGAATCTTCTGCTCGAGTACGAGTGCTCTAATCATATCGACGGCCTAGCCTATACGCTCAGCCTCAAATAAAGGCCAGCTGATAGCCACCCCAGATGCAGACGGATAATCTGGAGAGCTATCCGATCCTGGCCTTTCGGATTATTTAATATATTTCCGGTGCATGCCGAGATCCCAAGATCCAGGCTTGATATCGCCAAGTTCCCCTGTGTCTATCAAAAAGATAACCAGGATGAATATTCGGCTTGGGCTTAGTCGAGAGGCCTCTTTTACGCCATTCTGGACTAGATCTTGAATCATAAAATATTTCATATGAGCAAAAGAAAATTTTTGCCCATTGAGAGACGGAAAGATGTCTAGAGCTGAAGGGCGGTAGGATATCTGTAGCCAGAGTTCTCAACTCCGATTACGCCTATGGGGATAGCTACGGGCGAAGTTAAAAGTCCTACTTCCCATATCGTTCCGAACATAATCTTGCCATTTATCTTGACGCCCATCCAATTGATTGAATATATTATGCTATTATATGTATATTGCGGTTATACCATGAAGCAGACTTGAGGCATTTAATACTTGTCCAATCCTCAAGGAATCATCATGCTCAAAGAATCCCGGAGGCCTTAGCCTCTTGTATATATCGAGATCTGCTCTATACAAAACAACCAAGTTACCAAGCTACCAAAGACCGCATTCACTCTTTTAAAGGATTTATATAACTACAACGTTGATCCTTGTGGTTGTTCGTCTAATTAAGCTGAGGCCTTTATACGATTGATAATACAGGGACGGGCCCGCGGAGAATATATATATTCATGCAACTTGGGTTTCTTGGGAGCATTCCCTCGATAATTTTGGAGCCAAGCATACATGTACCCTTTGCAAGTCCCCAAATCCTTGTATAAGGTACATGCCATATATATGCGAAGCTCATATGTGTCCTAAGGCGCCGAGGCTAGCGTCTTGTCGAGCGACTATGTTTTCCGTCGTAGGTATATATATTCTATTCTAATTGTTAGATACCTCCTTATTGGGATCGGAAGGCACATACGATCGTACGAAGCTCGGGGTTTATCAATGGTGGATTAGGAACCTCCATGGATCCAAGACAGAATTACAACATAACACTCTTTGGTCACTGGCCGCTGGTTTGACGAGCCGATAATGACGGCTCTTTCTGAGGTGCTTATGCATAATTAATAATTATGACTAGCTTGCCATGGTATCGCCGATATTTCACCTGGCCTGGCGGTCGATAGCTCTATAGTTGACATCGCGATCAAGGTCTAACGCACAAAATACAACGGTCTAAATCCGCTTCGGAGAGCTGGCGAACAGGAGTATCATGGAAACTCATCCCACGCAGTTAACTACCTACTTAGTTAGAATATGTAGCGAGGTGGGATATGGGTGTTTCACTAAGTGCGCACATTCAGTATCACCGCCTAGATGAGGTTACCTCTATCTTGGAAGCAAAATCACGCTCCGAACCTTTACCAGACCAGCTCCGAACACACGATATATGTATATACACGGATCATAATCTATGTATTCTATATTGTAACTTTCTTGTATCAGTTCCGTGAGACCAATCGGTTCCATAACGAGTAACATGTATAACAAGGATCTTGCACAACTTGCAAGATCTCAGTGAGCGCTCTAGCCATGAATGCAACACAGTATTATGATCTAGCCTGAGCTATCGCAGTACCGGTGCCTCCCAGTCTAAACTTCTTTAGACGCGCGCGGATGCTACTCGACCGTGGTTGTCATGAAGAGGGTCCTGTCACGCTAACAGAAGGATCTCCAGGCACGTCTGTAGCTACGAATATAGGACCCAAGAGATCCAATCTAGATGGCCGTATGAGAACCGCTGCGTCTAAATGGTTGTTTCTTGTAGTTGTACTGTACGTAAGTCGTCGCTTTGCATTGAAGAGTATATATCTGTTATCTGTATATCAAACCTGCCCGTATACCTATAGGGCACGAATTCACGTAAATTTACTTTTGGGAGTTGCATTCGATCAATTGAGTTCCGAATTGGGTCGATTTAAGCTCTTTGGCCCAGCATCGGGGTTTGCAACATTGGTGTCCCGGGCCATCTGGATCAGTTGATTCTGCCCCCCGGTCTGCATCTGGCATACCCGTCAAGCGAATTAGCTATAAGAATTGAATATTTTTCAGATCTTGCGAACCTAAAGAATCAACAGGGTACGCACGCACCAGTCGGAAGCACGAACATACCAGACATCTAGACATATATGCATATTCAATGTTATACATAATTATATATAACCCCCGTATCTCATGCTATTGCTATTGATTCCGGGCACCCCCTAAGAGTCGCCTGGAAAGACCGTCAAGGCAAACAAATCAATCGCTGCTACCCTAAACAGCATATATCGATACCTCATCGCTTCGATGCACCGGCAATGCAATACGGAGACAATATATCGCCGTCAACCGTCGACAATATCCTGCATTCCAGCCTTGGCGAAGGGGTCGTGTTGCGTGGTGCCATGGTGGTGTTTTGTGTTGCCGGCCGAAACACAACATTGAAGAATCGCCTTGCCGCAGATTCAAGCCGTCCTCCTTTACCAAACAACGTTATACCCATCAACCAACCAACCACCAACCCGTCCGAACCATCGCATCAACGGCGCCGCTAACCATCATCACTTCGATATCATTCCAGGAGCATCGGCTCGAAAAATACGCTCCTTAAAGCGGTTACCTCACGAAACCTCGGGGTTCTATAATCACCTCTGGCGATACCGAGGGAGACACTAAGAAACGCCTACCGAACGATTTCATCGCCGCGTGAGCGCGACCGAAACGGTCGGCAGGAAGTTTTCGTTTGAAAGCCCCCAACGGGTGGCAGCGCGGCAACTATGCCAGCTGCAATCGAAATCAACGGCCATGGCAGTCATGACGGGAATCCATCGAATACGGGAATCGTCAACGGGAACGGGAAGGGACGCGAGAACCTTTCGGCAATGGGTACCCCACAGAGGACGGATGGCACGCCGATGACCGACGAGGATCCAAGCAATGCGCTCGTGAACCTCACCCTCGACGAGGCTCCACCTCTACCTCATATCACGCATGGCTTCCAATCCCTGGGAACAATAATCGACCGAACCGTACAGTCCTCTTACGGCAAACTTCTAGAAGTCGTAGAGAACCTGCAAGAAGGCAATGATGTTGCACGACGAAAAAGATTAATGAAGTATGTCTCCGACACGCGGCAGCAGTTCATCAAAGTACTGGTTCTGGCACAATGGGCGGGTAAAAATGCAGACGTGAGCAAGGTCATCGACCTTAAAGTTTGGATGGACGAGCAGAGGTTGAACTACGAAAAAGTAGTCTGGGAGGTAGTAGAGGCCCAGAGGGCTATGATGCATGCGAAGATTCCGAACCCAGATCTGGCTACTGCCATTAGGACTCTTTCGACCGGCGATCCACCCCGCACGTCTGCCCGGGAATACTATGTTCCGCCTAATCCGCTAACATCGAAAGAAATCCTCAAAACGTTTCAAAACATCAATACTCTGCTCCATGTTCGCTTTAACCTCCACGATATACCACCCGCCTATTTCAACCAATATGAAATCAACTCTGGCAGAGTTACGTTTACATCACCGGATGAATTCGAGCTGGATATGTCGATAGCAGACGAAGATCACACCTCCCAGTTATACTTCATTGACTTTCGCCTCATTTTTAAGCCAGCTCTCAAAGATTTGCCTATGGATAGGTTGCGCGGGGAGCTTGAGGCAAGGGGTAACGACATTTTGAAGAACAAGGGACTGGTTGGGATATACGACTTCCTACATGAATTTGTCATGACCCACAAGATCGCGATACTTAGAAGGCAGTTTCTAGAGATGTTACAAGGGAAATGGTCCGATACTCTTTACATCAATATGATCAAACGAACGCTTGTAGTTCAGTATTGGGTGGGAAAACCAGGGGCTAAAAACTGGATTGAAATTGGTATTCGGAAAGGGAATCCGGAGCAGGGAGTAGCAAGCTCACTATCGTTTCGGTGGATGCGGGATGCAAAGGAAGCCCCGATTGATGGTATCACATTTGTAAGTTGTTCGGTGTGGTGGTCGCGGCCATGTCAGCTTCTAATGAATTTGACTCTAGGATGTCGGAAATCTGTCGGCAGAGTCTCTCCTGAAGTCGGTGATTGCCAGACATACGGCATACATCCTGAAGAGCATATATAGGCATCTTAACCACCTATTAATCTTCAGTGCCGACCACCTTGATCTCCAGCTGACATCAGATACATCGAGCCTGTCGAAGCTAACCGTCCAGCTCACCCCTTCTCGGGACTTGACTGTTATCATCGAACCGATCACCGGACGATTCGCCCTACAGCGTCCATCTCATATGGTAATTAGAGGGGAGACCGTCATGAACCAGCTTCCAGATGCAGCCAACAAAGCACACGAGACCATCAGTAAAATTAGATTTGTGACTATGCAAGAGGAAATTGAATTAAGAGCTAAAAGTATGGGTTGGGAGATTCTCAAAGTGCTGAATCCCAGGATGAGCGATCTCAAGAAGTTTTTAGGGTCTGCTACGATGTATATAATGTACATGCGGAAGAAGTCGTGGTCCGACAATTGGATATTGGCTGTCTCTTTAGGGGTGACTGGTGACTTCTGGTGGATTGTCGAGATGTAAGTTTTATGGACTGCAAGAAGAAGGATGGGCGCTGCTAACTTGGAATCTTTAGAAACGAAATCCCACGTGGAGGTTGGGCATTGAACGATGCGCAGAGACTACCGATATCTGGAAACCAACAAGTGACATACCAATTCCTTGAAAACCTTGAAAGGATGGTAGCCTCTTTCATCACACTCTACACCAACACCCGCAAGCTGAGTGCAGATGGCATTGATTATCGCCTCATACCAACAAATAACACCGGAGCAGCTATCATGATACCAACGCTCAACATCAATTTCAAAGCTCTTACTAAGTCTGACTGGGGGGCTAATAACCTCCGAATGAGTTTGCATGACCTTGATCGAAAAGGGAACATTGCGGTTTTGGTTGAAGGGAGAATGAAGACACCCATGACTCGCTTACATTCCGCAGACCTCTCAGCTGCCAAGTCGGACGTTGCATTCCACCCTCGTTCTGGAACATTCATCATGCAATTTGTGGTATCCGTTGGATCCGTTGTTACGGATGCTATCACCGAGCGGCTCCACAGGATTGAACGGCTCATCGGATTTATCACCACGGTACAAAAATACAAGCTGACAGCAAAGACTGTGACTCTTGGAAAGATTGGGTTTATCTACAATAGGAAACCGGAACTCTCAGCAGAGGTCACGTTTGATGGCGAGCACGAGATGGAACTTGTTTTCGATACTCCGACCACGAATCCTCACCGCCGTATCAGCAGTTTCCTTCGTACACTGTTGAATCAGCGAGGCCTAACCGCGGTCGTCGGCACACTTTATATTACTCTCCCCTTGTTAGCGGCACTCGACGTGATTGAGGATAGCTCCCCCGAGGATGAAGTATTTGTCCTTGCACGATCGTCGGAGTGGTATCGCATTGAGTACCTTAAAAAGAATTTTGTCATAGACATCAAATTACGGACTCGCCGAGACTCCGTTTGGTGGTTCATCCATGACCCAATGCTTCGGAGCCAACTTCAGGAGACGAACCACCATGACGCGGTGCAGCGGCTGAGGCATATTTGGATGTTATCGGGTCCCAATTTCGAGGGATTGAAAAACGGGCTCGTGGCGAACAAGGATGCAGTTGGGACTATACTGCGGCAGATACATAACACTATCATGTCGCCTGACCCGTCTGGAGGGAGCGAAGTACCGGTGCTTGATGGATGAGGATGATACCCGTATTTTATCTGCTTGTGGATTACCCGACTTCCACGTGCTAGGGGGGGCCAAAGGAGAAAACCCTTTTTATCGTTCATTAACGTCGGGTCTCCACTTTTCCCCACCCCCATGAATTTTCTTTTTCTTGTTCTCATCTATTTCTTTTTGCATTATATTATGAACTTGTAGCGAAACAGGCAGCAAGGCGTTCCGGAATATGACAACATGGAGGCAAGCAGAAACTTCATTCTACAAAATTACATTTTTTTTATACATATCACAAACTTCTTTTCTTCCCTTCCTCTCCTTCTGCTGGGTAAATTCTTTCTGCTCCATTAGTTTCCCACAAAAGCTTAGTCACACGTATCCCCCCACCCTTATGATCCTAAAATCGAGTAATACAAATCCATAATGCACGACGGAGTTAAAAGAATTAAAGAAGCTTTCTAGAAACCATTCGGCGAATCGCCTTTGGGGCCATGCTAGAGTTATAAAAGGGGTTGTAATAGACTTTTTTTTTTCTTCGTATCGAAATCAATTGGCCAACCGGCAACATCCCGTAATTCATACATAAGGAGTAAAATTAAAAAGAAGAAAAGCCGTTGTGTCCGATGGAACTGTTTTAATTTTCTGTTTCAAAAATAAAAAGGTATTGAGGACCAGGGATATTCATGACATACATATCGTGTGATATTGATTGAAAAAGTCCGACCTTGACTTGCAATCGGGCTTGTAGTCCTTTTTGCGAGGGTGGATGCCGGTCTTCTCCCTCTCCTGGTATGCATGCACGGAAAAGAGTGGGGAGCTTAGGCTGTGGAAGTGATATCCTGTTGGGGAAGCTTTCGAGGATTATTACCAATGTTAACGAATGTTTCGTTCGCCATGACCATGCATGGCAAGGATCGTGAGTGTGCGAGTGTGAAGCTGCTCGGGTACCCGCAGTACCGGGTATGTGAAGAGCTGCTTAGCATTGTTGAGTGCGACAGAACGAATTAATTAGCATTAGTATGACATTTCGAAACGTTTGTGTGTAATATGCTAGAAAGCTGCTGTTTCTGCTACATATTTGCTACCATCGTGATGCCATATGTTGTACGGCAGGCCTGCAAGTTAATTGAGCGAACGAAAAGAGGACGCTTTCCGAGCGCATCGCTCATGATTCAAGTTTTTTTCTTCATGCAAACACGCAAAACAAGGGGACGTCTATAGCCATATGGACCCATCCGAATTATTTAAAGGTTCGCTTGCCTGCAGCAGTGCAGCGAAAGCAGACACCTTTTTTTGCTTTCCAAGCTGCTTTAGCGCTTCCTCGCTAATGCATGATGTATACTGTATGTATCACGCACGCTTGATACTCGAACGGGTAAAGAGGTGGAGGGGGAAGCTTTGACCCGCTTGTAAGCTGCAGGTTTTTTCCCTTCTATTTCTTGGATTTATGGTGGAGGGGCAAGCTTTTCGTCTCTAGACGGTTTGTGCAGTATGACCTCCGCACCCTGGTAATGGCTTGGGATGTCACTTGATCAGACGTTTGATGGGACATGGGTGGGGTGGGATTTGGAGCTAGATGTCCAGAATTCGGTTGGGTGATTCGAATCGAATGTCACTTGGAATGAGGGACAGGAGAGAGAGGGGAAAGCCGGCGTTTAGGTTATGAGTGATGGTTCATCGTTAACCCCACGAGAGGATATAGTAAACCTATGCATATATGCATGATAGACTTGCTCGCGAAGTAGGTAAGTGTACTTTGATTTTCTAAAATGTTTGTGAGAGGTTCTCTAGCAAGTAGACTTGAATTCCAGCCAGGGTTTTTGAGATGTTCAAACTTCCCCTCCATGGACCATGGCTCAACGTTTCCTTCTTCTGTCTTTCTGTTGTCAAACCCCGTTTTCGTACTTCTGTGATACGGTACGCAACATGGCCTTCTTTTCCCTCCTTCTTTTCTTCTACGGATAGTTCGGAGAAGAAGTAGAAACAAGGGAAGAAGAAAAAGTAGAGGAAGAATTCAAGCAGCAGAAGAACAAGAGGGACAGAGGAACTTGGAGGGGTGCGAGTGTAGTGCATGTGTACCCGTATTTTGGTATACACAACCAGATCTTCTTCCTGTAGATAGACCATGACCCTGTCCGTTCGTTTTTACCCATGGACCCCAACTGCATCTACATATGCGCCATGCAAAGAATAACATAAAGGAAAGGTAAGGTACGGTACATTACATCGACACTACTGCAAGACATTTGTGCTCATCCGGTTCTTCAACTCTTATTTTTGTTTTTTAGTCGAACTGGGGGATATATATAAGTTACAAATATCACTTTATCGACTGGGGATTCCTGGGATGTCCTAGGACGTACGGTGCGTGCGTGAGTGCGTTCGACAGGGTAATACAGCATCATGAGGGAAGTGGCAGCGGGAAATTTTCTGCTTGGGGCAGTACATACGGGCTAGTTAGCTTAGTTACGGTGTGAGTGAAAGGGTTGGTTTTTAAGGTTGTGCAAACTTGTATGAGAAAAAAAAAGGCGCATCGCTCTTGCCTCTTTCTTGATTCTATGCCACCCCCCTTGCGCGGTCATCAGGCGTATGTAGGAAGGGGGATGAATGATGGATGATGGATGATGGCCTTTTGAATATTATTGCATGTGGGTGGTAACTATTTTATATCCAGGGTCGAAAAGGCCCGGAGTTTTCTGTGAGAGCAAAAGAAGACATTTGAAGTCTTCCCGTATCAGAAAGGTCGGAAAGATAGTGGGCTATCTATTAGCTATTTGCGAGCGGGAGGGGAAGGCCTTCGGATTTTATACCGCTCGTTCGCATGTATCTCGAGTTAAGCCTTGGGAACCTTTTTTTTTTTACTTTTATTTATTTTATATTTTTTATGAACTAAATATTAAGTAGTATAACTGATATCAAAACATCTAAATTTATAAATATAAACATTCTGCCCGCACGTATCGATATCATATGTACCTACACATATAAAATATACTTATACATCATGACGACGACAAGTTTGAGCACGCAGCTCGGGATGTGCCATTCGGGCTAGTCCAAGTAGTTCCAGTTAGCATTTTGAAGTAATCCGGTGCATTCGCGCGCGGACTTTTTTTTTATTCTTTCAACAATTCCATCGAAGAATTAATTCAAGTTCAGGCTGGTTAGCCCGCCCGTTCCCCGAAACAGAGGCGTCCCATCCGATTCGACACCACCACCTTCTTTTAAAAAGTCCTCAAAGGGAATTAATCGATCCGGAAGGGTGGGCGAGAAAGAGGAAAAAAACAATAAGAGGAATAATAATAATCAAGACTCCACAGTGTCCTGAATACGAAACTACTATCAACTTCCCTCTCACCACACCCTCATCAACCCCCCCGTTGGTGGTCGGGCTTTTGCCTAGAGATTATTGTTGAGGTTCGAGGGATAAAGCCGGCCGGGACTTTGGGAGAGAGAGCAAGAGAAATAACGACAGAAATAACGACCAGACGGACGAACGTTGACGGACGAACGAGCGGAAGAGAGATAAAGTAATTATCTCCCGGTGCCTTCCCAGCAAGGTCAAGGTCAAGCGACGGTCAAACTTGGTTACCTAAAACCCATTATCACGAGCAGGTGAGTCCATTTGCATTCACAAACTCCACGAAGAGAGGAAAAAAATAAAAGGGAAAAATAAAATAAAATAAGAAAGTAGAATAGAATAAGAAACACTAGACATTCTTACTTACCAAATATTGGCCTTTGTGGAGATACCCTGGGATAGCATCGGATATTGCACTCAATCTTGATAGTATACAACTATACTATACTCCGACGTATACTTGGTACATGTACCTATTCATACTTACTTACTTACACTGCATTACGACGGCCATGCATGTAATGTAGATGTAATGTAATGTATGTAATGTACCCGGCCTCTTTTTATATGGAACCGCAAATGTGAGTATAAGCGCAATCCTTAAACTCCCCTGTCGGTCTTGCCTTGCCTTTCCTTGCCTGCTTGCCTTGTGCTTGCCAGAGGATTTTATCTCGCGAATCGAATGCAAAATGCAAAAGCGAACGTCAAAGCGCCGAAGGACGAGAAATGTGAAAAAGAAATATTCCCTCCCCACATGGTTGTAGTAGCAGTACTACACTGTGGATACATCAAAGTATTTTTTTTTTTTTAACTGTCCCCAGTCACATCAAGCCCCAAAGCCCAGAGCTGCAGAGAAAGCAAAGAGAGACAGAGAGAGACAGACACGGAGAGGAATACCCGCGCTACACTGGACTTCTGGTAGCAGCCTTCCAAGAGCTCTCACAGCCGCCGCCGTCGGGGTTCATTCTTTCGCATCGCACATTTCGAGACTACATTTTCATCCGCATACGCACTTTCTTACATACAGACATACGTTAGTATAGTTGACGTTAAAGTCCTGCGCGTCCTTTTTGGAGGTACTTACCACCCCCCATTCACTCCCAGGCACTAACCTGGATAGCTGAAGAGGTTTGTCGTCAACCTGCGACTCTCGCGATTCTGCTTTTCCGGGGGCTTGCTGGTTGTCTCTCGTACCTGCGTTCCACTCTGGATCCCTCAAGTCAAAGATCGATCAAGGTCAAGGCCTCCTCCTGGCCAGAACCAGGACCACACCCTCACCGGGCCCCCAACGGCTTTTTGTGGATCGATCGAATATCAGGGCTCCCAATTCCTGCCTCAGATCTTGCTCTCGTTCTTCTTTTCGTTCTTTTCCAAAGAAAGAAAGGGAAAAAAAGTTCTTTCATACAAGCTTCGTCGTGCCCGTCACCTCGTCCTTTGCCCCTTGCTCTTCTTTCATTCGTCAAGAGATACCTTTTATTCGCTCCACACTCCGTCCGCCGCATTGCTATTGGGCCTTGGTTCTTTCTTGCTTTCTTGCTTGCTTTCTCTCGTTCGTTCGATTAATTCGATTCTTTCGGACTTCCTCTGCTCACAAAAATTCTTGCTGCCGTGTAGTCGCATCGCCGTCGAATAGAAACCGCTGCATTGATATCCCGGCCTCTCCTTCGTTAAGCTAGACATCTTTTCCCTTTCTAAATTCATGTCGTGCAACATATAGCGACGGAACCATATACACACCCCCAGACTATCAGACTATCAGACTATCATATATTCATGCGGATTCCTCGATATCGATACTAGTTAGCTGTTATACTTACTTACACTTACACGCATATATTACACACATACACACGCCCCGTCTGGACTCCACTAAACTAGGACTCGCCTGTTGGACCTCCAGTTCTTACCTACACGATCCTGCTTACCTGCCCACAGTACTAGTACTGCTACCCAAAGGACTGACTGACTGACTGACTGACAACTGTTGCATCTTCGATCATCCTCAAGCTTCTCCAACACGTCCGAAGAAGCTATCTTTTCCCGCTTCGGCATCTTTAGAACCATCACTAGCTTCCCATCTGGTCTTCTCCCGGTCTTTTCAGGCGCGCCCATCTCCTCCGTGACCTCATACTTCACTTCACTCCACTCCACAGTTCTCCTAGGCCTAGCGTTCGATTCCAAGTTTCTGGACTTCCTGCTGCCAGGGACACTGTCTTTACCTAGGTGCATTCGCGGGACGTTATATCCTCCGGTGACCGCTAAATACTCTGAGATCAACATTCCACGGCCTGCCCCAAGTTCAAACCTCCAAAAGTCGCAGTCGACATATCCCTCAAATTTCCAATCCGAACCGCTGACCCCATCCCAAGCTCCCATTCCAGCTCTCGCCTGGAACACCTCTTTTGAACTACCGCAGGAGCTACCACCACTAGGAACCGCATTTTAGAGAAGCCTTCCTCCGGGACCACATCTTTGATACTTACTTTACCTACCTATTGTTCTGTTTTCCCCTCTCTTTTTTTATTTTTTTTGATCTTTTCTCCCTATCTATCACTTTTTCTATACTCCACAACAATCCTCCGAAGACACCAACCTTCTTAAACCCTGGAATTACCTCCCCCTTCACGCGCATATTATCTGCATATATCCTAGATACACAGCCCGGCTACCCGCTTTTCCCGGACACACAGCGTCTAAAGGAACCAAGACCTGTCAAGGAAAAAATAAAAAAATACCTCCAACTCAAGACATCCGACAATTTTGGCCTCGAGGAAAACATATAACATCTTGGTAACAAGAAAAACAAAAACAAAAACAAAAACAAAAAAAGAATATCCCTGGAACAACTACACCTTCTTTTGACGGTAAACCGGATTGCCCTTTCTTCTTTGCCTCTCGCCTGGAATACATTGCCTCCTTGGATCACCAATAGGGACCTTAGGAGCAGAGCCGTCGATTGCTCTTTGTACTACCGACGACCAGGGTTCACGAGATTCTCTTTCTACTCGCTTCCGCGGTTCATGGAACTTGAAAGACACTAGGAATACAATCGCACGAGAGTCCTACGGGACGCTGATCGTCTTGGGACTTTTGACATTATAAAGATCCTTTTTTTACCTAAAGAAACACCAAAAAATTAACAGTCCACAGCAGTGGAATCTGGAGGCTTTCTGATTTACTTTCAACCACAAATATCGGATCAATTCCTCCCGGAATTTATATCACAGCTTATCACGTTTGTTTGCTCCGGCTTCGTTGTTCGGCAGGGTACCTTTGTTCTTCTGATCAAAGATCGCCTATCTGGCATTATTCCGGAAACTTTACTCAAAAAAAACCATAATTAGTACAATCTCGGGAAAAAGAGACACATAACTCCGTTGGCCGAGGAGACTTTGCGTCCGTGGTTGCGGCTCTGTCTCTCACACCTACTCCCTCTAACTCCGTCATTGACGTCCTCTTCCTCCTGCCGTCCGGTTTGACGACACCACATCAATAAACATGGCCGGGTTTTTCAGACGAATATACGATTGGCTGCTTAGCCTGTTTTGGTACGATTGCTCCTTCTTGCTGCGGGGGGGAGAAGGGTATAAGCGAGTTGAGACAACGGTTTTTTGCTGACCTGCAGTGTCTAGGGCCACGGAGATGGATATCACGATGATTGGTTTGCAGAATGCGGGCAAGACATCTTTATTGAGAGTCCTTTCGGTAAGCATGCTCATTGGGCTTTTGTAGCGGAGGGTGACTATATGCTAATCTGGAGTTTGCGGTTTAGGGAGGCGAATTTACTACTGAGTATGGTGGACCTTTGCTTCGATCTCCTTTATATTTTGTTTTGTCCGCGGGTTACTAACTGATATGATGCAGCTCTATTCCTACTGTTGGCTTTAACATGAAGAGAGTACAGAAAGGCCACGTTACACTCAAGTGGTGAGTTGGTCGTCCCAATGGCGTTTACAGGGACTGGTTGCTGATGTTTTTGATATAGCTGGGATTTGGGTGGGCAACCGAGGTTTAGAGCCATGTGGGAGCGATATTGCCGTGGTGCAAATGCGATTGTGTAAGTTGCTGCTCATATTGATATTTCCCTCTTTTTTTTTAGAGATTCATATCTAATGCCTGATATTCTAGCTTTATTGTTGATTCCGCAGACATTGCCGCTCTCCCAATTGCCCGCGAAGAACTCCACACGCTTCTTCTAAAACCAATCCTAGAGGGCATCCCCCTCCTAGTGCTAGGGAACAAGTCCGACCTCCCGGATAAGTTAGGCGTCGACGACCTCATCGACGAACTTGAGCTACGAGAAATCAAGCACCGGGAGGTATCGTGTTACAGCATCAGCGCCAAAGAAGAGACAAATCTCGATGCGGTGCTGCAATGGCTGATTAACAAGGCAAAGAAATGATGGCCGCCTTCGACGAAAAATCTTCTATTCTTCCAAAATTCTCTTTCTCTTCTCTCGTTGAAGGATGTTCCCCGTTCCGTTCTTCTACTCACGGATTCGACTTTGACTCGCAGCCGGATTTCCTTGCTCATGCCCTTCCACAAACAACCAATTGATGACTTGATGTGTCCCGGGATTTCTAACGAAGCTTTTTCTTCTTTTTCTTCTTTTTCTTCTTTTTCTTCTTTACATTCCTCTGCTATATTCTTTTTCTTTTCTTTTTTGTTTTGTTTAGCTTGCTAATTTCTAGTTTCTAATACCCGAGCGTGCACTTTCGTTTTATTTTATCATTTTTTTTCAACTTCCTCTATATATCCGAGCATCATTGAAAGTTCAACCATTTGTTTCTACCATTCTTCCCCCCCTGCTATATTATCGCGGTTTTTGTTTCAAATTCTAACGATTGAGAAAAAAAAGAATGGAAGAGAGACAAAATTTACAAAAAAAAAGAAGCAGCGAATTTAGTTTTTAGATTCGACATGGGATACATCCACACCCATTGGTTTGGTGACAACAAAAAAACAAGTTTACTTTTTTGACTTTTTACTATATCTATATCGTCCAAGTTTTTTTTTATATCATTTATCCACGAGTGCATTCTTTTGTTTTTGATGTATTTTGGATTTTCCACCCCTTTCTTCCCTTGTTTGGTTTATTAGACGGTATTCTTTCATTAGTGAGCGGCGAGAGCACTGCGGGATTTTTCTAACCTTTTAATCTTTTGATCTTTTCTTCATGCATGCCTACTTTGTGCAGGGAAACCTTTTTGTTACTTTTTACTTTTACTTGTAGTTTGCTACGGTTTTCTTTTCAAGGGAATAAGGAGGAAAGGGGGGGTTGTCAACTTTAGCTGTTTGTTATTATTATTCTGAGCGGGCGGGTTATTTTTACTATACTCTTACTGCTCCATTATCATTTTATTTTATTTTATTCGATGAGCTGCGTTTTACTCCTCTGACCGACTTGCTCCCTTGCTTTACGATTATACATACTTAGTACTTCATGACGACCTTCGATATTTTCCTTCGTTTTGATTTGGTTTACAGCTTTTTGGTCACATAGCGTAATTCTTTTCTATCTATTTTTGTGTTAGTAGTAGTATTATGCATTTTTATATTGGACTTTTCTTACCCCGCCTCTTGAGTCTCTCACAAAAATTTTTTTCTCTTAAAATTGATATTGTTTCTGGGCGAAAGCATACTAGTTAGTATACACAAATCCAATTATCCTTTTCCCATGGGGGGGTAGAGAGTCGACAGCGGATATGATATATGTGTATGGGATTGGACGAAGGGCTTCCACGTGTGTGAATGTGTTTTTCTTTGGCGGCGGGCACACGTGGGAGGCTAATGTCCTGCCATCTGCGAGTTTCTCCACAATGTTACTTGGAGGAGGGATATTGGGGGGGGGTATAAGTCTGTGTATTAAGGTGTTTTTGGTTTGTTTCAGAGCCAAGCATTTTATGTTTATAGTTGCGTATTGGATTGGGGGTATAGCTGTATTCATGTATCAAATATATAGGTATATTTATACATTGGGCTTCTTCTTTTTTTTGGATACTTCGAGTAGTATACTAGTACCAGTGGTCGTATGTGTATCTGTGTATCCGGAGAAATATGCCGATTGTGAGGAATACCAATACGGTTGAATCGCGCCGGAGTTAGCATCTAGTGTCTACGGACCAATCCAACCGATTCGATCGAATTTGTCCGAGCTAGTGGTTAGTTGACGAGCGGGAACTAGTCAGGTCTACCTGGGCGGGGTTTTCTACACTACTACAGAGTAATCCGGCCCAGTTTCCTTTGATAGATGTCGGTGCCGATGGCCGAACGCTTGACAGGGCCTTTCTGGTGTATGGTTACATAAAAACCGCAAATTCGCCTCTGTCAATATGTCAAAGGAATGCCTATGAGGGACCCCGGACTAACTAGTTCCCCGCCCGCGCCCCGGCCGGAATTTTCGGTAACGTCTGAAACGGGTAATTGCAATTTTTCCCAATGGGCTATTCTGGAATTTCCAACTGCTAGATGTCATGGGAATTTGCATTGGGTTATTTATAATTATAGACTCGACTACAGCGAGAATTCTTATTTTATGTCTTCGAAGGATGGGGGGTTGACTAAGCTGATATATGAGTGTATCCAGTGCGAACGAGTATAGGAAACTTAATTAATATACATCTCGCACTTCGGCCTCTACAAACGAACGGTGTCTCAGCAAGCACAGCACCGCCTCGGTAGGAAAAAAGTATAGTATGGATCGGAATATGGGTCCGTATACGAAGCCAAGTAGCCAAGGCCGCGTAGTCTCTTCTGGTCGTCGTCATCCCCCTTCTCCCCTCTCAAACCGTCCGATGCAACGGGTGAAAAAAGTTGGGAAGGCCGGAGAGTGTGGGCAATGCGAACAGCCACTCTCGTCCTGGCTGCCTGTTTCCGCATGAGAGAAGAAGGAAGGGAACGTTACTGTGGTGCCACAGTTTAGTTTGAGTCTGAACCATAGGCGGTGTCAGGTCACAAGTTCTCTTGGGTCTCTTGGACTCGAGTCGAGAGTATACTAAGCAGGTATCTGTCGGAAGCTGGTTTTTATTACCCGCCTCTTTCTTCTTTTTCCCGTTTTTCTTTCTCCTCTTCTTCATCTCTTTCATGGGCTCGAATTCATCGCTTTGAAGGTGTCGCCAACATCCAACATTCTGCATCAGCATATCATTTAGATTAAAAAGCCGTTGACATCACTGCAGAATCCCAATTCCTTGGCACAAATTCCCCGACGACGACCACAACAGCAACAACAATTTTATATGGTATTCAAGCCAGAAGTTCCAAAATAGAAAGGTTCTCATCGGATTCATCATCCCTCTTTTCGAAGCTCCAAAACCGTTTTAAACCCCGTCATCCCCGTAAGTCCTTCTCCATGCGCCTCCTTCTCGGTGGTATCATCTCCCTGGTCCTTCCTCCCAATTCCGAAATCACGAGAGAGTTCTAGGCTTTGCTTGCCGGTGTGGTAGCTTCTAGTTAGCCGGGCCGGGCAGTGCAGGTGCCAGTGCAAGTCGAAAAAGCATTCCACTATGCCATAATCAAATGTCTTTGTTGGACGAACCAAAAAGAAAAAAACTCAAATACAGGCTTGCTGGCTTACGGGTACAAAATTCCTTATAACTCTAATCCCTTTCCCTCTCATTTCAACTTATATACTTTTTTGAAAAAAAAAATTTTATTGTTATAAGGATACAAGTTATCTTAAGAAACTTTCTCATCTGCTTGCTTGATCTGGACCGAGACTCAAAGTTCTAAACAATTTTTATTTAATTATTTTCTAGAACACTTCGAAGAATCGAATAAAAAGGGAAGGAAGGAAGATTATTACTGCTTTGAATTGCATATATCGGATCGACGACTACTCAATCACACACTCGAATTCACGCCGAATTTTCGAATATAGAAGAATCATCCTCTCCATCGGGTGCTAGAGGAATACACCGACAAACTTCAAAATCATTAGAGATGGTCGTTCTACCGAGAGAAGAAGATATCAAGGCGCTCTTGGCCAAGAGAGACTACTAGTATGTTTTTTTCTATCCTTTCCATAACGTTAATTATATTACCCTCGTGCTAATATTGGTATTATATAGCACCTGCGATTCCACGGGGTACTGTTATTACTCCCCTTGGTATCACTGGCAACGCTGGGCCGTCCTCGGCGCTCTGTTAGGTATGTCACTACTTTCCAAATCCCAAACCCATGTTCTCTTGACAAAAATAACTAACCAAGCCTCAATAATCTAGTTTTCTCTGCTGTCGTCCTTCTCCTCTGCGCCTGTCTCTCTGCCCGTCGCCGTCGCTCGCGTGGTCTATCACCATTCTACGGAACCGCCTGGGCCGCCCCACCAGCCTACGACGTCAACAGCATCCCACCGCACCATCAAAACACAGGTCCACAATACGGAGGATATACCTACGCTTCTAACGCCCAACAACCACAGTATCCTCCCTATAACCCCTCGGGAAGCCCGCCGGGTTATTCACCCCCGAGTAACGCTGGGTATTACGGACAGCCGGGACAGCAGAGCGGGACGACGTATACTGGTGGACCGAACTACGAGATGAATAACTTTGTGGGCAGTTCGGCGCCTTATGTGCCACCCAGGCCTGAGGAGGCGCATAAGCGTTAATTTCTAAAGGCTTAGACTGAGAAGATGTTTTAAAAGCATTCCAGAATGGCGGGTGTCTACCTCGCTCGCTATTGCAGAATATGACATGAATAAGCCTGGTGGATATTTTTGGTGCGAGGGCTGGTTTTACGTTGTAATGGGGATGATGTCGTTTTCTTAGTATTACATACGCTTTTTTTGATACTTTTTTTTCTTTTAACCATGCGGCTGCTCTTTTTGTTTTTATGGTGTGGCTTTTTTCTTCAATAGGTGTTAATGGTGTTCATCTTTGTCTTTCTCCACTATGGGTTTTCTTTTTCTTTTTAGTATATGATATTTCCCCATAGTACGGGGAAAAGCGAAATGACAATGACATCAATACTTTTTTTATAAAACAAAAAAATTGGGAAATGGGGGGGGTATCTCGGATCACAATGCCGAATTTTATGGGGGGGATATGTTAGGCTAATTTCAATCTGACTTAAACGCATGTCTTGCGTCTTTTTTGATGCGGTTTTGGGAAGGTGTTGGTAACTTAACTTGAGATTTGACGAAGGTCTGTGGGGTGTAGATGGAGTTTACGCTTTGGGGAGGTTTATATTTATATTACGTTTATGGGTTTTTGCGAGGTTCGTTATTTCCGCCTTGACGGTTGTTGTAAATTGCGAGGCTGAGGATTTGTGTAGCTGTATAACCCGAGCGCAGGCTTTCTGGTTTCGAGACTGGTCTGTATACATTGTGGACAGTACGTTCTTCAGAGAAATGTAGTATTTGTGTATTTTACATCTATATTCAAGCCTCAAACAAGGGGAACTATCGAGTCGCAAGGTCATTGGTTTGTATTTATCTTAATTTATTTCTTTGATTTCTTTCGATTCACTTAATATCTCAGCATCGTGCTGGGATAAACACTACATACATGATTGCTGCTACATGCATTGTGGGATAATATAAACAGGGTAAAAGATGGGGATATTTGAAACCGGAAGCGACAGATGTCGCGCTGTCGTATTTGGCCAGTACATACGCTTCGAAAGAGATAGGTGGATAAAGAAAAAATATTTGGTAGAATAAAAAAGAAAAGGTAAATTGGTATCGTAACGGTTCGTGAGCTGAATGAAAAGAAAAGGAGAAAAAGAAAGGTATGTAGATTACAAAAAAGAAAAATGACAGTATAATAAAAAAGTAAACAGATCCGATAGTACTCCAAGGGAATCAAAAAAATCAAATGGTATAATATATATTACAGAAGAAATGAAGAAAAAGTTCAAGTGATACTCAAAAAGAAGGTAATTGGCTTTAGAGCTTTGCGATTATTTAGAATGCGCTCCATCCGGGTTGACCGTGCTGCTGCTGCTGTTGATACTGCTGCGGCTGATAGTTATTATTTGGATTATAGGCGTTATATCCACCATGATCGAAGTCGTTGTGGTTAAACCCGCCGCCTGGGGCGTTATTGTTATTATTATTATTTGGGGAGTGGGTATTGGTAAGATGAACGGGTGAATGTCCGAAATCATCGTCCATCTGAGCTACGAAACCGCCACTACTGTTCTGGGGTAGCGGGATCGCTTGCGTTGGTTGTGGCGGTGGGTTATTCGCTGGATTGAATCCGTTTGCGGTGGTGCCTGATGTGTTGAAACTTGGTGGTGGAGGGGTGGGCGATGTTGGATGGGATGGGAGGCTCATGCCGGTATGTTGGGTGGTTAGGAGAGCTTGAGGTGGTGGGGTTGGGGTGTATGCATGTGTTTCGCCTGAGATTGTGGCACCGGTGAAGGTTTGGTGCTGGAATGGTGGTGGTGGGGAGGTCGTGCCGGTGAATTGTGGTGGCTGTTGGGGTTGGGTTACACCGGTTTGTTGGTGCTGGTAGGAGGGTTCTGGTGGGTAGACTTCAGCGTTGGCGTAGGGGCCTTGGTTTTGGGCGTTTATGTGCGGGTTGAAGTCGAAGTCGTCCAGGCCCTGGGAGGCGTTATAGTGTGGGTTTGTGATCGGTGGGGGGATTGTGGCTGTTGGCATTGTGTGGGATTCTGGGTATGGGGACTGGGTACGGGGAGGGGGGAAGGCAGGGGGTCCATTTGTGGATTGGGGACCGAAGGGGTTATTTAGGCGCTGCGGGCCAAAGGGGTTGAGGTTCTGAGGCTGCTGCTGTTGCGATTGGAAGTTTGGACGGCTGTTCGATTGGTGATAGTTATTCGAGGAGTCCATGTTGGAGTTGTTCAGGCGGCTATTGGCTGGTGGAGGGGTGGACGAAGAGGATACATCTTCCAGTTCGATAGCCTCGACTTTTACGGATGTATCTTCTACCTTTTCATTTTTGGCGCCGTTCCACGAGGGCATGACGGGGAGGGCATCGTTGTCCTTCGCTCCAGTTGTGCCGGATTCGAAGTATGCGTATTGCGGGGCTGGGGTTGAAGTATTCGGGCCGATGGTATTGCTGCTGCTGTACCCACTCGGGGCGGGGCGTGCCGGCGGGTGTGACATGTATGAAGGCACTGGATCATTGAAGAATGTGGATTTCGACCGGTCGGCCTTCTTGCGGCGACTTCGGCAGCAGCATCGGTAGCAGCACCATATTACGGATACCAAAACGAGGGCGCCGACGACGCAGCCTGCGATCAGGGGGTATTTGCACCATGACTTCTCCATACATCTATTTTTTTCGCATATTAGTATATTTTTGCCTTTTTCTTTGAGTTTTCCCCAAGCTTCACAGATATCAAATTTCGGAGTTTATATCTGTGGAATGAGAGAGGGGGATAAGAGAGGGGGGAGGCAAGATGTAACATACTTGTCCCAGTTTCCTAATGTCTCTGGCAGTGTGGCCAAATCATCTTGAACTCCTCTCCTCAGAAGCGACTGGCTCATTGCCAGTGTGTAGGTCGGTGCCATTTGTCTTTTTTATATTCTTCTCCTTTGCCTCCTTTTAATTTATTTATATCCCAAAATATATATCCCTCCGCAGCTCGAACAAAGAATATGCGAGTGTCGTCGAATATGCGTTGTTACTGTTGTATTTTTCGAACCAGAAGTCCAGCTTGTGTTTCCCTTTTCTGCTGCAAAGAACCGTCGCGAATCGGAGTCTTTCGGAAAGATATTCCCACCACCCTAATAAATACTATAATCCAGAGTTTTCCAAAGGAGTATTTATTTATTTGGCGTTAAAACGAGTGTTGTTTAAAAAACGAAGGAATAAAAAATGAATGAGTGAATGAATAGACAAATGAATGAACGTCTAGAAAAAACAGACTTTATTCTGTAAACAAGATGCCAGAGGCAAGGAAGGGAAAGTGGTTGGGTTTAATAAAGAGATTATGAGAGGAAAAAGGAAGGAATAGGAGAGTGTCTCTGGTGTTTAAAGGGGCTGGCTGGGTTGGTTTGAAACTAGCAGTAGGCCCGAGTCAAAATGCAGGAACAGGATGCACAGTGCTGCGCAAGAAAGGGCCCAATCCAAGGTTCCGTGGCAAGTTACAGTGCAGCGCATGCAGTGCAGCAGTTGCCCCGCGGCTGTCACTGCTGCGGTTGGTAGCTAACTAAAAAAGATAGTGGAAGTGTCCGTTCGTGAAGGTCGATGATGGCATATTTCTCTGTTTTGATTTTTTTACTTCTTTCTTGTTTCTTTCGATTCTTTCCTCCTCGAGACCTCGCGGTAGAAGGTAGGTTATTCACAGGATTCAGATGTGGGCATGCATCCAATGTATGGGGTGATGTTCGGATTAATATCTCTTGATGGGCTCAGATATATTACCTTCGACGCCAATCACGGGTGTCTCACTGATATTGAATGAACCGGGCAGCCAGGGACCCCCTTCAAAGAGGTCGGTCGGTCGGCCACTGGATTCTTTTCGATTCGACAGATTCCAATGCCTACTTTGGAGCTAGCATACCACGGGGAAACCTTCTGCTTATCTACTATCCGAACGAGTATGTATTTCTCGAAGTCAAAAAGAAAACTGAAACCGAAATGCCGTCAGGCAGACGTTCGCCGGTCAACCTCGCTCGCTGCGCGAAAGGGGGATCGTGCCTCCCATTGGGCAGAAGAAGGAAAAACAAGGTGCTGCGGACCCGCAGTTGCCGATACGCAATTGCATATCTTTTGCTTAGAATGGCATTATCGTCTGTAGCTTCTATGTAACGGGAAAGGTTTCGTCGGGAAAAATTCATGTTTGCTTGTGTGAATGTGTATGTGGATGTGACTATATGTGCTTATGGTCACCACCGTGAGAAACATTGATTGTTTGTCCACCAACTAGCACAGGCGTCTATGTATCATGCAGCATAATGGATACTACACACAGAACTAACTAACCAAACACAGAATATATTTTTCATTGAACATCTAAAAGTAGTAGTCAAGGGGACGACGTGGTATCGTTTATCGTTCCCCGTATATTCGTATCAATCCGGCATCCCCCGTAGTTATGACCAACAATCAAGCCCGAACGCCCACGCACAGGGCGTTCTGTCTGGCTGTGTCGTGCCGCTTCTAAATCAAGAGTCTTTGGCTAATTTCGAATGTTCGCTGGTTGAATTCTACCGCGCGCGCCCAGCCAACCGAGGAAGGGGGGAAAAAGGGAAGAGATTACGGTATTTTTTTGATTACAAGATGGTGGCGGGGCTTACGTAGTACCCTTCCCCACGTGCTTTAAATTGGAGCCAAGATTATGAAAGCTTCGAAAAGCTCATTTTGTGGTGGCTTTCGGTTCAATTGTCTGTGCTGAATGGTGGCTTTCTTTTTGGGATGTTTCGAAACTTGAGGTTTTGGAAGTTTGGGATGTTCAGGTTATATGATCATGACGTTAAGATTGATATTGAATTGAAGAGTGGCCCCCATTCCGCTATGTCGACCAGACAAACACCGTCACATACCCGTGTCGAAAAGAGTGGTAGACACATACCCCATAGACGCTCGGAGATAATATTGTGGACGTTTTCCTTTCTGTCTAGGTTTTGATACTCGACATGCTGCATGCACGCGCGCGAACGGACCGGAATTTTTAAAAAATTATTATTGCAGCTAGTATTGGGCTTTACGGAATCACACCGAACCGAGCTGTCAAAGTTTTCCGTGTCGCGAGAAGAGACGGAGAATACTGTCACCAAAAGGTTTTTTTCTCGTTCAAGGGGTTTTGGAATTTTCTGTGGTTCGTTCGGGGCGCTGCTGGATTGATGCAGGGATACGTCGGTTAGTTTTCACCCTTATGCAGCCTTGCATCATTAGGGTTCTTGGTATTACAAACCCACCGCTTTCTTTCGACCTAAGCCCCTCCATCGGTAGCTTCAATATCATGGCAATCGTGGGGAAAACCGGTTTTGATTTTTAGATACGTGGGATTCTGGGGATTCTGGATCGATTGACTGGGCTTGCATTGCATTACATTATCGATAGGTGTTTCGAACACCCGTGTAGAATGCAATGCAATACTGCCGTTGGCGGGAAACGTCACTGGGCCTTTTTTTGGTTTTTCTATGGTAAAAACCAGCAGGTTCGGAATGACATCGTTGTGCATGAAGCATTGAAATCGAATCGTGTATAACGGCGTATCGTCATCCCGGTGCTTGTAGCCCAATCGGTATCCTACGCCGTACCGTACCTACATGACTAAACTTCTTATCTTCCTTGGTCTCCCTCCTTTTTTTTCCTTGTCCGGAGAAAGTTTGTTTTATTTGGGGGAAAGAAGGATTCGACGAGGCTCTGCTATCTACATACGTCCACATACTGCGTCTGCTTCTACTTTGGCCGACAACTCAGATGAGCTGTGATTCACAGGTTGCATGTATACTTACTCCCATTTGCAAGATTTGCCCCCCGCTCAAACTCGCGGTGGAGTTTGAAATCCGAGGCGTTGCTATTTATCATCGGTACCTAGCCAGTACCGGTATACAGCGTGAAGTCCTAAATTTATAAAGGCCATAAAAGAATACATACGTGTCTGATATCCCAGGCGTACCATGCATGACCCGGTGATGTTGCAAATTTGCGAAGCTTCTGGACGCATGGATCCATGAAAGCTAAGTAGCTAGTCTCGGCCCAACCACGAAGTCTACTAGTAGATACTAGTCCACTGCCGGCTTACATGATAACAAAGCGAACAAACCGGTGTGCTTGCTAGCTAACACACCGGTTGCGTCTTCCAGGCCAGGCCGGCCGGGCTATGCAGGGAAAAACTCGGAGCGGAGGCCCGTCTTCATGACCTTCTCGCGCGATATCGATGAACTCGGAATAGGCGCAAGTCAAGTCAAGCCAGGTCAGGTCAGGCTCCCGGTGACATATGCGATGGGGGAGGATCCGGATCAGGGCAGCATTGGATGCTAAAGCGCTAGATTCTTTTTTTATACCTGATACCATGCCTTATACCTTATGCCCTATATGTATAATATACCGGTGAAGTAGGTTACCTCATTATCAGTATCTAAAACAGCGGGAGTATAAATACGGGCAGTCTCTTCCCTGGGGATGACTCCGACTTTTGTTCGGCCTCGTAAGGATTATTCTTCTTCTTCAGACTTCAGACTTTATCTACCATATTATATTCAGATACATATCTACACAAGCATATAAAATACCTACTTGGGGTCCATAAAGCACGTTTTGCAGTAGGCCTCAATCGACAATAGAAACCTCAGATCTAGCTATCTAATCTTCAAGACCTTAACCAATACATATAAAAAAGACTAGGGTTTAACATAACCCCTGAACAACCTATCAAAAATCCTCAAGATGTGTTTAATGTAAGCCCACCGCTATTCGCAATCTTCGTCAACCGGCTACACCTGTGCACCGTAGATGCATTGCAAAGATAAACTTGGATCTATTGCATCCTTGCATACTGACACTTCCAAAAAAAAAACAGCGGCACAACAGAACGTCGCCGGGTGGTCGAATACCCCGTCGCCCGTAGAGTCTCGTACATCCCTCCAACACGTCAAGAAACCGTTATCGTCGAACGTCCGCGGTCGAGTTATCATACTCACCGGACCAGCCACAGCCACTCTCGACGAGGGTCGAAAGCCAGCGTTGTATACACTACACCGAGGGGATCTTATGTTAGTAATAGACGGGCTGGCGTTCCTGTCATCGTTGAGAGGACGTATCGTTAGCCCTATCGTGGTGGAGGGCGTGTGGTAGAGTGTCCTCAGTAGGGTGTGGATGGTGGGGGTTGTGTTCCCTGGTGGTGGGATGGATATGACGTCATTTATTTGGTAATGGATTAGTCTCTTCTCTGCCGCTGGCTGACCTTGGTTCTTCGTTCGATGCATATAATTGAGACTCGATGAGGTGGATATTGCGAAGTGGAGTTCTTGGTGTTCCATTCTGGTTTTGTCATTGCCCTTTGTTCTTGCTTTTGAAGGTTTTCAGCCTCATATAATCTCCAAAAAAAAAACTGATATACCATTGTAATACCATTTGATCTTGTCTTTTTTGGGGTACTTTCGAAGGAAGATTTTGTTTGTTATATACACTAAACGCTAAAGATCTTAAGTTGTTTTTCAATTCCAGATAATACAATATAATAATGCATTGAAATGAATAGGGGGGAGGGAGAAATGTCAATAGAAGCTGTAGTTTGATACCAATGGTTCCCAAAAGTAATATATACACCTCGGATCGCTTTTATAAACCTTTTATTCTCCTCTCCATGATTAGTATCCTATACTCTCCGAGGTATAGGGGGTTGGTTTTGTCTGGTTTATTTGCTGTTCCTAACCCATCCTTCAATCGTTCTTCTCGCTTTGCTCGTCGAGTCCTCCACAGTAGCAATAGCATGGTCGTAGCCTCCCTTGGTAGTCTTCCAGCCCTCTTCAACCCCGTCTCTAATCTTAAGATGTGTCTCTGCGACCTGTGGCACCTTCTGTTCCCATTTCCACGCAAGATCCGCAACGTTCCTTGTCGTCTCGGGTAGGAAGTACCACGATGCAGCCGTTCCGGTTATCACAGGTGTCAAGAATCTGATCGGGAACATCCTCCGTCTGGCAAGAACGCTGCCAGCCATGGTTGATATAGCAATGAAGATAGCACCGGGAAGGATTGTCTCCTTCGAACGGTGGGACGGGGCCAGGGAGGCGACTGTAGTGGTGACATTATGTTCGATATGGAGGTATTTGTCAAAGTAGGTGTCGAGGAAGCGTTGGGCTTTGGAGAATTCGGAGTGGACGAAGAGACGAGCGGTGCCGATTTGGGAGGCTAACCGGACCGTCGGGGTGGGGCGTGGTTCCTTGTCTGAGGATTCCGAGGGGCTTGTGGAGGGGGACGGGGTTGAACTGGATGGTGGAGAGAAGTCATCGTATATCGATTTCTTCGCGGATTGTGACTGCATGCATCCGTAGCAAGTTAGCCATCAGAGTCAATGGGTCATGCATAGGCGGTGAGGGGGGGCATACGGGTTCTTCGGCATAGACGGTAGAGGTTGTGGTATACCCGGCGAGCGTGGTGGCACTCAAGCCGGTCAAAAGGGCCTACATCGACAACCATTCCGTGCCATTAGCCAGCGATACTCTCGAATCCAGACCGAATCCCGGATGCTAATTACGTACCATCGCCCTCGGGTTCAACGGCAGCCTGGCAGCCATGATGTGGGTTTCGTGTCGGATGAAGTCTCGAATTCGAACGTTGTTCGTCGTCGGAATCAATTGCTGCCAATTATCGCTCACAAGCAAAAGAGACTGGGAAAAGGAAAAAAAGTCTTGGCAGCCGCCCTTCGATGCTTTGCTGCTGCCACCCCGGCAAAAAATTTTGGAACCTTCAAAACTTCCCTCCATTCTCTTTCCACTCGTTCTACGCTCCATTGACGACAGTTCTTTTTCCACCACAGCGAATAGGCGCCCGATGCCTGTGAGTCTGTAGAAGTTACAATCGCATCGACGGCTTCTTACCCTTTCCATTACCACAAAAAAAAGAGGGAAAAAAAAGATAATAAACCACAATGCCGTCGACAAAAAAATCAGTTGTCGCTCGCTCGTCGGCTGGGCAGGCGGTTTTCGATACCATCGCTCGCGAAAAAAGATTTCGAAACCCATCCGCTGATAAAACTCCCTTTCCGGCACTGAAGGAAGCTGTACGGCCACATGTCGATTCGTGGAATGCAGTGTTTAGGGAGGGAGGATGTCTGCATCAGGCCATTGCAGACATCGGCGAGAGGACGGTGTTCGATCGATTGGACGGAAATGCTGAAACTGGCTACGGAAACAAGTTGACAGGTGGGTATAGATATGGAGTGACCGGTCATATGTGCGAGGATATGGCTAACGGGAATACAGTGCGAATTGCAAACTACTACCTGGGCAAGTCCATGTTGAGCTCCAGGGACAAGACGGCTATGAAGCGAGAAATATACCCCGCTGAGGTAACTACCTTATTTCTGGCGTCGCATTTGTTATAGTAGCCTATAATTCTAACGACAATGCCAAAACAGTGCAGAGAACGTCATTCGTCCTACCGCGGCCAACTCCAGCTCGAGCTCCAGTACAAGGTCAACAACGGCGACTGGCAGAAGGAATACCGAGACTGCGGTCTCCTCCCACTCATGGTCATGGGTAATCGCTGCCACCTCGAGTCCATGTCCCCCAAATCCCTTGTCGACCATAAAGAAGAATCCGAAGAGCTCGGTGGTTACTTTATCGTCAGCGGGAATGAGAAGCTCGTCCGTATGCTTATCGTCAATCGAAGAAACTACGCTATGGCGGTCGTTAGATCATCGTATGCGAAACGTGGACCTTCCTATACAAATATGGGTATACAAATAAGATGTGTGCGACCTGACCAAAGCTCCATGACGAATGTCATTCACTATTTGAGCGACGGAAATATCACATTTAGGTTTTCTTGGAGGAAGAGGGAGTATCTCGTCCCTGTGATGATGATACTCAAGGCGCTAGTTGATACCAGCGACCGAGAAATCTTCGAAGGAATTGTCGGATTGGACCAAAGGGAGGATACATTTTTGACAGATCGTGTCGAATTGCTCCTCAGGACATACAAGGCCTACAACCTCTATTCACGACACGAGACATTGGCATACCTGGGCGACAAGTTCAGAATAGTAATGCAGGTCAGCGCAGATGTATCAGATGTCGAGGTCGGGAAGCTGCTTTTGAAGAGGATTGTGCTGGTATACCTGAACGACGATGGCGACAAGCAGAGACAGCTCCTATTCATGATTAAGAAGCTATACTCGCTAGTTGCAGGAACATGTGCGCCCGACAACGTCGACGCTGCACAGCACCACGAGGTACTTCTCGGCGGGTTTCTCTACGGGCAGATCTTGAAGGAGAAGTTCGAGGAATATCTACTAAATATCAGGTCGCAAGTGCGGTCCGACCTGATGGGGGGAGCTAAAGTCGAGTTCAGTTCGCCGCAATACATTCGGAAGATGCTGGGGAAAGTCAACGAGAGGATAGGAGAATCGCTACACTATTTCCTAAGCACAGGGAACTTGTCCAGTCCCAGTGGTCTAGATCTGCAACAAACAACGGGTTTCACGGTCGTGGCTGAAAAGTTGAACTTTTACCGATATATCAGCCATTTCAGAATGGTACATAGAGGTAGTTTCTTCGCACAGCTTAAAACCACAACAGTCAGAAAGCTGCTACCGGAGAGTTGGGGTGAGTTCATTGGCCCGCGATACCTAGGTTAAGAAGTCCATATGCTAATCAAAAATAGGTTTCCTATGTCCTGTCCACACGCCCGATGGTTCTCCTTGTGGTCTTTTGAACCATTTGGCGCACAAGTGCCAGATCGCGACTACAACCTCAGACACCTCCCATGTCGGGCCCTTGGTCTTAACGCTGGGAGTTCATTCCGCGAAGGTCTTGCCAGTCCCTACCGATGCCACACTTTCTGTCCAGCTAGACGGCAAGATCCTTGGGTGGTGTTCGCCACGGGATGCCCGTCGGGTTGCCGAATCCCTCCGCTTTTACAAAGTCTCTGGTACCCATAACATTCCACTTGACCTCGAAATCGGATACGTCCCTACCTCCAATGGAGGTCAGTACCCCGGTATCTATCTCTTCTCGCAGGAAGCCCGCATGATCCGTCCGGTCAAGTACCTCCCACTCGACAAGGAGGACTTAGTCGGTCCCTTCGAGCAGCCATTCCTCAACATTGCAGTCACAGACCCAGAAATCAAATCTGGCGACTCACACGTAGAATTCGACCCCACAAACATCCTATCGATCGTAGCAAACATGACGCCCTTCTCAGATTTCAACCAGAGTCCCAGAAACATGTACCAGTGTCAGATGGGTAAACAAACGATGGGTACACCTGGAACAGCGATACGGCATAGGACGGACAACAAGATGTATAGGCTCCAAACGGGTCAGTCTCCTGTTGTTCGCGCTCCTCTATATAACACCTACGGACTCGACAACTTCCCCAACGGCATGAACGCTGTTGTGGCTGTCATTGCGTATACTAGTTACGACATGGACGACGCTATGATTATCAACAAATCTGCACATGAGAGAGGGTTCGGTTACGGAACTGTGTATAAGACGGAGAAGTACGATTTGGCTGAGAAGTCGAAATCGAAGAGCCCGGTATTGGCGTTCGGATGGGGGTGGGCTGCTATCGGCGCCGACGCGGCCGCGTTAGCGAAGTACAAGGCTATGAAAGACAAATACAGCGAGACGCTGGATGATATGGACGGCCTTCCGATGGTTGGACAGAAAATCGTAGAAGGGCAACCGGTGGCCGTGTATCACAACATGGGTACCGGAGAAACATTTTTCTTCAAATACAAGGGATCTGAAGATGCCTATATTGAAGAAGTCAGGCTACTCGGTAACGATGTTGGGGATAGCATCTGCCAGGCCATCAGTGTTAAATTCCGAATCACCAGATCTCCCGTCATCGGTGACAAGTTCTCGTCCCGTCACGGACAGAAAGGTGTCTGTTCGCAGAAATGGCCTGCGGTGGACATGCCCTTCTCGGAGTCCGGGATCCAGCCGGATGTCATCATCAACCCCCACGCTTTCCCATCTCGTATGACAATCGGTATGTTTGTCGAGAGTATGGCGGGTAAAGCCGGTACGCTGCATGGATTCGCACAAGATTCTACACCGTTCAAGTTTGGAGAGCAGCACACTGCCTTTGACTACTTTGGCGAGCAGCTCAAGTCGGCCGGGTACAACTACTACGGGAACGAACCGATGTACAGTGGCATTACGGGACAGGAATTTCATGCGGATATTTACCTGGGAGTTGTTTACTACCAGAGGTTGAGACACATGGTTAACGATAAGTTCCAGGTGAGAAGTACTGGTCCTGTGGATTCGAGGACCAGGCAGCCTGTGAAGGGTAGGAAGAGGATGGGTGGTTTGAGAATCGGAGAGATGGAGAGAGACTCGTTGCTTGCCCACGGAACGGCGTTTTTGGTGCAGGATCGTCTGTTGAATTGCAGTGATTATCATCAGACATGGGTGTGTAGGGGATGTGGAAGCTTTTTGAGCACAACGCCGACGGTGGCCGGGGAGAGGAGGGCAGAGGTTAGGTGTAGGAGGTGTGCCAACAAAGCGACGGAGTTCGATATTGGCAAGAAAGGATATTGGGAAGATGGTCTTGGGAACAGGTTTATTGGCGGTGAGGATACGACGGTGGTGGTTATTCCATATGTTTTGAAGTGAGTAGTTCTACTTTTCCTACAATGTTTTGCATCAATATCTTCTTCGAAGAGCTGAGCTAACCTGGGTGTGTTTCTTCCTTAGGTATTTGGACGTTGAGCTTCTAGCTATGGGAATCCAGATGAAGTACGATGTGTCACCGTAGACAAATTCGATATTCTCTTAGGATTTGCATTTGAAGGCGAGTATTTCTTTTTCATCATTTCTGGATGTTTCACTTTTTTATATTCAGGCCAGGCGGCATCAGATGTATTCCAATTGGACGGGCTAGTTGTAAGAATAGTGTATAGTAGTAGCAGTATTTACGACCATAGATTTAGAAACAAAAAAGTACAGAAGCTGGGCGCTATAGATTGGGGGAGGGGGGGTTATGGGAACCTTTTCCCTAAAAGTTCTTCGACTTACTCTTTCGATATTCTCTCGATTTTCGGGGAACAGTTGTTTATTATAGCTCTCTATTGTCCCTTAAAGTTCATTTCTCTTGCAGCTCTGTCTCTCGCTTTCGACCCCAATTGATCAAGCTCTCCTTAAGCTTTACAGCTGGTCGTTGTGGTTTTTTTTGTACCGGTATACTGTTGCATTAAGTTTTGATGGAAACATCCTCCGCCAGACGGAGGACACATTTTGACACAGAAGCCTGTCCTCCATATGAATCAACAACCCTTAACGGAGAACCGGGGGCGTTATTATACACATCTGTAATTTTACCTATGCATGCGAGATTAAGAGATCCCGACATTAAATCCATGGATTTCGTTGGAGTTTATTGTTATGCGCTGGTGTGTATGTACGATGTATGTATATAGCTAAGTATAGCTCTCTCCCTACTTTTTTGTTTCTAGGCCCGAATACTTTGGAGCTAAAGCTAAAGGAGGCGGATGCAGCGACCTGGGTCTTTTTCTTTCCAGGTTCTGACGCCTTATATGCAGGTTCACGATCGGGAAAGGGGAAGATTTTAAAAGAGAAGGCCGGGGAATTTTGTTTCTGCTTGGGATTAACAGCTTTTGATGCGGCTAAGATTGCTGGTGACTTGTTGTACGTGATGCATGGGGGGTTTTCTCAATTTACTGGACTGATGGGAGTATGGTGGGAATGTTCGACGCAGGGTTTGAACTTTATAACTTTATAGTATTTTTTTAATGTTTTATCTTTCGAAAAGTATATGCATTTGCTGGTAGACTAGGACTGGGTCTATAGATATTTTAGATCGAAAAACCTGGAACTCAAATAATGCCACAGGAGGTTTTAAGCTTCCACGCGGATGCGCGATCCGATACGATTTGTCTCGACCCGTTGGGTTTTTCGTGCACAATCGACCAGCCACGTCCAGCCATTCAGCTTTTTTTAAAGTCTCGCGCGCGCGGGGGGGTTGATTTAGTCATTTATTTCCCCGACGCAGGAAGGCGAAAGTATTTCGCAGTTAAGGTTATTAAAGAGTTAAAGCACAGCAGCTCGAATGAAAGCTCGCGCGTCTCGAATGTCCGGGTTCGCGAGGAGAGACAAGGGAGGGTTTGCCCGCCCGGAGGCGGGTTTTTGGGCTACGTGTGGGCGGATTGGGAGTTACATGTAACGTACGCTATATGCATACTAGAGCATAGTACGCAAAAAAATGGCGGTTAGAGCTGTCGAAAAGTCGGGCTTTCCTGTAGTTAAGCGCCTTGAAGGGCATTAGTTTACTGCGTAGAGTCGCCTTACATTTTTGCTTTCGGTATCTGTTGACGAAATCGGAGATCGATTGGGTGTTTTCTTCGTTTTTTGAGGTCATGATGAGCTGATGTAGTACGTAGTACGTAGTATTCGTATCATGTTGGAATGTGGAGGTGCATGCGGCTTGAAAATAGTAGTATTAGGCTGCAGGCTTGCTTGTTCCTGCGCTTCGAAGATCTGGGGTTTGGAGGGTTGCTATGGGCCCCCCAATATAATTCGAGATGAGATGCGATGAGCTTTTTCCATGGTCAGCTCAGTTTAACTAGCTATTTCGGAAGCTCAGGCTTATTGATCTTTGTATTACTCGTGTAATACGATTATTGAGTGTAGTGTTTTTGGCTAATAATCACGGAGACATCGCGAAAAGCCTCGGGCCTTGGCTCTCCTTTCCTTTTTCCTTTTCTTTCGCGCGCAAGGAATGAGGATTGCGAAATACCGTCTGGAGCACTAATAGAGTATTAGTAGTCGGAAATCACGGGGTCCATATATTTCGTCAAAACTTTGGTTGGAATTGGTCAGGGTTCTCCTTTTCTCGGGATTCCCGGGCCCGTTGGATTCTTTTTGCCCCCCCTTCCCAATACCAGTTTGATGGGTCAGGGGAGTCGACTTTAGGGGACTTCGGGGACCGGGTTCGGTGGCCAAAACTTTGCGAGACGCCGGTGGGATCCGATTTTTTTTATGAGAAGATCTGATCTGATATTCTAGAAACAAAATTTTTTTTCTCGCCCTGCATTTTGAAGGGAATAAAAAAGGAACTTATGATATGTGTATAGATACATTTGATTGCATCAGTATCATACCAACCGACATGACAGGACGACACCACTTTTTCCCTTGGTTGAAGGGGAAAAAACGCCAGCAAAGATTCTGCGCGGCGGCGGACGTGTCATGGACGATTTCCCCAATGACTGCTTGGTAATAGTTAGAGCTTGAGTGGGGACTGCGACAAAAGGTTCACGAATGATGATAGTGCGGTTCCTTGGCACTGGAACCCTTGAGGTCGTACGGGTGTATTGGTTGGTTGCATTCGATATGTCTATTTTGATCCATCTGGTGCGCCTTTGCTTTGGGCGAGTTCGAATGAATACCCTGTGACAAATAACTTCAATATCCAACCAAAAGGAGGGTTGAAAAAGAGGACACTCTGTTCTCATAAAGACTCATGTTCTATGGTTTTCGAGAAGCGACGAGGATGAGTATTCAAGTATTTTGGGGTCGCAGTAGTTAGTATGTTTAGAAACAGATTAATTGCGCACATGGGGCTGCTTTTTTGTGGAACAATAATCAGCCCGTCAGGTACGCAAGTCGCAGACAAACCTTTGGAGTGCCGTGGTACATAGTAGTGTCACAGTACATACGATTACATGCACACGACGGGTCCCAGCCAGACGGAAGGCGCGGCGACACAAGGGTATGGATTCGACGGCAATGACGACGTGCACTTTGCAGAATGAGGTATTTGGCATTCGGACCTGCGATCCTCGACTCGCCGGTGGATTTTCTTTCGTGACCACGAATATGAATATGAAGGTGAATATGAACAGCCTAGCGAGGGGAGCATTCGTTCATCCTCTCCCTTTTTTCTTTTCCTTCCTCTCCTGATTTGTTTGAGAAGAGAGAGGGGGTCTTGTCTGTACGCAGTTATTTGACTGGAAAACAAGTGCGCACTTAATTTCCCCTGCTTCCTGCAATTTTAAGATTGATGAACCCCCAACGGTTTCTTCGGACGGACATGATTTGCCCTCTGATGGAGGTGGAAAGTTCGGGTTCCTTCCCAGCAGGCGCCTTTCCCTCATGTCTCTCTTTTTCTATCATCGCCTCGATCGTGATCGATGAATATGAAGTTTGTGTGCGTGAAGATAATATATGATATATCCAGTCTTATGGAGTACTATAACAATCATGAACGTGAATGGACGGGACCGAGGGGAGACTTGCCCTTCTTGAGAGCGGTGCATATGCCGTCGGCTGAAAGGGGCATCGCGTGGACTGACTTGCAGGTTCAGGAAGATTGTTTTGATGGACCGGGGCCCTTGCCACTTTTTGGCAATCGGACTGATTGACTGACTGATTGATTGATTGTAACTGACCGACTGACCGACTGACTAAGACTGCCAGCTCGGAGGCCGACTGCCTGATGGAAATAATGGAAATGGGAATGTGGGAATGTGGAAGTTGACAAGGCTCGATGAATAATAAGACGAGACAGGAATACTGTGGCAGTTTAGATGTTGTATTTTATTTTATATTAGAAAGCATCTTCAACCTCAACTTCGACTTCTCCCCTTTCCGGCCTCCTCCTCCTCCACTCCATCCTACATACTACATACTCTGCTCCACCCCCTCTCTCCACACTTCACTGACTTCACCTCCCATCACATCACATCACATCACATCCTCCTCTCCCCTCCTCTCCTCCACAATCACCATCATCTCCTCCATACAGACAGAGATACGGACAGAAAGAAACAGCGAAAGAAACAGGTGCTCGGGTTGCACAACGATATATATCGCATACAGACAGACAGACATACGTCCCGTTTACAGGCGTCTAGTTTTCACCCGCGCCTCCCCGCGACATAGAGACCCCGGGAACTGGTTCCTTTCTGGCTGTTTAACTACATAAAGTATCCGGACATCCCATCGACTGCAGCCCAACCATCACCAGATTGTCCCACCGTTCCGCGCCTCAACGGAGGTTTTTCACCACGCTTGCATAACTGCATCAACTACGATACCCTGGTAGCACAGCCTTACTGTACGTCCATACTGTGTACAGGCACGATACAGGTCCTCTATTCAGACACACGCACACTCGCCTGTGCTGTCCCAATCCAATCTGGCGTGACGGTACACCCATTATCCCGTGTCTCTCTCCTCTCCCTCTACTTTTTACACGTTATTTGTTCGCCCCTTCTTTCCGGGTCAGCGAGCAGGTCGTGCGAGACACACACGTTCAGAAATACGTCTGGTAACCAATTCTGAACCAACTACTATCAGGATTCACACTGGACTATAACCAAAAAAAAATATAGAGCGTTATATATTTTTTTGAAATTGTTCGCAGAATCCGGTCCACACCCCCAAGACAAAGGTCCCGTCGGTGTCTGGCAGAGATCGAGATCCCGAGAACACTAGGACTCCTCTTTTGGTCGTCCTTGAATCTTTGTTTTAGACAACCAAGGCCGTGCCAGCCGATAGTGGGAAACCCGACTCAATTCAATAACGGTTCGCTTGCAGGCCCTTGAACCATCTCGTCGTTATAGATAGACGAGACAGACAAGAGGAAACGAACCTTCAGAAAAAGCGAGAAAAAGAATAAAAATAATTTTGCAATACAAAAAAAAAAAATACTCCGAACGATACACCCTGGGCTCAAGCGTATCCCGGCTGCCCCAGCTCTGTCCTGTTATCGATTCCTGCTTCAGCATCCAGGCCCTTTGTTCTGCATGCACGAAGCTCGCACCGGGGTCCTGGGGGAAAAGAAATAGAGCTAACCAAACGCCTTCGTCGAATAGCCATCTGCCACCCAGCCAACTGCATTAATTTTCTTTACTAAAGGGACCTGACTCCTAGTCCAGACACTAGTCAGTTTTGGTGTTAGCATCATCTACCCAAAAAACCAAAAGATTCTGAAAATAGTAAAGAAAAATACCGGAACCTGAAACGAGGAAAAAAGAATTAAGAGAACGAGGAAAAAGAAAAGGCGAGGATCACCAATTGATTCCGCAGACTCTCGCAACCTTCAATTCTAAACAAAATCAACCATCAACGCCGCTCTCTCTAAACGGAATTCTTAGCTCTAAGTTATAAAGGCGAGAGTCCCACGAAGCTAGAGAAAATGAATACTCCAACTCTCATCATCGACACTAGTCATACTTTTGCCGACCTTCAACTGGCAGCTCAAAATCCAACAATGGCACAGGCACAACCCAGAACTACAGCCGGAAGGCGGGCAACTATCACGAAGCCTTTCATTTCGCCCCCGCACTCTCCTCTTCATGGTGACACTGAGGGTTCGCCCAACGAGTCGCCACAGGTTTCGCCAAACACCCTTTCCCGTTCCTCGACAGTTGGAAAGAGAACTCCTAGCTTGACGTTTACTTCACCTCAAGCACGGAAGCGGGGTTTCGTAAGGCCTCAGGGTACTGAGTTTTCCAAGTCTGCGAGATCGAGGGAGAGTGTTATGGCTCTTGGAAGTATCGCCCATGTTCAATACTTCTTTGCAAAGACTGGACTATTAGACGGAAAGGGAGGGTATGTATTCCTATTATATCTTTCGGTATTTCTTGGTTCCTAATACTAATCGTTCTCGTCTTTTATAGTGGATACAAAAAGAAGAAGGCCGAAGAATTCAATACAAATGATGAGTTGAGCATGGACAACCAACTGATCGATAGCACATACTCTTCGTTACGATCATCTCCTGAACTTGTTCTCCCTGCGGAGCACTACTCTCAGTCTCCTCTTGGTAACGATGATGTCGAAGAAGACCCGACTGCAGTCCTTCCCCCAACATATTCCACATACAAGCCAAGAAATGTCCACATTGTCCCACCACCACCAGACAGGGAATCCCTCAAGGAAGACTTGAAGGAAGCCCTCGACGACTGCAGAAGAGTCTGGGTCGACGCTGCAAACCTTGGCTTTGAGAAGGAGGGCTCGGGTCTCGGAATTAAATCACAAGCCGACGATGACGAGGGTATTGGCCGTGAAAAGGATGAGGGACCAATCCCTGGCCTCAAGGATATTCTCCTCCACTCCATTCTCAGGAGTACAACCCTCGCTATCAGAGCGGCAAAGGAATACTACTACGCCGCAGATATGTCGAGACTTCAAAAAATTACATCTGAAAAGAAAATGCGTGAAGACTTCATGACCGTGTTGGATCTTTTGAAGAGAATCAGCACAAGACAGGGATCCGTCCTTTCTGAAGAGAAGGCGGTGGTTATTTCCTGGATCGACAGTGTTGAGGGTCTCCTTGATAAGGAACTCCGTTTGGAAGATGAAGGACGTCGAAACGGCCAGATCTGGGCCGAGGGAGACTGGAAAGGCAAGGAATGGGGTATGTACACAAGAATTCCCAACCAGGGGCTTTTTTTTTTTCGCTTTCCTTACAGAATGCTAACAAGGATTTTTTTTTTTTAGAACGATACCATCTTTTCCTTAGTTACTTCGACGCCTACGAGGGTAATTCCTCTGCCCCTCTCCCTGAGCACGACACTAAGGGGCCAGCCTCCGAATCTCCTCTCCTCAAGATTCTTCGCACTGGTGACCGTCTCATCAACATCCACAACGCGATTGTTCGCCGTTCCCGAACCCCGTTCGGCCAGATTCCTCACTTCCACACTGATTTCAACAAGCCATACCGTCTCGCGGAGAATCTGCGATACTGGCTCAAGGCTGCTGATCTCAGATGGGAAGTCAAAATTAGCATGGACGTCATGGGGGCCGTCAACGGCACCGAGGCGGGCATGCGTAGCTTCGAACAGGCTGTTGCCAAATGGTGCGAGAAGGTTCTTAGCGAAGTCATCTCCGAGTGGAAGGACGACCAGGCACTTCTTCAGATGCCGGCCACAGAGAGGAAGGAGAAGCGACGAAGCCGACGATATGGATCCCCAGGTGGATCCCCACGCAACTTCTCGTAGCCGTCCGTCTACTCTACTTTCACTATAGTCGAATTGGGAAGACATCCAAGGTGAATAGGGAAGGTTGAAGACCTCTTTCCGAAAATCCTCACCAATTCCACTATTGCTTTAGCATTTTCAACACTTTCTATTCATGGATCACGGACTTTTGATTGGCTTTTACTTTTTTTTCTCAGCTTTTTACGTCCGCATTTGCATCGGTTTTCACGGCTGCGTCTTTTACCGTTTTCTGATTTCTATTTCGCCTTCAACCGGAGTTTTTACGTGTCCCGTTCCCCCGATTTTCTTAACCATTACCACTCCTTCAATAACCGTTGTAATACCTAATAATCCTCTTACGCTTTCCTCGGATAGTGTATCTTCTTTCTTCTTTCTCTTTTACGGCCTATATTGTTCTTTTTTTTTCTTTCTTCTCAGCGGTTTCTTTTTCGAATATATACCCCAAAGGTCTCAAGTCTCTACAGTCTCATCTATACAACCCTTTTCTGTTCCTTTACAGATTTCTTTCCTTTTTCCTTTTATTCACTTTCTACAATTCTCCATTCGTTTACACACATATCAAAAAAACGGCGTCTGAACTTTTTTATTCTGATTCATTCTGGCGAGGAAGGGGTTCTTTTTTTTTATTAAGGTTTCGTTGGTTCCGGAGGGTTGCTTTCACGCTTTGTTATAACGAGACTGGCCTTGTGATCTTTTCTATACAATTATACTATTAGCTTCGTACGCTACATCAAAAACTGCTGACTTCTTTTTTTTTTCATTTTTCTTTCTTTCGAACTTGCTGTGCACTTTTCTTCTTTCTTGCTATATACTATACTATACTATACTAGCTTCGATTTTTTTTGGAATCTAAAAAAAAAGGAACGGCTCCAAGTGGGATTCTACATTACATTACATTACATTCTACTTTTATTACGCCGATTTGCATATCGTAGTAGTACTTTTCACGTTTTTGTTAGTGCCGTAGATATGCATATGTCTCTGAATCCATCTTAGCAGGCTTTAACCCGATTTCGAAGGACAGTAAACGAGGCTCAATATCCCCTCTGAGACCGTTTTTGTTTCTGAATCGAACTTAAGGTTATTACTTTACCAGACATGTCGTACTTTGAAAAAAACCGAGGTTGTTAGAATTTTATAAATCGTGATTTATGGACATTTGATGGTGGAAAGGTTAACATCAGACCATGGACGCATATGATCTGAATCAATGTCGGTAGTATTAGACCGGATTTCACGGGGAGTGGGAAAAAAGAAGTGGGTTTGGTGTAATTATGGACGGGCTTATGTATGTACCATGTACCCTCCGGACCTGCAATGCAGAGCTGGAAAGGGCCGGCAACGGTACGCCCTCATCTCTGCCCTTTGGGAAGGGGAGAGAATCCCACCAGGCACGGATGCTAATCCATTGGATGGTGGGTAATCTGGGGAATCCTCAGGCGGCTTTTTTTTTGTTTTAATTTGGGAATTGAGAGAGTGGGATTTTGGGAATGGGGTTAACCTGGTGTTATCACGGCTAGACCGTCTATAGACTCCATTTTCGCATGGTTATGAGGGGGGGGTTACCACGCTGCTTTTTGAGACGGGAGGTTAAGGGATTGGGGGTGCTCGAAGGGGGTATTACAGCCCGAAGTTGAGGCTAGAATTGGAAAAAAGCCTGCTTTGTGCATGGTGGTGCCTTAGGCTTTGATCGGAATGGGATGGGGGGGTTATACACTACTATGGATGTTCCCTTGATCCCCGGCCGTCTGTCAGGACCTCTTTGGGTTTCGATCGTTGGGCGGGTGGGTTTGAAGGTGTATGTAGCTGCAGGAGTGGTATAGGGTGGTATACCGGTGGGAACGGAAAAAGGGTCCGGTGATTTTTGGTGATGCTGGTGATAGGATTCCTGCCCTTTCATTTTTGGGAGGTATACTTTATACCCCCCCCTTCAAATTATTATCATCGAAGATGAATTGACGTTGACATTGACATTTTACACCTCCCGATGGCGAAGACAATGGGATTATAATTAGACAGCTGTTAAACCTTTCAATCAATCAGTCTAATTAATCATAATATTACAGATATAAAAAGCCTCAAAAGTTCGCGATATAATTTTACCACAAATTCCAACAAAGAATTTTTTTTATGCTGCTTTCGAATACGGAATCTTTTCCCTATTGGAACAAGATTTAATATTAATATAAACCGCACTTATACAAAAAGATCAGCCCACGAGTAGTTTAAGATCAATATTAATTTTTTAGGACTCCACTTGACTTCAGTGCCGGTATGAGGGTACACCGCCTAGTAGACTTGAATATGCTCCAACTAATCAAAAAAAGGCTTTGACATACCACTTTCGGTAATCGAGGCTAGACTGTATACACACGCCCGCCCGCTGAGGTTTGGTGACCTCTTTTTTTTTTTTTGCTTACTTTCCGGATAGGGTAAGAAATCGGGGTCGGTGGGATCGGCTTGGGTTTTTCTGCTGGTTGTGTTTGAGACGGCACGTCCTTCGGCGGACGGAATGGTTAGGTTGAACCGAAGGGGAGAGGGGATATCCACTTCTAAAGGACCTTTATTCAGCTGAAGGGTGTGCACGGACTGAGTGATACAATGGGGGGGTATAATGGATATTCGAAAAGCACTTTTTGTCCCTCTGCTCTAGAAGAATGGGAAATTCTCAACCTTCAGCGGGAGGTCGAAAGGGTAGGTAGGGAGATGAGGTGTTCAGTAACACGTATACTCTCCCCCTCTTTTTTCTCCCGCCTTTGCTTTAGCATATCCTTCTGTCGGATGGGATAAAAGGGTATAGTCTTAGGTTGTGATCTTATGTTACGTTAACCTCACGCCCTTTTTCGACGCTTTCTGTTTTTGGGTTGTCCAGTGTGTTCGTGGATGTTGGATTTCTCGGTGAGACCCTCTCGGATCGAGGTAAGCGAGTGCAACCTTGGCCGTGGTCCGGTTCATCCAGGTCTCCCGGACCCCCCTCTTCCTCCTCCTCAACTATCAAGAAACCCCGGGCGGATTGGAATATCGAAGCAGGTATAATCGCGCTATAACCAGTTGACGAAAACCTTCACCACCTTCGTTATCGCGTTCAACGTCAGCAGCCGCTATATTCAAATCCAACCCAGCAAACGACTGCCACATCATATAACCACAACCCCATTCCCTTTCCAACTAGCACAGGAATCTCAATCGACTACACCGCAAGGTTAGAACCGGAACACTCACCAAACCAAACAAAAGGGTAAAGTATTGAATAATAATTACTTACAACCTCCTGCCTGAAAAAATATCTTTGATGCGCTGGACAAGAGGGTTACTATTCCGTCAATGGGCACATCTGGATCGCAATGACCATTGGCATTGAAACCATCGTCATCATGTGGGTCCGTTCGACATATGCGGTGTGATTTACCCACAGGGTGTGATAAGCCAACAGATGTCAATTGAACTTGACAAACCCATGGACCGGCCCCCCGAGATACTCTACGGATGACCGCTAGCGCCGGGAACCAGAGCCTTCGATCGAGGGTGGGTGCACGTGCTGGGAAAAATGTGGAGAACGAGAAAGATGGTTCTTAAACCCCGGGAACTAGTTAACTGCTATCCACAAAATTCTCGATCGATCCCATGATTCTTTCTTCGAAAAGTAAAAAGGCAAATGCAAAGGGCAGAAAGAAAAGAAAAAGTGACACCTGCCAGCTGGCGGGTCCCCCAAAAACCAACAGGCGGGGTCCTATGAATTCCTCCTCCATCGCCAAGTTCGGAATCTTAGGAAGTGAGGTGATATAATAATTCCTCACCAATCCCGCCGCCAGCGCCGGAAAAAATAATAAATGAAAATTAATTAAAATAAACCGAAAAAAAATGATACAAAAAAGTATCCGACCGGGTTTCGCTGCAGCAGGGTTGTATTAGGGCTTGATCGAGAAGTACTTCTCAACAAGTTCACCGCCTGCGAACAGTACATGTAAGCACCGTACCGTAAGTACGAGGGTCTGCAGAACCTCAAAAAAATATAAGCTTAAAATCCATATCACAGCCTGCAAGAGAGAAAAAACAGCAAGGGTATCAGATGAAAGACATACATACATTCCATCCTGCCAGAAAGATGCCTGTCCTTCACGTACCTTCCCCTCTTTTCTCTCTCCCCTCCAACTCATTTTTTTTTTTGAATTCGAAGAAGGTGAAGATGGTGTGTGCGAACAGTAAAATAATTGGATCGATACCTACCCGGCCTAAAACCTGTTCTTCTCATGCACAAAGGGCAATGCCAGCTGCTGCAACCTGCAAACATGACAGACGTCTGCATACCCACAATCCTTTTTATTCGAGACGAAGGAACAAGAGGAGGGGGAAAACGGAAAAAAAGGAAGGAAGAACTCCTGAACTCCTACGATAAGCTACCCGTGCCGCAGTCGATAGCCAATGATGCCTGCATGCCACGATGATCCCATTCTCTGATTTCTCAAGTAAAAAAGTAATAAAGATAATTCTCATTTTCGTTCAAGTAACGTCAGCATGCGTCGTCTTCTTTGATTCTCGAAAATGTACCGGAATCCTCTCGGCGCCGGTGCATGATCAAGGGCTAGTAATACATGAAAAATGAGAATTGAAAAAGATACATAGAGAAGAACCGAGCAAGAAAAAGAGAAAAAGAGAAAGCCTTGCGAAGTAGACATCCATAAAGTGTATGTCAATAGAAGGCAAAGGAAAAAGACAGGATAACCCAGATGCGCCTGTACAAGATCAGAGATGCAACACAGCGCTCAATAAAACATATCAAAGGGAAAAAAAACCACAATCATGGACTGTTCCCATCAGAGGGTTGCCAACGGTGAACGATTGGCTCCCTCTTCTTTGGGAATTTCTTTTGAGCAGGGGTGACGGGGGCCGGCCTGGGGCGACTGGGGACCGAATAGCGAGAGGAGGTGCTGGTAGCAGCTGAAGAACTAGGCATCGTCTCGACGACTGCAACGGGGTAGACTCTTCGTTCGAGCCTGAGGTTACCCAATGCTTCACCGATCTCCTCAGTGCCGCCACCGCTGGAAGCACGCTCCCATTCGTCACCGGGGCCTCCGGGGTTCAGGGCGCTATGAGTTGTCGTTGCCTGTTTCTCTTGTTCCGCGAGAACCTCCTCGCGATCTGGGACTGGTCCGCCGTAGAGAACGTCGCTAAGGGTTCGAAGAGCCTCTGGCATGATTCTAGTGCCATAGTATTCGATGACCTCTTCCTCATTGATTGGTCTCCCAATGAAGTAGCGCATGATATGATTGCGAGCCATATCCTCACATTGAGTTTGTGAGGCCAAGTCCCACCATGGAGGGCGGGCAGGTTGGTTGGATCTCTGGATGTGGCGGAGGAAAGTGACAAATTCTTCCAAGTGAACGTTACCAGTGCTAGAGACTCGGTAACAACCAGCTTTGATGCCTGAGATCCTGTAGAGGCTTTCAACACGGAAGCGATAGCAGTCAATGAGACGTTCTAGAACCTGTAGCAACTTGTCAATAAATTGCATATTGGTGAATGAGTGGGGGGCATGGGGTGCGTGTATACTTCTTGATGGTCTTTTGGGGTGACGATCAACTCTCTGACTAGTGGCATTGGATTCCCCACCTTTGCCATTTCGATGGCCCGGCCGATAGTGACCCTGTGGGCGGCGCAAACTTCCCTGTGCTTGCGAGAGGCGGCAGCTTTGCAACTCATGCTGCAATAGAATACAAGCTGACATTCAAAACAAATTTGGGAGGTAAAATCCTTCCCGCAGTTGTCGCAAGGACCACGTGGACGAGCTTGGGCTCGGGCACGCTTGTTCCTGTTGTTGTAATATTGGGCGCCCGGACGGCCGCCACGATTCTGTGGCATGTTTCTGCCTCGTCGAAGGTTTCGGAGGCGACCAGTCTTGAGTTTTTGTCCCGCAGCTTTGAATTCAGGAAAGTCAACGAAGTTCATCCACGAATATAAGTATGAAATGGAAGGGATACATACAATCGATAAATTTGAAGATGACATTGTGAATGGAACCAAGTCCCTTGAGGTCGCCGACCCAGCCATAGTAGCCCTGGGCACGTTTTTCAAAAGCAACAGAGGCAAAAGTTTTGCCGTTAGATTGGTCAAAATCCCTAGAAATGTAGAGACGAGAGCGGTCATCTACGTTGCCCACGAGGGCAGCCAAAATTTCCAGATCTAGCTCAATGCCATCGGAGCGATGGATTCTATCCAGGACATCGCAGGCCTTGTGGAGCTGAAAATTTCCCTTGTAGATGGGGCCTGGCTCCCAACCAAGGTTGAATGCGTTGATAGCCATGTTTCTGAAGTTCTCGACATCAACGTTGCGGGGGAACTCTCCGCACATGATGAAAGCGGCCCCGTGCTCAACAATGAAGGCGACCTCAGTCTGAAGGCGGCGGTTGGCTGGGTTGGCAAATTCCGAGTCAATGGCCAATATGAAGGACGGATGCTGGGTGTTGATGAACCGGATGGCATCATCGGCGGATCTGACAACGGTGAGGCCGACACCTTGCTTGATCCTGAAGAGGAATTCGCCATGGCGGTGCAGGACGGACTCGCTTTCGGACCCGGAGCCGAGCATGATGACCAAGACCTCCGAGTCATCCGGAGTGTTTCTAAAGGCGCCTTTCCTAACCATTGTGAAGATGTGATGTCAAAAAATCTTGAGGTGAAAAGATTGACAGAGAATTGAGAAGGTAACTTTCTCAGAGTTTGTTAGAAGGAATGTTAGTGATGAAAGGAAGGATAGGAGGACGGATTGGTAGCCCTCAAAGCAGATAAGGAAGGGTAGACGGGAGAGGAAGAGGCGTGAGAACAAGAGGGGAGCAAGCTCGAGTGAGATTTTGAGATGATAATGATGACGGTGACGGGGAGATTCTGAAGCGAGACAACTGGCGGTGGCTATGTAGATTTGACGATAGCTTCCGATGGAGGCGAATAGAGTACAAGCAGATAGTGATGATGAGGAGCAAGAAGGAGGATGATGATGAAGAGGAGGGGAGAGGAGGAGGAAGATGAGAGGAGGGGTCTTTATATAGCCGAAATATGAGGAGAGTGCGTTACAGCCCGCGGGCGGGCAACCGCCTTGACACCCGTGACGGCGCTGGCCACGGTGAAGAGATCGCAGTGCATAGCGACGGACGTGGTGGTGGTGATTATATAAATCACGGAGGGGGTAGCGGGGACGGGGACGGTGACGATGAGACAGACACCAAAAGGGATGGGAAATGCGTTGTGGCCTGTTGGATATCCGGATTAGGCAACGCCCTTTTCGGGCAATTTCCAACGTCGGCCGTCGTGACGTCACCGGGCCGCCCTTTCGTTGTGTCCGGTGCAGTTTGAATTTGCAATCGTCATCGTCTCCAGCAAGCGACCATCGATTATATCATCTCGTAGCACATCGCTGGTTTGGGCGCTTCCCGTTGGTTTTGGCTAGTCAGAGGTATGTAACTGTACAAGTTTATATAAAGCAGTCGTCTGGACCCGGAGACTTTTCCCGTTCGAATACTCTCTTTCCCTCCTTTCTCTTCCGCCTCCTTTCTCGCTCCATCGTCCTCTCCCACGCCAATAACCATCTCCAGTCTGCCTATTGGTATCGATATTAATATCTTTTTTCTAAAGGATCGGACCCAGGATCAGGCTGCGGACAGGGACCAGCAAAGGTGACTGGCCAAGCCAAGTTAAGCGGTGTTTCATCTGGCGCGGAAACCACCACGCCCAACACAAACCACTGGCCGTCTCATCTCCACCTGCTATTTACACATCATCACCAACTGTCCACGGCGCCTGTTACAGCCCCGTTTCAGCTTCCTTTATAAACCTGCTCTTACCTACTGCTCAACCTCTTAAACCATGTAAGTTCTCTTTCTTCTTCTTCATTTCATTTCATCCTCTTCTTCTTCTCCCATTATCGCTATTACTTTTAATATACATCATATAATCCATAATATCCCATAATCCATCTTCTCTTCATTCATATAATTATAAAAATTTAAAAATGTCCCACCCCCCACCATACTCCGCCCACAAGTTCTTTTCCAGGCGGAATCAGGAACCCGCCGAATACCCACCAGGCTACACCCCCGGCGGCCTCTTCACCAAATACGCTAACACCAGCGAAAAAAGGAACCGCTCCCTCTCCCTCCGGTCCAAGAAGACCCAGGGCAATGACTCCGCCGGAGTCACCGGTTCCACCGGCCGTAGATTCGGTTTCGCCTCAATGAGGGCTAGTACCCAACCCGAGCTCTCCAAGAAGCTCTATCGTCTGTACGTCCCCTCCCCAATCCCTAGATCCCCAAAAATGCGATACTAACAGAAAACAAAGCATCAAATCCGAAAACCACGTAATAAGCGCCCACACCTCCGCCGGCCGCGAACAAATCTCCATAGCCTCCCAACTCTCCGACTGGGGCCTCTCAACCAACGACGACGCCATCTCCGACATCTCGGACAAAATCGGCGTCATGCTCTCCGAGCTCGGAGAACTCGAAATCACCTACGCCCAAAACCTCGAGGACTTTAGATCCGTCCTCAAATCCGTCAGAAACGTCGAAGCTTCCGTCCAACCCAGCCGCGACAAACGTGCCAAAATCACAGATGAAATCCAACGGTTGAAGTATAAAGAACCGCAATCTCCAAAGTTGGTACAATTGGAACAGGAGCTCGTGAGGGCCGAGGCGGAGAATTTGGTAGCGGAGGCGCAGCTTTCCAATGTCACCCGTCAAAAGCTTAAAGAAGCCTACGCATCACACTTTGCGGCGGTGGTAGAACGCTCGCAGAAACAGGAGATTCTGGCGAAACACTCCAGACGTTTGTTGGCGCTTTTGGACGATACCCCCGTCGTTCCGGGGGATGCTAGACCGGCGTATGACATGGAAAGAGACGCGAGGCAGATTCTGGCAGATGCGGAAGAGGATTTGAGGAATTGGACGTTGGAGCTGGAGGAGGTCCCCACGAACGCTAGTTTGGATGCCGGCGCCATGCCCAGTAGTGTTGTTTCGCCTCTTAACGGTGGGAATGGGGCGGGGAATGGAGAGAGGGTTACGCTTCAGGGGAGTGATGCTGGGGAATCGAAGGAGGAAGTCGTCGTTTAATATTGTTTTTCAAAAAGCGAGGAATTTGGGATTCTTTGGTTGGTGTTTTTTTTTTGTGGAATTGTTTACTGGACCTGGCGTTTTAACTCTATAACCTCTCTACCGTCTTCTGCTGGGTTTCTTTTTTTAAAATTAGTTATATGGGAAGCTCTTGTTTTTGCTTTTGGCTTCCTGGCTTTCGTCGCTGCTTGATTCGCAGTGACCTTTTTTGTTTTATGCCCTTTTAGCCTCCGTTTTTATAGCTCTCCGAAGAGCCTTCTCGATATGATCAAATCAAAGCTCAAGCACACAATTATAAAATAAAAACCATCAAGAAATTCCGATTAAAATCCGTACCATTGTTTTTGATTCTATACTAGCTACATACGGTGCCAAAAAGGGCATAGATATGATATCATCCAGCCATCGAGAGAAAAAAGAGGACTCCACACTCCGCAAGTCATTGAGAGAGAAAAACGGTAGAAAGCCAAAATAAAAAGCCAGGGTCGTATTAATACACATAAGAAGGGGGTGGCTCGTTGGTATAAAAATAAATAAAAAATGAAATGTGAATAGCCGTCAAAAAGGACCAAGCATCCTACATGAACTGATCCGTGAATGATTCTTCCGCACCGAGAAGATCCATAACCTCGGCTGCCGCCCCACCGTTGACGAAATCAAAGTCGTCGAGGTCGTCACCGCCGGTCATGCCCTCAGGTATACTATCTTCCCCGGGAACGGTGGGGGGTTCTTCTAGTTTCGATGGCGTGGAGAACTGCTGTAACGGATTCGGCGTGAGGGATTTGCCGGGTTCTGCGGTTGCTGGGAGGGGGGTTGGAAGGCCTGGTGTGGGGTTTCGAGAGCTGGGGCCTGTTGGGAAGGCTGGTGATGGGGATGGGATTGCGAACGGCGATAGGCCTGGTGTGCCGATGCTGCTGCCGGGAGCTTGGGATGGTGGTTGCGGTGGTGGTTGTTGTGACTGTGGTATAGGGTGGGAGGTAGATGTCGTCGCGGGTATGGGTTCGGCATCGGTCATCGGTGTATCCTCTGTGGCGTTGTTATTGCTACTATTATCACCGGCCGGGGCAGTGGAATGTTGGGCGCCTTCAGGAGGAGGAGAGGATCCTAGGTTGGTTTTCTGAATTACCACGGGGACAAGGTACCTAGCGGTATCGGGGGAGGAGGTACTTTCAACTTGGGCGACACCCGCCATTTTATCCGCATTTTGGTCCGTCTGACCGTTGTCGGCGGCATTGTTCGCGGAGGAGGAAGCGGCAGTAGTTTTTTCTGCTGTTGCGGCTGCAGCTGCGGTCGCCGCAGCCTGCGCTGCTGCTTGCTCTGCTTGCTTAGCGGCTGCGGCTTGTTGAGCTGCCTGCTGAGCAGCTTGGGCAGCTTGAGCGGCTTTCTGTTGTTCCTCGTACTCAGCGAGTTCCGGTTGAGGGTTTATCACGTGGACCATCTCGCGTTCTATGATCTTGCAATCGTACATTGTTTCGAATTCCTGGACGATTTCATCTAGCGGACGGGCGTTGGGGACTTGATGGGAGGGGTCCAACGGGGCGGGAGTGACCAAGTCATACTTGATCTCATCCGGGGTTGGAGGGATGGATCGGACTTCGTTGATGAGAGTTCCTAGGCGTTTTATCTTGCCGAAAGCTTGGAGTTCTAATTGATGCTTCCGCTGCATTTCCTCCATCTCGTCATTCATCTTCGATTGGTTCTTCTCGAAACGCTCGTTCATCAATGCTACAGCGCCGCGGAGGGATTCGCCATTGGATGGTTTCCCATCCTTCTCGAAGACGCCGTCGACCAACGGTTTGAGCCAGCTCCCGAGCAATTCGATACCGATTGAGCCCGGTTCGATGTTGGAGATGTTGTGAGTGCTGGAGATGACTTGCTCAAGCCATTCATGATGCTGTTTATAGCGCTGGGTGGCAAGCTCTCTAGGAGGAATGTGGTCGAGGACGTCACCACGCGATGTGTCCTCCTCGTCCTCGACGGAGTCTATTGCGGCAGCCATCATTGGGTTGGTCGGACCGGCAGAGGCCATGGATTGGGAGGTTCTCTGGCGCTTAGCGGTCGAAGGACCAGCTGGGGTCTGGGGCATCATCTGAGGGGGCATGGCGTAGTGGGGTCCCGGGGTGGGTTGGCCACGCTGTTGGGGGGGGCGAGTGGGAGTTTGCATCATTTGGGGATGAGGTTGATGATGCTGTTGCATGTACTGAGGGGGATGATGGGGAGAGTTGTAGTACGGGACGCCTTGGGGCATCATTTTGGGTTTTCCTTTGGCGGTTAAGTAGGGGAAGGAAAAAAAAGAAAGCTAAAAGCTAAACGGCAATATGGAAGAAAAATAAAAAATAAAAAAAAGGTGGAAAAAGGGATAGCCCAGATCCTGTAGCACGGCGCACTATGTGCACTATGGATGTACTAAGAAAGTATGTCCGTACGTAGGTATGGAGGCTACCTGTACGGTGGGAAGGGGTGACCCAGGTCGATGGTGGATCTTGTCAGACTTGGGAGAAATCCGGCCGACGGGGGAGTGATTGGACGGATGGGGGCGAAGCGAGCGATGTCCAGAACGGCTTAGATGTCCACCTACTAGCAAGTGAGCAGCAACTACGGTCGAGGACGGAGGATTCTTTTGGGAAGGAGCTCGGCCAGCTGGCGCGTGTTTCTCGCGGTGGAAGCTCGAGGGATCCTGGGAATCTTGAGGCTTCGAAGCTTGGGAGAGAGGAGGATGGTGTGGTTTCGCGATGGAACTAGTTCGCGTTAGCATGTGGTTGGTCTTGTGGAGCGGTTTGGCGTCCAAGGCATGCAGCAACATCTGAATCGAAGCAGCTGGTAGATGGATTGATTGATATGGTCCTCGAACTTACATGGACTCGGTATGGTACCGGGGGCAATAGCGATGCTCGATTGACTGATGGTATCCCACTCGCGATGGAGGCTTTTGAAGCTGAAGTTCGAAGTTGAAGATGAAGTCGAGATGAGGTTGATGTTGTCTCAGCCAGGCAATTGGAGAGGAAGAGCGGCTGTTGTTGTTTGAAGCCGGTTTGTGTTGAGGCGACGTTGGTAAATGTCAAACATCCAACACTGCAACACATTCTCGGAATTACCACACAACACATAATCCCCACAGACAGGTCCCGTTTCACGAGAACACTCTCGACGCTTCAGTACGTACCTCTCATCATCATTTATCCCGTTCACGCTCTTCACCCACGTCTTCATCAAGAAACCAATACGATCATCAGTCAAGATGGCTGGCTTCAACGACCTTCCTAACGAGCTCAAGCTCGAAATCGCCCAGTGGCTCCCAAAGGATGCTAAAAAATTATTCGCTCACTGCTCCAAGACGATCTACAAACTCACATTCGGCCTGCGTTTTAAGGGCGTCATCTTAAGCGACGCTGGGATCAAGGCCTTCAAGGATTGTGGCTTGTATGCTGGTCTACGAAGCACTATCAAGTATGTCGTTCCTGCCGTATATTGGTTCAATAAAGTGTTACTTCGCGAGCGGATATCTGATGCTGACTATCAATCTAGACGTGTCTGCTTCAGAGGGCCCGGGGATTTTGGAACTGTCCTAAACAAGACTACCCTGAACCTCGAGGGCATCTGCGACTCAATCGGGTCTTTACCTCTCTTCCCAAACATTCGAGAGCTGGTTGTTATCTACTCAATCCCTTCTTCCATGGAGGGAAACATCTTCCTCGCTCTCACGGAAAAACTCGCTGGCTGCAAAAACCTCGAGAATTTATGCCTAATAGTACCCCAGATCAAGGTAGTACCGGGGTCCTACCATGTATTCCACGAGGCGCTGTCACAGTCTGCTCAAGATCTACTAGGACCGTATCTCGACCAGGATGCGGTCTGGACGAGATCGATGCAGATGTCCACGGGAATGGTACTACCGAATCTGAAACTTGTGGAAATCGTCCACCCGTCTATTACCAGCCCCCTTGGTGACCTCGACAGTCCGGCTTGCAAGAAAGCTGGGTTTTATTATACCGTCTTCGCTATGGCGGTTACCCCCAAGCTTACCTGGCTGCGAGTTGATACAGAAGCCGCGCTGGAAACGGCAAGCAAGTCCTCTCAGACGAGTAGCGACAACGAAGGACCATTGAGCCGCGCACTTCGAAGCAAATTCTCAAATATCACGTGGTTGAAGACTGCCCAACCCATCGCTCCAACAAATTCGGATATCGATATCCTCGCGGTAAGATTTCCAAATCTGGGGGATCTGGAAGTACGCACTATGAATGGGTTGGGAGGTCTCATCCCGCCGCATCCGTACTCGGGGATTACCGGATTGCGAAAACTGGAGTTTGCGAGGTTGCCGTGGCCGACGAATATGGGTCGCCAAGTGATGCAGGTCAAGCAACTGACGGACCAGGTGGTCAGGTGGAAGAAGGCGGGGATGGGTTGTCTGAAGGAGTTATGTTTTAAGGGAAGGGTACGAGTTGAGATGGAGGTGGAGATTCATATTTGGGAGCCTGCGGAGGCCTGGTACAAGTTTTTTGTGGATGAGAAAGATGGGGAACAGTGGGTTTATTGGAAACTGACTGGGGGTCATCTGCTGAGGAAATACCGTCACTTTGGGATCAAGTTTAAGCTTGGAGATCAGGGTGACGACGATAGTGATGACGATGATGGGGGTGGAAATGGGGGTCAGGATGGGTATGACGGTATGCTTGATGATGGGGTTGACTTCGTCTTGTGGGGCCGTCGCCGGCTTGGGGATGAGGACGAGGACGAGGACATCGATGGGGATGCAAGTGATGATTAATACGGGTATTGATTATAATATGGGTCTGGTTACGAGCGCTGACTAATACAAGCCAGCGATGTCTGCACACATGTACTTAAGTTACTTTCAACGAGATGGATTGAGGGATCGCGTGTTGGAGACGTGGTAGTGTGCGTGTGTTTTAACAATTATTACCTTTTTCGGACGAATACCAGAGCCGAGTTGAATGGAGCCTAGTGTCGAGTCGAGAGACTCAGATGACCCCAGTACATTAGTATACATATAGTATGTATGCATGCATGCATTGGTCGACAGGCCAGCGCAGAGATCAATCAATCAGCTACGATCAATGGCATAGCCCTAATAACATTAGCTGCGAAGTATAGTGTACTTGTATGCTACTTGCAGGCAGGGAGCTGTCAGTCCAGGCAGGCAAGACATCACAGTACTTGGTATTATGCAGCCATCCTTCCCACACCCTAGTATACCCTCCATCCATCCCATCGATTCGACCCCGCTCTGCTCTTCTCTTCTCTGCTGTGTCGTGCACTGACCTGTTGATGCTGTGACTATAATATTCTAAAATATCCCGGGTGTATACATATATTCCTGTCTGCCCGGTCGGCTTCAACGATATTATATAGTATAGTATAGTAGTATATAGTAGTAGAGAGCAGTGGTGTGAATGGTGGTGCAGCGGGTGAAACAGCGAGCAGGAAGTGTGGGTGTCCCTGAGAGTTTCAAGATCAGTGTATTCGTGGTGGTCCGTAGTTACAGAGGATGTACTCTGGACTGCCGATAAGAGGAACTGCTCGCAACCCGCAACCCGCAACCAAGGGAACAGGGGCTAACAACTCCCAACTTAACTCTGTTGCTGCCCCGACAGTCTGTGGCTGTTCCGGAAGAAGAAGAATTCATTTTCAGACATTTCATTCTCACCGCGACAACATTCTTTTCCTTTCCCTCCTCTTTTCATCCTTTTCATCCCCTCTCCATTCTCTCGGCCTGTTTTAATATCTCCATTCTCCATTCCTCCTTATTACTATTACTATTACTCTTATTATTACTATCACCACTATCAACTATCACGGTTAATAGATATCAGACTGGTATCGCCGGTATCGTACTAATACAATATCGTCGTTTCGGGCAGCGTCAACATGCTGCTTGTTTGGTTGTAGTTAGCGGCAACAAGTTTCCCCCTGTCGACTTCTCCTGGCTCCCAACAGCAGTCGATAACAATAATAACAAAACCTCACCACCACCACCACCACTACTACTACCACCGCTGCATCGCCCGTTGATAGTTCACCCTCCCCTTCAATCAAGATCGCAGGCCGACGACGGCTACCTGGAATAGTCCGTCAGATATGTCTGTTCACGCCCCTGACACCGCCTGGTCGGCTTCTTCTTACTATAACCACCACAACCACCACCCTCACAACCACCATATGCACAACCATCACAGTCGGTCCGGCGACTCTACGCCTCCCCCTCCCCCTCCTCCCAAAGATGCTCCTCTCACTCCGCCTTCCTCGGCCTTTGACTCGCCCAGTCTACGGGTAACTCACTACGAAGGCGAGGAAGAAGTAGACGAAGGCGACGATTTCCAGCGATATCTCGCACAATCATACCGGGAACAAGACGAGGAATACAGACCCCCTTCCGAGGAAGACGAAGACAAAAACAACAATGGCCACTCTCTGCACCGTGCTGCTTCAATATACTCCCTCTCCCGTACTTCTTTCGCTGCTCAATTGTCCCGTCTCACATCTCTTTCCATGCCTCTCGGGACCGATCTCAGATCCGAAATCACTTCTCTCCCTTCTGCCAAAGCCGGCATCGATAAGCTCGATAGCGCCTACTCTCAGATGCAGCGCTGGATGCAGACTGCCAAGACCGTCCTGCAGGGCATGGACGCCTCCGATGACGTCGAGTGGGCTGCCGAGGGTAAGAAATCCCTCGGCGACGTCGAATCCGCCATGAGAAGTTTTGAGGGTCTGGTCAAGGTCTACGTCGATAGCATCGAGTCGATCCAAGACCGCCCGGACATCAACACTGTCGACCCTCCTTCTCTCCAATCTGTTATTGACCAGATGGATGTCACCGTAAAACAATGGAAGGAAGTCCAAGACCTATTGCACGGCGTCAGAGCACAAGTCGAAACTGCCATGGAGTGGACCGAACTCTGGAACTCCATCATGAACGACATCCAGGCCGAACTCGACGCCTGCATAAATTGTGTCTTCGAATGCGAGGAGAAGCGGAATAGGGTCCACACTCAAGAAAACCTCGACATCGATAAGCTGGCTTCCATCGTCGAGGGTGAGAAACAAAACAACAAACCCTCCCCGGAGAGGGAAGACATGTCCAGCGCCCTTCTCGGCCTCTTCGCTAGGATGCAACCATTACGAGCCAGTCTCGATTTTCTGCCCATGCGTATCCAACAATTTCAATACCGTGCCGAGGAGGTCTTCCCGACGGCCTGTGAAGATCTCGAAATGAGGAGGGAACAGCTGGAGAAGAAATGGAAGAACCTCGAAAAAGATGCCGACGTTTTGAAGAAGGAGCTCGGGGAGGATAAATGGGTCGCTATCTTTAGGAATGCTGGTAAACAAGCCAGTAACATGATGGAGAGCGTCGAGCGCAGCATCTCTAAGGTCAAGGCTCGCACCCAGGACGCTTCCAACATTACTGCTGATGGCACCCTGCTCAAACTTGTTGAAAACTACGAGACAAAACGAACGCACTATGGTAAATACTCGTCTTCGATTTACATCTATCATCTTGAAAAAACAGGCATAACTGACATTTTCTATTTATAGGCTCTGCGATTGAGAGAGTGCTCGGAATCGTCAACAAGGGGATGCAAGACAGGCTGACCGTCAACGGCGAGATTATTCGCCTTCACACCGACCTTCAAGCCCACTGGAAGAACATCGAACAAGATATGCAAGATTTGGACACTCGACTGGCCTCAATAGACCTCTCTCCGCCCCAAGATACCCTCCCGACCCCTGTCTCGGCCTCGGCTTCTCACTTCGCCGATGAATTGTCGTCAAATGGCTCCGTTGGAAGCACCGGTAGAGCAGCCGGCCTGAAATCAAAACGCCATTCGGTAGCCGTGACACCCTCTGCGAACTCTCGGTTACCCCGCCTTCGTTCCATCTCTGGTGCTTCGTCCTTGAAGACCCATATCCCTATCCCGAATTCACCTATCTCCCCAAACACCGCCTCTCCGAACCCAGCCTCGAGAAGGTTATCAGTACTGCCCGTTCTGAACACCCCCAAGCCACCAAACCCTTCCATGCTCTCTCCTACGACTTCTAGAGGAAGCTCGCCATCTCTTACGTCTCGCCGTCTTTCCTACCAAACGCCGCCCACCCACCCGACTCTCTCCCGCAAATCCTCGAACTCCGGTTCCAACGACGGAAGACCACGCTGGAACGGTTCTACAAACACAGCTGGCAACGGCTTCGGGCACAACTTCAAACCCCTCTGTGTCACCCAACCAAGCCCTTATCGCAGGGAAAGTGGCATTCCATCGCCATCTGTCTCCGGCGGCAAGCAGCTTCCACGCCCGGGAGATGTCTCCCCACTTTCAACACGACCTACCCCTTCCTCGAGTAGGAAATACCCCCCGACGTCGATGAGATCCCAGCCATCCCACGACTCTATTGGAAGCGTCGGAAGTGGAAACGGCGGCAGGACTAGCAGGAATGAGAACGGATCCACTTTCAGCAAGGCTTACTCGCACATCAAGAGCAGTGGATACGGCCGACCATCGAGTGCTCTAGGAAAGGGCAGCCCTAGCAAAATCCCGACACCAACGGCGAGTGCAGCACCCGCAAGAAGTGGGACACCGGAGCCACCGATGTCAGCCAGGACACCTGCATCGAAACGATTCTCGATGCCACCGATCAGTAAAAAACCAGGGTCGGTTGACCTAAGGCCGGGCTGGAAATAAGGGTCTTTTTTATTACCAGAATACCAGAATACCATGGTAATACCTCTGTTCATATCGCTCCTTAACTCGAGGTCTATTTTCCCCAAAAGATTTTCGCTTCGCCAGTTTCAAGCCTCGATACACCTTTCCCTTTCCTTTTACTCTTATTTTACATCTTCACTATTACGTGGTTTCTACTCTTTTCGATTTCTACTGTTTTTTCAGTTCTTGCTCTCAAAGAAAAAAAAGCCGTGCGTCAGGGATATACGGAGTTTATTTGTCTTCTTTTACTGGTTTTTTTTTTTTGCCACGTGATGCTTTTTCTTTTCGATTATAAACCATTCTTCTTATCTATTTTACCGGCTCTTCATCCAGCATTCTTAGGCTCCAGCCCTCCTCGTCAAATACTAGTAGTAGTACTCTTGTTTTTTTGGATGCCGCGAGTGCGCCGACAGCTACATTTGAAGTTCTTTGCAGTGTGTGGCTCCTCTTCAAGCCTTTCTTTCTCTTTTACTGTTGCTGGCATGCCTGGGGTTTCTTCGTCTTCTCTCTTTTCGGGCCATCGTATTTGGTTTCTTGGTTGTTATTGTTCCGCCGTTTTTTGGATAATGTTTAAAAGGGACCGGTCTTGGTATCGGAGGGGTAGGGGTTATTATATGTCTACGGTTTAGATACCAGCTGGATTCGATGTCTAGAAATGGAATGGAATAATTATAGTGGTAGTGCCTCTGATCTCCTGGCGCCTGGGTGTTTATGTAATGTGGATATGTGGATATGATATAGTATACTATAGCTTGTAGAGCAGATGAATATAATTTTTACTTGGCTGAGAGATTATATCAGGTAGAATGTTTGAGGCTCTGCTGTGCCAAGCCTTCGCACGTTCCCACAGCCAGGTCCGGCTGCATTCAAGCGACGCAACTTGACTGACGAACATTCGCTCCTCCATCAACCAACCACCAATCTCATCGCTCACCAACATTGCCATCTTCGCCATTTCAACATCTCTCCAGATCCCAATTCAATACCTCGCCATCAAAGCGACTACGATAGATAGCGAATTACGCTGCCTACGTCATATCTGCGACTTCTCCTTGCCGTGGTCTCGAACGCGGCGTGGTTCGATATATAGATATATACTTAGCTTGTGCTCCCGATAGCACTATACAAGGTCCGGCTGCCGACACCAGCAGCACCAGCAGCTCCAGCAACTACGCGTCGGCCCGATTCAATCGCGACACCGGGTTAGCGTGGTTGCAGAACATACCAATCTCATACCCTTCCTTCCTTCTCCCGGGAAGGATCTCACCTACCAAACCAACCTCACAAACAGGCCGTCATGCCTCCCAAACCCGCGCCGAATCCTTCGGAAATGGCGGACGACGAGGAGGCAGCCATTGCCAAGTTTCTCGAAAACCCGGATGTTCTAGATAACTTCCTTGCCGAAGGCGCCAGTGGGAACCAGGAGAAAGCAGACGATGCCATCGACTTTGGCGACATCAGCGATGACGATGACGATCTACCGGACGAAGAACCTGTCGCTGGGGAGAAACAACGTGCAGCTAGCGCCGATAGCGAGAACAGTCTTATGGACCTCGCTGCCGAAGGAGCCGGTCATGTCGTTTCTTCTCCTCTGCTGGGATCTGATCATAAGATGGTGGATGCCGACGAAGATCTATTCGGCGATGCAGCCCTAGATGATCTCTTCGGAAGCCATAAGATGGACGAAATCCACCCTCTCCCGCCACAGGATGATAAACTCCTTACCGACGCCGTCCACTCGATGTTTCGGGACGTTGATTTCCAGAGTGCTGGGTTCGGAGCCCCCGGTGGTGCCTTCAACGATGAAGACGACGAGATGCAGACCCTCGAACCTCCAGAGACGAACGAAGAACCGACAAAAACGGTGGAGGATTATTTCCCGTTATTCCAGGAACATGCCATCCTCCCATACCTCTCCATGTTCCCACCGAAACCGGCATACTACCCCATGCGCCCCGATAAACAACCGAAAGCTCTTTTCCCGACAAAACTAAACCTCGAGATAGCGCCGAGCTCTGAAGCTAGCTGGCGTTCTGATGGGTATCGGCCGGTCCGAAAACCTGGTTTAATCTACATCGAGAACGAGGTGGAGGATGTTGAAGATGTGCCCGCGAAACAAGAGGCTAGAGAAGGGGAGATTAAGAAAGAGTCTCAGATCAGACGACGAGTAGATATCGCAGTCCTAGAGGAAGATTTGGACAGAGCTGGTAGAGAACCACCAGCTAAGCGTATGAGGCCCAAGGCGCCGTTTGAGGATGATACAGAGGAAGGCTCAAAGGTTCGTAAACGCCGGAAAGTCAAGCAGGATGGTGGAAACGATAAGAGGAAAAAGAAGCGGTGAACGTAATACATGTCGGCTAACTCCTTTCCCCTCCCTTCTCCCTCCTTGGATCATCAACAGAAGGCGAAACTCCGCGAGCTATTTCGGCGTGTTGAAGCGCCTGACCCCTTCGACTTCGATTTGCTGGACAGCGATCCGGTAAAGAAGATCAAAATAGAACTCGACCCGAACGATCCGTACCTTCTCCTGGACGTTAGAAAATCCGATGACACCCGTAAAGCGCGAAAGATCGGTGGAGAGTTCATCCGACAGAAGATCAAAAAGGACCTCACACAGCGGTATAACATATCGAATGATGAAGCGTACGACCTTCTCAAGGAAAATCACCAATCGAAGGTGCGATCTACTATTGGAAATCTGGAAATCGAACACACCATGCCTGCCGTCCGGCTACAAACCCCATACTACAAGACCGTCCTGGGTAAACCAGAGATGCGATCATTCCACCGACCACGACTTACTTTCCCCACTGAGGTTGAAATACGATTTACGAAAGGGAAGACCTTGAAGCGGAAACACCTTAAGGGTAAATCCATTCGAGAGATATTCCATGATACGAAGAGCCTATCCCTTTCCGACAATTCCAACTTTATCTTATTCGAGTACTCCGAAGAACACCCATACGTACTCTCAAACTTCGGCATGGGTAGTAGGATCATCAACTACTATCGTCGAAAAGAGGATTCGGACGAAACGCGACCGAAGTGCGAGTTGGGAGAACTCCAGGTACTCATGAGTCAAGATAAATCCCCGTTCTGGAATTTTGGCAGCATAGAGCCTGGTGAGATCGTACCGGCGCTGTACAATCGTATGATACGGGCACCGATATTTAGGCACACTCCCGCGAACACGGACTTCGTCGTAGTCCGAAATACAGACAGCGGAGGTGCCTATTATTACCTCAGAACGATCCCTTACATTTTCACCGTCGGTCAGACGTTCCCGGTAACAGACGTACCGGGCCCACACTCTCGAAAAGTCACCACGGCCTCCAAGAACCGTATGAAAATGATTACTTATCGTGTCATCGGCAGGAAAGGGAATCGTATAGCCGTGAAGGATATCGCTCCCCATTTCCCGGAGAACACGGAGATACAAACACGGCAGAAAATGAAGGAATTCATGTCTCATCAGAACGAGAGGGAGAGCGAGAAAGGTGGTTATTGGTATCTTAAGGGCGATGATCCTATTCCCGACGAACCGAATATTAGGACCATGGTCACCCCCGAGAGCGTTTGTTTATTAGACGCCATGCAGGTGGGAGTGAAGTACCTCGAAGACGCCGGGTACGGCAAGGCAACCGAAGCGGGGGCAGGGGACGAAGATGAAAAGGAAGGTATGAGCACAGAGGAGAAGCTTGCACCGTGGATAGCAACCAAGAACTTCATCAATGCCACGCAGGGGAAAGCTATGTTACAGCTCCACGGCGAAGGAGACCCCACTGGACGAGGCGAAGCGTTTAGTTTCATAAAAACGAGCATGAAGGGTGGGTTTAAAGCCATCGGCGAGAGTGTTGACGAAAAGCTAGATGCGGCAACGTTGAAGCTTCTGGGCGGTCACTCGTATAATGTTGCCCGACAGCAGAAGGCATACGAGGAGACCATCGAAAAGATTTGGCGTGCACAGGAGGCGAGTTTGAAAGCTGAGGAACCGCCCGAGTTGGATCTTGATGAGTTGCAGGATGCGACTCAGGAGGGTGCTTACGGTTTAGACGACGGGAGGACGCCGTACTCGGAGAGCATGACGCCGGCGGTGGCTAATAGCGCTATTGACGACGAGGCGGCTAGTCAGTTCTCTAGGTTCTCGGCGAGAAATACTAAGAACAAGATCCTGAGAATTGCGAGGAAATATAAGCAGCCGGATGGTAGTTATGAGACCAGGACTGAGATCGTGACCGATCCGAAGGTGATTTCGATGTATATCGCCAAACGACAGGAGATAAGGACCGAGAGTTTGATGAAGGATATTACGAATTTGAAGCCGACAGGTGATGTTGCTGCCGACGCTGACAGGAAGAAGGTGTATGTACCCCCTTCTTTCCTTTTTTTATGGTTTACGGCTAATGTATTATGTTTTTTTTGAACAGCCTGGAGAAAGAACTGGCTCGACTCATGCGCAACAAGGAAAGGCGACAAGCCCGCGAGCGACAAAACGAGAAAAAGCGGAAACAACTGGGGCTCGACGACGGCAGCGGCGCCGGCGATGGTGCTCCTAAGGGGGGTACCACGCGAAAGTGCGCCAATTGCGGACAAGTCGGCCACATCAAGACGAATAAAAAGTTGTGTCCGATGTTGAATGGGACTTTGGGGCCGAAGGCTGATGGGGTTGGAACTCCTGGCGGGGGTACTGCGCCGGGGACACCGGCCCCCGGTGGGTTCTGAGGAGGTTGCCTTTATTATTTTATTTTTATCTCTATTTTTTTATGCTGGAAGTCGACGCGAAGCTGAGGAGTTTGGAGAGGAGACGAGAAAAAGTTAAGAGGGTGTATACTAACATATTGAACTCTGCATGGGAACAAACCCTTTTTTATGAAATAGCATGCGAGGCTATCATCCCTTTTATGTGTTCTTGCATTTACATGGAGTTTTTCTTTCGTTTCTGTTTATTTTTGATTCCTCCCATATCGTTTCTCCGTTTTATATACCTGGAGGGTATTCCTCTGCGAGATCATTTGTTCTCTCGAATTTATTTCCATGTTCTTTTTCTCTCCATACGACTTTTCTGCGGTGGGATATAGAATCCAATCTGCCCAAAGTGGCACAATATTGTATTCCTATATGTAATATATTTTTATACTTATACCCCTACACATGCCTATTTCTTCTTTAAATTTAAGCGGTTAAAGGCTTTCGTGTGGCTGGGAACGAGACCAGTTAAAGGTATATATAGGTATAAGGATAGATATAGTTATAGGTATCGGAACTCGAGGATGGGATAGGTATATACAAAAAAACAAAGTATGGGGTGTATATGGTGTAAAAGGATGTTAGATCTGGATGTTCGTGAGCTGTGATCTAAGATCTCGATGAGAAATGGATCGGGAAGAAGAAAGAAGAAGGAAAAAACTCCAAAGATCGCAAGGTGCGCCGATAAAACAATAGAAGAGAGAGGGAGTCGATCGGAGGAGAAGGAAACTCGTGAGCAACTGTAAAACAACAAAGAAAGAGAGAATATAACATTATCATTATCCAGCAGAAAAAACGCAAAGTTTCGTAAAAGAATCAGGAGGGGGGGAAACAAGTGAACCGTTCTTTCTACCTCTCGCCGTAACCTGTTTGTAAACCCCCCCTTCAGCGTTAAATGTATGTCTTAATAACTGGACTCCTCGGTCGCCATTCTATTCGCCAAAGTCCCACGACCCCTCCACATCAACGTGGGATCGATCTTCCTCGGTTTCTTATTAGGATCCCTAGGCGTCGATGTCCCGCTGCCTTTCAATCCGTACCCGCCTCCTCCGGGCGTGCAGATAATAATCCTATCCCCGGGTTTCATACTAGCTGTATTCTTCCCTCCCATGTTAATCCTCTTGTACTTCGTCCCCTCACCACCTTCGACACCATTACTAACCCCTCCATTAATATTCTTATGACCATCGATCTTCCTCATCCAATAATTCACACCCCGGCTGGCGGACTGCCCGCCAGCCATACCGTAGGGTTTGAACACCCTTCTCTCCGATAGGATGGAGACTTGGACGGGAATGCGGAATTCGATGTCACGGATGACTCCGTCGCCACCGTCGTGTTCGCCTCTACCACGGGATCCCTTGCGGATGCTGAATTCTCGGAGGATGACGGGGTATCGGCGTTCGAAGACTTCGGCGTCAGTTATGCGTGTGTTGGTCATGTGGGTGTGTACGCCTGAGGTGCCGTCCCAGTCTGGGCCCTGTTTTGTGAATAATAGGTTAGTATTTCCTTTTTTTTCTTTCTTTCTGTGAGAGGGTAGTAGTAGGTCGAAGGGGGGACATACAGCACCGCTTCCGCCGGCTATAGTCTCGTAGTATCCGAATCCCTTGACGTATTCTCCGTCTTCGCCGGTGTTTCCACCGTACCCGAAGGTTAGGTTGTTACAGTCGCCTTGTGACGCTGCACACGCCTCGAAGGCTTTGAAGATTACATCCGTAACTCTTTGGCTCTGTATACCAAATACATCAGTATTTGTTATTTAAAATATAAATATGGGAGGGGCTTACAGTCAAGACGTTCCCTCCAACCACCGCTGCATTCTCTGAAGGGCTGAGGAAGGAATCTTTGGGAATCTTAACGTGGATGGGTTTCAAACAGCCTTGGTTCAGTGGGATGTCATCATAGATTAGACAACGCAGACAGTAGATTATTGCAGAGAAGGTGACAGCCTCTGGAGCGTTCATGTTTCCTATTTATTTCATTAGTCGGCATAAAACAGATATCTGGGATACTCGATTTATAGAACTTACCATACATCTCCGGCCCTGTTCCACTGAAATCGAAGACCGCCTCTCCCTTCTCAGAATCAATCTCGATCTTAAGCCGAATAGGACTACCGTCGTCCATGAAGTCCTCGGCTATCAAATCTTTCCCGCCAAATCTTCCCGCGACTTCCTTCAACAGGTTCCTGACACTTAGCTCTGCATTGGCCTGGATGGCAGTCATGTAGAACTGTACCACCTCTTGACCATAGTCTCCGATCAATGCGCGGATAAGTGTTATCCCCTTATAGTTAGCCGCAACTTGGGCCTTCAGGTCGTTAATATTGTCAGCTAGACAGCGAGTTCCGCTGCAACCCGGGTATTGTGCAGGCTCGTCGAGAAGGAGTTGTGTGATCCTTTCTTCGTTGAAGATTCCTTCCGACACTAGCTTTTCGGACATGATCGCTGCGCCTTCTTCGTACAGTTCACGAGATTGCGGGGGCATAGAACCGGGCAGTATACCACCGATGTCTGCATGATGGGCTCTCGATGCGACGTAGAAGATGATTTCATCACCGTTGAAAGCTGGAGTTATGACTGTGATGTCCGGGAGATGGGTACCACCGGCTTCGGGATGATTGGAGACGATAACATCGCCTTTCTTTAGCTTCCCTTCCCACATTTTGGCTTGAGTTTTGACGCAGGTACTCATGCTTCCCAGGTGGACCGGCAGATGTGGCGCATTTGCCACGAGCCCACCGTCTGCGTCGAATAAAGCGCAGGAGTAATCCAGTCGCTCTTTGACGTTTGTGGAAACACTCGTCTTTTGTAGTGCTCTTCCCATTTGCTCAGCGATTGCCATGAAGCGGTGGGAGAAGATGCTGAGGAGAATGGGATCGACTTCATGGTTCTTTGCTTCTTGGAGGTGGCTTTCTGATTCCTCGGCGCCGACGTTAATAACGACGTGAGTATCGAGGATCAGGGCCCAACTGCTTGGGGGTACGATGATTGTCTGGGTGTCATCAGCCAATATCGCCGGTCCTGGGACCTTACATCCGACTTCGAGCTTATCGATGCGGTAGATCGGAGTATCCAACCTTCCCTCTTCAAAGTAGACTTTCCTGATATCGTGGGCTGTGGACTCGTCAACAGATGTATGTTTGTCCGACGGCCAGTCCCTCAGCTGCTGGTCGACGGTCTTTTCCATACCCTGGAACGACTTGCCGATTCCCCGGACTCTGACGTCGTCAACAAAGATATCTCGGTCGGGTAGAGTAAACCCGAACTCCTGCTCATGTTGTTTGACGAACGCGGTTCCAAAGTCGTCGTCTTCCGGCTTGATGACCATCAGCGCCGATTCGGTACCTCTGTATCGCATGTTAAGGTACTCTTCAAATACGATCTCCTTGCCATCATTGTGGAAGCCTTGTGCCTCGAGACCTTCGGTAGCACGGGTTCGAAGCTTTTCCAGCCGGTCATCTATTTGTTTTGATACCTCCTCGCCACCCCATTTAGCCGATGTGGGTTCTTGCGCTTCTTGGACTACATCGGCTAGAGCCATGCCGTAGGCACTGAGAACACTGCTGTAACGATGTATTAAAATCATTTTAATCCCCAGGCTTTGTGCGATAGCTACAGCATGTTGTCCACCTGCTCCGCCAAAAGTTGCGAGTCTGTGGTGCGAGCTGTCGTGGCCCTTGGCTTCTGTCAGAGAACGAATTGGGCGTGTCATTGTTTCATTCGCGATTTTGAGGAATCCGTATGCAACTTCGTCGGTTGTCATATTTTGTCCCAATTCGCTGTTTATGCTGTCCTTAAGTTCCTCGAACAGCTTCGCGGATACCTCAGCGTCGAGAGGTTCGTTTTCATTAGGGCCGAAAATTCGAGGGAAGAATTCGGGAAGTAGACGGCCTAAATACAGATTCGCATCCGTGACTGTGAGGGGGCCGCCTTTACGATAGCAAGCAGGTCCGGGGTGTGCGCCGGCGGATTCGGGACCGACGACGAACAATCCATTTTTGAAAAATAGTCTGGACCCACCACCTGCCGCTACAGTATTGATGTCTAATTGCGGAGATTGGATCGTTACCCCAGCCGTGGTTGTTTCGAAGACATGTTCGTATCTTCCAGAGCCATAGCGGGAGACATCCGTGCTTGTGCCACCCTATATTACAATTAGACTAATCTCAATACTAAGTCCCTGCAGATGTGTAAACTCACCATATCAAACCCGATTACTGGGATGCCAACCTCGTTGTCGTAGCTAGTCAATGCATACCCGACAACACCGCCAGCGGGGCCTGATAAGATAGCTCTCAATCCTGAGAATCCCTTGACATCGACCAACCCACCATCACTCTGCATGAATTCACATCTAGCCCCCTTTTCTTCTTTCATAACACTTTCTGAACCCAGACCTCCTTCGAATCCTTTTTCGAATCCGCTGATGTACTTTTTGATCTCTGGTGTCAAGTAAGCATCGGCTGTAGCAGATGTAGCACGAGGAACATATTTGATCATGGGCATCAATTCCGCAGAGAGCGAAATATGGGTAAACCCAACCTCCTCCGCGAGTTTTCCAATGATCTTTTCGTGCTCCGGGAAAGTATACGAGTGCATCAGGCAAACCGCGATACTTCTGAAGCCCTCATCGTACACAGCTTGCAGATCTTCTCTTACAGCATCTTCATCTAGTCTTTGGAGGATCCGAACGGCTTCACCGGTCATGCCTATGACGAGGTTGGGATCCTTTTTCTCGTCATCTTCGGAAAGATTGGTGACGGTTTGCTCGGGGTCTTCAGCGTAGTCTTCGAGGGTTACCCGTTCGTCAACTTCGATGACTTTCTGGTACAGTACTTCGGGCTTGTGTATCGCGAGATCAAAAATGCGAGGTCTAGATTGGTTCCCTGCATTCAATTGACAAACTTTGTTAGCTAGGCAAAAAACACAACTTGGCTTTCGTGAGGGAGAAAGAGCATGGTAGGCCATGTGGAAGATATCGTGTACTGACCAATAACCAAACAGTCACCGTGTCCCTTTGTCACGAAAATTGCACATTTCTCTCCCTTCCGTTCCAATAGGGCATTCGTAGCCACCGTAGTTCCCATGCGGATACTCTCGATGCATGATGTATCTATTGGTTGACCCCGTGGTATCTCCTTGCCCGTAAACTTCTCAAGAAGCCGTCTGATACCTTCCAACGGAGCATCCTCGTAGTTTGCGGGATCAACGGATAGGAGCTTGATGACGACGTCGTCAGAGAGTTTTCCCGTGCCCGGGTTTCCGACACAGTCCGTGAAGGTACCGCCACGCTAGACGTTGGATAAGAGAGAATAAGTAATCAGATAATTATTAAGACAATATGCAGTACGGAGAAAGGCTAGTGTGATTACGTAAGGTAATGGAGGGGTAACGGTGAAGTGCAATTGGAAGTATGCAGGGTGATATCATACGTCAATAGCGATTCTTATGCCTTTGGCCATTCGAAACGGTGAAGTCTCAACAGACTTTTGAAGACTCGTTTTTGTTTGTTTTTGGTTGGTAAGCTTTTAATTTCCGTCACCGAATACTGCTTCCCGACGAGGCGATGGGTGCAAGGGTGGGTGTTAGAGTAAGGTTTTGAACCGTAACAGACGCCAGAGAGTCGATATCGGAGAACTGTAATGCAGATGTTGGACAGACGACGATGGCAAGAGTGTGATCTTAATCTGCTCGAGGGTATTAGTATTCAGAAGGCAGCAGTGAAGAGGAATTAGCATCTCGAGGGAAGCCGGGAAGTTCAGTTGGCATCAATGGGTTTATGGATACTGGAATATGCAAGCAAGCTGTAGGTGCAAGGCAAGGCAGCCGGCAGATGCAGTTTCGAAGTCGAGTTCCATTGGACGGCCCGAGACTGACTTGGAAGTGGGGTGCAGGGGACTCGGGGAAATGTGTTGGGGGGTTGCAATTTACCTTGCGGTGATTGGAGAGGCCGTTCGCTGACATATAACTTGGGGAGGCGGGTTATATTGGAGGTTCGAGGAGACCTGGAGAATTGACCTGGGGTTTTATATTGGTACGGTTTGGTACCGGCGGGAGAGAAGAAATCAAAAGCAGGATTGATGGGAATTTCCAACCCGCCTGGATTACGTCAAGGAAAATGCGGATACCGGCGAGCAGGAAGATGTCGTTCGAGATGCAGCTAACCCGTCGAGCAGTTGTACAGCCAGCATAAACCACATGCGCATGCGCGAGCAGAGAGAAGAACTTCTTCCCGCGGCCGAAGGGGAGGAGGAGGAAGGAATCGGGATGTTTATATGCCAGGAAAAGTCGAGAACCCTTCCAATTGACTCGCACGTGAGGCAATCTACTAGCGAATCGACAAGTCAAGCTAGGCAGGGACGGATGCAAGCTGCCTGTGTGCTTTATATAGGTAGCAAGCTAGCTAGCTTACTTAGCTTGGCCGGCCGTATTTCGAAGCTTTCACAAAGTCCGTAGGTACGTACTTCTCCCCCATATACGCCGAGGCGGGGCAGTGAAATTTCGAAAGGAAACTAATAAAACATCGACTGGAAAGGGCGGTTATAGAAAAGCAAGAGCTGGGATAATAGTGCAATCAATTATATGCAGGAAGAAGCATAGCGAGATCGAGGATGCAGCTGTAAGAGGTCGACCAGGTCGACCGGGTTTCCCAAGGTGGAGAGTACACGTCGAGGAGGAGCAATTGCAGACTGGTCGCATGCCCGTCGGACGGAAGATTTACTTGGGACGCTCTAAATCTTCATCCGGATTGAGCTCAGAAGCAAAGGGTTCAAGGGAAATCCCCACGACCGCAGCCATGTCCATGGCCATGGGCTGTTGCCCGCTATTGCTACTGCTGCATTCAGATTGGCCAAAACCCAGGCGGAGCAGGGCCCGCTGGCAATTCATCAGCGATGAAAGATCCTCTCGAGGAGGGGATCTGAACATGAAGGAAGGAAGGCGGCGAGCAAATGCAATGCCATGGGTTGGTGTGTGAGCCGATAGCGAGTCAATGGGCAGAAACACGGCCGGGAGGAAGACGCCGCTGAAAAAAAGTTAAGTGAGAGGAGCGACGAAAAGGGAGGAGTTCTTCGATTAAAGGGTTTAAGAAGCAGCCCGAGCCCGACGGTGGGCGATTTGGGCTCCATCCCGACACGCTACTTGGTGCGACAGTGACGCTATTGGGTCGTCGACTATCGAGTAGGTTATGTGTGATGCACCTGGATGATGTTCCGAGGCCGAGGCCAAACTATGTGGTGGTAGTCTTCTGGACGTGCATAATGGTCAGGGTACAAGACGATAATGTACCCCATACTTGAAAAACCATCTGGCTAACCGCCTGTGAAACATTGCAGCCTCCAGTTTGGCCTGCGGCTGGAAGTCACACTACCTCGTCGCGAGCTGCAGCAGCTGTAGCTTAGTCTGCTTTACTATACTACCAAATGCAATAGCTAATAGCGTGGGTCCCCGCCATTTTGGAATCTCGCTGTTTCAATGGTCCGGAAAGTCGCGCAACGTCCAGGTCACCTAGCTGTAGTCGCCTCTCCAATGCAGCTTCGTGAAAAAAAATAACGACAAATTACGAATACAACTTTAAACCGAACGAACAATGGATTGATAAGAGTAGCGGGGCAAAGTTCTTTTTTGGTGTTAACTCGCTGGCCAGGCCAGGAGTCGTTCGGTTCGGGACTCTGCGACCGCTGCCGACCGCCAATGAAGTTTCGAATTGGCCGTTACACATGTACGGTTTGATATCAATGTTTTCCCCACGCATTATAGCTGCTTCAAGGTGGCGGGGCAGATGGCAGATGGACCACGACGCCGACTGCCTGGTTTACCAGGTCCACCGATGCAAATTCGCAATGCCGAATCCAAGCGAGAGAGGGATATCTCAGGTCAAGCTCAGGCCAGTGCTCTTGGGGGTCTTACTCTCTTTCTTTATTCTTCCAGATGGCCCATCCTGCTGTCAAATTTAAGACAATGAGGAATGCGGGTAGGAAGGAGGTTTTTTCCATTATCGATAAGCAAGCTCGATTGGATTTGGACAAAAACATGCAGAGGGACCCGCCAATCGGCTGCATGGAAGGCCCACTCTGTGTCTTCAGTGTTTGAGATTTTGACACCATGCCAATTTAGCGTCATGCCCATTACAAATCCCAAGAGGCATGCTTAAAGCTAGAGTGCTATGTATCTGCGGGGACAAACTACAAGTGTCGACCTGTCTTTTTGCTGCCGTCGACCCTGTTCGAGCAGCTCGTTTATCTGGTTTGGAATGGAAAACCTTGGTCTGTATACGTATCTGTTTCCTGTTCCGCAAGGTGTGAATATCATGGGAAAGCCGGGGCACAGATATATCGCGCATGGGAGGTCAGGCTACCATCCATAGGATTCTAGAATTCTGTTTCAAAATTTGATTTTTCAACTGAAACATAAGTTCGGATTCCAGTCGTCCCAAAAATATACTACTGGCACCTTTGAATATACTAGGGCCGATGTTGTTTCGTTCGATCGAAGTACTAGCTACTTGTCTCGAAGCACCCACTCGCATTGTATGTTTTCGAATTCGGCTGGTGGGACTGGCCTGTACAGTGGGGAGGAATCGACTAAGCCTACAACGGAGCTCGATTGTCGATGTTCTCGACACCGTAGCTTCGAGCGCAATTACAATGTATTAATATACAGACTAGTTGATAGATCTAGAAGATACAATATATATAGAAGTCCGAGTGGCCTGAAACAGCCGCCACAATCAAAGCTTCTGTTATAATATCCAACTTCCATATGGCCACATGGCACGCAATGGTATAGGTAAGTAATTTGAGCATCGGTGTCAAAATGTTTCGTCCCATGATTCTATAAATGTTTCTGTCCCAACTGCGGCCCAACTAACTGAGCTAACTGCAACGACTCAATCCTCTTACATGATGTATGTATAACTACGCCGACAACGGGAGGCGAGGTTTTGTGATCCTTGCTCCGGATATATAAAATGCAAGTGATCAGAAACAGCTAACCTCCACAGTTAGGCTATGCTCGATGTTCTAGAAGGTCATGTTTCCTGTTGATCCCGTTGCAAGGAAATTAAATTTGATATCAGGTTCCAGTAAGATACCTTTCGAGAAACCTTGTGGCCAGGTTGCAATTGCAGCTCGCCCTCGATACACTGCAATTATTCTGTTGATCTTCGCCATCTGCATATATATACATATGAACTAGCGTGGGAATCGACCCGAGATGAGGTTCTTGTAATACATGCGGATGAAATCGAAAGAGAACCCTTGCATATTCTGTCCCGCTATTCCGGCAGGCCAACAGCCGACAATTGCTAGTTAAACAAGGGTACCTTTTTGACTATCTGGCATTTTATACCATAGTAGATACAGTATCTGGAATTATACTGTAGGCATCTTCATAGAAGATAAGTTTTAGATTCTGGCTGAATACTGCGGTATATCTATGCGTATCATAAGATATAATAAGATATAAATGGATCCATATGGATTAGACCCGCCGGGCTTCTCTTCGAACAGCTAATCTGGGTCTTGATCTTGCGACAGCTTGTCCCTTTCGCGAATTTCGAACGCGATAGTTAGCCAGTCCGCTTTAAACTAGCTACCTATAGATTAGTTGGCTGTGATATAATCGCGATATCGATAAATAAGTAGTAGCTTCTGAATGCGGCGGCTTTTAGCTAGTTTAGCTAGCGAGCCTATTATATCAGCGAACCTGACACGTTACGATTGTGATTATAAACTGGATGGAGTTTCCATAACGACATCTAAGCTACGCCTTGAGACTCCGCTTCGTAAGATATTACACCTTGATCCCATAATCTGACATCCGCGCGAAAGTGTAATCATGGCAAAACGGGTGGGTTTCTTGGGGTTTTGGGATCCGAGAAAGAGGGCATCGAGAATGGATTTCTAAGATGCAACTGTGGCATGTTTGCCCCGCGCGGCGGCTTTGCCGTTGCAAACCATTGCATGCCCTTCCATTTCCACTTCCCTGGCCTTGTGAACATCAATTCGAAGCGAGATATCAGATAGCGCCGCGCCCGGTTTCAGACATTTCAGCTGCAATTGAAGTCCAGATCGCCTTCCAACAAGAGAGTGTCAAATTTTAACGTTAGTTAATTAACGTTGTTTTTGAAAATAGCATCGCGTTAGATGCTGTGTAGCAGCAGTCGTTGATCGTTCGGAAAGAAGAGGGCTCTGATCCGGATCATGTTTGATATTTGACACGCCGGATTATAATTATCCACACAAAAGCAACAGACAGTTGATTGTAATTGGCTTCCTTGCATTGCTCGTCAGGTTGGCATAGCTAACTAGCTGGTTCAAGTTTGAATCATGATTCGAGGCTAGTTTTCTTGAAATCTGGTCTGAGTCTAGAAGGACATGTAGACCTGGGCACGGGCAATTGGGCACTTTGGAGCTTGTCCCAAAGCAAGTGCCATGACATGAAGGGGTGCTGAATTCGATTTCGAAGTATAACCGGGGCACAGCTTATTGGCCGTGGCCTCATCGCCGGCCTGGGATAGAGAATTAAACCTCATGCTTCAGGTCAGGAACGAACGAGCGTAAAAGCGACGACCCCTGGTCGAGTCCCACCGGCACATGCACCGGCTAGATGCCATACCAGCCTAGCCTACCTACACACAGGCCGGCTGTGCGGGCGCGGGGCGTGGTACGCTTTGCATTGTCTTGGGGTTATGTTTGTGGTTGTGGTTGTGGTTGTACTGCTGTGAGGTCGAACGAGCGAGCATGGATGGATGGTCTTCGCGAGCAGAAGTGAACACATAAACCTCTTCTCCAGCGCCGGAACTCTACACCGTCCACCTGGTCTACACCTCCAGTTAAATATTCTAGCTCCCCTCCTCTCCAGCTCCATCTCACTCTTCCAGCTTCATCTTCCCTTCCTCTCTCTCACCAGGCACAAGCACAGGCAAAGCTAAAAGGCAATTGCATCTTCACATTGATTGTTGAACTTCCCTGAGGACCTTTTTTATTTTTATTATTTGTTCAATTTGATAGATACCCCCACCACATACACATACCCATCAAGATGCATTCGAAACAGATTCTCTTGTCGTTGATCGGTGCCGCCGGTTTGGCCACTGCTTCCGACGTTGTCCAGCTCAAGACCGATAACTTCGACGAGTTCATCGTTAAGAACGATCTTGTCCTCGCTGAATTGTAGGTTCTCCTTCTCATCTAGTAATAGTGGTGTATGAAGCGTGTCGAAAGCGTGTCCTAGACTGTTATCATTATCGGGGAATGATCGATATACTAATATTGGTTTCTTAGCTACGCTCCATGGTGCGGACACTGCAAGGCTCTCGCTCCAGAGTACGAGAAGGCCGCCACCGAGCTCAAGGGCAAGGGCGTCCAGATCGTCAAGGTTGACTGCACGTACGTACTCAATTGATCCACCGATATATATACCCGTGGTCTCTATCAGAATACTAACAAGCTATCTAATATATAGTGAAGAAGCCGACCTTTGCCAGAAGCAGGGCGTTGAGGGATACCCCACCCTCAAGGTCTTCCGTGGCTCTTTGGACAACCCCTCCCCATACTCCGGTCAGCGAAAGGCTGATGCCATCGTCTCCTACATGACCAAGCAGTCGCTACCAGCTGTCTCCGTCTTGACCAAGGATACCCTTGAGGCCTTCAAGACCTCCGACAAGGTCGTCGTTGTCGCCTACTTCAATGCCGATGACAAGAAGTCGAACGAGACCTTCGCTGCCATTGCCCAGAAGCACCGTGATGACTACCTCTTCGGTGCCGTTTCTGACCCAGCTGTCCTCGAGGCCGCTAAGATCACCGCCCCAGGTGTCGTTATCTACAGGTCATTCGACGAGCCAGAGACCGTCTACGACGGTGCTTTCGAGACCGAGGCCCTCACAACCTTCGTCAAGACCACCGCCGTCCCACTCATCGGCGAAGTCGGCCCAGAGACCTACTCCGGATACATGTCCGCTGGTATCCCACTTGCTTACATCTTCGTTGAGGGTGATGAGCAGAAGGCCAAGTACGTCACCGGCTTGAAGACCCTCGCCAAGAAGTACAAGGGCAAGATCAATGTCGCCACCATCGATGCCGTTGCTTTCGGTGCCCACGCTCAGAACCTCAACCTCGAGTCCAAGTGGCCCGCTTTCGCCATCCAGGAGACCACCAAGAACACCAAGTTCCCATTCGACCAGACCAAGGAGCTTACCATCGAAGCTATCGAGAAATTCGTCGAGGAGTTCGCCGCTGGCAAGATCGAGCCATCCATCAAGTCCGAGGAGATTCCAACTAAGCAAGGCCCAGTCCACACTGTTGTCGCCCACAACTACAAGGACATCGTTCTCGATGACGAGAAGGACGTCTTGGTTGAGTTCTACGCTCACTGGTGCGGTCACTGCAAGGCCCTCGCCCCCAAGTACGAGGAGCTCGGAAAGCTTTACTTCGACAACCCAGAGTTCGCCAAGAAGGTCATCATCGCCAAGGTTGATGCCACCCTCAACGACGTTCCAGATGAGATCCAAGGCTTCCCCACAATCAAGCTCTTCGCCGCTGGCAAGAAGGACGCCCCAATTGACTACCAGGGCGGCCGAACCGTCGAGGACTTCGTCAAGTTCATCAAGGAGTCGGGTACCCACAAGGTCGATGCCTCCGAGGCTCTCGCTGCCCAGCAGGCCGCCGCACCAGCTGACTCCGAGGATGCTGCCAAGGCTGCTCCAGCTGCCAGCGAGTCCGAAGACGAGCCCGGCCCAGCTTCCACATCGACAGAGGCCGCCGCTGCTGAGTCCGACAAGCACGACGAATTGTAAACGAAGTAAAATAATTCAAATAAAAAACCAAAAAATCCTCATCCTATAACCTCCTCCATCCTCTCAAGATATCCATCCTCCTCATCCTCCATTTTTCCTTTGTAATGTGGGTAATAAATCCTGGTCCTTGAAGCTCTGCACATGCCTTTTTGTGTCTTTCCCGTTTTTTCCGTTTTTTCCTTCACATTTTTCTTACGTACTCTATCGGGGTTAACAAAAGAATGTCTTTTATCGACGACAAACCTTTTCATGTATATTATGCATTTAGTTATGATTTCCAATGAACGCTTTAGAGACGTAAACATCATTATCCGGTTCCTTTTGAGAAGTATTACGTATCCTCATTAAGTATAATACATAATATTTTCAGCCGCAAGGTCAATCGTGATCGCGTGGTCAATCCAATCGCGTGGACTGCATGAGGAATGTGGAATCTGCAGCGGAAAATGCCATTTTGGCGAGAGTCTGAGAGAGATTTCGTCTCCAATAGCGTGGGACCTTGTCCGAAACGCGTCTTCCCGGTTCCCCAAGATTTCAGTGCGTGTTCTGTCCCAATGTAGCTTGATTGATTGGTTTTTAGAGGGGGCCATGGAAAGAACGGGATATCCTCCTATCTTTTTATTTTATTTTATTTTTTCCTTTGAGAAAAAATAGTGCCTGGGAAATACTTCCTCACAGCTTCACCATTTCGAGCATCTCCATCCCGTATTTGTACCTGCATCGTCTCGTCCTTCTTATCGTGTCATATTATTCCTCGCTACCAACGAATACACACCACCCAAAACATCACCATGTCCGCCAAAAGAAAAGCCACAGACACCGCCTCGGGGACGGACAAGAAACCAAAATCCGCAACCATAACAGGTTTCTTCTCCACCGCTGCTTCTTCAAAGGCACCGTTTGACAAAGCCGCCTGGGCTGCGAAACTCAAGCCAGAGCAACGGGAGCTGCTGAAGCTTGAGATAGATACGTTGGACGCCTCCTGGCTGGCTGTTTTGAAAGATGCGCTTTTGGAACCGTCGTTTTTGAAGTTGAAGGCGTTTTTGAAGGATGAGTTTAAGAATAATAGAGCTTATCCGCCTGCCGGTGATGTTTACTCCTGGTAATGCTTGCTTCCCTCTTATATACCGCATTATGTGGAATTATATTAATGGTTGGTAAAACAGGTCCCGTCATACCCCCTTCGACAAAGTCAAAGTCGTGATATTGGGCCAAGACCCCTACCACGGCCCAAAGCAAGCCCACGGGCTCTCATTCTCTGTAAAACCGCCAACCATAGCACCGCCATCCCTCAGAAACATCTTTGGCTGCCTCGAAAACGATTATCCCTCGTTCCGCCCCCCAGAGGGTAAATTGGGATTGTTGACACCATGGGCTGAAAGGGGGGTGTTGATGTTGAATACCTGTCTTACGGTACAGCCGGGGAAACCTAACAGTCATGCCAACAAAGGATGGGAACAGTTCACGCAGAAGGCTATCGAGCTTGTGGCGTTGAAGAGGACTAGAGGGGTTGTGTTTATGGCCTGGGGGAAGCCGGCGCAGGGGAGGGTTGCGAAGATCAACGTATGTATTTTTTTCTTTCTTTCGTACTTTATCCAATTGCCTTTATAAACTAACGTGGGATGGTGGTTGTGATAGTCCGGTTCGCATTTGGTCCTACAATCCTGCCATCCAAGCCCGCTCGCCCAACCTACCGCCCCGGTCAAATTCGTAAGTGTACCTCTATCCCATTGAAGCTAACTACTCTAACAACTGTGGTAATATTACAGAAAGACGTGCGACACTTCATCCTCGCCAATGAATGGCTCGAAAAGAAGTACGGTGAAGAAGGACCCATTGACTGGAACTCCGTCAATCCCAAGAATACACCATTATTCAAATCCAAAACCCAGCCTTCTTCCTCCGCGTCTGCAAAACCGGCGACTGCGGCCCAGGCGCCCGCCCCGGTTCAGAAGCCCGTGAAGAAGGCTAATAATGAGCCAAATTTTGATGATGATGAAGAGGCGTTAAGGGAAGCCGAAGCCTTGGAGGAAAAGAGGGAGGCAAACGAGGAAAAGAAGGAAGAGGCGCCGAAGGCTAAAGGCAAGGGGAAAGCTAAGAAGGAAGAACCGGTTGAGAATGAATACGGAGAGGATGATATCGATTGGGATGAAGCCGCGTTAAGGTCCGATCAAATCGAGGAGGAGGCGATACAGGCCAGGCAGACGAGGAGCAGTAGGGGCAAGAAATAATTGATTAGCTATACTCGCTATTGCAACGGTCTAAAATATTTGGAAAGGGCTCTTCACAGTACACAAAAACAGTACATTTGACGTTTCCTCGGCCTCTAAGAGGGACAAAAAAGAAAGGAATAAGAAAGGTAAAAAGGTTGGCACTGGCGTTGGATTTCTTTAATTATCATTATTATCCTTCCTGTTTTTGTTCATTTACATTCTCATGATGTGGTTTAGACTCTGCTCATCGTATTAATATCACTTACATCCTTTAACTTCTAATCGCATTGCGCGCACAGCATTGGGCATTTGAAATATACGTAATGAGGATTTTTTGGAGCAAGAAGGTGCTGTGTAACCCTCGTCAGATCTGTTTACGAGACTATTAATTGTGTAACATTGACGTCTGACAACGCAACCTTTCTTTCCATTTCATCCTTTTGATCGAATCGGTTTCTTTCCGTTTAAGTCTACGCGAGCAGTGTTTAGTTCCGGCTCTTCATTGCATGGATGCCTCGGACTGTGCCCCTGGTATCGTAGATCGAGTAAGCTGGATGACATGGCTGACATATGTAAGTGCGGTTCCGTATGCTATGGTACTTGATTGTTTCCATTCATACTCTTCGATGTTGGTATTTGCATATATATATTTCATATACCTATGTTAGGTATATACGTATGGGGTAATTGCAATTGAAGATTCGATTTGAAGTTTACTAGGGGTCCTTTTTTCTTACGGCGAAGATTCCATGTGATTATCGTGGATACCTATTTCTAACGGCTACCTAGTGCGTATAAAACGGGTACCCTCGGTTGATATTCCACGTGCGCAGCTGCAGGCATTGTATACTATACGGGATCAATAGCACTGTTACATGTCGGTATCTAGATCTCGGGATCAGAGAGAGAAAAATATCCTAGGGTCTCAGCAATGACTCCACATTTGCACATTTGGTCTCAAAACCTCGAAGGTTCGAAGACCGGAAAGAGTCCACATAGTACTAGGTCTTCGAAGCCCCACAATTGCACGCACCTTAATTAAACAGAGCTTAAAGATCGAGACGTTTTCAAGCCAGATGATACCATCGATATCCTTTTGCAAGCATTATCTTGGCCATCTACTATCTGTGCACACAAGACTTTTCTAGCCCCGGGAAGACACCTAAAATAGGACCACCAAGGCAGTGCTTATTTCTACTTGCAGGGGGTCCGACTTTGTGATTCGGTTGACAAATTTCAACGCTTTCGAACTCAGCCGCACGGGCTGCTATATATGTCCCGTCTTGCAAGCTTGGCCCCACAAATCTTTGTGCGATAATCTGTAAACGGGCAAGCAATCCTTCGTGAAAATAGATGGATAAGGCAGGCGGGTATTGTATTGTTTTGAACCCTCGGGTTCAGCTTAAGCTTATGCCCAGGATTCTCTTGTAGCAGCTTTTTCACATACCGAGATGTTGGCCCTGGTTGGGCATGAATCGAATCCTTTTTCCTGTGAAACTCCCCACGATCGATATATAGCACCTCGATGTATGGCGTATCATGGTCGGTACATGTATACGAGGGTCCTGCTAGAAATAAAGTTAGTGAACGGTACCGGAAAAAAAGTGAAAGAGCACAGCCGTCCCGGATTAAGCCCACGATACCTGTCCATATGCCCATAACATAGTTATACTATATCGCAAGCTGAAAGAATAAACCCACGCGCACCTGCCCACCCTTTTTTATTTTTTTATTCGGCTGACGGACTGTACTTTCTTCGAGCTTCTTTTATATACAAGAAGGGTATCATACGACGATCGGTTGATTCTACTTTTTTGGTTTTAGTTTTTTGGAGGTCTGTTTGATAATTACAATTACGATCGATACCAAGAGTCCGACAAGAAGTAGAAGAGACATTACCAAGATGGCCTCGAATCCAGGCCCGGCGGGAGCTCCATCGAATAACCCGTTTGCTGATCCGCCAGGTAGGTTTCTTCCCCATACGCACGCACATATAAAACACACAATCGATCAATCGATTTCAAAGATCATAACCAAACTTCCACAAACCCAAGAAGCCACGGGACTGTAAACCGAGAAGCTAATAATTATAATTATATAAAATGTGTAGCCAGCCAGCGCCACGACAGGCGCAATACAGACCCCCTCCCCTACCCCCTCTCCCCGCAACCCCCCGCCTCACGCGGTCCCACGGCAGAAGATGACATCGACGAACTCAACCCCCCACATCTATTCTCACGATACTCCTCCGCTCCGGAGGCAGAGCAATTAGTCCGCCGTCACGCGAATACATTCCCCCACCCCCCGAATCCCTCAAATACACCACACCCGGTTCAACCGCAAGCACAAGCTCAGAAGCCACCGAAATATAACAGCGATGATTCCGATTCGGATATTTCCTCGGATGAGGATGAGGATCTGGCGATGTACTTCAAGCGTCGGGAACCCGCGAATGGGGTTTTGTCGAGTTTACTGCAGTTATATGGTCCCGGCGGCGGGCCGGAGGCGTATAGAACGCAGTCTGTACCGAGGTCTCCTAGATCGAGGAGTAAAAGCGCCGTAGGGACGAAAACGCCCACTGCTGGTGCTGCAGGCGAAGCTGCGGGTGCTACGGAAGGGGGGGCAGCACAACCGGAAACATCAGGGGAGCGCGAAAAAATGGCAATGGCAATGATGGCAAAGGAGGCAGGGCTGGACAGCGACAGTGAAGATGATTGGAAGAGTTTCTCGGCAAGGCCGAGGTGGTATCAGCATTCTTCCATGTCGAGGTTTTCACTAGTTCCCGAGTCTAGAAGTGCGACTCCGACTATGGAAGTTGTGGGAGATGTAGCGTCGGTGCTATCTATGGGTGAAAGGCCGGCAAAGTTGGGGAAGAGGGAACGGTTGAAGGCTTTGGCGAGGAGGTTCAAGGGACGCAGAGGGAACGAGGAACTCACCATTACCGTGCATATTGCGGAGACTTTACAGCGGCAGCGGTATCTTTTGAAGTTGTGTCGGGCGCTGATGCTTTTTGGTGCGCCGTCACATCGTATTGAAGGTATTCCTCCTTTTTCTAATATAACGTATGTGTGAATATAAAACTGACTGTGATACCATAGACTTCCTCCAAATCTCCGCCGCTGTCCTCGCCATAAACGCCTCCTTCGTCTACCTCCCAGGTACATTAATAATCTCCTTCCAGGACCCCCAAACCCACACCTCCGACGTTCAAGTCGTCAAAAGCGGCACCGCCTTGGACTTAGGAAAACTCCAATACATCCACATAATCTACAAAGAAGTTTTACACGACGTTATCTCCGTTGAAACCGGCACGGAGAAACTCGAAAAACTCATAAAGAAACCGCCTCTGCGCAACGTCTGGTTCAAAGTCCTATTATACGGCGGGGCATCAGCTTCCATTGCCCCGCTGTTCAATGCCAGGGTTAAAGATCTCCCATTCGCATTCCTGCTGGGGATGGTGGTAGCGCTCATGGGGTTGGTGGTAAACCCCAAATCCGAGGCGTTCGCCAATGTATTCGAGATAATGGGCACGATAGTGGTCTCCTTCTTCGCCCGTGCCTTCGGTAGCATAAGAATGAACGGGGAAGAACTCTTCTGCTTCTCGGGAATAACCCAGGGTGCTATTGCACCTCTCCTCCTCCCGGGTTATGCGATCCTCCTCGGTGCGCTGGAATTGCAGAGTAAGAAATTGGTAGCCGGTGCGGTTCGCATGTTCTATGCAGTTATTTATTCCGTATTACTCTGGTTCGGCATTTCCATTGGAACGGCATTATACGGCTTCGTTGATCCCCGGGCGACGAATCTGACGGAATGTCTGGACCAGAATCTACAGGAGTTCAGATTCTTCTACGTGCCGCTATTTACGTTCTTCGTATTACTCGCAAACCAGGCGAGATGGAAGCAGGCACCGGCGATGTTAGTGATCAGTCTGGTGGGGTACACGGTGAATTACTTCTCCCAAGGAAGATTCCCACACACCCCGCAGGTCGCTAACGGATTGGCGGCATTAACCGTCGGCGTCCTGGGGAATCTATACAGTCGTGTCGTGCATCAAGCCGCATTCACGGCTATGGTCCCCGCGATATTGTTACAAGTACAATCCGGTATCGCCAGTTCTGGTTCTTTAATGAGCGGACTTACAGTTGCGATGACTATCGTGGATGGTAGGAATGCAATGCTCCCTACGGATGCTGGTTCTGTCAATATTGCGGCGGGAGAGAATGCTAGATCTGGATTTGTGGTTGATGGAGGGGCTGGCCAGTTGGCGCTGGGATTGGTGGCTATTAGTGTCGCTATCAGCTTTGGGCTGTTTTTGAGTAGTGTTATCGGTAAGCTTCCCTTTTCCCCATACATATTGATTATATGAACAAAGACTAATTTGTGGTTATAGTGTATCCGCTTGGAAAGGGGAAGAAGCAGAGTGCCATCTTCGCTTTTTAGATCTTATATGTGGATACTTCGTCATGTTGGATTCTGTGTCCCAAATGCAGCGGAGCGGTTGTTGCCTATAGACTCGATATTCATTCTTGCTCTTTATTCCGATTATTTCTTCATAGGGGGCTCTCTCATAACTTTCTTTTATGTCCTTTCCTGAGGTTTATATTTTTATACATTTATCCGAGCTGGAAAAATCTGGGTGGCGTTTTTTGTCCTTTTGTTTAAAGCAGGCTTATCAAAAACTTGGAGGTCTTACGGTCGTTTTCGAAGCGATTTGAGCGTGGTTATAATAGTCCAGGGTCATATATAGTCCCATCGAGTCATATGAATAGAATTGCCAACCATGGGAAAAATAACAATTGAACACAAAAAAAATGCGCAAAGTGGCGTAAATGCAATCTACAAAGCCTTCCTAGGCGGCGGCGGTATACCCCCCACTGGCGGCGGACTCTTCGTCCCACCCCCCGTTGAATCAACGGTGTAATCATCCTCCTTGCTTTTATTTTCTTCCTCCATCATGTACTCGTCCATCAGATTTACCCTATTACTCCTAACTACTTTCTTACCCCTCGCCGTTCTCGAAGATTGCGGTGGAGGTGGTGTTGAAGCAAAGCCTTGCTGCTCTTGTGAGTAGGGAGAAGCCATTGGAGGAGCTTGTGGTGGGGCGGAAGGGGTTTGACGACCGCTTTGGAGGGCGGAGATGGTGGATGGGTCCATCATCACCGGAGTCGATGATTGTGGCGGTGGACTCCTCGTCGCGGCGTAGGTGTCACCCGGGGTGAATATGTGTGCTGGTGGGGAGGTGGGTCCTTGTAATGCGAATGCGGGTGTGATGAACGCTGGTGCATTGTCTGTTGTGATAGCTGGACCTGGTTCACCGTAAACGGCGTCTGCGGGTGTGTACTCAAACATCGCCTCTCCGGGCTGGCTGAGCGGTTCTTCGAGCGGAGGGGGTAGTCGGTGTAAAGCGCCGTATCCGAGGACGCAGCCGAGGGCGCCGTCACCACCCCAGTGCCGTCGAGGGAGGATAGTCACCTCGCGGACTAGGTTGAACTCGTGGTTGTAGACGTAGAGTTGTAGCGGACGGTCGATGTGCTTTTCATCCCGTTAGTAAAACCCATAAAGACGAAGCCTGGTGGTGACGTATATCTAGGAAAGGGAACTAACATCCTCGACCAACTCTCCCAGTCCACTCTCCCCTCTAACAACCCCCCTCGGTGTCCCGATGATATAATCGCTATACGCCAGTAAACCCCCAACTTCAGCCGGACTTCCTGGTGAAATGTCGAGGACGTGCCATACATCCTCCGCCACCACCAGACTCATCCATTTCAGCGATACCCCCAGCGGCGATGGATTCTCCTCTGTAACCGGCGGTAATGGTATCGTGATATTACGGAATACCTGCCCTTTCGCACTCCATACCCCCAGCGTCACTGCATTCCCAGCGCAGTTTCTGACTTCCTCCTGAAAAAGGCGGGGGTCGGCGTCGTCCTGTTCGCTCCATCTTTTAGTCCCGTTTTTTTCGCAATTGAAGCAGAAAGGGAAGCCATGACAGCTCGGCCTTTGGCAGAGTAGAGGAACATACGATCTCCCGTCCATTGATCCCGCAAATAAAATCGAACCAAGGCTCTAACGGTACTTCCGGCTTGCTATTTTTGAGAACCTACAAAACCCCCCCGATCGAATAAAGCCATAGGATTAGACCCTGGTGTTTGCAATATAACGGATATGAGCTATGGATTTATTCCAGATTACAAGCGGGAGCTGGACTTACTCGGAATCCGAAGCGGTTTTGGCCGCCGGAGACTTGTGATTGTTCGTTACCCATTCTGGATGGGATTGAAGCTGTGGATGTGGGTGGTTGTGGTTGCGGTGATGTTTGGTGGCGGTGGTGGACGTGAGGTGGGATGTTTGATAACAGCTAAGCAACACCGACAGCCTCATTTGGTGAAGCTTCAATGCAATATAGAGTACCAATTCGCACTATGACCACTTGAAATACTTCAGAGAACTACGAGTATAAATCCACGGATGGGCATATAAGAGTGGATGCAATTTAATTTTATTTTCATTCGTCTTCTTTGCCATGTCCATGCCCCCACCGCACTGTACTGCTAAAACTAGGAAACGGTTCCCAAAGTTATAAGGTAAAAGAAACACCAGAACACCGCCATGAACAACAAGTCTTCAAACATCACGGGAAGGTACAATAAAAACTACGAGTTTCGATAATGCAAAAGGGGGTCCCCGAGACTCAATTTCAGACGCTCGATAAGTAAGACATCTTGGGTTCACCCGCCGACAACTAGTGGCTCGCCGGCCTACGCTTTGCCTACTCGTCATAGTCGGGCTGCATGTCATCGTCGGCGGGATCATATTGTCCCATGTAGTCCTGAAATCCTGGTCCTTCCATTCCTCCCCCGCCGACTATACCTCCCAGCGCTGCCATATCTAACATTCCAACGCGGCTCGGCACCGGGTAGTCGTCCATCTCTTCGAAACCCTGGTCGATGTGGTCGGTTGCGCCACCGGCGGCTCCGCGCTTCTTGCTTGTGTAGTTAATCCATTCTTTACTTAATCCAAGTTTCTTGTCGAGCTGTCGTGCTTGGTTTGTGATCTGGACTGTGCGGGAGATTTGGGCTTCTAGGTCTTTGAGGATATCTATTTCGGAGGCGGGCAAGTCGTGGAAGGAGACCATGCATGATGTGGAGGTTCCCGTGGTAGATGAGTGGGATAGTGAGGCTTTGATTTCTTTTCGATCGATCTGTAGAAGATGAGCTATTAGCATTGTTTCGGGTGGATAAGGCGAAGTAGAGGCGGTGAAGGGATCGGAACAGTTTTAGTGTGGTGTGGTGGGCTTACCATATCGAGAATATACCGCTCCAGCTCTTCTGGAGAGGTGGTGGTCGCCTTGGAGCCAAGGACATCTAGATCACGGCTAGCAATAGCCTCGATACTAAGGGTAGAGTAGGTGCTGGTGAGAGCTTTGATACCAAGCCTGCGGAAGTTCTCCAGACACTGCTCTGCTATGCCCCAGTTCCCATCCGCCTGGAAGATTTCCTTCACCAAGGCTGCTTCCCGCCGGAGGAGATCCGGATTACCTGTGGCGTAAGCTGTAGCAAATGCCTCGTAGGGTCTACCTAAAGTCCGACAGGCTCTGGCTGTAGGCGCAGGTATCGACTTGGGTAGTTGGAAATTCTACTACATGTCAGCTGGTTTCGAAAGGATCTATAGGGAGAAGAAAGGAAACCGCACCCTTCCCTCGAGCATGAGGGTTACCAAAACGAACTTCTTGAAAGCGTCCACCTGGACCTGGCTAACGGTATTACCGGTTGCAGGATAAGATAGGACGAACTGAAGGAAGTCGCTGGCTCTCCTCCATTTCTTCATCGCAATATAGACCATCGATCCGTAGAGGAAATACTGAAGTACATCTCGGTAGGTAACATCCTTATCGCTACCCTTAACCGGAAATTCTTCAATATCGACGTCTAGGATTGCCAAAGCGGCACGGAAGGATCGTGCATCAAGGCACCTCTTGACGAACTTGGTATGTAACGACGAAAACATCTTTGCACCTGTGGGGTAGTTGAGCTGTGTGATAGTATGCTCTAGAGGCCTGAGGGCAAGAATTGGCTACAATCATGATTTCCTTCAGTAAGCATATGATTCCTACCGAAACACAAGACCCTCGGGCGAATAGGTTACCTTGTTGCAAGCATCACAGAACTGAAGCAAGACTTTCAAGACAGCCAACAGATGATCCTTCGAAAGTCTAGTCTGTCTGCCATCGAATTCCGAGAAGAAATCGATCAATTTGGGCCATAGCTGATGGATCTCATTCTTGTCAACGGATAGACGGGCAAGGCTATAGCATATAGGTTAGCTAACTAGGCCACAAGATCATAGCTTCCAAGTGATCACTGAGCCTCACAATGTGTAAAGGATGCCTAAGCTGTTTGCTCTGTTATCAAGTAACTCCAGAGGGTCACTATCCCGGGTGCCGACTAGAGCTGTAGCGGGTAGTTTTGAAAGGAAGTCATTCAAAGTCTTGAGATCCTTGTTATATTCGGCAGGCGTCAGATCAGGTGAAGCTGGGAAGGCCAAGACGTTTCCGATGAACCGTTCCATCTTGCAAACCGGCGGCTACTGATAAGAATCCCGAGGTGTGCAGTAGCAAGGGAAACGAAGTGCAGAAGTTCGGTAGTCTTGACGGATTTTGGGAGGTGGTAGATGGTGTCTAGTGGTAAACGAAGTACTTGCACATCCGCGAGAGTTAGTATATCCTAGCGAAACATATCATGCGAGATAAGAGCATCGATACCACGACATACCGTTTTGGGAACCGAATATGTAACTAACAAAACCTCCAGCCTGAGATCTCTCGGGACTGAATTTGAGCTTCGAACTGCGAAGTCGTGACGCGGGTGAGGTTGGTGATGTTTGAAGGAGCTGGTATGACTGTGTGAAGTGGGGGACCTCGACGCGAGCTTGCAGCATCCACCGACAGCTCTCCAAAAGCGCAGTGGACGGTGCCACAAGCTTTTGTGGCTGTGCGTGCACCTTCTCTGTGGTTATCGGGACGACGTTTGACAATACAACGACAACACAAAACGGCCAGAGAACGGGCACAGGACGAAAGCGGAACACTGGCCCGAACTTACCTCGCTTTGCCTTGTCCTGCCAGTCCGTTCCTGCATACAACTCCAATTAGCAACTAGTAGTTTGATTGAACACATCACATATGGGCGGATTTGAGCTGCTGCTGGATTTTGGAAATCCCAAAATTCTATAAAATACCTAGGTAGCTAGCACGCAGAAAGCCTCAGCAAGTTTCAAACCCACGATAATATCATGAAGGATCTAACCGACTAACTGAGTATCCATTTCAATTCGTGAGTGCCAAAATATATTAAATAAAAAACCAGCCTTGTTAGTTGCGCCGCGGGGTCTGCAACGCATGCAATGTAACTGCAAGTTACCTAGGCATATATCGGTATATCTATCACAGATCGATATCAATTGTCCGTAACCAACGGGCGGCAACGTGATGGCTTCTTAGGGATATCCATTTGAGTATATATCAGCCGCTGGATAGAGTTTATAGACCGATTGGATGATGTCCGAGTGATCTGTGGAGCTCCTTCTCTTTGTATGCACCGTATGATTCCTTGCGATTGATAGCGTTATGCATTGCAATCGAGGGGACGTCCCCCAAGGTTGTCTACCATTTTTCCGCGATACCTCATACGGATTATCAGGCCCTGAACGGACACGATATTCTATTCAATATGCAAACCCCTGAATAGATTTTCCGGCTATAAAATAAAAAAAACGCCTAGTAAAATTGGAATGGGTGAATTGGAGGGTCGAAAGGTCTGCGACTGGCCTTACATGCTATGATATGGTCTCCATACTAATTACCACACGACAACACAACTCTTTTGTAAGGCGTTCGTTTGCGGTTTTGTGTGGCCTTGAATCAATATGCCTTAGAACACTAAAAAATAGAAGAGAAAAAATTGATAAAACGACGAAAGGAATAAAAAAACAAAAATCAATTGCTTGCTCATGACAAAATCAAGTGACACCATCTAAGCCTAAAGGAACCGGCAGTTTTTCGTATCCTCTATTAGATATAATGATGATAATACTTGTGGTTACATAGATGCGTGGATATCCAAGGCAAGGTGACAGCCCATGATCGCCCAACGGCCAGTAGTAACCAAAACAGACCCACCAGGGTTCATACTTTCAGATCCTTATAAGCGTGACATGTAAGCCTGTAATCGCAATTATCGCGCGATGATATTGTATCCACCCAGTGGTCTGGGTACGAGACAATATCGTATCCAGTATCCCGGAGGGGCAACGCGCATCGATGCATCGTGCCTTAGCAATGACCATATGGCTCGTCGCGGAAGTAAACCCCAGGCATATGCCACGACGTTGAACTATTTACCCAACGCCCAGGCATGTGTGCATGTGCGTATTTAGGCCAATAGAATGCCTAATTGCGAGATCTCTTTGAAGAAATTATTTCGTTAAATATAGGAAAGTCCCGTCGCCACTGTTCTCTAGAACTAAGGCATCTTCTTTCTTGATTGTTGACCCACAAATGCGGTCCGCTTTAATCTAACTTACCCTCGAGATCTCTGATTCGACGCTAGCACGTACGCTCGTTACAAGATCATGGGATATCCACTCGAAAATATCACCAATAAACACACCTTTTACCTCGGAAATTAATCTATGCATACGTCTTTTCAAGACATACCTCATGAAACAAATTCGAAAAAAAAAAAGTACGCTAAGATATAAAATGTTTTTTCTTGCGCAAATAAAACGTTACTAGCGGTGTTCAATGCATGCGAGTGGACTCACGAAAAGCTCACGAATATGAGGCGCTATAGCACCAATTAACGATCCCAGATAGCGAAGGAGGGTTAAAGATTTACCTCGATAAAGGATGAAGAATGTTGCAGTATCGAACGATCTATTAGTTCTTTGGCTCTTACCCCGCCCGAGTCGACAAGGCTGGAGAAGTTCGCATGACGATTTGCAAAAGCGTAAACTCGAGAGAACGAATAAACATTTCTAGACATTGGTAATGGTATCATCTGCCAATATTGGAGGCTATGCACCTCGAACCAACGATCAATGCTTGAAACCTGTTCTCAGGTTATAGTGGTTGTGTCGTTTCATAAAAAGTATTCCTGCCCTTGGAGAGGTTAGTATGCATATGATCCTCCATGGATCCAGTCTAATTTCCTCCAAATTAGCTTCCATTGAGGTTTCGAGAACAGAGACTCATAATGATACCTTTGACAACCGAGAAACGGTCGCGATGCATGTCCCTATCGTGCCCTATCTACCGAAAGTCGGAACAACCTCATTATCATTGCTCATACCCAAGAGGTTCATATCTATAGAGATGAAGACTTTGTATCGCAATTTAGGGCGTATAAATACCCCCCTCCGCAGTGTTCAAAATATTTCCTCCCTCTCTATCACAAGCATCGCTTCAATCTTCAAAATCTTTAGCACTCCTACCTCAATCGATATCTCCAATATATAATTACACCAACGTTATATTTTCAGTCTCCTTCCTTTCAAGTCCTCGAACTTCCAGTGCAATATCTACTTCAAAAACCCCCAAAGCAAAAATGGCTGTTAAGACCTTTTCTGAGCAAAATCTCGTAAGTAAACACTCAGATTTACACCTGCACGGCCCCGGAAAATAAGATCTAGGCCGGCTTCTCCAAAGTGACGCTAACATGAAGGTTTTAATAAGGCCTCCTCGTCAATGCGACTCGGAAACAACGGCTCTATTCAAGAGCCGGTAAACCGGGGCCAGAATTGCGGGAATAGTGGGACTGGACAGAAATGCCAGGCGTCTACAGGCCCGAACGGCGCCACGTGCAACGGTAATATCAAGAACGGACGGTGCGAAAAGTGCAATACCCCAGATCCTGAACAGGATTAGTAGCTTTGCGCTTCAATGGCACAAGCCTGCCACCATATATACGAATACCTGGTAGCCTATAGTCCACATATGTTGTTGCGCTCCTAGTATTCAGCGGCGGTTACGGCTTGGGATGGTGGATGAAAGATTTTTTTTTTTTGGGGCCTCCGGGTTCTTTTTTTTTTTTCTTCTTCCTTTTATCGCATCTTCATAGCATGCGGGGCGACATCTCCGATTCCACGTTTTCCTTTTTGTTTTCGCCATTTTTGTCCCGTTGCCCTGTTTCTACGGCTTCCTCTGAAGTGCGCCGCGCTCACACTCGTTTGAAAGCTGAAGTTTAGTTCCGGTACCATTGTATTGCATTAATATTGTCCTGTGTCGCGCTTGCGCTTGATCTTGTTTTTTAACTAGCACCCTGTCACTAATAGCTAATCGTAATAGTCAATGGTTAATGATAATTCTTCCTTTTGTTGCACCCAAGATCCACTCTTTCCAATTCACATGAGTTCAACAGGCAGGTAGTAGAAGAGATGGACTAAATTTCATGTATACAGTCCACAGTAGAAGTCAAGAGATGTCTGCAGAGTCGAGTCATACCTTTTATATGTGTTGCACTGACGTTAAATCCAACGTTGGGCCCTGGATAACGCCGGCTGCACTAGTTCATTAAAGCCGGGCGCAACCTGGTCGACAAACTTGCCGTACGTGGGGAAATTTAAATACATGATTAACTATGATTCGATTCTCCCCGCCAAAATTTCGACCTCGAGCACGCTGACTGCAGCCCGGAGTACTGTCACAGACTCAAAGGCCGCAATTGCTGAGGATTGTTATAAGCGCAGTGCGGAGGGGCGTATACCAGCGGAGGCATTGGTTTTATGACTCTTCTTTCGCTCTGCTATCCGTTCTTTACTCTTTTACCTTCTTCACCACAGCTTTAGCATAGCCGTGCTTTTTTTTACAAAACCTTTCCCTCCACTCGTACCCCAGACACTAGCCCCGAAGACAGACATCACAGCTCGAGATGGCAGAAACATTGCCCATCAAGACCACATTGGCGAGTAGCTCTGTCAAGCTACGGGTGGCTACTCTGCGCGACCTTAAGGCGAAGATTGACGATAAGGGTATGAGTGCTACAATCCACATAGCTCTTGTTGGCCTGTTCACACTTCACAGTGCTTCATCTGACATAAAAATTTTATACCTCTAGAAATATCGCAGAAAGATATCCCCTCGCTCGTCAATCTGCTCGTCAAGACGCATAGCTATTACGCTGACAGGATATCTCGCGATGCTGTTCGAGGCTGTCTCTTATCCCTCTATAAAAATACCGACCTCTCAAAAATCTCACAAGACCTTATTAAAACCGTCATCAAAGATGAAAGCTTGAAGCGAGGAGTTGCGGCTTCTAGCCGCTATGTCATGCTCGAATGGAGTGTCCAGTTACTGCGACAAGTAGCCTTGGACAAGGACCAGTTCGCCAGCTATTCGGACTCTCTATTGACGGCCGTTTCGACACTGGTGGATGAATTAGCACAGCCTGAAGTGCGTCCTGGTTTAAGGAACGGCGGCAGAAGCTTGATCCGGATAGGGTTTCAGAATTTAATAGCATCACCTGAAGTTCCAGCCGAAGAAAAGCCAAACTACGTCCGACATATCGTCAAATTCTTGACCGCGAAAGCCCCGGCCCCGAACCGACAGAACGGTGTCCTCCTAGGGATCCTGCTCGATGTTCTTTCGACGTCACCTTCTCTGAGGAAAGTGGTGGAAGAAGAGCTGAAATCCGATGTATATAGTTTCTATATCAGAGAGTTCATCAATTCTCGGACCACAGTGCCTCCATACCAGGCAAGCTCTCTTGCCATTTTCTTCAGAGAATTCTGCACCCTCGAAGACCTTGACACACAAGTCATTCCAGCTGCCGACAAGAGTTTACTACGCTCCCCCGAAGTCGTTTTAACTGGTGTATTCGACCCTCTCATCGAATCGCTGAATAAGGACCTCGACCTCGCCAAAATCCTCAAGGAGAAACTTGTCAAAAGGTTCCTCGATTCCGTCAAATCGACAAACGCGGCTATACGGGCAGGTGCTCTTTCCGGATTCCAGACCATCGCCAAACGGTGCCACGATGAGGCTTTGTTGGAATCCATCACGGAGGAAATTCTTGCCCCACTGGTTGCTGGGAAGGCAACATCAGCAGACCATAAGGTCTCGCATGCCAAAATGCTCGCTGCACTCCCCAACATCAAGGCACTCGCTGTCAAGGTGCCAAAGGATATGGCCCAACTAATTTCGAAGGAGAAGAATGACCAAGCTATCGAGGCTTTCTATGAAGTTATGCTGGAGCACTACTTGGACGGTCTCCTCAACGGCCATATCAGCGCAGACAATACAGTGGTCAAGAAGGTTCAGGATGGCTTATCCGACAAGAAGCCTAACATCAAGAAGAGCACATCTTTCAGAGTCGGCGACCTTCTGCTTCGATCAAAGGGAAACGAGGAGGTCGCAAAATTTGGTGTCTCTGTGGAATCGCAGCTGGCGGCTATATACACTGAGGTCCTCGCAAACCCATTGCCAGCTGCTCAAAGCGGTCTTCTAGGAGGAGCATACGTTTACCCTAGCCTGGTATTCAATGAAATCTTACCCGGTAAAGCAGTGGATAAGTCGGAAATTGTGAAACAGAGTTTCGCTGTTCTGCCCAAGCTCTCCATCTTGCTTACCCCGAAAATATATACCAAGCTAGCTGTCGAAGATGACTTCCAATGGGCGTTGAGGGCTCTTGCGGGTTTAACTCCCTATGTATCCAGCGATCTCGCATCAAGGGAGGCATGGGCGCAGACCTTTATCTATTTTATTTGTGGCGGTTCGCAGTCTTCCAAGTTCCGGCGGGATGCTGCATCGGCTCTCTCTCAAGCATTTGCTCAATACCCCGAGGAAGTAGGCCCGGCCATAGCTTCAGGGCTTTGCGATTGGATCAAGTCACTGGAAGAGCCGGAGAAAGACTCTCTCAGTGCTGGGACCAAGGGCAGCATCAACGATGTTGCTAGAGCACTCAAAGCCACTCTCGTCTATACCGTTGATTCGGCCGACATCCCGACTGAAGTTCGAGAGCACCAACTCATCAACGCCCTCGTCCTGTCTCACCACGGATTGCTATACCGAAGCATTGATTGGATTTTCGTTTGTCAGCAGCTTTCAGTCGACCCCCGTGCTTTGGTTGAGAAATATGCCGATAGGCTACTGGATGAAATCAAAAAGGCTTTCGAGTACCCTCTTAAAACAATCCACTTAGCCGCTGCGGAGGCCGCTGCGAAGCTTGCATTTATCGCACCTGATCTTTTCACTCCCCGTCTAATCTCGCTCTTTTCCTCAGATCTGTCACGGGAAACTGTCGCTGGTATCACCGATCTTAGTATATCAATCTGGCAGGCTCCATCAGATGTTCCATTTGTTGATGTTCTGGCTAGTAAATCTGCAGCTCCCGTTGCCCGCAACAAAAACAGCGATATCGCAAAGTGGGAGGCAGAAGTCCGTAAGGATATCGAGAAAAAGAGGGGACCAGTTCAAAAGAAACTTACACCAGACGAGCAAGCGAAGGTTACGGCCCAGCTTGCAAAGGAAGCTGAGATCCGGTCCAACGTAAGTGACGCGCAGAAGAAGCTCACTCGCGGAATCGCCATCATTTCAAGTCTCGCCCATGGTGTCAACAACGGCAGTGAGGAGTGGATGGCACCTGCGACACAAGCTTTGCTAGAGGTGTTCAGTTCCAGTGCCTGTCAAATTGTTGGCAAGGAGGCAAATGAAGTATATCTCTACAACGCCAACTTGGTCTCCTCGCGACTGGGTGCTTTCAGGTTCTTCATTGGAGTAACTACGCTCCGTGCCTATGGCGCCGAAGAAATTGACGGCGAGATTGTGAGCGAGCCATTAGGGGCACTTTGTACCCGAGTTCTCCATCGTATTAGATTCCTCGGAGAACAACGGCCTCTAGATTCCATCTCCTTGAATTATGTCCTTCCCTTGATTCTTAAAGTATTAGAGGACTGTGGGATCGATGCCGGAACGCCAGAGATCGTTGAAGAACAGCTTATTTTGGCATTAGAGATCCTCAGTTTCCATACTGGAACATGTAAGTCCGATAACATAATCCGCGAGGGCTACATACTTGGGAATGCTAATAATTATAGGCGTTGATACCAATATTGCGCGGAAGAAGATCTTCGAAACCCTGATATTCTGCATTCGGAAGTACACGCAACATTACAAAATGATTAAGGACTGCCTTATGGATTTGTGCCGATGTATTTCTGATAACATCACACCCGATGAGATCAAGGTTCTCGTCGCAGCTACAATCCAACCGGAAGCGAACCTAAGAACAGCGGTCTTACAAGCCATCGAAGCTGAAATCGATCTATCAGATTTGGGAAGCTTGGATTTGATTTGGATCGCCTCGCACGACGAAGTCGAAGAGAATGCAGAGCTTGCCCGCACTACCTGGGAAGTCCATGAGATGAAGGTGTCCGAGGACCGAGTTGAAGACCTTCTCCCATATCTCGACAGTCAAGATCGTCAGCTCCGGGGAGCTACCGCGCGTGCCCTCGGAGAAGCGGTCAGAATACACCCAGGCACTTTCGCGAAGATTTTGACCACACTCAAAGAGAAATATGTGCAGAAAGCCAAGCCCGTTGGACCTGTCTACGACGAGTTCGGTATCATGAAGAAAGCTCTCCAACAATCAGATCCCTGGGAATCACGTAGTGGAATTGCTCTAGCATACAAAGAACTAGCTCTTTATTTCACCAAAGACCAATTCAGGCCGTTTATTGAGGCAGTTATCAGAGATGGCTGTCTCTCCGATCGAGGCCCTGGAGTACGTCGGGAAATGATTGACGCTGTTTCAACCGTTATTAGCATCCATGGCAAGCCACATGTCGAGGAGCTCATGGCCGTGTTCGAGAGCACTCTCGAAGAGCCAGACCGTGGGGCCCAGGCACAAGACGAGCGTAACGAAGCGATTATTATTCTCTACGGATCATTAGCGGAGCATTTGGAGTCTGGTAACAAGAAGATCCCGTCAATAGTACAACGTCTTTTTACCACACTGTCAACACCATCCGAAAATGTGCAATACGCTGTCGCAGAGTGCCTCCCACCACTCGTCCGTGCTTCACGAGATAAAACCGGAGAATATGTTGAGAAAATGACAGAAGTCCTGTTTGGCAATGGTAAGTACCCAGTCCGCCGAGGAGCGGCTTATGGTCTGGCCGGTATCGTGAGGGGTTATGGTATCTCCGCATTGAAAGACTTCTCAATCTTAGCAACACTCAGAACCGCCACTGAAAGCAAGAAGGACCAAAACGCTCGACAGGGTGCGCTTTTTGCATACGAATTGTTTTCAGTCTTCCTTGGACCAGTATTCGAACCGTATTTCATCCAAATCCTCCCTGCTCTGCTTACATCTTTCGGTGATGCTGTGAGCGACGTTCGTGAAGCCTGTGCTGAGGCAGCAAAGGCATGTTTCACAAGCCTGTCGTCCTACGGTGTCACCGTTATCCTGCCCACGCTACTCGAGGGCCTTGACGAGTCAGCTTGGAGGTCGAAGAAAGGTGCTTGTGAAATGTTGGGTAACATGGCATACCTTGCACCCAGTCAACTTGCTGTCAACCTGCCGACTATTATTCCACCATTGACCAATGTCTTGACTGATACACACAAGGAAGTCAGATCTGCCGCAAATAGAAGCTTGCTCAAGTTTGGAGATGTTATTTCCAATCCTGAGATCAAGGAATTGATTGGCGTGCTATTAAAGGCATTGAGCGACCCTACCAAGTATACAAACGATGCACTAGACGCACTTTTGAAGGTGTCATTTGTGCACTATCTTGATGCTCCTTCGCTCGCTTTGGTCGTCAGAATCCTTGAACGTGGTTTGGGTGACCGGTCACAGACCAAGAAAAAGGCTTCTCAGATCATTGGCAGCTTGGCCCATCTCACGGAGAGAAAGGACCTCATGGTCCATCTATCGATCCTTACTAGCGGTCTCAAAGTCGCGGTTGTGGACCCAGTCCCACAAACACGTTCCACTGCTTCAAAAGCCCTCGGTATCCTTGTCGAAAAACTCGGAGAAGATGCTATGCCAGAACTTATCCCCGGCCTCATGTACACACTTAAGTCAGAGACTGGTGCTGGAGACCGACTCGGGTCTGCCCAGGCTCTATCTGAAGTCCTCGCTGGTCTTGGTACTGAACGTCTCGAGGAAGTGTTACCAACGATTCTTTCCAATGCCGGGAGCAGCAAGCAGCATGTCAGAGAAGGCTTTATGTCCATGTTCATCTTCTTGCCTGCATGTTTCGGAAATGCCTTCAGCAACTACCTTACCAAAATTATTCCGCCAATCCTTTCTGGACTTGCAGATGACGTTGATTCGATTAGAGAGACGGCCCTCCGCGCTGGTCGGCTTCTCGTCAAGAACTTTGCTACAAGGGCTGTGGACCTTCTCCTTCCAGAACTTGAAAGGGGTCTTGCAGACGATGCTTACAGAATTCGTCTCAGTTCCGTCGAACTTGTCGGCGATCTCCTCTTCAACCTTACCGGGATCACAGGGTCCATCGACGAGGTCCATGCTGAAGCTAACAACGAAGTTAGTGCCGCCTTGCTCGATGCCCTTGGTGCTGAGAAGAGAGATCGTGTGCTCTCCGCCATCTACATTTGTCGAAGCGATACTTCCGGCTTGGTTCGCAATGCTGCGATCAACGTTTGGAAGGCACTCGTCCCATCGCCTCGTATTTTGAAGGAGATGATCCCAACCTTGACAGGATTTATCATCCGCCGCCTTGCCAATCCAAATCCGGAACAAAAGGAGATTGCCGGACAAGCGCTTAGTGAGCTCGTTAGGAAGGCTGGTGAAGGTGTCCTGACTTCTTTGCTGCCAACTATGGAAGAGAGCTTGGTGACCACAACGGATGCAGATGCCAAGCAGGGTATTTGCATTGCCCTGAAGGAGTTGATCACATCTACACCTGAGGAATCTTTGGAGGATCACGAGAAGACATTGATCTCTGTCCTCAGGATAGGATTGGTTGACAGTGATTCTGATGTTCGAGATACAGCTGCGGATGCCTTCGATAGCATCCAGCGGGTGTTCGGCCGGAGAGCTGTCGATCAGGTACTTCCATTCCTGCTCAATCAGCTACGCGATGAAGATGCGGCAACTAGTGCTCTTGCCGGTCTCCTTACGCTGCTCCGTGACCATGGAAGAGCCAATCAAATCCTACCAGTCCTCATTCCGAACCTGCTCACCTCGCCTATGTCCGCATTCAATGCATCTGCCTTGGCCAATCTTGCAGAAGTCGCTTCCAGTGCCGTCAATAGAAGGCTGCCGCAGATCATCAATACCTTCATGGATAACCTTGTCGATATTGATGATGAGGAACTTAAGGACGAATTGGGAGAGTCCTTTGACCAAGTCTTATTGGCTGTTGACGAGTTCGATGGTCTTAACACGAGTATGAACGTCATCCTGGGGCTGTTGAAGCACGATGACGAAAAGAAGAGAGCCACAATGGCTCTCCACTTGGCTACTTTCTTCGAGAAGAGCGAGATCGACTTTTCCCGATATACTCCAGACTGCATTCGTGTCCTCCTGCAACTCTTTGATGATAGAGAAACCACTGTCGTCAAGGCTGCCTGGGAAGCTCTCAATGCTCTCGTCAAGAGCCTGCGCAAGGAGGAAATGGAAAGCCTTGTTACATCCACCCGACAGGTACTCCTACAAGTCGGCAGCCCTGGCAATGATCTCCCTGGGTTTACTATCCCTAAGGGAATTAATGCCATTCTCCCGATATTCTTGCAGGGTCTCATGTATGGCACACCGGAGCAGCGAACGCAATCCGCCCTTGCTATTGCAGATATCATTGATCGTACAAACAGCGATTCTTTACGGCCGTTTGTTACACAGATTACCGGCCCTCTCATTCGTGTGGTATCCGAAAAATCCGTTGAGGTTAAGTGTAAGTTCCTTCGCTTGTTCATATCGATTTTATGGATGCCTTGTTGAATAAATGCTGACCGACTAAATTTAGCTGCGATCTTGTTAACACTTAATTCCCTGCTGGAGAAAATCCCTACATTCCTCAAGCCATTTTTGCCGCAGCTGCAGCGCACTTTCGCGAAGGCCCTTGCAGATACTTCTAGTGAGGTATTGAGGTCGAGAGCGGCGAAAGCTTTAGGAACGTTAATTACCTTAACTCCTAGAATAGATCCCTTGATTGCAGGTATGCATGTTTCATCCAACCCCGAGGCGATATCGATAAAAAATATTCTAACCTGATGTGCGCCGTTCTAGAACTTGTCAGTGGATCGAAGACCCCTGACATTGGAGTTCGTGTTGCTATGCTTAAGGCCCTGTACGAGGTCGTCAGTAAAGCAGGTGGCAATATGGGAGAGCAGTCCCGTGCATCCTTGATAACTCTAATAGAAGAGGAGTTGGAAGATAACGAAGAGGCGCTGCTGATAACCAAGGCCAAGCTCTTGGGAGCCATGTCCATGGCTGTCCCATTTGACCACATGGGTAAAATTATTAAGACTCAGGCCCTGACGACACATTTTACCAAGTACTCGGTTCTGGCTTTGAATTCGGTGTTATTAGACGCCGGAGATGCGATTGACGAGGGTGGATTGGTTGACGATGCCGCAAAGGTTATTTGTCGAGGGTTGGCAGACCGTGATGTACGAAATATCTTTCGCTCCCCCATATTCTCTCTTGCCGAATATATCGCTGACCCTCATATAGCCCTATATCTCAGACAACAGTGCCGTCGCAGCTGGCAAACTTCTTTTGTCGGATAATATCCACAAGTCATTCGAGACTTCCAAGACCCTATTCGAAACCCTTGCCGAAACCATCAAAGCCCCCGCCAGCAATTCGACTGATACCAAACGTCTTTCGCTCATCGTTTTACGGACTGTGAGTCGACTTCACTATGAGACCGTAAAACCGCATCTTGCACTGTTGGCGCCGGTCGTATTCGGCAACGTTCGAGACTCTGTCATTCCAGTCAAGCTGGGCGCCGAACAAGCTTTCCTCGCAATCTTTAGAGTAGTCGATGAAGGAGATGCGACATTCGAGGTTCGTATTTAGGTCCCTTTAAAACTCTTATATAGAAGTGTCGGATTCTTTTTTTCGTTTGTCGGAAGGCTGAGGAATGCTAACTTGAAACCACCCCTAGAAATATATTGCCACCGTCGAGGGCCCCCAGAAACGTCTCACACAAGACTGGTATAAGCGGGTGGCGTCGAAACTGGCTACCGCAGAACGAGAAAGGAATGAAGCAGGTGGTAGTTCGCTAGGATTAAATAGCGACGAAGAGGATGATTATAAGGAGATTATGAGCGTTGGGAAGGTCGATTTTGAAGGGTGGGTTAGTGCTGACTAGAGACGGGGCGAGAACCCCACCTAACCGCCCGGATTCGCCTATCAGATTCTTTGCAGGTGTCTCAAGATAAGGCTCCGAGCGGCGGGGGAACCTTCTCTTCTCTCCAGCTCGAAATTTTATTTTGACTATCGTATGTTGTTTCTTTTGGCTACTTTGTTACATTCTTTGTTACCGCTTAATGCATGCACCATGGGTAGCATTTTAGATTTTTCTTATGGGCATGGCTTCTGAAAACGGACAGAGAGAATAAAAGCTGCTGAGATTTTTGTTTTCTGGATCATTCATTCAATTACGGGTTGAGACCAAAAGGAACAAGAAAGCATTTTATTACGGATCTATTCCGTTCACTCCGAAAGCGTTAATATTAATCCGTCATGAAAATCATAGCCCCATCCAATATCCGTGATACACCGTGAACGCCTTTTCAACATGCCGTGCGTAACTCTAAGAGTCGAAGAAAAGAAAAAAAGAAAAGACACCGTTGCTATCACCACTACTTCTTCATCATATCTATCAAAGATCTCTGACTCGGTCTAGTCCTTTTGAAATCCATCAGCGTCCCCTGCCTAGCTTCTCTCAGGGGGACCACGGGGAACTTTGTCTCCGCAAGACGTTTCTCTTGTTTCATGGACGCCAGCGCCCATTCCACGCTCACGTAGTGGATTTTGGACTTAATCCTACCCTTCATTTCTAGTTCGATTTTTCTACTCGCTAGACTAGCGATTCCGGACGATTCCACCGTCTTTGATAATTGGGTTACATTACCACTGGATTTTGTAGATGTCGATGATGGTTTCAGTTGGGATTCTGATGATGCGGCAGATGGGTTGGTGAGGATTATGTGTGTCACCTGACGTCTCGCAAGATGGTATGAAACCACAGCGCCGTGGGAGGTGAGGAGACGCTTTAGTTCTACATCTGAGATACCGGAGAGGGTGGTATTCCCATTGACGTAGATTGTGCAGTTTTTGAAGATCTGCTTTGGCTTTGGGGGTTGCGTTGTTCCTGTGTAATATTTCGTTAGTCGAGCGAGTCTCGTATGATTGAGAAACATTCCAAGGAATGTGCTCACCTTTCGATTCTTCAGTCACATTACTGACTGGTTTCAGACCACTTTTTGCACTGGTGATCACTTCGCCAGCCTTTCGCCTTGACGATGGTGGAGACGTGGTCCCAACCACCGCGCCGGCGGTAGTAAACTGTGTTTTGAGCCTTTGGTTCCTATCATCCCGCCAGTTTGTGAGACCCGCACCGGGGCCGCCATCTTCACGGATCTGATGGCCTGTGGATGAGGTGACATAGATATCTAGTGGTTTGTCTGGACGAGAGGTTGAGGCTAGTTCTATGAGCTTTTTTTTGAGTTCGGCGCCTTTGAGGGCTCCGAGTTTTTGGGGCATCGCGGGGACACGTGCTGTCGTGTATGACAGTGGTTGGGATTGGAGGATGGGAGGCGTCGGTAGTTTTTAAATTTTGTATTTACTCGTATACAGAGATTATTATGAGTAAGAGAATGTTTTAGAGATTCGTATTAGATTTGCGAAGTTGTCATAAGAATCATGTGTATTCTCTATTTCTCGCTCGGTAGTTGTGAGCCTTCGGGATGAGTCGAATACTAGCACGAGGTCGATATCTTCATGGCTAATTTGTTAGCGTTTGAAAGAAACCTTGGAAACGTGTCAGAATTACTTGCATATGATCCGCATGGTAGTTACAAATATTTTCCCTTTTTTGACGTTTTATTCAAGGTTGCGCAAAAAGTTATTCATTGTTCGACCTGAATTGGTAGTTCAAACCAGACGCTCCACTACTGCTCGTTTCGTTTACAAACCCCCAAGCTTCTAGAGCTCAAAGCAATCTAATCTTCTATCTACGGCGATTTGGGTTTATCAGGCATTACATTAGTCTCGGGAAACTATCGAGCATGTATGTACATTTCATGTATGTATATGTGTGTGTGGATATCCGGATGTAAAGTATGTAAAAGCATGTACCTGCAGCTATCAGGTGAACTGCACATAAATACATATTTGCGGATAATGCGAGATATACATAGTAAATTAAGTACAAGGCGGTGACCTAGTCGGTCGGTGACAATATATTCTGTAATATGCATCCTGCATGGTCTTTCTTCTTCTTTTTTAGAACTGCAGCAAGCGGGCAGCAAGCGGTATGCTGGTTAGCACCAGGGCAAATGGGAAAAGAAAGCGAGTTTAGGTCAGGATGATGCATGAATCTCGCATTCTGCATGCCCTGCCTCGAAGCAAGCAAAAGCTCTTTTTGGCGAACCTGCTTAGCCTTTAAGCTTTTCTCGGTCAGAGTTGACTCGCCGGGGAGCATCATTCCCCAACTTTTGACCGAAAAGGCTTCCCCACCTTGGAATTGCGCCAGAACGGCGTCTTCGAATCCCAGGAAGTTTTTTTCCCTCTTCGCCATGAATAGAAACGTCAAACGACCGTTTTGTCAATAATTGCCCAAGTTATAGAAAGGTACTTCACTGTACCTCGAAAAGCTTGCAAACCGGGGACCAATACCTGGCCGTTTTGGGGGGCCGTTTGTTCCCATATTTACCATCATTTCTATGCATCGCAATATTACTTCTGTCAGCTGCGGCCGACCTTAGTTTAGATCGTGTCGGTTCTCTTCTCGATTTAGACCTTGTATTGTACTGCGGAAGTTTCATGCAGTGTGCCTTTTCCCCTCCAACGTCACTTACAACACATTACCCTCGTCGGTTTTGTGTTGCCGTGTCGTCCCTGTCGACGTCGATCGTCGATCTGAAGATCCGGATTGCCAGAAAGGGAACTTCCCCTCGAGACTACGTTATACTGTATTACGTGAGTTATGGTTCTACTTTTGGTATATATCATATTATGCAGGGGAATACCCCCCCGTGATAAGAGCGTTCGGGGACAATCGATGCATGTTTGTATATATATGCACTGTCTGACGTCTTATGTCAGATTCTATTCAAGCCCCACGATCCTATGTATCAAATCTATCTAGTCTGATTAGATAGTCATTTATATCGTATTCTAGGATTTGAAAGCGAAGTATACGGGCTTGCAACGATGATAAATTTGCGAGCCTCAAATATTAAACTTATTTCAGTGCTATAATATTATATGCTGTGTTACCAATGCAATATCCTGAAACGTATTTTCAGATACACATTGGACGAGTCAAAGGAATATTTTTATAATCGAAGTGTATCAGTAGGATTCTGTTGCATATCGCATAGTATACGGCGACGGCGCCGAAACGTCAGCATTTCAAAACAGGCCTGCTGCGGGCAAGAAAGCTTAAAGTCTGGTAGCGGGTTTTTGTTTCAAATATTTCCCTAACTACCGATATCGATAATGCATCTATAGTAGGCTATGGTTACCTACATTACATATACATACACAGACACACACAGGAATAGACATTCCCTGGGAAACCGCATGTTTCGACATTGCATTGCATGAGAAAGGATGCTTCCGAGTTCCGCGCCTCGCCTATACGGGTTTCGCTTTGCAAGAACAGGATGCTTACACGCAGTAGCCGATCAGTAAACGTCGCTTCGGGTTGCTGCGGGCTTACCACGCATGAACCGCTGCTGATGAAATGAAACTGATGTATGGAATGCTGTGAGGTTTCCTGGATGCTTCCTTCTTCACCGGAACGGAAGGCTACGGGAAGCTTCTGTGTGGCAATCTTCGGGAATTAGGGAAACCACTTTGATGATGAAACTGTCATTTTTTGTGACAGGTTCGGGCGATGCGCCTGTGCCAATGATTCTTCAATATCCGGCAGCCGAAATTTCGGACCCTTCCCTTCCCTTCGCCCCTCTTTCACATTTCAAAAATTTGCGACGGCACGTGGACATTCAGCTTTGTCTGCCGAATAGTTTCGCACAAGGGAGAAGAACATTCCAAGTGGAAGAAAGGGTCACTTGAAAAAAAAAATCATCATCCAAGCGCTCCGGATATCTCGAACCCTTGCAGACCCTTATTTTTTCTTGTTTGCCTTCTCGAGCTCGGCGACAGTGGGTCCTCAAGGCGACCATCCCAAGATATTGACGATTGCTGCTGATGATATCAATCACATAAAAAAGTTCGGTTATTACCTAAATTGCATGCTTTTTCTTGCTTCAAGACAAGGAAATAATCCTGCGGCTGGAGGGGAAATTTTTTTTTCTTGGGTGCCGTTCGAAAGCCACCCCTCCCCTGGATCATCCGGGTTTCGCGATTGTGAAAAGTTTTCCGGTACCTGCGTCAAGGCCACCTGTCCAAGAGGGCCTTTTAATCTCTCAATTAATTTAGTGAGGCGCTGATATAGTCTTGATGCTCAAGAAAAACAAAAGAAAATCATTTGTCTTGATTGATTGACGACATTTACAAATTGTGGAGCAGGACGGGGCACGGGAAAAAAGGGCCAGGAACCAAAAAGTCGAACGTGTGATGGGGGCTACATATGCTGTTACAGCCTACCACAGGCTCTTTTTCTCCTTCCAGTTGTAATTTCGAGAACGAAAAGAGATGGGTTTGGTTCCTGAATCCATGTGAGGCTTTCGATGCACGCCCCCCTTGTTGACCTTTTCACATACAGCCTGCAAAAAGATTGCTTGCTTGCTGCTGTGCCAGCCTCACCCCCCATCCCACATCCACTTGGCTCCTTGGTCCTGCGGTTAGAAAAATTAGTTTATGGCAAGGGTTGCCCACTATCTGATGACCATCTGGACCCAGCTTATGCAAGGGCGGGAATGCGGGATTGTATCATAACCAATTTAATCGTTGCGCAGTTGCAGCGCGGCTTAACCAAATTTACCTTGCAACGAAAACGAACCCAGCCCAACACAAACCCGCCTCTCTATTAACGAGTTAACGAGGGGAGCATGGGATCACCTTATGGAGCAGCCGTGAGACATTGCGCATTGGTAACGCCTGTGATTGATAATCGTGGGGCAACAATCTAGCCACCGGCTGGCGTCTGAGAACAGATTATTTCTTATTTTTTTTATTTTTTTTGGGTGGCCCAGATTGCTGCATGATGGCTAACGGGAATCTAACGTTTGGTCCTTCTGTCTCTTACGTCTGCCGTTGAAGCTAGCTTAGATTGATATTTCGATTCAAGATCTATCAAAACTTCACACCGCGGAACGGATGATTGCCACTCCGCGTTCCCTCAACAGCCTCAGGAAAGGAGAAAAAAGCCCAAAGAAGACGTTTACTCCTGACTAAAAGTCAAAAATTTAAAACACCGAAAGACAAAAAAGCCCCGAAGTCAGAATGAAACCCAAGGCTTACATACGCCCATACAAACATAACAAAGATTTGTCCGTGCCTAACAGGTCATTCGCAAAAAAACGGATGTTGAAGTGCTTGTTTGGACGGAACTTTTCCTTTTGGCGAAGCTGTTGGGGGAACCAATTGGCGACGCTTCGCCATCTGTTGCCTAAATGAAGCTAGCCATTTGCCCTGCTATTGCCGAGCCGTGTGGTATTTTTTTTCTTCTTGTTGGTCTGGACACCCACCATTCCAGCTTTAACTCGTTAGACCCGAGACATGTTCACCCACCTTTACGCCAATCATTTTGATATCTTGGTCTAACAGCTTTCATTTCCATCAGAATGAGTGGCTCGCAGGCCATCCTTTGGATGACAGGATGACAAGCATTTAAAAATCCCAATTTTTTTGTTTTTCGTTTTCGGGGCGGCGTGGATGTTGTGCCTTTTGGCGGTGTATGAATGGCTAACAAATTAATATGGTTATCCTGTCATGTCATGCGATCTACGATATTTTATCTTTAATCTCTTATTTTGGTGCATCGTTTTCGCCATTTGATTTGCAGGATGCAAGTCTCTGAGCGGTCCGCTATTGCATAAGTCTCTGTTCGCGTATGCATCCAGGCCATGGCCCTACCCAGCAGTGCATACCTTAAGCTTTAAGCTTCCACCTTCTTTTCCCTTTCCCTCCTTTTTACCTTTTCCTTTTCCTTTTTTTTTTTTTTTTTTTTTTTTGTTCCTGTGGGAAAAAGGATGTGCACTGTACATACATAACATTGCACCTACACACGGATGTACTATGGTACTTACATAGCACATGTACATTACATGTACCCCAAACATCCCACTACCCGTCTCTGCCCCTACATAGTACATCAAAAAGGGCTTTTTTAGGGTGTGCATTAACCTACGGAGTAATACTGAAGCCTCTTAGGGTATGGGGTATCTTGGGAAAACTTTTTTTTGTTCCCACATGATGGGGCTATTAAGGTTGCTTGCTTCCACGCACATCCACAGCGTGCGTGCGTGCGTGCGTGTGCTCAAGCGACGGGAGCAAACATATAATGTTAATGCTAGAAAGGAAAAAGAGGGAAAAGGGAAAGTGGGAAAAAGGAAAGATGCGATACATGAGCAAAGAGAGCGGAGAGACACGATAGTTAGTAAAGCCGTTAGTATAGAGAAAGGCAAAAATGTTATAGATGGAAAAAGCAATGAGTTTTCGTTCACACCGTCGTCGGGGCTGCTGATAGTGAGCTTTTGGCTTTGTGGCACCTCTTGTCTCGTCCGTTGACTTCGACTGGCCTTGTTCAAAAATCCAATTATCGGCCGATCGTCTCGAGCAATTGATGACAAATAGAATAAAAAAAGGGAATTGACAGAAAGAACAAAAAGCTGGGAAAACTTGTCTTGAAATCGCTCAATTTTTTTTTGCAATCACACGCTCTCTTCTTGCTCTGGGGTGAGCTTGTGTCACTGCCCAGCCCTTTTTGCTATGCTACGTATTAGCTTCCTTCCCTTTGTCGTCCTGTTCTCTTCCCTTCCGATCCTGTGGGCTGGACTGGACTGGACGGCACTGGGTAAGCTTTCAAAAAAAAAAAAACTCCCGGGATGGCTAAGTTTTCATGGGTCAGCAAGAATCGCGTCAGCCCTTCCTTCCCCCCAAGCCAGATTCCAGCTGGTCAATTCTGAAACGCATAACGACCCCTTAAAAGGGTGCCACCGAGGGAAAGCTCCACTCAGGTGACCGAACTACTCTTCCTTCTGGAATATCTCACGTTTTTCCTGATAGGAAAACTTTCTTAATATCGACGGCGGGCAGCGGTCGTCGTGCAAGGCTAAAGGAAGAAGGAAGAAGAAAAATTATGCAAAAAAGAAAGAGGATGGGGAAAGAAAAAAAGCAGGGCCAGGAAAAAGTAACAACCCTGTGAGGTCTATGAGGTGCATAGACGTGGTCACAGCCTATTGGATGCCGCAGCCGAATCGCCCACACCAACTTTCTTTTGTTTTTATATTTCTTATTTTTCTTGTCTCTCTTTTCGAAATCCCCATCGGATCGTTTAGAGGAAGAGAAGCTAAAAGAGGGCATGGGGGGTCAAGATGTCGATTGAAGCTCTTGAGAAATAGACTAAACCCTCTTGAGCGACCAAAGTGAGGGGAAGAGATAAGAATAGCACCTATTCGGGCAGGCGGCAAAACATGGAAGAATTTCCTTGCTAAAAAAGTTCATGGTACCCCAGAGTGTTCGGTTCGCACATCAGGTCAACCAGTTGTTATGGAAGTATCGTCTGCTCCGAAGGTACGTATAGTACCTCTGGATTTCGTGAAGCTTATTGTTGCGTACCAACGGTATGGTACGACAGATAATGGGGGAATATATGATGGGTAAAAGCTCGCCGATTGGTTTCAACAAACGAGGGCCGGGTCTATTCCTTTGCCCAGATAACTATGGGCTGGAGTAGACTCTCCGATGTAATGACATGTAGATGTTGGAAGCTGATATCATTGGAACTGGATGCAGGGAAACACTTCGGCTTGCCATGCTCGATCTCTCAAGTAACTTCCACTAGTCAGCATTCACGAGTGCAAAAACATCCAACCTTTAATGCCATTTTGACGTAGATGGTCCACGTCCGCATCCGAGTCAAAAAATAGAATAGCCTTGCCCGAACGACCAAGACATCCGCATCCTATCTCTTTCGTCATTGGCGGGCAAAGCTGCAGCAGTGCGCTGGCAGGATGGGTCTCTTGATCCTCGCCCTGGTCTTATCCGCCCCTGCCTTGCAGCTCCTCCCTTTCCTACTGCTTAAGCTTGCCTGCTTGCTGTCTTTGTCGCATTTGCCCAGATCTCTCAGCTTAACATTCCAAGTTGCTTTTTCCTGTCTCTTCGTCAAGCCTTTTTGTTTTTTATTCTCGTTCGTTCGTTTCCTCAAACAAGCTAACCCTGTCTCCCGGGTCTTCTTCCTCGATGGGTGCTAAGGTGGTGTCGGACTTGAACCAACAAGCTTAGACCTTGTCTTTTTACCGAACAATGCACGATAACTCGCAGAAAAAAGGTACATCTTACATATTAAGAGTCTTAATAATGGAGTCGATGACATTCCTCCCGTCGACGCCCATCCTTTTTACGCAGTGCACCTAGCAGGGTGAACGTTCCTAGTGTGGACCTACCCGCTGCTTGTCTGCAGATTGCATGGCCGCATCTATGTAAGAACTAGCTAGCTAAAGTAGCTTAAAGCACGAAATAAAAGACCGAAACATCGAAAAGAATTAAAAATCAACAGCATGCTTACTGCGACCGGTTTGTCGCAAGACGTTTAAAACGCACGTTTTTTGGCGGATTTCTTTTTCGCATGTACATGTTGATGTAGGCTTGGAGAAACTGTTGTCGGACTGTGTGAAACGTCCGTAACGGAGTTGTTAGACGCGCGCACAAGATGTAACTTTATCTCCACTTTTTCTTTTCTTCTCCTCTCTTTCTTTCCCTCGAGTGAAGCTGCGTCACAATAGACGGGAATGAAGGGGGGGCTGGTACTACCCGCCTCTGGCTTCCCTGCCCAATGCTGTTCTCACCCAAGGGAGGGCCATTCTTACACTGCGGGAAACAACAAGCAGAGCGGCTATAGAGAATGCGTCTCGGTAAGAATAGAAACCCGTCCCTCTAAGGAAGCTTTAACCTGATTGGATGCTCTCTCTTGCTCATCGGTATGGAGTTTGGGGAACGCGCGAACTAAAGAGAAAAGTAAAAGCCAACCGTTTGAATTGTGATAATAACCAAACACTTCAAGGCCATCTTAACCTTTTCTTTTTCTTTTCTTTTTTCTTTTTGGCGCGTGGGCTCCTCCCTCCAGGATCCAGAGAAGATGATCAAGTGTGTCATCCAGCGTGGGGAAACCACATTTCATCCTCATTGCGATATGGCCTAGCACCCGGTTTATCGATATTGCTATCGAAACATCCATGTCGAGTGGGAAAAAGAGAGCACAGAAAAAGGAAAGACAACAGAGCAGGAAGAATGAATGAATTCGGGCAGCTGTGCACGGTGTTACTGACTACAATTCCGACATTGATGTGCCTGCTTTAGTTTTACAAACCTATAACATTATCGCAAATTTTGGGGTACATTTGGGGGTTGGAACAAGAGAACTCCAAGAAAGGTCACAACTCCATCCAGTAGTTTGCCTGCCGTATTGGGCCGAAGACTTGGAGCGCTCGAGCTCAAGGAAGCTCCGATTTCCAGGCGAGCCCACATATGTCACGCCTGTCAATTGGGGGCATGGAGAAGAAGGATAAAAAAGAGGTAGGTTGAGTGATCATGAAGCGAGCAAGGAGTTTGATAATAACGTTTCAAGTGTGGTTATTTTCAACAGCTTTTCCGGGGCTAAGAAAAGAGAGCTGTGCCGCTTGATGCCAGTAAGCAAAGCAGCAGTCAGATATCGACGCATGTTCATTACTACATCTTCCGCAACCGCAACTTTATCCTCCACACCCACCCCTCGCCCGGGTTCTCCAATCATGCAGGCACCAGCTTTCCCAAGGTTCCCAAGGACAGGTACCCAGTGGTGAGGTTCATTTTTGGGAAATGCAGGCCGCCCCGATCCGCACTGGACACCAACATGAAGCCGCTGTTGTTTCGCGGTAAACGTTTGATGCCAGATCCATAACTGATATAAACATTTTTCACGGACGTTTTATTTTTTTATGTTTAAGCTTGCGGGAAGTCAAGGAAGTATTTTGATGGGGAAAACTTTCTGGCTAGTTGATAGTCCATAATTTTTGTTTTCGTGGGGGAAGAGGAATTTTGCTTTTCAGGGTTATCGGGAAAACTATTTCTTTTTTCCTTTCTTTTTCCTTTGTTTTTGCGCGTTCTCTTCGGGTTGGAATAAAATGGAAGAGAAAAATAGATACTGGGGAGGATGGATTTTCTCTCAACTTTTCTTCTTGCGAGGCTCGTTACGATAGCGTCTCTCGTTTGAAAGAGTTCGAAGAGCAAGGGAAGGGAAAAGTCAAAAAAATAAAAAATAAAATAAAAAACAGTTGACCAGCCTTCCCTTCAGTCAATGGAGCGCGCCGCTCTTCGCATAAATCGTTGAAGCCGGCCGCGAAAAAGCAAATCTGATACCCTCCCATCAAGACGCTAATGATGTTGTTTTTCTTCTTCCCTTTTCTCTCTCTTGTCTCTCACTCTCACTCAAGATCCAATCCCAGGTCGCAGGAAGGCTGAGGGGCCTTGGGGAGTATTCGGAGACTGGCTATGAGTAAAAAAGAAAAGAGGCTGGCCGCCATTGACGAATTTCGAGGGTGGGAGCATGTCAATTTACAACCCACACACCCCAGGCGAGGAATGACTTGCACCGTAATTTTGGGGCTAAGATTTAAGATAGATCTGTGGGAAGCGCAATTGTTAAAAAAGGTACCACGAGGTAGCTAGAGAGATGTATGGAATTGCGTTCGTTTCATTACACTGTAATAATCATAATAATAAAGTTAAGTTTGATCTCGAAGGAGGCAGTGATTTATTTCAGTTTCTGCAGATGAGATCCAGAGGAGGCGAAAAAAATAAAATAAAAATAAAGATAGGTAATCAGTTTCGAATATCATCCTCTAACCGTACAGCGGCTCCAACCAGCCGTATCAAATTTTGGGGTCCCCAATCAGACGGAGGCTTTCTAGTAATGTACCATCCTCCTCAGGAAGAGTGAGCCTTTTTGAACAGTCCAGAACAGTTGGGTACTTACTGGGTACAAAAAGCACCTGGGTTTTTTATACTAGCCTAAAGGTAGGAAGGAACTGGCAGGTCTCAGGTATTTTGTTTTAAGACTGGAGACTTAGTTAACCACATCGAGATCTTGTGGTTCTTTTTTTTTTTTTTTTTTTTTTTTTTTTTTTTCTTCCTCCTCCTCTGAATTGAAACTGAACATAGTTTAAGTATAGTTACTTCTAGACACACTAACCACTAATTGGTTTTCCTTGCTCGACAGAATCGAGATATTCTTTTCTTATTCTCCGTCTTTTAATATATTTTTTTTGTTCCTCTTATTGCCGTTTATTTTTCATTCTGTTGGCAGCTTAAAACTAAGCTAGCTAGCATCAAATTCAATAAGAAGCAAAATACCAAGAAGCAGTCCGAACCATCGAATGGGAAGCGGGCAGCTAGCACTATCCTACATACAGACATACATAGACGAGCGGACGTACTGCATACATACTTACATACTACATACATCCATACATACATACATATTGCTAGCACCCGACCCTTAATTGATCCTCCCTCCCTCCCTCCCTACATACATACATACATTACATACTCCTCCTAAAGGACCCCTCCTTCTTCCTCCTTCTCCTCCTCCTCTTCTCCTCTGGTCTGGTCTGGTCTGATCTGATCTTTCTGGTTTGTTCTGGTCTGGGTCTGGTTTGATCTGATCTTGTTGTCCTGTGGTTAACGTTCTTGAACACGACCCACGGCTGCCACCCGCACATTGCAGTAGAGTGCAGTATAGTATACATATAGTACTTGCTCGCATTTACACACACCTTCACCAGGCTCCTCTCTTTCTTTATCGATCGTGGGCCGCAGCGACGAATCCGCCACATATATACACATACATACAAATTTATATATTATACATATATACAATTACATAGTACATACATATTATTTTCAATTGTAAGTCAAAACATCGTCAATTTAGTTCAATTCGAGCATGCCATTGTCTTTCTATTTTATTTTCTTCAAATCCGACCCGACGCAAGCATAAAATAGAAAAAATAAAAATAAAAAAAGAAGTCCGTCCAGTTGGAATTGAATAAGAAAATTACCACACACTCTCCACACCACCACCACCAATAACTACCACACACACACCCTCTCCGCCCTCCCACCCGCAATCTAATACCAAATTGTATTATATTCTTTATCCAGAGGTTTCCTTGCGCCTGCACCGCACTGCATGGGGAACGTCCCTCCTCGCACTCCCTAGGCCCTCCCCCCTCTACCCACCTGTACTCTGCTGTGCTGTGCTGTGCTGCTGCTGTGGATTTTTATTTTACGGCATGCATGCCGCTCTGTTTAGCAGTTTTCTGAACCTTTCCTCTTTTTCTCTTTCGACAAGCCATCATATCACCGCTTTCTTAATTCCTTCCCCTTCAACCTCCTCCATCACCATCACCATCACCATCTCCCCCCGCTGATAGGAACTATCGTCAAGTCGACGAGGAAAGTTAATTCGTCTTTCCCTCACTTGTTCGATCAATCTGTTCATCCATTTGTTTTTTTTTGTACATTGTCTGTCTGTACTTTTGGTCCTTTTCTTTTCTTTTCTTATACATCGTGGTTACCTCTTGGACAAATCATCCCTGTAGATTCGCCCCAGCTGTACTTTTCCTAACAAACAGTTACGCTTAAGCTAGCTGACTTGCGGTCCTTTCCTCTCTTGCTCTGTATCTTCTACTACATCTTCCCCTCCCCGCCATCTTAATTATTATTTTTCTCTCCCTCCCTCCCTCTTCTAATCAAACCTTTATCCTCCCCTCCCCTCTATCCTATCCGTTCAGCGACACTTCGCCCTCTTGTAAAACTCGTGGTCGTTTGTTCGTCTGTGCATAATAGCTGTGGCTCACGCTTGCGCCTTGTCCAACGATATTCAGCCCAAGTGTAGTGTTTTTTCATACCCGGACCAACCACCGCAAACGCTCGGAACCACTCGGTTTTCCCTGGCCTTCGCTCTCTCTCCCTCTTTCTTCTCACCACCACCTTATACCCATCGCGATTCACTCGGGACAGACAAATCTGTTGTCAAATCCAGCTGTCCTGTTTGAATTTTGACTTCCCGGCGGGTATGTGCATTTTTTGCATCTCTTTTTTCTGCCTTCTTGGGCTCATGCTTGAGGGCAAGCCTAGACCCTAGCGCGTTGCATGCAGCTGGAAGCTAACATTGTCAAACTTGTTTCTGTCCAATTTAGATATCTCGATATCCGTTTTTTTCTGATAATTGGCTAGGATAGCTGTTGGGGACAACGTGCTGTTCTTTGTCTAAAAGAGCCGACCTGTCTAGTCTCGGTTCCTTACCGCAAACCCATCATTAGGAAGAACAGGTGTATCTTGGAACCCGGCGACCCGCGTTCTCTACCTTGCACGACAACGGCTTTTTTTTTGTCAACGGCTTCCTAACCCTGGAATACCGATTAACTTCGGTTCAGAAAGATTGCGGTACAAATACCTGGAACTAGCTCGCATCGACGTGTCAGAGTATACAACCCGGATCGAAGACAAGCCTTTCGTTTCTTGAGCGACTGTTGCGTTTTTTTTCCCTCTCTTCCTGGCGGAATTCGATATCTCCACATATAATAATCTTCGTTTGCCGGATATTTTTATTCTGTTTTTTATTTTCAAGCTCAATTGTCCATTTTTTCGGATTTCTATATTTACGATCAAAGGATTACGGATTCTGCTATACCCTGGTTCATTTTTTCCCATTATTTTTAACGATACACGAAGGAAACGAGAAGATACGGTAAGTTTATCTCCCTTTCTATCTTAGATTGGAATGCACTCTACGAAGTATGGCATATGATGGGCCAGGGTAGCTTTGCACCCAACCACCTCATCCCGGTCATCTATTGAACACTATGCATCTTTCGTCGGTCTTAAATGTCCAAATTCGCTGACTTGGATCTGTATGGCAGGACCTGGCAACTGGCAAGTTGTCTATCTCTCAGCAAAAAATAAAACAAAAAATCCAACAGACTCAACGACCAAAATCTCGCAGGGACTCGACAAGGCCGTGCGGATTCTGTAACATATTGGAACCTTTCTCTTGGTCTTTCGATTCGCATTTTCGAAAGCCAGTTCACAATTCTGCAACCTGCCGTCCGCAGCATCTTAGAAATCTCTTTCGTCCTTTTTTGTTTTTTTCCTCGATCATTTTTTATTAGCAAGCGAGCGATTCAGTATTTTTATTTTTTCAGCCCCTTTGCATTGCGGACTTTGTGACGGACTTTTTCCCCCTTCAGTGGCTTTTATATTCCTTTATATCTCCTTTCCAAGTCATTATCAAGACATTGAGGACTTGAGACGACTGAGATACACTGCTCTTTCACCGACTTACAGATTATCACGACCCGATTCCCGCCTGCTTCAGATCCCTTCAGACTCAAATACTCGGTCTATGGAATATTCGATCCTTTGAGGTTATCAGAATATCCTTCGTGGCCGCAGCAATTACGAGTCTCTGCCTTACCTACAGGCTCTCGAACACCTAATTCACAAGAGTCAAAGACTAGAATATCTAGCTTGACACCCTCCTTTTTCTCTTCTCCCCTTTTTTAGTTTAACAAAAGTTTCGGCTTCTACCGATCAAAACACCAATGTCTGCGAGCAGTAAGGTCCCAGTCCTTCCTGTCCCAGGTCACAGCTCACAATCTGCCCCTGTATCAGTGAGCGGTAAGTTTTTGATATCCTGCCAAATCACTGCAGCCTATAATAATTTTTCCTTTGGCTAATATTCCGTTTTTTTTAAACAGCTTACTCTACCACACAGCCTTCTGGGTCACATTATTCGGCGCACCCAGTGCCATCTACAGGGCTTGCTTCCACACAACCCTATTATTCTCACGACACTTCTGTCCCACCACAATACATCGGTATGGATTCTTATAGCCATCAGGGTTATTCGCAGCCGCAGCAAGCAGCTGGCGGACACACTCCTACGTCTGCTGGCGGCCTATCATACAGCTCTTCGCATATGCCGCCTCCCTACGAGCCGCAGCATACTAGCCAGAGTGCATATAGCCAGTTTCAGTATCCGACATCGAGCATGCCATCCACATTGTCCTCTAGTGCACCAACACAAGGCCCGTTCCGAGGTGTTATGACTCCAGGCGCAGGCTCACTCGTCAGCTCCCGAAACGAGTCCAATATGTTGGATACTTACAACAAGGCTATCTACCCTTCGACCCCAGACACCACCGGTCAAGTTTGCCCACCTGGAGCTAAGCCGAGAGTTACTGCTACTCTCTGGGAAGATGAGGGTAGCCTGTGCTTCCAAGTGGAGGCGAAGGGCGTTTGTGTCGCACGCCGAGAGGGTAAGTCGTCAAAAGAGAAACTGAACACTCTATGATTTTATTTTTTCCCAGCATGCTAAAACCAAAAACTTTGCACGACTATAGATAATCACATGATCAATGGAACCAAGCTGCTCAACGTGGCGGGTATGACCCGTGGTCGACGAGATGGCATTCTTAAGTCCGAGAAAGTCAGGCACGTTGTTAAGATTGGACCAATGCATCTTAAGGGAGTTTGGTAAGTTTCCTTTTTATCTCTTTTCAAAATGTGGCGGTGTTAGGGGGGAATTGGAATCCGAACTAATTTGATATACAGGATCCCATTCCAACGTGCTTTGGACTTCGCCAACAAGGAGAAGATAACTGAACTTTTGTACCCATTGTTCGTGCATAACATTGGTTCTTTGCTGTACCATCCAGCGAACCATACTAGGACATCCGCCGTGATCAGTGCTGCCAGGAGGGAGGGTAACCCGTGGACTGCAGTTCCACCTTCTCTGGGTAACCCATCTCTGCCTACACAAGGACCGGGTTCTGCTTCCGCTTCGGCTGGACAGCCCTCTGGTGCCCCAAATGCGCCAACTCCACAGAGACGCTCTACTGATAGTCTGATATCTCCAGCATCCGTGGGCAGTTCCGCGACGACAATGGCTAACCAAACCAGCTCTGCTCTTGTGCCTTCCCATCCCCTTCAGACTCATCGCCCAAATATGGAACGTAGCATGACATTCCCAACCCCACCATCTAGCGCCTCCAGCATCATGATGCCGAGTACTGACTCGCAGTTCTGGCAATCTTCAAATTTGGTTTCTGCTAATCAGCCATTGGCAATTGATACTGCCACCATGTCCAGCAGATCTATGCCAGCGACTCCCGCGACAACCCCACCAGGTGGCGGTCAAATTCAGTCTTACTCATCTTCTTCCGGCGGTTACCCAGACGCTTATCGAAATGTCAACTCACAATCTAACATGGGTCGTTATCAAGGTGTTGGACAACAGTCACAGTATCTCGCCAATGGTAGAGCAGCTACGGATATGGGCCCGCCACAGGCGGCAAGGCCGGGACAGGCGACAGCATCGTCTCGTCCATCTTCTAGCCAGAATGATGGCAGAATTACCAACTTAGGTGAATCATCCTCTCTTAGTCATGATGGCGGCAATAGTGCTGAACATGGCGAAGAAGAAGCCGACCACGAAGAAGAATACACCCACGAAAACAACCTCCAAGGCTACAACGCCTCCCGTGGGTCGTATTATCCCTCCTCGACCATCCTCCCAAGCGACCATTCCACTCAACACTCGCCCGAAATCAACGGCGGCTCAGCGATCAACGGCACCGAAGTTCCACGATCCACTTACGACGCCAATGTCGCCGTTCCTCGCACTGTTGAGACACCTGGCGCCCGCGCTCCAGATGCTACCGGCCACTGGAATTCCAACTCGACATACACCACTTCTCCTCATATCCCCCGTTACGACTATTCCTCTAATGGCGACCGGGCCTCTGAGGCGCACCCGACTAACAGCTCTTATCAAGTTCAGTCAGGAATTGTGCCAATGTCCGGCAGCTATGGAGACCAGAACTCGGGCATGTCTGGTTCCTTAGCCGGTACCAAGCGTGGTCGCGACGACGATGACGGCCCATCTCGTCCATCGAGCCGTGCTGGAGACAGCGCTGATCCCGATGGCCTGGGTATCAAGAGACGAAGGACCGGTGGGATGCCATCCCCAGCCAGTACCTTCAATGTCACCAACAACATTCCCCGACGGACTGCAATCCCCACTGGAGTTCAACAACGCCGACGATGAGACCACCTGCCCGTCTTCGCACCTTGTCAAGCTTCGATCTTGACAGAATGCCATGGCGACATGTTTTTACGACCATTTCCTTTCTATTCTTTTTCCTTTTACAAAAACCTAATAAATATCCGCAACCATCTACTCGCAGCGTTTTAGATGACATATATTAACATTTTTCCTTTTATTTTCCTTAATGGTTTTCTTTTTTATATTCGGTGGAAAAACGGGAAATAACGGTCTTGCTTTTGGTTTTTTGATTTTTACGCAGCGAAAGTTCTATCTGCATCTCCTTTTACGAACCTCGATGGCACGCTTAACGTTGTCCTCGGAGTTGAATTTCTTTTACTGTTAATATCTTTTCTCTGCTTTCTCGTTCTTGTTCTTGTTTTATCATACAGGCGTTTCTTGACGGGTTTCCATTTCGGGATTACTTCGATATGATACCAAAAAGCCCACGCCACAGGTCACTCGCTATTCACGCATACTCTCACACACAAATACCCCGCCCACGAAGCGGAAAAGTCCGTTGATGTTTGTCTTTTTACCGTCAGCTCTTGCAAATATCTTCGCATTGTATGAAATCCTTGTGTTTTGTTACCTCCTCTTCCTCCCCCTTGCTCCTGCGTCTTTCCCACATCCTCCCTTCCGATGACATTGGCCCGGAAGCGAAGGTGGAAAACGCCATGATGATGATGACCTGTGCTTGCTTGTTATCTGTTATTTGTTGCTTTTTCTCTTTACTTGTCCTTTTTGTTTTTTAGCTACTAGCTTTCCTTTTTCTTTGCAGTTGTTTCTAAGTATATTCTTACCTTACGAGGGGGCAAAAAGTGACCCGGCGATTATTATGTTCAATCCGCTGGCTCCTTTTCACCGCCCGTTTCTCAATGATGATTTTTCTTCTTCTCTACTATATCTCATGCGCAAATACGATATGCAAAACTGTTTTTAGCGAAAACATGCTTGTTGTCTATTTAGCTTCTTTCTTCCAAATGATGAAATGCTTGTGCCTCTTTCCGCTCTGACATACATACATACATACTGGTCCCTATTACTATTACGATACTCTGGCATGATGGGAGGTCTAGTCCACACCCCCTATCTTTCATGCATGATCCGGGCCGTGCCAGCGCAACCGTCTCTCTTTTTTCTTTTGACAAAACAAAAAACCGAACCACAAAAAATTATTAACGAATCTTCTTCTTCTGTTCATTTCATGTCTCTGATGCTACTGGGTATAGTTCTCTTTTTGCAAAAACATCCGATCAAATCATCTTTGTGTATTTTTTTTTGTGTCCCGTTTTTCCCGTTTCAAAGACCAGTTGCGCTATAGCCCTCCCACCCCGGAAGACACAGCGGAAAAGCTTTTTGATGAAAATCGAGATCGATCCCGAATGGAATTAACAGTGTTCGACCCGTCCTCCCCGGCCCGTTTCACACGGGATGTCTTTTCTTTCTATCTATCTATCTATGGTCATGAGAGCTTCGACCCGGGAGGAGGAACACGTCACAACTGTCAACCACACTCGTTTTTGATTGATTGATATTTTTTCAACTAAAAAAATCGGGTTGTTCCATTGTAGGTTATAGTTCTTTTGATATTATTGTTTTTTTTAAATTATTATTATCTGCAATGGCTTTTGCATCGATCGTTTGATGTCTTGCATTTTTTTCGTTCTTGCTGTCGAAGGATGTGCTGGATGCAATGCTGCCTTAAACGTACAGCACAGCGCTTCCTGCATCGGTGAGAATTTGAGATTTTGTTTGCCGTGTGCATTGATTCCTTTTCGGTATTTTCCTTTCCTTTTTGTTTTTTTGAAAATGGGTTTGTAAGGGGGCTATACTTGGTGCATGTGAGGATTTTGGATTTTGGATTTTGATATTTTCTGGGAATTTTTTTTATATCACAAATTTTTTGGGTTGTATTTTTGTTGGTTATGAGGGTTAAGATTTGGGATTCACTTTGAATATTCACTTTAAATTTGGATTGTATGTTTCACTTTGAATTTTTTTGGGCTATGAAGAAAATTGTCAGTCATTTGTATACTCTAAAGTTATATCACTGTATTATTCTATCATTCTAAAAGTCGGTGGGAACTCGCTTCGAGGAAGAGGGGGGGCATGAAGCGGGGATTCTTTGCGCAATGTAGCATAGCATGGCATGGCATGGCATATTATCATACGTACTCACTTATCAAATCGATCGTAATCATTAGATTTCCCAAATCCTAAAGATTTCTCAAATTATCTATCATCAAAGTCCTTTTAGTTCGTATTACTCAGGCAATTTGATTTGAGGGATATAAAAAATTTGTAAACGATTGGTTGGGATTTTGTTGAATACTTAGAGGCGAGCTCTTGATAAGAGGATTATGGGATAATAGATTAGAATACTACTTTCTTTTCGGCGAGGTTCACTTTTTTTTAGTGGACTATTGAACTTACGGAACCCGTGATCTCTTTGGTCCTGGTTACTAGGGAAGGGGTGTATCGAACTTCGAGGCGATAGAAAATCTGTAGACGTATGTACAAGCAACAGGGTAGGGGAATATGTAAGACATATTTCGCCTCTATTTTTTTTTTTTTTTTTTTTAAAGATGAAACGATTCCGGATATGCAGAGTACGGAGTTATATATTCTATTCGTTCGAACCACGTATGCGTACATACTCTTAGTGGCTTTTTTTTTAAACCGCACTTCCGTTGAACAGAAAAAGCTTGTTCGTATTTTTTTTTTTGAAAGTGTTCTGGAGGGGGGTCCGGGTTTCCTGGTTTTGTGGTCCACTTGGTATGTATCCTTGCTTCATCCGCCGGTTGTTGATTCGTGAGGAGGGTCTTTACATGGGGTTCGATTGGTGAAGTTGGGTTGGAAGCTTGTATTGAGCTATGGGAGGGGCTCTGCTTTCGACTGCGGGCGGCCCGGCGCCGGCGGGGAAGCTAGTACCCTTGTTTTGTTCTATTACCTAACATGGGCTCTAAATGATAGCTTGTAGACGAGACGAGACGAAAAGGATGGAGACAAGGTAGGGGGGTATGAGGGGTTCATCCAATGGTAGTGACAGTGAGTTAAATAAAGGTTTTCATGGTTTAGTTTAGCTTTTGGGTGTGTTTTTTTTCGGCTAAGGCGAGGCGATGTAAGGTAAGGTAAGGTCGGGGATGGTAGACAACCGTAAATGTGACAGGGTTGGGGATGCAAAAATGATATGCTTTGCGTGCAGTGCGTGCTGGTCAACGAAAAAGAGACAAGAGAGCTGGGATGATGATAACGGAGGGGTAAAACGCAATTGCGAGGGAGGGGTAAAAAAAAAAAACAGAGAAGAACGTAAAAAATGATAACCTTTTGAGAGACTTTTCTAACCGTGAACTCCGGGTGCGTTTTTTGGGAACGAGGAAAAAAAGATATTATGATAAATGATAATTGTGGGTATATAAGTATGATGCGGTGAGTCGTGTCAAGTTATGTAGGTCGTGCGGGGTGAGTGGGGCGAAACTGAGGGTTTTGGGGAATTGCCCCTCTTTTTTCTCTTTCTTTCTCTTTTGTCTTTACAATTCTTCGGAGTCTTCTTCTTCTTCTTCGACAAAGTCGTCTTCGTCATCTTCGTCTTCGCTGTCTGGAACCTTCTTTTTCTTCGACTTGAGGGGTTTATTGTCCCTGGCCTTGGAATTTTTGGTGGAGGACTTCTTGGGGGGTTTCTCTTCGATATCACTGGTCTTCGCTTCGTCTTCGTCTTCATCTTCCTCCTTTGGGATGTTGAGTTCGATCTTGTTCTCCGCCTCTTCCTCTTCTCCATCATCCTGGTCGTCTTCGCTGGCAATCTCTTGCTTTGGCTTCAGCCCGGGGGCGTCGTGCTTCGCAGATGTGGTGTAGATGGGTCTGACTACGCCAGCTGAGGATTTCTGGCCAATGGCCTCCTCGAGGGCCGGGAGGACCCTGATGAGTTGGTTGAATTGTTCCAGACTCATTGAGATTCCCTAGTCACAAAAATCAAACTTTTAGCACAGGCATTCTTCGAATATGGTATAGCTTTGTCCTTTATATGCGGGAGGAAATGTATGCATTTTCTTACCTTCTTCCCCGGAAAGTACTTGCCATCTTTCTCGTAGTATTCCCTGATGGAGACCAAGACGTTCCCTCGGAACTCGGAAACGGTAGCGCGACGGTCCTTCCCGAGCTCCCAGTAGAAGTTTCCTTCTTCGTCGACGTGTCTGGCGCCATCTGGGGGTTTCGAGGCAGCAGCAGAGGAAGAGGAAGCTACGTTTGAGGACTTGAAACGCTTGGACGAGGATTCGTCGTCATTGTTGTTGTCGTTGTTATATGTACGTTTTGTGAATGTCTTTTTGACATACGGCTTTTTTGAGAACTTGTTGAATTGTTTTGGAGGCATGTCTTATTGTTTTTTACTTGTTATTCTAGTTAATTTTTGGGTAATGGTAAGTGGTGGTGGTTAGATATGTTATGTGTAGATGGGGATTGATCGATGAGGTTGAAGATGGGGAGTTGGTAATGTTGGTTTTGTGATGACACGCGAGATTCAGAAAACGAGGCTGGTTGACGTGATGCTGCTGCGTGGTGTCTGAACTCTGTGAAACGTGCGCGACGTCGCAGACAACACTCTCATCTTTTGCTCCACCTCTAATCTCATCAACTCCTTTCCTCAGAACCCCTCTCTAATGAATGTGATATTCTTGGCTTGGAACGAGAAGACGGCACGAACGATGACGACTGCGGCTTTGAACAAAGAGTCTAAGCCAGTGAAATGCTTCGAATAGAAAATACAAGCTGATTGCCTCGTGAAATAATATAACTACAGGCTAACTAGCGGGCTGGAAATGTTTGCTCGCGGCATCACCAGTGCACTTATGCATCGCTTCAGACTTCTGGATCAGCTGGGTGTGGGCCTGACCGAAAGCAAGTTTGAGAAAGCAAGTGCCATCTGTGGCCATGCAGGCATGCATGCGGCTAGCCCGCCAACCCAATTGTTCGATTGTTCTTTGCACTTTGCTTGCTTCCATACCCCCCTAGTTCGGTCGAGGGATCCACAGTGGACTACGTATGTATGTATGTATCCTGTCAGGTACCAAACTAAACCAAGGAACCAAGGAACCAACGGGTTATGTATCTGTAGGTACACTACTGACTTACATCACTCACAGGATGTCTATGGACATGGAAAATGTTCACAGGAAAAAAACAGGACATCCGAACGGGAGCCAAGTGCTTTTTTTTGCTCACACTAAGCATTTGACAGGTTTGACATTGATTGGTTCAGGGTCCATCGTGGTAGACGCATCACATCCGAACCCGGCAGGGGGGCTTCCTGGGTGGTATGGTATGGGTTGGTTATACGTTGGCTGACCGATGATGGGGGGAATTATGGGTGGAGTGGTTAAAATCGACCTCTTGGGTATGGGGGTATGATGTTCTTTTTCTCTCTCCCCTTTCCTGCCTACTTTTTGCCTGCCTTGTTGCTTGCCTATCCGTTTTTTTCTCTCTCTTCTATTCTGCCTGTGGATGCAATGGTCTTATACAGACATACAGGAAGAGGATGCAGTAGGTTTTTTAGGGCTGGAGTATTGGAGTCACGAGTTGGATGTGGAGGGGTTCATGTTTCTTGAAACGAACGAGCCAGTCCTGTTCCGTACACTGCACCGAGTTACGAATGCGAAACTCACTTACCAATCTTTTTTTTTTTTCTCGTTCGTTTATTTGATCGAATGGTGAATGATGCTAGCATGCATGTGAATCATGGAGCAATCGACGGAATAAGGGGATGATGTTGATAGACACCGGAAAAGTTAAGTTGAAGCTACCCCTTAAACTAGCTAGTTGGCCTTTGCGAGGAGACGGGAAAGAAGGTGGCAGGTACGCACGCGGGCGGGTTAAGTCGATGTCTTCTTTGCTTTTCAGATGTCAATTGTAATTGCAATGGTACGAATATCTCATGTCGACACATAAGATTGTGTACTGGAGAAAGAAGGGGGGGACGAAAGGGATATGAGGTATACTACGGAGGATATTATATTGGAAGAAGAAAACATAAGAAAGGAGGCCTGAAATGAGTATTGAGACAGTGTACAGATACACACGATACTTTCCGTGCTTCGTATCGATATCACATATCACAACTATCGGTTATCCGTTTTCCCTCCTCTCTCTATTCTTTCTGCCCCTTCTATTGTATAAGTAAGTATGTTGGAAGAGAACGGTTGGCCGTTTTTTGCGGACGTCAAGTGCGCGTGAATGTGATTATATGCAGCGGCTCGTGCATGGTTTTCTTGCATACACCTTCCCTCTTGAACTCCTTTTTCAAAAGAGAGCCCCCATGACCTAGCCTGTCATGACCTGATACACACATACGTATATGTATGTATGGGAGTATGTGTATGCACTGCGGATGTCGTTTCGTCAGTTGTGGAGTTCATGATCAGTTAACCGCCTTCAGGTGCATGTTTATGTTTGTGCAGTCACTTTCTATACCACAGCCGGAACATACAAGGTCCAAGCCAAGCCGTTGACAGCCAACTTTTTTCGAGGCCCGTCTGTGCCCTGGCTCAGGGGGAACGTTTCGCAATTGCCATTTCAATTCGATATTTTGCCGTTTGACTTCTGTGAATGTAATTATAAGCAAGTACCGTGAATGTAGTGCATGTTGTACATACGTGTACCTGACATTGACCAGGGGGCACTGTACATGTCCTAGTGCACTGTAACTACAGGGCAGGGCAGGGGAGACAAGGGGAGGGAAGGGTACCTATCGTGTCGTATCATTGGCATGTAGCATGTAGTAGAGAATACCGACTTGCGTGCATGCATACCGCCAGTCCAGTCCGGATTGACTGCTGGTAACCAGGTACACTCGAGCGCTGTGCATAACATTAACATTTGCTCCGTGTCTCTTGGACGGTATTCTCGATCTCTTCGTTGACATTTGATCTTTTTAGATGTGCTGAATTGGTTGGAGGTTCTAGTTCGTGGTCCGGGGCGAGCGCCAATTTGCTTATGCTCCGACGGCCGCGGCTGGTTTTTGATATAGTATATTAATATCCTCACTTCCTGAAGGAGACACTTGATGAAAGAACCTGGGCGGGGTTAGTTACCAGGATACGGTTTATTGTTATTGCTCTTGCTCTTGCTATTGACTGCTATCAGGGAGATGGGCATTTAATATATTACCGTCGGAAGCCCGTCTTGAGTTCTCCTTCTAGAAGGATTTCACATTGATTGGACTCCTATATTCATCTATCCTCCACCTATATCCATACTCTCTATCTATATCAATACTATAGGTAGGATGCATCTAGAATAGACGATGCATATGGCAGATATATAGTAGAGTACGGAATACGATAAGGGACTACATCGACGAACAGGCCGGCAGACGAACCGAACTCCCCTTCTTCTTTTCTCTCCATCGACCAGCCTCCTTCGACCATCATCATCGTCGTCGCCACCATCAACACTATCACCATCACCATCAACAGAGCTAGAGAACATCACCAGCATCACACTACACCGGAGTTCTACTCATCCCCGTGCGTCTGCACTCCTGGTCACCTCTTCTCATACACACACACATTACATGGCATTGACATCAGAGTATACTATAGTTGCTGGCTACCAGGTAGTTAGTTCTGGATATAAGTGAGTACGAACGAACCTTTCTCCGCCTTCAGCCTTGAAACAGTCCACCAGCTTAGCCAGATTAAATGCCCCCTCCCCTCCCTTCCCTTCCGTTCATAACCCCGTCAGAGCACTAAAATACATGCATCCACATATACCATACACACATGCACCCACACAGTGTACTCTGACCTTTTGGAGATGGAAGGAAAATTAAAGAAAATGCATGATCACGGGAGAAGATCTCGAAGAGGGGTGTCTGTGTCTGTGTCTGTGTGTACGTCTGTATGCACATATGTGCCCTGTGTGCTTATGTCTGTGTGCCTGACCGACCTGTATGTGGGCCTCTGTGTGTCAGTGTGAGGATTCGAAGCCAATCCGCGAAAGGGAGTTAACTAGGCGGTTTGAGACTTTAACTAACGATTAGTCCCTATTAGTTCACTTTACCTGAACCTGGACCCGCGCTGCTGCTGCTGCTTCGTCCATAGTACTTGGTGCTAGTCTGTTCGATCGAATCAAATCAATCCAAACCGAGTACTCCATCGTGGGCATATCCGAAAAGAAAATATCCCATCCCCATTTTACATACATCCACTACATGCTGCAATTGCCATTGCACAATTAATTCGTTCGCCCTCCTTGCTGCAAGGTCCCCCCAAAAAACAAAAAAAACAAAAAGAAACGAGAAAAAAAGGTCCCAGCGGAAACCCCGAAACTAAAATAAAACTAGCTTCAAATTCCCGGGAGAAAAGAAGGAGAAAGTGGGCAAAAATCCCTTTAAAACCTTTCGGTCCCTTCTTATCTCCCTTCTTTTTTTTGTTTTTTGGCTTTTCTACATGTCAACCTTGACGGAATATCGACACGGGCCAGTATCTTCGGGAGGAACTGGTTCCAAATCAAAGGCGATGCTGTCGTCCGCGCTGCAGAAGGCCAATACGGCCGTTTTACTCGACAATGCGAACAATATCGAAGGTGCCATGGAGGCTTACTCGGACGCTTGTGCGTTGCTGGGGCATGTCATGATGAGAGCTGGGGTCGATGAGGACCGAAGGAAGCTACAGCAGATAGTATGCAAACTATTCCCACCCTTTCCCCCGTTCGCGCTTCTTCTACATACCCTTTTTAAAAAATTCAAAAAAAAAAAAAAAAAAAAAAACATTACCCCCAAAATATTTATATACTCTCAAGAAGAAGAAATGAAGGTTAAAATGAGAGTTATATAATTCTTATTTATATTGTTTTCCGACTTTGCGAAAAAGAAACAAAATGTTGGTTTATGGCATGGGCACAGCTAACACAAGGCTTTCTTTGATCGCTTGCAACATCTGTTAGAGAGAAACATATGCACGACGAATAGACGAACTAAGGGAACTATCGCCGTTATACAGAGTGGACGAGAAGGAGCTACCGGCGCGACCACAGCAAGATGATTCCATGAGCTTTGAGAGCGACGAGACCGCTTCTATAATATCTGCGCCGACATCCCCTCACCGCGTCCAAGTACCTCCCCGACGAGAGTCCTTACTACCGGAAGCGATAAATGGAGGAAACGGTTCCTCGGCTGCGGCATCTAGAGGGCAGAATGCGTCGAATGGCGGTCGACCGACTTTCCGGAGGGGTATATCTCACGATGCGCTTGTGGAGGACGAAGAATATATTCCCGACATGAGACAAGGCTACGAGGATGCCAGGGGTAGTCCGAGGAGAGACACGACGAGAATGAGTTACATTATGGGGAGGGCCCAGTCGCCTCAGTTCGTTCAGAAGGCGGGATTTAGAACGTCTGTCGCCATAATGGCACAGCCAAATCTCGTCCAAATCGACTCGAGGCCGAAATATACGCTCATGCAACAGAATCCGACGACGCAAGTCTCGCCGCCTCAGGCACAGGTGCCACGTCTTCCTCCGTCGCAGCAGGTACACGTACAGTTACCACCTCAGATGCCCCCTCCGTCCATGCCAGTACCCTCAATACCCGCTCAAACATTACCCCCCCAGGCTCCGCCTCCACAGATGCCACCTCCCGCGATCCCAACCGCCCAAGCCAGCCAGCTACGGAATGCGGCACGGCCGTCAGTAATTATCCCTCAAAAAGCCCCCACGACGCCCCAAATCGTACAATCGCGGACACCGATCGAACCTCCCCCAAAAGTACTCCAAACGCCGTCGCCGCAAAAGCAAAGATACATGGGCCATTCGAGAGACGTTAGCGAGGCGTCAACTTCGTGGTTACACAACTTTGATGACGACGACGGCACGGATTCGCCCACTTCCTCATTTGGTGCAACGTCACCCAGGAAGTCAGGGATACCGGTGCCGTATCAGAGTAACGGCCTCTACGATAGTGAATCGGAAATGATTGATGCCGCGGTCGATGCTGCGTGGGATGGATTTAGCTCGGACGCTGATAGTGATTTTGAGTCGGCGGTTGTGATGAGCTATGGGGTCAAGCGGTTTTCACAGCAGCCGGTGAAGTTGATGCACGCGCAGAGTGTGCCCGTGTTGAGGAAGAAATCGATTATAGAGGAGCTACGGGAACGGGAAGAAGAAGAGGAGGAGGAAGATGACGGATTCAATGCCGAAGAAGTGAGGAAGACGGTCATGCTGGCTAGTCAGAGACTCAGCCAGAGGCTGTCGAAATTAGGGCTGGATATAGACATTGGGCCAAACTTCGAGGATAGTTTTGGGGCAGATTCGCCGCTGAGTCGGGAACGGGCACGACGGACGATTATCGCGGCACGGCAGACGGCAATTTTCGATCACGGGATCGCTCATGACTTTATTGATGAATACATGATCGATGATACGACTAGATCTCAGGCGCCTGCGCCGTTGAACTTGGATCTTACGAATCAAATAATTGTGGAAGATGCCGAACCGACACCTGCTGCTAGGGACACCAGGCGGAGGAGTTCGAATATTATCCCTGGACTGGATTCAGGTTTCCAGCAAATGAACGGGAAACGACTATCGGCGCAAGGGGAGGTCGAGTCGAGTATTGATGGTCGCGACGGGGATGATGAGCATGAGGATGACGAAGAAATACATCTAGTGGATAGCATTGAGAAGGATATCAGCGTGGTCCATCAACTTGGAGAGTTCAGGTTTGATTTGGACAACCACCATGAGCTTCCACCTGTCAGCGAAACCCCTGAGCCTCCCACTGGTGGGGGCGGGGCGTGGGATGAAGAAGAGACGGCATTGCCCCATGGTGATGAGACGATTGTCATGACCACCCCGACCCTGCCGATTAGCCGTAACACTCAACGATACTCCGGTGTTTTGGACCGAAGGATGTCGGGGAGACCTCTTTCAGGTCTGGGCCCATTAACTATCGAGACGAATACCCGACAAGCCCGATTGGTAACGACTACAGAGACGCAAGAGGAGAAAGATGGACCACCAACCGCCTCTACACATATGACCGTGGAAGACGGTCCCGAGACAGCGGTGGCGTCTACCGTCGCGCCCTCGGAGTTCTCACCCGTATCGGTGGAGATGAACTATACAGCCATCAAGCCCCCCGGGAAGCGAAATAGCATAACCGACGATGGCTCAAGCGACCATACCCATATCGAAACCCTATCGCCTAGAACCAGGCACACACTGCGAGGCACGGGCGGTATCCTGCGGCAAACTCAATCCCACGTTAACCTTAAGTCGGGACGTATGGGTAGTTTCCCAGAGAGCGACTCCCCCTCGTATCCCGGACTGCATTCTTCCGCCAGTTCCCAGAATCTACGATCTGCGAAGTTCCCACCACGGACACCAATGTCTGGAAATATTGGCTCGGCGGTTGGATTGCCAACAGGAGGCTTCCATCTCTTCGATAACCGGATACATTCACCATCTGGATCACGCTCTTTGGAGTCTGATTCATCACACCCGGTACCATTAGAACCCATGCCTTCGGAACAACTTTCAAGGACCTTCTGGCTGATGAGGTGCCTTAACAACGCCATCTCCAATCCACACGGCGGATACTTATCCCAAAAGCTATTCGTTCCGCGGGAGATTTGGCTCATGAGGGGCGTCAAGTTAAAGTGTGTCGATGAGAAGATCGCGGCTAGCGATAACCTTACCATAGCTTTGAAGAAGCTGTCATCTGTGGATAAAACCGATGCCGAATTGCTCCTTAAAGAACTACAAGACTTGGAAGTCGTGATGACTAAGACGGAAGCGGTGTTGACTAAGAAGCTAGGAAGTGACGTGGGTGCCTCTGGTGCTTCGGCTATGTTTAAGAGCACCGATGGCGATGGGGATTCGATGGGCAATGGGATTGATTCCTCCAGCAGCATGAAGGCTAGCAATAGCTCTAGCGGGGGTAGGAGCTATTGGAAGAAGTTGAGGAGTAAGAACACCTCTTCGATAATTTCGAGTAGCAGTAGCTCGTACACTGCGCTCCCCAGCGCGAGGAGTTTGGAGAGTTACGGCGAGAATGCGAATCATGGGAATGGCGGTGGGGTTGGGTACGGAAGTGAGATGGAAGACGGAGCAGGGTTCGGAGGGTTTACCGGTCCGTTTGCGGGATATTTGAATGCGCTGTCGAAGTTGTTTGAGGCGGCGCAGGTATTAGGTATATTCATTCATCTATTTCACACTTTCTTGGTTTATTTTTGAGTAAGCTTTCTAACCCTGGTGTCTTTGACAGACCAACTGTCGGTGCATATCGAATCCCACAACATCCACATCAAAACCCAGGTCGGCCTCGACTTGTCGATTAATAGAGCGAGCGAGTTCTTCGGGCTAGTTATCTGCAGGTTTGTTTTAGCGGATGTCACGATCTTGTTGGACAAGTATTTGAAGCGGGCGAGCGAATGGGTGGTCATGTAGATTCGGAGGAAGTCTTTATTCCAACCTTTTTTATACCCTGGGTTTCCCCTTCTACTCCCCTTTTGCATAATCTCTCTTGTTTTGTATCATCGTTTCCCCTAGAAAGTTAGTCGTCTTGAGCCAGCATTCAGTGTTTTCTTCCACACGCTTCATGCACATCTTTCTATTCTTTTCTTTGAACATATTTCCTATATTGCTTTTTACTATAATTTTTATTTTTTATTATCTTTTGGATGTTCAAAATGAGCGATTGAAGCGACTCTTTTATGTCTTTTTTGCAAATAACGTTGGTGTCTTTTGTTCTTTTTTACCCATTTTTTATATTTGACATTTGCATTAGCATTTCCGGCCGGTGCCAGTGCACTTTCACATGTATCATATATGCCTTCTCTGACCTTACCTTACCCTTCCTTTCCCCGGCCTTGAGCTTACCATTATTGCCGAATAGCATTTGAGGGTTTTCGTGTCTTTCGGGAACCTTGATTTTTAACCTTTAAATTCTGTCCACAGTCTATATATATTTATACTTGCTGAAAGGGTCGTTTATATGGTTTTATCACATGCATTCATCCAAGCTAGTTGGCCTGGCCCCTGGTCCCTGAACATCAGCTGGAGCTATCATCCGTTTGTCTTATAAAAACGGGGTTTGCGCCCGCAGGCCGACGAACCGGAGAAGTGTGACGTAAGGAACCGAATTTCCAGGTCATTCGGATTAACCTGACTGTTTCGTCGCGGTCTGTTGGACTTCCAGCCTGGTCTTTATTGTAAACCCCCTCTCTTCGTTTTTCGATGCGGAATTTGGTGGAAGAGGTAGTTATTATTAACATTACCCCTGGATACACAGCTTCCTACGTTTACTCTACTCTTCTATAATATACGACGAAGAAACAGTGATGCCAGCAGCTTGAGTCCCCCTCCGTGGCCATATAAAAAATACCCCGCTACCCGCCCCGCCCGCTCACGGGGCTAAAGCTCCCCCATCGCCACTTCCTCCTCCGGAGATACAGCGTGAATCCCACTACCATGGACCGACTCTTCGGAACCTCTGAGTCCACCGCTACGACGGATACAACATCATCTTCGAATATAAACCGCAGTTCCAGCCAACGTCGCGCGAGATCGAAGTCTCCGCTGCCTCGGCAGAATGCAGACGGTTCTGGCAATTCGGTCTCGAAGGCGGTGACGGATCATGTCGTTGGATCTACGAGGCGGATTTCACCGAAGGATTATCCGGAGGATTGTCCGGCTGTTCTTGCGAGGTGGCATTATGCTGTTGATGTATGTCTCTTCACCTTTCTATAAAGTACGAATTTCATATGGACTAATTATTATTTTTTATGGGATAGAACCCCAAGAGGAAACCCTTCCAAAAATCCCCGGACTTGAAAAATCCGCCAAAACCACCGGTTAAATTCGTCCCCTTTGGCGAACAGGATTCCAAAAGGATCGAGACTGCCTTCTTGGAGCTTTCGGAACGGGATGACGCTAAAACCGCGCTAGAGGCCGAAAAGCCATGGACTTCGAGGAGGAAGGATAGTGATGATGAGAGTAGCACTGCTGAAAAGAGTGTGGAGGAAGAAGAGGTTACGGTGATGGTTAATGAGGATTATTTATTCGATGTGCATATTCGGGCTCGAGAGCTGGCGAGTGCGTATTGGGAAGGGCCGGTTTACAGTGTCCTACGCGGTACATGGTTTCGAGATGGTGAGCTACCCAAAAAAACCTATAAGACTTCAATAGGGTGGAGAATTGACTGGGTGGATTTTGTGGCAGGAAAGAGGGTAGCAGTTTACGGCCGTTGGAAGAGAAGTTGAGCGATCAAGTCGAACGCGGGTATATAAAATTCAAACCGTATCGACAAAAGACACCTACGATCCCACCGACAGCGGCAGCAGGGCCTTCTACGACCACTACTACCACCCCAGCTACTGCCCCTCCAACAAGTTCGAACAATGATTCTTCAAAACTGAACGTTCCGACAATAGAAACAACCCAAGCTGACGTCCCACCCCCAACCGGACCGGCGCAGCAAAGCTGGCCGCTGCTGGGACCCTGGCTAAACTCCTTCGTCGTCTACTCAGACGCAACGACAGCATGGCTCATGACCGACGATATCTACGGAAAAATCAGCTCTACATTGTTCCAACGCATGACATCCGGCCAAAACCTCGGTGGCATAAAGTTGGTCCGCGGATGGGTCGATAAAGCTCCAATCCCAAAACCAGTCCCCGGCGGCCCTGGTGGAGCAGCTTCAGTAGCGGGATCGAGACCTGTTACCCCCACGCCAGGGAAACAAGGTGGATCGAAACGATCATCTATGATTATTGATCCCAAGAAGAATGTTAGTCCCAAAGCCGTCGTTAAGGATGATGAACCGCAGACTGGTGCTCAGGCCGGGAGGATCGCGTTGGAGAGGAAGATGTCGAATTTATTGGGTATGGGGGATGATGGTCGATTGGTGGTCGATGATCCTGAGAAGGTTATGGAGGATGAGATGAAAGAGGATTATAAGAACAGTGATGAGAATGAGAATGATCGTGAGGTCGAGCATTTGTGCGTTTCATTCCTCCATTTTTTTATATTCCAGAGAAGGGGGGTTTACTAATATGTTATATGAAGGATCCTGGTCACGCACGGCATCGGACAGCGGCTTTCGTTGAGAATGGAGTCTATAAACTTCATCCACGACGTGAATGTATTCCGCAAAACGCTGAAGGATGTATACGGAGCTTCACCGGATATCCAACAACTTAACGCAGAGCTGGAGAACGCACCAAAGAATTGCAGGATTCAAGTGCTTCCGGTCTGCTGGAGGGTAAGTTTCTTACATATCGATTATATTTAATAAAGGCAGTGGTACTTATGTACGATATCTACAGCATCTTCTAAACTTTCCGAAAGAAGCACTGCGAGCAAACCGCCTGAACTCCGGGTACGCCACAAACTTATCCCACACAGACCTCGAACACGACATAGGAGACCCAGACGACGACAGTATCTACGAATCCTACCCAGCTCTAGACGACATCACAGTCGAAGGCGTCCCCGCAGTGCGTAGCCTGATAACCGACCTCGCCCTGGACATCTTACTCTACCAAAGCGCCTACAGGGAACACATCGGCCGCATCGTAGTCCGGGAATCAAACCGCATCTACGAGCTCTGGAAAACCCGGAACCCGGGTTGGAACGGCAGGGTCTCATTGTGCGGACACTCCCTCGGCTCGGCTATATACTTTGACATCCTCTGCCGCGAAGGGTTTAGAGGGAAACAAGTGGGGTCTGGGTTGAAATTCAAATGCGATAGTTTCTTTGCCTTTGGGAGTCCGATTGGGCTATTTCAGATGCTTGAGGGGAAGTCTATCGCTGCTAGGACGCCCATGTCGAAGAGTTTGATGATGATGGATGATCATGGTGAGGGTCAGGATATTTTGACGCCACCGGAGGCGAGGAATGATTACTTTGGATCGTTTGGCGGGGATTTAAATTTTGGGGGTGGAGGGGTGGGAGGATTTGGGAGTGGGGTGTTGGATATTAATGTTTCGTCACCTTTGTGCGGACAGTTATTCAATATCTTCCACCCGACGGATCCGATCAGCTACCGGATGGAACCTTTAGTTACGAAGGCTATGAGTGAGATTAAACCCCAGAATCTCCCGTACACCAAAAAGACGCTGCTGGGGAATCAATTGGCGGGGTTGTCGGGGATAGGACAGAGTATTACCAGTTTGTGGAGTAATTTCTCTGCCGGGGTGGCTAGTAGTATATTGAACAGGAGTTTGGGGTTTACTGGAGAGCATGCGATAAGTAGTGATAAGAGGAAGAGTGTGAGTTCGTTGGATATAGAGACTTGGTATGATGAAGGGGAGGAGATGGAGCATAGACCTACGCTTATAGATGGGGAGTTGGAGACGTTGTATGCTGGGTTTCAGAGGAGTCGGGGGAAAGATGAAGGCGATGAAGGGGAAGGGGAAGGGGCGAAGACTGAAGCGGAGAGGAGGGCGGAGGAGAAGGCGAAGAGGTTGAAGAGTGAGGAGAGAAAGGTTAGAGCATTGAATCGGACGGGGAGGATTGATTTTTCGGTTCAGGAGGGTGCGTTTGATATCAGTTTGATTGCGTCGATTGCTTCGTGAGTATTCCCTCTATTTTCTTCATAGAGAGATTTTGGTGCTAATTTGGCGGAAACTAGGCATTTGAGTTATTGGTCTGATGAGGATGTCAATAGCTTTATTCTGTCGCAGCTTCTTTCTAATCGAAGGAAGAATTCGGTGGCTAAAGCGCCACAGACTGGCACTGTGGCTGGGTCGATATGAAGGTTTATCAGGTCAGGTTAGATCAGGTCAGTATGCAGATATGTTTAGGCTGGAGGGGCGGAGTTAAGCATTTTGTTTTCTGGTGTTCAGGTCCTGGTTGGTCGGACATCTGCGACTAGCGATGCATGCAGCGGCATGGGTATTTTTTTCCCCTTCCGCATAGTAGGAGCTGAAAATAGATAAAAAAAAGACAGCCATCTTCATTTTCGAGCTTGATCGTTAGATGCTATGATAGATAGGTAGTGTCATTGCATTTTGGAGGAATCGAATGACGTTGGAATGTTCCTCTGCAGCTGCGCGGCATGACGTTTGAGTTCCGCTGCCCTGCTATATCATAACATATCATATCGTATTACCTCCACTTTTCCCAGATATCAAGCGGGGAAGTCTGTAATTCGGAAGGAGGAGCCGAAGGGAATCATAGTCAAGGTCTTGAGCCTCTTCCCTTCGTTTGTCCCTTGTTATCGTGACGCCACAATTCGATCACTGAGCGAGAGGGTGGCAACCTGGATTTGAACTTTCTTTCTTCCGCCTGGCCTTTTTCTCTGTTATGACCTGCAGGTCCAGGAAGTATAGCATCGTGGAACTATACGTATACACACCTTTTTTCCGGGACAACCCCAATCGACCCAGCCATTCTGTTTAAATGGTGGTCGATCGGATCGTAATGATTCGTCGGGTGTTGCAGAGTGCAGCGCAGCGCGAGTGGGGGAAAGGGAAGAGGGGTGCTGTATGTGGGCCAGTGGGTGGTGACGTCGATAAACCCATGCGTATGCATGGGATAGGAAAATAGTGTATGCATGGGACAAAATGTTGGTAGTTATTGGCACCACTCGATTGGATTTTGAACCGGGGTTGCCGTGCGATTCGTTGGTTATCGCTGCACCTGCCACGGCCTTTTTCGCTTTCTATTTTTTTCTTTCTCTTTCAATGCAATGCGATAGAGAAGAACTAGACTTCGCAAATAGGACAGAGCTCGGGGTGGGAGGTCCAGTTCAGCCGTGCGGTTTTCTTGTTCCATCTGAGCGGTTTGCTTTGGCAATTGCAATGATTGAGCCTTGGAGACGAGGCAACAGCTGTCTGACTAAACGCCGATAAACATAATTGTTTTTTCAGGTCTTTTCTTTCTTTCTGGCAATGCAAAATGCACATACACAAAAGCCTGGTTTCGATTGGTGTGACCGGGTACACTGATCTTGTCTATCCGGAACATCTTTCAGTCGGCCGGCCAGGTGGAGCCAGTGCAGGACCATGGAGATAGCTGTTCTGCGGGAGGCAATACGCAAAGCCACCGTCATTATCGTACAGGAATGGACCAGGCCGCCACCACCAAGTACAGCACAGCTGTTGATTCGATTCGCTGTATCACGAAGTGCAAGAGCAGCCGAGGCAGCCAGACAGGATTTTGGCCTGTCCATGATCATGTTTCTTTTGTATGTCCGTGGTGGTGGGACCCGGCAATACGTCGACAAGCTGCAGAGATTGGCAGGGTGGTGAAGTCTTTAAATTGATGGGGCATGTACCACCCACACATTTTTCTCTTTTTCCTTCTTCCTCTCTTTATTCAATCCATCGTTCGTTAGCTCGTTCGTTCGCTATTGTTTCCATCGGCTTGGTGATATTTTTGTCTTGATTGATCGATTTATCAATTGGAAAGTGGTGGTTTTGGTACATTACAAAGAAGAAAGAGGAAGCTGAGCTGCAACCAATTGGGACTTCTGCCTCTTTGGGACTTCATCGACGTCGCAGCCAACACATTCTGGAACAAACGGCAACAGAACGTCCTCCATATTATTTTTATATTGGATAATATTTAATCTTCCCACAACGATCAAACCTCATCGTCACCTTCTTCATCTCCATCGCCATCACCATCGTCATCAAAGCTCCCATCATCAGCATCATCATCCTCCCCGCACGAAAACGACCTGAAACCACAAACCGTCTGAATCTGTTACCGACATTAAAAGGACCTTTGCTTTCACTCGCTCTCAGCACAGCTCGATCATTCTCTCCTACCCTAAGAACAAACATTAGATCATCGACCAATCAATACGTCAACTAACCGATCAATCTATCCAAGATGCATATGCAAAACATCGTCGTCGTTGTCGCAGGTTTGGCTGCCACGGCCTCTGCATCCCTTGTCGCTCCAGCAAACCCCATCCTCAAGCATGTCGCCGTTCGTGCTGTCAATGTTGATGGATCCTTTGCTGGATTGATCTTTAAGCGCCAGACTAGTTGTCCGGCTGGATACACTGCCTGTGGCTCCGGCTGCTCGCTCGGACCTTGCTGCGATTCTAATGCTGGTTTGGCTTGCCGACCAGGAGAGGTTTGCTCTGAGGTTGATGGTGAGATGGGATGTTGCCCTGAAGGTACGCTCCTAGATACTTAAACTACGAAAGCCCTGATTTAGCAAACATCACGGATGCATGAAATAGATTGCTAACATATGTGTGCATGGAAAAAATAGGCTATGTCTGCAATGGCATCCGTAGCTGCCAGAACGCCGTTGGAGGATACTGCACCCCTGGATCCGTCGACAACGGTGTTCTCTGCTGTGATGCTGCTGCCCCTCTCTGCAGTACCAGCTCCGGCGTCCCTTACTGCGCGGGTGTCGCTCCAAGTACCACCGTCACTGCAAACCCATACCAAACTGGCGGCCAAGGTGGTGGTAGCAGCGGCTTCGATACCACCACTACCACTTCTTTGACTACCACCTCGACCCTCACCTTGACACTGGACTCCACTAGCGGTGTAGTTCCACCAAGTTACCCAACGGGTGGTGAGACCGAGGCTACTTCTACCGAGGCCCCAACAACTGAAGCTCCAACTGAAGCTCCAACTGAAGCTCCAACTGAAGCTCCCACTGAGCCTTCGACCGAAGCCCCTACCGACGTCACCACTGAGGTTGCTACTACCACAGAGGTCCCCACTGAGACTTACGTTGCTCCCACCGTCCCAGCTACCATCACCGACTCCGCTACCATTCAGACTAGTACCCCAACCTACGCTGCTGAACCATCTACTTCAACCCTCACCTCGACCGCCGTCATTGTTATCCCCTACCCTCCTGGAAACGGTACTAATGGCACCGCCACATCGAGCCCGAGCCCACCAGAAGCTACTGGCGCAGCTGGAAAGCTCGGAGTCAGCGGTTTCGCTTTGACCGTCGCTCTTGGTCTTGCCTTCTTACTCTAAGTACCCTTTCTTTTTCTTCTTGAATAGGAGACGGGATTACTTTGACTTATCTTTCTTTTTCTTTCTTTCTCAACTGTGTCTTTCTTTTACTTTCCCTTTAATTATTAATGATAATGACGAGATGAAACTGGGCGACTGCGTGTGGATGTGGGGGAAAATGAGACGATGAATGGGGAGACGGTATGAAATGTTTAATCTCTAATGAAGGAAAAGGACACACCACGAGCTCGCTCTGCACAACAAACAAAAACGAATGCCATGCATAAACGCTCATTTCAATTCTTCTTCTTCTTTCCGTTTGCCTCTGCTTTGCAAAATGATCAGATGACCCGCATAGGAAAAAAAAAAGAAATGCGTTTGCTTTTTTCTCTTTGTTGCTGTTTTTTAATCAATCGTTATGGTTCCACGAGCTTGGTCTTTCAGCGTGATGGTACTGTTTCATAGCGAGCTAGCTGGCTGTGATCGCATATTGCTATCTCTTCCTTGCGGGGCGACTCCTTTATTCTTCGCGCTGGGTTTTCCTTTTTTCCCTAAAGTTTTCTTTTTGATTTTCTTTTTTTTGATTTTCTGATTGGCCTTCATGAACATGGCACAGCGAACGTACATACATATGATGCATTAGAGGCGTAAAAATGGAACATCTGCTGTTTTTTTTGAACTTGATGGGATATCCTAGAGGCCATGGTATCGAAAAATGTGATTTCGTAAAATTGGGAGTCGGGATGTGTGTCGTAATACACAAAGGGGGTAGTCTGGAGGTCACTCCTTGCGCAAAGAGGGTAGAGTGTCGAGATGTATTTTTGGATAGGGTGGGCGAGGCTGAGAACGAGACCGGGGTGGTGTTTTCGAATATGACCGTTAGTCGGGAGGAATCGTAAAGTTGACCGGCTGGCATTGAGGGTACCGCGTATACGTGGTTGAGTTCCATGTACGAAGGGACGTCGTTGATTTCGAATTTCGACAGTGTAGAGTTAACTAGTTGGGCGTTTCTTACTATCATGCGGGGGAGGGAGTGGTTTTTGTGAGAGCGGACGTTCCACGTGACTTTAGATTATTTCCTAATTTGAAATTAGGACTTGGGGGGAGGGGCGATAGTGGGCAATAAGTAGATTTCGAGGGTTCTCTAGAAATGTGATCGAGGGTTATATCATTTTTTGTTGGTGACTGATTCTCTGTTTTGGGTTTTCCCATGGCCATGGGTGGGTAATGTATGATGTATGGTTGCCTCGCACTATGGCTACACAAGTCCTTGGTTAGGCGCCAGGATCTATGCATGTGATTACGTTTGAGATCATGTAGCTATTAGGTGGGTGCGCCTAGCTAGATTCGAGGCTGTTAGATGGGTATCAAAATGTTTGTTCTACAAGCTGCAGCTGCGCGGGTACCCGGTCTGGGGTTGTGGAATGGTTTGCATGCTACAGGTCAGATTTAGCTACGGGGATCTATACACAAATTTCTTTTTATGAGGATTGGAAATTCGGTTTCTTCAATGCAATGTTATATCATGAGGAATTCAAGTTCGGGATCCCCCCAAGCTATCGAGATCCTTGTTGCGAGGGACCCCGGCCCCGTAGGTGATAGTTTGGAGGTCATTTCCTGTGTGCAACGTATGTAGCCTCAATGCCACGCGGCCCCCGACGATTATGTACTAGAGGGTGCTAGAACTCGCGGTTCAGACTGGCAGCGAGGTTACAGTCCAGACACTTTTGAAAGGGTCAAATGCATCGTTTTGTGTAGCCTCGCTAGGCGCTCCTGAGGCAGAGCGTTTTTTGAACCATCTCTGGGTACGAGACCAAACCATTTCGGTTTTTGATGCATGAAGTTAGCCTCGATGCGGAAGCTCATGCATGTTCATGTCCTTTTTTGGTGGGCTTTGCGTCGCTGTAGCTGCGGCGGCCGGCGGCTACCCGTGGTGTACATGAGGCTTAGATGGGCGATTGGCCAACTGGGACTTTGTGTCAACATTGGAATTTTAATTCGGTCGATTGACTCGTCTAGTGTAGCTATCGCTATCGCTACCTCGACGCCAGGCATATAGGCGGCTGGCCGAAAAAAAGTAGAGCAGGGATCGCAGAAATGGAGCGGAGCCAGAATCGGTGGTTCCGAATTGAATGAACTTTTCTGGGAGGTTGAGCTACCAATCAAATTTGAGATGACTAGTCCAGGGCTCTGGCATGGCACACCCATTCCATGATACCTTAGCTATTGCTTGTATTTACATTATCAAGTGCGCATGCCCAGACACGGCAAGTAGTTGTTAAAAATGTCGCTGGATGCTCTCTTTCTGGGAACTGTAGGCGGTCTACACACACAAATTTCCAAATTTCCATAACTTTCGAAACGGTGATTTTGTTGGAAATCAAGGTGGCCCGTGCCTGCGCGAGCAGCTAGTGACCTTTCGGGGCTGCGCATTGCATCCCTGTGAGTATTCTGACACCCCGCGAGCCTGGTTGCTTGGTGCCCGAATGAAGGTGTGACTTTATAGTAGGTGCTATATTTCTTTAGGATAACGCTAGTTAAGTTTATATTCTATGTTGGGCCCCAACGAAATCAGGATATTTAGGGTTATGATGCATGTGTCTATTGTCGTACTCGAGATCTTTTGTACCTTAAGCATACCTGGCAGAAAGAGAACCACTAGGATCTATGGTGTGTAGAGTAGTACGGGACAAAGTAGCCTCAATTGATACAGGGTGTTCGAGGTAGATTCGATTCGATTCGACTTATCCTACTCGACCTCGTTAACGTTGGATCTATCCATAGACCTTGGGTGGGAAATTATCAAAAAAGTGGCTGGCATGGTCTATTCTACACTACTATTCCGAAACGACACATCGTTAACCGTAAGGTAAATCGTAGGATACTATGGTCAGATAGATGAATCATGATATCAGCGCATCTATCTGTCGATTATGAAGTTGGTTCATATCGAGGAACTGGTTCTTGAATGCTCCTGGGAATGAGACGACCAAAAACACAACATTAAAATGTGTTGGTTCTCGATTTCAGTGTGGATATCACGGATAAAGCAAGGAAATCCGTCTACCAGGAGACTGGAATAATTTAACGCCCCAGTGCGCGGTGTATGAAAAGCTTTAAAGGCAAGGATTTAAATTGAGAAATGGACCCCGTGCGCATTGCCAACATTTTGTTGTGGAACCCCAATGCATCTGATTGGCCATTCCTATCTGCAGTGGGCTTATAGGGCAGCCCTGGCACTGCAAGCTAGCTTGTGAGAAGAGGCTGCGGTTTACATTTTCGGAATATGATGCGACGAATATAATTAAGCCAATCAGAGACTATTTTAGCTCACTTTATATGCAGGACCTGAAGCTGGTAGTGTATCGGGCTACAGCTATCGACAAAAATGTGCACATTTTCACCTTCGCCGCACGCTCGCTCGCCGCAAAACCATGTTTGCTCAAAATGAACGTGATACAATGAAATCTCCCACACTGTAGCTATTAGACAATTTCCTCGATCTGAGGACAGCCCCCCTAAGCTAAGTGCGGGTACCTGCTGCTTGATTTGAAATTTATGGTAGATTGGGGTGTTAATCTAGGGATCGGGGTACATGTGCATTATCTGCTAGCTTCGGCAAGCTAGGATATCTCCATTTATCGTACTTTTCCACTGAATGCAGGTATAGCTGCATGTAATGGAAAAGCCCCAGGATCCTGAAGCACACATATGCATTGTAGTATTGTCCGAGGCGGAGGAGAACGACCCCTGGATCTGACCAAAACACTGTTCTACGCATGTACTTGTGTGCCGGGTCGATATGTGTAGGACTGGGGAAAACTGATGGTGGCTTGGTGCAGCTACAGCGCGAAAAGTCCCCAATATGCTAAACCTCGCGGGGCAGGGCGTCGAAATGTCCTACTAGCCTAGAGGCCTAAAACTTGTTGACCAGTTCGAATCATTATTATATTTCACCCCTATATAATGGGTAGTATGACCCCTTCATTCTGATTTGTGGCATGATGGACGCCTGCTTTTCCTCCCTGGGGTAATTATAGAGTTATAAAATCTAGTCGACCGGCCGCGGGCCGAATAAACTAGCGGACGAGCCACAGCACTAGGGATCCGAAGCACGAGGCCCACGATCGAGGCAAACTTAGATTACTAGCTAAGGTAAGCACAAGCAGTCGCTTGAATGACAGCGGCATATGTCACCGGCCCATATTCATTATATAATTATTGGATTGAATATTGTTGGAGTAAATCTAATTTTTCTGTCGACAGAGAAAAGACATTATATTAAACATCAACTGCGCTGGCTAACAAGGCCGAGGGATTGCGCTAACACAGCGGCCCCCTAAAGCAAACAAGAGTGATGGGGAATCCCTTCGCGGAAGCATCTATGAAGGGGGCTCCCGAGGGAATAAAAAAACTCAGTAGAAGGCTTGTCAGCGAGATTCAAGGTGCCACTCACAAAGTTAGCGGAGATTTTCAAGGTATCACTCAAAAATTCAGCGAGGATTTTCGCAACGGAGCTAAACAGGTAGAGGAGGTAATTCAAAAGGCGGGAAACGGGGCTAAAAAAGCGGCTGCAAATTTTATTGCAGGAGGTTCAGTTAAATGTTTGAACGAGAGCACTGTTAATGTTGCCACACCATATGTGACAACCGAGCATCATTTCAGTGCCGTGGAAGAGCCCTCTAATCAGTTTCATGACTTTGACCTTAGCTTGTACTCTTCTTTTGGGGATGGGGACGTATATCCTACGAACCTCGAGAACCAGCTCGAGTGCGACGACCAGGGGATTGACGGCTTGGATCTGGAAGGTTCCCTTGATGTAAGGGATCGAGAATTTGAAGATGCATACCAGCCGACACTAGAACTACAAGGACAACGTTTCCCGCGGGGTATCATCAATGACGCGTGGCCCTCCTACATGCACGCGGATGACCTGTATAGCGATACAATCTCCAGCTCTAGTCCTCAAACTATTTGGGACGAGAGCATTGACCAAGGTATTTACCAAGAATATCAAGACAGTATTGTAAGTGTTGAAAACATAGGGTCTCCGGCCCTATATCAGGACTCCACGGGCAACGGTCAAGTAAGTTCACTTCTAAGAGAACAATGGTCTTTTACTTTTTATAGATCTTATTTACATACTTATAATTATATTATATTCGCAACATAGGCTTTTTTAGGGGAACTATCTGAGCCTTCTTCCGCCGCGGAATTCACTCAAGAACTCTTACCTCATACCCAGATCCGGGAGCAAGAAACCATAGGCAGCCCAATTGTCCCACTTACCTCTCCCTCGCCGGTGCCAAACGTTAACGAGAGTTTTTGGGCCCAAGCCGATCCTAGTGGTCTGGGTCCGAGACAAACCCAAGTCGAAGATGGCTACTTGCGATTTGATGATGACTTTTTCCTAAACCGACGGTTTGTAATCGCAGCCGATCGAATGTTGAAAAAGCTTCAGCATGAGTCGAGGCGCAAGAGTGCATCCCCCCAGTTCCGTGACTTTGTCGACTTCCAGCTCAAGGACCTTGCCAACATTATCCGCATCGGTCTGGGTGTCCTCAAATCGGTCCTTGATGGTAGTATCCCTAAGGATATCGCCGAAGTATACTGCTTTCTCCACGTTGCTTATGCAATGTCCCGAGCGGATAAGGATGCAAAGGATGAGCATTTGTCCCAGTCCGAGTTCCAAGAGGAACTTAAAGTTTTCCGCAACTGCTTGCAATCTGTTCCTGAGGAGCTAGATAAACCCAGCGAACAGGATCTCTTCGACGAGGTCGTTAAGGTCATGTGGACTGAGTTTCAACAAGCCATCAAGTGGTCTAAGTCGGTTTTGAGTCCAAACCTCAACCAACAACTACAAGACGTTATCAAGATGGATCAGAAACGCCCACGTACACCCAAGGGCCAAGTCGTTAAAAAAGGTCCTCGAAATGGAGTCCAGAAAACCTCGCCAGGGTCTAGCAGTAAACCATCATTAAACATGATCACTAAAAGGTTTCAGAAAATGGAAATTAGTAACATTACTATGACGGCTAAGCCCCCTAGAGCTCGCAAGACGTCTTTATTAGTGACTGTCGACCTTATCATCAGCAGTAAAGTTTTCCAAGACGTTTTGATCGCAGTGGAGAGTAAGTGCCCTTTTCCAGGATGCTATAGAGCGAGAATTTATTGCTGACGGTTATTAGAATTCGGCTTGGAGAGATTCTTCTACTTGTTCCTCAATACTGTTTCGCCCAACATGCTTCAATGGATGAACAAGGACCGGACCGTTTTCCCCACGATATATGATGAGGTAGGGTGCGTCTTCTGTGGCGACCCAAATGCATTCGAAGCAGGTCTCACTTGTCCGACATGCGATGATACGATTCAGCACCTCCCTCAAACGGATGCAATTACCATCACGGTGCTTTATGAACAAGTTGCGGAGGAGTTGAAGAATTCGAGGTCCGAAGGCAAGACCCCTTACGGTGTTACCCGGTTGATTTGCGCTCGGGTGAATCCGAAGTCACCTCCGAAACCTGTTCGACCAAGGTCACAAGGGGAAGGGAAGCATGTCTGTCCTATTGTCGGTTGCGGCCACGGTCCATGGGTTAAGAAACAATCACTTGACCGGCATATTCAAGCGGTCCACACTCCAAGATCTCAAGCATATCTTATCTGCGGCTTCAATGGGTGTAACGTCAAGCGGGGTCTAAGGGGATTTACTGAAGAAGACCGAGACAATATGTTGACCCACAAGAGGCAGACCGGTCATTTTACTGCCGGAGAACGTGGCGGAGACAAGGTTGGGATTGAAGTCAGCATTTACGAGTAGGTTTCCCAGAAAGAAGCCAGGAGAGTTCCGACCGGCCTTAAGCTTGTCAGCCTACCCTATAGCTTACTCTTTGTTTGTTTTCGTTTTCTTGTTTCCCATTCTTTGCTTGTGATTTTTGATAAAAGAATTTGGTTCATGAAGTGTTATGGCAACGACTATTGTTTTTGCGGGAGCGTGAGGGGTTTTCGGGTTATTATCAGTGTTGGATGCGCGCGGATCAGTTTTGCTTCAGTTTTAAAGTTTTGCGGGTGCGACCTATGTTGCGAGTGCCCCTCATTTTGCTTCCAAAGCTGATGGGGTTTGCATTTACCATTTCCTCTCATTTATGGGTGCGTTATATATCATTCTCGAAAACTAGCTACTAGCGGCTCGTATTTTTAGTTAATTATATTCTTTTTGGGCCGCTACCTCGACTCCGTTAAGTAAACCCGGCGATGCTGAGACTTTTGTACGATGAATCGGTTGTTATGTGCCCCCTGTGAATATAATACGTCGAGAAGCCAGGTAGATACTCAAAACGGGCGACAAATCAATGGCTCCGATTGATGATAACACCATAATATTATAAATGGGTTCCGTGGTATTAAGTACATTCGATATAGTCAATACAGTTGCAATTTACACAATTATTAGAATTATTCCATCCCCTCGGGAATTACTTGCCGCACAAGTAAACTCTGATCCTGGTCCTTCGCGTCTCTAATCTCCCTCCCAACGGGAGCCCTAGAGCTTTCAGGACAATCGTACAGCCCCCCTCTATTGTACCCTAGGATTAGCAGAGGGTTTCCCACTTTAGATATGTGTTTTTATTACCTGAAAGCTGAGTTATCGCTGCTTTATTCGGTATCAATGTTAAAACCTTTGTACCTTCTATGCACGGTGGAATCCAGAGGGCGCCGGTGTCATCGAGTTCTACATTATGAGACCTGAAATGCTCTAGGGAATCTCTGTAAGAGACAATGTATTATGTTAGATAAGATGTGATCTTATTGAATTCAAACCATGGGTCTAGCGAGTACATACGCGTGCGCGAAGTGGTGTTCGGTCGAGATTGGTCTCGTGTGACCATGTTTGGCGAAGGTTTCCGAGAGCATGGGTTTGAGATGTCGATCTACCGCCTCAACCATACTGTTGTGAACGGCAGACCTAATGGCATTCTCGATAGCGTCTATGAAGGTTTGCGTCAGAGAGTCCTCGAGACGCCGCTTCATAGACGTCGAGTTTCTGATGGATTGTTGGGCTGAGTTTCTCGATCGGTATCCGAGACCCTGGTCAATGCCCCACAGTTCTGGTGGCGGCGTACATGGTGGCATGATTTTAGGTTCCTTCTGCCCCCACTAGGCCACGCGATATACGTATTGATATGTATTATTTATAATTTATAATCTTTGTTGCTTGAGATCTCGACGAGTATGTGTGCAATTGTGCAGCTTCGTCTTGCAATGCTGGGTCGGTGCGAGGATGCCGTGTAGGCTTCCTAGCTAGCTAAGATGCAAGTATTTGTGTGCTTACCTTTGTGCCTCGATCGTGGTTGCGGGTTTGAAGGACAACAAAAGCCCTCGAGTGAATATGAGTATGTAAATATAAAATACTAAGCATTTTAAATGTTACATGCCACATAGGGCGACGGGAGAAGAACGTTGTTGCAGTTTTTGCGTTGGAATGTTCTGCCAGGCGGCTGAAATTAGGATAAGTGGCATCCTATTGGTCAAAGGGGCCCGACGTTAGCCACTTTCAGTCTCATCCTAACATTTTGAACCCTGCATGTATCCTAACTTGCAATCAATTCTGTCGCAGAAGCTAGAAGGAAGCACTTAAATTCAACTGACGTCCTGCAATGGAAAGACCATTCTCCACTCCTGCTATACACTCCATACCGAGCATTTTATTTATTTTGTATTTTCTCGCTTTCTGGCTTTCTATACTAACACATCTCCGAGTTAGCTGGCTTGTTTAGTACATATACAACGGCTGGGCTGCGATGTTACGTTTGTTGTAACGTTGGCGTTGTTTCTAGCTTCGGCTCCCCAACTCTGATCGATCGATATCAATCCTCTGGGACGTCGATTCGACTCTCATAATATATAATCAAAATCCTCCAACTTTCTGGTCACAAAGGTATAGATTTGGGGACCTAGATATTTCGCACGAGGGGCACGATCTTTCCGCTCTCTCTACTTATCATTGCCTATCGATCCTTGAAGCATTTTCAAAGCCTTCGCTGTATTATCTATTTTATTTCCATTCCCTCCATCACCTCTGCCAGCCGCCATCGTATATCTGTCAGTGCACAGTCATCTAATACGTCGGATTGCAACCTGGCACTCATCACAGGTTTCAATTTACCTACCAAATATACCCGGATTTCTGAAATAGCGCATTTTCTTTTCTTTTAAAATTTCCTCGAAATTAAGCCCATTGCGGGAGCATCTTATTCCGTCATCGCGTTATAACGTTGGTCGACTAAATCTACGGCAGCTTCATTTTAACTTAATTCTATCAAATAAATATCTTGCGAAATATATATCCAACAATTCAGTTTCCTTGTTCGGCAGATAAATCTTCAAGATGAGCGACAATGGTCGGTTTCGTGGCCCAGGATTCGATTTCTATCACCTTTCGATTACAGATAGGCAGGTCTTCTGCGGAGAGACGCACCCCCGGTACCCCCCACCCTCGAGGGATATTGCTAGAGAACAATTAAACATGTCAGTTGGCGAGGGAAGCAATAGCTACAATCTAAAAACTTCCGAGGAATCCATATTAGCGTTTTCGAATAGTGGAGCTTTGTTGGATCCACAGTTTTGGCCGGGTAAGCTATATGAGGTCGGGGCGAGCTCTGGTGAAATACGGGTGTTTTTTGAATCTACGGGGGTAATTAAAGGGTTCGACGCAGAGGGAGCCAATGAGAAAATTGAGAAAAATGATGTATTATGCCTGTGAAATCCAACAACAATATCAGGAGTGCAGGCTAACTTAACTTATAATCAGGGGGGTCCCGCTGCCGCCACACCTCAAGACGACCGCCAGCTGCAGGAGCCTGTCTCGCACCCATACATAGACGCCGCAGAGGACGAACACCAGCAGGAGCTACCTTCAAAGTTAGTCCCTGACCAGGATTTTGGCCTCGACCTCAGTGCCATTCAGCTGCTATTACCTCAAGGTGAGAGCGTTTTGCAATCATCGAATGGTGAAATTGTTAGCCCCGATTTCAACCGGGAGTTTGTCACCGTTGCAATGAAGCTTTTACAAAAAATTCGTAACGCGGCAAAACAGCCTAATAGATCCCACCAACTTCGTTCATTTGTTCAAGATTTGGGGGAGCTCAATGACGTCGTCAAAACTGGCCTTGATTCTCTGAAATCGGTCTTCGAAAAACGGGCGCCCTCTCGCCTGAAAGACATATACTGCTTTCTTCATGTGGCCTATGCACTTTCACGTGTGTACAAGGGGGACGAAGATTCGGATTTACCGTCAAAAGCCTTCAGGAGGGATCTATATACCTTTCGTGGCTGTCTCCCCTCCGAACCTGAGGAGCCTAGTCAAGATTTCAGCCCTCGAGATCTGTTCGACGAAATCGTCGGGATTATGTGGGAAGAGTTTGAAGAAGGTCTGAAATGGGTTATCCCGCGTTTGGAGGAGATGTCTCCGGGTTTTTGGCAGTCAATTTCCCGCCGAGAACAAGCTGGGGGAGACCATCACCAAATCGATAGTCGCATCTATGAAATGCCGGTGCCCCTGAAAGAGTTGATGCCCCAAATTAGCCCTACTTGGGCACCTGGATCGTGTGCAACAATGGATGGTCCCGATCCGCTGGGAGCTGGTGAGCCCGGAAAAAAGCTTGAGCGGATCTTGAATACGACAGTTTTTCGGGACACCGTTATGATATTGGGCGGTAAGTTGACTTTTTTCACGATTCGAAACTTTCGAACGTTCAAAATACTTCGAAGAATTACATATAGCTAATCAATATTCCATTCCAGGGCTTTGCATCCAGCAATTTTATTATCCTATGTTGTTACGGTGAAGTCGATGGACTATTGTACTGGACCGGCAGGGACCCAAAGCTGAAGGATACCCTTCAAGACACACTCAACAAGAACAACGCCACCGGTTGTGGGAGTTGCGCGAATCCATACGTAGACCCGGAAGAGGGCTGCTTCTTGTGCCAGAACTTCATGAAGTTCATATCAGACGCCCAATGGGCCGTGATTCTCTGGTTGCATACCGAAATCCTCCTCGCTGTTGCTAAGATTGCACGCGGGTTTGTTACAACTGCTCCTGAATCCCCCCCCCTAGAGCCGCAAATTTCACAAGAAAATCAAGATCAAACCTCGACGGAAATGGACCTCGACGAAGACATTAGTGCCCAGCCTCAGACGTCTGCCGAGATGCCAGGCCAGGCTTTGAAAGAGTCACCAAAGCGAGAGTCTCCGGACCCGGAAGGGCGGCCTGGACCATCGAAATCGGGAATGCGCAAGCCTCGCGCAGGAAATAAACGTTCGGGGAAATTCCGGTGCGATGAGCCTGGTTGCGGTTATGGTCCGGTTGTTTCGTTGCAAACACTCAACCAGCATATGGCTCGACATCACGATGAGGAAGCCACCAAGAACACGATAATCTGTGGCTATCAGGGCTGTCATCATCAGCGAAGGGTAACAGTCTCGTTAAAGTATGGCAACCGGGATGACAACATGCGGACTCATATGCGTGACCACCACGCCTTCAACAGCGAGATGCTGAAGCAGTGGAAAGCAGTATTTACTGGAGATAAACCATCCTGGGACTTTGAGGAAGACAATTCACCCTCTACGAGCTCATGATTCATTTCACATACACCTGTGGTCTTCACTCCATACATTTTCTTTTCCCCTTTTAGCCCCGTGGGCCCTTGTTTGCGGTTCTTTAATAGCGCTCAATGATTTTGTGGGATATGTTTGGGAGCCTGTCTGTCGTTTTGATGTCTAATACCTCTTGAGTTACGATTTGCATTGCTGGGTTTTATCTTTCTTTATCTTCTTCTTATTTTTCTTTACCTTCTTTTATTCCTCTCAATGCGCCGGGACGCCTTTTTCACTTTATTCTTCTCTGGTTTCACTGTATCCTTCTTCTGGAGAAAAAATGTTGCTAGCGAAAAAATAGCTTAATAGAAAGCGCCTTGTACTTGTCTCGTTGTCAGTGCCAGACTCCTCAACTTGTATTGTACCCACATTACACTATACGTTCCCGGAGAGGGAAAATGGGAGAATGGTATCGCCTAAAGTCGCGGTGTTGCATTTTTGAAATCCCGCGTTGTCGGCTATCATGGCAAAGAAACCTGTGTAACCAATAATAGCGTGTTCAAATGTCATGCGATTTTCCGACGTCACTCTTCCAAACCCTCGAAAACCATCCTCGATATCAATCCCACCGCAGATGGCGCGCGCACACCCACGGGTCGAGATAAAACGTTTATAAGCCGTCTTCGTCGAGACCAGATGTAGTCTTCCGATTAGTGTCCGAAAGAATAACCTCACGCTACTGCCCGACGATTTCACCCCCCACCTACGAGTATCGATATCGATAAGGTTCGTCGAGATGGGTTCCGCGGCTTCGAAGACCTCACAGACCGCACGGCGATTACCTGTTCAAAATGCCGCGAAGCGGTTACAGCGGCAGGGTACACCTTCATCATCATCACCACCTTCCGTAAACCCGAATACACTCCCGTCATTCACAAAATCCGATGGTCAGTCACACCCCGCCCCATAAACCCCAATAATAAAAATCTAACAAAATATACCACAGAAATCCTAAAAGACTCCCAAGACCCCCACTTCTCCTCCATGCTCCGAACACTGGGCACAGTCTCCCACCAAAACGCCCCAACAGATCCAACCCCTTCCTCCATCCCTCCCCCCCAACTCTCAAAACCCACCCGCGCCCACCATTCCCAATCCCCCACATTGTTAATCCTACAATCCCGTGAATCGCAGGCGGAGGCTATATCGGACTCCCCGCAGGATTACCTCGATATCTTCCGAATACGCGATGTGGTCATGATGCGGGAGGGTATTAACCTCAACGGCGGGGATAACAGACGGAGAATGAGGGATGATGAGATCGAGAAGAGGTTAGGGCTGAAGAGGGGGATTTTGGCGACGTTGGGGAGTAGAGTTGGACATACCGGGGTGCAGATTAGGGAGGATAAAGAGGCCGAGGGGGTGAAGGAGGGGGAACCGGCGGTGGAGTTTGTCAGTTTTTGATAAATCATTTTAAACCCCATATGGTGTGTTAAGAGGTCACGAGGGCCTGCTTTGGAGGGTAGGGAAAGGGGAGGATTGTATATATGATGTATTCTTATCATGGGTAGTGTACGATAGTTCTTGACGTGGGTGGGCATGATCTCTCAATCCGACGGGCGTTTTGGGAGTTCTTTTTTTCTAATATTACCAATGACCAGCTAATGCAGCAAAGTATTATCAAAAAGTCTTATATAAGATCCTTTAAGCAGTATACTGATGAAATATGTTCTTTTGTATACACATGTTCTCCGGAGCCGAGAGGTATAACATCGCGCGAAATCCGCCAATATCAAAAAAAATAAAATATAAAATATAAAATATAAGAACCAAAAGCACTAAAAGATATCTTTTGATGCACGAAAATTTTTCGAATAGCCGTATGGACGCGAGAGGGTATGCTTTTCCTTGCTTGCCGTTCATCGAATAGAATAGAATATAAAAATTAAACGAGTGAAAAACCCGAAAAAAGAAGAGGAGAAGGGGAAAATTCCGTACAAAAAAAAGGGTCTTCGGGGTTTTTTTTCCTCAAATCCCTAATGTGACGACGTATACCTGTCTTTTTCTTTCTTTCTTTCGTCCTTACCGGCTGTATTATACTACAATCTGCCCTTCACGCTGTTGTGTCACCGAACTTCGGTGGGTTAACTTCATTTCTTTGAAGCTTTCGCAAGTTGATCTTCGAGGACTCGGAACCTCGCCTCGACGCGTTGGCATGTAGCTCGTAGGCTCTATTCCAAAACCATTAGCATATCTCCATTCCCCTCCCTCCTACCAATACCCCCCAATGGAAGTGACGGGGAGAAACATACAGCAAAGTCCTCCATCAGAATATCATCCCGAATCTTCCACTCACTCCGAAGATACGTAAAACTCGTCGCGAACGCTGCCATAAACGAGACCCCGTCAGCCATACTCCCTACCACCATATCCAATGAGAAACCACATACCAAGACTGCTTCCGATCAAAAACCCAATAACCCTGTTCCCGAAAACCAATCGATCAATCATCCACTTCCTCTCTTAGCGAGCGGAGAAAGAGAAACATACCCGCCTCTGAACCCCCCACTGCTCTTCTTAACCGTCACCGTAGCCGCAGGTGTTCCAGCCGCCTGACCCAACCTCAACGAACCGGAGAAACACCTTCGCGATGCGAGCGATGTGTGCGAAATGATCGGACGGAGTGCGGTGCGGGATAACATTATTTTTTGTAATTAATTATTTTTTGTATCTGAAAAAGACCGAACAAACTTTTTTTTCGGGTTGAGCGGACGGGACGTCGGGTATGAGTGATATTTCTCCTTCGAACGAAGCTTGTGGTTTTACCGGATAAGGATAAAATAGCGGCGGAGGAGGAAGATGGAAAGGTTTTTTTATGTAACAAAAAGAGCTGCAGACGGAAGTGGAAGGGGAGATGGGATGCGGATGGAGATGGGGGGAGGAGGGGAGTTGGCCTCGGAAACTAGTTGGAGTGACGTTGACTGGGTTCTGACCCCGGTCGTCGGGCGGGTTTCTTCCTCGTTGCTTGATTTGCTGTGGGGAAAAGGCTAAACGGGGAGGGGCAAACAACCACCCATTTCCCGCTGTGCTCTCGCTTTCCCGCACGCGACTTTGTACTTCCATGGCCACATTATAGTATATAAGATAAGATAAAATAAAGTAAAATAGAATATTGGAGAGCGATAGACCGGAAAGTAGACAGCTTTTGGATTTTGTTTGTCGAGGCTAGAAGTACAGTCCTTTGGGCAGTAGACATATGTATATGTACAGAATGTACAGGGTTATATACTTTATAGAGCAATACTAAAAAAAAGGAGAGGCCAATGCGATGCTTCAATAGAAATGAAAAGAAAAACTCCATCCGATCCCCCCAGAATCCTGAGAGCAAGAATGATCTTGCTCTTCTATAAAAACGGATACCGCCTTAGCAAAGCAAGGAAGTATCTCATGCAATGGTCATTAGTAAATGTAAATAAAGAAGAGAAAAGAGCCTTAAAGGAATGAAACCGGCCCAGTGAAAAATATATATACCGCCCTTTCGCAGCAATAACTTTTGGGTGTAAAAGGGTGGAGTGTCGTCGTCGTCAAGAATCCCAACATCAAACATCGTCACTATCGTATCAAAACTCCAATATTCACCCCCTATTCTTTCTCTTGCTCCTTCATCCTCATCGCAGCCTTCTTTCCGATCTCGTAACTCGAGATCATAATTGCGCATGCCGGTGCGACCTTCAACATCCTCGGAATACACCCTCTAAACAATCCTCTAACCCCCTCATGGCCATAAATCTCAGCCAAAACCTTCGGCATGCTCCCCTCACTGCTCATGGTTGCTGCGGCCGTAGCTGTAGATCCACCACTAGCAACATCACTGGAAGCCCTCCATACCTGTCTCCTGGTCTTCCCGACATCAAACGGTGTTGTAACAAATGCAGCAACAGCACCGCTTGTTGCCCCCGCCACAAACGAATCAATGAACGTAGCTTTATCTTCTTCCTTCGCCAACGTTTCATTATCTATAATCCGGTGTCTTTCAATCGGCCCGAGGTGGTGAGATCGTCCGTACCTCTCCTCAGCAAGGAATGCACGAACAGTCTCATACCCCCACCAATATATTCCCGAAAACGGTACATCCCTCCATAACGTCAACATTAATCCTCTCCATAGTGACGTCACACCTTGCTGGGCAACCATACTCCTAACACTGTCGATAGTGTGTCGAAACGCGGAAACGCTATTTTCCGCAGCTGCACGGCTACCGGGATTCGGATGAGCAGCAGCCTGAAGTCTCGTCTTGAACAGTTCCATCGGGGCGATCACAGTCGCCGCTATCGTCCTTGCCAGACTCCCAGCTATCAAGGGCGCCATATTATCCGATAATTTAGATAAAGGCGACCGACTCGAGTAACGTAGCGATTCATAACCCGTGAAATATATCACATTTGCGGGGATGGACATGAGTAACGTTGGTGATAGACCACGGTATAAACTCTGTAGTCCCTCATTTCTGGCGATTTTAACGAGACCTTCCCAGGTCCCTGTGAATCTATGGGAGGAAGTAGTTTCGATGAGACACGATGCAGCGTCTACTGATGGTTTTGTGAGAGAAGATGAACCTGGAACGGTGGTTCCGATGGTCGGATACGCGAGACAGAGCTCGTTCGTCGATGAAACCCAGAAGACTTCACGGCAGCAGGAGGTTACGCCCAAGTCGGAGATGGGACGGGAGATATGAGCAGCTGTAGGGAGCGAGAACGGCTGGGACGGTAGACGGTGGGAACGGAGGACAGCGGATGTGGTGGAGGAATTTGCGGCAGCAGCGGGTGGCGGGGTGTGCGACTGTGCCTGGAGACGGACTCTGACTACATCAAGAGGTGTAACTGCAATACAAAAATAATAATAAAAAATTTGATAGAAATTAGCATCGAAACCAACCGAATAACGAGCAGAAAGAAAGAGGGCAGTACCTATGAGAGAGGTCAAAAGACTACCACTACAGGCAGCTAGCATCCGCTGAGTCGCAGGGACTTCTACAGTCCCCGATCTCCGGCCAGGCATATCGGACTGGTGTATATGAAGATCCCGGGCTCCACTGTGATCATGTTCTGGTCGGAAATGGTAGCTATCATCTGAGCGATCCGAAGGCAGGTTGAATTGGTCCGTCGAGTATGGTGAAGATGAAGATGTATGGGGGTGATGATGGTGATGGTGAGAGGGAGGCGAGACGCCACTCATTGCCAATACAAAGAAAGAGATCTTTAATATGCAATGCAGATGGCCTGCAGGAATCCGAGTCCGAAAATCAAAGCCCTCAATCGAATCAAATCGAATATTTCCGCGGGCTGCACCGACACCGGAGTATCAAATGTAATATATATAAATGATATACGAGATCCAAAAAAAATGGTGAAGCTGATATCCAAGATCGTGTGGTACTTTCTAGAAAATAATAAAAAAAAAGATTCCGAGGTTATGCAGGTCTCTTGAGGGCGAGTAGGTCGACAGCAGCAGCAGCAGCGGTGTTTATTATCTTAGCTTATCAGATCCAGATCATATATTAATTATCAGACCATCTGCCCCAATTTGCCCAATTTGCCCCGAAAATTTTCCTGCGGCGTCCGAATTTTGGCGTGTCGCCGATCGCCCGAACCACCGCCAAGCCTCGGCTGCAGTCGGCTAAACACTCGGACTTAATATATTAAACCCGATCGAGAATACAACACGGTAACGCTAAATTTAAATATATAAATTACAGATGTATAAATGTGAACAATAATCCATCCGACTACAGTAAGTACTTACGCAATAAAGCTATAAGGTGGAGAGTGAGTCGGGTAGGTACTCCTGTTTTATCTCTTGTTTTATCTCCTGCTCACCCTCCCGCCGTGGGGAATAACTTCTCTTCCTCTGGCGGATTTCGTCCTCGCTACCGGGCTCTTCAAGCCGTCGTTTTTGACCGGCAATGTTGTGATTGGCCTTATCTTCTACCAGAATACACCGAGCGGTGGTCTGGAGACACTTCTGGCAGACATGGAAGTTGTCGCGATCGTAAGGTCCGCCATGACGCGTCAGAAGTACCTGGGATATCCCTTGGAAACCCTTATCGACTGCTATCTGCAATGCCGTTTTCCCTTCGTCGTTCTTCGCCTTGATATCCGCTCCATTCTCTAGCAAGATTTGAACCATACTCTCTTTTCCCGTAGCGGTAGCGTGCAGTAAGGGTGTTGACCGGCTATTGTCTTTGTGTTTAAGGCTGCACCCTGCTTCGATAAGAAGTGTAACCACTCCTTCTTCCCCGCTGTCGATGGCATAAAATAACGCTGTTCGACCGTTGTTGTCCGGAATTCCCAGCGAAACGCCCTGGGCCAGCAGAAGTTTTGTAATCTTCTCAGACCCTACTCCCACAGCATGCGATAGTGCGGTACGGCCATCGAAGTCTGTTGCATCCGTGGCCCCGTTTATTTCGTCCAAAAGGGGGAATTCGGGATCCGAATGTCGAACTTGAACCGCCCAGAGCACTCGATCGACCCCATTTTCAAAAAAGATGCTCAGAATATCTCCTCTCCCGAGTTCAACGGCGCGACACATTGCCGTCAAACCTTCCTTTCTCTTTTGATAGGGATTAGCCCCGTTATTAAGGAGTGTTTTTATCACATGCCCGTGGCCTTTCTCTACGGCAAAGATCAATGCCATGTCGCTGCTTTCATACGTTGTTAAGTTGGGGTCGGCCCCACGATCAAGGAATAGTTTCGTCATCGAATCAAATCCTCCATACGCAGAGTTATGTAGCGGTGTTTCACCTTTGAAACTTTGACCGTTTACGTCGGCCCCGAAGTTGATCAATAACTCCGCTTCAGCTTCCTTCCCTAAAATTGCTGCGGCGCTAAGGGGTCCAAAACTATACGGCTTTTGTGAATCAGGCTTTGCTCCGTTTTCCAGCAATGTTTTCACTGCATCCGTATGTCCATTGTAAACAGCTGCAATAAGCGGCGTCATACCGCCTTCGGTCTTTATATCTGGGAGGGCGCCCTTGTCAAGTAGTTGGCGGACGACATTGCTATGTCCGGCAAAAGCAGCTAGCATAAGGGGTACTACGCCTCTTTCATCAGGTGAGTTGACGTCTAGGTTGGGATATTTGTCTAAGAGGGCGTTTACTAGAGCGGTTGAACCCATTCTGGAAGCAGAGAAGAGCAGCGACCAACGACGACCACTATCCTGTGAGAGCTTTACGTTGAGATCGAGATTGAGATCGCATTTCGGGAGCATTAAATCGACAATATCCTTGTCCCCTTCTCTGATCGAGATATAGAAGGGGCTTAAACCTTTCCGGTCTTTCTTTTCAGGATCGGACCCTCTTTCAACCAACATCTTCGTAACTTCTCCGTGGCCTCTCTCTGTCGCATAGGAAAGTGGCGTTTTACCTTCATCGTCTTCAACATCGAGCTTCACATTTCTCTCGAGTAACAAAACAACAGTGGCTTTCGTCTCACAAGCCTCGGCTGCGTGGGATAAAGGTGTTCGGCCGCTATTATCTTGGAGATCTGGGTTGACGCTCTTTTCCCGGAGTAGAAGCTCTGCCGGCTTTTTGTCTTTGTTTGCAGCGGCATAAGATAATGGACTTCTGCCGCTGTTGTCCTTCGAATCGGGGTCAACATCTTTATACCGTAGCAGCAACTTCATGATCGCCACGTGCCCGTTTTCAGCAGCGTGCGATAACAGCGTCCGTCCGTTTTTATCTATGGCATTTATATTGGCGCCTTTCTCTAGGAGAATCCTTGCCACTTGTTCCATCGTCCCTTTGTCAGGGCGTTCCGCTTTACCAGCTAAAATCATATCGATGGGTCTATCTGGCAGAGGCTCCGCCACAGCATATGACAGCGGTGTTCGACCGGCTGAATCAGAACGGTCTATGTCGGCCCCCTTTTCGAGTAGTAACTTCACCATATTTATCATTCCTCCCTCAGCAGCGTGTGAGAGGGGTGTTCGGCAATTACTATCGAGAGAATCTGGATTGGCACCTTTCTCAAGAAGCAACTCGGCAGCGACAACATTACCGAGCTCCAGGGACCGGGATAAAGGTGTTATCTTTTGATCCTCTGCCTTATCCAGTGCCCACGACACTGTAGTGAACCTATTGGTGTGCTGAAATGATGCCATCATATTATATATTTCCTTGTGATCGCGGTTTGGGGCCGGGGGTCTCTTCTCCGTGGCGAAGTAGCTCCTAAGAGTGGCGATCGATTTGGCTAACAGCCCTTCTTCAATGTATTTTTTCTTAGCCATACCGCGCAACTCCACGAGGTACTCCATTTGAAAATCGTTGTGAGTGGCAAGTGCGAAGATAGCTGTGATGGACCCGGCTATAGCACCATAAGCATAATCGAATTCCGCCGAATTAGCAAGAAGAAGCCGAATTACATCAGGAGTGGGACTGTGAGCTTCGATGGACCAAGCTAGTGGGGTTCCGCCGTAAACGTCTTCGGTGTGAATATTAGCTCCATTGTCAAGGAGGAGGGATATGATATCCCTATGGCCTCCCAAAGCTGCCCAGTGTAGCGCTGTCCCACCGCTAACGTCCCTAGCGTTGATATCAACGTTGTTTTCAAGTAGAATTTTAACGACTGTCTTGTGCCCGTTAGCCGCAGCGTGCAATAGGGCGGTTCGTTTTCGATAGTCCTTCAAATCTGGATCAGCACCCCGACTTAGAAACCCTCCCACTACTTTCTCATGTCCTTCTGCCGCCGCCCACGAGATCGGGGGTCTTCCAAATTTGCTATCTTTGGAATCTAGCTGCCTCGTTGACGGCTCCTGGCCTACCAGTAGTGAAAATATCCCGTAGAAGGCTATAGTATGCCATTCGGAAAATGATAGGAGGAACGGTTCCTCGTCTGAGCCTGGGTAGTCTGCCATGATGTGCTTGCAGAACTGTCGATGGCTCCAATATCGCTCCTGCGGATCTCTGAAGATATACCCCCTTGCCAATTCCACCAATTCTTCGTCCTCTTGGCCCGACTTTCGAAGGTGATGGCCCCAATTCCAGGAGGAATATCCCAAAAGTGGATTTGCAGGTAGGATTTGTGCTTCACTGATAACAAATTGGTCCTTCGTCTGCAACGAGACCTTTTTGCAGATGGGCTGGAATTGAATATAGGTAAGGCAGGTACGAGCGATATAAGCGTGACACTTTTCAACGGCCTGTCCGAGGGCGGAGCCACGTTCTGCGAAATAGTCTTTCAAGCTAGAATGGAAGAAACGAACGGTCTTGGTTTCCGTATCTACAGTGACCATGCCCAGGCAGCATCTTAAAAAGGTTTTTGGCCGATATAAGCTCTCCCTGTTTAGAGTCTCATCACCTGGGCGGACGGCGAGTGCGTGGAGAAGTTCGTCCACCGTAAGAGGTCTCGCGGCTAGCCAGACCCATGCCAGGATGCTAGTCGCTAGTTCTCGGTTTTCGATTCGTTCTACCATCTTGTCAATTGCTGAGTTGAGACCTGATTGTAGAGATTGAAGATTGTTTTTGCAATCTGTTATCGTTCTTTCACCGAGATTGGCACTTTCACCTAGAACTAACTTGATATGCAAAACAGGGATCAAGAAACTGCAGGAAAGTAAGCATATAAACACCCTTTAATGGGAAGAGCCAAACAGCAGCAAGGCGGTTATATTACGAACACTCCATCAGAAAGTTCCAAAATCTTCTTTACTATTTCGTTCTCTAGAACCGAGTTGATGGGCATATCTCCTAATCTCCGTGCGTCATCGATTTCCCGTTTTATAAAAGCTTTGATATCTGGTTCTTGTGCTCTAATCCGGAATATCTGCACCGTCGACTCCTCGAGGTGGGTGGTAACTATAGACTGAATATGCTCGCGGCCTGTGCATATCAATCGAAACTTAGTCCGTCCGGAAGGCTTGAAATATTTACATATCTCTGCCGGATTAGTGTATTCATCCAAAGCGTCTATGCAAATGAATGTCTCATCAAATTCTTGGCAGACTTCATGGAGCATCTCAATTCTCCCGTCCATGGAGATACCATCTTGTCGTTTCCGCCAGGCTTCTTCGACGAATAGAGGTGTTTTGGACGAACTCCGGAGTAGCTGCTTGATTATTGCGCCAATCACTTTTTCCATTGTTTGTGAGCTTCTGTCGTTTATGTCCATATAGACATACGCTACACCTATTTTCGGGGCATCCTGACTTGCTTGAAGTAAGTAGTCGATAAGAACAGACCTGGTCGTACGTTGTTAGTTATTTTCCCTATATAAGGATATACTTAATATAATACCACTGCATACATAGACTTAGTTTTTCCAGCACCCGGTATCCCAAGTGCAAATAGCAGGAAGCTCTCATGGTTTTCCCTCCATTTTTTAAATTCTTCTAAAAGCGACGTACTGGTGCCCTGGATGAGTCTGTTGCGAGTATCCTCGTGTTTTACTGCGGGCTGGAGCGGCGAGAGCCATTCGCAGATCTCATTTTTCAACAGGTCTGGCGCTCTGTTAGAAATTATATTGGCCCCATGAAGACGACTTGCGCGGTATCTCACCATTTCGGTCCTGTTTTATCTCGTGTATTCCTTCTTCAATACCATCGAGCCTAAGAGAGACTGTGGGAATATGTTAAATTTCATTCACGTTACAATCGAAGTTGATAGAAATTTGATTTCAAACTCACGGTTTTGCATTTGCTGGCCCATCTTGGGAGTATTTTCGATTTCCATGGATGGAATACGAGTTACGAGTTCCTTCGCATAGGCGGCAGCGGTGACAGATGCGTAGCCCTGCCACCGGTCATTTTTATGCTCGTCCGCATAATCAGATATTCCACGGATGACCAAACAAGGGAAGTTATCCATCAATCCGAAAGCCTCCATTTCGACACAACATGCTCCTAGTTGGTCGCCTATTCTGTCCCTCTGCGCTCGACTTTTTATAACTTGATTACCGGAAGCGATGGTTCCGTAGTGGACTTTTGGATCCGGGGAGTGTATTTCCGCCCCCCGCTGCGATTTACATTGTGGACATGGGCGACTACGTCGAGCTTGTGAGTCTTCTCTGTAAAGTGGATCGTTCTCTCGGCCTTGATACCCCCAAAGTTCATCTTCCTCCATCCCTTCCTGTAGGTTGAGGTGCTTGACCAGACCATGGATTTTGCTTCTACCAAGAAGCTGTTCTCGTTTCATAACCCCCATTACTCTAACGAGTCCGACATGTGGTTTATTCAAAGAGCCAGTGGGAGTGATCCCATCAGGCCCCCATTTTCCAAAGTCGCTTTGTACCACGCCAGGACTCCTTCCAGTCGGTTCGCTAACCACAATATCGCCGAGTCTCACCGGGTACTTAGAACTCGGAATCCCGCCTCCGATCCCAACCATGAGGATGTACCTCACGTTGGGAAACGTCTTCATGATATTCGAGCCCAATGTGCTGGCAGCAACGCCGCCGGGTTCATTAGCACACGCCATTACGACGTTGTGCGCCCCGATTCTTCCCAGCGTGTAGGTATTCGAATCATTCCCTGCGACATCGAGGTCGTCATGTTCCTCATCGAGCATCATTGTTGCGGCTGCCGATTCGATGGCAAGCGCTGATATCCAGGCGATAACGTAGTCATTGTGTGAGCGGGTGAGCGGCTCTTGCTTGACGACGCCAAGCGCCATTTTTGTACCAGTTCCCCTGCAGGGTATTGTTAAAAAATATCTATGAATATGCGACTTTCGTTAACGTTTAATTGTTTTGAAAAGTTCGCAGATTGCATGGCCTCGAAGACCAATTGATAAAAATAATATTGAAGATGGGTTCAGAAATTCGAGTTGGAGTTCTGCTCGAGGGGGAAGCCGTGGCTAGATCTTACCACATCAACCCTCGAGGCTTCGTCCGCGGCGCCTATAGATATCGATATCTATTGATATAGTAGAGAATATAAGGCGCCTCAAGGCTCCCAAATACCCTCAAAATCGACGAGTGTCCACATTCGACTTGGCTTACACTCGACGGCTCAAAAGGCGTCTACATAGGCGCTCAGCTTTCCCCGCGTCCTGCATGTGCAGGCAATTGCAATCACTCGCCTGTAGAGCTGTATCTCCTACTGGCTGAGGGATCCTTGAATCCTGCGTTGACAGTCAGCCTTCCCACACCACAACAACAGAAGCTCTCGGTTGCGAGCTTGTGGATTGCCCAGCGCAGAAGCGGGATGGATGGGTAAAATGCCCGGGGGTATGTATCAATAACCCAATTTAATGCGAAAATTTAGAGGGGAGAAGAGGGGAATATCTTGGTAACGCTGAAGGCTAACATGCATGTTTGATGTTGCAGGGGCAGCTACGCAGCAGCATGACCCAATTGATTTGGGCTTTGTGAGGCTGTAGCCATTGTCATATATCATAAGCATGCGCATGGTCTCTCGAATTTAATTTTATAAAGCGGAAATGCCCATCTTTTCGAAATTTCGTCGCATTTGTGCGGTATATGACTTTCGTAGTAGCGCGTAGCTTCTACGTACTCGACCTCTTTTTCGAAAGAATCAATTGATTGAATCGGGTTTGGCCAGAACACAGTCGGCTCAGAATGAATACCAAGGACCACGACCGTGTCGGCCAAGGCACAAAATGCGAAGTCAAGCAGCTTTACAATCACTCCGCAGAAGGAACGCCATTATGGTCCGACTTCGACGACCCGGCAAAAGAAGAACAACGACTCCAGGCGGCAGGCCTCCGATCAGCGATCATTCAACGATTTTGCAAAAAGAAAGACGCAGGCGAAGATGGCCAACCGGGCCCTTGGCAAACTCAATCACTCGAGATCCAGAGCCCCCGCTTGAGGAAATTCCTCGATGAGGCCTTCGCCGGCCATCCGGACTGGAGCTCCGGGCCCACGCCATTTACGTTTACCCCTCCCTTCAGAGGGCTTTTCCACGTCTGGGGTAAGATTTTGGATGGGTCTGGGAGTAAACAGACGGAATATCCTATCAGAGTCGAGGTTGCGCTGCTTCGTGAGGCGCTAAAATCGTCTCTTGCGCCCTATTTCTCCGAGCTGGAGCATATAAAAGAGGCGAAGACGATTGGATTTAAATCCGTATGGCTTCTATTTCCTCCCGGTACCCTTGTCGTAACAGATATGGGTGGTCATATATGTGTATCTAAACTTCAAGCCATCACATTTGAAGTGAAAAAGGAAGGATTTTTCGACAGTCATCCGGATAGATGGTGTCTAGATTTGATCCGTTACGATTGGAACGGAAGCTATTGCGGTTTTAGGACGGGGGTCGCTTATATTGATGACTTTACGGGATCACATTCGGTGACGATGCTGAGTGCCTATCCTTTCGAATTCCTAGAAGACGAAGCTGGGACCCGCAAGCGATTGATCGATCGAGGGCGAAAGTTCCTATCTCTCCGTGGGTTCTCTGTCAAAAATTGTACGGGAAGCAAATTCGTTATCGAAAAGGGGTTTTTCCAAGACAAGGAAGTCGTAAAGCCGGTAAGCCACGTCCAATTCTTTAGACCAAATTCAACTTGTCTTAGGCGTGAAGACCTAACAACAAAGGTTTTACGATAGGTCTCTGGACGGGTTATCGTCGATGCATACGCTTACTATAAATGCCAAAGTCAAATGGCTCCACGGCTATCTCGAGACCGGGAAGGAGCTACACCTGCGGAGCCACCTGAAAACGAGCAAACTCAAACATTGCCAGGAAGGAAAGAAAGGAAGGAGGAATTGTTCCCTTTGAGTGACGCAGAACTCCTCCTCTGTATTCCCCGAGTTAAAGGCTTTGATTTGAAGACGAAGGAATGGGGTACGTATACGCCGATTTCAAAGTGCTAGTTATACGTGCCATTCATATACGTATACCCCGGCTTATAGGCTTAGTAGCTGACAAGTCTCGATGTTTCTATTAGCCGAGTTCAATGTGGACGATATTCAAGACCCTGAGTGGAATGAAACTGCCTATGAAAAATTGGTTCTTCGCGAGGGTGAGAAGGAGTTAGTCGCGGCCTTTGCAGATCGTGCAAAAAGCAGAGCCCAAAAGTTCGATGATTTTATATCAAACAAAGGTGAAACGAAACCTGTCTAGTTCATGTCCAAGTAAAATTGGAACTTTTATAGTTTAGCTAACAGGACCAATTGATCAGGGGAGGGAATAATAATATTACTTTGCGGTCCACCGGGTGTTGGAAAAACCCTCACTGCGGAGGCAGGTATGTTATAAAGATTATTTGCCTTACAAAGAAAGGATTTACAGCATGTTGACTCTCATGAAAACCAGCGGCTGAGAAATCAAACGTACCGCTTTACGTTTTGGGTGCAGGCGAGCTTGGAACGACCCCTAATGAGGTCGAAACCGCTCTCGATAGAGCGCTAGAGTGCTGCCGACTATGGGACGCAGTACTCCTCCTGGACGAGGGAGATGTGTTCTTAGAGGATAGAAGCTCTGGTAGTGCAAATCAAAACGGATTGGTGTCTGGTAAGCCTCTGTCACAAAAACAACATTTACGAAGATCCCTTTGTATCGTCGTAAGTTAATTTAACTAACTGTATCTTGACTTTTGGTTTAGTTTTCCTCCGACGGCTGGAATATTATCAAGGGTTGATGTTTCTAACCACCAACAGAATCAAAGCCATCGATCCCGCATTTCGATCACGGGCAGATCTTATATTGCCATATCCTAGTCTCAACGCAACGGCACGGCGGGAAATCTGGTCAAACTTTTTAGGCCGTCTTGCGCCAGGTACGTTTCAATTCAGCGACGACGAATTGGGCGAGCTGGCGCAAAATGATCTGAATGGCAGAGAAATCAAGAATATGATCAAGACGGCTCAAATACTGTCCACCCCTGACGGCGTGTTGACCATGAAGCATCTTCGTGTTGTCCTAGATATCCGGAAGAGATGTTATGACGCTGAGGATGCTGAAGTAGAGGAACCTACAATCAAGCGGCAGAAAATTTAAGGGAAAATTTGAGGGTAGGCATATGTCCATATATACTTAATTATTTATTTATTTGGGGTGCTTTCAGATGTATAAAGGGCGTGGATCGTCTTGTGTCTAGCCTACTCGGGATAGTGGGTTTTGGATTTTGTCCCCGGGGATACTTTAAATTTATAGACAGATGTATATGTATGTACGCATACTTTAGCTATGATCAAGTCACTAAGAGTTTAATTTAGAAGATATAAGGTTCGGTAGCTAATTTTAGGTAGCTGATCTTTTTGCAAAATTATCTTGTCTCGAACCCGGGTCTAGACCCTGAAGAATTATCAATAAAGTCTTTTGTATCCAGAGCGATACCATGTGATGACAATGGCATATATATATCAAAATTTCAGCGAAATACATAGCCACAATTGATAGATCTTCAAATTTGGTTATCTATAGCTAGGTATCTACCTACATAGCAGCTACGGTACCGTATTCTGAGCGCTTAAATACTAATTAGTAAGTAAGCCTGGCCAAAACGCCTTTATCCTCGAAGGCCCTCATAAACCTCTTCACAACCTCCCCACCCCATCCCTCAATCTTCTCCCAAACATCCGGTGGCCCTGCCTCCCTCGCCCACATGAGATATCCAAGCAACCTAAAATCTGCATAACTGACCTTCTCTCCCTGTACAAACGGTCCTCCATTCCTATCAAGGAACTCCGCCAACGCCCTCATTCCATTCTCCATTTTCTCCCACGCCCCTTCATTCACCTTTTTCTGCTTGAACTCTTTAACGGGCATCTTCATCCACTTTGGTCTCGTTTCATGGAAATACGCTGCACTCCTCTCTGGAAGTACTAAATCCACATCGCAAAGGACCAAACCGACGAACGAGTCCATCAAGTTCGCGTTGAAAAATTTGACAGCCTCATCAGTGATGACACTATCAAAGTCAATCGGTGGGGTGGGATGGACGTCATTCAGATATTTTGCAATGTCGGCGCTGTCGGTTAAGTATTTGACTTGAGGCTCTGAGCCGTCATTTTGGGTTGTAGTCACACGCATCATAGGGAGCGTATACGGCATCAACCCGCCTTTAGAAGCGATTCTGGAAATTCCCGTTATTATCGTCAGTTATTTGATATATTAATATTCTTAATTCGGCGTAACTATCCGCTACTCGCATGCCACATACCCCATTTCGGCGAGGCGGACTCGAATATCGGGATATTCAACCCATTCCGTCTCGTATGGAACCCCCTTGTAGTTTAGAACACCACGAGCATTCCAAACGTTTGGTGACCTATACATATTAAAGTTTGGACCGAATTAATATCTTTACAATCCGAACAATCGGTAGATTCGAAACTATCGATCTACACTCAAGCATGTGCGTGGCGTGTAACTTACCAACTCCTTGGAGGAGTGGTATTTGTCGGAATATCAAAAAATGTATATTGGGTCGTAGCCATTGTATCTGGCTTCAATTGGTTCTATTGGATTGATATCGAAGTTAGGAGTGTTTCTTGATAAAAATAGCAATTTTAGAATAGAAGATTCGAAAGAATCCGAATTGCGACGAGTGTGTTGTTGTTGTTGTTGCAGTGTTGTTGTTGTAGATGGTAACCGAGGTCCGGGGTCTTGAAGTGGAAATCCAGATATCACAGCTCTCAATTCGATTCAATTGAAAGCCGAGGGAACTGGCTCCTACTTATAGAATCTGACCTTCTTCTTGCTCAAAGGAATAGTATACTTAAAACATAGAATGAGGAAGTCGCTCATGTCCTACCTGCAACTGCCGAATCCTACTCTGCATTTTGCAATTTGTCCTGGGGTTTAAGCTTCAAATCGAATCGGCGGCCAAGTCCGACCGTACTTTGCGGGGGGTAATTATATAGAATAGGGTATCTACAGGGTTATTACTGAAAACGAGTGCTACTCGGCACGCGAAAACGCGAACTGTGACGTCTTCCTTTTCTCCGTTTTGAGTTTTTACCTTGTGCGCATATGCGGGGTGAGGATACCAATACAAGTAACTGATAGTCACAACATATAACGACGATTGAAGAGAGAAGATGGTGGGTAGGACAAAGAACTATCATTACAAGCTACGCCGTCAATTGAAATCCTAAATGATTCGAAAAAAGTTCATTCATGCGCGCTCCGGAATACCGAGGTGGATTGGTAATCATAGCTAGTTTTTGCGACGCCCGAGGACGGAAAAGTCAGCGGGGTACAGCATGAATTGTGGGGATATAGGAGCGCCCCAGGTCATGATCCCATGCTTAGGTAAAGTTGAAGGCTCAGCAGCGGTTGATTTTAGGATTTTCATTGACGGTTCCGGGATATAGCTATAGTGTGTTCTGATATAGCATAGATCTATAGACGCTTCGGGTGGCTGAGTAAATTAATGTGATATTCCGTATGCATGACATGTAGGAAATGAATCATCCTGATTTTTCGACTGTAGGATCTTAAATCAAGCATCATCAGGAGGATGCGTTTTAATGAGGCTCGAATGTTCTTGGAAATAACGTTAAGCGGTATTGGCGGGCCTGGGCCAATTTGTGGTATTTTGGGGATCGGTTGTGTGGTGTCACCAACAAGTGTTAGGGCGTAGACGAAATCTGGTCTGTTGATATAAATTAAATGTTGAATGTTTCTACGAGTGTTTTGGTTATATCTACAGCGGCACCTGGAAAGATTTAAGGGGAAAATAAGGAGAAAAATTGATTCATGCATTCGCTATTTGGTTTCAAGCAGTAATGTTACATTAGTAACGTTAGTCGTGAGTTCATGACCTCATAATCAATAATCTGATAGGGATTAAAAAGCCAAAGCTGTCGCAACGTGCATGAGAAACAAAAGTAAGATATACCCTTCCGTCAAAGTAATTCGAACCAACGTTACACGTTGACAGTAACTCCATTGGTTTCAAAACCACAGTTTGACAAGGAGGACAAACAACATCTCAAAGGGGGTTTCAAAACTTCTTAAAAAGGTTCTTGAACCTCTCTCTCTTCGAGCTTCGCATGCTAGCACTACTATTCGGTCGATCAACGCCACAAGCCGTACCGGGCCTTTGAGGTAGTTGTGTCTCGGGACCGTTAGACATTGGTAAACGAACCGAATGTGTAGAAGGCGAGTTATAGCTAGCTCGACGGAGATGGTTATCATTGGGGATAGGAACGGTAAGGTGGTTGCCGAAGAAGGTCCTTCGACGGCTGACGTTCGGAGTGCTGTTGTTGTTCTCCTCGGGTGTATTGGGGAGAGGAAGTGTACTGGTGCTCCCATAGAGGTGCATGCTGTTCTGGAGAGGAGTGATGGGGATTGGTGGCCTAAGGTTGAGTTCCTTGTATTTTTTGGAGGGAGAAAGAGAGGCTGAGGGAGTGGCGCGCGCGCGCCTGGGTACTGGCCATTCGACAGGCGAGGGTGGGCGTATAATTTGGAACCCCTTGGTTTGACGTGGTGCGTCCGCGAGGGAGGTTTTTGGATCCTTTGGTGGAGGGGGTGGTGGCCTGGTTGGCGGCGGTGGGTAGAAAGGCGCGGATGGTACAATCGTTACCTTTGTTTTATTGAGAGTTGAGCTATCGGGCTCTGAAGTAGGAGCATTCTCCTTATTTGATTCCGGGGAGTAGGCAACATCAGGCTGCGTATCATGGTTCGGCAGCCCGATTTCAGAAGGAGGAGGGCGACGGCGCCCTCTTGGTTGCGAATCTGGAGTCTTTCGGACTTCAAAGGGGTCTGGTTCAGTGGTCGTGATTTTCGCATTCCAAAGGATGCTTTCTTTGTGTTCCGGTGGGACTCGGCCAAGGGATCGAAAGAGGCGTTGAGCCTCTACCGTTCCATAAACCTTGGTCTCAAAGTGCTTTGGTCCCTTTGGTATCAATGCCGCGGTCATATCGTCGTCGTAGGGGCGGATAAGAGTGCGATCTTCCAATGCCACCTCTTTGGCAGAGTGTTTTGTAAATGTGACTTCCTTTGCTGTCACAATTTCCGCGCCCTCGAGAGCATCAAGACACGAAGAAGTGATAGAGGGAGCTTGTTGGAAGCTTTCTACGTCAGAAGTCTCATGATCCTCGATTTTGACTTTGTCTTGAGTCCTAGCTTGATCCCCAATGTGGCCTTTGTCTTCAACTTTGGCTTGATCTCCGTCTCCGATTTGATTTTCACTCTCTGTTTGATCTCTAGCTTCAATTTGATCCTCAACCTCAAGTAGATCTTCAACTTTAGTTGTTTCAGGTGTTTCTTGAAAGCCAAAATCAAAAATAGGGTTTCCTAGGTTCAGTCCGTCTTTGGTCGTATTATAATCATCATCGTCAGATGCGTCGCCGGTTTCATCGTTGTCCTCTTTTGCTTCTTTCGCTTTAATTTGGTTCCTGACTCGATACTTTAGCATCTGGATACTTTTCTTCGGTGAGGGGAAGACGGAAGCATCTTGCGATTTGTCAGGATTTGAAAACTGAAGCGCTTCTTGCAATTCAACGGATTTACATGCCGAGAAACCGGCAGTCGGGGCGACGAAACCGTCGACTTTCGCGTCGATCGCGATGGTGTTGTACCTCGTGGCACTATTTTCGTCCTGGATTCCATGACGTTCGCTGCACGGACGCCCATTGCTTTCCTTTTCTTTTTCCATCTTTGCTTGTAGGTGGGTAGCGTGGCGAGAACTTTCGCGTTCCCGCTCCGGTAGACTGTTTTAATCGGCAAGGGGGAGTGAGACAATAGTTAGTAAGATTCTTTTTCGCGATAACGATAAGTTAGATATCTTGGAACTTAGCTTACGAGAGGAAGTCAACAAAAGGAATGATAGTTGAAAATAGGATACGAATGGTAAGATGGTGATGAGGGGAAAGAAACTAAATGGTTTTATGTTTTGAATCATTTTGGCCTTGGTTTTGGATGTTATATTTCAGTCTCGTATGGTCTCGTACCTCGTAGTGGAACGAGACTATCTCGTCGTTATATTTAGGACCTGTTTTGAAATGCAGAGGTCGCTTAGTCTCCGTTTGAAGCCTATACTGTGATATAAATGTACCCCTATGTATTCTACCAAATTGGTTTCTTCCACGCTATGGAAGAGCAAGACAACTGGACAATTCTAGTCCTCACCATACTAGGAGGATCGACTCTATTGTCAAAAACACCGCCCCACTGCAGGGTTTTTAATTTGTAGTCAAAGTAGGTAAATAAAATCTTACTATAGAATCTTAGGTGTTCTAGTGAAACGGCAGTTAGTCGATCTAGTGACCCGTCGTTTGTTCAGAATTCAGAAACCAGACTAGATATGATACATGCCCTGGATTAGCCGCTTAGGCTAAAGCCATGCGTTGAGGGTGTGGTATTTCCGCTTCAGGTAGCCATCCCCCATCCTGGCAATGCAGCGCATTGAACCACCCAAAGTCGTAGGCTGCGACCGCCTGCAAGTCGCGCTCACAACGTTACCTTCGAGTCCTATCTCCGAAATGCAGCATATTTATGATAGTGATACCTTGGTGGACCGATTGATCGAAAACTCCTCAACGACGCTATACTATATCCGAAATACATGTGATCATTATCGAAATCAAGATTTTGCCTTCAACATGAATCGCCGTCGACGTGTCGTGTCGGTTGTTTTTTCTCGCTTTCGATTGCAGGTAGCTCAGCCTCAGATTCCGAGATCTTCCATCTTCGCGAGATCCAATTAGCTAATTGTCATTGCAATCCAATAGCAAGTCGGCATCGGCATAAAGTGAAGACGCCGAAGCAAGGGTGCATGTCGAGTCGGCTCCATGCGAATCATTTTGTCTAGATTTGCGGTTGACTAAAATCGACAATGTAACTCGTCGGTTCTATCTATAGATAATTTTAAACGAACATCTTGCGGGGTTTTGAATTATCAATCCAACTGTCTCGGGAACCTGGAGCGTAGGAGTATTGTATATTATGTGCTATGCACAAGTTGCTAGATGGTACGTACCCTTTGCTATGTCGACATGTTCCCCTCAAGGGGCAAGTACCGCACCAAAACATAAGTATGCACGCTAACAATGTTAACATGTCAAAACAAGGCCAAACCCCAGAATCAGGGCTATGCGCAAAGACCCAAGAAATGCCGAGTCCCGGATCCTGGGCCATACAAGCTCATGATTACCCACAAGGCTGTTCGCGAAGCACGAGCCGTCGCATTGCCCAGGACCTTGGCTGGCTCTCCTTCTCGTGTAACATGCAACGCATGAAGGAAATATCCAATTCCCATTCCAGTGGTGAAACTGCTTTTTTGATGCATGCAACGTCAGCCATGTAACTTGGCTGTCCGTCACCAGCTCAAAAATTTCTACCCGGGGGATATCATATTTTCTGACCCTGGTGATTTAGCGAAAGAAGGTTCATTGTTCAGCGCAGCTGAACTGTGGATTGGCATTTTTTGCCGGCAGGGGGCATCTTCTGGGAACGGGACAGGACACGCTTGGGTGGACCTTTTGCCTAGGGGTTCGCTAGTTGGGTTCGGAAAATTCCATAGCTTAGATAAGATACCGGTAGAAAAATGGGATCTTGCGAATGCTTCAAAGACAGGAGACTATGCCAGGTAATTAAATTAACGTGATCTACTGACAGCCCCGGGATTCGAGGAGCATCTCTACTCGATATCCCTGACGGGGAATCAAGCTCTGACATAATGCCCTACCCATCCCGGACTTGATAATTTCCGAGAAGAATCTTCAAATGCCGCTCTACACCTTTCAAGAAACGAAACTAGTGGTAGGACAAAATACCATTTTATCATGGTCACGCTGGATCCATGGACGTATGTAACGTCAATTGCATGCATGTCAGGCTTCCGTATTCTGGGTTCACACGCCCACATTAATTGCGATTGGCTGTTCACATTTGATCATATGTAAACCGAACTAGGCCTTGATTAATATGGTGGTGGTGGTGGGAAGCTTGAAGTTCGAAGTTCTTAAGACAGGCGCTAGCTCCGGCGTGGTGTCCCAAGCTAGAACCCTCTATGATCCCACGCTGTCGACACTTCTACAACCCCCCTTCTTCATTTAATGGTATAAGATTGGATTGGTACAACAGGCTACAAAGTCTATGACGTTTCCTCGTGGCCGCTAGCCCCAGCCCTGTTCAGCTCGAGCCCTAGTTAATTAGTGTTCCGACTCCAAAGTTAGCGTTTCTAAGGTAGTAATCGCACACCTTGTTTCCAAACCTTCATAACCAATTTTATTTAAATTTTTTTTTTTTGTTGAAGGGAGCATGCAGTAACTTAACTAACTGGGACTCTCCGACGGCGCTCACCGCCCCAGTGCTTGTAGTTTCTACCAGTTCCAGAATCGCAGCTGTGGTACAACGTCGCCAACACGATTTCCATCTGCGCTTGCTGTTCCACCAACCGTCAACCATCCCAATCTTGGCCGCCCCGACCAACCATTTCCATTGATGCAGTCGGCCGGCAGCCCGTTTTGATTTAAGAACCCCTCGAAGCCGGCTCTTCCTCATCGTATCCAGGTGTTCAATTTTATGCTCGTCTTCTTCTTCGCCCTTGACCTCCTGCATTCGTTGAGGTCTTTCTAGCTATTGGCTCCTCGACCGATCGCTATAGTCATATCTTTTTATCCTCCTGGCTTCTGGCTCGCCTTTTCTTCAAACCATCTGTCGCTTCTGCATATTATCTTTTCGGATCTTTCGTTAATATAGAGAGTTCACTCTTGCGACCCCTTTGCGAGTCACAATGGACGTCAAGGCGTTCACTGACCTGCCCAAGGTCCGCACTAGCCGGCTCTACAGTAGACGCTGGCTTCCTGCGCTCCTGGCCTCTGTTTGCATGATTGTGACACTATTCGCTCTCGGCAAACTCATGGTTGCTAATAAAGTTATTCGGAATGAGCGTCTCATGAGCCTCGTGGATCCCTTGGGGATTGCGACCACCACCCCTGAAAGGTTTGATGCTGGTACCAAGGTTTCGAGCGCAGAGAACGGCAAGTTACACAAGATGGATAAACGACAATCGCAAGGACCGGCTAGATATGTTTCCTCTGGAATTAACTGGAATGGCATTCGACAACGACGAAACTGGAACGACTTTGCGAGGGATGCAGATTTGCTCAACTTGTTCCTTTGTGGATTGGAGGCTATGCAAGCCAAAGACCAAAATAATGCCGAGTCTTATTTCAGAATCGCCGGTAAGCTTTAAAATTTACCTGTCATGCTTTTATGGGTTTATGTTCCACCAAAGTGTGGAGTTGAGTGTTAGGTTGTACTAACTTCCTGATCAGGTATCCATGGGGCTCCGTATAGATCTTGGAAGTATGTTATGTTTTCAAAGAGAACCCCTTTGCAATTGGAGAATGGTAGATTTAACCTGAGATCTATAGTGGACAAGGAGGTGTGAACGCCAACACTGGCTACTGCCCTCACGTAAGTTTTATCGCGACCTTGGATTGAGTTATAAGTGGCGATACTGATTTTTGACATAGGCATCCATCCTTTTCCCAACCTGGCATCGGCCATACCTTGCTACAATTGAGGTATTCAAGCCTATTCTATGCATGATGCACGTCAGTTGCAACTGCTAACACCAGATACAACATGACAGCAAATCCTAGGCAGGACTATGCGAGACTTGGCGAATAGATACCCCGCTGGTTCAGTTAGAACTCGATACCAACAAGCTGCGAATCGGTTTAGACTCCCGTACGTTCACGTTCGATATCTCAGGGGCAGCCAGCTCATAAGACTACATGTGGCTAACGGTTTCGGAATAGTTACTGGGATTGGGCGAGCAATGCACAACTTCCTGCCCTCCTAGGGAGCCAAGCGACAGTTACCGTCCAGAAGCCACAGGGTTTTGTCACTATTCCAAACCCGATGGTTTCCTATGCCTTTCACCCATTTAGCTCTTCCTTCTTCCCATTTACACCTGTAAGTACTGCCGACCTTTAGCCTTCTTGGGACGACATACTAATGGCCTTTTAGTTCAATAGATGGACACGGACCTTACGACAGCCCGATACAAACGGGAACTCTCGTCCTGCGGTGGTCAATCAACAGCTAGCTGCAAATCAAGTCTCGTAAGTTACTTTGGTGCGATTTTATGTTTATGAGGTTATCTGACAGTCAATAGTTTGCGCAACCGAGTTTTCAATCTCTTGAGTTATCAGCGTCAATTTAACATCTTCTCGAATAAGGCGTGGAATGGCGGAAATGATGGAAACCAAGACTCTGTGGAGTCTATTCACGATTTGATTCACGTAAGGTCTCCTTCGAGTGTGAACATTTAGCCATGTAAATTAATCTTGCTGTTTATAGGGTTTGGTTGGAGGCGAAGGGCGTAAGTGGAACAACCGATGTTGTGTAGTTGGGTTTGTGTTCCAGGACTAACGTTTCACAAGATATGGCTGTCGTCGATACGTCCGCGATGGACCCTATTTTCTGGCTTCACCACTGTGTGAGTATCCCCGGTATTTATGATATTTAGCTTAATCGATGCTGATGAATCTTCTATTTAGAATGTGTAAGACAAATGATAGTTAAAATACCTCCTAAATGGAAGTTGAGCTAACACTTAGGGTTTAGAGATCGTATCATTGCTATGTGGCAAGTTCTTGTAAGTGTTTGTGACTGGCCGCCTAGCCCTCCTTTCCCGATTGCTAATGCCTTCCACCCTCTTTAGAACCCGAATGCGTGGACTACGCCGCAAGTTACTATCTTCGGCACAAGGGCCAACGCCCCCGGATCAACCGAGCACTCAGCGACAGGGCTTTCTCCATTCTACCGGTACCCGCACACACAGTGGACTTCAAATACCTGCAGGAACACCCGAAATCTTTATTATACATACCCAGAAACCGACGGTGTTAGCGCCGCTGACCTTCGAGTTCGGGTTCAGCGACTATATGGTGGAACAGCCCCACAAAATCAAGTGCGAGGCGGTGGTAATTAGCCTTTCATCTTTCTTGTATTGTTCTTTTCTTCCATACTGACTCTATTACAGCATCAAAACGAGCCTACTCTGGCAATTCTAATTCATTAGTCTCGAATGGAAAGTACCACGAATGGTCTGCTAACATCCGTTTGAATAAACGCCAAACTGCTGGAACATATCTCATCAACATATTCATTGGGAACCCAACTAACGGAGTCGAATGGACCAGTGATCCCAACTTCGTTGGGAGCTACTACCTTTTGACCAAGAATGGAACTTGCAACGATTGCTCTGAAAATGCTCTTGTTACAGGATCCGTCCCCTTAACTCACATGTTGATTGATTGCGCTAGGGGTGGTAAACTTAAGGATTTGGTATGGCCTGATTTTTCCCGCTTGACGAACTTAATACTAATCTCTCGTGATGCCTATAAAGTCTCCAGAGAGTGTTATCCCATACTTGAGGAGAAACTTGAATTGGCGCGTGCAGTTGGTACGTCCTTATTGGGCTTCTAATAGTACGGTACCGATGCTAACTAGCGATCAGCCCGGTAATAACGGTGGTGGTTACATCAATCCTCGGGACATCCGATCCCTTAAGATATCCGTTACGGCAGCTACTGTTACGCTTCCTTCGTCGTCAAGTCAAGATGCACCAATTACCCAATGGACTACGTATTACGATGTCACGGACAAAAAACCAGGCGGCCTCTGCTACGGAGATCCTAAATAATTTTGTAATACTCATTTTTAATGATTTTTTTTTCATTCGCTACTCAAACCCCCCACTTCTCTGTATCCGCACCACCTTCCTCTTCTTCTGCATTTTTTTATTATGAAAAGTCTTCTCGTGCATTCTGCGGTGCTGGTAATTGGTGTTAATAATGCTTTGGAAATTTGTACTTTTGGGGCAACAGGGAAGCGGCTTCTACTCATTCCTGTATCATTTCTCCCTCTTGTCTCTTTTCTTCTCTATTGTCTTTTTTTAATTATTTTTTGTGGCCGATAAGAAATCCATTACAGTATGCAAAATAGTCGCATGCGTTTTTATTCTACGCACCCCTCCCACACCCGTTGGATCTACTTTTTAATCGAAACTTGACGTATAACGGTTTTCATTTGCAAGGTTTTGACATCTGCTGTGCGAGGTTGGCGCATAATACATGACGCATGTTCTCTCTCCTTTTCTTGTATTACAGTGGCTTTTTTTTTGCATTTGGTCGTCGCGGCTGCAGCATGCATGAGCTACCTAGTCGTTAACCGGATCTCTCCCCTTTCTAAATTTTAAATTATAATTATGTACCTTGTAACAAATCGAATTGTATCGAAGTATACCGTACCGCCATATCGGTGTTTTGCGAACTGCAGTCTAGCAGCTGATTACTACCCCCCACTCCCTGAGGTCGGTATCTCGTATACGCCATATACACCCGGTGCCTTACCAAACCCCGTATCGAATAACACAGCATACGATAAAAGTACCCACTACCTCCCCCTCTCAAAAACTACTTTCACAAACCAGGGTGAAAGGTCTCACAACCCCAACCTCCCCCCCGGTCCAAAAACCCCCAAAGGCTATATTAGTCGCACATGGATTCCACCTCGTGCCTGGATTCCAAGCCGCTAGCCACGGAATCCAGCCATGTGCATCTGATAACAGGGGTTGGAAGAAGATAAAGCTAACAGATCACTCGTCTAGCTTTTCCATTTGCGGAAGGGTGGAATCGGTGGGAGCCGCGGGATGGGTCGAGGGGTTGGTTGTGTATTTCACCATCCTTGTCGTCCACGCGGTCAGAATGGTAGTAAGGTGTTATATTAGCTTATAGATCGATTAAGACATCGATAGCTCGATGGTGCGTGGTGTTCGACTACGGCGAGGGTAGTGAACTGGTTTAGTTTCCAAGGGGAGGATTGGTTCACCGTTAGATTTTGAGAGAGAGAGAGAGAGAGAGTCAAGTAATCGGTTGAGATTTTTTCTTCTTTTTCTTTTATCGTCTATGCCGGTGGTATTATGTTGGGAGAAGAGTGAAAGACGGGTAGTCGGCATCGAAACTAGATCTATAGACGGGTAGTGGCGTTTGGCGCCAAATATGATCGCATTTGCGATCTCTACGATGACGTCGAGACAGGTCTCGCCTCGAAGAGCTTGAGTCGCAAAAGAGCGTGTTATGATATGCTAATAGCATTCAGTTACTTAGGCAAGGGTGAAAGAAAGATTATGAAGTGGCGATATGTATAGCTCGAAATATGGACTTGTGCAGTAAGACGACCTCGATGGTTGTTTTAGATTGGGACGTGTTAATTATGGCTAAGATACAGAACCTTCTAGACAGGACAATTGAAAGACCCGAGAACGATTGGTGGGAGAAGTTCAAACAGGGCGTTTCATTGAGGTTAGTGGTGTAGATTTAGATACAGGGAGCCCGATAGAAAGGGGACATGATAAAGAAAAAATGATGAAGAGAAAAATGAAAAGACAAGATAGTAAGAAGGTGGAAGGTGGAAGGTAGTATAGAGACTAAAAGAAGAAATGAAGTATACTTACGGGATATTAGCCCATTACTGCAGCAAGTACAGTCACAGTAGATGGCCTAGGATCTGTTAGCAATATGAATGAGAGGTAATGGATGGAAGGGGACTTACATTACTAATCCTCAATCCCCGAACTTGGTAAGTTGGTAAGTCGGTAAGTAGGTAAGACGATAAAAGAACAAAAAGGCGAAGTCGAAGGGTAAAAACAAAAAGGTAAGGCAAAAAACAAGAGTAAAGCAAAAGGCAAAAGGCAGAAATGATGTCAAAGTCCAAGGCAAAAACAAAAGGTGCAAAAAAACAAAAAGGTAAGAAGGCGGTAAAAGGGTATCCAGTTGGGTAAGGTTGTGTCAAGTTTCAAGTCGATCCAAAGTCGAAAGTCCAAGTCGAAAGTCCAAAGAAGTTCAAAGTCGAAAAAAAGTCCAAGTTGAAAGCAAGGTAAGTGTTGACAAGTAATATCTTTGGTAGGTCCGTGGTAAGTTGCGAGTTTGGTGGGTAAGCTCCTCGTAAGTTCCAGTCCGTAGTAAAAGCAAAAGTCGGCAATCCAAAGGTAACGTCGATAAACACAAAAAAAAGCTGGTAAGTTGGTAAAGCTGGTAAAGTTGAAAAAAATTGGTAAACTTCCTTGGTAAACTTGCAAGATGATCTGACTGGTAAGGCGTGGTAACAAGACCCTGATCTTCAACTCTGTCCAAAATTTTAGAGCGAAGGATATCGTTGGAAATTGTTGGTCTCCCTGGGCGAAGAGGTAGCCCGGGGGTAGGAAAGCAAGTTTTCTTCAACAAAAGAAAGGGTGATAGTAGTGATGACCATCCCTGAGGACAAGGCCGGTAGAGATGGTTAGTTGGTTCCTACCTTTAAGAGGGGGAATGGAGGGGTGGATACTTACGTCCATCAAGAATGGAACTTGTCGACAAAAGTTGCTCTCCACGATTTCCAAAAATCCTCCAAAATGATCGTGGGTCCGAGTTCTGTTTGCAAGAGTATGGTAAAATGGGGAAACTGGAGGACAGTCATGGTAAGTATGGGGACCTACTATTTAAATAAATAAAGGGGAGGAGCGGGTGGGAGCACTAGGAGAGTATGGGAGTGCAGCAAAGAAACCAAAATAACAAAAAAATCCAAAAATCGAAGACGAAAAAGCAGAAAGACAGAAGAACAAATGGACGAAAGAACAACGAACTCATGGACAAGGGACATTTGGAACACAAGTGTTTTATTGAATAAATTAATTTTATTTAAAGGAAGTACAGGATATAGTTAAGAGAATAGACAGGATATAAAGTTCTGAAGGGATGTGGGAAGGAGGGGGTGTGTGGATGTGTGGTGTGTGGGCTGGAGAAAGAAAGAGAGAGGGAAGGAAGAAGGAGAAGAGGAAAAGGAAAAAATTAATTTCTGGGGGGGGGAGGCCCCTTTTATAGTCTGGTTTTCTGGCTGAGGGAAACTTCCAAGGCGAACTTGACTGCTGTAGACGTTGTCTAGTCTACGTATATGGGGTTAGGGCTTTGTATCGTCTACAATACATCACATATCATGGATATATCGTCTATACACTCTGGGTTTATATGGGGAAGCACAACGCGGATTCTACGCAAAATCCAACAACCCCCCTCGGCCCTCCAGGGCTGGCTCTCCAAGATGAGGGCTCATATATGACTTCAGGGGGTTCCATCTGTTGTTTGGGAGTGATTAAGCCACTGGGGGTAGTATATTCACCGATACTTTCACCTTGGTGACTTGGGGGTGACTCTTACAGCAACAAATCTAGGTCCATATACAATATTGATGGTATGGTATCTTTATTGGAATTGCACTGTCGCCTGACCATGGTTTGGGTTATAGCTGAGCCTGGTAGCCTCACCTCAATTCAACCACAAATTTTGTATAGGGAGCCAACCGCCTATCTGACTTCCTAAAGAAGGTAAATACTTAGGCTAGGTAGTAAGTAGTTAGGTAAGTACTTAGTTACTGAGTAACTACACCTATCTACTAAATGGGTAATGAAGGGTGCAGTATAGAATTATTGGGCCCTTTTGGCTACAGCCCTGGCAGCTCTGTAGATGTGACAACCTGGACTGCGCTGTACTTTCTGAAAACCCGCCCAAGAGAGCCGTCACCAGGGCTACTCAGGTCTACCCGCCCCAAAAAGAAACAGCAGTCGCAGCGTATTTGGCCGTACACATGTAATAGTGACTCCAAAAAAATGAGCATCGTCAACTCAACTTCCCCTTCACCATCACCACATACTACCTAACCCTATTATCCCCCACATCATTACCATCGCCACCACATTTTAGCCCGCTTTGGATATCAACTTACCTGACAAAGAGAAATGACTTCTGCACTCACTCGCAAAGACTCGGCGGCTGTATCCAGCCTCTCTGCCGCCATAGAGGTGGTTGGCAAACCCAGGATTGCCACGGAGCCAATATACAGAGGTCATCGTTACTTTGACAGCAAATTGAATGATTTCCACTTCCTCGATGGACTTAACAATGAGGTCGGACGCTCTGAGCAGCATGGCAACATCACCTGGGATGAAATGATGGAGTGGTTCGCTATTGTATACCCGAACCTGAAGAGGGGTACATTCAAAATCTACCGATGTCCCGATTCCAATCCTATGGATCTTGCCAAAACCATCTCAAAACTGGGAGAACCCATCGACGTCGTGAAAGAAAAAGATGTCGCTTTCCAAGGGAACTCCTGGTACGTCATCTTGGGATTGAACAGTAAGCCATGGCCCTTCTTCCACCAGATTGAATTCTATGTTAATTTGATCTTGTTGTTATCTTCAAATAGAGGAATACATCAAAATAGAGCACACTCATCATATTCCAGGGCTGCGAGTCGCACCGAGTACGGGCATTCCCGTAGATCCTCGAGTAAGACTCCTTCCCCCTTTTTACAATTTATTCATTTAGTTTAAAGGATACATTACTAATGAAACCACAGTTGCGATACTACTGGGAGACCGTCAGGAGTCGTGATCGCAAATGCGTTCTCACTGGGAAAAGCATGAAGCAATCAAAGAATGGCCGTCCCGGTGCGCAACTAGTTTGCTGTCCAATCTACCCACCAGAGCTTCGCGCCGAGGTAAGATAAGACCAACTACATTCTTAAATCGTTGTGAATTCAATAGAATATTGATTTGAAGTCCGATTCAGTGGCTTGCCAAAGGATGGCCAAGGCGAATCACCGATGTCAGTGATGAAGTCGTCATTGGGAAGGAAAAACTCTGTTCTATCCAGAATAGTATTTTGATGGAATCCAGATTCGCAAGTGCCTTCACGATGAACAAGTTTTCCATTAACCCAAAGGTAATGTTGCACCCACTTCCCCGACTAACCCAACTCTACACACATAGATTCAAACAGTTCTGACATCGAGTTTGCAACTCAACAGAGAGGCTACAAAATTACTGTCTTTCGAAATGAGGACTATTCCTATACTCTGGACGGAAAGAACGCCCAAATTGCAGCAGTTAACACACGAACTTACAAGGATAACCGTGTTTCCGACGAGCTTTTGTACAACCACTGGAAGGAGTCCGTCATTATCAACATGACTGGCCGTAAGGGATGCGATTTGCTTCCAACGTACGACAGCTTTCGCAATATGTGTATAACCAACTTTGACGGGCGCACCAAACAAGCAACTGAGATCTACCTTGCCAAGGCTCTGGTCCTGGATATTGACCGCTGCGAGCATCCAACCATGTACGACATCATGGAAGCTGAGTTTGCAGCGCGCGGGTTTGCCGGGTACACCGATGACGATTGGTGGATCGAGATCTAGAGCCGCCTGGGTCCGACTTCCCTTAGGATGATATGTCCCGCCACAGGAACTTCCTCTATATTCTGCGTCTTCCTACCCTCCAATTTCACTTATTTCCTTGTATCAAACCAACCACAAAGCGCCACAAATTCTTCTGTGGCCCCACCGTCGATCAATCCATTAACATAAAGTCACACCCCTTTTTTACCCTCCATCCTGTATTTTATTCTTTACCGACTACAACTAGACCTATAGCAAATCGATCAAATAGCCTTCTGGAAGCAGCCTACGCTGGGTTTTGCTTTCTTAGTTATGGTAGCTCCAGATAAAATTCCTGCGAAAGAATAGCTTTCGCGTTCGAAATTCATTATACATTAATACGAACTCATTCTGCAACGCGCATGTGCCCAGATATGTACAAGCTTATATGGGCGAATTGGCGGTACGTTTTAAACTAGGCCGACTTGTCCTTCGAGTTTGATTTCTCACGCAGAAAGCCTTCGAGGGTTTGCAGAGCTGGGTGCTCTTTTCTGAGATCCGGAATATTTGCTTTGTACCCGTCGTCGTAGAAGAACTAGACGATAACACCGTTAGAAGCCACATTAAATAGCATCTCTCAATGAATCCTTAAAAGGAGCACATACCTTAAACATCAGAAAGAAGTCCGTAGGCAGCATCAACTTCAGCACAAAATACGGCAACCAAACCGTCCACGGTCTCGCACCCAGAACTTTCTCGTATACATCCAATACCTCAGAGATACTCAACTCATCACCCGCCAACTCCACCTCCCTCCCTTTCCAACCCTCAGGATCAATCACCGCCTTCGCAGCAAACTCACCGATATCCTTAGCAGCAATATATTGCAACTTCTTCCCCCCCAGCGCGGTCTTAAACAACCCCAACGCAAAGAATCTACCTACCCCGGCGAGGGGGAAGTTATCCATAAACGCCACCGGCCGGATGAAAGTATACGGTATCCCCGAGGCGATGATATACTCCTCCACCACCCTTTTAGAATCAAAATGCGGTATTCCCGTATTTCTTTCCGCGGAACCGACGGATGAGAAGATTATATGCTTCACCCCCGCCTCCTTTGCCGCGTCGACGAAGGTCTTTCCTTGTGTTATTTCCGATTCGGCGGGGGGGATGGTGATTAGGAATGCTGTGTGGATGTTTGTGAGGGCGGAGAGGAGGGAGGGTTTGTCGGTTAGGTTTGCTTTGTGGAGGGTTATGTTTGAGGGGAGTTTTTTGGCGGCGGCGGCGGGGTCGCGGACGATGGCGTGGATTGAGAGGGTGGAGGAGGCAGGGTTCGATTGGAGGGCTTTTAGGAGGGCGCCGCCTTGTTGGCCTTTTTTGACAGAAGGTGGGATTAGTATATACGAAGCACATTTTGTGGTATATATATTTATGATTTTCGGGACAAGTTACCGGTTGCTCCTGTTATCAGGACCGTTTTTGTCGATGCCATTGCCATTTCGTAGATGGGATCAGAGGATATTATTGTCCCTCACAGTGCAAGATGTGATAATACGGGGATTCGAGGAGTTCTAGTCTCACTAGATCAGAAATTAAATACTTCCTTGTGAATCTTTGAACCAAAAATCGGAGGATTCGATTGGTATAGCAGCTGCAAGAAAATGAATATAATAAAGACCTAGATCACCGTCGAGGGCTTTTACAATATATATCACCCGAAAGCACGAACTAGTACCAGCAAGATATACGTAATCCACTAAAACCAAGCAAGAACGAATTCCGCCTCTAGATCTAGCATGAGGGCCCTCAAGCAGTAGAAAAGCAAATCCCACAGCCAGTATAAAAAAAAGGCCCACTAAAAAGACCAAATTCCGACACCATTCTCTTCGAACTTTTCGTCATGATGTCCTCAACGAAACCAAAACCCCACATCCCTGTCAAGCCCACTTCTGGATTAGGCTATCGGCCGAGAATCTATTGGCTCAGAAGCGTTCGCCAAGAGAAACGGCGGTATCGAGTTCTCAAGGGAGGGTTTGAACGTTATTCTCTCGGGCGAGAATCGAAAATGCTATCTGTTGTTTTATACTAGTTATAGATTTGTAATTAATGGGCCTAGAAGAAGTTTGAGGGTTTAATCCGTGGTATCTAGTTTTCGGAATCGGGTAGATAGGCCGATGCTGAAGAAAGGACATTTACCGGCTTGGTAGTCTTGAGATCGGAAAGGTTTAGGTGGAGCTCTGTGGAATTTGAAGCCAAGGCCGCGATAAAGGACCATATCGAGTACACTATATAACGGGTACTAAACCCTCTGTGCACGGCACAAATTTAGTGGATTGAAAGTTCATGTTAATATGAGCTATGGGGTCTCGATCGAGGCTCTGTCCTGGATTCTGACAGCTACAAATTACAACACCATATTGTGTTGTCAATGGAGTTCCTTTGCTGGACGTAGAGCCGAGACGAGCTCGTGCATGACCATGTTCGTAGCATGGCCAGGTCGCACATGGCAAAAAGAGTTCAAACTAGCAGTAGATTGCTAGCGTGTATAAAATGGATTACTGAATTAATAGTCTAGTACGTATACGATAATTATCAAAAAGCGGCAAAATATATAAACACAAACGATATATAGTACCTAGCACTCATTGTCTCATTCAAGCTGCCCCTTTTCCAGTTTTTCACCGGGTCCCTTTGCAGCAGGGCTCTCATATCCAGTACCCCCAACGATAAAGTTATCCCCGAACTTAAGCGCGATCTCTTCAAGTTGCAACCCCTTTGTTTCGACGAAATAGAAAAACACCAGCGCGGTTAAAATAACATTCCATGAAGCATTGATCAGGTAAAACTTCCATCCAAGGTCGGACATGGCAAAGGACATGGTGAACGACATGACCAATCTATAGAATTTTATATTAGTAAATTAAGTATCTCCTAGGGGCAATGGTTATCAATTGGACGGACATACCCGAGAGATGCATCCACGAGCCTAAATACCGCGGACCCCGCCGCTCGGAGCTTGTACTGACATATCTCCGTTGGATATAAGCTCGTCATGGGAGTAATAGAGAAAGCGTAAGATCCTTGGAATATGAATATCAGAGCGAGGATTCCATAGTTCTTTGCTGTTTCGGTGCTGTCACCGTAAACTATTCATAAAACATGTCAGTCCGGATACAGCTATAAACGGACCCTAAAGCCATACCTTTGATAAAAGCACCTAGCAGGTAAAGTGTTACTGTCATCCCCACCATACCTATCAACGTCTGCAGTCGGCGGCCGATAATGTCGAGCAAGAAACTTCCAGCTACTGCCACGGCAAAGGACCAACACTGGATAATGACGTTGATTTGGGTTTGGCGGTATGTATCCGTTACTCCAGCTTGCGAGAGAATCCGAGTAAGGTAGTATCTACAACATTAATACCCATTAGTTTCAAACTAAGGCAACTTTGGGACCTCGCCCGACATCCTCGTCTTTGTGTCACTTACGAAACGATAAAGTTCCCAACGACTTCCGTCATTACACCGAACAAAATTAGAATTGTCATCCTCTTTCTATTCGCAGGGCCCGAAAACAGTTCCCTCCAAGGGTTTCTCGGATACGCAGCTTCTTCTCTGGCAATTGTAGACTTTATATCATTCATCTCAGCCGCAGCATTCACCAGCGAGTCGTCCGATACACCTCCCTTGAGAACTGCTAACACTTCCGTGGCATGTTCTTCCCGCCCATTGGCAATCAGCCAACGTGGCGACTCCGGAATGAAAGGTAGAAGGCAAACCGCAATCACGCTGGGAATAAACTGAAGTAGCGACGGCAACCTCCAAGCCCACGTCGATTGAATATCTTGGCTACCGTAGTTTATGATAGCCGACAGTAGCCCCCCAACATAGAAACACGAGAAGAATATACCAAGGACATAGCTCCGACTACGGGGTGGTAATAGCTCGGCCAGCAGCGGCGCCGCAGATACATTACTCAAACCCGTACCGAGACCGATGATAACACGGCCAACCACGAACATTGCTATGTTCTGCGCGGCGGCTTGTAAGACGATCCCAAGGATTGTGATAATAGTAGCGATCAAGATGGAGTTTTTGCGACCGTAACGATCCGGGATCGGTTGGACCAGGGGTATGCCGAGGATAGTCCCCATCCAGACAGCGGCATTGTTCAGTCCCGTCGTTGCGTCGGTTAGGTGGAAGTATTCTGTGTATGATGGAAGGATTGAGAGGCCGTTCATCACGCTTGCATCATATCCTAGAGTCTAGCAAATATTTTGTCAGTTCTAGTTTTACGTAAATTTAACCTTTATATCTCCCAGTACGGATAACAGTATACTATGAATACTATATTGGTCATAATATAAAGCATTCCATCGTATTATTGTCAACCTACAGCTGAATTCACAACCGCCACTGCGACAAGCAGTATGTTCAGAACCGTTGGATTCGATGGTACCAGGTTTGAAACGTAATTTCGCTGGAACCCGGCCATTTTGTCGATACGGGAGATGAAGATCTATACTGTAAACCACAGAGAGAAGTAGGTTCTTATGGACTATGGTATCCTTTTTTTCTTGGTCTCAATGTGGTCATCACACCCAGCTTTTATATAATTATACAGTCCATACCTACATGCAGGGTACAGACCTTCTCTCAATCGATCGAATATCGCAGGTTACCCCCGAATCTAGTATTACAAGTTATAGGTAACTTCACATGATCATGCATTCAGGAACCCCCAAATATTTACGCCGTTCCCCAACATCCAGGTCGCAATTAATTCCACTCAACTATCCTTGTACGTATAATAGCATTCTTATTATTACAGTATCATAGTATTAATCTAACATCATGTGCCACTACAATCAGTCAGCGAGAGATACGGTTCCCCTAGGATTGAAGACCAGGGAGTATTCTAATCATACTAATGCGGCCTAGTCAAAAGGAAGCAGCAGAGACAAAAATTGCCGTCGCCGCCCCCGAACGGATGGCTTAAGCGCAATAGGCAAAACCGAATCGCTAATGGCCGCTATACGATATAAGCTTTCTCCACATCAGCTTGCCAGCACAGAATATTCTCCTCAATCAAGTAATTAGAGCTCTTATAAAGAAGGTGGATATGTCTTAAGATCTTCCCCTAGCCTGTATTTTGATGTGACATTCGGCGCTTTCCCTTTTCAAATATCCAACAGATGGGGGCGCCAGGCCGCTCTAGTCACGATTGGGGAAATTCTATACAGCGGTGTATCGAATTTAGTATTTCAGGATATCGATCCGCATTCCGGGTTTTTACACTAATTGTGGGTCTGACACCCCGACTTCTTCTTTCGCTGTATGGATATCTTTTTCCCCATACGTACGTTGACCTAACATTATAGTCTCCAAAAAAAAAGAAGATTTTACTGCCGATACATTCATTAAAAAGGTAATTGAATCAATAAACCACCCTGATAAACAGATTCACGCTCCCCGCATACACCAAATTTGTGCCGTCAATTGGTCAACCCGTTCCACCAATGCCAGGACAAATTTGCCAATGGCCGGCATGGCCAGAATACAGCACCGGCAACGACACCTCTGAAGATCGTGATTTTGCTAATACAAAGAAGGCCATAATCGATGAATTTGGTCGGGAAAACCTACAAGAAGCTTGGGTCCGAGTCTGCAAAGACCTATCTTCAATAACCGACGAGATTATTGAGCAAGGGAACACAATCATCCCAATCTGTTCTGCTGACGAGATCTTAGAAAATGGGTTTTCTACGGATGACAAGCAAAGAATCAAGAAGACCGGTTGTGTGGTAGTCCGTGGGGTTCTCCCTCGAGCACAGGCGGAGGAACTCTACATTGAAGTACATCAATATATTGCTCGCAATAAAGATGCTATTACTGCGTGGCCGGAAGACACGCCTTCGATGTATGACATTTATGACTCGCCGGTTCAAAATACAATCAGATCCCACCCACGCCACCTTCAGCTCCAAAAGTTGCTAAACGGTTTATGGCAAGACAATTCCGGAGAAACTTCTTCAGACCCTTTAATATATTACGATGGAGTACGAGATAGACCACCAAAGCAGGTTTTCCTCGGACTAGGTCCCCATATTGACGCCGGAAGCTTGAGTCGCTGGGCCGCGCCAACCTATCGAAAAGTCTACGAGTCGATATTTTCGGGCCATCCGGAAAACCACGACGCTTGGAACTTGGAAGTTCGCAAAGATGCTGTTCAGGATTTATTCAAAGCGCCATCTCATTCTAGCGTATTCCGAGCATTCCAAGGTTGGACTGCCCTAACTCCTTCAAGAGCCCGGGAAGGTTCTATCTTGCTATACCCCAACGTTGCGACAACAATCGGATATATGCTTCTCCGACCATTCTTTACCCCTCCCAAAGATGAGGAGGACATAATGGATGCCAGTAAATGGATATTTGATGAAAGCGGCTGCAGATTTCCAGGTACCGAGAAGGATCAAAGTCAGTTTTTGAGTCGCTCTTCACATCCACATCTGAGGCTTGAGGGGTGCATGATGCATGTGCCTGAGATTCAGCCAGGGGATACAGTTTGGTGGCATAGTGATGTAAGGTGTCACACTATATATCACCTCTAGGAGGCGCCTATTACTAACACGAATTATGATGATAGCTTTGTCACGCCGTTGATCCCGAACATGAGGGCGTCCATAATGCATCGGTTGCCTTTATTGCAGCAGTTCCGACTACCCCCTTGACAAAGACCTATATCAAACAGCAACTCGCCGATACACTTGCGGGCCGTCAACCCTCGGATACGCAAGGCACAGTAAACGAGACGCTTTTAAAGGGATATCGGGGCCACGAAGGCTTCAGCGAAGATGCACGCCGGGCATTTGGCTATTATCTTTGAGTTCCGCTTGATTCGAATATTAGTCAAAGTATCAATATTACCAATTCAGTAATTTTGCAGCCAGTTTACTCGGAACCATATAAAACATATATGAGTTATTGTGAGATGTGGAAACTAAATACTAATTATATATATAATAGAGACTGTGTGAAACTACGCACTGTCGCTATCGAGGCCACTAGAGTCGCTCTCTTCTTTTACTTCCTCCCTGTAAACAGGCGGCCCGCCTAAACCACCAGTTATATCAACCAGCGTGGTTCCACGCTGAGGTCGATCATTCCGTTGAACTTGGCTAACAGCACTACGAGGTGGTGGGAAATCGTCATCTAGACTCTGGCTCAACAAATCATCGCGGATAAGTTGATCTCGAGCCTCGGTCACTTGGTTCGTTTGTACGTTCTGCAAATTCTGCGGATACGCACTCTCATGGCCAAAGTTCAGAGTAACAGGTCGCATAAGCGGGCCGTCTCCGCTATTAAACCGACTCAAAAACGGATTTCCGCCGAATTCTAGGAGATCGCTCGATGGCGATGAGAAGCTTTGCCTTCTATTTCGGTTTACTCCGTATAGTTGATTGTTCCCGGAGTCTTGATCTCGGAATGAAGATGGATCGAACCCGCCGAATAGACCGGAAACCCTTCGGCGAGTGCGGGTTGGCGAACTTCTGCTACGTCCACCGTTACTCGAGGGTGCCCTTCTGCTGTTGACAGAAGGCGATTCGAAGAGAGAAGGGCGGCGCTGGAAGGTTGCCAAATTAGGTTGTAGGTTCGAAAGGAAGTCATCCGGAGATTGGTTGAGCATAAACCCTTGTCCACCGGCGCCCATCGTAAGTTGAGAATGCTGCGAGCTTCGCAAGGCATTATCGTCCTGATTTTCCGCTACCTCATTTTCCTCTTCTTCGATCTCAGTAACTTCCTTCTCCTCTTCCTCGATCTCGGTATGGGCCTTCTCTTCTTCATAAATTTCAGTCCCAGCATAGCTTCCCTCTTTCTCCTCCTCTTCAATCTCTGTAGTTGCCTTCTCTTCCTCCTCAACCTCAGTACCACTTTCTTCATCCTGAGCAGGAGCCTGCGGTATATTCCCCCCACCAACATTCGCAACCACCGGGCGTGGAACCATAAGTCCCATTCCTAGTCCCATATTCTGAGGCGGAGGGTTTTGTACTAAATTTGTATGTGTTCTCAGATCATCTAGAACACCTGGTGACATATTCCCAAACATATCCCACGGCCCGTTACTTTCTTCATCTTCTTCCCGATGTTGTCCTCTTCTGTCGCCCCTGGGATCGATGTCATCGAGACTACTATCATTGCTGCCGCCGGGGGGGTATTGGGGCACCGGCGACCTTTTTGAAAGCTTATGCTGGCTTGTTGGAATTTCGAGCCCGTCGGGTTTTAAGTCTGTAGTTTTTGCGAGCTCGAATTCTGGATGTAGCGATTCACGGTTTGGGATTGCGGCACCATGCGCAATGGCAGCTAGTAAGTATAGCCCTACGGCTTTCGATGCTACATCTCCGGATCTCATTGTACGAGAGCACTCAAAGAAGATATATTAATTTTGAAAAATATTGGATCCCTTAACTTGGTAGCCGGTAGCTAGTATTGAAAGGCAAGAACCACATGGATAAAATCATCAAAGCCTCGTGTAAAGTAGAGAGCACCTATTTGCGCTGGTTACATCCCTAGTCCTCAAGAACGAGCCCTTCTAGGAAGGAACGCCCCATTTGGGATAAGCTTCTACGTGGATTTGAGAGATTATACTGGAGTCTGGTAACGAGGCTAATATACATTTTTCATACTCAAAAAGAGGTCACGGACTTAATCGGTATAACATTGGCCTTGCGAGCCTATCCTAACATCACTACCTCATCCCCTGTTGATAATTATATGCAGCCACCAAAGCCGCGACATGAAACCCCGTCCCGATCACTGCAAAAATATGAAATAGCTGATGAGAATGTCCCCAAATATCAAACTTCCCCGGCCAAAACCTCTCAGGCACTCTTCCTACAAATAAGCACACCCCAACTAACAAACTTATCCCCTCCGCAAGATACCACTGAGCTCCAATTTGTGTGCACGCCGTGTCCCACCCTAATATTCCTATCGCGTGAAGGATCGGTAACATGGCTGAAATAGCAAGGATAGTAAAGGTTCCACCACGGAGAACAAGCATTTCCGTTCCACCGCCGCCGGTGTCAAAGAGGAATACTGCCGCTAAAAACGCAAATACGGCGTTCATACCCCAGTATATCATCTGAGCTTTCGGATTGGAGTACATCGCGTAATAATTCGCAGAAGCGCCACCGCCTAGCGCTAGAATACAGATGCCGAAAATGTCCATTCGGCCCCAGAAGTGGTGCACATAATACGAGTGGCTGCGGAGGGTGTGGAATATAGAGCTAAACGCAAAACATAGCGTCGCCGCGGTAATCGATATTCCAAAAGCGTAAGTGTCACCCGATGTCAACTTTGATCCCGACGTCGACTTTGCAATATTATACAAAGAAATCCCAGCTACAAAGAAGCCAATAAATCCAATAAGATGGGTGTATATATTCATCGTTTCCATGTGTAGACAGCGCCAAAGACGGAAGGATTTGGCGTATGAATAAGTAGGCATCGGGTGCCAATCTAATATGAAATCGTTATCGCACAGCCATGCCGGAATTATATCCTTGGACCCAATGAGGGGCCAACGCATATTTGCGGGTACCAGTTTGTAGATTATAGGTGGTGAAGGAGGCTCGCCGCTTGTTGCAGCCGGAGGCGCTGTCGACGTCGCGACCATGATGTTTGCGTCTTTTGCCATGTTTAAATCAGCTGGTAAGATTCAGGATTCGAGAGCCGGTGCATTATTTCTTTTTATGGCTATCGCATCGGTAGATATTGCGCATCTCAGGTGCCTTTTAAAGGACGGGACGCATAACAGAACTTGAAAGTCCGCTGCCAGACTGCGGGCTGGAGGGGTTGGTGTCAAATGCAAAGGATCCTAAGATCCGCCCCGCGCCCGCCAGGTGGATGCGCTCGATTTTCATTGGCTGGATCCATGGAGATAGGCACAATGGTGATTGGTTAGAACAGCTCTGTGCCACACAGGCTAGAACTCGATCTTGGCTCTGGAGCAAACATTTAAGGCCACCGTGAACAGAAGCTCAGGCATTGCGCCAGTCTAAACATTGGCGCTCCGACACTACCAATTTACGCCACGTAGCAAAGGTCTAGGGCATATCCTGGGTACGAGACCAGGCATATCCCACAATTACAACGATTGAACGCAAAATTAATATGTATTCGTCAAACGACCAGCAAATTATAAAGCGATTTAATTAAAAAACACTCGGATGGAGACGGCGGACTATATAGCTCTACGGCACGGATTCTTCGCGGATATAGATGGATTTTTGTTAACTTACAACTGACTGATAGCGTTCTTACTAGTCGGGTGAGAGTATACGTATGTTTAGTGCCCAACGATCACCGAGGAAGAGATATGGGCAAATCGAAGGCAGACCCGCTCAGTAAATAGAGTGACATCAAGAATGGAGTCGCCATTACTCCAAGATTTACGACGTCGCAGATCATACTCGATGGAGCACTCAAACTTAAGCAGCCCAACCGCACATCCACGCGCCTCTTTACTTCGTTTCTTGAGTTGTGTCGTAAATTACCACAGTCACTAGGCCTAACTCGGCCTAAACTCAGAACCAGGTTGCCATCCATTACCTAAAGAGGAGTCTATACTTCCGAAAGAGGGTATGTCCTATTTACGGCGTAGTACCCAGACTTACTCCAAAAGGCAACTCTCATCCACATTTACATAATGTTCACAATGATTTCGCAAATTTCGAACTTATTCTTTCATCAATTATAACAAGGCTAAAACACCGTATATACATCAAAGCGAGAATAATATAGCTAACATGCGAGCAACCTCGGTATTTCATACCAGATATAATTATAAGGAGACACCTCTAGCTATATAACATGGCTTTGACTCAAGATCTGCATAAAGGCCTAAACACCAAAATGGACGTAAGGAATCCAGTAATCATTCATTGGCGGCTCTAGTGGGAAAGGATGATGTGTTCTTGCCTCTGTTCCTTCAAGATCAAGATTGCCGTCGCGCAGCGCCCGCATCGCTTTATGTAGTCCTCGGCATACCGCTATGTCGGTCATTCCTTCTTTTCGCAAAGTTTCATGGAATATTTTAGCCACGTCGGCACAATACTTGTCCGATACTTCCCAGAGTGTTCCAATAACGTGTCGGAAACCCGCGAGCTGAAAGGCGCTAACAAGATGAATCGCCTCATCAACCAGATTGTTTACTTCATTGGCACCGGTCAAGCAAGCTGGCAAAAAACTCAAAAATGGCGGGTTCTCTTGCAATTGCAATTCACAGTCGCGAATGTCTCCAATAGTCAGCGGGTCGGTTTTCCAATCTTCGAGAAGTAAATAACTTTGAGAAGGGCCTGTTGAATTTGATGATCCGTGGCCTGCGAAATGGAGGATCTTACATCCGTCCTCTCGCAAACTCCTTGGCCCACCTCTGCCCCTCCGCGGATACAGTTGATATCACGATACCGCAAGGATCAGGTCAAAAAACACCGTCTACTGCGCCTTAGTTAGCCACGTCAGAAAAAGAACGCAGTGAAGGATTCGGGACTGCAGCAAGTAAGGAAAGGAAAAGCAAAGTAGATGATTGGAACATATTCGACGAGTCTTGGATCTGGATGGTAGAGAAAGATAGTGTGTTCATTGGTGTAAAAGCCCTTTGAAGGCATTCAAACTTGTTTGACTGCATTGCGCATGATATATTCTAAGCATCCTTAGCCAATATTGATAGCAATTTGTGGCAGGTATGCATATGTATGAGTCTATAAGGATCTGACAAATTTGGAATATCGAGGTTTAGCTATCCATTTAAGACCTCAGGCCTGCAAAAAGTTTAATTATTAATATAATTACTCAGGAAATATTGCGATAAGAAAGGATGCATACCCTATTGGTACTCTAGTTCATCAAGGCCATTGGAGTACTGTAGTGAAATCTTGAGAAGATTTTTGTTGGACGCTCTAGCTTGGAGAAAACGTAGCTCCTTCACATGTTCGAGGGGTTGGAACTGATAGTATATACCGCAATGATCCTCGCGCTCACAACTCTTGCAATGTTCAACTCGCAGCATTCAGAATTAGGCTACTTATTACTCTGTTCTCATTTACATTTACCTCAGAAGATCATTCTAATTTCCATTCAAATTCGACTGCCAAAATTTAATTCTAGTATGCATTTCCCATCTATTGAAATATTGTAATTAATATTATAATGAGCTTTGAGGTCGGTAAAAAATTGTTTTCCGCATGCCAGTCAGCTAGTTCGGCGCACACTTACACCGCGGGGGGGTTCTAATATAGTTATAATGCGTAATAAATTTATGGATTAATATAAACCGGCCTCCTAATATACCATCTCGAGATCGGTCTAGATCTTACAAGTTGAAGCCATCCGTAGAAACTTAAATATGTCACAGAAATAGATGTCTTTCAGCCTCTCGATTTCCTTTTAAAATTTCCGGGACCTACCTAGGTATGCATAGCTATGAGAAGCTTTATACTGGCCTGTACAGCTGTGAATCCTGGAACGAGAGTCGACACGACTAAAAAGTTACATAAGGAGAAAGGTACATAGCTGTAGCACAATACACCATATGGACCCAATTGATGTGTCTTTATTTTCCTAACAGAATTACAAGATACTCATTCAAGATACCAGAGGAATTTGTGGCGCAATATATCGTATCTCGCATAGAAGTCGAACATGCACTGGCCTCGAGATCGATCAAGTGGAACAGTTACGAGGCTGTGTGGAACGTTGGAAAAGGCACGATTCGATTTCGTGTTGTTGGTGTAATGTTGCACAAGAGTTAGGCGATCATGTGACGACATCATGAAAGTTAAGTTAACGGCTTCGAAGCTTCGAGGGTTAGCGGCGCTGCACGACAGTTGCCTTCAAGGCCTTGCGTATGTCTTCTCTCTAATAGTCTGGGGGTTGCTAGATCTTCTCTCTAATATCGGGCTTCTTCTCTGCCAGGGCGACCTCTTTAAGTTTTCTCAAGTTGCGCGGTAGATTACTGGGACGTGACAATGCAACCTCGTCCAGAAAACCCAAGGGTAACTGCTTTAGCTCCCCACCCTCCTCGGCTTCTAAGTTTTCCCGAAAGATGGCTTTGGCCCTCTGCATGTAGGGGTGGTTGGGCCGTCTTTCGTTTCCAAAACCTTGATTGCAACGTTTTTCTCGTGTTCGAAGCCGTCCTCACGATCCCCATCCTCCCTAGCGGTGGGCCCGCGAGGTTAACGGTTGGTTGCCTGATTTCAAGGTAGTGCGCAAGCTAACTTGACAATCTTCCAAATGAACGAACTACTAAAATGTCCTGTCGATAGATGATCGCGTTCAGGCTTTAAAAAAAAAAAAAACATCAAGAGGATAATATCTCGGATCCAACCGGTTTTTGCTGAAGATGTCAAGCCCTTGGCTGGCAAATGGGGTACCTTCCATTTTGCTGACTGCATGATGCTTAGCCGAAATGATTCACAGGCAAGTTGTATGTATATTTACTCTGCTATGCCGTCCATATGACGAGACCTAACGGGCGGAACTCACCTTACCTAAGCACCCGCCCCGTCGTCTTATGTTTGGGCCTCTTTGCGGAGCGGCCTGAAAGGTATCCATAAAAGTGGGGTCAGAAACCGTATTCTTTGGGTATCGGGCTTACTCCTCTATCTGGTATAGGGTTATCAAGCTTCAAGCAAGGATCCAAAGCATGAATGACAAAGCAAAACAAGCAGAGCTTTCCACCTTCCGAAGATGTCGGGGCCACATAACCATCAACGAACGAGAGAGAATAAAATACACAAACTAAAAGTGCAGTTATGGCCCAGTTAAACTTCGAGAATCCGCCAACTTGTTTTTTCATCCCATAATTTCGTTCGGATCCTCCTACCGAACGATGTCTTGCGAGATTCGACGGGAGAGGCTCTGCTAACCCTTGCTGTGCCGCAGACGTACCGGCACTACTACCGCCCCATTCAAAAATAACTAACACTAAGCCGCCAGCGCCAGCGAGCTATGCAATCAAGGCCCACATTGAGCCCCGTAGACGGTGGTCATTTGATGTACTTAATTTCAATTTTCCCCAAGGTTGGACACAAATATAGAAACTTCCCCCCTCTATGCATGGTACTGGAATAATTCTTGTTCTCGCAAAAGTGATTCCGACCATCCGAGAGCAATCGACAAGGGAATAGCTTGCTTACTCTGGGCAGAGTTCCCGTCCCAAAGTCGAGAAAAACAACACCCGCATGGGCAGGCGGTGAAACAAGGCGCATGGTTAGTAGGTTAAACTTGACGCCCGAAGTGCGGTGCAGGAGATCTCGTCACATCTAATTGGCACACCTCTCCGTCCGCCGAATCATAGCTTGCGAGGAATAAATGTGACATGCCAGAAAGGATGCATGATCGTGATAAGGCAGGCCGTGGAGCGGGCCGGGTGGTTTACGAGACGGTCAAAACTATACCGGACAGGACAGGATAGCTAGGACAGTACTACCACCACCGACCTCCTCTTCTGTGACTCCACGGGTCCGGGATTTATAAAAGAGGAGGACATCGTGCATGATTACATACGAGCTCTACTGAACGTTTTCCTTAGCTTACGCTAAATTACAAAGCTTTACCTGATTTCCTGGAGCGCAGGATCTATATTGCTGGCCTCACAGCAGACATACATAAATACTACAAGCCTGGGTGAATAGATTTTTCTATTTTTTTCTATTTTCTTATTATTTCTATTATTTCCTATTATTTTGCTTTACTAGCTTGAAGTATCCATTATCGTGAAGCTTGAATTAAGAATCCCCAGCCATGGCCACATTTTCCCGTTCGGTGAAGGCGTCGATAGGACGAACTTCGGCCCTCTTGATCACCGCAGCCGGTGCGGCCGGCATGGTTTCAAGCTCTCAATATAATTATAAACCCATGAAATCTCTGTTCGTCGACAACACAATTCCGTCTCCAACATTCACTTCGCCTTTCGAACATCCTTCCTCGAATCCGTTCCCAACCAAACATCACACTCACAGGCGGACCAAATTCATTGCATCTACAGAACATGGATTCCAGAACCATAGGCATCCTCGGCGGCGGTCAGGTAAGCCTCCTCGTCCTTATCTAACATATACCTTCACTTCCCTAGGGGTCCGGTATCGATGACTAACATTTTTTAACTTCAAACTTTTTAGCTGGGCCGTATGATGGTCGAAGCCGCTCACAGATTAAACCTCCGCACCACCATTCTCGACGCGGACAATTCTCCTGCGAAGCAGATAAACGCTCTGTCTTCCCACGTTACGGGGTCCTTTAGTTCTTCCGCAGACATTCTCGAACTCTCGAAATCTTGTGATATTTTAACGACCGAAATTGAACATGTTGATACGAATATACTGGAACAGATCGAAAAGGAAGGGAAGGTTGATGTCCAGCCGGCGAGCGAGACTATCAGGCTCATTCAAGACAAGTACTTGCAAAAGGAGTTTTTGATCAGGAATAATGTTGCGGTGGCGGATACCATCAAGATTGACTCCCCGAGTGTGGAGTCATTGGAAAACGTTGGAACGGCGTTTGGGTATCCTTATATGTTGAAGTCGAGGACATTGGCATACGATGGAAGGGGGAACTATGTCGTCAAGTCGAAGGAGAGTGTCCCTGGGGCACTCGAAGCCCTTTCGAATAGACCTCTATATGCTGAGAGATGGGCAGAGTTCACTATGGAGCTTGCAGTGATGGTCGTTAAGACCAGGGATGGAAAAACTCTATCGTATCCTACGGTGGAGACTATCCACGAAAACAATATCTGCAAGCTGGTCTACATGCCAGCAAGGACCACGGTCGAAAACAGGTCAAGAGCTCAGGCACTCGCCGAGGAAGCGATACGACACTTCCCGGGTGCCGGTATCTTTGGGGTTGAGATGTTCCTACTCAAGGACGGGTCCATTCTTGTGAATGAGATTGCCCCTCGACCACACAACAGCGGCCACCATACGATTGAAACCCACGCCACCTCCCAATTCGAAGCTCACATCCGTGCCATCCTCGACCTACCACTCCCACCCTCCATCACTGCCCCCCGAACTTCCACAACATCGTCCATAATGTTGAATATCCTCGGAGGGCCCGATCCAGCCTCCCATCTAAAAGTTTCCAAATTAGCATTGGAAACACCCGGTGCCACTCTCCACCTTTACGGCAAGACCGAATCTCGACTCGGTCGTAAGATGGGTCACATAACCGTCGTCGCCGACGGTATCTCCGATTGCGAGACCCTTATCGCACCATTAGTAGCTGCAACATCTTATGCCCCCTCACTCTCCCTCATCCCCGCCTCCCTCCCAACCCCATCGTCACCGATAGCAGTCATAATGGGCTCCATCTCGGATCTACCCATCATGTCCGCTGCCCTTAAGACTCTAGAAACCTTCAACATCCCCACACTACCCCGCATCGTCTCAGCCCACCGCATGACACAAGAACTATACGAATTCTCAACAACAGCTGAGGCAAGGGGCATCCGTGTCATCATCGCCGGTGCAGGTGGAGCAGCACATCTACCAGGAATGTGCGCCAGTATGACTTCATTACCTGTCATCGGTGTCCCGGTGAAGGGATCCAGCTTGGAAGGGATGGATAGTTTGCTTTCGATCGTACAAATGCCGAATGGTATCCCCGTTGCTACCGTCGGTGTGAATAGATCGGATAACGCTGCTTTATTGGCCGTTCGGATTCTAGGTGCCGGTGAGGGGCGATATAGAGACGCAATGACAAGCTTTATGAAGGGAATGCGAGATGCAGTTGTCAAGACTGATGAGATGCTCATGGAAGTCGGCTGGAAGAAGTACCTTGAGGATAAAGACAAGGAGAAGAAATGATGATTTTATATGGCGTATGATTAGCTTTTTTTTACACGGTTTACGTTTTTTTTTTAGATGTTACGAAAAGCCCTCTTGATTTTAGATGAAATATTTAGCTAGTGTATATGTCCCTTTATGTCGAATGAATCCAAATATATATTACGATCTCTACATCCTCGAGTACCAACTTAAGCCAATATATAGTATAGTATAAGTTTTTCCGAATAGAAGCGAAGTGGTATTATCATAACGCGACATGCATGAGAACTACAGCAAGATATCTGCCAGAATCAGCGTTCCCCTCCTTAATCTGAAACGCCAGCTTTTGTCTATCAATAATAAGACGAAAAACTATGTAATTGTACATTTATCCAAATAAATTAAATAGGGCACCATATCTCGATCATACGCTCGTCTCAAAAAAACACTACCAACAAGCCTTCTTCAATCTCTCCCTCCAAATCCCTCCGTTGTCTTTCTAGAGATGTTTGTGTCGAAATAATGTTGGAGGAATGGGGTCGTGACATTATCGGTCAAATTCGCAGAGCTCTACTATTTGGCTCTTCGTTCGATAATGTTGGCTCCGACCTCGTCGTATTCCTGTTTACTGATCCAAAGCTGGTGGAAAGCACCACAGCTGGCAAGGATGCTGCCTCCGAGCCAGGCGGAGTATTTCCTCTCCGGGATCTGACCGGGCGAGTGGATCTTAACACGTGGTCCGGGGAACATAGTCATCAATTCATGATTAAGTCGCTCGTTAATTCTGTAGAGCAAGCTAGTTCCTCCGACGACAACGATGTTATTAAGCATATTGGCGCGGATATCCGCATCTAAGTGGTCGATGGAATCTTTGATCATCTCGGCGATACCCTTGGGTAGATCGCCGGTGAGAGCCTTTGGAGAAACGGAAGGGTTGAAGAGTGACTCCGGGGCTAAGAACCTGTCGATTCCGAATCGGCGTTGATAGCCGTCAGGGAACTCGAAGGCCTTGTCGGCGATTCCGCGAAAGTTATCCGGAAGGTTGTTGATGTCCGCCGGGAAGGTTTTGGCCTCGGGCCAGGTTTCGGAGACGCATTCTTTGAACTCGTGGATGAAGCGGTCTTGTTGGAGGTCGAGGAACGATTGGTGTGGCTCGAAACCGAAGTCCTTGGTTCTGAGAGGTGGTGCAGTTGCGAGGTCCGTGTATGGGCTCTTGCTCTTGAGAGTAAGCCAAGGTGCCATGCGGATCCCAAGCTCTCCGAACTGGTGTCTCAATTGGTTGTTCAGATGTTGGCCGGCGAGCGGCGTTCTTTCGGATCCTAAATTTAGCTTAGATTCAGCAGGTGTTCATAGTATCTCATGGTCGAGGAATAGTGGGTGTAGCATTATACCCTTTCTTAGAGGAATACCATCGATGATAGGAGTCACACTTGTGTAGGCATGACCCATATCAACAACCAAGGCCGAGGGCTTGCTATTTGCAAATGACTCGCAGACGGCACTCTTGACAAGGAAGTAAGCCGGGGCATTGAAGTCCTCAAAGACGATTTCGGTTGTCTTCTCACGCTTCTTGAGGGGGTTCCAGATAGGCTCTGTGACTAGAAGCGGGTGTTCCTCGACCCTGGACGATAATCTATATTCGATGCAATGTCGCCAAATCTCGGTAGCAACCTCCCAGTTCTCCACTAGCTAGGTATTAGCATATCGAGGCCGTGATGATGGATAGCTAGAATTTGGGTATTCTTGACGCACCGACTCCATCACTCATGGGGTTTCGAATCTCCATCCCGTCGACGACCGAATTGATGGGATTTTCTCCAATCTTCAATTTTCCAAAGTACTTCTGATCCTCGGGATCCGGAATGATACCGTAGTATGTCGGGACACATGTCTTCGGTGTATCTTCGCCAGCAAAGCCGCACCTTGTCGTGCCCGTGCCCGGATCGAGCACCAGAGCAGAGACCTCATCTAGACAACAAAAGAAGCTTTAGCATTTGTAAAACAGCTCCAGCCAGACCGGATCTCGCTCCCAACTAACCTCCTCCGTACTCAAGCTCGGCCGGTTTGGTTGTCGGGGGTAGAACCCCAGTCATCTGTGGAGTGCTCGCCATCGTGAAAGGAATCGAAGCCGACGCGTCGAATGTAGTCGTGAAGGGGAATCCAGCAAGCGGATTGCCGAGCTCGTAGCGTGTATCGAAAGGTGGACAGGTGCGATTAACGCGATTTGGTAAGCTAGTCCGAGGAGGAGCGAATGGCCGGGAGTCCTGCGGTGGCGATTGTCTTCGTCGTCGTCGTTGATGGTTTCAACGGCGGGGTGATTTGAGGTCTAAACTTTTGCGATCGCGCGACGGACCAAATTAAAGACTGGGGCCCAGCTCACCAAGCCCAGCCGAGGCCAATCGGACCCTGTCTAATTCCCTCCGCTCAGTTCGACAGGTCCCAATTTCCCCCACAGCCCGTCCTCCTCGTCACTGCACCCGTACTAATTATAGCTGGACCGGACGGGACGGAGGCAATAGGGGTGGCCTGAGTAGGTATAAAGATATAATACTCTCCGTTCCCACCGGCAAGACGCACCAATCGTCGACTCTCTTACCTACGACATACGCATCACGGACCACAGATTGACCATGTCGGTGGCATCGCTACGATACTTATTCACCCCGGAGCTGCTCGACAGCCGGCTGGTGTCAGATATCTCTGATACGACTCAAAGAGATGGAGCCGCGAAACGAGAGGAAAGCTCTGCCTCAGGGAAGGCTCCGGCAAAGAGGACATCGCCTTCGAGATGGCAGACAGTCGAATACTTCCTCTATTATATAGTAATCATTATTGTCGTCCCGTCGATGTTCAAGGCGGCATACGATATCTCGAAAGGTGCGTCGCGATTTTATTTTATTTTTATTTTTGTTAAAAGCTCGTATTGCATTGGATATAAGCTAAGATGTCTATACTTTGTTAGAGGACCACCCAAACTACCTGAGATACTCGAGTATTCTTTCCAAGGGCTGGATCCCCGGTAGGAAAGTCGTATGTGCAGACCGTCCTTATCTCGATACTACTTGATAGTCGCCTAATTGTGTACGGACGATAGGATAATACGGATATGCAATACAAAGGATTCCGAAATAACATTCCAATTCTGTTCGTCGTCTTACTTGGCCATTCTGCTCTCAGGAAGCTCTCGACGAAGATTCTGGGGAACGGAAATATCGACACCCGGATACTTTTTGATAACCTTTTCGGCGCTGTCTTCCTTCTGGCTCTTCACGGAATAAGCTACTTCAAAGTGCTCTTTTTGATGGCCACTAACTACGCTATCGTAAAATACTTTGGTCCGTCGAAGGCTACGCCTTTCATTTCCTGGGGTTACAATATCTTCTTTCTATTTATGAATGAATGGAATCGTGGGTACATGTTTGGCCGAATGTTCGGACCGGAATACGGGTGGATCGATAGCAAGTATGGGGGTATTATGCCCCGCTGGGAGGTTCACTTCAACTTTACCATGCTTCGCATTATCAGCTTCAACATGGACTACTATTGGGCTCTAACCACAGGGCCAGATCTTGAGGTATAACCCCCCCCCTCTTTGCTCTCCTTTTCATGCCGCCCCCTTGTCCCGTCCCCAAACCTGCCCGGGGTAATAGCTGTTGTCAAGTTGGTTTTTACTGAAAATTATTGCTAAACACGTCTAGAGGAGAAAGAGGCCGCCGCCATCCCACCAATCCGACAAAGATCGCGTAGCCACTTCCCATCCTTTGGGTTACTACAATTTCTCGACCTACCACGCTTACTGCCTGTACTCACCTCTCTATATCGCCGGACCTATCATCACTTTCAACGACTACGTAGCCCAAAATATCCATGCCGCCAGACAGGCCCTGCCACCAACAAATTTTAAGCCAGTGGTTCTCTACGCCGTTCGGTTCTTGTTGAGTCTTCTTTGCATGGAACTGGTACTTCACTACTGCTACGTCCAAGCTATCTCGAAGGCCGCCCACCATCCATACAACGCCTGGATCAATGACACCCCGTTCCAGCTCATGATGATTGGTTACTTCAACCTCCACATCATCTGGCTGAAGCTATTGATCCCATGGCGTTTCTTCAGACTCTGGTCCCTCGTCGATTCCATCGACCCACCAGAGAATATGCTGCGATGCATGAGCGATAACTACTCCGCCGTCGGATTCTGGAGAGGCTGGCATAGAAGTTACAATCGTTGGAATATCAGATACCTCTATATCCCCCTCGGTGGGTCGAAGAAACGACCGGTGATTAACATGCTAGTGGTATTCACCTTCGTCGCATTGTGGCACGATCTCTCCATGAGGCTCCTAACATGGGGTTGGTTGATCGTACTCTTCATCACCCCCGAATTAACAGCTCGCGCCCTGCTTCCGTACAGCAGATACGGTGGGAACTGGTGGTACCGACCGCTCGCCGCCATGGGGGGGACTTTAACCGTTCTCACCATGTGCGGGGCAAATCTCGTCGGATTCGCGCTTGGTGTCGATGGTGTCAAGCAACTAATATACGACGGCATCATAAACGCCGGTTGGGCCGGTGTGATGTTCCTAGGAGGAACCTTGGGTGCCCTATTCGTTGGTATCAATGTCATGTTCGAGATTCGAGAAGAAGAGGCTAGAAGGGGTTTATTCTTGGGTTGCTAAGTGCATTATCCGGGGTTTTTAGCGTTATAACAAAAAGAGTCATTGCGATTGGTCGTGTATATACTTCGTCTTTTTCGTCCTTTCGCGCATACACATTACACAGCCTGTATTTTCAACGGAATAAAAATAGGGGGTTTTTTTTATAGGATTTCGTATAAATTCGGAGGACCTGAATTCCATCCACCAGATACCGTTCTATCCTTTCTATTGGTTTCTTTTATCGCTTGACGATGCACACTCCAGATTATAGCGAGCTGGTGGGTGTATACTTCGAGCTCAACCCCGCGTTGTTTGTGAGATGTTTTGTAACTAAAATTTAAAAATGTGAAGGCATTTTGGAGCACGAAATTCATAAATTACATGTCTACAATAGGGAGACCTGAGGGAAGAATACATAGCATAGTATTTCACATTTCAAGGATTGTTCAAGAGCGAGCCGATATATAGGTGCTTAAATATCAAGACCATGCCCAAATTTTATTTTCCTAGCCCCAAACTTCGAATTCATCCCTTCGCCAGTCGTTCAAGTATTTAGGTAACAGAAACAGCATATAAGGTCTACAAGGATCCCATTCGGATTCTCAAAAACTTCAAGGCCAGAGTGGATCTTCAATCCAATAATGATATCTCCCACCAGGAAAGAAAAAAAAAATATATGAAGAAAAGGACACATCTATGTAGATATTATAGACATCCCATAGATAATACATGCCATCTGAAAAACGAGCATGATGCATCCCGCAAAAAGGATATCAACAAGAAACACGACCCGTATGACGGACTATCGCAAAAAATATATCACGAAAAACTATCAAAAAAAGTCGTAGCCTCAGGCAGAAGAGAGAAAAATGTATATGGAAAAAAAAAAAAAAAAAAAAAACGCCATGCCTAGTCTAGGTATGCCTAGCGGGTGCACACCTATAAAAAAACGCCGTTTTGCCAAAGACCCGCTAACCCAGACGCCGATACGATGCAATAAACACAAGATTTCCAACAGGAAAAAAGTTGCCTAGAAGGTGAGCCGCGATAATTACTATACCATCGGCCGAATTCCAGAAGATCCGGAGCCGCCACGTCCGCCTTTCGCACCACCTCTTCCGCCGCCGCTCTTCCCTCCCCTTGCGGGTTTTGTGGCTCCTCCGGAGGTTCGTTTGAAGAACTTCTTTCCTCCTCGTCCCCTAGTATTACCTCCAGATGTACGTCTAGGAGCACGAGTAGTTGTTTTAGAGGTAGTAGCTTTCTTCGACTGGGATGCAGCGGCCACTATTCATTTTGTCAGAGACTAAGTCTTGAAATATAAAGGACGGGTGTTGAACTTACTCCTGGCATTGAAGTCCGACGCAGCCTGGTTCTTCCCTGCAGTATTAATAAAAAAGCGAGACTCCTCATCGCCGTCTTCGTCGTCTTCATAATCCTCATCGAAGTCTTCTTCCAAAAACCCGTCTATCCCAGGCATGTGTGTCTGCGTCCCCACACCCGGAGTAAACTGCGTTCCCTCTAAATTTTCCAGTTTCTCATTGTTATATTTCTGAGTAATCGGGAGAAATTTGGACCCATAGAGCCGTATACGTTCTTTATCTTGAATGCCAGGGATCGCTACCAACTCGTTCATGCCTGTGAAGTGCGTTAGCGGCCAGCTCAACACTTCAAGTTAGAGGTTCAAGTAACATACTGCAAGGAAGTTTGACGCCCATCAACCTAAGCTCGGTATCCGTAAACACCGACTCCACGCGGAGACCCCTCTCATTCATAAGCTGCACCGCCATGTTAGCTTAGCCAAATATCTAAGTTAGCGAAAGGCTTTTACGTACATCACCTCGAACCCGCTTTGCATCCTTGAGGAATCGGTCGAGTACATCAAGATCGTACTCGTTTAACCCCGCGAGAATATCGTCAGCAGCTATTCCAATCGGCTGGGCAGCGACCTTCTTCCGTCGTGGCGCAGATGCTTCGTCTACGATACCGTCGCTCTTCCGTTTCTTTCCAGCAGCAGAACCGTTGCCACCGTCGCGAATAGGCATGAATCCGTCGTCATCAGGCTGAGTGTCTTGGAATGTTGCCACCTTGCGGGATCTGCCCTTAGTTGGCGGGATTGGTGAAGAAACGTTGGTAGACTCAAAATCTTGATCGGTGCCGAGTTTATTCCTCCCTGCCTTCTTCGATGGCGCAGTGGGGGAATGATCGAATATCATCTCCATCTTCTTGAACCCATTACGGAGTTGTTGGCCTTTGCAGCCGGGCTATTGAAAGCGAGAAGAAGAAAAAATCAAGGTCAGTTTTAGTCCGTGGTAAAAGCCAGTAGGGCGGCTCGAAAAGAGAAAGAGGTGTAAAACATACAATTATGTAGGCATTCGTGAATCCACTTCCATTCACCTTGTAGTCTTGACAAATGATGTCGTCTGCCACCATCCTCTCAACCAATCTCGTGGAGTCCTCTTTATCCCAGCTCTTGCCGACACCAAACCCTTCCGAGGTATGCCACCCGTTGTCCACGATTGCCTTCTGCCTAGAACCTCTGAAGATATCCACGATATTTGGAATGGTCAGATTCCTGCCGTGTGCAGCAGTCACAATGCTCAGAATCGCCTTAGCTTCGCCACCAACGTCACGAGGGTCATATTTGATGCCGGACTTGCAGTTGTCGCAGGTCTTCCTGCAATCCGCAGGGTTAAACTTCTCGGCAAAGTATCCGAGGACTAACATCCTTCGGCACTCAGCCTTGTTCTCGCAATAATTTGCGACGGCTCTGACCATTGTCTTCCCATGTTCGATAGTGAATTCCGTGGCCCCTTCGCCTGTTTCGATCATTTTCAGGACTCGCATCATGTCACCGCTGCTGTAAAAGAGATAGCAACCAGAAAGTTTACCATCACGCCCAGCTCTGCCAGTTTCTTGATAATACCCCTCCAAGGATTTCGGGATGGTGTGATGAACGACGAACCTGACATCAGGTTTATCAATACCCATTCCAAACGCTATGGTTGCAACGATCACTTTGACTTGACCACGCTGCCATTGCTTTTGGACTGTTGTCCGTTCTTCGCTTGTTAGGCCGGCATGGTAGAACTGTGCCGAAATCCTAGCTTTTTGAAGCTGTGCAGAAACATTTTCACAATCCTTTTTGGAAAGACAATAGACGATGCCGCATTTGCCCTTATAGCTATTTTGAATAAGGTTGATGATCTCCTCCACCACCGATGGCCCTTTGCCCTTCGCTGTGTTCTTCCTGCGAACTTCGTAGACAAGGTTTGGCCGGTTGAAGCTTTGCTTGAACACCTTGCATTTATTGATAGAGAGGTTGTGCATTGTGTCTTTTTGCACTTGTGGGGTCGCGGTAGCCGTTAGAGCCATGAAAGGGACGCCCCTGAGCCTTGACCTTAACTTTCCCAGCTCTTTGTAGTCCTTGCGGAAATCATGACCCCACTGACTAACGCAGTGGGCTTCATCGATCACCACCCGCGAGATCAGACTTCGTTTATGTAGTGAATCCATAGTCGTTTCCATCATCTTGCTTGAAGCTAACATTTCCGGTGTAACATAGAGTAGCTGAATGGATGTCGCAGCATCTGGACCCTTTAGCTCTCTCAGTATCTGTCTCCTCTCCTCCGCCGTTATCGAGGAATTAAACATGTATGCCTGTACTTTGAGAGACCGAAGGTGATCAACCTGGTCCTCCATCAACGACAACAGTGGCGATATAACGAACGTGACCCCCCTCGTTTTGCCAGAGTATACCACTGCAGGCAATTGATAACATAGTGACTTACCGCCACCAGTGGGCATGAGAACAAACACATCATTCCCATCGAGTGTGGCATTGATTGCTTCAAGCTGGTTGGCCCGGAATCCCTTGAGTTTGAACGTGGTTTTCAATGCCCGGGCCACATCGGTCGACCATGGATGAGTCATGCTAGGAGCTCCCATGTCAACTTCAACGGCTTTCTGGGTACCGATCTCCATGATATCCTCAGGGAGCTCCGCAATTTCGATGTCCTCCTCATTAAGGCTGCCATGTTCTTTGGCGAACTGGCTGACAGCTCTCGCACGAGCCTCGAAGATATTTGGGGGTGGTTGCTCGAGGACTTCGATATCCGAGGACACCGAGCGCGCCCGTTGATCCAATGTTTTGCCCTCGATCTCAGCAAGATCTTCAGGACTTAGCTCGAAGTCATCTTCGTCATATTCATCCATGTTGAAGGGATGGTCCCCAGATTCAGAAGGCTCGGCTCCCACGACTTCGTTATCGAAATCAAAAAATTCTTCCGGGACACCGTCGCTATCGAGCCTTTCGGGGCCGTCCGAGTCTTCTTCAAGATCCAGCTCAGTTGCCCTCCCTTTGCCTTTGTCGACTGCTTTCTGAGCCGGGGAGCTTGGGGCGGTGTAATCAGCATCCGGTGGGCTCGAAATTTGCATTTCGAATGGGTTTCCTTCAGCATCCTCGTCAACATCATCATCGACGTCCATCGTCTCAGCCTTCCTCGGCAATATTGTAGCGCTAACCCTATCGTCAGACGCTTCATTAGACACCTTCGATCTAACAGGGTACTGGGTCTGCTTCACGAACTCAGTCGGCTCTTCGGCTACTCTAGCAAGGAAAGGCTTCCGTGTAGGTGAATTTTCCACAAAGTTTTGAGTAGCGTAGACGTTGACGGCAACACGTTCGGGCGTACGTGGGGGCGGTCTGTCGTGCATTTGGCCCGGCAAGCCCCAGTCGGCTCCCTCCAAATCGGCGAGCTTCTTTTTCAGGTCTTCAAAGTTCATAGCCATCTGGACGAGTGACATAGACCCTTTGTACGTATTGGATATGTACGCGTTTATCATGATACCCGTCTCAGCTATCTCCTTTTCAACGTCCTGTTTCCGTTGAGATAGACTAGAATCAGATATCGGTGCAGGAGCGACTCCACGAAGCGGTGACTGTAGATTCTCCTTCCCAGGTGCTGGTGACAAGATTCTCGCCAGATGTTTTACGAGCTCCTGTGGATCCGGAGTTGCTATCCTCTGGTTCATCCATTTCGTTCTCGAAGGGCTTCGATGAAACGGGCTCGACTTGACCGCCACCGCGTCCTCAAGCGAGACTTTCGGGCTGTTGTCACGATGGTGCAGACTAAACACCCGTGCAGGACTGGGGCTTTTGAGCACAGATACCCTCGACTGCTCGATATCGGGCACCGATACAGATCTCTGCATCGATTTGTTCACATTCAACGCTTGGTTATCCCCAGCTACGCTCCTACGGCCCACCGTCACACTATGGTCCGATAGTTCAGCAGATTCGTCGTCCTCGGAATCGAATACTATTGTAGGATGCTTGCGGGTGGCCCGGGCCGCCCCAGCCGCTAGGGCAGAAAAAGAGGCTCCTTTCCTGCTTCCCGAGGCCGTTTGAGCTTGGATAGCGGTCTCTCCGATCCGAGCAGTAGGTGTCTCGTCTCCCTGTAACTCTTTAGATAATATTCTACGCCCGGCCTTCGTGGACTTGCGTACTGTAGCAACGGCATCTTCTATTTCCTCAAACTGCCCTTCCATTGCATGGTCATTGTCGGCATCATGGGTAGAAATAGATCTGGTTGCGGTTAACCGTGATGAAGATAAGATTTCCATCTCAGGATCCGGGCGAAGAGCAGTTGGTTCTTGACTAGAGTATGGTGGAGGAGGTTCAGATGGGCCGATAGGGAGTGTCGTCTTGTCCGGGGCGACTGTCCGTGAAGGTGTCGTTGTAGCCGACCTCGCTGACAGCTCACGTTTAAACCTTGAGGTCAGGAGGTTTGGGATTTCGTCGTCATCCGAAACTGTGAGGTCAATAGATTCAACAGGTCCTGTAGGAAGTACAACCTTTTTAGTCGCTATGAAAATAAATTTCCTAGTTAGCCAGCTTTTCATTTATTCAATAAAGTCGCAACATACCAGCTGGAGTTTTTGTCCCCTTCCCATTAGCACAATGCTGGGTGTACTGTTCCAGCAAGCTGCTCCCATTTTTCTTCACTGCAGCCGGCTTGGCCTGTGATACCCCTTTCCTCGCAACAGGTTCAAAAGGGTCTGACTCGCCCTCAGTGTCAGACTGTTGTTGCTTGTGCTGTTGCTTGTGCTGTTCGATAGTAGAATTATTCCGTGGCAAGGCAGTTTTCCTAGGGACCGGGACATAAGGGTTGTCCTCTTCGTCTTCATCCGGTGGCGAGGGCTCTTTCCGTTGCACGCTCTTGAGTGTCCGCCTGCTAGCCGGCGTTTCGGCGAGTCGGAGCATGTTGGCAGCTGTGGGACCGTTTGCAACCTTCGCAGAAGCCTGTGGGACCCTTTGTGGTGCCTGATGGGCGAAATCGACAGACCGACTAGTACTCCCTCCACCCGGATCGTGGCCGAAACTATCAGACCGCCCGAACGACGGGAAATCTTTATTCTGGGATGTTTCTCGAGGTTGCGAAACACCTGCAGCAACCACAGTCGAGTTTGATCTTGAGAGAGAAACAGCCGGCCCCGCAGCAGCACCAGATGGCCCGGCAGTTGGAGGATTTTGCTGTCGACAAGTTTCGATCGCAGCTAAAGTTGCAGCAGAGATGGCTTGCACTGGCGGTGGCTTCTCAGATCTGGGAGGCGGGATCGTAGGTTTCTCTCGAATCAACCAAGCAAGATGACTGCTCAGATTGTTCTTCGGTCCTTTCGACTTAGTCGTCATATCCGGGCATACAGGATTCGTCCTGCTGGCATATCTCTTCGTCTCTCGAGGGTTTATGAAATTATCCAGAAAAAACAACTACCTGCGACTCCAGTCGTAAATTTGCGAATAGAGTTTTCGCTGCCGTCATGAAAACATAGTCTCTTCGGTTGGATCAGGAGAAGCAGTTTATATAAACCCCACTTTCTCTGTCTGCTGGCTGGCTGCTATCGGATCCTGGCAATCGGTCCTCGGGCAATATCGGCTGGGCGGGTTGGAGATGTCTGTTTGTTGGAGTACAAGCCGTCGAGGGGAATGTTGAAATTGAATAGTCGTCGTTGTGTATAACGCGTTTCCTAGCTTCCCGCTTTGTTTGGTACCTTGCGACCCGCGTTGAGTGCCGTCCTGCGCCAAGACCTGCGCCCAAAATTCGGGCAGCCAGCCAAACACCGGCTCCCTCGCCATCGGTCCCTTCGACTTTGGTCTAACCATCCCCAAGAACTACAGCTTCACATATCGAACAAAGATGGTAAGATACACCCTTCATACGGCAGCGCTTTTGCCAGTCTACTTATGCTCCAGGGATCTATTATCTAACCTCGTGAATTCCTGCAGGCCGATAAACTCCGTACCCAACAGCAGCTCGAGCAGCTCCAGGCCCGTTTCGTCGGAACCGGTCACGCAGATACCACCAAATTCGAGTGGACTTCCAACATCCACCGCGACTCCTACGCTTCCTACGTGGGCCATCCGCCGCTGTTGTCGTATATGGCTCTTGGTCTTAATGAACCCGCTGCAAAGCTTCGGACGCGGCTGATAGAGGTCGGTTTCACCCTGCATTGTGGGACAAGTCATCGCGATCATAGGGACTAACGGGATATTGCATATAGAAAATGATACAGCCAGTAGGACCGCCTCCCGAGAAAGAAGACTAGGTAACATGTCATTCGGGGAGGATAACGAGACCTGATCGTTCGCCTATCTGCAATCCGAACCAATAGGCGCCTCTATCTACTGTCACGGTGGTATGGAGGTGATGTCAAGGCTATACGTCGACGGGATCATACGTCTCCACTGGCGACTATACTGCCCATGGGAACGATTCGGTTCGCCCGATAATATTGTTCTTGGATGCCATCACGCCTGGATGCCCGAATATCGGGACGATGGACTCTGGGTTTTTGCTGACAGCCCGATCTACGGCCAGCCTTACAATTAATACCGGTATTTCAAATGTACACTATAGGATACCCATATCACGATCAAGCGATATTTTGAATTGTTTTGCATTAATTTCAATTTTAGTGCCTTCGTTTTTGAACAAGAAATGAAAAAAAAAAATGATGTCAAAGCCCATGCCAGTGTGCAAGTCGTTCTGAATGCAAATTACAAACTTAATGGAGTCATATCACAAATACCCCCAACCCGGATAGACAGTAGTTTACTGCCCTACAAGTTCATCATTAAGATCTCTCTCCACCTGCCTTGCCCTCCTCGGGCGGTCTCTTTCAAATTCACTAGAGTACCTAATGGGCTCTATGAGATCTCCAACAATCCTGAAGGCTCTTCTCTCCGGCAGACTCCCAAGGGTCCAGCCAATCCCGTGTTCCTCAACATTTGCCAGGGCGGTCAGCTCTTCAAAAGTATCTCCCGAAATACACATACCATCAAGCGCATGCAATCTTCTCGTCCATCCTTCTTTCTCAATAGTCGCCCTCCTGGTCCTCATCGACCTCTCCCTCTCCAGAATCCTTCTATCCTCTTCCATATTAGTACCCTCAAGCAATTTTTGCCCTACCGAATCCGTATCCCTCGCCTGCCTGATCCTCTTCAAAACCCCCACGACCAACGTGGTATCCAATTCTCCCTGCACAACGACCCCACCTTCATCACCACCCAGCGTTCCCGGGTGCCCAGATTCATGCAATTTCGCCTTTTCATACTCATCTAGAAATAAATCACGGCAGATATATGGCGCCGCGAATTCATAGTGCTTCAGATTCTTCCCGCGTTGGCGGAAATGGGTGCAAAGATGCGGAATCTCTTCATGATCTGGTCGGCGGCCTGGGCGATTCAGTGCCTCCCTGGCATGTCTCGCGAATCGTGATTGGGGTGACACCCGTAGAACAAGTCTGTGAAGAACCGGGAGCGCGTGGAGTAGTAGCTTATCAAGTGCTGCACCATATCAAATAAAATTAGTCAAAATAAGCCAGACATCCAATACAAATAGTACAAGTAATCACAATCTTACCGTCATAAGTAACAGCACAATTCTCAATATGAAGATCCGTGAGCAGCGGAGCATGCTGAAGCCCCGCCATCAATACGGAGTCATTAAACTCAGGCACCGAATTGACCACCAGTCGTTCAATCCTCGCCAAACCCAGTGTGTCCAACTCGGTAAACAGAATTCGATGACCTTCCATGCCCGAATCTCCATACGATGGGCTCGTCCGAGATCTATGGTGAAGCTCCAACCTCCGAAGATCAGGGAAACTAGACCCATTAAAGAAACGAGTCCAAAATTTGGCATTTGGGGCGCAACGAATCCCCGATGTGGAGTAATTGTAGTTTCTTTGATGGATACTACGACGAACAGGTAACAGGCTATTGATCGAACGAGCACCAGAAGAAGATGGAGACTGCGTAGCCGGTTCACCACCAAGATCTAGGATGAGAGTCGTAACACGAGGGAACTCCTCGCTTTCGAAGGAGTGAACGGGTTGAGCATCGCATGCAGAGTGGGCGATTATCAGCGATATTGTGACATGCTCATTGTATCTGTAGAAAAGAGAAGCGATCAATTATACTCTCTCCATAATATAATAATAATAATAATAATCGGTAGTAAGCAAATTACCTAGCAATAACCCGGATCATCCGTGCAAGAATGACTGCGATCAAAGGTCTTCCAGCAGTACTCTCCTCCTTCGCAGGATCAATCATCAGAGTAAGGTGGACGATATTCTTGCTCCTAGCATCCCCAGTCTTTTTATCCCAACTTGCAACATGGTTGAGAGTTTTGATGAAAGCCTGGAGCTTTCGATAGCTGTTGATTACGGGCCGTCTGTAGAGCGGGCCCTGAACGGCAGCATAGATATCTCTGGAGACCCTCGCAAGAGCACAAAGACTTGAAGGCGGCAGAGAATAATAGATTGAATCACTGCAAACCATGCATCGTGATAGATAGATCATACGATATCACGTTCACTTGTTAGCTTCCACATCCAGCATTAAGCTCTGCCAAGGCCGGTCTGGTGCGGGACAAACGTACGCTATCTCCGTAGGCAAGGTTGCCAGCGATGCTGGGGGTTCTCGATCAAACTGCGACATGGTCGGACAAGTCCACCAAAGCGTATTCTGTAAATATGTGTATAAGTATGCAGCAGGTAGGCTGCAGCACAAGTGCGTTTATAGCCCGTCGAAGCCTGAAGTCGTGTACTTGGAGATGTTCAAGCTACAGTTGCAGTTGGCGTAGGTGGCGGGGTTTTCGAATGCTGTGTAGCTGTGCTGTGGATGTTGGCCCGCAAGGCTCTGAGCTCATATTCCGGCCGAACAGGATCAAAGTGTCTAAATCGCGGGGTCGTCTTTGATACGCGCAACGTTTCCCGCGTGTAACATTTCTATCCGTTGCGAAGCACTTGGACAATGAATTGCGCCCGATTGGGACTGTCGATGCTGCAGGCATCCAGCTGCTCGTTGGTCCCTCCCTCCTGGCCTTGTCGACAATATATCCCTCCTTTAAGGCAAAACCGCATCAATCCACAGCAAGGATCAAAGGCTCCGAAAGACTCATCAGAACGAAATTTCGGACTAACTCGCTCAAAGGCGCCTTCGTGAAGCCCGAATTGACTAGCTCCCAGCGATGTGATTGGACAATGGTGTAGCTCTCAAGCAGCAACAGCAAACACCTGCATAAGGTTCCCGAACTGTGCTTCGCGAGTTTCCTGACCAAATATGCAAAGGCTTAGCTACCTATTATCAATTGAAATGATAAAATTCGACGCCATGGGCAGCTATTTCGGTCAAGTGCGAGGGCTCGAGAGGAATACTACGGCCTCCATGGACTCCGCGGTTTACGATGTTATCGTTCGCGACTTCGGCCTTATCCAGTAAATATTTACGTGGATATATCGATATTGGAGGTTGGATATAAAATTTATAAAGACTCTTAGGTCTTCTCTTTCGAAAGCAGAACATCGTGCAAAACGGCCAGACTTGAAAACCACATCGAGCCTTTTTCATTTATTTTTACTTTATTTCTTTAATTCAAAAAAAGAAATACAGCACCGATTGGATACAATATGCCACCAAAGAAGGCCCAGAAGCTCACGCCTTTCAACGTTTACATCAGATGGCGACCCCTCCCAGCAGAGCAAGGAGCCACTGAGATCCAAAAATCCCAAAGCCCCGGGGACGGTGGCTACTCCGTTTCATTCTCCCAGCCCGATTCCAGCAGCTCGAGCTCCAGCAGAGGCGCTCGGTCCTGGACCAGCGCTTCATCTTTCTCAAAAGTCTTCGAGGCGGACGACAACAACCGAGGCGTCTACGAAAATGTAGTCACCCAAACTTTCCCCAAGATCATGGCCGGAAAAACATGCAACTTCTTTGCATACGGGCATACCGGTAGTGGGAAGACGCATACCATCGTCGGTTATGACCACGAGGACCCCCAGCAAGTGGGACTGTGTCTATCAGCTGCAAGGGAGCTCTTTCAAAAGATCGAAGAATTGAACGGATCAACCGAGTCCAACGGCAACGATCAAAAACTAGCTGTGGGGCTTCGAATGTACGAGGTTCGGAAAAAGAGTGCCTTCGACCTTCTTAACGGACACACGGAATGCTTCGTTCGTGAAGGGCCGGATGGGAAGGTACACGTTCGCGGTGAAACCGAAACTCTTGAAGATGGAAAGGTCAGGGTGAAGCCGATTCTAGTAGTTCCATGCTGGACATTTGATGAACTCCGGGCAACATTGGAAAAGGGACTGGACCTCCGAGCGACTGGAAATTCTACTGTGCACGACAAGAGTTCTCGAACCCATGCCGTCTTCGAGCTTGAAATTGTCAACAAGGCGCTTGTAGAAGCTAGAGATGCAGCGATCGAACGGCACGCAGAATTAGTTCCACACGGAAAATACGCCACAGACGTATACATCGAAGAAAACTCCAAAGCATATATCCAGGGTCCCGACGGCAAATATATGATGAATCCCGACTACACAGTCAACCAAGAACGTATCGACGCCGCAGAAGCAATAAAAGGAGAATACGAACAGCGCCTGGAGCTAGCCGAAGCAAAAGTGCAAGAAATCTTCACAACGAGCCGGCACCCGTGCCTTGGGGGGAAATTTGTGTTTGTCGACCTGGCAGGATCGGAGTACTACGACCAAAAGTCATCCACTTCGGCTGCAGGGTCCAAACAAACGGCCGAGGAAAAACAGGAAGGACGACAAATCAACTCGGATCTGTTCGCCCTAAAGGAAGTTATACGTGCAAGGTCTTCGAACCAAGCCAGGATCCCGTTCAGGTCATCCCCTTTAACCATGGTACTAAGGGAGCATTTCCTGGGCAGCGATGATGGGTTTTCTGCAATGATCTTAACCGTATCCCCGGCCGCCGACCAATACGCCGCCACAATGAACACGGTGAAATATGGAAACCTGGTCGCTATGGCTGGAGGAACCTAGGAGAAACCAACGAAATTAGAAAACCAAAACCCGTATAACTCAGGCAATGCCTGTGCAGCTGTGCCTGTACTTTCATACCTGCGCCGTTTCTTGTTTCCAGAAAAATTAAAACCGAAAATCAAGTACATGTATGTAGCGTATACGTCTTGCAGCTGCGGGGGGGTCGCAAGCAAGTGCCTAGAATAAATGCAAATGCAGACGCAAACTGCACGGCCCGATATTAATAGCCCACACGTAAAAAAGCTTGGAAGTATTTGAGACTGGGAGCACAAGCAGGATTTTCTGCATCTCCCCAGCCAGAATATACAGAATGTAATATCAGCCGTACATGTATTATCAAGGGGGTCCACTATTCTAATCGATAAAAGGTATTTTACCCGTACTGACGTTCAATAGCACCCCACCCCCCGTGGACCCATATGGGGCCCATCTGTCAACCGACGCATGCAAAACGCCCCTTAATTGGCTGCATCTTGTCAACCCTCGCTTCCTCAACGGTTGCAGACCTTCCCAGAAATCCCCATGAAAAGGTCGATCGCATGGCTGTATTTTACCATTTCTTCCTGGGCTTGTGATTTTGATTTCCAACCCCACGGCCAATTGGGTCAGCAATAAATAGCAAGGAGTACGACATCTTCCGTTTCAAGATTCTTACCAGCGCCCTTTGTTCGCACTTTCGCAGTTGTTTCCTGAGTGAGGAAAAAAAAGGGAATTTTCTCGTTCCCGTTACACAGACCCGCATATTGTTTACTGGCTGGGGGCATCCCAGGATGTCTTAGCTGCAATTTCGGAAAAAATCTCAGGGAAACTTCTTTGGACCAGCGCCTCGCCTGATATATCTTCTTCTTCCTGATATATGGTTCATGTGGTCAAGGTTTCGCGGCAAATAGTTGGATTCTTTTTCGGTTCATGATTTACGATTAACATTCCGCTCTTGACCTTCTATCCTTTTTTTTTTTTGGTTCATCCTCTGTGCGACGGAAGACCGAAAGTTTGCGACTGCTTGAGCTGGGTTTGGATTTGTTTTGGTTTGAGGCTGAAGGGAAGCATTGTTGGATCGGGACTGGACCTCGACGTCGCAACTTGCAGCGAAAGTTCATTGCAGGCGGGAGAATTCGAACATGTCACAAAAGGAGGCGGACCCAGTCCGCGACACTTGTTCGCTGACGGGGCACTCTGGTACGTTTGCGATTTTGTGAAAAAGAACCATATTTTCACAATTTGGGCCTCCGTTGAGAACTTTTTGCTGATGTTTGGTCGTGTCTGGTTATATAACGTTAGGCTTGGCCGTTGGTGACCTTCTCTACATCCAAGGAGGTCGAATGATATACAATTGGCAGATAGGCTGGGATGGTTACGGTCAAAGTACGTACAAAGCTCTAGTTTCAAACACCCTCAAGGGTCTCGACGATTTATAAAAAGCTTATGTCGATATACTAACCGCTTTGCGACAAGCTAGATCCATACCTTCGAGTCCTAAACCTAACATCCACAGTCCGTATGCAAGATGTCGTAGACGACATTGATGTTATCGAGACTAAAGCCGCGCCCTTCAATTGGGACGGCGAATTGATGCCAGACACCCGTTCGCCACTATTTTGGCTCGACACCACCGTCAAAAAGGCGTATTTGGCACTAGGCGCCTACATGAATATTGCAAATACATCATACATCGCCAATCGCGACTGGAACCCCGGTGTACCTGGAAAACTATGGACTGCAAATGTAAAGGACGGTAACATTCTCACTGATTGGACCGAGTCGAATCTTAAAATCGGCGGAAGGGATGGGAACTTAGTGGGTACTGCTGCGAGTTGGTTCGACGAGGAGTCGAGGATGGGGTACGCCTTTGGCGGAGCATACATCGAAAGTTCGGAGTTCGGCGAGCCTGTAAATCAATTACTCACATTCAATGCCAAAACCGGGGTCTGGAGGAACGAATCCACCCCGTTCACCCAAACTGCCTCCGGATGGATGCATGGTATCAAACTCGACGGAAGGACGGTTTTACTAGCTGGAATGGGCGTCACGAACGGCCAGCAGGGCTCGGTCGATTTAGTACGGATATACGATACAAACTCGACACAGTGGTATACCCAGCGCACGAATGGTACGCCGCCCGAAAATCGATTTTGGTCCGGTTGTAGCGTCCTCGTCGCGGCGCAGGATAAATCGTCCTACCAGATAATTGTTTACGGTGGCGCGAATAACGACAGAACATTCGGTGACGTTTGGGCGCTGAGTATCCCATCTTTCACATGGATGCAGCTCTCCGACGATATCGACTCGAACGTCGCTGCGGCGCCACGGTATTCTCCATCTTGTAACTTGATGAAGAAACACACCATGGTAGTATTCGGCGGGAATAGAGTCATCGGAGGGTCAACTTACAACTACCCCCAATGTGATAATAACGGAAGACTAGCCTTCTTCTTCGATCTAAATTTGTTGGAATGGTCGAGCGTGGTTAGCGGAGACGAGCCAGAAGATTACAGAGTGCCCCAGATGATCTACGAGAGTATTGGCGGCGAGTAAGTCTCGATTGATTCCAACGTGGTCAATATATTAAAGGAATACATGACTAACCTATCCGAAATCATAGTGCCAACGGAGGAGCTACATTGACACAACCCCCCGGTGGCTTCAACCAAGCCGGCATGTCGACCGTCTTCGCAGCATTCGCATCCGCAACATCCGCAACATCTTCATCCCCAGCCTCCACTACAACATCAAGCACTGAAACTACTTCGGCCACCTCTGCTCCATCTTCCAGCCCTGCCTTATCAGGCGGTGCAATCGGCGGTATCGCAGCCGGCGCAGTTATAATAATAGCATTAATAGCCGTCGGAATATGGTTCTACCTACGGAAACGTAGGGTGCCGCGAGAGGTAGCAACTCCCTTACCGCCACCGCCGCCAACAGATCCAAATAAAGGGTGGATTCAGCATCCTTCCGAACTCCAGGGTCCCTATGTTCAGCAAAGAATGGAGTTACATGGGAATTATACCAATCCCGTGAAGGTCGAACTGCCGGTGAACCAGCCGAATACGTACTCGCCTGTGGTTCAGCACCAACAAGTATCACAAGGACTATACGAGGCACCCGCTTAGCTTGGATTTATAACATCTGTGGGACCACTTTTTACTCACCGCAGTGTTCTTCGATTTTGAATTTTTGTTATATATGATTTTGTTTTTCTGGGGGTGTATTGTCGTAATTATGTGGATGTGTTTTACGTTTATTTGTCTAGCCTCTTAGGAGTTTGATTTCTCTTGGATTCTTCTGTATTATATTTTGGGATACCCTAGCTTCACGGGCTTCTTTTCGAGTTAGATCTAACAAACTAATTAGTGTATTTGGTTGGACTAATGGTACATATATTTCAAAAACGTGGACCTACAATGACTTATTCAATTGGGCCCTTCCGCGGCATAGCTAGGTTTTAGTCGGTCTCGAGTATTTACACCGGACACCGGAGAGCCCAAATCCTCTCGTAATACAGGTATACGTACCACAAATATTTGCCCTATATATATAGTTGTATATTTGTATTTATAAATGTAGTCGGAGTAACGGGACGAATAAGCGTAAAAAGGAAGACACGAATTGCCCGTTTGCAATAGAACATATAGGTGATTACTATTCCGCCTCCTCGTCAAACTCAACTGCCGAACATGATAGAACCTACCACCAGCACTACTATACTGACTAATGATTTACAAATCTCGTAAAATACGTATACTATATTATAAGCTTCTCGTTAGGTTAACTTAACGAAAAATACCGTACATCGTCGTTATAAAGCGGGCCGGGTGCACTGAATTCTCGTTTATCGGCAGGAATAAAACGCAGTAGTAGACATGGGTTTTCGGTATCGGCCGATATAAACTACAATTCCAAGGGGGTGAAGTTATAGTTTTACATATTGGAGGCTCCTTTTCAACCGTTATTCCGGGGAATTCACAAGGATTGTGGATTTTTAGTAGTGGGAATCGCAAGGATACGAGTCATTCGTATAGGCAATGGGAAAGCCGGCAACCGGTTATCCTGGCTACATTCCTAACGCTGACCGGTTGTAAAGTTCCCGATAACGTGGTATGGCGGGATATATACTATTTACCCCGCAGGTCCAGGAAATAGTTAAATGGTTCTATAAACTTATTTTCTAGAGTACTTCGACGGTATTGAGGTACCAATCAATGTATGCATCTGAGCTTGCTCGAGTAAATATAAAGGCTAGCACTATGCAGTACTGTAGTAGTATTAGGTAGAGAGCTATATATAAGTCGCGGATTTCCTATTGAATTCGAATTTTCCTTGATGGACACGCCATATACCCAACATACCTCGTGAGCTCATAATCTTACTATAGCTGTATTCGGATCCTATAGTGATAAAATGGTTCGCAAGTCATCCTTATTCCTCGTGGCTAGCTGGTTTGCTGCAGTACAAGCTACCATTAGCAGCCAATGCATCAACATTAGACTCCAGAATAGGTGGCTAGTCGGAGATTGCCTCACTGGCTCTGGGGGGGCCAGGATTGAAAGCTCTGTCTATCTCCAGAATAGGATTGCAAACCATGAAGGCGTCCTCGAGGTACTATACTTACCGTTCCTCTTCATGACTATGGCCGTCATGTTTGAGAACGAATCAGCTATGCTAATACGATAATCGACTTGAAGTGGGTAGTGAATGGGAACTTTGCCGCGAGCTGTATCGAATGCTCGCTTTCTACTTCTTCAGTTATCACGTTGAACTGCAAATGCAAGCCAACATGGGGCCAACATGTGCCTGCCTCGATAGTTCTCGGTAGGTGGCGAATCGGAGTCTTCCCCCCCCTTTCGACCCTGAGCAAGTATCTTTTGGTTGATCTGACCGCAATATTATCAATATAGACGAGCATATTGCCGTATACAACGGCTTCCTCCTCTCCGATCTAAGCGGTACACCAACGCCACCGGCAGTCGTTAGTTCGATCCACCTCCCCGAAGATCCCAGCTGGAAATTTGTGTACGCAAATACCTCCTGCTACTCCGATAACGCCGGGACTTGTCCGTCACCAACGGTCGGTAACGGTCTTACCTGCTCTGCCGGTGGGACTTCGGTCAGTGCGAGTGACGGTGTCTCCAACTGCTTTGCCTTCCGATGGCCAGTTTCTTTCCCCGTTTGGGTGACTTTTGGGTCACTTCAGGTCACTGCACCGAGTGGAGCGTTCAGGTTCAATGTTTATGATACTGTGGATTGTAGTGGAGGGGTTAAGGGGACTGTTGAGCCCGGTGAACTGGGGACTTGTAAGGCTTTCAATACGCAGATGCTCGCGTTTAGCGCGGTGCCCCTGTGGAATGGTCAGACTTAGGTATATATCTATACGACAATTTTACTCATATTATATCCTTATGGATACCTCTTTCCAAATCAGGGGCATGTTAGCAGGGGGTATGCAAACGGTCAGCGTACGTCGTATACGTATACGTACTTAAGTACCCATACTTGGAAAGGCTTCCGGAGCACACGTCTCGCTTCTTGGTCCCCGTAGCGTGTTCTTTCACTACTTCCATTTCTGGAGAGTCATTCAGTCTCATGTGCTTTTAATACAATTTATATATTTATTGAATATATATAATGCTTATTGAGGACTGAATGGTTGAGTAGTTGGAGCGGTTCGGCTGTGAATGAGCCGTTTCAGGGAATCCTAATTCAAATATTCCATATCCTAGTTTTAAAAGAAATGTCAGAAATTGTATCGATACTAGTTCATGGTACCAAAGCAAGACACAAATATTGCGGAACAATAATGGGATGTTGATTAGTGTGTATAGAGTAGATTGATATTTAATAAAGGAAATAAGACAACAAGGGACATCAATAGTGAAAAGGATATAACTTGAAAAGATTGTATGTTATGCAGACATTTGCCTGATAAATTTAAAGGAAATAAGCCTGTAAAGAAACTTTAGCGGAATGGGAGATAGGGTTACAGATGAATTTATGTCTGTGCAGACATATGTATCACATAGTAAGAGATAAAATAAGGAAGGGCCTGATTTGTGGTCAGAAACAGCTTGGTAATACAAATGTATAAAGATCCCGTACGAAAAACGGGCAACGAGACTAGTACCGGCTGGCCCCGTACCAATAACGGCCGGTTGCCTGTTTATGTTATCGGAGTGTGCTCCAGCAGCACCCAGGAATCCAAAGTCCGTACTTAGTTAGTTAGGTGTGTTTGCTGCTCCCATTCTTCCGCTGAGAATGCCTTTAAAAGCTCATATGCTGATGGTGCGGAGATCTCAGTCCCATCATAGCATGCAATAGCTCTCCAGTTAGGTGTTTTAGCTGACACTGGAACATTTTTTACCCTCGCAAACGGTAGCTCGGTCAAGCAAATCCAGTTGAGAGCATACCGGCTAGACATAGGTATATCTAAGTCAGATTCCTCGAGTGGCAGGCCTATCTTATATTTCAAGGTTCTGATTACTCACCCTTCCCAGATATCCTCCTCCCAATCTTCATCCGTGTTCTCCCAGTCTACTCTACTTGCCATCCTAGCAACGCCATAGAATCTCTGCGATCCTACAAGCGAAAATATGAGTACCACGTTTCCTGCCGTTTGTAAGTACCCCTTTTCAACTATTTTGTTCTTCCGAGGACCAGATGTCCAGGTACTTAGAGCAATGCTAGTTTCGCTATCTAACACGCTAGTCGACCTCATGACGTAGTATTTAGCCTGTAAAACAATAGTTATATGTTAGAGACCAGCTCATGAAGGTTTTTTTTTTTTCTTTTTTTTTCCCATAAAGTTTGGCACCGAAGATCCTACTTTTTCCAATTGTATTTCTCGAAAGGCGGGAAGGAGAACACTCGTATCAAATGAGTTGCCGGCGTAGGCGGTGAGAGAAGACTGGGTCCCGATATCTGTTAATAGTGGTGACAGTACCTCAGTCGTAGACAGTAACATTGGTGAGGCCGCACGAATGATGGTGGGTTGCTCAGATCTTAGATTTGTCGACTCCATAGGGACTCTATGTTCGATAAATAATTTTTATTAGTCCACATAGACCGGTATATAGCTGCCCATAGGTTAAATCTGGTCCACTTACGGATCATCCGAACTCATTTCTACTGTCTTAAGTTGCTCGGCGATGCTTGGGGCTGAAAATGCTCCGGATGGTGAAGATGCCATCGTTATATCTACTCCATCTCGAGGGACTTGGTTCCTAAGGGCAGCATCAAGTACCATAATTAATTGTTAAATGTTGGAGCCAGCAGAACGGTGTAGAAGCTGGCTTGCGAATTTCCCGAGGATCCTAATTCCGTTATCCATTGATGTGATAGAATAGCAGCAGCTTTTAGGCGACGAGCAGGATCTGGGATTAACAGACCCTGTATAAAATCTCGACAAGAGGCCGAAAGACTTATACGTGAGGCGTCGCTATCAAGATCGAGCGGCATATCTCCTTTAACATAGCTCAAAAGATCGCCCATATAGCGGAACAATCTACGACGTAGCAATAGCTCTACAGTAATGACTCCGACGGCCCAGATGTCGATAGCGACGGAAAATTCCCTAACAGGGACTATACGTAGGACTTCAGGTGCTACATACCCAGGCGTACCAATCTCTGTAATGCGAGTATCATCTTCTACGCCTTGTTTGCATATTCCAAAGTCCGCGAGTTTTACAATCCATACTGGAGACCGAGTCCAGACGAGTATATTCTGTATAAACACGCTATGGTCAGGTATTGTCATTCAAAAGGATCACTGCCTCTTATGAGTTTAGAATTGATAACCTATTAAGACTTACACTCGGTTTTAGATCGCGATGTGCAAATCCGCTTTCGTGCATAACGCGAATACCTTCTGATATTTGCCGTATAATCTGGCTTGTCTCGATTTCTGAGAGAGGTGGCCCCGATCCTATAACTTTTCCCAAATCGCCGAGAGGGAAAAATTCCATGGCGATGAAAATTTCATCGTTGTTCTCGAACCAACCATGGGTATGTACGAAGTATGGAGCATACTATAGCTAGTTGTAAGCGCCTCTGCATAGTCAAATGACAAAGAGCAACTAACAAAAAGTCGCTTACTCTGGGCTCTGAGAATTGAGCTATCGCTGAAAGCTCTCTCCTATAGTCCCACCCTCTGCCTATGCCATAGGATTTCTTGACAACTTTCACTGCCCTAAATTGTGGAGCTTCCCGGTCACGATGGTGGTTCTGCCGTAACTTCTCAAATCGTACAGAGCTAGACGCGCCTACACCTATATTAGGTCCGATCTCCCATATCTCTTCCAATTCAGTAGTCTGAGGTCCTGAGTGGGAAGATGTCGATGTTTTTCTTCTATGTTTTATGCATCCCGCCAAAAATTCAGCTTCTAACTTGAGCTTCAGAACTGGTTCCGGAATCCTGGCTTCAACGGTGCCCGGTTCACTCCTTTCAAGGAATTCCATTAAAGACTAAATCCGCCCCGGGAGCCGGGGCTGGCTTTGGGGTGCTTCGTCGGGAGTGTGTTGAGATAATGTTGTTGATTATAGATTATTCCTATTGCCAGCATTTAAATATTTACACATTTGATGCTATTGCAGCTGGATGCTATGGATGCTATGGGATAGGTGATGCCGATCGTAAAGAAGCCGGCAAAGAATCAATTAGATGTCATAAACAGTGATAGCTAAGGCGGTGGTCCGACAATATATAGATGATCCCTCTGGAAAAGTTTACAGCCTTGCGCACACTGTTGTTTCTGCAGCAATCACATGGATATCAGCCTGAAACCAAAAAGCCTACTGCCAAGAAGCCCACTGCGAAGTAATGCAGAGTTGGGCCGGCGAGAAGAGTTGCGGACCCACCGGCTGGCCGGTGCCACCTAGATGCACGACGCTTAAGCGCCTGGCCAAAATTACCCTTTTTCTCGGTATTGGTCAACTTGAGGGGTAAAAATCTCTCTTCCAGAAGATTTTCGAGAGCTTTATAGAAAGATAGGGAAGGATTGCTCAAGGTTTCCTCCTTGAAGTCCGAAAGACTGGTTCTTATAATATAAGTAATTAAATTATATTACTGAGCCATGGCAGAGCTAGCGCTTGGAATTGTCGGGGTTACTGGTGCTGTGGACACTAGTATCAAGTAAGTAGGCTTATTAACCAGCTAGACTTGACAAGACGGCTGAGCTGCAATACAGCTAGAATTGGCTTAAAAGCTGACCTCACTGTATACTGCTGTAGACTCGCAAAATATTTGATCGAAACCTTCCGGACATACCGAGACTCCGCCCAAATCCTTGAAGAGAAGATCGTTTTTATTGAGGCTATCTGGGTAAAAGTTGAAAGACAGCTGAACTTCCTCCGCAGTATTTCCGATTCTCTCGATCCAGAATTTGCAGAAAGCCAGTTCAAACTTGTGGGAATACTCGGTACTAAATTATACCAACTCGCATCTCGCCTCGAGAACTACACCTCCAGCTCTGGGACAGAAAGCGCATCTTTAAGACGAAAATGGGGAGAAAAATATAAGAGGATCAGGTTTTCAACGGACCTTAGAAGCGGTCTCGATATACTCGTTGATGAGCTACGAGTGTGGAGTGATCTGTTCGATCCGAGCTGGTATCATATCAGCCGTATTAGTAACAATGCGATAGATTATACTCTTTTCAAGACAGAGAGTCAAGTACCGCATCTAGATCAGAACGCGGACCCTATTAGGAGACTAAAAACACTTCGTGCTGTGATAAACCCAGGGACAACGTTTCCGGATGCCGGCTACAAAGCCCCACCACTAAGTTATGGGGAGGACTCACTTGGAGCACACAACGACGAAATCATTCTATATTCCGCAGCGACAGCCATAAAAAGGACGAATTTTCGTACTCAGGGCGTATTGATCAGAGAGCGCATCCCCTGCCCTCCTGAGACTGCTTCTCAAGTTAAATCTGACGTTGAAAGCTTAGCTCGAAGACTGCAACAAGTCGATCCTGACACATTTGGCCTCCTTCAGTGCTATGGCTTAATCAAGCATCGAGATCCAAATACGAAGGCTCTCCAAGCGATCGATGCCATATACCGAACGCCAGATACCGCAGAACCCCCAACTAGCCTCCGCCAACATCTTCTCCAGCAGCGGCCTATCAGCATCACGGCCATTGTACAACTCGCCAAGGAACTTATCAAATCTGTTAGCTACATCCACGCCTGTAACTTTGTACACAAGAACATAACACCAGAGAACATCTTGATATTCTCAAACAATCAATCTTCGCTGGGGAGGGGCTTTCTCCTAGGTTTCGATCAGTTCCGGAATGCCAACTTTCAGACGAGCTACTTTGGCGATTTTGCCTGGCACCGAAATCTCTACCGACACCCTCAGCGACAAGGACCCTTTGTTCAAGATCGATACATAATGCAGCACGATATCTATAGCATCGGGGTCTGTCTCCTTGAAATAGGGTTATGGCAGTCGTTCGTTTGCTATCCAGACTTCATGAATGCAGACACCACGCCCACACTAGGGGAGACAATTAGAGCAATCGGTCTGCAACTTACCAATAAAGCCTTCGAAACGAGAGATCTAGATATATTTATGCAGATAAAAGATTGCCTAGTCGCTCTAGCTAGGAGCAATTTGCCACATCGGATGGGAGACCGGTATACAGACATCGTTTTGGCATGTTTAACATGTTTAGACCTAGGGAACGAAACTTTTATGGCTGGACGAGAGCTTGAAGACGAAGACGGCATTATGATCGGAGTTCGATATATTGAGAATATATTGTTGAAGATTAACGACATATCAGTTTGAAATGACTGATGAGAGATAAAGCATTATTATAATTCATTATTACATTATCATCAGGAGTTAAATTCGATAGGGAGTCCGACTAAGCTCCGGACGTCGGAATGCTGTAAGCAACACAGAGGGAGTTGAAAATGCAACAGGACACTACTCCACTAGCGTCCCCTGATCGGGTCTCGGACGGTGAATTGTTTTCCAGATCGAGCAACTTGGTCCCTTACATAACTTCGAGACTTCCGAACCTGCGGCAAAGGGACAAAAGGGGGGTGGGGAAGGTGTATGAATAGAAACATGCCTGTAGAACCTGTAACATAACTGCGACCGTTGTATATACATGTATCGAATGTTGGATGACAGTGTGGTCTGTCTGTCATATAATCCCGTGATCCCACAGTCGTATAGCCAGTCCGAACAGCGACTTCCTTAACGGGCCCTTCAAGGCTCCCGGTTCGCACGGCTCATTTTAGCTTACGCGGCGGGCTGAGGCTGAAAAGGCTTAAATACGATTGCCCATTCAGGTTTCGAATAACTGTTTTGGATGGATTTTAACAGGGGGCCAGTCTGCATACATAGCCATCCTTGGGATCTGGGATTTTCACAGGTAACCTTGCCTGCTGAACTACACCGGTACCACATACACTCTTACTCAGCCTGGTGGGCCTCGGTGCGAAGCTTCTTTTCCTCCCGTCTCCATATCTTTATTCTATCTTCATCTTACATACTTAATACTTCCTTCCTTCCTTCCACCGAATGGCTCGCTGAATAGACGTTCCTTTTTTGGGGGTTTCTTTTTTATCCTTTCGCGACACGTTTTGTATGCAGCCTGTGATTGTTTGCCTCGACTTCAACACGACCAACACTTTCGCCCTTTTCCCAGCTTCGGCGCTGCAAGCAGCTGTGGCCAAAAGGAGTCTCGACTCCTTCGCACCCTCCAAATAGAACCTCGACAATGGACAAGCTCGACTCTCAACGGCCGGCGGCGAGGGCCCTTCAGACTGTCCGTAATCTCCTCCTCGCCGTAGCCGTCTACACCATCCTCACCGCCGTCCTCCAATTCTTCTTCTACGGCAGCCTGACGTCAACCCATCCTCCAAAACCTGTCAATCCACACTCTTCTTCCTCATCATCCACCGATCCCTCCAATGGCTCGAAATCTTCCAACGGCTATGCCAATCTCCGGCCGGACTCCCTCGTCGTCGCTAACGATGCATACATGGGCCAACGTCCACACGTAGACACATACGCGAACTTCACCCGTCTCGTAGACGTCTGCCGAGGCAGCATCCAAAGCCTGGAACGTATGAAGTACGTCTACGACTGCATGCAATACCTCATCGAACGTAAAGACGACTACTACTACATCCCTGCCGAGAATGCACCGTCCACCGGATATCCTTCTTACGTCCCGTCATCGGTGAATGATATCGGAACCTGCAATGGTCCTGTTATCCCGTATCATATTTGGTGGAGTGGGAAGTGTACGTGGAGAGTGGAGTTGTTCATCAAGAGTTACTTTCATTCGCAGAATTTGCCGTGTTCGAGGTTGAATCTGTGGTTGGATGTTGACGTTAATCCCAATGCTGTCGAAGAGATGATGCGTGATCCTGGGTTTGTAAGGTTCTTGCCGTTGGTTAAGAGGGGGGATATTAGACTCAGAGAGTGGAAGTTTCCCGCTAGAGTGCTCCTCAAGCAGGCTAATGATGGTGAAGGCAATGGGAAGATTATCAAATTGGGAGATGGAGCTTATATCGATGAAGTTGGGAATGAATGGTTGGAGTTTTCGACTAGAAAGATGACTTTCTTGCCTGTAGCGGTTTCCGATGCTGTTAGATTTGTCGTGCTGCATTACGAGGGTGGTGTTTACTGTGATATGGACAATGTTCTTCTGAGAGGTAAGTTGCTCTAACGGCTTCCGATTTGATATATATGAATGGTTTGGAAGCTAATTTATGAGGACAGATCTCCGACCGCTTCTTATCCCCCCAAACCATGGCTTTGCAGAACGATGGGGCTGGTACGAAGGACCTTGGGATTACAATACCGCAATCATGTCCCTCCACCCCAATTCGTCGCTCTCCCAGCATTTCCTCAAAGGCGCAGTGAAGATGGGCATCAATTTCCATCCATATATTATCGGTCGACTCGTTTATAAAGACGGTAGAGGCGAGGAGTTCACGATGTTCGAAGACGGCTTTTTCGACCCTATTTGGGGCCAGTTCAATACCCCCGGAGTAACGAGGTGTACCGTTCCATGTTTGGAGAACTACGGACAGGCGTTTTTGGGTAGGAAAAATGCGATTCCAAAGGATTGGAAGGCGTACGATGGTCCGAGAATCGAGGAGGTCCCCGGTGGGGTCAGAGGCAACGATGCTGGTAGGAATTCAGATGGCAGCAAGAATACGGGACGTTCCTCGGACGATTCGGATTGGAATGATAAGAGGAGGCGCCGAAAGCGTGGTCTCGCCGAAGAAGCATATTACGATCAGGAAGCACGTGCGGCGGTTGGACTCGCACCGGGCTATGATATTGACAAGGATCCTTATCCACCGAACAACCGGACGCTGGAGAACTTTTTCAAGGGCGCCTATGCGTACCATATCCATAATCAGGTATGTACAGATCCCAAATAAAGGTATTGACGTAGGGTTTCTAATCTAACGGTGTCAAATAGTGGGCTAAGCACCCCGAACCGAACTCTTGGCTCGATGTAGTTCGGAGGACCCACGACGGGTTCTTGAACGGCAACAGAGTCAACATGTACGGCGAGAAATGGAATGGTCCGCAACTGCCGTCCTACACCCCATTCCCAGAGTTCAATTAGACCTCTGTTCAATCCAGGGCCTCGTCTCTTCTGGCATTTTGTTGATTTTTGGTTACATTGCGGAGTGTCTGGATATAGCGCTCTATATTTTATGCTCTGTTTTTTTTAGTTATTCCAGCGTTTAGAGTCACTCGCTCTTGGCTATTTTGCGGTTGCGTTAGCTGGTATGCGCGCTACATATACCGCATTCGCTTTATACTACAGGGAATTTTAATGGCGGGTAATCAAGTGGTTAGGTAGGTAGGTTAGAAGGAAACATGAATTTATGAATCATGGCCTGACGATGGTTCGGTTGGTACTATTTGTTCAAGATGGGTTGGAGGAAGAGGGGGATCGATGGGGCAGAGCCAGCATCTTGGATCATTCGTTTCTTGCATAGAGTATTATATTACTACATTTAACAAATTTATTAATAGCAGCTAGTTGAAAAAAAAAGGATTTAAAATATGTATATTGAATTGAATGCTACCTATTGGGATATCTAATGCTTTTTATCTTTGCTCTTGGAAACCTGTATAGAACGCCTGGATAAAACGCCGGTGAATGCAGTTGGTGATACAATAACTCCCTTCCCTGCTCTATAAACGCCTTAATAGGTAGGTAATTGGGTCTATAAAAGGAACCCTCCCGTAATATCTTTGTCCATGTTTTTATTAAAACTTCCTCGCACATCTCGCCTCCCGGTGAGTGACTTCGCATTCCCCGGAGCATAACCTGACCCCACATCTCATACATCCAATAGTCCCCCAGTACCCACATATCTCACAAAACCTCCTATATCTCGTCGCACCGTTCGCCGGCGGCTCGGCCACGCTCTTCACATACCCCAACGGAGAGGTAGCAGCATCGTAAGGATCAGGCTTATACAGCGGATTCTGCGCCTGGATCTCATGATTCGCAATATCGTCCGACAGATGATTCTGAAAAGTCTTCTGCGACGCCAGTATCCTCCTTACATTCTGCGACGCGGGTCGTTTCGAAGAAAACGGATGCTCGATCTTGATTTGTACATCGTGCCAGTTAACTTTTTCCAGCTCGTTGATGCGACGTGCCGTTGCGATGTCGAGTTTTGCGTTATCCGCATCGCCGCCGTCGTGGCCGGCTGCTGCGTTATTGGCAGTAGCGGAGGGTAAGCCGCCGATGTTGGCGTTTGCGGTTGTTTTCGCTTTACGGGCGCGAAGGTCTTCGGGTTTCGGCATGGCGGAGACGGATTGTGAGGGTGGTGCTGTGGAGTAGTACCATGAAGAGGCGCCGGTGGTGCCTTTGTTTCCCTTCGAAGGGAGGACTTCGATTGTGGGGGCCATTTTTTTGGCCTCGGCACCTGGGAAGGTACTTTAAGGTTTGTTGGATGAGGGTGTTGTCCGTAGACGCGGTTTAACGTTTTCGACGTGGGAAGTGTGAATGAGGTCGTTGTTGGGAGAAAAGAGGATTTGCGCGTTGGGATGGTCGATGGAGTTGCCGTGGAGGGTGTCGGTTGCAACGCAGTTGGTTGCACAAGGTTGCTTGGCAGCTTCAAACCCAACTCCCAGCAAGCTCCATGGATCCATGGATGGGAGCTGTGGGCTGGTATTCAGAACATTGCTGTCTGATCAGGCCAGAACTAAAGTGGCTTGATGAGCTGGCCTCAAAAACAGGTGGGGACACTTTTTTTAAAGTTGGGCACGCAGATTCTGAGGTGCATGTTACTAATCCTGACGTCCATTAGCAGGCCAGCGCTGCAGCAGTGGAGCTTTGTTCGATATCCTGTGGAATCAACATGCACGTGGTAATATATCAATGCCTCAGAATATAATACTAAAAGTCCGGTATTGATTTTATATCATATAGGCACTCGTATACGCAAGGTGGCTCCATTGGGTTCTGGCTCTTTCGAATATTTCCTGTCGAGAATTCTTGGTCGGGCTTACTATAGAGCACGGCAGGCGGTTAGAGAGCTATAGATATCTCGGTATAGCTTAGATCGCCTGTGCGATGTTGGAACTCGATTCGTGGGCCCTGTTGAATAGAAACGAGTCCGGGTTTTTTGCTCAATACATGCATCCACAGAATTGACCCCAGGCTAATATTACAATCCAGTCACATATTACCGACGCCGCGCCGACAAGGTCATGGGACGATGATTTGGTCCAGGACCGTTAGTCAGAGTTGATATCTCCAGATCGTTGGCAAGGCGAGTTGCTGGTGTTTAATGTTTGGCAGGAGAGTAGCTTAATATAGACAGCACGCCTGTGCTGGCCGTTACCATGCCCAACCAATTAAGCGCTGACGTTTGCTGACCCCAGCCGGACCGATACAGCTGGTTGGACAGCATGAGAAAAAACGGTCTGCGCTACGGCGGTAAGGTCGACCATTCTCGACTCATGAAACTTTGGTTACAAAAATACTATGCCCGTCTCGGATCCTAACTGAAAATACCGTTACACTTCTGGTCGAGATCTGATGCTTACTCAGGGCCTCGAAACATTGAAACCTTTTTTTTCATTCTTTCTCTTCGAAGTTCCGAATACGATGCAGCACAGACTTGCAGGGAGCTCGAGTGCTTTTCTCAGGATCTCGATCTTGGCGTTCGTATGAGGCTGGGACTCGCATGCAAACTTCAAGCGCTTAAGCCGTGGCATCTTTTAATACCCTTTTCTCTTTCCCTTAGTGTCTCCAATAAACCGACAGTACGCTATCAATTGCGACTGATCGTATATAGGATCTTTTTTAGAGTCACATCCCGTTATACTCACTTGTTTGAAGATTCTAAGATGGGAGGCGCTACCGCTATCGGTGCATGATATCCCGGGCTGTGTTTCCTTTTTTTTTTAGTCTGCGTTTCCTTTGAACAATGGGTTGCTGCGGCAGTTTTTTTTTGTTTTGGTGAAGCTGCGGAGCTTAGCTTAGCTCTTATTGTGAGATTTAGTAATTGAGACATTACGGATGGAGATATATAAGAACTTGGCCTTGGGCTTCGCAGTTCGTATTATAATTTTTTCACTGCACTGGCATAACTGGTGGTCCTTCTCTGCCTTCCCATAATTACCTATATATATATATCTTTTTGGCTTGGTGCGCGGGGCTTTATAAGCTGGATTATCAGAATTAAACTACTGTGCCGCCGAAAAGCTGTTATTCTCACGGAATTGAGAATCTGCGCGCGCATTGAACCCCACCCTCAACTGCTGCCGTGCGGAAACATCACACACGCACAGACATATAAAAAAAGGAAAAAAGGAAAAAGGCACTAAAAACTGCGACCTCTGTGCCGTGTCTCGTCTTATCTTTTTGCCTTTGTCGAGTTTATTTAAATCGAATATAAATTCCCTCCGCCATGTCGTTTGGAATTCCATCTGGTGAAGGAAGAGACGAAAGCGTTCCGCCGACGACATTTGATTTTGGACCTGGGTTTTCGACGATAGATATTGCTACGGTTGTTAAGAGCTCGACGGCTATTACTTCTGCAAGTATAGCTTTGACGACTTCATCTGCATCAATTCAAACGTAAGTTATAATGTACAATTCGTCAATTGATACCAAGGACCTTTGACTAAATTCACACAAATAGTAGTACCGGTACCACACTCGCAAGAATAACACGAATCCAACCATCTTCCTCCTCTCCTACTCATACTTCAACAATGAGCACAATATCAAAGGCCAAAGAAGTCGCGGTACCATCCGCAGACCCCTCAGAAACAACACCTTCTCCAAACTTCCCTACAGTAGTAGTAGGAACCAACCCTATATCACCCTCAGAGATTACGGACTCCACCTCCTCCCACAGCAGCAGTGAAACCCTCCCTCCTTCCCCTTCTCAAGCAACAGAAGCCACGCCTCGATCAAATCTTAGTCCTGGCGCAGCAGCGGGTATAGGACTCATCGTCGCCGTGGTCCTAATCCTCCTCGGCTTCGGGGTCTTCAGATACCTAAGACAGAAGAAGAACCAAGGACTACCCCCACCATCTTCCAAAAAGTCCGGGAAGGATAAGACAGCGCAGATGGCTACGATGCCTTATTTGGGTAACGAAAGGGGGTTGGAGGAAGGATGGGAGTCCGGATCTACGATTGCGCCGTTTACGTTTGAGGAGTTGGATCGGGCTGGGTTGGGGATTGGAGTTGAGAGTGGTGCGCAGAGCGCTAGGGGTTCGAATGCGAGTTTGACGAGGTTGCCGATTTATCGGTGATTTTAATGTTGTGGTTGTGGTTAGAACCCCGGGCGGGTTACGAGATAAAGTGATGGTATACATTCGTTTAATGATATAATGTGGTTTGGGGATATTTTTGGGATTTGATATAGTTTATTCATGATGATGCATTTATTGGCGTTTTGGAGTTTTTGGAGTTTTTAATTTTTGGTTCTTATTTGGGTATACCTAGGATATTGAGAGTTATATACATATAATATAGACAATCGTTCAAAATTCCCTTTTAAGACAAAATTACAAACGGGCGGTGGCCTTCTAGTGAAAATAATATTCAAGTTCGATGAAGGTCTTATAAGAAAACGCTCTGAGACTTTGATTACATAATTGCTCGGTGTATATCTAGACTGGGTGGTTTATCCTTCGGCTAGCTCTGGTATACGAGACAAGGTTTACCCATTTTTAGAGGTACCGAGCGGTGATTTTCAACGTCTAGAGGAATAAGGCCGCTCTGATACTAAGCCTATGGGCATATGTTTAAATTGCTGCGTCGGGGCGTATATATCTGGCGCTAATTTAAATTAATTACAGTCCGAGAACCGGCTGAATTTCGATGGTCGAAATCATCACCTGTTCCCAAATAGCCCTGATCACGGAACTATCAATTAGTCTCGAAGAATATCGTATGCTTTGTCTCACAAACTAGGGCTGGCCTAAGTGTATGTCCAAAGCGACCACGAGACCGCCATAATGGCCATATGGTCCAGGATGAGAGGGACTAGACTTGTGTTGTAGACGTTGCAGTTCGTATCACACCCAAAGCGGACTAGCGCGGGAAGCTCCAACACCACTGCTTCGTTACGAAAGCACGCCGCGTATAGCATCCCAACTTCACAACCTCCCGTCAACTCCCTTTCGACCCCTCCACGAACGACCTCCGACATCGAAAGCCCACTATAACGACCCGTTTACCCATCCCTCCAGACTTCCCACCGCCGAAGCTCCAATTCTAACTAAATATGGATGCCCTCGTCTCCAAGTATGGAGGCTCCGAACTGGATGACCTCAGCATCCTTGAAGAAGACGAGGACGAAGTTACCTCAAGCTTGCCGCAATCGGTTTCTTTCATACTCCCCCCAATAGACTCGGTACGGCCCTAGCTTTCCTTTCAGTATCGTAATGGATCTAATAATGATTATTTTTGGTACAGCCCGCCAAGTTCCTCCGAGCAATGACAGATGACCACACGAACCCCAGCGCCCCGATAAAGCTGAAGCACGGTACCACGACACTGGCATTCAAGTATCAGGGTGGAGTTATCGTTTGCACGGATTCTAGAGCCACTCAGGGCTCGTGGATTGCTTCGCAGACGGTGAAGAAAGTTATCGAGATCAAGTACGCGTCATCACGAGAACCTTTGGAGAAGTGGGGGGGTTTAGTATGCTGATGTCGAGCGTGTTATAGCCCATATTTACTGGGTACTATGGCTGGTGGTGCCGCTGTATGTGACAAAGTTCTTGATGAGATTATCTTTTGTGAAGGGGGGGTGTACTGATGATGATGGTCTAACAGGATTGCCAATACTGGCTTACATATCTTGGGATGGAATGTCGTCTCCATCAGCTCCGTCACAAGCGATTAATATCCGTTGCCGCTGCTAGCAAGATTTTGGCCAACGTAAGCGTTTGAGAACTGGGATGCCGTTTTTAGGTACTGGGTTGGCTAACCGTGAATCCCGGATCTAGCTCGTCTACTCTTACAAGGGAATGGGTCTTTCCATGGGAACCATGTTGACCGGTGTCGGCCATGGTGGAGTTTTTGGTCTATACTACGTCGACAGCGACGGCAACCGCGTCGAGGGTAATTTGTTCTGTGTTGGATCTGGTCAGACATTCGCCTATGGTGTGCTGGATCGGGGATACAAGTGGGACTTGACGGACGAGGAGGCGCTCGAGCTTGGAAGGCGAAGTATCTTGGCGGCTACACATCGTGATGCTTACTCCGGTGGTTACCTTAACTTGTACCATATCCAGAAAGATGGATGGGTTCATCACGGATTCGATGTGAGTATCTCGCCTGCCTCCCTTATCACAGTCTGGCTCTTCAGCCAGCTCTGGTTTACGAGACAAATCTTCCTACGAGTGGGTGCTAATTGGCTTTTTTCTTCCTTTTAGGACACAAATCCCGTGTTCTGGAAACAGAAGTTAGAGAAGGGAGAGTTCCAAAACGTTTCTACTACTTTGGATTAATTTATGCCGCAGTATTTGAGAGATGCCGGTATGCGGAATGTTTTATCACAAACAAGCTTAGTCCAGATATAAATAATAAGAAATTCTGTGAACTGGCATGTTTATATGAGGAAAAAGATCTGTGAGGGCGTATGACGAGCTCTGTAGGTGCGAAAGGATTGCTTTACAACGGATTCTACTGTCTTGAAAGATCACTTGGCCGTACGAGACCAGGTGGGTCTCATCGCTACTGAACCATGTGGTATTACCTATCACCGGCTACTGGTAGCAAAATCCAGGAATAAGCCAAGCCCAGAAATCGGATCTCGGGTCTGGATCATTCAATCGTGGCCTTTGTGAAAATTCGAGCTGGGGCCACTCTACTCCGGAGCTGGTGCCGGAACCCTAGAAGTAGTATGAATTAAGCTTAACTTCGGACGTGGAACCTTTGGGCCTTCTTTGCACCACTAGGAATGGTTTCTAAACGATATATTTCCTGATCAAGCTTGCAACCGGATGGGATTGGTCTCGTTCCCAGGATGGGATGGGATTGTCAAAAGCTTAGGTGGTGGACTTGGAAGATTCGGCTGCTACCGCTGCTCGCCTTCGAAGCTTCCACGCATGCCTATATTTTATAAATTTACGGTGAGAAATAATTAATTACATGTAGAACCTGATTGTTCGCAGGTGACTTTGCGATATCGATATATCTCGAGAGATCTAGACGGCACCGAAACTAGCTTGCTATAGAGTCTATGAATATAGCAATATCAGGGAACCTGGTATATTAACGTTATCACAGCACAGCGATCATGATCCATTTTGGCATAGAGTTTACCTAAGGTTAAGTGCGAGACTCTACAGCTAGTACCAAACGGAAGCCTGCTCATGCACGATGTAATTATAAACGAGGACCAATTCGGACGGAGTGAGTCTGTTCCAATTAATCATCCGAACTAAATTTATAGTAAGCATGACAATGTTCTTCACCCTTTTGCTCTGCCTCGTGAGGTGTTTCCTGCCGGCAGGCTGGGCCTATTCGAACCTCTTTCCGGGTATCTGGCTTGGATGCGGCAGCGGCAGCCGTGGTACGGTGGGCTTCCCCGCGCTCGCATCAAACAGCGAAACAAAACACTTTAGCAAGATACATCTGTTCACTCTGTTCGTCGCACACTGCATTTGTATGTAACCTCGATTAACCTCAACGGCTTCCTACCGGGGTCGGCCCCACCGGTCTTTGTGGGCCGGTTGCTTCAGAAAGCGAAGTCCGATGGACCTGTTGGCTAATAGCTAAGATGATTTGGTCGAGTTTAGCCCGAGCCTCCTTCGAGCCTAAGCTTGGCTGAGGCGCGTTGTTGGTGGCCAAACCACGACCGTACGAAAGGTAGCTGCCATGGACTGGAATCCTAAGGTCCGAGTCATGATATCGATATGATATTGCCGACGCTGGCCACAACAGAAGCAGGGCCATCGCATCGGGACCAGCCATATTGGAGTATAGGTGCCTGGGTATGTGCTTGTGTATATGCGAGCGGACATGCAACCGCTTCCCCCCAAGATATCTTGATTGTTTGCTAATCGAATTCAGTGACATCTTCGGTAGGGCAGAGGCAGCTCTCAAGACCTGGGAACACCGATCACCAAGACAGCCCTTGGTCAGGTGGGAATGGAATCCTTCGCCGTTTTCCGAAGCCGAGAACTTTAATCGTGGGACTAGGCATTCGCATGGAGTCCCATCCCATTTGGCAGACGTGGCGTCTATCAAACCGATAGATTACCCTTTGTTCCATCGCCAAACCTTGACACCCTGCAATGCATGCCACCGCGCAAAGAATTAATTGCTAAACTTTATTGCCGCCAAGCGGGCTTAAATATCTTCGACAGGGCACCATCTCCCCGAATTTATACAACCACCGTGGTGGGGAGGGAGATCTGGTGATCGTCTTTCCCAGAGGAGAGCGTAATATGCGGCGCCTGCCAGGGAGGGTCGTATAGTGTGTCATTTTCGGCTGGACAACACAAAACCACCCAAGCTTCCGTCTGGCTCACGGGCTAGTGGGTATCTTTAGCCTTCCACGAGTCGAAGAGCTTCCTCGGGTTGGAATACTCGCTATGCACACCGCAGCTATCTTCCTGAGGATGGGACATGCGAAAGTCACGGCGTCTAGCTCAGAACGATCTGTTGAACCTCAAGCGCCAAGGATTCAGTAGAGCTTTTCGTTAGCAACCGAACGCCCTCCCGGCTGGGTATGCAATCTGCGGACGTAGCAGAGGTTCCTGCTCCATCATGGCATCTCCGGTTCCCCAAGAGCCCCCCCTCCGTACTATAGGGGCCAAGATGTCTATATGAAGGGGAGCAGCTCCCATGATCTCTGGATTCTTTTTTTTTTCCTATCCTCATGCACTCGCTCGGTCTTGCATCGGTGTAGGCTCTTGGTTTATGACACTCTCTTAGTTCATACATTCATTCCTTTTTTTACGCTCTCTTGCAGTGATTTCGTTCATTCGTTCTTTTACGATCTTTTACGACACTCATTGGGATTTCCATCCCCCATCCATTCATTCAAAACCAGCACTCTGCTCTAAGAGACCTTTCATTACCAAGTAGCTAAGATGCGGTTCACAGCTGCTATCGCAACCGCCATCCTCCTCGGGTAAGTTTCTCAAATAGTCATAATAAGCGATAGCAGACAATAAGACTAACGATCTATACCCCAGACTTTCTGAGGCTGGAAAGGCCGGAGGTGACCCCGACGCCGACTCCAACGACACCGGAATTTCTTCCAAGGGCCCCAACCTGTGCAAGGTTGTCACAACTTGTTCCGATGCGGACAAGAAGAACTTCCCAAGCTTGACATATCCTCTCGGCGGCAAGGAGGCCCCAATCGCTTGCTACGAAAAAAATAAGATCAAGCTCCATCCTTACCCAAATGCCAAGTGCCGTGTCGACTACGAGTGCAAGATCCTCGAATTACAGAACGCCTGCGCCAACGGCTGTGGTGAACAGCTCAAGTACTGTCTTGCGAACTTTGCAGTTAAGGCAACTTGCGATAAGCACACCAATGCTGTCGGTGGCTGTACTGTTGATAAGCTTAAGACGCTCTGCCGGAACCAGCATAAGCTCTGCTCCGATGCAAACGCCCAGACCACTAGCCACATCAAGACTGCCTTCAACTCTGAGTGTGTAGACTCACCAACCAACGGTGGTGACAAGGACACCGATAAAGACAAGGACACCGACAAAGACAAGGACACCACCGATAAAGACAAAGACACCGATAAAGACAAAGACACTACCGATAAAGACAAAGACACTGATAAAGACAAGGACACCACCGATAAAGACAAAGACACCGATAAAGACAAAGACACCACCGATAAGGACAAGGACACCACCGATAAAGACAAAGACACCGACAAAGACAAGGACACCACCGATAAAGACAAGGACACCGATAAGGACAAGGACACCACCGACAAAGACAAGGACACTGACAAGGACAAGGACACCACCGATAAAGACAAGGATACCGACAAAGACAAGGACACCACCGATAAAGACAAGGATACCGACAAAGACAAGGACACCACCGATAAAGACAAAGACACCGACAAAGACAAGGACACCACCGATAAGGACAAGGACACCGACAAAGACACCACCGACAAAGACAAGGACACTGACAAAGACAAGGACACCACCGATAAGGACAAGGACACCGATAAAGACAAGGATACCACCGACAAGGACACCGACAAGGACAAGGACACCACCGACAAAGACAAGGACACTGACAAAGATAAGGACACCACCGACAAAGACAAGGACACCACCGATAAGGACAAGGACACCGATAAGGACACTGACAAAGACAAGGACACCACCGACAAAGACAAGGACACCGACAAAGACAAAGACACCACTGACAAGGACAAGGACACCGATAAGGACACTGACAAAGACAAGGACACCCCACCAAAGGAAACCGACAAGGACGGCGGTAAGGACACCGACGATGGAGAAAAGGAGCCAGCCAAGCCAACTCTACCAGCTACCAAGGACGAAGATGGTGAAGGAGATGACGATAACAACAATCCAAACCCTGGCGGTAAGGGAACTGATATTTGCGAGAAGCCAACCACTGATGGCTATCCTATCAATGGTGTCAATGTCCCAACTGTCGACGTTAAGGGCACCGGTTTCTACCTCAATGCCCTCCCAGGATCTGACTGCAAGACCGACTACACCTGCAAGAGCGTTAGCCAAATTGAGGCTGCTTGCCAGAATGCTTGCACTGAGCAAGTGAAGGCCTGTGTCAAGAAGGACAAGACCAAGAAGGCTGCATGCGACGCCCAGTGGAAGGCGTGCCAGGCGGCTAACGCCAAGACCACCGACGCCATCAAGGCCCTCTTCAAGAAGCACTGCGAAACGCCAGCGACCACCACTGCCAAGACCACTACCACAGAAGCTCCAGAGCCTGCTAGCACTACCAAGGCCACCACCACCACCACCACCACCCCCAAGGCCGATACCATCACTAGCACCACCACCAAACCATCTTCTGCTACCCTACCTCCCTCCACTGAAACCCCAGGAGGCAAGGGAACTGAGGAGGAAGAGGAGGAGCCAACCTCCAAGCCAGCCTCCACCACAACCACCACCACAACCTCCAAGGCATCTGCCACTCCTACTACCACTACCAAGCCATCATACCCAACTGAAAAACCGGGATACCCAGGTGGAAAACCGTCGTACCCAGGCGGAAAGCCAGGTAAGGGGAAGTGCTTTACGGTATACGAAATGGTCCGCCTCAGGAACGGCAAGTATGGAAAGGTCGCCAAGGTTATCTGCCCTCACGGTGGCAATCCAGGTGGCAAGGCAACTAGCACCACCTGCACTACCCTGAAGAGGTCTACCACCAGCTGCACCACCAAGAAGACCACCTCTTGCACTTCCACCAAGAAGACCACCACCTCTTGCACCTCCAGCAAGAAGGCCGCCAAGACTGCATCTTAAGCAGCCAAAGAAGATGTAGGCTTGCGCCTATACTGTAGAATAGTAGCTTGAGGTACCTATCTTGAATAGGCGCAAAGGAAAAAGTAGAACATAAGGATTGGAGTTAAGCTCTTTTTTTTCGTTAGAAATTGTTTCATTTTTTTTTTCTTCTCTCGCTTTCTCATACTTCATTCATATATTGCGGTCGTCTGTGACCGGTTTTAGCATCTCTCACTTTCATGTAACGAAGCCATGACTTTTACGAATGATATGAGTACGAACTGTGCAAATTCTTTTAGATTGCACGGATGAACAACATTTTACCGCCCTTCGGGTTCCCTCTGCTGTGAAGACTACTTGTAAGCTATACAATCGAATGATCCAAGTCGAAGCGAGAACTGGGTTTCTCGATCTCCACGCGTAGAGCTTCTAGAATCTTTGGCTTTCCTCAAAATTTGCTATATCCGATAGAACAAATACAAGCTAACCGAAAGGGAAAAAAAGAAAATCAAAATGGGAATATCGAGGAAGAGTAGCCGATATACAGATCGAGAGCGGACCTTCGATTGGGCTTTCCGCCTGACACATTGACCTTCCCGAATGAGTGTTGTGCTATGGCAGATATGGATATCCGGATACTGATGGGTACTAATATATTCGTTTAAACGTTTCCGTACATGTACACTGCAGGAATTATCTCATACGTATCCAAATATCTAAGTAGCTGGATTCGGTTCTGTGAGGAGAAGTATACTAGACATACCGGGCTGGGACCTTGCTGCTCTTTACTAAAAACTTACATACTTGATATATAATTTGGATCTAAGAGATACGCTTTGCTACAGACAAGTTTGCGTCTTGACCGTCTAAGAATATGATTTCTATGTACAGATTAAATCCATTGTCCAAAAGGGTGACAACGGGTACTAAGGACTTTCTATGGAGATATGACACCAAATAATAGTTCGGAGGGTAAAAAAAAGGAGAAAAGGGAATAAAAGCCCGCTAATAGTCAATTAAAACGTCTAAGAATATGACAGTCAGAAATAAAGACCAGGAAGTAAAATTATTTGTAATCAAAAACACATACCGCGCCGCCGACGATGAACAGGCGTTCTTCTTCTTTCTTGATCCAGCCCACGATCATATTTGCGTGTTTTGCTAGAACGTTTCTGGGTGTTCCTGCTCCGGCCACGCAGTATAGTTCAAATGTGGGGGTTACCCATGCTAGGGAAACTGATCTTCTTCTTATGCTATGGTGCACCTTGAGATGTGCGTTACGCGCGTGAACCGCAGCGTGAAGGCGTTGATATAATATCATCAATCTAATTCGAATATTAGCGCTGCGAACTTTTTGCGTGAGAGGGAGAATCAGGATTCTTGCGTACCTCCTTCGAGCGTGGGGGCTCGAGAAATGCGGGTCGAAAGAAGGCATAGTGAACTGAACGTTCATTTTCGATTTATACAAAAAATGCTGGATAACAGTCCCCTCGATTAGGTCAGAGGCTAGGTATCTACCCCGCTTGACCGCGCTCTCGATTATAGGGATGCTGCCTGCTCGGTCTAATTGTTCTATGATTTTATCTTTTGCCTCTTTCATCTCGAAGAACGCCTCTCGGGTTGGAGATATGAGGACTAGAGCTATCTCCGGTTGGAAGAAACAAATATAGGCGTGAAGAAAGCCCTTGGCGTTGAACTTTGGTAGGCATATCGGTGTCCAATGCTCACCACCGCCTTTAAAGGTGCTGGCGCTGAATAACATGGAAATAAAAAGTTGTAGATCTGGGGGGTGGAGGGAGTGTCGTTTTGGCCGGATGACCGACACTAAGCGGCCATCGGCGATGATGAGCCCGTATAGTAGGTTATTTGTCCGGCATTTCAAAAGGATGCTATTGATTTTTTCGCGGACGTGCTTTCGCATCTTGACACATTCTAGGGAACCCAGTAAAATATTTGGTTCTCCTCTAACCATGGCATCGGAGAGTCCGTCTAGAAAAACTTCCGTGCCACCTAGCAGCCGTCGTAGATCGAAATTCTCCCGTTCGCCGAAGACCTTTGCGACGGTAGTCAGGGTCAAAGTCGAGAGCACCTGTGTATATAACATATCCAATTGTGTTCGTAATTGGGCATCTGTTTCCCCCAATGAAGATACGCCAACCAGGTATAGATGTCCTTCTTGTAGTATTGTAAATCTATGTTTGCTGGCCGAAAATGATTTGAGAGGGTCGTTCCCTTCCTGGAAGAAGGATATGATTGTTTGGATCACACCCATAAATTGCGAAACTACAGCTTCGTCTCCGTACCGACTGTACACGGGTTTTCCAGCCGAGGAAAGGATAAAAAAGTGCTTCTTTCGCGATCTCCATTTTTCTATTCGTTCGTCTTCAGTTAATTCGTCCTCGTTATCGCTTTCGTCCCAATCGTCATCCGAGTCTTCCACAAGCTCCTCTTCCTCCTCCAACTGTTGAGACAGAGCCCATCCTTGGTTGTAGCCAGCTGTAAAAGCGACATTATCTTCGTTGAGGATCTCGCCAAGCATACCAGCGACATCATTGTCGCCTGAGTCAATAGTAGGGACTAGACTACGTATGCTGCTTGATTCTGTGTACGGAAGAACGACGCTGACACCGGATGATACGATCCCATTGTTCGCATGGACTTGTGATAAAGACAATGCTGTTGTCGGTTTGCTTTGTAAACGTTCAAGTGACGGAGTGACAGGACAAGACCCCGGTCCAAGCATTCCGTTATCCGCTCCCCTGAGGGTGCTAGCCCCAGAAAGGTCGAGCTGAGGGGGTCTTGCAAAATAATCTTCCGTGATTTGGATGTTTTCGCGGGTAGCTCCTGTAGCCTCTGTTGTAGGGAGTTTCGAGGGCGACTGCGGGCGTGGCGTCTGAGTGTCGTCTTCTTGATCTGCTTCATCGGCCATTTCTGGTTCGGCTGCTGGGCTGATATCGCTCGGAGCCGATGTAATAGCCCCTTCGCCCGTTGAATCCCCGGAATTTTCATTCGTCCTACCCTCTGTAGCACCTACTGTCCCATCCTGGACACCGGTAGCCACAGCTCCTGCCGTTCCTGCCATTTCTGAAGTTCCAGCCATGTCTGCCGTGTCGCCCGAGCTTCCTTCTGCGGTAGCTGAGCTTCCTGCAGCAGCGGCACCGCCGTCCCCTTTGACCAAATTCCAGGTCCGTTCGGCTGAGTTCGAGATGGTCGAGTTCACACTATCGGAGATATCCTTGAGAGGTGTAACGACCAAGTTGATGGTCTTGGAGTAGAGATCCATAGCGCCTTATCATGGTTGCAGGGTCGAGCTTCTGTTTGCTTGAGAAAGGCCTGGGAGTCGCAAACACATGTTCCGGAGAATCGTGTACCCCCGGGCGACACCACCTCGAAGCTCCGTATGCGGCGGTAGAATGATATCCGTGAAGTGGTGGGGAGGCGCCTGATCGCGCGACAGGAAGTGCTGGCTGTCAGGAGAGGAGAGGAGCTGATTGGGCCGGTGCTGGCGCGCATGATATCACCCACCCAAGGCCGACGTCTTGGCGTTCGTCTCATCTGGAGCTGCGCAAACTACTGCGGATTCGTGTCCAGTACAGTTGACTGACCGCGTAACGTAATTATAAACCCCACGAAGCTATCGATATCAACCTCACGACCTCCCTCCATGACTATCTAGAAAGCCAGCGCTGCAGTGGGATCCAATTACTTGGAGTCTTCAGATTTCCCGAAAAGTATGTCGTTGGAACCGGGACGATTGGATAATTCGCCGTTGAGCTCTGGCCGGTCGTCACCAGCGCCAAGATGGACCAATGAATACGATGGTACGCAACGGATGCATCTCTGCTGACAGGAGCCTTCATTTGGGTCGAGAAGTGGCTAATTGGCGATTAGATAGTCTGATCCAAAAGGACCCGAGGTCGTTCAAGAAATATGCTGCAGGTGTCGAAAGAGCGCTGGCACTCTTTGAGAACACTCTCCAAGAATGGGCCGACTATATCTCATTTCTCGGAAGGCTTCATAAGGTACTTGCTTGGCTTCATAGACGTTCTGTATTCGATGGCAGAGACCAAAGCAGCTAACGGATCATGCAATAGGCTATCCAAGCAAACCATGGGATTGCCGTTATACCATCGAAGTCAATTGTATCGAAACGTCTCGCACAATGTCTTAATTCGCGGCTGCCGTCCGGGGTTCACCAAAAGTCACTCGAAGTTTACTCGAGTGTCTTCTCTATAATCGGAGTATGTTTTACAAGATACAAGTCGGGGTGATGTAGACGAAGGCTAAGAACTGGGGGATTAGCAAGAAGGCTTAGCTCGGGACCTTGCAACATGGACGCCAGGGCTTGCTCCACTACTTTCATACGCTGCCATCAGCGTGAAGCCATACCTGCTTACGGTACTCGAAACATACTACCTGCCTCTCGGGAAATCTTTGCGACCCGCCCTTCGAAGTCTCATTCTGTCGATTCTTCCTGGGATTGATGAGGAGGGAAGTGAATTCTTTGACAGGACCTTCGCCCTGTTGGAGTCGATTCGTATGAAGATCGACGAAGACGCATACTTTTGGCAATGTTTCCTTCTCGCTTCGATGTCGTCCCCGGGGCGAAGACAGGGCGCTTTGGCTTATCTTTCACGGAAGCTGCCAAAGCTGGACGACGAAGATGCCCTTCAGTCCCCATTGGTAACCCCGGAACCAGGGCTTCTTATCAGATGCTTTGCAACTGGGCTTCTGGATAACCAATTGCTTGTACAACGTGGCTTTCTGGATGTATTGGTTCAATGCTTACCACTATCTTCTCCCATCCTCCAAAAGTATGTTCTTGGTTTGTCTAGTATTTTTGCACTATGGCCATACTGACATGATTTTGAAGACTAGTTACACCCAAAGACCTTGAGAAGCTCCTTGTTTCGGCATGTAGAGTCGTGCTGCGAAGGGATATGTCTCTCAATAGGAGACTGTGGGCGTGGCTTTTAGGGCCCGAGCAACCGGAGGTGATAGCCTCCCCAATCAATCCCGGCGATGACAGTGATTCGTACTTCGGACGGTACGGGCTGGAGCGCCTTTGTGTGGGACTCACGGAGCGGATTCTAATACACAAATCCGGTCCGGCAGAGATGGCGCAGCCGTACAGGATCTTGCTTTCCCTCATGGATCGCTGGGAAATTGGTAGCTCGGTGGTTCCGAAACTCTTCTTCCCAGCGATGCAATCGGCGCAACATTATGAAAAGTTTGCCCCTTCACCAGAAAAGTATGACGAGCTTTTAAGATCGGCTGCCCAGTTTTTCGATGGCGTCGAGAGTGGCCTCGTGTGGTCTGAGCTCCTAGGAATGCTGCTTACGTCTCTCGGGTCCAAATACTACCCTTTACTACCACATGAAGCTGCGGCCGAAAGGCTCACCGTTGCAAGATACGTCCTCAAGACCTTCAATGTAAAAGGCGAGGACATGATTATATGTGCTCCACTAGTGTTGTTGGCCATCATTGCGGAGGCAAGGAAGACCGAAAACCCCTTGACCAAGGCGAACCAACTGATTTGGGGTATTGCCAGTGATGTTATTGATTTACTCCCTGAGATCCCCTCCACGTCTATCATCGAAGACAAATTCAACGTTGATCTTGAAACGGAAGCAATTCTCGCTAAAGTTGTCGATTTCTTCTCTCTGGACTCGAGGAAGAGAACAGCACCCCCGCCCTTCTCTACCAAGCTTGCATGCCGTCTGATTTTACATCAGTTCGCTGAGTTTGCCTCAGACTCCCTGAAGAACAACGAGCCAAATGTCCCCTCAGCAACAAGATTCTTGGTCAAGGTCTTGACGAAAGTTTCGTTTGATGAGACTTTTAACCCTGAAAAACTGCTTAGGGGCATCCAAGTGATTCTAGAAAACCCCAAAGCAAGTTTTTGGAGCATTGCGGGCGCAGCAGACTTGTTAGCAATACTAGTTGAAAAAGGGTATACCACTGGGCTTGCCACGAAGCACCTTGTCACTCTATTCGTTAAAGCCTTTTGGGCGGAACTGTCCCCGGACACACCGAAACACCATGTTGAGGCTACACGTGGAATCTGGACATTACAGATGGCATTTAGGGATCAAAGGATCGAAGCTGCCATCTGTAGTCTCATGGTCGAATCTAACGTCCAGTCTTCAGCGGCTCCCGGACGCCGTTTCGCTGTCCTGTGGAACCATAGTCACGGGCTTATAGACTACAAAATAGTACTATCGAGACCTTTGTTTCTCTTGCTTGATGCTCTTGGAGAGGATAACGAGGAAAGGAATGTGCATACCCGTGGATGGCTACAAAATCTGTCTTCGACCGAACGGTAAGCTTCTCCCGAGCCGAAGCCGAATGCTTCTCTTGCTGAATCAGACTAGGTTATTCGATATTATTTTATCTAAAATCCTCCAATTCTCTTTCCTCGGCCTACCACCGCCAGCCGGTGTCAAAGTTGCGGCGAAGGATCAAAATATCACGGATGACACAGATATCGAAACGTGCATCTACTATTTCCAAACGTTGAATAATGTTTTACGATTTTCGACTGAAGCCGTCCTCCAGTCCTTGGCCGAAGATCATCTAGCTACGTTTGTGTGGCTCCATGAATATCTCGATGATGGTGAGTTAAGCCATCGACAACAATTTTGGTTATCACTAACGGAATTATTCAGCAATTACCGAAGAGAACATAACTTTACAAGCTGTGCTCGCTGATTTGTCATATCTCGCGATAACGAAGTCTGCACCTATTTCGTCGGACAAGTCTGTTATCAGATCAGTTACTCGGCTACACCGATCAGCCTTATCTGTTCTTCACCAATTGCTTCTAAGTCCCTACTCTACTCCACTGGCAGACTTGGAGTTCGAGATCAAACTAGTGAGGCGGCTTCAAGGTGCTTTGAGGGACGACGATACTTTCGTTCAAGTAGCAATACTTGATGTTCTATTTGCAGCGCTAAAGTTGAGTCTGCGGCGGCCAGATTCGCAGCTTTCACAGCTCTCACAATTAAAACCTCCACCTTCTCGAGATGGAAAGGGTAGCTTGCGTATATCTAGTGCTGCCGAGCTGGAGAAAGAGGCAGCAATGGCCCAGCCGACACCTCCTCACGACCTCATCCAGGTTCTCATCGACGGGCTGTCATCTTCCACAACTAGACCTGTCCTTGATAGCTGGATCAATTTTCTCACGGAATGTTTACCGCTTCTCTCACCGGTTATCTTCCAAGTTCTATTGCCGTTGGTGGAATGCATCTGTAGGCAGGTTCGACAAACCTTCGAAGACCTAAAGAAACAGTTTCGGGATTCGGGCTCCGAAATCAATACTCCTGAGGCAACTTTGGTAGCCATGTTGAATGGACTAGAGCACCTCATAGCTGCGGCACACGACCAGATCATGGTGGCAGAAGTTCGGTCCGCGATACCTAAGACTCCTCATGAAACTGCTGGATTCTTCGGTAACATGGTATCAGGAGTGTTTGCCGGTGAGGCACCAGTTGTGAAGAGCGCCAAAGCGAATAATCGACTTACTGTCCTGCTTTGTTTCCGGGATACCGTCCGTATCTGCTACTCGATATGGTCCTGGGGAGACCCTAGCGCTGGATTCACGAGCGTCGACAGTTGTTCTGCGTCCTATGCGTATACGTCATCTAGAATGAGGGCTAGAGCCAGACGGATACTAGAGCACCTCTACCAAGTTGAGACTCTGGAGTGCCTCGAGACGTTTATGGAAATGTGGAGGTCTAGTCCTCCAGTAAATACATCGATTTTCAAACTCATCAATGTTTTGGATGCATCGAGGCCGAAACATACAATCGGCGCAATTTTTAATAGCATATTTAGCCGAACAAATGCAGCAGTCCTTGAGCAGAATCGTCGGTCTTCGTTAACCTCAGAACTAACCGATCTTGACGTTGCGGCATTCCTAGTTGACTATGTCAAGTCTTTAGAAAACGACGCGATGGAAGAGATTTGGTCTGACTGTTTGCTTTTCTTATCCGATGTTCTAAAGAACCCATTCCCGCATCGACAGACCATACCATTGCTTCTCCATTTCACAGCAATTATTGGGGAGAAAGCAGACGATACAATTTTCGGAGAGCAGAAGAAGATGCGGAAGGATCTCGGGGTAAGTTTTATATTTGAGGCCTAAGTCCACTCTAAAGTGTACTAATTGGTATAGGACGTTTTCATACGCATACTGGGAACAGTATTTACTCTTCGGCCTGCTGCTGGGATCCTGCCAGATATAACAATCTCTGGGGAGAGAAGGCCCTCGGAGGTCGAACCACCCGTAGATGACATAACCGTTATTTTCAACAACATGGTACCAAAACTGCGGACAATCCTAGTAGAGCAAGATCGAACTATTGGAGCTGTTACAACCATCATTACTTCATACGTCGCCCCCGCGCTTCGGTCCAAAGCCTTTCCTACCGCGCTCCCCAAACCCTTTCTAGAAATGATCTATCACATCACCAAAATCCCAAACACGCAGAAGTTGTGGAGGAAGGAAGTATCCGACGCTTTCAATGATAATAGATTCTTTATGGCCAGTGTTTCGAGTGTAAAAAGCCACTGGAAACCGTTGCTGCAACAATGGGTTATCAGCGACAAGGAACGGATGCTCGATTTGTTTGCCAAAATCACGCCCCCGGCAACGGCTGGGGTCTTTGGCGTTGGAGCTTCAAGTGCTCGGGCTGAGGCCGATAAGAGGATAGGGTTGGTACTGAGGCGTATGACGATGCTACTCCTAGCTGCCGAGAAGGATTATTTCGCAATTTATTTGCAGGAATTCGAAGGAAAGATTTTGGAAGTCCTGAGCGCCAATGCGATTACCAGCCCAAGCGCGGCGACCCGTTGCGAAGTCTACCTCTTCCTGCGGGCCCTCGTGCTGAGGACCGATAGCATCCACCTTACTAGCTTCTGGCCAATCATTGTTTCGGAATTGCAAAACCTGTTGATGTCTTTGAGTAGCACCGGGGCGGCAAAGGAAGGAGCCCAAGAAACGTATACGGATGGTAGCTTGCTGGAAGGTTGCAAACTTCTCGATACCCTTCTAGTCGTTCAGCCGGATGAGTGGCAGTTGAACGAATGGTTGTTCATTACGGATACCGTTGAGGCCGTTTACAAACCGGACTACACGGTCGATGTTCCGTCCATAGCCCTAGCCGACTACGTTAGTAGGGAACTTACTGAGAGCAAAGCGAGAGCTAAGAGGAGCGATAGCGTGGACACCATGGCCGGGGAAGCGAGCAGTTCCAGGCGGTTAATGATCAGGGAGAGGGATGCAGCCTTGATACAGGCTAACGGAGGCAGCAATGGGGAAGTCAAGAAGGTGGTTACTCGATTTTTGAGGTACCTGAGCATTTGGAATTTTGAGAATACGTACGGCATGGGCAGGGTTGATGAAGATAGTTTGGAGGAGGCTATTCTCGCTGATTTGTTCGATGAGGCTTAAGTCCTAAAAAAAAGCTTGTGTACTCTTAATTCGTAGATGTTGAATAATAGACCTCCTGTTGCATGATATAGAAATTGTCGTCGTTATAGGCCAGAACGTCTAGGATATCGACCGCAGTTGAAGCTTTTGTTGCGTGTGCAATATCCAACACCACCAGCAATATAAAGTCGCGTCCGTGTAACCAAACTTAAGAATTGCAACCACAGTCGAGCGACCTTTCCCCACAATTCCCTCCAGGCACAGCCCTCAAAATCATGGATTACAATTCTCCAGTATCCCCAGCGGTAGCCGCCCGACTACAAGCTCTAACCCGTACCTCATACCTCCACGCCTCCTCCATAAACAACTACCCCAGACCGGACCAAAGCGCCCAAGACACCGTCAACTCCGCCGAAGACCAACACCGCAAATCCGTCCGGCAGGATATCGAAACCCTCGACGAACTCATAAAAAGACAAGAAGACGCGATAAAGGGTCTAAAATCACAGATCGAGAGACTACACAAGCGGGAGGAAGCCACGTCGCAAAGGATCGCGATTGCGAAGACGACGGCGTTGAAGAATGGCTCTGAAGCTTATTTTGATGAGTTGCCGTGGTTGCCGGATGATGATAGTGGGGTTAATACTTTGATTACCCTGCGGAGTGTTTTGAGGGTCATTGAGGCGAATAGGAAGGGGGTTACGGATGCGGAACGGAAGGTTGAGGAGATGAAGAAGGTGGTTAGGAGGGAGAAAGGGTGGGTTGGTACTGCGCAGGAGTTGGAGAGGGAGCTTGATAGGAAGATTTCGGAGCTTGAGGGGATAGATAGGTTACCTGAACCTGTTAAGAGGCGTGAAAGGAGACAGATTGAGGAGTACGAGAAGGAGGCGAAGGAAATGACACGAGTGAGTGCTAGGCTTACGAAAGAGCTTCAAAAGTTTGTGAAGGAGAGGCTCGGTGCTGCTGTTGCGGTTGAGGAAGCCGGTGGGTCGGTTATTGGGAGTATACTTAACGTCGTTGAATTGAAGAATTACTTGGATATTGAGAGCGAGGAGGGGAAGACCGGGAGGAAAACCAAGGCCTTAAAGGCGAAAGAGAGGGGACAGAAACGGCTTGAGGAAATATGGGGGGGCCAGGATGAAGAGGGGGCTGCAGTTGGCCGTGACGAGAAAGCTGGAGAGGAGTTATTGGAGCTCATTGAGGTATGTCGCTATTCAATACATGTCACGTGTGTTACGTTCACTAATCTTGCGGGAAGAAATTGGTCAATACGATGCTCGATGATGATCCTCATGCGTATACGAAGTTGACTCGGGAGTCAGCTGCGTCTCGCTATTTAGTCAGATCGTTTGTAGCTACGTTGCACCCGAAAGATGCATTAAGGATCCGACTGCTCGACTTTGGAGGCAAAATTGAAGGGGACCGTTGAGAAACAGATACCGCTATTCCTGTCTAACTATCAGAAGTAGCAATGTCTTTCAATACATCCCGAACGATAGCCACCCCACCGAACCCTCCTTCGTCGAGGTTCACTCTCCAATTCGCCGCTGCGATTCTCACTGCTTTGGAACCTCCCCATGAGGTACCACTAACCCATATCTTCCTGGTAGCATTTATCTTATCTGCCAAAACATCGTTTAAGGCGTCGTCTTTGGCCCTAAATAACATTACCATGAACATACTATCAATATCAGGTATGAGCAGCTCGTAGTATTGAGGGAGTTCGTTTTGTATAATGCTTGCTATCATTCGAGCGTGCAGAATCAACCTCCTTATCAGGGCGCTGTAGCCGGATGTGCCAAGTGCTGTCAAGGCTGCATATATTGGAAGAGCACGGAAACGCCGCGAGTTCTCGATGTTTACATTCTGTATTTCCACCCATTAGTCTCGAATGTTTAAACCCGGAATTGTCGCGGTGGATACTCACACAAGGGGCAACAATATCTACTCCTGATGTGGCGAGGTAGGCGGCTCCTGGGTTCTCGAAGACCCGCTGCAAAACTTCTGGATGCTGTGAAAAGAATAGACCAGCATCGTAAGGCCTTTTGGGAAGGGGTTCACCTTTTCGTCAGTTACACGCCGGGAGGCTGCTATCTGGTTTCTGGAACTTACACGTTCACCAGCTTGTGTCCATCTGAGGTTATACTATCCGCAAGTTCGACGCCAGAGCACCAGCCATGAATTCCGCTCCAATCCGCCAAACTTTCCGTCTCTTCATCGTACACTTTGACGCAACGAGCTGGCAACCCAAATGCAGCATCGATATGGAGCCAAGCTCCGTATTTCGTGCACAGCTCCCGAAGGCGTGGCACGTCACTCATGAACCTACCCGTATTAACCTCCCCGAGCTGCCCGACCACAATATACCTCACCTTATCTTCTTTCTGTGTCACAAGGAAGCCCTCTAGACGTTTAAAATCTATATTCCAAGGCTCAGCCTCCGAAGCTGGGAGGTTTATCAGATTCTCCGATCCTAACCCCAGTATAGACGCCGCTTTCGCAATTGAGGAATGGGGCTTTGCGACAATGATCTTGATACCGTTGTGGACTCCAGATTTTATAGCAGCTTGCAAATAGCCTATCTTCGCGATGCTGCAGCTGGGGTCGTCCCGTGAGAATAACCACTCACGGCCGCAGGCTAGTCCCACAATATTGCTACCGGTGGCACCGGTGGTAATTGTACTACCAGGAGCAAACGACCGTGGGAGTTGGAATAAATCACAGAGGAGATATATAGTATGCCGCTCTATGGTCGTATGGATGCTATCTCTGGGAAGATGAACCATTACGTCCAAATCGAGCATTGTAACCAAGAAATCGGCCAGAAGCGCCGGAGGGAGCGCTCCACCTGTGACAAAGCCATAGAAATGGGGGGAAGATTGGACAAATATCCCAGGAAGGAGGTCATTGAGAATGTTTTGAATGGTTGTGTGGGTCCCTAGAGAATCTTTGCTAAGAGGTGCCGGTGGCTCCGCTTGTATTGCTGTTTGGAGAACATTCTCTTGCGGACGGATCTCCTTTGGTGGGTTTGAGATGTAGTATTTTGTTATTACATCTTGGATTTGTGTGAGTAAGGCTCTGAACTCGGCTTCATTGATCGAGAAGGGGTTCGGCATGGTGTTTTGTAATATTTTAATATTTTGTATTGGGCGTTTGTCGAAGCAATACCAATATTATTGAATCTAGGTATCTAACAGCTTAGGAGGCCTAGATGTCGAAATGCAAGCCTTCAGATCCAGACAACCGAAGAATCGATAGCAAAATTAGACCCGACGAAGCTTGAAGCTTGAAGCCTTTACGCTGAGGTTAGCCGGTTGTATACGATACTTGATTATGTAATACTACGCCGGTTGCTGCCTAATTTGGCTGCGTAATTGTTCACACGTGACCCCGTGCAGTGTGGAATCCACACAAACGCGTCGTTGAATGTAGGCGAGACAAATAACCTTCACCAATCACCTCTCAAACCAGCGTCGATATCGACATCGGTAACCCTTCGAATCCAACAATCCCAGTCTAATTTCAGGGTCATCGCTGGCGCGGTTCAAGCCAAAATGCCGAGGGGATTCGAGCGTAAGTCCAGCGACGAACATGAACTTGAGGTCTACGCCAGCTAGCTTTCTGCTAACGTTGCCACTGCTATGCACGTTGTAGGCTTCAATGAACAGGTCCAGCGCCCAAACCAGAATATCAACTTCATCGTACCGCTCAAAGGCAAAGATGAAGCCGTGAGTACCTAATTCCGTGAATGTGGTCTTGGCTGGGGGTCAAACCATCCAACACATGCTTGGTCAAGACTCGCTAACCGGGATTCGAACATCATTCGCAGGTTGCAAAAGATATTCTCGAGCGGGTCGCTGCGATTGTTTACCCGGTATGCAAGCTCTTATCTGTGACGAGGAGTATTGTATCAAGCCGTGATTTCTAATATTAGTGATAGATTATGAAAAAACACCACATCTCTGTTATGACGTGAGCAAATTTTAATTTCCATATGACCATTGATCTTTAAGCCTGGTTCTCACTGACCTTCGGGGAAAAACAACAGCTTGAAAGAGTTCCCACCCAATCGACAATTTTGGGGAAGAAACTTCAATGCTGGAGAAGTTATCGAATTGGTCCTCAAAGACCACTATGACAGGTGGTTGCCCATTTCCATGGTTCAGTCGGTTATGCTGCATGAACTGGCCCACAAGTAAGTTATCTTAATTAATATATCCCCTCCAAAGAGGTTGCCAATCGAAATATCTGAACTAGTTCTAATTCATTCATTGAATTTACAGCACGGAAATGGTACGTACCAATAAGAAGAATGAACCCGAAAGGAAGTTCACATGGCTCATTTGTCCGTTCATGACAGAATCACTCTCGACGCTTCCACCAGGTCAGATTGAAGTATGTCGCCGAGCTCGCCGAGCTCAAACGTAAAGGATACACCGGTGAAGGTTTCTGGGGCAGAGGCCGATCGCTTTACCCTTCTGCCAACCTAACGAATGATCGACAAATTCCCGAGGAAGAACTTCCAGAGGATCTCTGCGGAGGTGTATACAAAAAGGTCCAGAAGAAGAGAAAGAAGGTGGATTACCAAGAGCAGAAGAAGCGAAGGATAATCAAGAAGTTTGGTAGTTTGGAAGGAAATGCTGTCGGGGGCGACGAGGACATCAGAAAGGAATTGGAAAAGGGGAAGAAACCAAAGGGGAAACCAAAAGTGGCTGCTAGTGCTAGGGGGAGAGGTTTAAGGGCTGAAGCGGCCTTAAAAAGATTCGAAGCTCAGAAGAAGGAGAAGGAGGTCAAGAAGGAAGAGGAAGAAGAAGTAGAGGAAGTTGAGGATGAAGATGAAGATGAAGTTGTCAGTGAATTGGTTAAACTGGAAGATGATGAGGTCGACTTGAAAGCTAAGAGGGAGGAAATGAGTGCTCTTGCATGCGGTACGATTCAGGCTATGGAACCCTTGCAGGATGCCTTCCCAGAGATTGGTAGCGACGACAAAGTTGCAACTGTCCCTGATAAAAAGAAGGTGAAAAAGGATCCGGAGATTATCGTTCTAGACTAACTTAGAAGTGGAGCAACTTGGGAATTCGGGGTAATCATTAGTAAACCCGCTACCAAGATCACTCTGACTATTATGACCACTGCACATTCCACTTTCTCTAGCTAGCGAGCTGCTTCTATTAATTATTACTACTTTTTCCTTTTAATACCACTACCTTTACCTCTTCAGCCTCAGGAACAAAACCCGTATTCTCCCACATACGGTATTTTCAACTATAAAACAGAACCAGATAAACGTGTTGGTGTTGCATTTTGTTTCGGCTCTTTCCGCAAATTGATGATGTCGTCGCACAGATTCCTATGACGTCACACACGCCCGTTCGCGATGTGTTCAAACTTCCTTCCAAGACAGCAGGCGCCGGTTGTGAACACAAACTTTATAAAGCCCACTTTCTATTTTCTTCAAAAATTTAAAATCCTTTGAGCAATTTCTCTCCGCACAGTTCGACCAAAAATTCAATACAAAATACACCATGTCTGATGCAACAGCACAGCCCTCAAGCGCGAGTGGCACCGTCATATCCTTCCTCCCAAATGCCATAGCCCGAACAGCCAGGTTGATTTACAGAACCGCACGGTTCACAGCCAGATACTCAAAGGACGTCTACATCGGCTCCGCCATAACAGTAACTCCGAACTATGCCATCATCCGTCAGGGATTAAGGGACCGATACACCCTCCTACACTCCTCTGTAGACTTCCCCATATTCCACCCAAACGGTGAGGGACTACCTCCCAAATTCAAAGTTTACAGGATGAGAAAGGGGTGGATTGATGGGTTCTTTGGGTGGGATTCGGCTAGTTGGACGGGGAAGAAGGCGAAGAAGAATAGTTGGAAGGATGTGACGCCTCACGTTGAGTTGAAGCAGTATTCGGACGGTGGGAAGATGGTGTATACTGCTGGTGCTGGGGGCGATGGGATGGAAGTTTCGCCTTCGAAGGGGTTTTGTAAGGATGTGGCCGGGTATGATCTCAACGCTGCAGCCGGGGAGCAGGGAGTGTCGAATGCGAACACTAGACGGTTTGATGCGGTTACGCATGTCAGTGTTCATATACCCTTGACGACGCAGGATGGGTTTTATAGGTTTGTGGTGACGGACGAGAATGATAAGATATTGGTCGTGGTACGTACTTAACTTAAAATATTCATTTTATATTGACTACATATGCTAATATTTTGTATTTTGCTTATAGACCCCGGAATACACAATCCACCAATCATTCACATCATTCGGAATCTTACGAGGCTCTTCCATTCCGGCTCTACCAATCCAGTTTGTCGGCTATCTGATCAAAAAGTCGATAGCTGGTGTCGTCAGCGGCCTTCTCACAGCGCTATACTTTACAGGAGGACTACCTTCAAACATTGCAGTCCGACTCTTCATGTGGTACTACAAAAACGAGGTCACCGATGTAAAAGATAAAGCGCTGGCTTTTGCGAGAGATAAAGGTGCCATTAAACCGCTAGATTATCTAGCATGGGGCGCCGGAGGTACGTTTGCACTTTCCATAGTATAATCGTTGGGGTGTGTTGTAATTTTACTAACGACTGGTCTCGTACCACTAACGACCCGTATAGGTGCTTTACCAGGAAGTCACGGTAGAATACAGCAGTACGAGCAAGAGTGGGATGGTCGAAAGGGAAGCTGGTATGTCAGAGATATCAGACGGCAGAATTACGCTTGACATTTCCTGTTTCTTTTGGTCAAATGTAGTGATGGCGCGATATAAGGTTATCAGGTGGTCCTATCACACTGTTTGTCAGCGTCAGGTGTCCGGTACTTGGGAGAGCAACGCATATTACATGGATCTTGGACCGGGGCTTTCAACAGCAGCTTAATCATAGTCTACTACAGTGGATACCAAAAATTGTTCTACGGGTATAAGGGGTATATTGGTGTATTATAAACAAAAATTAAGGATGCCGGGGGGGTAATGATATCAAAGGACAGGAATGATAGTGAAGAACCTAAACTCAGAAAAACGCCAGTGCCGTATACTAAAGGGGACGCAAGGGGAATGGGGGAAGAAAAGAAGAAAGAAAAACACCATTAAAATTTCCACGTACGCCAAATAAATGCAGCCAGCAACATAGGGCTGCTAGCAAAAGGGAGGTCCAAGTGGATGATATAAAATAAGAAAAAAGGAAAAGGATGTAAGTGATCGAACGAAAATGGGTATCAAGAAGTAGCATCGACCCTCAAATAACATATATCATGGTTCCCATCACTGAGAAACGCAGGCGGCGGGCTATCCGACGTGCCCCAAGTCCAATCCTTCCTGATCAGATCCCCATTCACCAACCACTCCTGTGCGGGGAAATAGTAGTCGGAATCCCTATAGTCCCAATTCCCGTACACGGGTGCCGCGTTAAAGGCACATTTATATTTTGTCCATACGGAAGTATACGGATCCGTATGCACGGAGTGGTGGAATTTCCCAACGTATAGCTTTGGATGATCACCGTTGGGACCGGCGTTATTACGGACATGGTCGCCTTCGGAATAAGCTTCGGGGATATCAGCCCAGGAGAAAACACTATTCGTCCCCTCGTTTTGAAGGATTAGCTGTTCACGGTGCCAACGCCCGTCCGCGTTTGTATTCTGTTTAAAAGTGATGACGGCCCACTCCCAATCGTGCCTGTGACCCGTGTCCTTTGGATAGTACATATCATAAAGGATCCGGATCTGGTTTACGTTCGGGCAATATCTGAAGTGGTAGTATGTTGGGAAAGCGGTGGATTTGGTGTAAGGCCCGTCGAAAGGAGCTTGAACGGGGCAGCCAGCATCGAGAGAACCGTATAACCGACAGAGGTCGGTATCAGTTCCGTTATTTTGTATTCCGTCCTTGTCGACGGCGGAATCGGGGATGCAGGTTCCCTGAGGTAACAGCCATAATGGGGCAGATTCTCGCACAATGCGCTCCGGGTCTGCGGCAAGCACTTCGTCGCCATAACCCCGGTCTGCGAGTGCGATGCTAGGAACTAGTGCGGTGAGAAGAAGAAAAAGAAGGAAAGAAACGGTATTTGGAAACGAATGTCTTGTTGCTGTTGGTTTGTGTGTAATTCCCATTATCAGGGGAGGTGCCGGCGCAGGTAGTTGGTTCGAAGTCTGTTGGTTGAAGAGAACGGGCTCGACGAAGGCGTTTGGGTTTATCTGTTGTCGCGCTTCGGTCGAGGAATTCGGGGAAGCTAAAGTAGGTGACCTCCCGCTTCTTCAACCAGAGACGCCGAAGGGTGTATCTGTCGGGCATATATATAGGAAGTTTTGTTTAATTAATCGTGGGGTTCAACCTCAGTGGTGACCTTCTTCCTGACCACACGGTGATACCAGCGCTTGAAGTAAAAGACTTTATCTCTAAGGAAAACTCTAACTCTTTCGCCTTTGGGAGCCATATTGAATCTTTTTCTAAAAGAAAGGAGTCTACTAGAAAGACAGGGTATAAGACTATTATAAGGAGTTTATAAAAAAATGAATATGTATATGATTCTGCTTCGTGTGAAATACTCGTGTGAGTGGCAGGAAGAAAGAGTCTTTCACACTTGGGGGGCTGACCTGATTTAAATAACCTTAGACCCTATACGTAACTCGAGCGGTCAGAATTATCGCCCAAGTGATATCTCGCCATCTTTGTGATATCTCCACGTTTTACCGTATGTCTCTAAATGACCACTGGAGTCGCTAGCGATCGTTGGGGACGTTGTATTTTTTGCGTTGTTCTGCCCTCCTGACCAACCACAGTGCACAGATGACCCGCATCGAGAGCTCGAGTGCTCGTCCGGCATCTAGCATCTACACCCCTCATGATCATAAAAAAATGAAATACTGTTGGGACTTATGGATTTAGAGTAGATAAATTTATTGGAGGCGTTATGTAATCTGATCATGTTGTCACTGGAGCGGTGAGGCCCAAGACTTGGCTCGACCTCATACACGGCACATTCGAGCTAATGTTTTCGCGGTGCTGGTTGATTTATATATACACTTCGCTGTATAATGCGATATATGTGTCGCGTGCTCTATATTAAGTTAAACTTGCTTGGAATAGAGCCTAGTCTTAGGAGTATTTAGGGAGTTAAGTGATATGCTATACTACGAAGGAAATAGTCACTTTGCCGCTCAGGTGGCTACTATATCCGCGTGAAAGCAGCCTGACATTCCTTCTAGAAACATTCAAAATCATTTGTTCATTTGTTGAAATTTACCCTAGGAGTATTGGATCCTTATGGCGGCGATACGCCCGTCAGATGAACAAATATCCTATTCTAAAACAGAAGTAAATGCATTGAATAGGTGATGCATCGTGGATGGACCCTGAGATCAGATTCCGGGTAGCCGGTAGATCTATAGAATGTGTAATATCAGTATTATAACTAACAGCTTGTACTATAACATTAGCTCGTGGCCCTAGGCATAATCTAGCCTTGAGACTTCGCGAAGTTACGTCGTGATAGCATAGCTAATCATCATCCCAACATTCATTCCGCATCCAGCATTTATCCTCCAACCTCTGAAATCTATACACTCTATCCCCACTCACCTCCTCTTCCCTAAGCCTCCACCTATGAATATAATAATCAAAAACACCCACCATATCCTCTTCATCCCCCACCCGAGGAAACCTCGTTTTGGTCCTCAAAGTACCCCATTCGCCCTCAGCATGCTGCTTAAGCAGAATCTCCAAATCCCTCCCTTTAAAAATACCATCTCGAGACTCAAACTTTTTCAAAACACCAATGAGCGAATATGCAACGCAAAAATCCCCGGCGATATTGCCGGTATATATCCTAAACAGCTCAGGACAGTTGCGTACAAAGTCGTTTACCAGAGAGGGTAGACCGCTGATGACGGTATCCTCGCCGGATTTCGTGAAATCCCGCTGTATAAACGGGACTTCGATTTCTTGGAGCTTCTTGCAATCCAGGAGCGTTGTCCCGTAGTTTGTGGGTGAGCCCCATGAGTGATTTCCCAAGGAGCCCGTGAGTCGGAAACGGCGCAAGGTCTGTTTGATAGCGGGGACTACTATGCTGAACAAACGTATAGCGTCCCATTTATCCATTACCCGAATTGTTAGATCAGTGACAGCTGTTTGCTGCAGGATCAACTTTTGAACAACAGGTAAATACGTATTAAACGCAAGCTTGGTCAACCCTGTAGCCCCACTATCCACCAGCGGCTCGCAAAAGTCCGGAACCTGGCTCATTTCTGGAAGGTACCCTAAATCGATCCAGTCTAAATTTACGCCTTTAAGCCTTTTCGACCGAAGGTTAGGTCTTACTGGCCCTGATACGTCTTCCCCCGTTTGAAATTTCAGTTCTTCAAGCGTTTCGATGCCATTTATCGCGGTCCAGAGGGCATCGAGACAGTCTTCGTGTATCCAATTCTCGTAGTTGCAGGTGAAACCTTTTAACTTCGGGCATCGGCGGATCAACTCGACTACAGCCACCATGTCGTCGAGCTCCATCTCGTAGCCCCCGCCGTACTTTTCGACAATATAAAGGTGATCACAACCCGACAATGGTCGCAAGTAGGGTATCAGCAGGTGAGGAACGTTACTGCTGAAAGATACCGTGAACTCGTAGTTCCTCGGACCAAGCACGGTAGAAGAACAAAAAAGTTCTGCTATTTCCTCGTGGACTTCCGATTTCAGCAAATGTGATGTTTGCCATCTATACACAAATCACGCTGAGGGTTAATATTACACGGTGAAATGGTATCTAGATAGATGTATTTGCTCGTATATTTGCACTTTGGTGGAGTCAAGTTTATAAAAGGAGGCTGTTTTAACACACCTTAATGATTTCAAAGGGCTAGAAATCGCATAGAATACCTTTTTGAGGAGATCCAAAAATAAGGCCACCTCCTCATCCGGTGGGTACACCCCATGAGCACCGGGGCCCAGAAGGTCGACGTCCTCATCAGGAAACCGCCATACCCGCCGCGTCGAAATAAGCTGATCGGTAACCACAAACGGATACCTCGTATCCACCACGAGCGTCCGCACGTGTCTCAAAATCCCATTGGTGCTCAATTCGACTTGACCATTCTCTTCAAGGAGGCAGGAACGCAAGTTATCGAGTCTATTTCGACTATTCCTGTGATTTCCGAGCCGGAGCACCAGGGTTTCGAAAATGGTGTCGCTGGTGGTTGTGAGGATTTGGGGCGTGGGATATGCCAGACGAAGTGATTTCGCTGAATCATTGTCGAGGTATTTGATTATCTCGTCGTGGAGCTCAGATGGAAGGTTCTCGAACGAAGAGGGTTGTGTCATTTTGATATACTACTATATACCCTGTGAGGTATGCTGGGTTGTCTTGGTCCCGTTCCCAGCCTCACCCAGAGTGGTCCAGGTTGTCTGATATATATATCGATATACCGCGGGCTTCGGTGTTTCGAGCTCGCGAGGCCTCGATGGATGTAGTATCCACTGGTTAAAAGATGTATGTGGAACTAAGTAGGTACTTATTGTCCGTTTCTATCAAATGCGAATAAGCCCGGTGTGGGAGCTATCTACTGGGCTCGCTGTTGTGTTGGTAGCTGTCAACATGTTTGAATTCGTCCGGCATATACGGAGTTCGCGGAGTGGAGTACGTATACATATGGTTTGTGGGAGGGTGACTCAATTATGTTTACTTGTTAATAGTAGGCGCCTGGGGCGCCACTCAACCCCGACTGCAGCAGGATCACCATTACTACTACTACTACTACTACTACTACAGCTGCTACAGCTACTATTATTCTATATACTCATACTAGTACTATATTGCATTATAATAATTTTCATAGAACCTTCTAGCAAAAACAACACATTTTGGTACCCTCCCCCCCGGGGGGGGATTTACCTAAGTACATAAAGACCCCGACTTGCAGTCGGGCATCAAAGTGAGGTCTTCCCAAAAGGCATTGCTACAACAGCTTATTCAGCCAAGAACCGCGCGTGCCTGCGTATATTACATTCACATACTGATTTCGAATTGATCATGGTATTGATATACATATCATAATGGCTACAAGCTAGATTATCTTTTAAAATACATTGTTTACTTGATTCTTTCGAAATGAGGACTCAATTGTATTCATCATCATTTGTAGTGGTATCCTTGTTTAATTTTGTACATGCTTTGAAAGCCCATCCGCCTCGCTATGCAATTCTTCTATCTGCAATACACATGCCAACTTAAAAATTTGGACAATGCACTGAATCGCATCGACCATGCCATCTCCTTTTATCCAACACTTCTCGGGTATCATATGTGCATTCCACCACGTGAGACTAACAAAACTGACTTCACGAACTGAATAGTGTAAGTTCCTCAAAGACCTCAGCCGTCCAGGCCAGCTTGATCTTGCTCACACATTTCATGAACGCCTTGCTCGTCCACACGACATCTTGGTACATCACTGCCTCTCCGAACTCTTCCTTTCGTTGGGCCGGCCTAACTTCGTTCCGCTCTTCCCAAATATCTCTCTTCTGTCTCTTGGATTCGTGTTCCTTCCTCCGCTTTTCCCACATCAGACAGCTGCTAGGGTGAACTGACATATCCACCCCGGACGACGTGTTCCCCGTCGATGTTAACGTCCTGTACCTTGCACCTTGGACATTTTTGGCGATATTCTCGACCCCGACGCCTTTCATAAAACACCTGAGGATTTTCTCCGTTTGCTCCTGGCTGACCCTTGGGTACCTCGCCACCATAGTATCGCTCTCGTATTTCATCTCGCTCTCCCTTGGTAGGTCCCCAACTTCGTCGAGTCGGCAATAACCCCGGAGCTGCTTGCGGATATTCTCAACTTTACGCATCAAAGGTAACGAAAATTGGTATTCCTGACAGAACTTCTTTTGCTCGTTCGGGCGCTTGCTCAGGTACCTTCGGAGGATGTTGAGATAGGTAATGTGGTCGCCGGAAGGGTGAACGATTTCCGTCCGCTTGCTCTGGACTCTATCCTCCAGCGTCAAGTCCTCGTCCTCGTCCTCGTCAACCATATGCCGCTTCTTCTTTTTCTTAATAAGTAAAGGATCGGCCTTCTCCTTCGACTCCGCCAATGTCTTCTTCCATCTCGCAGGTTGCATTATGATGTTCCCTTCCACTGAAAGGCAGCTAAGAACATCGATAACGTCTACCAAAACATTTTCTTCCTCGTTTTTGTTTGACTTCTCCTCTTCGCTTGCTGCCACAATAACACGGCTTTGCACTGGGGGCAACGGGAACTTGCTCATCTTCTTGCCAATTTCGCTGATATTACCCGTATCGCTAACAGCGCCGAGCTCGATTAATGTCGTCAAAGCCTTTGACCGACTCTGGTGGCTGGGGCCGTCTAGGAATGGGAAGTTATTAACTGTTTCAATGCTGTTTTCAGAGTCCATAGCAAGTAATGTCAACATAGCTCCGGCAAGGTCGCAGTGCAAGATATCAGGCTCCGTATCCTTTTTAAGTGTGTTGAAGTACTTTTCCGTGTAAAGCCGATAGCAAGTTCCGGGAGCTTCACGGCCAGCTCGACCCTTTCGCTGTTGAGCTGAGGCTTGTGAAATGTCCGTGACGAGTAGTGATTCGATGCCAAGCTGGTGTCTAAATCGCTTCATCTTCACTTTCCCACAGTCGATAACATGTCGGACCCCTGGGACTGTAACGGACGTTTCAGCGATATTTGTTGCGATGATGACTTTTCGCTCCTTGGGATTTCCTTTGATAAAGACCCTCTGTTGTTCTGCGGGGTCGAGACTAGCGTATAGCCGCATCACATTCAGCTTGGGCTTGTCGGGTTCCATCTGTAGAGCCAGTTCCTCAACCATCGAAGCAAGTTCCTCGATCTCCTCACTTCCAGTAGAAAAAACCAGGATATCTCCGGGACATGGATGTTGGTAGTGGACCTGGAATATTGTTTTTGCCGCCGCCGTTTGGAAATTATCGATAGACGCCGGTGTGTAAAAAACTTCTACAGGGAATATCTTTCCTGGGATCCGACAGATAGGTGCTGGGGGGAACTTTTCGCTGGTTTCTCCAGTCTCCGGGTCCCCGCCAACATAATTTGACATCTTCTCCACATTGAGTGTAGCGCTCATGACAATCAACTTCAAAGGCACTTTCTTCTTTCGGCGAGCCTCAACGATACCCTTTAGAAGACCCATTCCAAGATCTGTAGACACACTACGCTCGTGAGCCTCATCAACGACAATCACAGAGTAACGTGACAACTCGGAGTCGTGGAGAATCTCGTTGAGCAACATGCCATCAGTTATATAACGGATCTTCGTGCTAGAATCGCTGACATTGTCGAACCGAACGCAGTAACCAACTTCTTGGCCCAGGATAGTGCCCATCTCGCTAGACACACGCTGGGCAAGCGAAATCGCCGCAACTCGGCGAGGCTGCGTGATGGCAATACAGCCGCCGTATTTTTTCCCCGAGTTACTCCTCTTAGACATGTACGGTTGGTCAAGAAGGAACTGGCCAATCTGAGTGGATTTACCAGAACCTGTTTCACCAACTAAGACCATGGTGTTGGAATCCCGCATGGTGGTGCGGATTTCATCCTGGAAGTCCCATATTGGAAGAGATTTGCGAACTGCCTGGAGTTCCTTGGAGATTTGTTCTTTTGATTTGACAGCTGGCTTTGGCGGGACGGGTGTTAGAGGGTCGACGAGTCCGGCAGTTGAGTCGTTTCCTACTTCCTGCTGGACCTTCGTCTTGTTCTTAAGTAAGACGTTCTTATAGACCTTATTCTGTGGAACTGCCTCTTGCCGGGGATTCTGCGAAAGCTGCTGTAGGTCAGAAGAAGGTTTGGTACCGGAGTCGACTGTTGTCACCGAGTGGTCAGAAGTAGGGTTTTCGGATCCTAGCGATGCCCTTGATGATTCCGTAGATGATCTTTCAGAAGACTCCTTAGGTTTCGACTTGATTCTATCCCAAACGCTCTGGATCTTCTGAGGAGGTTTTTGTGGAACAGGCGATTCTAACAATGATTCTAGCAATACGTTTTCCGTATCTTCGTCTTCGGAAATGGCTAGGAACTTCGGTGCCTTGGGGGAGGGTTTCCGGGGGGCGGCATCTTCTTCCCGTCTCCGCTTCTTTTGTTTTGAAGACTTTTCCGGAGAGGGCTTTCTTGGAGTAGAAGTGATAGCAGAGGGTGATTTTGGACGCTCTTTCCTTTCCTTCGATGGCTTCGCGGGGCTCTCTAGTACGACAGCCTCTTCGACGAACTTCTTTTGGATCTTCCGGGGAGGGGCAGCATTCGTTTCGGGCTCCTGGCCGTCGCTAAAGCCGTTCCAAGACGAATATCCACCATCTTCAGCTTCTCTGTCGGCCCGTTCCTTATCAGCCAACCTTCGCTTCTTCCTCTCCCTTTTCTCCGCTTTCTTTTTTGCCTTCTCGTTCTTCTGACGAAGCTCTATTGCTTCAATATCATTAATCCCGCCGTTAGTGATCGGAGATCCCTTCGCAACGCCATTGGTCTTAGGTAGTTTGGCTTTCGGGGGTACTGGTATGGGTGGCCCGGTTGGTTCAGGCGACTCGGAAAGAAATTTGGTCTTTTTGCCTTGCCCAGTGCTAGAGCGCAAGCTTTCCTGGCCCGAATCACGGCGCTTCTGCTGCCGGGCTTTAGAAAGGGCGGGAACTGGTGATGAGGATGACGGTGAAAGGTGTTTTTCTTGTACTTTCTGACGTTTGTGGGGGTGGGACATTGCTTGTATCGATAGTGGGGGGTTGGTAATTTTGTAGGTATGAGAGTTGCTTCAGCGATTATGCAAGTGGGATTCGAGTTTGGATTGATGCAGGTTTCCGAGCGGGAGTAATAATCATTTCGACACGAAAAAGATAATAAAGGGGCAATGAAACAGATTACAATGACACTACCGAGTACATACGATGAGAATGATGATAAAGGGAGATGTGGTGTGTAGTGGTGATGGTGGTTGTGATGATGGTTCGAAGAAATGATGTTGGAGATGTGGGCAGGCTGGCGGGCTTTGTTCGCAGAAACCAGAAATTTTTCGAGGTTTCGATGTTCGCATTGATTTGATGGCCCGTGTCAGCGTGCCTGGCTGGGCTTGGCTGGGCTTGGCTGGGCCGGAAGCTGTGTGTGGCAGGCTGATCCCAGCAGCTGGCCGCAACACAACACATTTCAGAAATGCAACAACACAACCAAAAATACCACAAGACAACACATTCATGACATCATATAAATCGCCACCCAGCTCAGCTCCAGCTTCAATATCAATGCTCGGCAGAACAGCGTCTACAGTCTACAATCTACAGACAGGCGGATTTCGCACATCAAGCATTCCTATTTAGGTAATTCACAAAGCTGAGGGAAAGTTTCCCTCATCTGAAATCAAGACTATTTAAAGAAGCCCTCCCCCTGCTTCTTCTCCATCTTTCTTCTTTTCTTCTTTCCACGGATATCTTGATATACATTGCTATGTTAACTGAGCCAACTTGATCACACATTTGTATGATCCAGGGATACAACACAAGGATAAGTCGGACACCATTGCAGCGCGCGCATTGGTATCCAGCTACTTGAGGTTTGCCATTCCCTCACTTATCTGACTAACATGGGATCTGGGGGGGGTCGCAGTGATGACAAAACTTAAGGACGCGATGTGGCCGCAAAAAACGGATAATCCACTTCCTCAAGTAGCTCTGAGCGACCATTCTTTTTTTTTTTTTTTTTTTTTTTCCCCTTTCTATCTTTCCCTTCCCGTCCCTTCCTTCCCTTCCTTTCCCTTCCCTTCCTTTCCTTTCCATCACTCTTCCCTCTTCCCTCTTCCCTCTTCCCATACTTCACCTCTCTTACAGTTCTTCCTACACCCTCTCTTCATCTCTTTATCTCTCACTGTCTCGATACCTCCTCTAACCCTGAGATAACTAACCTCTTTCGATATCATCGTTCCACTCCAGTGGTTCTCACACTCAATACAGGCTGTCTAATGTCGAGACTAGTCAAACTTCTTCTAGTAGTTCGCCATTTCTTCAATCACAGAACATTCATTACTTTTGTATTACCTTTATCGATCCTATCTCTCACCTAACAACTGCCCTTAGTTCTCAAGCTATTAGAAATATATGATATCTTATTTTACCACAACATCCTTACACCGTCCTTTATCTCGTCTTCCTACCCGCTGTTCCTCTCTTCTTCCCCGTTCAATCTTACCATGGTGATACGCTCCCTACGATAAGATGGTCGTGCATTTAAAATCCCCGCTCGAATTCGCAACTTCTATCAGGCCTCCTAGCTTCATGCATGGGCAATAATAATTCGGTTACGGTTCTTCCCCAACGTTTTCTGCCTTACATATTTTGCGCTCTTTATACTGTCATTATGTTCATTGCACGCCCTTCTTCGTACTTCCAGGAGAGGCTTTTAACCCTGCACCTCTTCCTTTTCCATTACTCTCTCTGTTTTTTCACATTGTAAAGCTCTGACCCACGACTACCAACGGTACCCTACTTTGTCAGTTCTGATATAGGTATAGTGGTGTCGTTATTGAGATCACTTTATTTTTTTAACACTACATGAAAGCTCAGAGCACGCATCGTCGGGGTCGAACTTGATATCATTTTGGAGAACAGCGTATGCTGACGAGAGAGTGTTCTAGGACTTTTAATTACCTACTCATGCCGCGCCTGGGATAATATTCCTGCAAATAGGTGTCTGTAGAGGTGCTCCAAACCTGAATCCTTTCCAGAACCCATTTTGGTAGGCTGCAATTCGAATAACCTGCCACTTTGGGGGATGGAGCCCAACACTATCTACAGCCACTGACACTTCAGGGTTGAATTCTTCACATTAAAACCGGGACCTTCTTACAGAGGAAACCGAGTTTACATCGTCGCGCTTTAGCGCGAAGTTGTAGAACTTGAAATACGCATCCTGGACTGACCCAGGTGGGCGGGACCCGTGATGTCGACTAACTTGTACTCTATCCACCGAAACCAGTGGATTGCCTCTATCGAGGCTAATTTCCTTAACGGAAATTAACCCAAATTTTGGGTCTGCGTGGGAATGTAAGTAATCACCTACAAACTGGGCATCAATGACATACTGCTAACTACTGTTCACAGCCCTATCTGGGTGCCTACAGTCTTATCTTAACTTCCTGATATCTTGGTCACTCTTTCTGGCTACTGAATGAGTGTATCAAACTCTTTTTTTTTTTTTTTTGATAGTTCTTTCAGCGAGCGCGCGTTTGTTTTTCAATCCGAAAAAATCCGAAAAAATATGATGGGGGGTGATGGTAAGTATCAATCACGGATTTCTCGTTCGCTATAGATGCAGGAGCCTAGCTAATCTTTAATGGTGTTGTTTAGTATCGACGGGGCGTTTTTCTAAATGCTCGCAAATAACTTGTAAGTGATATTTCCCTTTTTGCAAAATTTACTCCTCTTGATGCGTGCTCTGCTCTCCCCTCTCAATACATATTAATATGATTGTGTGCGTGTGTATGTGTGTGGTGGTACTTGGACTTTAGCTGGGAAATGATGAACTACTATATTTATTGTCACACCGAAGGTTTCTCGAGGGAAACGCTGTGGAAGACAACTGAAGTTACGGATACTGATTCCGGTTTTAGTCTTGTACCACACACTATCGTATTAATATTCCTTCTCCTGTATCTCTTTGCACAAACTTGTATATACAAAACAATAACAAATGAAATCTAAAAAGAACTCTAAATTATTTCCATTGCTGTCTGTGTCCTGTCGCCGTTGCATTGCATTGCGTGTCTGTTATTGTCCTCTGGAATGTTGCATTATTGGTGTTGGCGGCGACTTTCCTTGGCCGTTGCCGTATTCGGCGACAGTGCGCATTCTCACCAGCCAAGGCGATGCATCTTTGGCCGCCGTGCCTGCCCAATTGGGTTCCCCTTTCCTGCCACTTCAACCCCAACGTCGGTGTATCTCGAAATATCACCTGCTCTCCTCGGAGAATATGGTCAGCTATCTTCCGGGTCTCTGGTGTTCTGGATCTTGTGTCACGTCTGGCTTCCTCGCATCCTCCCTGTCTTCGTCTTCTTCTTCTCCTCGGCCCAAGTAGCTGAGCCGAAATCCGACTCTTTGTTTACCATACATCGACATACCCACATACCCGCATACCTAAGTACTTTCCACCTCACGAACCTTCGACCGCCACTGTTGGGGCATTACGAGGAAAATTTTCAGCCTCAACCGGCCGTTGGGAAGTTTTGGGGCGAAAGCTTGATTGCAATTGAGTTGTTCGGCGCCAAAGACACGTTTTCCGGAAAACCAACCAACCACACAAACTCCACGTTCCGAGACGGAGGATCCCGAGCGGAGGATCAAGGGGGGTAGAGCAAACCTGTGCACCGAAGGGCGTCTTTGACGTCCCAAACAACACCGTCATGGCGGGACGACTATTCACATCGCTGCCGTTCCGGCTTCTGCTGGTGTTAATATCGCTGTTGTGCCTTTACGATACTCCTGTAGTAGAGGCACAGGCGGACACGGATGGATATAGATCATCAGTGTAAGTTGACGTCCCTCGTGTCGCATACCGTCGAAGCTTCGGGGCCACAAGTGCAGCAGCTAACGTCAGCCTTGATTTTCAGCTTCGATCCGAAATATATCCCCTATCAGGAGCTTTTGATCACACCCAAGACTCATGCGGGCCTTTTCAGCGTACGTTCAAAACCTTGTGGTGATCAATTGTTCCGCCGGACGCAGCTAATCTGGATCGACTCTGTTTCTAGTTCACCGGAAGATGGCGTCGAAGACGTGATACTTATACTGCCTCCAGATGGCCAGGCACATACCTCACTGTCCTAGTTTACGGTGATACCTGTATTCTGAAGCTACGCCCTAAGCCACAAGGGCGGATAGATGATTACAGCTTCTATGTCTCAGTCGACGGCTCGGAAGATCTGCTCTATACTCTCCCATCCTTTGATTCGGTAAATAGGGATCGAGAGGTTATTTTTGTCCCTATAACCATCCCTGGAAAGGGTAAAAATCAGAAAAAGGGGAAGCAGAGCACCCTGGACCCTCACACCGTCAGAATCATCAGTATCGCGGATCATCCATTCTCGTTTGAAGGGTTCCTAGTTGCAAATACGCTAGTACGACAAGGACAGCTTTGGACGGACGGACAGGACGATCGGATTTACGTTGAATTTATCGGAGAAGGTGTCGATGCAGAAGTTTACGGCGGATTGCTTGGATATGATCATGATAATTCTGGAGGAGGCGTCGGAGACGATGGGGGCGCACACGCCGTGCGTCAGGTTGTGAAGAATGGCGTTTCAGTTGTTAATTCGACGCAATTCAGGGCAGCTGAGATATTGGGAATCAGACACGCACACGCAGATGCTGGAACCTGCTTCTTATCGAAGTGTGATCCTCGAGACCCGTTGCCTGGGTTGAGGGATCAGTATTTCGGTGAGAACCCGATACCGACCCAGGTTAGAGCCGAGGAGCTCGGAAAGCTTTCGAAGCAGTTCCAAGATATGTTGCAGAAGGAGTTGCAGTTCTTTAAGGAAGACCCGTGGCTGAGGCAGGTTAGCCCGCAGACAGTGATTGTGGATGTTGGTGAGAGGGACTTCTTGAGGCTCGAGGAGCCTGTAGATGCAGAGAAATTTAAGAGGGAGTTGATGGTTTTCTTGGGCCGCCTCAGGGAATCCGCGAGACCTGATGCTCACATCATCGTTGTTGGACGAGATTGGGAAAATGCGGACCCTGATGCTCCGAAATCGACCTTCCGAAGTGTGGTTCCGCAGACCAGTGAGATGAAGGCGAGAAGGATGAAGTTGTTCCAGGTTACGAAGGAGGCCGCTAGCAAGATCCATGAAGAAGGTAAGAGCCCCTTTACCACGTTGTCACTACCGCCGAATACACCCTCTATGATGAAGCACAATTTCACACAGACCTGTTCTGAATACAAAGTCATGTGGAAGCATAAATTGATATCCAACTGCTGTCTGATTGGGCCCTTAATATTTGCCATCACTCCACGATTCCGTACTATTCTAGCCACTCGTACTAACTGCTCTGATATTAAGATAAAAACCTTGTCTTCGCTACGATCGAACCGAGCAATTCGCCCAAGCGCGATCTCGTCGACCTTCTCTGCACCTACGTCATCCCTGTTTTCCAGGCACCCCCGAAATCCGTCAACCCGCTCGCCAAAAAGCCTCAGCCCAACAAGCAACAAAGCCTCTGCGTTTCAATCGGAAACCTAAAACATTTGTATCCTGAAATCTCAGACGAAGCGTTTATCGCAGGAGACGATCACGAGCACTTGCCGCTTTCTTCCACGGAAACCAAATTTGGGGAAGAGCATACTGCGCCTCACGAGACAGCCCACGGAGCCAGGTTTATTTTCCTTTACGCTGCCGTGTTGGTAGTCTTCTGCGCTGGGCTTGCGTACCTTCTTGCCCGCCCTTTCCTAATGGTTCTTACCAACTTGGGTATTGTTCAAGGGAACAGAAGGGTCTATGGAGTTAGGGATATGGAGACTGGAATGGGATTCGGATTTGGAAGGACGGGAAGAGGCCGCTTTGCCAAGGAGAAGAACAGCATCAGTGTGGCTAGGAGTAATAGCGGAAGTGAAGAGGAGGGATTTGTAGTCCTGGCTGGTGGGGGAAGCCAGAGTTTAGGAGGTAGGAGGAAAGGCGGGCCGAAGTAAATGGCACCCCCCACCCTTCCCTCTGCCTGAATTTGGGTGTGAATCGAAGCATTTGGCGCGGCTATCTTGTTTGCATGACATTTTAACTCTTTGTAGCATGAGCGATGTGGTGTTTTATCTGTGTGTAATCGGTATTATTGGGGAGCATTTGTTTCCCGTTCCTATCCCATCGTTCTGTGGTATTGTTTTTTATTAGGGGTTTTCCTTTTGCTTCGATTCGCATTATGTATTATGATAACTACTTTTTTCCCTTGATCGAAGCATTCTCGGCATCATTTGCAATATCAGGTTATTTCTACCCTAAGTACATTTGTGCCTGAATTGAAGGAGGCTAGGAGGTCGCGAAATGGTACCTCTTTTAAGCTTATTACCTACTTAGTAGGTAGCTAGCCTGCAAGGCTGACTGAGGCTTAGAAGCTAAAAAACTGCCTGAAAGCTTGACTCATATTAGGAACGCTTTGCGCTCTGTTTCTTTGCCAGTGTTCAGGACCGGATTGACGTACACTCCTAGATACTTAAGTATATAAAACATACTTCGCGCACATGATGAGCGCTAAAGTTCGTGATTTTTTTTTTTTAAAAAAAAATTAATCGAATGTATAAACACCTTCCATCTTATAAGGGGTTTCATAGTATCATCACATCCTTACCATTAGTATCTATATCGACTGTTCGAGATACACGCACTCCCACGAGCTCGCTGAACACGAGGTCTCGAAGATAAAGTACCTAATAACCCAAATCCTAACTCGAACTCGAGGCCACCGTCTCGCTCACGCAATATCCACGAAAGATGGGTGGATCCGCCTTCTCCAACAAGGGGATCCAAACCCCGCGAATGGATCCAAAAACCTACTACGCCCTGAAAACAAAATATCACAATATCCTCCTGACGCTATACGAGCATGTGACCACACCTCCGGAAGCACCGGAGAAAACGTCACACGGTGATCTCGATTACCTTGTTGCTGGTCCGAGGGTTCATGGCGGAGTTGAAGTGAGGATGGGGGATGTGAAGGTTGCGTTTGGGGCGGAGTATATGACTGCTATTAGTGGTGCTACTACTTCTTTCGCCGTACTCCTACCGGAGGAAGAATCTCAAGGTGGAGAAGAGAAGGGGGAGGGAGAAGAGGAGGGGAAGCCCTACGCGCAAATCGACGTTCATGTCTGCCCATCGGCTGAGAATATGCATTGGGTATCCTTCAAACACGCCTACGGCGACTTCTGGTCCATCCTCGGCATGATGTGCCGTGCGAAAGGTCTAGTCGCGGACGAGAAGTGTCTCAATCTCCGGGTCAGAGAGATTCAAGATCATAATCGAGAATTGGCAAAAATAGAACTAACGAGGAGCGTCAGCGAGACTCTTGAGTTCTGCGGACTTGATGCTGGGAAATACGAGAAGGGGTTTGAGTGTGTGAAGGAGGTTTATGAGTACCTGGCTGAGAGCCGGTTTTTTGAGGAAGGGTATTTTAAGGAGAAGAAGTTTGCGAATGCTTCGGATAGGAGCAAAGTCGGGAAGAGGGATATGATGAGGGGGTGGTTTACATTCTTAGGGGTGGATATTGCTTTGATTGGGAAAATTGAGGGTGGTCAGAAGGGTGATGATGGTGATACAAAGCTCGAAGAAAAGAGCACGAAAGAGGAGGAAGAGATTCGAGAAAGCGGTGCTAGGACGCCGGAATGGGGGCTTACGAGAGAGCAAGTACTCGAAGAAGCATTAGAAAGGTTTGACAAGAGGCCAGCGTACGAAGAAAAGCTCGCGGCCTGGAGGAAAGATCTCACAATCGCAACGGTTCTCAGAGGTTTCAAAAAAACACTTATCGATGGCGGACATAGCGGTGAAAGGTCTGCGAGGAAAAAGGCGTCAGTTCTGAGGAAACGAATCGAAGAAGGTGAGATGGATGAGGTCTTCGATATGACCGAGGAACAAATCAAAGCTTTCATCGAAGCTCGTGTGAACGAGCTTGTGCAGAATAATGCCAATAATACGTCTGCTGACGCTGTCGGTGGAGTTGCGGCTGTACGACCCTAAGAGGGGTTGTAATTGAAAGGAGGGGGGTTTGTGGGTTTATGAATTTCTTATCAAGCACCGGGTTTCCAATCAACAAGATTGTATCTTTGTGATATCGGTTTCATTTCTGGGCGGTGGGGCATGGAGGGGGGGATATTATATGGAAGCAAGTTGGACGAGTGGGTCGATGTGCTTACTTTACATGTATACAGCCTTACCGGGGCTGATATCAGACTAGCGCTGATATTACTCCGATTGTACCCAGACGGCCGGGATTGTAGGGCTTCCCGGAGATCGATACAATACCTATACACGTACTGATTCCGAGGGATGATATTATGTCAGCCCGGGGTTTTCTTTTGTTTGCGGCTCAACCTTTTAATTAATTGTTGACGTATTGTAGTCGCATGCGAGCAGGGGAATGCTGTTCTGTAGTTAATGATAGAAGGGTATAATTTAGAAGCTATTAATATTCCAACAATTCCCTACAAAAACACCAAGAATATTATAATATTAATCGAATAAATGTATAATCAAGCCTTAGGCTAATACTACCAGATATGGCGGCCTCTTTACCAGTTGATACCGGAATACCCATTAGTAGCCCGCTAGATTACATTCTTGAGCAGGAGGCTAGAGATCAAGAGGAACAAGAAGAAACGGTACTCGAAGAGAATATTTATATCTACCAAAAGCCGCAGACAGCAAGCGAGACGAGGGATGCACCGAAATTAGAAGATGCCTTAGATCCGGATCGGGAAGGGTATCTTCATCCGGACATTCTAAAGCAATTTCGAGGTTAGTACCCCTTTAAGCACCCCCCGGTCAACCGGCTAGGCTCGGGGCCGTTCTGATTTTTGCATGGACATGAGTCGACCTTGGAATTTGGGGTTTATATGACTAACTATCAAGTAAATTATTGCAGACGCCTATCTTTATGTTGAAAAGCGAGTGATCGAGTTTCTCGAAGAGTCCGAACTATGGGAACCGAAGTCCAAATTTGACGAACAGCTCGAAGATGCCAAAGGTATATATTCTTTCTTAAATTAATTGACCATGAGATCCAACATAACTACGTATTTCATCAAGATATTCTTCTAGCTGGTACTAATATAATTTCGAATATATAGCATTCATAAACTCTGGCGGCAAAGACGCAAGATCCATGTTCAAAACCGAAGCCTGGCATCTAATCTTCTATATCGCCCAAATGCTGCACCCAGCACACTTTACTTACTACCCAGGGCACCAAAGGGTTACAATATACGCCACGATAGGGATGGAGATTATTCAGCTAATCGGCGCGACTCATATGAACATGGACCGATCGTGCAGGAAGTCTGCGGCTGGGGATCGGGAAGTTGATTTTCAAGACTCCGTGCCGTATTACTGGGATCTATCGTACGATAGAATGCCGACGAAGTGGACGGCTGTGCAAGCGCGGAAGGTGAAGGGGAGATCCGTTTAGTACAATCGGGGCTTGATCGCACTGGGGAGAGGTTTTGAGTCAGAATGTTTGCCGGCATGCATGATGCTCAGATCAGGGCAATTTCAAGTTCGCGCATTTTAGTATCTTTGCAATTGAACAAGTACTTGGAATAGTTAATATATACTAGTAATATACTCTTTGGCTTTCATCATCAATCGTATGGTCCACAAATCGAGGTATACGTATCGATATTGATCGTATTGCATGATAATCGATATATCGGGATGGCTGGGCCTGACCCGATACCCCTTTGGTTGAATAAAAATGCAATTTACAACTTAAAGTTTTGAGCCTTTCAATGATAGTTGATAAGGTAGATAACTATAACCGATGCCCGTGTACGATAATGATATGTTCGAATATTTCAAACCAGTGCGAATGTGTACACCAGCTGCCTTTGTTGGACCAAAAGCGTCAAATTGCTCATTTGGACGGTCAGGCTGACTCGAAGCTGTGTTGACCTTGTTGTTAGTCATACCTGTACAACAGCCAGCAGCCGGTCGCCAGCTGATGCTTAAGCCGGTCAGGTCGCACTTGCGAAAACCCCTAACCGACCTCTTAGACACTCTCAACAACTCTGATATCATCATCACCACCATCACCAACAAACATCACCATGGCTTCAGCATAGACACATCGCATTCTAGTAAATAAGATTATATAACAGGCCAGCTACAATGCTCGCCTTTTAAGACCTCCCGAGGACTTCCGTTCCATTCTCTATCCAGCAACGACAGACACTCTGCTTGACCTAGTCAAGTGAACGAGTATCTACTCTCCACGCAATACCGTCAAAATGACACGGCGATTAGTAGCATTGTTCAAAGTACACCTCCACCAAACGAATTGGAACTCTTTACGGAAAAGAGTGTGAATCTCCATTCTACTCTCTTGAGTTCATCTCACGTCCCAGGCGCCTAGGCGTGACAACCAACGCGAATATTCTAAACCCTCGAACGGGTTCTCGTCCTGTAAAGTCGAACTGACCGGCTGACCACGACATCTTAATTTGAATTATAACAGAATTTAGGGATAAGACTTAACTAAGGTCTGACCCCAGATTGTGTTGGTCTAATACAGCTTCCAGAGTTGCTACTAACATACATCCACTCCCAGCAGAATCATGTCCAGCTTGTTCACGTTCAATCACTCACCTTCCCCTCCGTCTTCCCCATGGAATTCGGCTATCTCAACCCCGGTTCCACCGAACTCGGATGCAGGTACTCGAGTCGCGACCCCGACGCTGCTCGTCCCTGGTCCGGGCAATGTGCATCCGAATAAGAGAGAAGGGGATGGGATCCAATCTCTAGCCAGCGAGCCTCAGGAAGGCTCGACTGAGTACAAACTGTCGCTTCGGAATCCAACCCCTCTACGACTCCAGCATTTGACAACCCAGCTTCTATGGAGACTGCAGCAGAGTTGTCCCTCCCATAATACGGCTGGGCTAATCGCTCCTCCAGTTTCCGTTTTTGAGAATGAAGACGGAAAGGAGGTGGACGACCAATCGGGAAACCGAGTGGCGGATAAGGCCTACTATGCCACGCTCTTACAGGACAGCCAAGGCTGTCTCTATGAGATCGGAGTAGCAGATAGTGGGAAGTTGCTAGGGCTCGTTGAGAAGGAGCTAGATACCAGTTTAGATACTTTGAGAAAGATGGCCGACGCACTGGGGTGCGTGGTTGAAATTGTCCGAAGGGTAAATGTTGCCAATACAACGAACGAAGATGGCGAGGTGATTCCTCTATTCGCCGCCGAGGCCCTAGTCCGGCCTGGACAGTTCACAGCTGCCCAGGCGGCTGGAGATGACGCTTTGGCAGAGGCCCGTCATGCAAATAACATTCCACAGTTACGCATAACCCTGACTGGCCCAACAAATGTGGGCAAATCCTCCCTGCTAGGGACATTGACCTCTAGCACCCTTGACAACGGGCGTGGCAAGTCTAGACTTTCGCTCCTGAAGCACCGACATGAAGTCGCAACTGGTAACACCTCAAGCATAGCAAGTGAGCTGCTTGGGTTTACGGCAAGTGGCGAAATGGTCAATTATCATTCAGGTAATGTTGGAAGCTGGATGGATATACATGCCACAGTAGGATCAAGCACAGCAGACCTCAAAGAGGGCCAAGAGAACTTTGCTAGAACCGTGTTTCTACTTGACTCTGCTGGCCTATTTAAGTACAGACGCACAGCGATCAGGGGTCTAGTTGGGTGGGCACCTCACTACACCGCCATCGTCATGGCCAGCGATATTGAGCTTCCAGACACTGCTACAGGCCCTGCCTTTGAGTATATCATGCTTTGCCTGAAACTCAAACTTAGGTTTTTCCTATTGATAACAAAGTTGGACCTTGCGAGCAATGCAGGACTGAGAAAGTTGTGCAAGTTGGCTTTTGAAGCTATCAGGGCCGCAGGCAAAGAGCCAAAGGTCGTGCAGGGTGGGGAAGCTGATATGGTCAAGTTTATTTCCTTGAATAAGGATGCAGTTCTGGATGGTTCCGTTGTTCCGATCCTCCTGGTTAGTTCCGTGACTGGTAAAGGAATTGACACACTACAGGCTCTCATCGGGCATTTGCCCATACCGCCTCCTGTCGAGCCAGTTCCTGGAGACGATGAGGACTCAGCGGAGGCATCGGCAAATTTGAAGCCTCTATTCCATGTGGAGGATGTCTTCGAAACTGTCTCAACTTTAGTTGAAACTGTGCTTGGTGGACATGTGAAGTATGGGCAAATTAATATGGGAGACAAGCTGTTGCTTGGACCGTTCCCGTCCCTTTCCTACTCTCGACCAACAACACCAGCTTCCAGTTTCGCAGAGCATGGGAAATATCTCAGCCGTTCGCCAAACATGTCTCCTGGGAAGCACAGCCATGATCACCTGGCTCCAGAGGAGATCGGTGAATGGAAAGCGGTGAAAGTTGTTAGCATTCGCAAGTGCCGCCTCCCCGTTGCTTCATTAACGGCCGGCGAAGTTGGAACTATTGGGTTGTGTCTTTGGAGTGAGGTCCCAGCTCCAGACGCACCATCTCATCCATCTCACCCTGCGATTACTCGATTGATGTCAAGTGAACGGCTCAGCCCGCCTGGGCTGAAGATCCACGCCCCGCAACCGACGGCACTTCACAGGGGCTCACTCCAGAAATCGGTTTCGTTTGCGAACACTCTCGATGTGCCACATACTATGCATGTTGGTCTTTCAGGAGATCGCAGGCTGCGGAAGGGTATGGTTCTCCTACCGCGTGGTACGGACACAGGAATCGTAACACAACCCAAGATTTCCACCGGTTTCAGCGCTGAGTTTGAAATCTCAGAGGAGCGCGGTGGGGTTCCGTTAAGCATTGGTGCCAACGCCATTGTGTATTTTGGGAGTGTGAGAACCTGCGCTCGAGTTTTGGACAGAATACTTGTTGCCGGCGAGGGTGGCGGTGAAGCGCATGATAAGTCTGCGGAGGATTCAGGAGGGTTGTTCGGGTTTGATGAGGAGGAGGAGGAGAATGGGGAGAAGGCTTCTGGAACGGCGGCTGTTGCTGGCACGGTTAGGTATTCTTTCGGTTTCACTGCTACTGTTGAGTGGATCGAGGAAGGAACTACGCTGTTGGTCACAGACAGTGGGCGACAGGGCGGCGGTGTAGGTGACGTTGGATTGGGGTTGGATGCGGCAATGTGTGGTAGGATTGTGAGTGTGGATTGATGCTCAACTCCCATCACTAAATTTGCCTTTCCAATCCACAATTCATTTTAAACGGAGGATGAATTAAACATGGGGACGTCAGAATGGATCTCGCGAATGCTTTTGTCAATGCTCTTTGGTTTCGGTACTTTTTTTTTTCTTCGATACTAGTTATAATAGTTCCTTAATTCTTGATCTTTTGTTTCTTTTAGAAAAAAAAAAAAAAAAAAAAAAAATTTTTTTGCGCAGGAAAAAGTGTGATTACCCGTGGCTGCAATGAGTTATGAAGTAGAGTGTGAACATGGCTTCTGCCACAGTGTAATCTTCTAAAGTTGGAGCAGTTGCAAGAGCGTAGGTATTGGTATTGGTGGCCCAGCTTCACTTTGAGTGCAAGAGCATCGTTTTGGGTCAAGTTACCAACACAAAAAATCCAACATGTGGTTTCATCTTTCGAGAATTGAAACTGGAATTAACATAGCTGCTATATACGGAGCTGTTGTTGCGGTTGGAGATATTATGCTATTGCTGTCTGTAAAACTTGGTTCGATGCAATTGCAACTTATAACCACCTTGCAGTAAACCCAGACCGCAGGATGTCATTGGGATCATAGCAGTTCATAAGGGCCCGGTATACCCAACCGGCTGGAGCCAGATCTTCTTCCTCCCGTTCCTCCTTCTGCCTTTCTTTCTTTCTTTCTTTCTATTTCTATGTGTATACATATATATGCACTGAGATTTAAATTTTTACAAAATAATATTGAGATACGTTGCAGAGCCTATATCAACCAGCTTTATAATATATAATTAAGAAAAGTATACTCTTTAACGCCCACCATTAAACTTCCTAACAAAAAAGAGGCATCTGTCGGTGCTAACTTGAAAAATTAGAGGGATCAGCGACCCGAATAGCAAGCGTCAAGGGACAGATTGAAATAAAATCAAAGCCTCGAGGTACCCTAACGCCAAAAATGGGGCTTTCCAAGGTCCTGACCGCTCTTGTGGTTTGCATTTTGTATTTGGGGGCGTCTGTCCACGCAGGCGCTGGCGGAAATTTGGATAAGGAGAAGCGCGAGGTAATGTTTGAGTCGTCCTTGTTTGATTGAGGCCGAGATGCATGACCTGTGTAATTTTTGTATGCTTGAAGATTGAAGAAGTAGTACTGACGGTGTATTGGACTTTAGATGAGGGCCCTCCTAGCCCGATGGGCAGGACCTAGGGTGAACCCCGCTTTGCAAGTAAGTATTACCTCAGAGTTAGTTTCGGCATCGGGAGAAAGAAAAGGGTGGTATCGAAGCTGGCCTTTGATACCGGAGGCTGTTACGGCGTAACTCTACAATTTCTTCTTGGAGATGTTTTTTGCTTATATAAGATTTGGAATATAGTACTACAACATCACCGGCCGTGATGCCATGGGTAGGTGGAAAGGTGCCGACGACAGCAACGAATTACGCAAGAAGTATGGGTTCAATCCTATAGACTACGAAAGGCTCAACATCACCGAAGCTGGCATGCCCGAGCTTATAAACCTCATAAAACGCCACTCAGGCGGCGGCGTGTCTGTTCACAAGGAAACCATCTATGCCGTCGTGGGATGGCGTGGGTACACACAAAAGTTCCTGGAATTCGTTAAATTCCTCAAGACCGAGGTGGAGCCTGCAGTTACACGAGGAAAAGTCGAAGCTACCCCTGGTTGTCGCCCCGTCTGGGCTAGCTGTCAGCCGGGCCCGGGAGCTACGTACACCGGGGAAGAGTACCTGGAGTTATGCAACTTTGGTACCGAAACTCAAATTATAGATATGGCGGATATATTCGCTCGTTTCTGGGCCATGATGATTGGGAAGATTTGGGAGGCAGCGAGCACCTGGAGATACGCGGAACTGAGATTATCGCTTCATATCGAGGAGCAGCAGTGGAGTGGGAACCATGAGGCGCATGTGGATTACCCTTTTATCGGGGCATTGTCTAAGCAGATCTTAATGTACTCTTGGCCCAGCAATGAGGTCAACATCGGTGTGGGTTTCTATCGTGATCGTCGACTCGTCGAAAAACCCGATGAAATTAAGAAAGTTTTTAAGCTGGATTGCGGTAGGTTCGCTGAATACGGAAGATGATGATCGGTTTGTTTCGCTATCTTGCTATCCCTTTCTCTCGATCGATCGAAGACGCTGGGGGTTATATACATTTTGGTTTGATCTCAGATATATTCCCCTTCGCTCCTTTTTATATATGCCACCCTTCCGCACTACGCTTAATCATCATTCGACCCTATAGCTTATTGAGTGTTTGAGCTTGAGGGTACCCTACATGTTGTTCTCGGTTTCTTCTTCTTTTATTTCGCAACTAATTAGCTTCTACTATCATGTATGTTGTCGTGTATATCCTGTTCTTCCAAGTTATGGAGGGTTACAAAGCATGTAAAATCGGAGTGTGTATTGGTTTGTTTCTGTACTTTTTTTTTGGTTCGCTCTCCTTTTAATCATGTACTTAACTTTGATGAATTTGAGATTTATCATCATCGCGAGCTTTGGTAGCGACTCCCCACGCTATAATTTTAACTCTATCGGTTTATATATACAAGTATATGTGTACAAAGGTTTGTGGAAAGGAAGGAACATCTTATATGATACCTCGAGTTCGCTTTCTCTTCCCAGATGCGACAGCAAATTTATATTTTTTCCACTTGAGGATCTCCTCCCATACCTCTTTGATGCACTTTTCAATAAAATCCTTCTTCTTCGCCATCGCCTGGTCTCTTGTCAAACCCGCGAGATAGGTAGGGCTCCGGTCTGCATCCTTCATATAGATCTCAACAGCATATTTGAGTCTCTCATGCTTGAAGAGATCCTCGGCAGCTGTTAACTCCGGTCCAGCCCATAATCTATGGGTAGCCGTTCGGATCATAGCAGCTGCCACCAACGCTCTCGTGATTTGCATACTAACACCGTAGCCGTATACCCTGTACAGATAGCGGAGGCGTCTGACCTTTCTTGTGGCTGTGGTGGGGTAATGGTGGTTGGAAAGGGCGTATTTGACGGCTAGGTCTCTCAGGAACCACTTTGCGGGCCAACCGCCGGGTTTTTGAAAACTGATCTGTGGGTTCCAGAGTGACGTAACGCGCAGAGGTTTTAGGAATTCTTCGAGGACGATTCCGGCTTGTTTTGGGAATTTATCTGCTGCTGCGAGGATAACGGTTGCGAAGGTTTTGTTGTGCCTGTTGTGGTAGTTCATGAGGATTTCTAAGGCCCATGGGATGTGGTGTTCGCGAAAGCATTTTAGGGCGATGGAGGTTCCTTGCTTGGGGATTTTGAATTTTACTTGGCCGTTGTATTCGCCTTCGAAGTGGCTTAGGATGTTTAGACAAGACTTTAGCTCGTTGATTTTCTTGGATTGGGCGAGGGCGAGGAAGATGCCAACGATTATTCCTTCTGTCGGGAGATTAAGGTAGAAGAATGACAGGATGGCTTGAGCGAAAGGAAGACCGGGTGCCCGAGGGCGACCGTCCATCGAGTCGCGGGAAATCCGCGCTTGGATACGACTGATGACGTCTTCCATAGCTTCTTGGACTTGGTCTAGAAGTGCTTTGTCGTTAATATACCGTACCCCTTGAAATGACGGCCAGGTTCTCAGATGGAATGAGATGATGTCCTCGTTTTGATATCCCTGAAGGAACCTAGCGGCCGAATGATGGCCTTCCAAGGCGACCCTCTTCTCGTAAAGGCTGGTGTCTTTCAGGAAAGGTAGATGGCCTCCGTCTCTATACATGGTTTTCATTAGATCAGCCATGGGGTGCTGTCGAGAAAAGAACATGATTTTCCTAAGATAGTGGGCTTCTGAAAGAGGCTTGTCTGAATGAACAACGGCGTGAAGCAATAGCGTACACACTAGCCGATCGACCTGTTCCCTGGGAAGCATTCGAAATAATTCATCGAGTCCTGGAATATCTGGAAGCGATGACCCATCTGCGATCTCTTGTCCTGGTATACCACTTCCTGTTGCCGGGCTAGACCCAGTGATCTCACTGAGAAATGCTGGTGTGGTCCAATGTCTTTTCCAAGCCATCAGGAACCGGGCGAGCTCAGAGAAAAGGAAGAAGGAATGTTGCCGTTGTATCTCAAAGCTATATTCGAATATGTCCAGAGCCGTCCTCACTGCCTGCTGTCTTGTGCCGTTCCACTCTCCGCTGTACAGTAACTCTATAATTCTCTCGAGGAATATCTTGATGGTTGCCAAAGGTAGGTAATGACGTCTAGAGGGGGCCATTTTCTCCCCCTTCCTCAAATAGCCTTCTGCTATGGCCCAAGCACTGTGTATTGGGATACGAGGGTTTCTGAAGGGATCGTCGATTACTGGGTTCCCAGAGTATGAGCCAGCCCCCTGGCCATTTGTTGAGGGTTTTGCGAACCCTCGCTCTTCTAGGAAGTTTTCGGGTAGCAGTTTGTTTTGTCTTAACCTCGAGATACTCCTGTGTGTCGTTATCCAGACTGATAAGTCTCTACCCATGGCGTCGGTCTTGGGAGCCAGCCCTAGTAGAAATGCGTCTAAGAATGGTTTCGGGTCTGGGAGGTTCTGCAAGCCATAGATCACATCTATTTGGGAGTAAATTAGCACCCGGGCTTCCAGGGATGCTGATCCATTGATTGCTAGTTTCATCAACTCGTCTTGGATATCCTCTAGTTTGGGGATGCTTGAGGCATCCAATCTCTTCTCTGGTGGGAGTAAGATCTTTGGCGGTTGCAATGGCAAATTCAATCCATCCCAATGTATTTTTTCGACAAATTCAAAGAGGATTTCCATAGATTTGGGGTCCTCGATAACTGGACTCGGGAATGCTTCAGAGACTAGGGGGCTTTCCATGTACTCGACTGCTTCATTTCCCATGTACTCGACTGCTTCATTTCCCATGTACTTGACTGCCTCATTTTCCATGCATTCGACGGCTTCATCTTCCATAGAGTCTGTTTGGGCATCGAATTGATCTACTATTGGAACTTGCCCCCCTAGCCCCCTAGCTATATCTATTGGCGGAAACGCTGTGGCTTCAATTTGGACCGGTCTTTCGGGGAGAGGGACCAAGGTATCTGGCGTTATCGTGGGTGCTGTTGTAGGACTCGAGAATATCTTGTTTGGGGCACCTGTACGTATATTTGCCACCTCCATATGATCCTCCAATCGCAAGGTCTCGCTCGTTTGGGTGGCCGCCTCCACACGTTGGAAGCTTGGATCTGCTTGGCTGATAATCAGAGCGAAGCTCTCTGAAGAATATGGTATCAGCTGGAGGTCTCTAGATGATAACCCTTCAGTCGCTGATTCTAGAGCCGCATCCCTATCGAGAACTTCGCTTGGTTTCGGCTCTGGCTGGGACTGAGGCTGTATCAACGGACCAAGATCTAAGACATCACGCAGGATATCTTGGACTTGCTGTTCGACAATTGCTGCCCGTCGGGTTAAGGGTCGTATGCTTCTGGATGGTGGTAGACTATCATGTTCGATGAGCTCGCTAAGGCGTTCTCGTGGAGCTGACAACCAAGGCTCTGAAGGCGATTTGGCCGTTGTGTAAGGTACTTGGGGAGGGAATCCGACTAAAAACTCTTTTTTGGCATTGATTGGGTGCTTCCAAATATCCTCATATCCCTTGGGAAACAACCAAGGCGACCCGCTTTCGTCGTCTATTCTGTTATTCGCTGACTGAAGAGCATCGAGTGTCTCGCTGGCCCCGCCACTTCCAGTTTTAGCACCCGATGGTGCTTTTGACGCCCCGGAATAGTCGAAACGAAGACGATCTCGAATCCGGGGACCCCAGCTGAAGAGGCTGTCTGTTGCATGGTCGGGCGCCCCGCCGCCATTTGTACCCGGCTTATTTGAAGCCCGAACAGATCGATTTTGGTGAAACCCACGAGAGCATCGTAGGCGGGAGTGGTGTTTGCCGCATCTCAACGTCCTTATCGCCAACGGACAGGTATGCGCATGGGACTTAGCCCGGCCCGACGTAAACGCACGAAAAACATTTCCGACAAGGGACTCCGAGATCCAGATGTGGTCGATTTGTCGTACAACCGGGAGGATACGGCCTCTCGCAGCGGTGATTGCAATGGGTCCGGGACCGTGCATTACCTGCTGAACATGGTCGAAAGATGGAGAGCTGCCTGAGATGTTGCGGCTGCGACAGCAAATGATGTCAAGCGAGACATATGCATACTCCGAGGGTCGATATTCCCAAAACAGAGTTTTCCTTTCTTTTCTTTTGATTTCTTGTCTTTCCTCCCGTCGTGCGTCTTCGTCCAATGATACGAAGCCTTCGCAGGAGACGAGACGATACCTGCACTTGCAGAGCAGCCGACGACCTATCAACTAGTCCGGGAAGCTAGTCAGCCACCAAAGACGCCCAATATTAATACCCGTAATATCGATCGAGTCGAATCGAACCCAACAAACATTCGAACAGTAGGAACATCTGCACTTACCGACGATTCTATATGCTATCAATATGACTTTCTGCCATTGAAGTACTGTACCACTATACCGCTGTATATTGTACAGTCGAAGCAGAGTTGGTTTTTGGTTTTTTTGGTGTTTGTCGAGGGGCTCAACTTGCTGGTCCTCTGCATAAAAAGTAAATTTATTTATATACGGGCCAGGGAGGAGAAGGGAAAAAAAAAAAAAAAAAAAAAAAAAAACCTTCTCTCCTTTAAAATCTCCACATTTATCACACACCCACACCACCATCATCACTCACCACCATCGCCAACTACCCTGTGCCAAAACCACCACTGCACGCTTCAAACCGTCGAAGTCAACGGTATCAGAACAGCGGCGTCGTCGATATCGCCCGCTAGCAGCTGCCGTGTTCGGAGTGTTCGTGTCTCGGCTTGTCTCATCGGAGGTTCTCGTCGTGGCCTGCCTGCTTTCTTAGAGGCTGTGTCCGTCGCAGGTTATTTGGGCTTGCTGTCGCGTCACCCCGTATAAAACTACCAACTCTCCATCTCCACCTCTCCTCTTCATCACCATCATCATCATCACCATCATCTTCATCATCGTCCTCGTATTCTTCCTCCCTCTATCACATCATCACCACCATCATCATCATCTCCTACTCCTTCACCACCTGCAGTTCCGTCCGTCCCCTAATACGTCTTAGGGCTCCTTCGTTCCGTTGAAATTCAGAACTGTTCAAGTTGTCCTTGCTTTGCACTCATCATCACCATCACCATCACCATCATATCATCACTTCCGATCACTACTACCATTTCCACCCGCTTCCTCGCATATCTCTATTGCTTGCATTCAGAGATATATCACCAGACTCACTCTTCTCCTACCCGGCTTACTTCGTCGTCCGTTCCTCCGACACCTTCAACTCCCATCTATCCATCCACACACACATCCAACACTACACCACTCTTTCTCCAGCACCCATTGCCCGTCAAAGGTGTATATCGAGTAGAGCAATTCAATATAAACACGCAAGCGATTAGTCCTTGCAAACTTTTTGACCAAAAGACAAAGCAAAAAGCATTTCCAGGCTTTTTGTCTTCAAACCCTCGAAAGTAGTATCACGTGAAGTGTGAGAAAGACAACGAATACCAGGAAGTCTCTTCAACAACTCGCAGATTTCAAACAGCAATCCGACAAAATGAGCACTGCTGAAGTAAAGCCGGAATCGGCGCAGTCGAGCGTCACTTTGACAGCTTCTGCCCCTGAAACTACAACAATCACAACCACAACGACCACAAAGCGACCTCTCGAAGACCCGTCGTCGCCGACTGCACCCAACGAGCCAGATGCAAAGCGTCCTGCTTTGGACAAGGGTGGCCCTGTCAAGGGTGAACCGAACGAGTTCATTGCCGAAGCAAAGTCGGAGGCTGATGGAGACACTAAGGTCCCGGACGCGCCGCAGGCTTTGACCTCCAGTATCCAGCCTGTAGATGAATCGAACTGGATCCACGTGAGGGCCTTGATCACTAGCGCTGAGGCCGCCACTGTGATTGGTAAGGGTGGTGAGAACGTGACACAGATCAGAAGATTGTCCGAAGCGAAATGCACAGTCTCCGAATACACAAGAGGAGCAGTTGAGAGAATACTGACAGTCAGTGGCGGTGTCGATGCTGTTGCAAAGGTTAGAGCGTCCCCGTTGAATTTTTTTTTTTTGAAAGGATATATTGACGAATCGAGTGGTAGGCCTTTGGATTGATCATACGAACTATCAATAGTGAGCCGCTTAGCTCAGCTTCAACCCAAAACTCGAAGACCTTCCCTCTTCGACTATTGATTCCGCACATCCTGATTGGTTCTATCATTGGGAAAGGTGGAATGCGCATTAGGGAGATCCAAGATGCCTCTGGAGCTAGACTCAATGCTTCGGACTCCTGCCTTCCGCTCTCTACTGAAAGGTCATTGATGGTCGTTGGTGTCGCAGATGCCGTTCACATCGCAACATACTACGTTGCCACAACCTTAGTCGAACAGCTCACGGAGAGATTTGGGGGCCCCGCCGCCTCCGCTTATGCTTCGAGATCTGGAGGGCCCGCCGGTGCCGTCCCTGGCGGAATGCAGGTTGTCCCATATACACCTCAACCTGCTTTCGGCAACTATGGCCACCCCGACAACTACAGACGTCACAATAACCAAGCTCAGAGGACTCCGGCAAACCCCTATGGGATCCCATACCTGCACGGCCAACCACCCGTACAGCAACCGGCTGCTCCTATTCACTATGCTGACCCTGCGGCACAACCTGCATACAGCGGCGCGGGACCTCATCAGCCCAACGTGCCTCATCATGGTGCCCACACTGGCCCTGCCGCACAAGGACATGGTAATATGGCCGCCATGATTCCTGGAGCGCCTTTGACCCAACAGATTTACATTCCAAATGACATGGTCGGTGCTATCATCGGCAAAGGTGGGGCGAAGATTAACGAGATTAGACAACTTAGCGGGAGTGTCATTAAGATCAATGAACCCCAGGATAACAGCAATGAGAGACTCGTTACTATAACTGGTACTCAAGAGTGCAACCAAATGGCGTTGTATATGCTATACTCAAGACTGGGTTAGTAGAATCCTGCCTAATTTTCACCCGTCTGGAGTCTTCATACTAACTCAACATTATAGAGAGTGAGAAACACAGAATCTAGGGGATCGCCTAGCTGAATAGTCATTTTTACCTTCCATTCCAACCCGGTCTTCTCGGATTTAATAATGCAACCATGCATTAATCCAAAGAAGACATGAAAGTCAATATCAAAATGAATTCCTGTTCATTCTCAGATAACTGCAGAAGTTGTAAATTGTTGTTATTCTGTGTGTTCGGGTTTAAAATCGCACTGTCTTCCTTCTGCTCGCCTTTCTTTTCCCGCCTCTTTTTTTCTTTTTTCCGTTTTCTCGCTCTCTTCGGTAATCGTTTTTTAATCACATCATAGTCCACATTCGTTTTCACTAGGACTCCGGGGTTTTTTGCTTTCGGTTTTATTTCCTGCTCTCGAATCTTTTCACGTGTACTATATTTTCAAACGTTTCGTTTCTTCCAAAAATGCAAAACGGGGCACGGGGATCTGATATAGGTAGTAAATACAGATTGAACAATCACTGTTGACATTCTGTTTTCCAAATCCGCGCCGTCGGACTGTAGCATGCGTATCTGTTTGTAGAGTCGGAAAATAACGCCAGTTCATTAATATTTACAAGAGAAATCTAAACCCTAGCTATAAATCTACAAAGAGGTATCGTGACATTCGAATACATGCCGTGGTATTTCTGTTACTTGAACAATGAACAACAGGCAAAACAACATTGGCAAATGATTGCACAATCAATGATAGGACCCGCACACGCGCCGCAGCATTCACAAACACTCGTACAAAACTCCGAATCATCACGTCTATACTCGCCCCTCTTCTTCTTCAAACAGATATTTATCAGGAACGTCGCCAACGCTAGCGCCGAGAGTCCCGTGAAGGCGAGGAGTAAATAAACCGAAGTATCGTAGTTCGAACAAGCGTTTCTATAACTTATCTGGTTTAGGAAAAGCAGACGTTGCGATTGTGGCGATGGATCCCTGGTGACCTTGCAGACGTAGCCCCATAGATTGTGATCCGTGTCGGATTTACCGGTCATGGCGAAGTAGCCTGCTGCACCGCCGATGGCTACGGTGATTGCATACATTACTATTTCGAATATTTCGCTTATTGCTAATCTCTTCTTGTGGAATTTCTTTTCCGACCGAAAGCAGGGTACCAACGATAGGATCAAGCTGGAGAACATGGTGAAAGCGCTGGCGCTGATTATTAGGTTATTAGGTAGGGTATCTACCTCCCTTGGGAAAGCGCGGATGATTTCCTTCGACGGCTGGTTTGGAGCCGAGATGGATAGACGGGTTTTATCTTTATTTTTTGCGTAGATGCCCCAGATTACTATTGCGATTGCGATTAATGATGCGGTTGCGAGGAAGATGTTGATGCAGGAGATTATGGTGCGTGTTAAGGAGAGGTACCGTTTTCCTCTGTAATGGTAAGATTTTCCCGGGGAGATGGAGCGGGAGCGGATACTGCTGATGATGGCGGGGTAGGAGGTGTCGATGTCGTTGAAGTCATTTTTATCGTTCGATGGAGTTATCGAGGTGTCCTTTTCTGTGATGTCACGTTCGGAGAGGAGTGCTGCTGTGGATGAGGTTTCTCCTGAGGGGAGGTATGGTGATTCTTGTTTAGAGTATGTCATGTTCTGTGACGTGCGGTACCCACCGCCGCCGCCACCGTTCAGCGGTGGGTCTGGGTGAGAGGCTGGTTCATTGCTGGAGTAGAGTGGTGGTGGAGTGGAAGGGGGGTATTGAGGCTCTGTATTGTAAGGGGTCGAGTCCAGCGGCGCGTAGGAATGTGTTGAGTGTGACATTTTGGAAGCTTTGTAGTTGCAATGTTGCACAGGCCGTTGTGATCAATAGGGGTATCTGCGCTTGTCGATCGTAGCACCGTGTACCACCTTTGCAATTGTCAGGTGAAGTAGGGCATTGGAAGTACCGGAAGATTCAATCCGAGAGAAAGGGATGGTATAGAAGTACAAGTTCCTTCGGCAATTGATATCTTATATACGAACCAGCGCACGGGGCACCCAATGCAATTGCGCAAATGGACGTCTCGCCATGTCAGCCCAATTGCTTCAGCTCCCAATCGGAAAACAAGCCCTTTGTTTTTAATTCAGCCTTAGGCAAGAAAAAAACCTTAGTGCTCACCAGGGTCGGAACTCTCGTCACGATTTAACCCTTTTTTTCTCAATGGGGGAATCTCGAGTTCCTGATCTCGCCTAACAAGGCAGGCGACAGGTGGTTTTCCATGGTGCACGCTGCCGAGAGAAGCTTAGGGGGGTTCATTATTTTTGGGTACACGCAGGCGGTGGCTGAACACATTTGCTATGAGACTTTCTAGATTCGATCTGGCAGATTCTCGAGAAAAATTCCTAGAACACCTTATGATCCAACTCGCGACAATTAAAGCAATTGGACGGAAAACTAGCGGAGACATATCCTTGTTGAACCAAAATGTACAGCACTTTTCTCGGAAAGTCTTGACGAGGCGAGGCATAACAGGAGAATTAAGAAGCTTATATTTTTTTTTATCGTTATGTTTTACAAGAAAAAGGTATAAACACTCAGAACTGGTAGGTAAAAGCAAAAGCAGGCAGATAAAATGATAACCATGAAGAGAAAAAAGTATCAAAGGAGAATGCGAACATGCACCGGCAAAAGCATTGCAAGGCCCATGTGTGTTCACAAAAAGGTGACCCAAGAGCTTCTGATCGATGGACGAATCGGGGAAATCCGAAATCCGAACATATAGCTTTAGGGAAGAAAAAAAGAGGAAGAGATTAGTACACAAGATAAAAAGATAAGAACGAGAGAAACGCTATGAATATATGTACAGGGAATGGGAAGGAAACAAAAAAAAACTGGTAATATAATAACAGGCCGCCTTGTACACGTGAGTGCGTTGAAAATGCATGTCGTCAACGATACGTTATCGCCATTGCGTTCTTCATACACATGTGCACATTCCAAACGTGAGATCTTGTGGTATAAAATAGCAAAGAAGAAGAAGAAGAAGAAGAAGAAGAAGAAGAAGAAGAAGAAGAAGGGGTTCTCATTCAACTTCGCAAAGCCAAATCAAGAAATTGTCGCGAATCTTGTACACAGCGAGAAAAAAAAGAGAGACAGAAATAGTATTATGTCAAAGTACCAAATGCGGGAAAGATGAGACTTCAATAGGTTGTACAAAATAGCAAGAGAAAAGTGATAAAATATGGAGGGTCAGGAAACTGTTCCGTGAGCATTAGTTTCTCTCAACTACAACGAATATGTCTTGTACAGGACGCATCCCGCCAAGGATGTGGTAACCCTCTAGAACCCCCTGAAAGGAACTAGCATCGTACCAGTGTGAACTGTTGGAGAGTCGAACGTTGTGGCTTGTGAAGGTAAAGCCGGCGTCTAGACATTCACGCATCCGAGTGGTGAAAGAATTTTGGTCAAACGCAAAGAGATCGCCAATAGAGAGTGTCACAAATCCAGAGGCTTGAGTTCGAATGTGGATCTGGGGCTGCTTATCCGGAGAGGGACCGCCCGCAGGGCTCATTTGAAGCTCATTGTCAATTTGATTATCGGGGGCGGTAGGAGAGCGGCTTGTATCCATGAGAGCAGGGTGGCTGGTATAGGTCGGGAATGAATAATCGACAAGGCTTTGTGTGGTTGGGACTTGAGGGTTGTAGTTGGAAAGGATAGCGGAAGCTGGGCCGCTACTGCCGCCAATTGGAGTATTCATGGGAGTCGCAGTGAAGGTAGTCTGAGATGGTGCTGAACTGATCGGACTATTATGATGGAATAGTCCTGACTGCGGAGCGAAGAACGAAGAGCCAGTTGGATTGGCTCCGAATTGGAAGTTTGAGGCGTTGGACGGAGAATATAGGGAAGGCATAGACTGATTTTCATCATATTCCTCCTTGTGGCTGGGGTCGATGGCCTCTAATTGGCGAATAGTTTCCCATCCATGGTCCGAGTCTTGAAGGGCACACTTTAGAAGGCGGATAACAGTTGATCTGAAATCCGGCTTCCCTGTGCCCGCTCCGCGCTCTCCAATAATTTCCATCGTCGCGTGGTAGTCCTCATCTGGGGAATTGACATCTATTAGTATTCCAGAAGATCTTTTGGGACAGCTCTGTCCTATTAGGATCATGGGTGCATACCACTTGAGGGGACCTCCTGTCCCGGGTAAATGTAAACCATGATGTCCTCCCAATCATGGGGGTCTCTAATTTCGTCTGGGAGCATTGGAGTCTTATCGACCTGGAAATGAGTAGCGCTGATCAGATGTTGTCTATATATATGATAACATGTTAGTCAAATTATATCACGTAGAAAAGTGTAAAAGGGAGTCAAACTTTCGCACCTTGTTTTAGCAAGATTAGGGAAAGAAGCCCCCAAGCATTTTAGATTGTGAAAGGGGTCGCCTTTGGCAGCTGGGCATGCAATCAGATTCTTCTTGGAGCGGAGTCCTCGATTATCGCGACCCCAGTTACTATCGTCGAAAGTATCCTCGTCTCCTTTTTGACGACCCCTGGTGCCCCATTCACAAGGTGGCTTGACGTGGGAAGGATAGATTGGTAGAGGCTTGCCGCTTCCAGCGCCATTCGACACTTGGAAATATCCCGCCTGATGGCTATGATTGTTACTATTTAACCAAGTTTGAACCTGAGCGGCACCAGGCAATGGACCGAAGTTGTCGATCACTGGGTTTTTGTCGGGCCTGGTGGAGACTGGGCAGCAAGCGATCGGCTCGTTTCCAGCGGCTTTCGCCGCATTGGAAATATATTTATCACTGCTGAGCAGCCTGTTCAAGATCTCGGTGCTCCTATCGAGGTCATGGCTCCCTTTAAATGTTGGATTTGGTGCATTATTCGCAAAGAGGGGTGGGCTAGGAGAAGGTTGGTGGTCTCCAATAGCCGGGAGTTTTTCTTTGTCCTCCTTACAGTCATACCCTTTACAGACCAGAGCGGAAGCTCCAGCATGGGAAAGAGTAAGATTGTTTAGGCCAAGTGCGAGGTCTTGTTCGTCGTCTCCATTCACACTGGACGCTGAGGACACTGAAGCACACGAGGAGCCAGAATCCTCCAAAGATTCGTCACTAACAGAAAAACCAATATATTAGTCAATGCGGTAAGTACGGGGTGTTTTGATTTTTATAGTACCTAGTAGCAGAGTCGGCCTCTGAAGGGGCATATCTTCGGCTGACTGGTCGCATCACGACCCCCTGACCCGGACATGGCCCTGCATCTGAACCGGAGGAACCAGGGCGTGTGTTACCGGCTTGCCTTGGCAGTGATTGGCGGTCTGGAGTAGCCATTGTGCAAGTTTTAGAGTATGTATTCGAATCCAAGATAAAAGAGCAAATCTCTGGGATGGTGGGTGATTAGTATTATATATGGTAATTAACGTTGCAACCGGCTCGACACAGAAGTCAAGATCGAAAGAGCGATGTCAAAGAATATAGGTGTACACAAAGATGTAATAGAACAAAAACTTTGGATCGAAGTATTGCTGAAGACGAGGTATTGTAGTATGGAAGAAAGAAAAAAGCAAAGCTGTGGAAGTAAGATATGAAAGCTGGGGAAACAAGAACGGAAGTGTCGATAAATTAAAATCTATGTTTGTAGTGTTTTTTTGTTTTTAAAAGTTTGTAAGTATAGTTCCTGAGGCAGGAACCAAAAAGAAGGACGTATTCGAAGGATAGCAGCCGCGAATTAACCAAATCTATTGGTAAATTCAGCTTGTAATGCTACTCCCGAAGAAGGCAGAAGGGGAGGACGGATCCAATGCAGTGAATGAGATTTGAAATCAAAAAAGAGAGCGAGGATCAGGTGATGAGCGAATGAGTGAATGAACGAATGAACGATAAATGAATGAATGAATGAAAGCCGAAGCAAAAAAGTAAGGAATGACAAGTTGAAGTTTGAGACTGGACCACTGTATCTCTAGGAATCCCGTATGGCTTTGGTGGTGGTGAAGGAAGAGGATTGGGTCGGAATTGAGACGAATCGCCAGTCATTATATATTCACTCGCGCTCAGTGCCAACGTGCGTGGACTGGATAGAGACTGGATCGAGCCCGCAAAATACACGAGTAAAGGCGGCACGTCATTCAGCATCTTGTCAACTCCAATCCCCAATCCAGGGGCAACCTCAGCCCCATTATCGAACATCAAGACCTTCCAAAATGGATGCCATGTTATCTGCCGAGCGACACGCATATCCTGGAAACGATTCGAACCTCCATGGGTCCAATCGTTCCTGGGCTGCATGGGCGTCTCGCTAAGACTGCCGTCTTGACGGTGTATATAAATTTCGCGGGAGAAGCATGCTTATGCATCCAGCGTCGGGCACCTGATGTCTCCTGGGGGTTATATATGCAGGTGTGAACTAGCAATGGAATGCATGATGATGCATGATGGAAGGATTGTAGAAGTACGTAAGAGCAAGTATTTCCCTCGTTCAATCCACTCACCTCGATCTCGTTTTGATATAGTTGTCGTATGTAGAACCCTATCTCCAGTGACTCCAGGAAGCAATGGAAGTATCCGGTTCTGCGTTTTCAAAATTCAGGGGTAAAGGCTTCAATCAACAAAGCCTAATTATCAATCAGGCAGTGCTTTTTATATATTTTTCTTTTTTTCTTCTAGCAGTTGTTCAGAGTCTGCGCGTGCGGAGGAGAAAAACTTTTCGGACCGGGAGGTCAAAGTGGAGACTTCGCGCGTGGGCCAACGTGCCTGGGGAAGATATCCCTCGCAGGGTTTTCAGGGAGTATCGCCCGCGGGGGTAAAATTGGCAGGATAATTCGGAGAATGGATTTTCCGGGTGTAATGATGAATGCGTATTGGGGACAGCGGGTTTATCAGGTCCTGGTGTGCGCTACCGAGTTATTGATATACGAAACGGATGGGGTTATGATAGAAGATCTAGTAGGCCAAAGAGGGATCCAATTATCAGTTCGACCCCTTCCGATATGATCGAGCAAGTGGTAGTCTGAAAATTTCAGAAACCGCATCCAGTCAGTACATGTGCACCTCAGAATAGTATACTGGTAATGTAGACATGTGTATTTTAAGTTATTAAGGCATACCACGGGAAGTTCCTATGGGCCGTTCCTTTCCACGCGAATAAAAAGGCGAATAAAAAGGCGAAAGGTAACTAGTCTTACAATGAAAGCCCCGATAGATAATCGAGCAACCCCAAATTTCTGGCGCCTAGACCAAATTGTGGGCCAAGTATCCGATTATCCTGAGAAGTATGGGCTTCTAGTGCCCTGGAGTTATCAGGAATTCTGGAATCCAAATGGAACCGACTTGGTTTGGACGAGTGTTGCAGTTCCACGCGTGGTTTAGTCCCGGTCCGTGCTTGTTGGACCTCGATATTCGGCCGTGGTCCGTACGACGGGATGAGTTCTTGAGCGCCACAAGATTGGGAAGGAAGATCGAAGAAAAGAAAAGAAGAAAAAAAAAAAAAACGGCGACGACTTGAAATGCCTAACGGGTAAGATGAAATTGGAAAGGTTTTGGGTGAAATCTGGTGATTTACAGAGTAGGGAAAATGTGACAGTTGGAATATATTCTGCTTTCGGCGTCCCGGGGCAAGCTTCAATTAAACGAGGCTGTCGTCCTGAGGAAAAAAAAAAAAAATATCGTTGAGCTGGAGCTTAGCTTCGCCGGTTGAGTGTTCACATAAGCAAAGCCGCTTAAGCTGCAGCCACCAACCAGACGCATGATTAACTGTACACACACGCTCCGAGCTGTAAATTCCTGGCTTTCGATGTCATTTCATGAATTCAATGGACTGCAATGCAATGACATCCCACCTCGAGGCTGACGTTACGACTAACGTGCTCTCCGATCATGATACCACATCTCCGCACCCCTCTATGAGAAAACAAGACCTAGGCGCTCTTAGTTCGATTGTCCAGCCCTACACTTGATGTATATTCCTGCCTTGAAAGGTTGCTTTTAAGCCTAGAGTTTTACTTTTCTTGCACATATCCTGATATTTTTTGAGCAGAGAGGCGGGCTATACTTCTGCTGGTCCACCCTTAACGAAGAACAGGACTAGCTTCCTAGTATATTCCTGACCAGGAATATTCTTCCTTCGATTCGATTCGCCCGTTCGCATTTGAGCTTTGTAGCTCGGAGTCTATGAGCTCCCAAGGAACCAGGTTCTCACACCTCTTCCTAATCTTCCTGCGAAATGCAAATCATGCATATGTAGCAAAAGGTAGCAAACTATCCTGTAGAGGATGCTCCAATCGTTGGATTCGTGTTCGCAGACAATTGACTGGCACGGAGTTAAACCGAGAATTGGAGGTACCTACGAGGTACTTCAAAGCTGCTTACCATGATCCCTGTAAATACGCTTGATGCTACATCATGGGAGAGGTCCCACGCCGGTACATGTACATACATACATGGGACAACTCTTCTCGATCTCCGCAGCGCCCCTTCGAAGCTTCTTTAATATCTTTTGAACTAGCTTGATCCTAGTTGATATCATGATATCATGATAACTAAGCCCTTAAGTTCCTAGTTTTAAGCCTAGCACAAACAAAAATTCAGGAACACGTTTTTTAAAAAGAGGCTATGTTTGTCGATAAACCATGCTTCGCAATCATGATAGAGGCCTTTGCCATATCATTTACTACAGTTGAACCCGTAGTCTACCCGCAGCATCAATGGAAAAAACAATGGCTCATAATGAGCTGTGAGGCGGTATTTCGGGCGGCTTACACGTATCCACATACCACCCGTTCTCTATGGTTCTTTTGGTTTTCTTGCGTTTTTTTTCTTCCCCTTCTTCCCTTACTTTTGCCGAACCCTGGCCTTTGCGGTGCTTCTCGCGTTTGTGCAGCTGCGGATTATAATTTAGGTATTTTTCCTGCTTTTGTCTCAGAATTACTTGGAGCTAGTTAGCTACCTACGCTTCTATCATGATATAAGTGGGTATGGTATCCACAATTACAGAATAAAAAGAGGAAACCGCTAAAACTTTAGCCGTTGAGCCTTTGACGCCATCCCGTCATCCCAACTAGAAGACTTCGCTCGATAAGGATGAGACTACATACTCGCTCGATGATGCTTTTTCGAAATTTCTGCAGGTCCGTTTTGTTCAATTTTCGAAATTCCGTACGGTGTAGGATTACTTTTTTCTTCAACTGTTCAAAAGCTGTGCGGCAACCACATGTGCACACCCTTGAAATTTCTTGCAAAGTAGAATGAGCATACATTGGTATGATGCATGGCATGGGGAAAAAAAGAGTCGATCACCCCCTCTATGCCTAAGTATTAGGATAGGAATAGTGGGTCACAGGAAACTCCTCCATAGGTGGGGCTAGGATTTTTGGGCTCTCGCGGACCCAAGAGAGCGAATTCCAAGACTTGCCAAGCCTTGGACACCCTAAAAGAGGAACAGCCCAGTTGATATTGTCGCAAATTCCAACATCAACAACTCAGTGGCTTTTGTGTAACACTGCGGAATCCGCGGGACTTCCCGCAACTGGCCAGGCAGCCGAGCAGAGGCTGATGAAAAGTATCTGAACAGCGACACTAACGTTGCAAACCAGGGCCGACGCTAAAAAAAGGGAGGCTGGGTTGACGAGCTCGTCAAAGACAATGCGGAGTTTGAGCTTTGAGCTTCTTTCTTTTTTACCGTCTTGGGGCAATTCGCGCAGAAACAGAACTCGGTTGTCTCCTGCACAGCACCACCCTCTGTTCGGTTAAATTTGACTTTTAGGAGGTTTATAGGATATGTCCAATAACGGTTCGTGGCTTTCGGATAGCTTGGGCCTACGGGTCAATTCGTGACTGTCGTCGGCAGAAAACTAACTGACCGTCGAGAATGCGACGTAGGTCCTTGCAATATATTGCTAGCTTCGGCGGTGGATACCAAGCCTGCGTACATATGTACATGTTATAACGTTAGGCTTACCTATCCTTATGGGTACATCTGCACGCGAGCACTTTATACCATATCGCTTATGTTATGAAACCATGCAACCCCCCCCTAGGCTTCTAGAATATCTAAATTTCGGGCTTGGAAATATATCCGAAATTTCGAAGGGGGTGATTCGGTCTGCAGAAGCATCAAGTATACCCGCCCCATGGCACTATAGCTATACTTCTAAACCTTTGCAGCTATCCGTGGAGACCCATCGTGTAACCAAACTAGCAGATCTTAAACCAATCTAGAAAAAATATCCCAGCTATAGAACTACCTATTATATAGCATTTTCATTGCAATATCCCATATAAAAACCTGTGCGCCATTCGTAAATAAGTGTATACTATAATCTTAGCATTTAATTATAAATACCCTAATTTGTAGGCATTTGAAGTTTCATCTCATCTCACTCGAATTCTAAATCTATCCTGGGTATGTGACCATACATCCATGAGGCTATATTGTTATTATACTGCCTCCCGCCTTTGGAAACTCTTTGGCAAGTGGTATATTTATACCCGGATCCCGGACTCTGCCCGCCCGAGTGCTTGAGATCGACTACAAGGCGGTATCATGGTGAAGACATGATCTGCAGGTTTATATTCCCAGGATCCCTTGCTGTAAATCTCCATTCTTTTCTGTGAATACATTTGTAATCATGATTTATTTTGATCGATCCCACTTGTCTCCTGCGCAGCACCACCCTTTGGGTGGTCGATCCCACCTTTCTCAGCGAGAATGGCCCACCCTACCAATTAAACCCCAAGACACGACCCAAAGCGCATCGGCATCGGCATCGCATCGGCATCGGCATAGCATTGACATCCCGTGTTCCATTGACACCCCATTGACAGCACTGTAACACATACCACGCAGGCGTGTGTAGCACACATGTCAACATCGTACATCCCGTCCACGTGGAGAATACTACCTCATCAACCTCCGCCAGGATACGATTCGACCCATCAAATAAAACACCATCCTTCGAATGAGACCTCTTGCAGCTAGCTGCAGGTACCCTCCATCTGCAGGAACACTTGCAGATTCCTCCCGTACGTATCATCACATCGCCACGATGACCGAATAAATCCCACCCTTAAACTATACGGCACCGCATACTTCTATTACTCATCCAAAAGCATAGCTTGAGCCGCACACACGGATGGCCTGAAAAGGTACAAGGGTACAAGGGTGCGGAAATCCCCACAACACCCAGGATCATGGATGCAAATCATGATATAACTTAATCTAGGCATCAACCTATATATACACGCGAGACGTGGGCAACCTGTGGGAGGGCTGGGTAGCGAGACCGCGAATTCCAATCCCCCCCGGCCCTGGTCTCGCACCCAGACCGCACGGTGCTCGGCCCGCCGAAAAGTAAGAAACTTAAAATCCCGTGTCCAATTTCCTTCTCCAATCGATCCCGTTCTACATTTCACGCAGATCTCCAATTGACCCTTATCCCCTATTAGCCTCGAGACCAGGCGCTCCTGAGGCAGAGATCCCCTATAGCCTAACTATAGTTCATTGACTACCAAAACCAATCCTATTGATAACATAGGTAACCATCAATACAAACAAGAAGCCCCATAAACCACGACCTAAAAAAAACAAGAACAAATCCAGAGTAGAGTCGGTAAATAAACTAAAAACCATTAAGGTAGATTTCATAACCATGAGATATCATTTTGTCGTTCTCATCCGAGGGACCGCCAAAGTCCCGTTAAGCCACGTAGAGCCACCCCTTAGAATCCATATCGAGAATATAAAGGAAAGAGGAAGGAGTAAAGCTGTATACACAAATGTTATAAGCATTAGTCGTAGTTAAAAATTTAGCCAGCGCAAGAAAAAAAAAAGAACAACAACAGAAAACAATAGTAAAAAGGACACACGCCAGGAGCCGCTCAACTTATGAATGGAGAAAAAACTTGTCCCAACGATAACAGAAGAAATAAAAGGGAAAAAAAGGAATGCGTGTGATCGATCGCAGGAAAACAGGAACCTAAGAGTGAAGAGTAGGGGAATTAAACGAAAGACTTATTCAAACTAATAGAGGAATTAATAAAAGAGGAAGGGTTGTCAATAACAGGGAGTAAAAAGGTACACGAATTTAGGAGTGTTTTAATACCCAAGGACCGGGTAAATACTCCATAGAGAATAAAAAGCATAAGATATTTTGCGGGGACATCTCGGTTTATAGCCTCCCAAACCTGGCTTTGAACACTGCAACTTTGTCATCATAGAACAGAATCTCCCGCTCTCTGATACTGACTCGTTTCTTCTTCGGGGGCACATCGTCGTCGAATTCGTTGAAGGTGTTGAATGAGTGGATTGCCGGCGAGTACAGGGGGCCAGTGGCGAGCGGGGAGCTTTCGATGTCGCTTGTCTCATCAGCGTCCTCGGTTTCGTTGCCGTCATCGCTGCCATCGTCATCGTTTCCATCGTCCGTCCCATCGTCTTCGTCACTTGCATCGTCTTCATCTTCATCATCTGTGATGGCTGTGTTGTCATGAAGTGTACCGTCTTCGTGGCCGCCGCCTTCTTCGCCCTCTAGCAACTCGAAGCATTTATTGACAATACCGACGTAGCAGACGCCGCACTCAGGGCGTAGGGTCACAACATCCACAATCGACTTGGCAAGCTCTTCGCTTTGTCTTTCCACCTTATGAAATTCGATACCGCCAATGATATGTGGGATGTATAAACTTTTCAGACTCCTCATCTCCGGAAGGCGGGTGATCATATAGTGCCAGTCAGAGTAGTCAATTCCGAAAGCCAGCTCCCGCAATCTAGGCATCTCAGTCACGAACGAGATTGTTTCCTGGTTGAAGCACCATTTCGATTTACGGGTAGTGATGGCCTGAACCGTTATCTGAGGTTCCAGAGGAGAATCTGGATTTTGCACATACGAGTCGATGAGGAGCCGCTGGAGGGAAAGACGATGGCGGCGAAGAACATCGCTGAGGATCTGTGATAGATCGACCCCAGATATGTAATGATCCCCGGCTGCCTCCTGAAGGAAGAGTGTCTCGAGAGAATTCGGAGCGAGGGTGCTATGCAGAAATTCTATGAGCGATGTGGAGACCATATCGGTGTGGATCTTCTTCAGATGAAGTCGGTACGTAGGGGGCGGAATGTGCAGAGGTGGTTTGGTGATGGAACCAGGGCTTATGGCAAGCTTGTTGAGTTTGATCAAGACACTTGGAGGATAAGGAGAAAACTTCCGCTTCAGCGTTTTGAATAGTTTCGACTGATTGGTGCAATTGAGCAAAGTCAAGTTGACGAGATAGGTGAAGTCAATTGCCTTGGTCAAAACCCTAGTGGATATGGGCACCCTTTCAAGCTCGAGTGTTTGAAGCCTTAGCTGCTTACTTGGTCCAGAGCCTTCCTTTTTTGACTTGGATGAAGTCTTTGCAGCGGGTGGAACGGAAGTAGCAATCGTTGCCACCGCGGTGTTGATGGTACTAGCTCCAGACGTAGAAGCAGCATTTTCGGTGTCGCCTTGGGCTGTTTGCTGAGCCTGCTGCTGACCTTGGAGGATTTGGGCCAATTGCTCCTGTGTCAAAGCGTTATCTGCAGTGGCAGCTTGGGAAGTTGAGAGAGATGTAGTGGTCGTTGGAGCGCGCTTGTTGAAGTCACAAATCTTCCCGACGATGATACCGATCGCGCCTCCTTCTCCATGCCCGTCGGGCGTGTCCGGAGTTATCGTTTCCATATCGTCATGTACCCAACGTTTCGTTACAGCGTGAACTGCGATTCCTAGACGTAATTCCCGAAGAGTTGAATGGCTCTTCTCAACAGCTAGAGCCATCTCCCTTAGGTAAACTAATTCGTCCAAGTCTAAGACGCTGAGGGATTTGAGACCCTTGAAGCCGCTGAAAGTCGGTCGTTCGATCTTACGTGAACTATCCGGGGATCCAGCGGCGTCTAGAAGCGAATTGTCGTGCCATCTGACGTGGATATTACGCAGCGTGTCCAGTCGGTGCAGAGCCCTCCAGACATCCCTAAGTATACCGGTAGGCATGTCCCAACTGAACGTCTCCAACATACCCATTTTCCAAACAGCTAATCCGACGAGGGTTCCTAGCATTTTGCCACCCTCCTTATTGGTTGCGTACTCTCCAACCCATTCTTTCGGACCGTTCCCAAGAGAGAACTTTCGTACGTATTGAGCATAATCGTTCTCGTTGGACACGAGAGTTGCAAGGCCATATGTCAATGCATCAACACCAGTCCTATCCGAGGACACATTTTGATCCGGCCACACTATATCGAACCGCGAGTATATGAGGGGAATGGCGAGAGCATGTAGAGACGAATGTGCGAGACAAAGTGAGCAGAGATCGGTCGTATTAGTTACCTATTTAATTTTTTATTAGTACTTGATGGGGACCAGTCAATTGGATTGGAGGAAACATACCTCTCGGACTATCTCTTTCAACACATCCAACGGCAAGTCTATCAGCCTAAGGGGCTTGGATTTGTCTTTCTTTTTGTCAGAGCCTGTTGATTTGGCACTATTCCTAGCTATCGAGTGGATGGGAGCCTTCCCCTTCTCGAGCTTGGATCTGTCTGAAATTTTGTCATCTGCCACTTCTGATTCGGAATCTGCATTTTCGAGGTCGTCCAAGTTGTCCTGTACATCCTCTTTCGCCATTCCACCATCCCATTCGGCTGCTGTAATATCAGATGACGGGCCGGGTTTTTGTCTTGTGGGTTTCGCTTCTGGTTGCTTTGTTTCTTCTGCTAAGTCATAATAGTTGAAAGTTAGAGGATATATATTAAATGCTAGTGTTTTACGGTTACTGTGGTCGAGCTTACCGGTATTAGCTTCCTCTGCTAGTTTTAGCTCGATTTCCTTTTCTTCGGCGGAGGTTGAAGCAACCTCACTCGAAGAGCCGTCGATTCCGTTGGTGGTTGAGGTGGCCGCCGTTGTGGGTTTTGGCTTTTCGGCTTCCTTCGGCGACTCTGTTGCGGCGGGTGGGTCGGATTCTGCGGGAGATGGTTTGGTTATGTGGTCATTGGGAATGCCATTCGACAGGCTACCAGACGAACCACCTAGCAAACCATTGAGAGTACCATTTGGCACTGTCTTTGGGAGACCGTTAGGGAGGCTACTAGGGGAGCTAGTGGGTAGTGGCGGCGTCGGAGATACCGCATCATCTCTATGTGTAGCGGATGTTGTCGCGGGCGAAGACGACTCCCCAGGAGTTCCAGCAGCTGGCGGAGATGGGGATGTATGGGCCTGGGAGGGGCCTGGGGTGGCATTCGAGGTCGGGAGTTTGGAGGAAGAGGATGAAGGAGGCGGCGGAGGAGGTGGAGGTTGTGAGGTAGTCGTAGTAGCAGCAGCCGACGATGAGCCTGCTGGCTGGTGGTCATCAGCTTGGGATTCCGCCATGGCGGGCGGATGGTTGGAGGAGGAAATATCGAAACGGGATCCGTTTCCCTTTCTGGCTTTTCTCTATCTTCCTGTCTCCCTTTTTGGGCCAATTCCGCGCAGCAGTTCGACGATTCCTTTCTCTTTTCTGGGCAGAGACGCGCCTTCGAAGGCAGTTGCTGTGCTGTGCTGTGCTGTTCTGGGCGCTCTTGTGAGGCGGGACTCCGAACCGGGGTGTCAGGACAACGCTCGGAATGCCTGCCTTGGGTTGTGCTACCACCGGTACTCCGTAGTTGCTTCAGTAAATGCCCCGACAGCTACTACTCCGTAACTGTGTACTGAAGTTTGGAAGAGCAGAAGGGTTCGGTCGACGGTGCAGCAGCAGAGTAGGGGACCCGGTTGTTCTGAATCTAGGATTCACGTCGGGGATGAAGCTGGCTGCCTCCTGCCCAGGACCTAGTAGCCAGAGTACGTATCGGCTTCAGAAGCTACGTAACCACGCCTGGTGGTAGCTAGTAGAAGGGAGCGGATTGATTGGTCGATGGACAGTATGGACCAAGATGGGGTTAGTTAGGAAGGAGCAAGAGGAAGGATAAAGGGAACAAGGGCGTGCAGCTAGGAGAATTGCAAGCCTGTAGGAGGTGCAAGGAGTTGGTGGCGGGTGATGATGGTAGTGGTGAAGGCGGTGATGGTGTGTGTGTGGTTGATGGTTGTTGTTGTGTGTTTGATTGTTTGACGGGTTCATTCAACCATTCTCATATCCACGACGGTAGAGCCAGCTCTAGATCTAGACCAATGCTCACTCCGGCTAGGCTAGGCTATAGCTACACCGGTAAGCCTGGCGGATCTAGCCTATAGCCTGGTTTTGGAGCTCGGTGATACGACTATAGCTATACCAAGGACACGTGTGATGGACTATACCAGCATTATATTATGGTTATAATAGTCTAACATAGTATACGCGTATACGTATATACTTGGGGATGCCTGCACCAGGGCGGCCTTGCGCTCCCCAATTAATATTGCCATGGGGGTGTCCAAGTTAGAATGTTAATTATAATCAGCAACTGCAATATAATACTATGCGGCTCTTGCGCTATATGTATGCACCACAATTTACACGATGAGGACAGCTACTGAGCCTGCGCCTAGCTAGCTGAGCCTAGTTCCGGGAGTACAGATACTTGCTCAAAAACACAACATGCAACGCATGGATTTGGCACCCTGTCCCAAGTGTACTGCGAGCCAGCTTCAATTACATATTACAACTTATTGACTACCGAGGATAGGGCGGCTATCTCGAACTGGAAAATTCGTGCCGGATTCCTATGAATATCACGCTGTGGAGCATCGCAGCATTGGTTCTTACGAAGGGGCCTTTTTGTATGAGATTATAGGGTTCCTCCAGCAAAATATGGGGACTGGCACGATTGATATCTAAGTTCAACATGGTCGTATCTTCACTGCCGGATTGTAGGCAGTATAGCCGATGTAGTTTTCGTCTCTATCAGCCCTGCTCCTCGAACTATATACAATCCTGACACTAACTCTACATCGTGTAAGCATCCCCAACTTCCCGTGACGATTACGAGGAACGAAGTATTCCGCTAGGGCCTAACATTACTCTGAATACCACCCACGGCCATACTGGTATCAACTCCTCCAGTATTAGACTGTTGCATAACCTCGCTCGCATAAAGTTTCCCTCTACTCCGGCCGAACAAATAACCAACGTACGCAGCACCAATGAGCGCGGGTATCGCAGCGCCCAAAGCTATTCCGACGATCGCTGATGCCGCCAATCCCCTAGATGGACACTCTCGAGGTAGTGCTGTAGTATCATTGGTAGCTCCGTCTGGGACGACTACTATTGCATAAGCCGTATAATACGATTCGAAAGAATTGGTTCCTACTTTGCTTTCAAAATAAGGACCTGTGCAGATGCCGCGGTCCGAATCGTAGGAGTATGATGTTACTGGGCCGGCGACGCTATATTCGTTAGGAAACCGTGGTAAGCGACGGAGATTATCATGATAAGGTGTATCGGTATGGTCATATGCATGGATTACCTAGGGCAGCAGATATCCGCCTGTGTTGCCTCGTCACTCCCTAGCTTTGTGAATGATGTTGCCCCATGGAACGTATAGCCCGAAGGACACCCGCTGGCGGGGCTATAATAACCGGGTGTGGAGAAGTCGAAGCTGGCCGGACAGCAGTAAGATTTCCAGGAGTCGTTACATCCTTGGAAAAATGTTGTCGAGAAGACGGTAGTAGTCTCGTCAAGGCCTACGCCGCCACCTAATCTTGTACCGGTATTTCCATCCGATGGGAAAAACCCAGTACAGAAGGACTCGTATGGCTGGGTGTAGTATAGAGTTCCGAGGGGTGACAGCGAGTGCCGGCCGAGCCCGCTAGGTTGTTGCGGCACCTGGCCTTGTACTGTGGCCATCAGGGTCGCGAAAAATGCCCAAAAAATCGCACGGTGCGAAGCAATGGTCGGCATTTTCTTGAAAGGTCGATATCTAGCTATAAATATTTATAAGAGTGCTTGTCTCGGTCCTGTAAGCTGTACCAGCCTTCTCGTGCTCTAGTTATACCTACCTACCGATGGCATCTGTTACCAGTACAGTGAGTGTTCTCCGGATAGTCTTGGTGTTTGGGCAATCCTTCTTATATTATATCCTCAACCAAATTCCTCAGCCTTCACAGTACTGCAGTGCTAGTGCAGTGCCATCTCAGTCGGATACTAATAGCCGAACTAATTAAACTGGAATACGTGAGGGGTATCTCCAGCATCGACACCGTGCACCCTGTCCTAGCGAAAATATTGGGCTATGCTGCCGACCACGATAATATACCTAGGCATATAACATTGGCACGCAAGCCAAGTCCCGGCGCAACCAGCGGGCCAATGGCATGATTGCAACGGCTTGCCAAACGTGGGTTGTAATTGGGAGCCTCAAAATTTCGAAAAGATTGGAGAAAGGCTGGTAATTTTCAACATTTGCCAGCACTCTTCAATATATCCCAGAACGCCATATGAGCCGCAGTACTTACTCAGAAGCAACCGATAGTAAGCCAGCCGAGTTGTGAGTTTATTTGAATGCAGATTTAAACGATTTAGGACCACTAGAACATATGTACGTGTCTGAGCCGCCTTGGGCAGCAAATGTCAAAGCGCATAGCCTTGGTCGATGTTCCATGTTGTAGATTTTGCGTTGCATTGGCTGGTTTGACGCCGAATCCCTGTGTTATTTCCGGATTGGTGCTGGAAGTGTCTATAAAATGCCTGTCTGAATGCTACCTTGCAATGTTGCACATGTCCACCGTTCTTGATGTCCTCAAAGAAACGTATAAAACGGGAGTCTATGAGTGATATATTGGCAGCTTGTTGTATAAGGAACATTGCAGCTTGTTATCGAGCAATCTTATCTTCAGTGAGGCCGTTGAATGTGGGGTCAGGTGGGATAGCGAGATAGCGAGTGAGCTACTTACACGGCACTTGCTCGATCCAGAGAAGCCCCTCCTGTCAAGTGCCTGTTCCAATTAACGTTATCGCGCGTTCTCTCGTTCGGCCATCCGATTTGTCGTCTGGTGGATCCCGCCGCTCGTTCGTTCGGTCGGTCGGTCAGTCAGCTAGCCGGCCGTTCTGCGTGGCTGATGTTCGGTCATTCGCTCGTATTCTCTTTCTCTTCCTTCAGCCTCATCGCCTTTATCTTACCTTCCCTTCCTCACCTTCCTTTGATTCCCTCACATCGGACTCCCTCCGTCTACCATACCGCTCGTTCACCTTTGCTCCCTACTTACTTACCTGCCTACCCACCGAAGTACCTAGGTACCTGTAGGTAGGTACTGAACCTGAGGGCACCAGCGTTGGTCAGCCGGCCTGGGATCCCAATTCTTACCTGTAAACTGGCCCGGATACAACAAGACTCGCTTTCGCCTGGTTCAAAAAAACGTTCCTGCATTTCGCATCTTCATCCGGCCCTCCAACCTAAAAGCAAAGAAAAAAAAACAAATCTGACGCCCCGCAACTGACCAGCCCAAGGCAGGGGAAACTTTCGCGTGGCTAGCTAGCCAGTTTGTCGGAAATGGAAGCCCGCTTCGTCCGGCTCCGACTAGTACAGTAGACGACCTTGAAATTAGTTCGAGAAATTACACGGCTTAACTTAATATCTCGCCTCCTTGCCTGGTGCCGGGTTTACGTACACCAGTATACGAAGTACGGGTCGATCGGACATCGGATCATTTGAAATATGTCCGGGGCAGTTCCACACCGCCAATTCTCCTTCGAGGGTATGCCCCGGCCGCCAGGCTCTATTTAAAGCAATTCCCGGCCGCTAAGACCAGTATATCTGAGTACTGACCTGGGTGCAATTGCATGGCTAATGGAAGATTGCATTGTTAGGCGCCGGCCCTTCGTCTGCTCCTTCGACTCTCGCAAATGGCGGCCGTCGTCATTCTACCTTCAATTGGACCCAGAGGCGTCCCGTCAACGCGGCTTCCGCTGCACAGCCTCAACAGAACAATCATCCTCACCACAGGAATTTTTCATTACCAGGCATGTCTTTGCATTTCTTCTTCTATAAGAATCCTGCGAAAATCCTACTCTTTTTTTTTTTTTTTTTTTTTTTTTTTTAATTTTTTAATTTTTTCTTTCAATTTTTTCTGTTTTAGCTGAACTAACCGTTTGTCTGTCGTTGGTTGTTATATAAAAACAGGGTCGTCAGGCCCCCCGTACTCTGATTACCTCATGGACCAGTCACCTTCGCATACCAGCCCTACAAGTCCAGCAGGCTCCTTCAATACTCAAAATGATTATTCTTCCGTCCCAACGTCGACGGCCTCCCCAGTACAGGCGTCCCCAGCTCAATCTTCTCCGGTCTATGCGCCGATAATCCAGGCGCCACAGCTTCAAACACTCAATAATGCCCTTCAAACCCGATTAGCTAGCCTGGCGTCCCGGAGTGGTATCGCCAAAGTTTCCCTAGAGCCTCCGTTACAAGCCCCTCCTAGGCCTACATTTAGCGACCAAGGAACTATAGCTACCGTTCGGGAAAAACTAATTACCATACGCCGCTCCCAACCTGATTATAAGCCACCATCTGCTTCCGGTACAGGTTTCTTGAGGAAGAAAACGGTTAAAGTCAACAGCGGCAATGAAGCACAGATGGCTACATTCAAGTTCAAAGAACTTAGTTTTTTACTTGGGCAGGAGATACAGCAGCCGACAACGGGGCCAGAATTGGATATTCAATGTGCAGCTATTGTTGAGGCGCTGCTGAACATGGGGGCGGATGTCAACATCTATAAACAAGCAAAAGATAGCTTGGTATCAAAAATGCATATAGGAAAAAGCGATGCCAACGTCGAAATTCCTGCCCGGTATATTCAAGATGCGACCGAACGAGGGAAAATAAACGTAATCCAGGTCCTGGCTTCACGAGGTGTCAAACAAGCGAGTTTGGATGAGGCCTACCAAATCGCAATGAGAAATGCGAACATCGATGCTATTAGGGTCTTACTGGAATATGGCGCCGATCCGAACTCTTCATCGACTGCTTTCGAGCACCTGGTTTCGGTAGGATACCTTGATATTGTGAAGCTGATTCTCCGCGCTGGAATTCCTATTGCAAGGGAATGCCTTGCACGCCCCTTAAAGGGGGTTGTTGAAACGGGATACGTAGACATGGTGGAACTTTTGGTTGCAAATGGTGCGGATCTCGAGTACAACAATGCCGAAGCGATAATGGCCGCCGTGAAGATGGGACGATGGGACATTCTTCTCAAGATGATCCTGAATTATATCACACCCCCACACGAAATCTCGCAGGTTTATCTCTCGTCGGCGGTTAACACCGTAATGCTCTCGAATTTCGACCCTGCTCTACGCCTAATTCTTATCGAAATTCTGCTTTGTGCTGGGGCCCGAGGTGAAGATCTTTCTATCGCATTGGTTCAGGTTGTTGGTGAAAGGGATAAGAACTTGATCAACCTGCTGCTTGAATTTGGTGTCGATGTGAACTACGATCAGGCGGCTGCGTTACGACATGTTGTGTCTGAGTGCCAGCTGGACCTCGTGACCCTATTGCTGGCTAGGCCACCGATACCCGAATACGTCAACATTGCCTTCGGAGAAGTACCATTTGCTTCGCAGACGGAAGACAACATCAAAAAACTATCCTCCCTTCTGCTGTCAGCGGGAGGTGTTGGAGACAATGCGGCAAAGTTACTGGTACAAGCGGTTCGAGCGGGATATAACGACCTTCTTCACTTGCTGATTGACGGGGGAGTATCGATAGAGTACAATAACGCAGAGGCATTGGTGCACGCGATTACGGCGGTGGATACTAGGAAAGTCAAAGCACTACTCAAAGCAAATATAGGACCGGATTCCGCGTCAATAGCATTTGCCGCAATCGATATGTTCCTGGATGAAACGCAGCTGCACGAGCTTATGGGCCTCTTGCTCGCGAAGGGAGCACACGGCGATCCTGTCAACCAGGCTTTGCTGAATGCTGTTCGGCAAAAGCAGTGGACTCTCATTAGTCTATTGCTATCAAACGGCGCTGATGTCGGATACGCAAATGGTGCGAGTTTGATCCACGCGGTTTCCGAAGCGGATGAAGCAATGCTAGATACCCTACTTCGAAATCCGATATCTACAGAAACGGCCAATGTTGTGTTCGACACATTGAGAATGGACACGAAGGACTTGTATCCAATGGCGCAGAAGCTGATCGCTGCTGGTGCAAAGGGCAATCCGTTGTCAAAGCTTCTCGTCTCCGCTGTGGAAAGGAAGAATTATACTGTCGTTCAGCTTTTATTATCTAACGGGGCTTCCGTCATATACGACGGGGGTGCTTCGTTGAAGAAAGCTGTCCAGACCAGTGACGACCAATTGGTTAAAATGGTTCTTCCGAAGTGCACGAATTGCAGCGACGGGATGGCGGCCATGGCAGCGGCGTTCGTACTTATTGATAGGTTATCGGACAGCGCTAGGGCTGCGATAATGCCGGTCTTTTTGCGATCCGGACTTCGTGGGGACACTGTATCCGACACCCTTATCCAGGAGATCAACAAAACACCAACAAACTACGCGGCGGTCGAGATATTGTTGAAAGAGGGTGATGCAGACCTAAGTGCACATGGTGGCATGGCTCTCAAGACAGCAGCTAGCCGTGGGGATGTACGGCTGGTAAGGATACTCCTGGAAGCGGGACCCGAACATTCCCTTGTGTCTTCTGCAGTACCTTTGGCGATGGACGTTCAAAGCCCTTCAACTAGATTCGATATCCTGGAAATGCTGCTCACATCCGGTGCGGAGGGAGATGACGTCTCCGCGGCCCTTGTCAAGACTATTCGACAACACCCGGAAGCTATTGGACAAATCGACCTTCTCTTGAATCATGGCGCAGATGTCAATTTTGGAGCCGGCGAAGTTATCAGGGTTGCGTTCACGTCAAAGCAGCTCAGTGTTCTCAAAAAACTCGCATACCGCGGAGCTAGCCAAGCCAATCTGTCGACCGTTTTCCAGATGGCATGGGATTATAATGACGCCGAGTGGCAGTATAGAGTGATGGAGGTCATCCTTGGAGCGAAGCTTAAAGGACCAATTGTTGACGACGCTCTAATAAAATTAGCACAACAAGAAGGAAGTGACACTCGAGTTTTCGGTCTTCTATTGAAATACGGCGCATCAGTCAACCATGCCTCTGGAGCTGCTATCATGCACTGCATTCGTCGGGGATTTGTGGATCGACTCAAACTACTACTGCAACAGGACCCGGCTCCCTCGGTTATTCATGACGCTTTACAGATGGCTATGGAACAAAGGGACTTGGATTCGAAGTATGCAATGGTCGAAGTCATTCTCCAAAAGCAGCCGGAGTTTGAGGACATTAACGATGCTTTGGTCCGGGCTGTCGAGGATGAATTACCCAGTAAAGAATTAGTCAACTTGCTTCTTGATAACGAGGCATCTGCGTTCCACGAAGACGGGAAACCCATTAAACTAGCTTCACTCGGTGGACATCATGAAGTGCTGCAAATCCTTCTCGAGAAAACCCCGAACGAAGTTGCGCAAATATCTACACTTGCAACGATGATTTTCGACGAAGCCATGACCGCTGGAGTGTGGAAAACGGAAGACGGGCTCGCAACGATGAAAATCCTATTGGCACATGGTGCGAGTGGGATGTGTGTGGATAAAGCATTTGTTACGGCAGCCGAGGAATACGAAAAATACCCCACGGCGAAGCGATTTGTCGAGGCGCTCTTGCAAACTGCCAATGCCAATGTCAACCGCGAGGACGGAAGGTGTCTCAAGGTCGCGGCTCAGAATGCGAATGCCGAGCTCGTTGAACTGCTATTACGGGGAAACCCTTCGAAGCGAACCTTATCGATGGCATTTCCGCATATAATCTCATCGGGAACCGAAGAGCCGAATTTACTCGCCCTTGGTCGTTTATTCCTCGCCGAGGGGTTGGAGACGGATTTGAACTTCCAGCATCCATCCTTCGGGCCCGTGTTTTTTGGAGTGTTGACGAAGTACCCTAATTTCGTGGAGTTTTACCAGCTATTGATTGATGCGGGGGCTAGTTTGGAAAGTGAGGTCAAAGTCAACTTTCATAGCGTTAGTGAGGGCGTTACGCCGTTGCTTTGGGCTCTCTTGCAGCCCGTTAGTGAAGTTGAAAGTCAAGTTCTCAAAACTTTTATCGATGCTGGGGGTAAGTAATATTAGAATAATGTTATATAACAGCGTATACGCTAACTTGGTATGTAGCAAATGTCAACTTCAAATCCGAGTATTCCCTTACGACACCCCTGATGGTCGCAGTTCAGCGCCAGCGACGGGATGTAGTATTCGAATTGATCAAAGCCGGTGCTTCGGTGACTACGGAAGATCAGAAGGGACAAACCGCACTATTCAAAGCGTGCCAAGAGGGCCAGTACGATATTGTCGAGCTGTTGATCGCGAGAAATACATCACGAAACGACGGGAGCCTACACGAAGCCGCTGCATTCTGCCATCCGGATGTGGTCAGGCTACTCATCAGAGAAGGACATCACGACCCCGACTTCCCATCAACAAGGCACTACGGCCGAAGTGCGCTCTCGGAATTAGCACTAGAAGGCGACGCGCTGTCAAAGAAAGAACGGGTGAAGGAAACCGTAGAAGCGCTACTCGACAATGGAGCCGATTTGAGATTACGGACCGACAACCGTTCGCCATTGATATTCGGCTTGGATAATAAGAATCCAGTGGAGATGACACGATTGCTACTCAACTCTGGTCTATACAAAACCATCAACAGCGAGTTCAACCTCTACAGGGATGATAGGAATGTGGTCTATTCGTTGACGATGTATGTTCGGAAGGGTTTATGTCAGAATAAATCTCCAGAAGTTCAGGAGGAGCTTTATAGGCTTTTGAAGTCCTTCAGAGGGGAGGATAGATACTTCATCGATGACCCGAAGATGCCCCAACCGGTCGGCTACGTGGGGATACCAGACTACCTATCTAGAATCGAGGAGGAACGACAAGTCGTCCAACGCAAGATCGACCACGAAAAAATGCTACAACAAGCCCGGTTACGAATGGAGAAGGAAGAAGCTACGGAAAGAGAAAGGATTCGAAACCACGAATATCAAGCCGAATTAGTACGACAAGCTGACCGAAAAGCCCGCGAAGAATCACGAGTGGCGCAGCAACGCGCCGCTGAATTGGCGCATATAAAAGCTATGAACGAGCAAAGACAGATAATGGAGGATGCGGACAAAGCGAAACAGTTATCGCACATGCAACTCATGCATGAGGAGGAACAGCAGCATAAATCGCTTATGAACCAGGAGGAGTTAAAGATGATCGAATTCAAGGTTGCGGCTGAGAGGAAAAGACAGCAGGAGATTGAGGATGCTAGTGATAAGGAACATATAAGGCAGATTGCATATTTGAGACAGTGGAAGGGGAACCTTGATGCGCAGAAGCAGTTGACGGGACTAGGCGGGTATGGCGGATCCTACGGTAGTCCCAGTGCACCCCCTGTTCCTCCTCGAGGTCAATTGCAGTGGCCGTATACCAAGGACGAACCGGATTAATAGTTCATTCACGTGGGCATATTTGGAGTACTTTCGAGCAAGAAAAAAAAAAGCATGGTTTCCTTTGTTTTCTCATCATCATTTTTTGAGGCGTTTTGTTTTTCTTCTTTTCCTATGTCTTCGCATTGAGGTATCATAGAGACCCCTTTTGAGGTAATAACCTTTTTGTTTTTTCTTGTGCTAATGTATATTCCGACATGGGCAATGAATAATGACCTGCATATCATCACGATATTCCTTTTTTCTTTTTCCACGTTTTTCCCCCTGTTATTTTTTATAAGAGGAAGCGTGGCAAGTCTGATAAGGCGGTAAGCACGATGACGCTCACACGTGGGATATTAATCTCCGCCTGGTTCAGCCTCGTGGTAGCCATACCCGTTCCTCAAGGCGGTGGTGGCGGAAGCGATACGAGCTCTGATTCGGATTCTGTAATGTCCATACCAGGACCTATAGATATTGTCTCCGGCGGGGCGTTACAGGCTGGTGGTACGGGACAGGGGAATACGGCCGGGTATCTTAGGACTACGGCGCAGACGAGGCAGTTTCCTACGGGGAATAGTCCTATTAATCGGTTTACTGGGACGAATGGGGGTACCATTGGCGGTACCATCGGTGGGACTAGTGGAACACTTGGTATGGGAGGTGGAACTTTAGGAGGAGGGGGCACTTTAGGAGGGGGTGGGAGTATGGGACCTGACTCTGGAGATGGCGTGAGAACCATCGGCCTAGACACGAGTTTACGAAAGATCTTCTCCGGTGGGAATGGTGGGGGTAGTCCGGTTGACTCCCGCCGTGGATCGAATGTTAATACGAATACGAATAAAGATAACCCTTCGATATTTAACAATCGCCTCGCGCCACCGGGGATGTTCTCACAACCCCCCGAGGGACAATCGGGTTGGCCGTGGGAGTATATCGAACGAATACCCTCCGCGGATGGTAGTCTAGGTATCAGCGGACCTATAAATTTACCCGCGCAATTACTGAGTAATCCGCAAGACCAGACGAGGGTTTCGTCGCCTTACGGTAGCAATCCTCCCACCATACGACTAGGCGGTCAGGAAGGGATCTATAGGAATAGCGGACAGCTGGGGAGTACCTTCTCCCGCGGCGGGGATAATAGAAGACTTATGCAGCAGTTAACCACGCCGTTGGGGAGCAGTAGATACGTCAACTACACTCCTAACAAAGCAGGCAATAATAATTACAATTCACCGGGAAACACGGGACGCGGCACGGGATCTCCGTATCAAAATTCGGAAGAAGGGGAAGAAGAAGTGAAACAGGATTTCATAGAATCCTACCGTTCGCAATACCCCGACTTCGCGGAGACGATAGAGTACGTTCCCGATGGGGATCAGAATTACTCACCGGAGAAGAAGATATTGGAAGAATTTAAGTTTAAGTTCCCGACGTTGGGTACGCCCACGCCGAGGATTCGAACCCCTCCCATGGTCGACTTTGCAAGGTTCGGTGGTGCTACAGCCGGTGGGGGGAGGAATAGGGAGGCTGTGGTGGATAGGAGGGAGTCGGATCTGTTACCCGTTGATTTGGAGAATATACTTTCTCGATACGTCGATACCGAGGAAGTTGATATTATCCCCGCCCCGGAAGCAAATGGTGGGACGGGGACTAAAGATAGCTGTGATGTTACGGATGTAGATTGTGTCGATGGACTCGGTGGCGAGGGAGGATTTCTACCCCTCGCATCGCAAGTTACGAGAGCGAATGGGAATTTTGAGGTTAGGAATCCTGGAAGGCTTGGTGGAGCTACGCAGAGAGGGGCGGATACAAATAGAGCTGTACCCATGGATCCCAGGCTTGAGGCTTTTGGTGGGAATGGGGGCTCGCCTGGGGGTGGGGGAACGGGAAATGGGAGTTCGAGGTATCCAAGTATGAAGGGACCGCGGTTTACTGTTGCTGAGTAATCTTATCAAGCTATATAACTATTCGATTTTATTTGATATCGTCTCGTATACACAGGCCTAGAGAATATGGATATTGTAATGCAATTGTGGTACTTTAACTTATTTAAACGAAAATAATATAAGGTGTCGTCCGGGAGGGATTGAGATCTCAAACTCGCGAAGACGATGTGCCAACAGAAACCTAGATATCGATACGCATACTAATGTAATTTCGATTATAATTCCTAGGTAAATAACAAGATCGAAAGAAACTGATAGATAGACTCAAAGCTATATATGTCTAAGAAACCAAATCCGCGCAAAGCTTGTGTTTATACCAGTTAGATACCTTAAAATCCAGACGTCTGTTCATTCGGCCTAAGCCGTAACTTGGGCGCAGTTTCCTTCGGTCTGAAAGTACCCGCTATCTCTGGTAAGGTTAACGTTATAATTTGCGGGTCACGATCTCCCTCAGTATTAAGATTGCTTTGATCAGCAACTAGGGAAGCCACGCGTGAGCTAGGATTTAACCCAGGTGACGGCAAATATAGTGATTCGCTCCCTTGTGGTAAAAACTTCGGATTCACGGCCCCTATTTTTCTGCGTATATGGGGCAAAGCCTCGACCCCTCGAAGGGTGCTTTGCATCTCGAGCATACTTGGGCCTTCAGGGATCGGTTGGAGGTTATGTCGCATTTTCCGTCGTGCCGTGGCGGATGAATCGTCTACGCCTATTAACAGCTTCTTAGGATCTCCTTTCCATGAAGGCAGAGGTTTGTAGAGAGGTTCTTCGAGAAGTTTTCTTAGCGTATGACGGAGTGGTGAACGCCGTGGGTATTCCCCATAAAAGGGATCCCTGACAGGGTCGTAGTCCGGCTCCTTTTCCTCTTCCTCTTCGTACGTGTATGTCTCGTCATCATCAAAATCTATATTTATCCCTTGGTCATCGGCATCTGAAAAATCTAGCGTTAAGCGGCGGTCTTGCTGGATCGTAGGCTTAAACCTAGCGGTGGCCAACTTGTCGCCCTCGTAGTAATCATAATTTATCCCCCCACCTACGAAGACCTGCTCATCCGGATCGCTTTCTTCGAAATCTTCTTCATGTGCTGTTTTAAGCCGTGCCAAATTTGACTCCTGTTGTAATTTCGCTCCCTTAAACGGTTGTTTATAATGATAACCCGGTTGTATAGGTGTATTATCATCAGTCACCGTCTGCCGAAGACTGGTGAAAGTATCCAATGGAGGTCCGGCGATATTGTTCATCCATCCTCCTCTCCCAGTCTTTTCCTCATTAACACTGGGAATAGATATTGTCTCTGCTGTTCCGTAGATGTTGGTGATTTCTTCTGGTGGAGACATTTGGATATCTGGTCGAATCATAGGCTGGGAGGTAGACGATATTCGGGTCCCCGGCCGGCCATTGAATGATTTTGGTGGGTTATTTGAAGTATCATTCGGAGGGTCATTGGGCGGGACTGGGATTGTAGAAGCGAATTTGATGCATAATATCAGGGATGTTAGAAAGGTCACGACGACCATGATGAAGTCGACCGTAAGGCTAGCGCATCTGGCTAGCTGGCTGTTTTGTATTTTTCAAACAGTACTATCCACACCTAATATTTTTATTTCGCCTACAAAAGAAAATCTTAAGAAACTGATGACAATCCTATCCCCTGCTTTCATTTTTCTCCCTTTTTTGGTCCTATCTAGAAACGGGATTCTAGACTGTGTATTTGGACGTACCGAATCCGTTCAGGATTTTGGTAAGGTTGCGGTAAAATGATACAGATTGCGTGTAGTGCGTGGTATTTTGAACTCTCAATGTGTTGGCGACTGAATCGAGACGCCTTAAAGGTTATATATATAAACCGTCTTGAGGACTTGAGGCATTCTCGAAATTTAAACTTATTAAAAAGTTATATAGTATAGAGGGGAAAATGAAAGAAGGGAAAGAAGGGGGGGCTGAAGAACGAGAATAACGGGAGAAAGAGGAGAAGAATGAAAGGGAAGAGAAGGAGAAGGAAAAAAGAGGAGGAGAAGGAGAAGAAGGAGAAGAAGGAGAAGAGGGATGAGAAGAACCAAAAGGACGAGAAGAATGAAGAGGATAAGGAAGAGGATAAGGAAGAGAAAGAAGCGGAAGAAGTGAAGAAGTGATATATCGATAATGATGATTAAATTAAGTCTCTTCAATCCCGAGCCTGAGCATTTCATAGAGCTTATCAGAGACCAGCACGTGGTCCCTGTGCTCCGCCCCCGGGTGCATGGATGCATAAAACTTATACTATATCATATACCTTAGATTAATTCTATTTCTACTGTTGAGACATGAGGACGTCAATAAAAAGGGCCAACTTACATGCACCTCGAGAGCCTCGCTCCGCCCAACCACCCCCCTCATCCTCCACCAGTCCCAAACCAACAATAGCAGCCCGATGGCTGCAGCCACCCCACCTAGTACGCGGGGGACTAAGCACCTCGGCCCCAAGTCTACGGGCTTGGGGGGGTGGGCATTAGTGGCCCACCCGGCCTGGTCCGCACCCACCACCACCTCGCGGTCGAATATATTCTGCGGGGCGATATTCGTGCACCATTCTAGGTGCGAATAGTATACCGTCTTTGTTGGCGTCACCGTAACCGTCACCGTCTGAAAGACTGTGGCAGCGCTTATCGGCGCGCTCGTCGTGGCAGCGCTGACAGTGACCGTGACAATAGTCGTCGTAGTCGCACTCCCGTTTAACCCCCCAGAAGGTGAGGTACACCACCCCGCCATTGTTGGGAAGAGTGAAAGAATTGTCCCCAGCACGGTAAGAACCGCGCAAAACCTTTGCAAGGTCCACGATTTCCCTTTTTCCTTATTGAACTTGGTACGACGAAGCTGCATGGCCTGTTCCAGGTGAAGCACTAAAACTAACGGCATCTTCAGCGGATGGATATCTATCGCGTCGATCGGTACGGGTTTATAAAGCTCGATATATATAGGCAAGTGGAGTGGTCGTAAACAATCAAGGGGTTGGGTGTAAAGGGTATACGAGCAGCTAGCCAGTCTATGGGATGAGGTGCGGGCGAAGTGCTAATATAGTATCCTTACTCGTCCTAAAATTTAGCTATTTTATGGTATCTACTGGGTACATATCGAAGGACAGAAATATCGTGTGATTTTAGACTTCCAATTCCAGCAGCTGGTTCACGAGGTAACAACCGGGTGCTAAGATAAACTTTGGTATATAAAACCGATATATTTGCAACTATCCGCCCCGGAGAAAAGGTGGCTGATTGGTTTAAAAGAAAGGACAAAGGAATACTTATAGCAAATACATAATCCTAGATCATTCCTCGCTTTCGAACCCAAGCCCCGGTTGGTTGGGCGAATATCGTACACTGCCTCACTAACAAATCTGTGAGATCATAATGAGCTAAAGCACTACAAGATTCATCAGCTGTGATGTATATACATACATCTCGGCTTATGACCTCAACTTTAGAGAACCTGCCAGTTTAATTCCCTGTGCTAACTGCACCACGAAAAGCTGGGCCTTGACAAATCTCCATAATTCCATCGCCCACCCACGAGCTAAAGCACCGCCAAATGTTGTTGTTATAGCGGCCACGCTCCAGGTCCTCTATATACAGCACAGGGTGGCACCCCGGTCGCAGCACGTCAATTGTCCAGGATGCCAGTCGGAGTGCTGAAAAACTTCGAGGTTTCCTGTAAACCGCAGACCAGACCGTACGCTCTCCCAACGGAAGCCCCATATTTCTGACCTGTAAAAGATCACGTTTGTAGACCAGAGTTGATGATAAAGGCTCGTAAAAGGCGACGATATTGTTTTCAATCCATCCAAATGGTGTCTTCAGCAGTTCTTCGAAGACGGACGGGTCGGATTCCGAGTACTCTATGATTACTTTGCGAAGACCTGTCGAAAGGTTGTCGATCGAAACATGGTCCATATAATTATAATACCCAAAAATGCGTGTGTACCAAAACTCGAAGGATAAGTGTTCCGTTTCCACTGGCGACGCCGGGATGGCATGTGCACCGGACGAAACGGGAGTTTGTGAGGTGTAGTGGCTTCTTCGCGTAGCTGTCATGTTGGATTGATGCTACTGAGTGGAAGCTTTGAAAATGCCAACCAGTTGATTTTTAACTTGGAGCGTACGTATATAATATATATAAGAGTCAGTTATTTATATGAAGCATGGCGGCGATCAGAGGCTGCTAACCACGTGGCCTTGGCTCTCTCGAAACTCTCCCATTAATTGTCAGCGTATGGATCGGGACAATCCACTTGCAGATATACGTATACGAAAAATACCTGAAGCCTAATTCCGTCATATATACGGAGTGAACCATTGCATCATATTAGATTGCTTTACCACTAATGGAAGCTTGCTTCAGGACGAAAGGAATTGAGCGAAAATTTACACCACGAGGTAATTAGATCTATATATTGATAATAACAAGGTATGTAGCGAAATCGATCCTTAAATCCAACTATTTACCTGTTGGGAGTTTTAATATGGGGGCGGAATACTATATATGAATTCCTCGAAGCGAGCGAAATCTGTATTTATTCTCCATATGTCAGCAAGTTGTCATAAACAAAGAGTTCCTTGGTTTAACCTCTATGTCCAATATTTAAGCTGTACAAAACCCATGGCCAATGGCGCCATTAATAGACGTGTGGCTAATTCGGTCACTCTTTGTGCGGTCTGGGTACGAGACCAGGCTAATTCACACTCTTCTAACCGTAAGAGTTCATAATGATTTTCATTAAAATAAAGTTGACTTTTTGAAAGGAAATATTCGAAATGTTAATATATAGGTAGGTATTTATTTGAAGAATCCAACCTAGCCGGAGTGCTCCTCGACACCCTTAGCTCCCCAATTCCTGTTAGGATTTGAAAAAGTGTACATGTGGCAAGCAAGATTACATATTTGGGATGGGTGTATTCACAGGATTTTCCATCATCGGCCTAGCCACCACATAGCTACGGTATAGCGTCCGTATGTGTACGATCGCATACGCGCATGGTCATAGACACCGATTCATATTTCATGCATTTATGCATAAATTGCAAGAGGCAAGATATATATTGGAATATTAATGAAACTGGCACGGTATTTAATTATTTACAAAGAGTGACGAATCAATATTGCCCTCCTCGTGATGCCATAGCCCTCTGTACCCTCGGCGTTAGCCCAGGCCGATAACTAAGGAGCTGATCAGTTTCCGGCGCATCATCCATCCGGTTGAGGTAGTCGTCATCGATAGATGAATCATCTGTATCGTCCACATCTCCAGCTGCCCCCTGAGTTGCGATCCCCCAATTTGGCATCATTACCACCGGATCCCTAAATACAGGCTTAGGCCCTCGAGCCGTGGAAGGCATCCCAAGCATCTGTATAGTAGTTGGGATGGTAACAATCTCTTCAGCCGGGGTATCCACAACGAAGTTCTCGTAATCCTCCCACTGAATGCCCTTTGTCTTCCTTGGGCCTGGTGAAACACCCGCCTTCTTTTGCTGTCGGGTCGGGAACCTAGAATCCGTTCGCCTGGCGCTTCTAGGTGTACCGACTGGGCTTAATAAAAACCCAGAGTTCTGTCCGCCACCAGATGGGAATTGCACTGTTGCAAGCTCTATATTCATATCTCTAGAATTTTCCGAAGGCGAGTATTGTGATATAGAATAGTCGCTGTTAATTGGTATATTTGCGCTTATCGGGTTTGGATTCTCAGTAAGTGGTGTTGCTGGAACGATTATAGGAGCTCCGAATGAATTGGTACCCCCAGAGCTATTGGAGTCCGGCTGGTTTTGGTTCTGAGGCCGGTACTTGCTCAACCCGGGCGGAGGGGCGACCACAAGGGTCGACGCTGATAGGATAGCGATTACTTTCAACATCACCATGATGCTCGATATCCTGGCCAGGTCTTTGTTGCTAACACCGAAACGGGTCCTAACCAAGGGAACACCCCTCAGTTCATAGTTGTGTATTCTATGCCCAGGGTTGGATTTGTTAGAAGGAGGCTCTTTGAGGTATTATAGCGACTAAAGTCTTAGTTGCTAGCTATTTATGAGAGTCTGAACGAAAACAGAAGAGATGCGGTTAATATAATGTATATTGTACACTTCGATACACTCGGGGCCGCCGGTAAATTTGGAATTTGTCTCAATACTAGCTCCCTTCTTCCATTAAAGAAAATGGAACCAATGATGTCTCAGAAAACAGTATCCGCTATTATCAGGACTAAGGGTGACGCCTGACGGCTCCATATATCTAATATATGATTAAAGAAATATATTTTCAACAACTAGATGAAGGAAGTCATAAAATACTTTCCTCATGAGGGATATGATAGCTATAGCAATATATATTCAGCGTCAAAATACAGAGATCTATTAATTTGTTGGTTACGAATACACTTCATAATGACTATAAAAGTAGACACGTTCTCTACTTGCGAGCACGGGCTACAACTGCCCTCTTCTTCAACTGGGCTGCCAACTGCGAACGCTTCTTCAATTTCTTGGAGTTCTGAACATTTCGTGGCACGAACTTGGACTTTACAGTATTTGCAGCATTGAGTTTGATATTATCGGTCCCCTTGGCGCATTCTTTGCCTGCGGCACATTGAGCGTCGGTAGTGGTTGCGACTGGGGCGGCTAGGAGAGGCTGCACAACGGCGAGAAGGATGAGGAAGAAAGTGACGAAAAGATTTGGGGCTCGGATAGTGGCTTGCATCTTGGAGGATAGTTGCTGTTCTTCGATAATATGTTATTATTTTACCCTTGGCGTATAGGCGAGGTATTTGCTATACTTACAATACCGAATAATATTAATGTATTGAAGGGGCTTCGATATCTGTTTCTCGCGCTGTGTTTCTCGGATTCTAGCTTGATATGAAACTTGAAGGTTGTGTTAAAAGCTCGTGGCAGTTACAACCTCGTGGGATTTATTGATTTATATAACATCAACCTTCCTCCGTTTCCCTTCGTTTTAATTTTGAATGACCCTCATGCCTGGGAACGAGACCACACCATGCTGCTTTCATGTAAGTTTTCAAAATTACAAATTTCACGCAAAAAGGAGCAGGCTTTATCTCGTGAACTTAGCTAGGGGATTGTGAAGCTAAAATACAACACGTAATGGAGTTGCTTCGATATCAACGAAAGCATCCTTTTCTAGGCGCATAGAAGCAAAGTTAGAAGTTTGGGATTTTGGTCTTTCCTCAGAAACTAATACTCTCTACGGAATGCTCTCTAACAGAACCAGGTATACGGAAGCACGACGAAGGTGATATATATCAAGTCAATTTATTTGTATTTATATTGTCTCGCTAGAGTTGCAGCCTCTTGGATTTTTTGGATGTCTTTGGCAAGAAATGATACCAACCCCGTAGTACGGGTTTTCTCTCCGTCTTTCCCTAGGTATGCGCCTGTATGGTAACTGTTACAAAAGTGGAAAGAAAGCGAAGATTAATGTGTCAGCTTAGCCAGTTTCAAAAGGCCTCAGAACTCGCGCCTAGTCTGTGACCGGTTATCGAATCAAGGGGTAAAGAATTTTGGGGACATACCTCCAGTAGAGATTTCCCCAGACCATGTCGGCGTATCCTTGTATTAGCTTCCTGACTCTTACATCCATCCCCTTACCCCACTTGGGCAGGCAACGCAATGCTTCTTCCCATTTCTCATATCTATCACAAACCATATCTCCAATTTTGTCCACCGCCTCTTGGAGGGTAAAGCCTTGCCTTAGGAGGATGACGACAAGATTAGAGCCCTCGCCAAAAGGCTGAGAAAAACCGTTAGTTCGAATCGCACCACATAGTAAAATGGGGATGAATATCCAGATATTAATCAATAACTAATTCAAGCGGCCGACTCTCTCTAGTCAGCTCGAAAGATGAGTGGGCTTCTACGTACTATATCTTTTATTGAAGAGAATAGGTCGTTACAACTAAATTTGATTTGAATGTTAGCATTGTAAAGTTTCCGGCAATTGTTGTCAAGCGAAATAGTATCTCACAGTGCTACAATTTCAACAGCCAGCTCCCTGAAAACCAATACAGATGGGTGTTCAATGACACAGGCTGGGATTTCCGCATCCATATTGACGGCCCATCTACAACGACGTAGTCAGTTTGGGGCATCTAGTATGATAATTTGAGAGAATTTTAGTTAATAACAAATTTCGATACATACTCTACGAACAGTGACATTGTTCTACCCCCAGAAGCCGTCCGCCGAAATGACAGGTATTCTTCGGGAGTGATAGTCTTAGCTTTGTCTCTAAAGAAATTTTCCTGGTGAAGCAGCCCGGTCATGTAGTCTCGATCAAGTTGTTTGTATCGAGTTATTTGATCTATAACAGTACACGGTTTGTTAATATTTGCTGGGTTTCGCTTTTACTTAAGCTCTCTAATTTAAAATTTTCCCTAAAATATTGGAGGTCTCGCGGGAAAACCCCGTACCTGGATGTGCACCCTAGAACTCAACTTAGCTACGGTACTCCTACGTTTTATAGCTAGACCGGTTTTAAATTTTGTGAAGAGAAATTGATTTTTAATTTAACTTCCGATTTCAATACCCACATTACTTACAGCACTAATTCTTTTCCAGATGCACTGGTAAACATGTTTTAAAGGATCATCCTCGGCGTTGATTGGTGGGTGGTCGTCGTCCAGTATGGCTAAGGTCTTAATGATATCTACGGCTGCCTCGGTAGTATTTCCTGCCAAATCGCCTCTATCAAAGCCTTTGACAAATTGATTAGACCGAACACCAGTAATATTTGAGAGCCAACCTATCATGTGAAGTATAAAAACATACTATCATGAAAAAAGATAACCCATGACATCCACTCTATCATAGCTCTAAGAGGCCCCTCCGAAGCATTAGGAGCCATACTAGAGCATAAAAGTGGAATTTCGATATCCGCGAATATCTGGAATGACTTTCCGAGCCCTAATTTCTCGGCTATCCAGATATCTGTATCCTTTACTTTCTCCAATAATGGATTAATCTTTCTCGGGGTGGCTAGGATTGATTTGAAGAGATTTGGGATTTTAACGATAATCTTTTCATCATGTTTTGTTTCCCGTCGACCCGACTGGCCCATCGGCCCGTCTTCGTTTATCCAGATGTAGTCATCGCCGAGGGCGCACGGCTCAAAGACAGCAGCTTCGGTTGCCATCTTGAAACAGGCTCTTGCAGATGTATTGCAAGTACTATAATAAGTCTTAAAATTAGGCAAATGGAACCACGGTACGCGGTAAAGTCAAGAGTACAAAGAAAAAGGGTTAGAGAGTTAATAATGTGAATTGAAAGCGAAAGTATCTTCAGATCGATATTGTGAATGGGATCAGTAGGAACCCATGAGTATATATACGTGAGCCTTTTTGACTATTACAAAGACTACGGCCTGCGGCCCGTCCGGCTGGCCGTAGATATCTTTAGTTTTGCGGATTTGTTTGGGTCGATCTATAGTTGCTTCTAGGCCTGCATGGTCCCGGCATTTGAATAGAATGTATGATGTGGACTGGGTAGAATGTATGTTATTTTGTAGAATGCATTAGTACTAGTGTGCACTCACATGATCATGCCTTCAGTCATCAGTGTTGAAATCTCTAGATAACATTAATTAAGGTTCGAATAACCTACCGTCTAAGATAAAAATAGTGCATTCCTGCGAGATTATCTTGATCAGCTAGCTATTGTTAGTTTGGCTTCGAGGTCTCGATCGATAGAGACAATACAAAGTGAATCTTCGAATACGAGGCATATGCGCATGTGGTTTAATCAATATTGAGCTTACCCAGACGTAGCCTCGAATCCCGCAATTCATCTGGCAGGGTATGTGCATAACTAGGTATATATACTGGATTCGGCTGGAAGTAACGGCACGGATGTAACAAGATCCGATGCATCGTGACGCAATTCCCGTTAACCGTTGTACATCTTCGTGCATATCGAGAACTATTCGACGATAAAGTCGAGATCGCGATCGATTCCAATTTAAATACCTCGAAGCATATTATAAGATCGCGCGATCGCAGTAGAGTCTATTGATCCCTGCACCCTAGTCTATTTCCAAATTAATTGATTAGGCACGGGGGGGTCAATCGAGATGCACGCAGCTGCGCAGTCGACGCTCGTCCGAATCGACTTGATAAACCCAATCAAAAATATTATTTTCGAGGATATCTTGTGTGCAACTCTCACTATAAGCAATCATGTGAAGAGTGTAATATAAGAGGCGCGGAGACCGTGGCCCCTAGGCCCCTGATATCTAGCCCAATGAATAGCCTATTTCTGTTCTTGAACGTGGGTTAGAACGTTAGAATCAACGCATTTTTGCCCAAAGCACGTTCCTTATATTCAGAATTCTGCAGATCTGCGGTAAGTTCGTTTCCTGTTTTGGTTTACTACCCAGCTTGGTAGTCAACAGTTACACACGTCGTCGGCACCTATACACGTCACCAATACCATGAATCGCTGGTGCACTACGTACCACATATCGAATCATGGTACATGCACATGCTTATTCTAATATCACTTGCTAGGTGCCATCCTACCCGATGTTCTTCCTCAATCACACCGAAATCAGGGGTTCTAATCGAGGAATTTAAAGAAACCTTTTGCGAGTTCACATTCTTCAACCGTATTTAGTCAACCGTAATCGCTGCTTTGGGAAACCTCACGCCTTATTTTGTATTATGCTAGAATATTAACATCTTCTATTTATTTGTACTGTTTATAGGCAAGTTTGATAAAGCCTAAGGAACATCGAGGTAAACTATGAAACTTTGCAGCCCGTCTCCGAGCCTAGAATGAATTAAGTGTTTTCCGAAAATATGACCAGTCCATAAAAGAGAAGAAAGATAAGGGAAGTCGTTTCGCAATAACACCAGTCCACACGCCCATGAAGTCATATAAACGTACAAGAAAAAGATAATTACGCCGGGTTTGGGAAGATTAGAGTAAAAAGTAAACACTCAGCCTGTAGGTAATGACTGGCCGCCAAAATATGCATTGCCTATCTCCTGGAAATCGGGGTTTCCAAGTAGGTAATCGTCGAATAGGGCGTTTGTCATCATTTGATCCCAACTCGACTATCAAAACGCGTAGTTAGCGATCTGTACGGGCGTAAGGATCAAAAATGGAGAACCTACCCAGTCAACATCTGGGGCCCACCCTTCTTGCACATTAACGGGTCTCCCAGAAGTAGGAAGTGGAACACTGTATCCACCACTGCTAGTCATTGTGACGACACCGGGCGCATTTGTCCACCTCCTGGTACTACAGGCTTTATCATAGAGTCCTCGACACAGCTTCCAGTCGGACGTCTCTTTCACTCCTTTCGCCCAGGCGAGATCTGGTAGGCTACTAAGGGCAAACATTTCATCTAAACATTTCCATGCGCGGTCCTTAAACTTGCTTTCAGGGTTTGCAAGGAGTTCGCCTAGTATGATCGCTGCCCCGTGATATTGTGTGTAGGAGCTATAGAACCATACAAACGGTCCGACTCCTGGATCTGTTTCCATTGAATTAGACATCTCGACAACGACACAGGCTGCATGAATTGCACTAGAACGGTGTTAGCGGTGTCTTAAGTGAAAGAGGGTGAATAAAATAAGGTTGTGCAGGACGGGATTGCGTACTTATCCCGGACCGAGGGCGGTAATAGTTCCCGGTGTTTCGGTTTGCTAAGGGGGTAGTACAAAACGAGAATCGCTTTATGGATCAACAATATGGCAGTTTTCTTGGTTAATCTCTCCTTGGTTGCTTCGCTGTTAAATTTTGGTAGCCATTCCATTTCTAATTTTTTACCCCACGCCTGCATTTCTCTTATTAGGTTGTGGAAATCATCTTTCCTTACTCCGCGAAGGCTACTAGTAACTTTCAAGCTTGAAAGGTAGTATTTCCCGGCGAGACAGCGGAAAAGATAATGCGACATCTCCGTATATCCGGTTCGATCTTCAGGCAACGGTTGGCCGTCAACGATTTCATGGTCATCAAGGTTATGTGGTAGGCGAGTATCATAACTCTCTTCGGTGATCGCCGGGATCGCGGTTGCGGGGCCTATGGCGTACAGCTCCAATTGGAATAAGTAGTACCACAATCTCCGTCGCAGCTCGCCTTCGACAACACCTATATTTGGGAAGATAGACGGGTCACGGTGGAGACCCATTGATCTACCAAGTCTAAATGCCACAGCAACAAGAGTCCACGTAGCATTTCCTTGTGCCTGACCAGAGTGTTGCAGCAACATTGACTATAAAGCGACCCGGTTAAAAAGCTGAAAAATAAGTTTTGGTCAGGCCATACTCACGATTAACAACGTCAGCGCTTGCAACGACCACAACTCCTCCGCTTCCATAAAACGTGCATTTACAAGGGCATGCTGTGTCGCCTCCCTGTAAACTTTAAGTTGCTCTTCACGTTCCATTCCACATGCCCTTCGAGCCATAGACGGGTCCATAGAAACAGTGCCCGCGTAATATATCGAGAACAACAAGGCAACAAATGATTTAATATTCTCCGCTGGCATCCGGCCCTGCCAGAAATCATTGTAACTAACCTCAAAGGACGGCCGATGGAGAATGTGTACCATAGGGTGTACACGTTCGACGTACACCTGCCAAAGAAAGTCCGAATGTGATTTCGTTGGAATATACGATGATAAATTGGTAGTATCCATTAAAGACACTGCAGATGGAAACATCATACTTGAAGCCCAAGCTGTCCCCACCTCAGCGGCAGGCCGAGGTGTGCTATCATCTTCTGCGGCCGAGATTGCTTGCTTGATATCGTCAATCTACGTGATCGAACCTGATTAGTGGGTTGGCTCCACAGACACATGCACTCTACACGTAGCGACTTGGGACGAACCTCATTTTCAACGGCCGAGATCCACGACAATGGCCCAATGTACCTAGTCTTCCCTCCATCTCTAACCTTCAAATGAGAATCCGCCACGGGGAGGACATCCTGAGTCCCTTGGGATCCTTGGGGTCCCCCCTGGGTTCCGGGGAACCCGGGATTCTGGGAAAAATCAGTACTCGGAAGATTTATCGCCACGTTCCCGGACTTGAGCTGTTCTACACTAGCGGCCAACAGTCCTTCGAGCCGCGTAATCCTCTGTTGCAGGTCCACTTTTGTCTTGTTCCCCCCATGGCCATGGCCATGACCGTGTCCGTGTCCATGGTGTCCGTTACTGCCGCCTGCCGGTGAGTGTGTCGTGTGTGCGACATGAGCGTGCCCATGCTTTGTTACACCTGCACCAGTAGTGGATCTAGGATGTGGGTGGCCGCTGGTGGCGCTATTGGCGGCGGAACTGTTATTGCTACTATGGCCAGCATGAGCCGCCACAGCACCTGGCGCGGACTTGTCGTATTTACATTCCCTTCCCGACTTGCTGCATGGACCACAAAGAGGGTATACCTTGTCACATTTGACTTTCCTATTGCGACAGGTTAAGCAGGCGGTGATAGGCCTAGCCTTTGTCGATGCGGACGAAGGAGTGGTGGCATGAGAGTGGGAGTTAAGGTTGTGATGGGGTGTGCCTGGAGAATCCGATTCAGACTCTCCACGAGTCGCATGGCCATGGTCTGAAACGTAAGAGCCTGCCGAGGACATGGACGACGTAAGAGGTAGGGATTTAAACAATAAAGCTATAATATCCGATACTATGCATAGACCTGGAAACGGAATTTACCATAATCTCGTGAGCTGGGGTAAGTCGACGTGCATGCCCCTCTCGTACGGAGTTGATGGCTGACAGGTTTCGTACGAGAGAAAGAATCGGGAAAAAGGTTGATGTGGAGGGGCGAGGACAATGTGTAATATAAATTTGGCGACTGGATTCATTAGCCCGCTTATATTCTGGGCGGGCATTGAAAGGGAAAGGCCCAAAACTTGCTGTTGTTAGCGTGCCAGGGCCCTTCGTTTTTTTCTTCCGGGAGGCCAATTTAGAGCATATGCTGTCCGCAGACTGCCGGCTGTATTTTTAGTCTCGGGATGTCGACTGATGATGATGATGATTGGATCTTTAGCTCCAGAGAAGGAGGCTGGCATGTGTGAGCTCTTCGGTCGTCTGAAGTTCAGAGCTTTCGGCATGCCGCCGGATGCAGCAAGGCCGGTCACGTGGCATGCCATGACGTTGCGTGGTGGTGTGTTGGTGTGTTGGTGTGTTGGTGTGTTGGCGTGTTGAGATGTTTGCTTGTTGGTCCGGGCTGCCCCACCTTGATGTGGCGGTGTCAGTGGTGCACAGCCTCTCCCATGCCTTCCCTGCCACCTGTGGCTAGTGAGGCATACAACCTCCAACAACACCAGCAACAGCTACCCAAGCCAACACCCAGCAAGCCAAACGCGCTGACGACGACCAGCTTCGGTTCCACTGCCTACCCACCACCTCCAAACCCCTCGAATTCGATATCCATCATCACCAACCTCTCGAACTTCAGCCCTTCCGAAGCTCTGAGTATCGTCCCGCAGTGTGAACCTTAGCACTGTGTCCACGCCGCTACCCTGCACAGACGTTCTTGAAGCTCCACATCGCCGACATAGCTCAGGCTTCTCTCCAAGATGGGTGGCTTCGATTTCTCCAACCACACGCGTAATGCAGCTCTAATGGCTGCTGGTATGCCGGCTCCTAAGGTATATATCATCGGTATCAAATGATTTATACACCAGCAAGGCAACTAACAGTTAGAATCAAGGCAACGAGTACGGGTACCACTATCGTTGGATGTCTGTTTGACGGGGGTGTCGTGGTATGTTCCTCAGTCCTCAATATTAAACCTTCATCTATCTACAAATATGCTAACGAGTTACTTCCATCAATTGTAGATTGCAGCCGATACTCGTGCCACATCCGGACCCATCGTTGCCGACAAGAACTGCGAAAAGCTCCACTACATCTCCCCGCAGATCTGGTGTGCAGGTGCAGGTACCGCCGCAGATACCGAATTCACAACCGCCATAGTCTCATCGAACTTGGAACTACATTCCCTCTCCACTGGCAGAAAACCTCGCGTGGTAACATGCATGACAATGTTGAAGCAGCATCTTTTCAAATACCAAGGACACATCGGAGCTTACCTGGTTGTCGCTGGCTGTGACCCCACAGGCTCCCACCTTTACACAGTCCATGCCCACGGATCTACTGATAGATTACCATATGTAACCATGGGTTCTGGAAGTTTGGCAGCTATGTCTGTCTTTGAATCAACTTGGCAGAAAGGCCTCGACCGCGAAGGCGCTATTAAGATTTGCTCTGAAGCTATCTTGGCTGGTATTTTCAACGATTTAGGATCCGGTTCGAACGTCGACGTTTGTGTCATTACCCCAGAGAAAGCCACATTGATGAGGAATTACATCACACCGAACGTCCGTGTTCCGAAGGAGCTCAACTACAAGTTCGAGAAGGGAACAACAGGAGTGTTGCAAGAGAAGGTGATCAAGAAGGACGAGCTGAGGAGATATATCACAGTGACGGAGGTCGATGCCAAAGGAGAAACCACTATTCAAACAGATGTCATGCAAGTAGATGCATAGATTCAGGGAATAGAAGAGAAATAATGGTGCTAACAATGAAGTACTGTTAACATTCTGGATATATACTTTATATCCTCTGCTGAGGGGATCAGGCGCACTAAAATCTAGCTCCAAGTCACAGAAATAAGAAGTCTCACTTGAATCCATATCCGATTTCTTCAGGCCACTTCCCGGCTAGTCCCTGAAACTATCGCATTAAACTCTGATACCACGCATTCTATAGCAAAACCCCTATGCACCATAATACCACACTCAACGCATCCCACGGAATCCTCAATGCAATTCGCACAAATGGCCTCGAACCATGGGTGCTATGAGGACACCATAATAAAGAATACTGCTACACGTGTTACGTACTTTGAGCTCTTGCGAGGTCTTAATCCCCTAAGCGTAGGAATGGCGAACTCATGGCTTTTTTATCCCAAGCCTTAAATACTTATGAAAAGGCGATCACGCTTCTTCCACGTCTTGACCACATGCACTCTTCGCATTTCATTCTCGTTCTCGTTCCAAGTCTCTCGGAAACGTGTTATTGAGTGATAGCGGTAGTTAAAGAACCTCGTTTAGAAAGAATAGAGTGAGCATGGTATTCTCGAGGTTGTTGTCGCCGACGAGGTCGACTCTGCTTCTGGTCGCCATTCTTTCGGCCGCGCAACAGTCGGTTTCAGCACCTACAGCGGACATTGGTACGGCTGTTAGTAGTGCCCCAAAGCCTCTTCCGAACCCAGCACCGGGTAATACGCAATCCTTCAATAAGGAAGCCGGCGTGGTTCCTAGCGCCCTCGACTTCAAAGATGAAATAAAGAGGCGGGAGTTAAACCTTGCTTCTGGGCGCCCGGCCATTAGCAAAGGTGTCACACCGGACCTCCCTCCTAAACGCCTAGGGAAACGCCAATTCCAACAAATGAGTGTGTCAGCTCCAGCAATCCTGAGCAGACCGCCAGATGCTCCGAACACCAATGCCGAAGAAGATGCAATCGGCGCCGCCGCTGAGAAAATCAAACAAGCGGCCGATGATGCCGTGAACCACATGGAACAAGTCGCCAATGCCGCTGTTCGTAATGCTGCCGAAGAGCAAAGAGATGGGATTGATAATCCAAATTTCCATGGCAGCCAGGATAATTCTTACGTCTGGCCTTCGGCCGCGGCATCGCAGCCGGCGTGGCCAACGAACGTGGCGAGCACTTGGGATCCGCTTGCGTCTGCTAGAGCAGTTGCTGCCGGTGCACCTGGGGGACAAGGGTTTCAGGTGTTAGATGGGACTGGTAATCCAATTCAAGATAATGCCCTCCAGCCTGAACGATATATCGAACCCGTCGTAGTAAATCAGCCGGATGCCCCCCTTCAAGTTTTAGATGGGAACGGAAATCCAATCCGGGATAACGCTCTACAACCTGAAGCTGTGGTCGGGCCGGAGCAGTATTTCGATCCTACTTTGTTCGATGAACCCAGCCTTCAAGTTCTAGACGGCACTGGGAATCCGATCCAAAATAATGCTCTTCAACCAGAGGCCGTCATTGACGTTACGGCGCCAGATCAAAACGTTAATCTCGAGGCACCAGTTATCATTCAGCCTGAAGCCCCCATTCAGGTCCTCGATGGAAATGGAAATCCAATTCGAGACAACGCCCTCCAGCCTGAACAAGTTGTCGAACCTCTTGTGGTCAACCAGCCAGAACAGATCCAGATTCTCGACGGCAATGGGAACCCAATCAGGGATAATGCTCTCCAGCCAGAGGCTGTAATCGGCGGACCGGAGCAATATTTCGATCCAACGTTATTCGATGAGCCTTTCCAAGTCCTAGATGGAATGGGGAATCCAATCAGCGGAAATGCCTTACAGCCAGAAGCGACGACTCCAGGATATTTTACCCCCGATGAAAACCAGATTCTCAACGACGTGGGCCAGACTTCGCCAGGTCAGACCCTCCAAAACGCCGACCCTTCAGTCATCCCCGCCATCGTCAGCAGTCCCGATCTTTGGCGTCAGGTCCTAGATGACCCCAATATCCAGCAGTTCCTTCGGGACAATACTCCAGAAGGACTACAGCCGTTGCTGGACCCCAGCACCAAGAACCAATTGGAACAGGACCCCAATGTCGCAAATAGCCTCGTCCCAAGTCTCAACAATCCAACCCCAGATAAAGTGGCACCGTTCTTGAACCTTCTGGACACTCTCCCTCTCGATGATAAATTGAACCTGGTAAACGAGGGCCCAGATATAGCCCGTATAGCGCAGACAGATCCTACAGAACTCGCAAGCGTAGTGGATACAATCGACAACCTTCGATCCCCAGATTCATTCCCCGACATCGGCGGCTTCAGGAACAACTTTTTTCCCCCGCCGTCCGTTCACACAGACAGCAGTTCAATGTTATTCACACCGAACGGCTTCGAAATGAGCCCCGTAGGACCATTCGGACAACCACGTCTGCTCCCCCAACTCGACGGAATCAACCAAAACTTCGACGGCTCGATAAACCAGCAACCATCGGGACCAAACGAAGACATCTTCGGTGGTACATCTGGCGCGATTCCTACTAACGTCTTCCTCCCCAACGGTGGAACAATCAGCTTCAATTGCGTTCCGATATATATAGATGCGAATGGGGAACAGCATGCCGCTTCAGATATTCCATCCCAGATCTTAAGCGCATTCAACGTAGGCGACATGCCGATGCCAATCACCACACAATCGTCATTCACAGACCAAACCACAGACCCAAATACCCCTCTAACCCCCTTTTTAAGCGAAGTAGTTTCCCAAAACCCAGATATCCTTTCTGCCTCCCAGATTGATGAGGATACTGTCCTTGTGAACACAAAGGGTGGTGATGACGCTGAGAAGGTCTTCTCGAAGCTGGGCAACGGGTGGGGTATGGAGGCTGAAGATACCGATGGACAAAACGGGCTCGATACCATCACCTTAGAGAACGGAGGGACTAAATTCCAGATCAGCCAACCCCAGGGATTCGCCACTGCTGATGTCTTGGAGGCGAAAACTCCGGGCGACATTCTGAGCAAGATCGGGGACGGGGCGAGCATTGAGCTCGAGACCGCTAATTTCTCACCAGTTCCGCCGACTTGAGCTCCGCATGATTCATAAAAGTGACACTCGGCCGCACGATTTCGTTGAGCTAGAGCGAAGAGCACATTCACTGGCATGAAATTTTTGGCTTGTTGACGTTCGAAATTTCCCTTCACAGATGTTATTTGATTTGTTTATCCTCGCCGAGTGATTTAGTTCGAAGTACTTTAAATTTCGCTATAAAAATGGAATTATACTTATGGATATACACAGGGCCACTTATAATGAGGCATTGACGACCATGCCCTACGTCAAAAGTAAATTTATCTAGTATTTATTTCAAGTTAGTTGGCTACGTATATACGTAGAGCAATGCGTGCCCAAGTTTCAATATCTCCCTCAATCCGGTTCCCTATTGGCCGTTTATTTCGAGAAACTCCATATCGAGCTCTACAGATCTATGAATACTAGTGCTGGCTAATAAGCAATATAAAACACGCCACAAAAGAGAGAGAAAGCACTATAGTTCTCGAGCCCAGCGTATCAAGGATCTCTAGGCATTTGATATCGAAAGGGACCCAAAAACTGTTTTGAGGCCCCTCACTTGCGCATTTTCCACCCGCTGGGCGTTTTATCAACCCTGCCATTCTCCTCCATTTTCATCATGAAGTGATCCAACTCCGCGGCATCGAACTGAAGTCCGCCCATGGGGATTAAGAACAAACTAAGTGTCGCAAATACCCTGTCGGTCGTCAGTGGGCCTTGATTTGTTAACATGCCAGCGATATAATTCCAAGCCATGGTAAAACGAGGATTCTTTAGAGGGTCGTCGTCCTCCGCATCCGCTTTCGCTGGCGTGGGTTCTTCCTTTCGGGTTCCTCCCTCTTCGTTCCCAGAGTCATTCGAGTCCTCGGAAATAAAACTCAATGCGCGTCGTCTACGCGGTGTTACATGTGAATCATCCCTCTTCTGCGGTGACGTGTGAGGTGTAGTTCGTCTCGAGGCGGGAATATCGCTACGAGGCAATGTTTCCATCACATAATATATCTTCCTGTTGAGAGGGTATTCTGCAAGAACATTGCGATCCACCCAGTATTCTAGGGATTTCCGAAGGAGGTCACTCTCCATGGAGAGGCTCTCCTTCAATTGATCTATCGACCAAGCATTTCCGACTTGTCCGCCGTTAAGCTCTCGAGGAATATCGGGGTTAGGAGGAGATGGCCCTTTGGCGAAAGCATCTATGACGGTGGCGGCATATGTCGGGACCTGCTTGAAACCGAGGGTTCTGTCATTCAGCTCGAGTTCTATTACGGCGAATCCTTCCTCCTTCAGCCAGTTCAGCTTCCGTGACTTCTTCAGAAGTTCGAATTCATGATTGAAAAGGTTCAAAGTGCTCGCAATTCCGCTCGGTTGGTTGAAATCTCCTTCAGATATCATATGCTGCGGCCAGAATAAGCGACTTATCACTTTTACATGTACCTCAGCGTCCATCTTCGGGAGCATAGCAACATCCTTAGCATAATGTTTGGTGATGATCGTGTCTCGTAGGTGTGAATCAATTTTTCGGGATTCGCTAAGGTCCTTGAGCATGATGGCCGCGTTTTGCATTTCGTTCTCGCCAAATCTGACTTTGAGGAGTTCGATAGTGGCCTTCTCCCTCAGGAACTCGGACGTAGGCTGAAGGAGTAGCCTCTTCCCAAGCTGGTTCTGAAACTCGTTAATGAATTTTGTGCTTTCTAGCATGGTGAAAAGGTGGGAGATAATATCAGTCCCCTTATCCCTCCTGAACTCCGGTCCAGCATCCGCCGGGTCAGGCTGCCAATCCATGTCATCATAATCCAGATCCTCCAAGCTTGCAGCGGCCGCAGCCCCTAGAACCTCATTCTTCTTATCGGCCCCCATCTGCGCACAGGCTTGCAATTCAGTGCTAATTTCCTGAAGAATATCTTCATCGTCGAGTTCCTCCGCATCGCCAGGAATCACCTTGCGACGTCGCAAGCTCTCCTTAAAAGCTTCGGCGCCTCCCAGCGATGTGTTTTGGTTAGCGGATTGTAGCATGGAATCGCCATTTTCATCGGCTTCTTCCTCATCGTACTCGTAACACAAGATCCCTTTGACGATCTCCACCACAGTATCTTCACGCGTGCTTAAATATCGGCGAACTCTTGCACCAACTTTATCAAGCAAAACCCCTTTCGCATCAATTATTTGGAAGCATTTGATCATGTTGATGTAGGCACGAAGAACGTCGACCGTGCTGGCACCCTGATGTAACAGTCGCCGATTAAGCGTGTATGCGAAGGTACTTGTGAGAACCAAGCGAGCAATTGGAGTGTTTAGTGTTGGTATCAAATCCATAATACCGGGCATGGATTGTGGGAAGTCAACAATTATATCGAACATCTCTTTCATCCGCACTCGAGATAGCCTTTGCGCCAGACGGTTTAAAACAGGGGGTAGCTCGTTGTCCACGTCTCCGGGTCGGATTATTTTCATGATAGGAATGACTATGGGCATTAGAGAATCAAATAGCCACTCTTTCATGATTTCCGCGGATGCGACCGAAGTCGGGAGCTTTGCCATACTCGTATCTCCCTCCGCATCCTCGGTTTCCAGGTCAGAGTCTGTATATCTCCCGCTGAATCTATGTGTCACCCATTCTCCCGCAACTCTGTCGATTACTAAGGCGAATTCCCGTTCTCCAACGCCATTGGCCATCAAGCCTATGGCGTTTAGACTTTCAACGAGCTTGAGCACGGCATGTCGCGCCTCCTCACACCGTCTATTGGACTCCTCCTGGGTCACTACTGCTTTCTCGTCTTCTTCCAGTTCCAGATCCACATCGGTGCTATGAACTGTTTCGTCTGCCCCAGGGATGTGTGGCGATGTGAAGAGTCCAACATCCGTAATGGCCGAGCTAGAACTCGGGAGGGACAGTATGATGGTGAAGTAGGCGTAGAATGTCTTGCGTAGGAGCGACGGGAAATTTGACGGGAGACAGTAAGCTATAATTGAAGCAAGAGATCGGTGGAACGGCTCGACGGAGGCAATCGGGTCTATTTTCGTGAGGTATGGTAGAATATAAGCAGAATAAACGGAGTAGTAGATCCTGCAAGTGACCCGAAGCTGGGAAATAATGTCGTTAAGTTGGTATTCCGGCCGTGTTTTTATTACAGGCTCCCTCTGTTCACAAAATTAGCTATTGCACCGTTTCAAAACTGCGATACCCAAGCCGATGGATAGCAGGAGGGATATACCTCAGCTTCCTCCAATATAGGTCTGACATGCTCGAGAAAGTGCCGTCGCACTTCACAGGTATACCACTCAACCAGGTTCTCGCCAGGTTCGGCATTGACCCCCGACGTCATGAGGTATGCAATCGCTTCCCGTGTATCCTGACCGAACAGATCTGCTTTCCTCCGTAGATAGACGCCATCCCTCTGAACCCCTAGAGCAGGACCCTCTTCCTCAGACACGTCAAATGGCGAATCCGGAAACGAGAGGAAAGTCGTCGCGAGATGCCATGCACGACTGTGAGTAACGAATGCTTCGCCTCCTGGACTCGAGAAGGCCTGGCCTTGGGCGAACGGCGAGGCTTGGGCAGCCGGTGCTAGTGGGGTGTTCTCGTTGAAGGATCCCGCCGGGGTCGCTATCGGGGTAGGCAGCGAGGCAGAGGCGGCTGGAGGAAATATGCCATGGAAGATACGACGCTTCTTCACCTGCCTATGAGGCTCCTGGGGATGGTGGAAGCTGGACAACAACATGGCGAAGGATCTGTCTTGTCATTCTCGTTATCGAGTCATCTAGCAGAGGGCTTTCGGTCAGGTCGATGGACTGATGAAGGGTGGCTGGTCGATGGGCTCTTTCAAAGACCCGTCGATGGTTGAGAGCTGTTCGTGGTGTTTACCCAAAACAACACGCATTTCTCCCACACAACACCACAACTGCAACAACCAGCCCCGCTAAAAGCAGGCCAGCGAGCACTAACCCAAAGCTGCCAACCACAGGACCAAGCTTATGTACTCCAGACCAAACTAACCGTTGCCCACCGCCGACGAGATGGACGAGCCGGTCTGGGCGGCCTTCCTAGCTTCGATGATCCTAGCGTCGAGGAACTCGTGAGTTCCCATTAAGGATATCTTTCGCGGGGACCGCAGAATATTCTGCTCGATGGCTGACATAGCTAACCCTTGATCTGACATACTTGCCCGTAGGTATTTATCGATATCGCCTCAGCCTCCCGGACTCGATAAGAATTATAAAAAATGCAGTGCCAAAGAGGCTGAAGACCCGTGGATCGGAACTGTTTTTCGAATTCTTTTTCTAAGACCTTCAAGAATGATTCTCCAGGAGGCTGATAAGCTTGGTATTTTTAGCATTCCATCATATCCAGAGCACTGGGACCAGGCTTGGTCGGTGGAGCCAGGTGATTTGCATGGATGGTAACGGTATGCACCGTTTGCCAACAAACGAGCCAACGGAAAGGTATCAGATGGCGCAAGATACTTCAAAGAGGCTGTCTGCAATGTGCATTCTGCAGGTAGCGCGAATTTCGGACTACTTGGGCTTGCGGGTCCGTAATCCCTGTAAGCGATGGTGCAGCTTTGGCTAGCACAGCACCAACGTCACTGCCCTCGCATTTTCTGTAAGTGTGTAAGCTCGTTGAGCTCGAGGATCTGACTCAAGGTCAGTAGACTCGCCTTGGTATGTATATAGCGGGGCGGGTGTCTCCAGAAAAACAATTACAGATTTTTCCTCCCTCGTCTACCTCCAAATTTTCCCATACTCCTCAGCAAAGCTCCCTATTATATCATCTGTGATTCCGACCGTTCGCTTTTTGGTTGGATCAAAACTGCCCGCTGTCGATTAATATCAACTATTTGCCCATGCTTCGTCTCTACAATATATTCAGCAGCAAAAATGTGTCAAGTTCACATGTACCGAGCTTCGTGCGGCCATCTCTCCCTCCTTGAACCGACATCTCCAAACCAAGGATCAACAGTCTTCTGTCAAAAAAACCCACCTTGTAAACGACCAACAATAGAAGTTGCAACCCTCTTCAGCATGTGCTCGGATTGCCATGCCAGAATCGCCAGAATGTCGGCTGTCCCAAGTATGCACCGAGTCGATATCTCGAAATTCAAAAGCCGAAAATACAGATGTCCCGAGTCTACCGAGCCAAGCAAACAATTCCCAGGCACTCTTACCGACAGTTATCGAGGATTCAGATCAAGAGTTTGGACAAAATTAAGAGGCCATGCATCCTTTGGCAACCGCCAGAGAAGCCGTCAGTCCGTCCAACCTTCGCAATTCCAAAGGCAGTCAAAGTTCGACGATACGGATGGCCTTGGATTCTACGACCTCATTTAGTCGTCGTACCCCTCGACAAGCTCTCATAAGCGCCTAAGTTTGATCCTAATGGCGCCTTTCTCCCGCCTTTCTTTTCTTCCTTCCCCTCTTCCTTTCATTTTCTTTCTTTCCTTATCTTTTTTCGGAAATAATTTATGCGTCATGGGAAAATTACACGGACGACGGATCGGATGTTCCATTAGCATGCGGATTTCGGTTTTTCTTTTTCTTTAATTTGGCATGATACCCGGGAAGGAGTTATTTTTCATTTATCATATAGATCTCATGGGCTTTCTTTTCTCACGAAATAACGAATATCTTAAACTATTAATGTGTCTCATTCACAATCATTACTGTATCCATCTCTCTAACGATAGAATTCATCATGTCATATCATACTTAATCTACATGGTCCATCGGAGAGTTTCTCCAGTCTCTAAAATCCCTCCCAAGCTGTAGAACCATTTCCATTTTCTCGTCCTCTTAAACCCGATCAAACCACTGACATCACTCTTAGCCCATAAGAAGCTTTGTGTAAACCACTGTTCAATCAACCACAAAGTACCACCGCCCATCAAGATCATTGCGGGCATGATACCAATCATATAGTACCCCTGGACATCGAAGTACTTTGTAAAAAACTGAGCGCTGTTCAAAATTATAAGGCCCCCACCCGGCCCGTCTCTATCGACTACTGAACCTGCGCAGAAGTTGAATAGCCCGACTGACATGGCTATGACAAGCATGCAAAGCGTTAGAGTATTGAGCATCTCCAAGAATATTAGCGTGTAGTGCGCAGTCCGACGAAACCTAATGCTTTTGAAGAAATAATATGCCCGACCGTGCTTCAAGCTCTTCGACGGCGTCATAAAGGAGTGCCGTACGACCTTAAAAAGTACGATGTCAATGACGAATATTAGAACGGACAGACAAAGACAGGTTAAGTACGAAGCAGACCTCCAGGCAAATCCAACAGGAGGCGTGAAGTAGGCGAGAAGAAACGACCCAGAACTGATTCCGCCGACGATGACGAACGCTGTAATCATGGGCTCGATGATTCTCCAATGCCCCAGTTCGATTTTACGTTCGGTTTCCGGTGAAGCTTCACTTAGTTGTGCCCAATCAATAATAGACCCCTTTGTCCACTTGTCCATAAACTTTTCCTCAATCCGAGTCATGATGGTTTGGCCAATTCCGAAATGCCACCTCCCTCGACCTTGCCCTTTGCCTTCTCCAAAGATATCAATGACCTCTCCCTCTCCGTGACATGCAGAGACCATCGCATTGAAATCCCTGGCGAATTCCGGCTTGTTGTCGTGGTCATTATCCACTACGGCTGCAAGATATAAAACTGGCAGCCAGCCGACAAGCAGGCCCAATCCTACATTAAAAGCCGTAGCCCCTCCACTTTCTCCCCCACTAAACGCCTTACGAATCGCCACAGACATGGCGAAAAAGAAACCACCCAGACCGAGTAATATCGGAACAATCCCCCTCTTTCGAGCATCTCTCAAAGCTCTCGCCAGCCTCGCTCTCTCCTTTACTAAGTCGAGGCCACCCACGACATCCATGCTGAATATTGCCCCTTCCACCGCCGTGACCAGTTCCTCGGGTGACAGATAACGTTCAGCTGACTTTTTGAGCTGAAACTGATTCATGACAAGCAGGATATAAAATTGATCTCGAGCATGTGAAAATGTCTCAAGTTCGTCTTCTGCATCGGATTCAACCCGAAGAACATCTGAATGGTATCTCTTGTAACGATACTTGACTGTTAGATTAATCAATTTCGCGCACCTTGCCGCAATTTTCACATCCCAAAGACAGAACGTCAACGCAGCAATCGGCGATCCAATCCACCTCGCCAGCCAGATAACTGTTACCGAATTACGATTCGACTCCCATGGCATCTGCGTAACCAGACCCAAGGCGGGTAAAATCCAGTCAAGGAGAAGGTCAAGTGTAGTCTGTGTATCATTCTTCCAGAAGCTGCCGCAAACCTTCACACATCCTTTGTAAGTTATTGCTACGAGCTCCGCATCAGCCTCGGGGCTACCGTAGTAGTTTGTTATATGGCCCTTATATGCGATTTCATGATAAAGAGTTCTATTATGTTGGAGAAGACTCTGGCAGTCCCGTTTTTTGAGAGTAACCTGCTCGGGAGGTGCGTAATTCGATGTAAATTCAGCTGGTGTCTGAGCTAAGACGGTCGTGACGATAAAAGATAGGATTATGCAGGCTTGAAGTGAGACAATCTAGTAATAAATTAGCGAGTTCAATTTTTGATTGTATACCGGTACTGATACCTATATATGGGGAGGTCTTACAATATATTTTTGATCCGACATTTTCATAGAGCACCATGGCAATGGAAGCTATTCATGAAAGTCTCATCCAACGTTGTTCCTCATGCTGGGTTCTCCGTTACCAAGGCTAACGATTGACGACTTGGTATTTCACATATGCATGTGGCCGCCTCGTGAAATAACGCCGGAAAAGCATGTTGGTGTCGCGTGGATACTTTAAAGGCGAGAGATTTGAAGCATTTTTTATGTCTCCAAATGGGCTCGTCCTCTATCCTTGTAAGGTTTCGCCTTGTCGGAAACGTGTAACTAAAATTAAAATGCTCGCAATCAGGCGCTCGTACCATGGTACCAGCATCTGAGCTGGCCAGCGCTGCAAAAAATGCAACAATTCTAGTGTTGAGGGTCCTTGACTTCAATAGCGGAACCGTAAACGACTTCTCGTGATTTAAAGTATGATTATTGCCATGGAAAATTATATACCGTAAAATTATAGTATATTATATGTCTAAGCCTAGATGTGGCTCTATTTATAATTTGCTAAAGGGGTGCAGAGTCCTCCTTTTCTCCATTTCACTGGTCCTCCTTGATAAAATCAGCTGCTCTCTCCGCAACAGCATACACCAAGCTTTGAATATTTGCCCTTGAAAGCAACGGGAAGACACTAGCATCTACCACCCTCAGCTTCTTAACTCCATAAACCTTAAATCTCTCATTTACGACTCCTCCCTTATCTCTTGGCAACATGGAACAAGTTCCCGACGGATGAAACTCGCTTTGCAAGGCCGTTTTGATCCAGGCCTTCACATTGGCTGGTGTGACCTCATGGTATCCGGGCTGATAAACAGTCCCATTGCCCTTTAGTAGGTCACTGAGTGGAGCAGTTCTAGCGATTGTCTGTACATGTAGGACAATCTTTGAGAGGATCTCGATGTCGAATGGATGGGAAAGGTAGTTTGGGTCAATATTTGGGTAAACCGCTGGATCCGAAGATTTGATATGAACCGAGCCACGAGAAAACGGATGCTCGAGAACACCTAGGAGGGATAGGAAATTGCCCGTAGGGATTTCGTTGCCGAATAACTTCTTGGTGTTGTTTTGCCAAATGGGTGTAATGCCAGCCCCAAGTGTAAGCTCCTGTGCAACAGCTTCCGTGAAGAGATCCTGAATTTGCAGGCCAAACTGTGTTCCTGGGAGAGCGGAGCCTAAAAGGTTTCCAACCAAAGAGAGGGCGAAGCTGTTGCCTCCTGTGATTTGGCTAAGGGATAGTAAAGCCGAACTTGCTCCGCTCACAGAGATAGGTCCGGTTTTGTTGGCAAGATATTCCTGGAGAGCAGCGTAGAAAACATCTCCATCCCTGAAGCTATCGAGGGTAAAAATGCCCGGATTGACCTCAAATCCAAGGGGAACGTAAACATGGTCTTGTAGGTTCTCGCCAACATTCGGGTTGTTTACAACAACGGGAATGCCATACTGGCTGAGGAGGCTGGGTTTTCCTATGCCGGATAGCTCGAGGATATGAGGAGACCCATATGAACCAGCCGATAGAATGACTTCCCTAGTAGCAGTTAGGGTGGTCGTAGTTCCATCCTTGATGAATTGAACACCGGTGGCAACGACTTGCCCACCCACTTTGGAAGTAACGATTTTCTTTACTAGGGACCCAGTAAAGAGGCTAAGATTTGGCCTGGCAGCATTTGGAGCGTAATAGGCTGTCGCAGCATAACTTCTCGTGTGGGAAGACAGATCGAGATTCAAAAGGTTAGTATAGCCGCCAAGGGCCAACCCATCTTTCGGATCCCCGTTAACCGCCAAACCACGGTTGGCAAAAGTTCGCGGCCACGCTTCTGTGAGCTCGCTGTACCAATCTGGAAACCCGGTCTTGACGGGCCCGGCATTGCCATGAGATCCTGGGACGATGTATTGGGTTTGTAGGTCTAACGCCACTTGTGGAGGTGGAGCTACGTATTGCTCCGATTTCTTGAAATATGGCCTGAGCGCACTCCATGTCCAATTTGCATTTCCCAGTAAGCCCCAATTATTGATGTCTTTCTGGGATGGATGTGTCCAGAAGAGAAAGTTGATGGCGCTGGAGCCACCAAGAACCTTGCCTCGAGGCTGAGAGAATACTCTGCTGTTGGCGCTGGCTTGTGGAACGGTGTGGAAGTCCCAATCGTAGTTTGGGTCAGTATATAGAGCTGTAAGAAGTCCTGGTGCGAGAATGGTGGGGTCACCAAGCCTGTCTTCGCCAGCTTCGATAACGGCAACCGTAATATCTGGATTTTCGGTTAACCGCGCTGCGAGGACAAGGCCAGCGGTACCGCCTCCGGCAATACTACCAGATTGTTAATTGATATAATTCAAGAAAAGTGGAGGGAACTAACAGAATGCTTACACATAATCAAATGATGTTGCCTGTGAAGTGACGCAGATAGCAAATGCTACCCACGATGTGGCCAGGAGACTTGAGACATGCATTTTGTCCGAACTTTTTTTAAAAAAAAACTTTGGACTCTGTACTTCAAAGTTGCAAGGGCGATGGCTGTGCAGATGGAAAGGGAGAAAGATTAATCCGGAGTCAATGGGTCTTTAAATACACACAAATCCATGCACGGCCATGTCGTTTGTTGAGCTCGTGCTCGCAAGGTTAATTCTTATATGCATTAACCCATGCAAAAAAGGACGAAAATCCTCATATGCGGACGTGGTCCCAAATGGCAACTGGATAGGCCCATCTGCGGGAACTCGTGGTGATTTCTCGCGAAGTGGATCCAAAGCGCTGGTGGTGGAACCGATCGATTTGTCGATACCGGCTCGTCAATCAAGGGTGTTGCATATTGTGGGTCCGGCTAACTGGAATGGAGATAGACTGGGGCTTCTGGCCAGGAATGGTCTCGCGGTGGCCAGGAACAGAACCGTCGGAATGTATTCTTCTCTTGTGTTTCTCTTGTCCCGTGTACTCTGGTACAGCTGGGATCGAAGCAAAAGTTAATTAAGAATAGAAGGAGCCATGTAAGCTTGATCAATTGATCGTCTAGCTATTCATACAGGGAGCCAAATATAAGTCTAGATTTCCTAGAGCTCTGCACCTTATACTCTAACAATTGTATTATTGGAGTTTTAATTCCTGAGCTCCCTCGAAGCTCCGAGTTGCATTGTCCTCAAGACGGCCGAATGGCTTGGAGTTTTAACCGGACCGGGGTTCGGGATGACGAGGGTGCCCGCAAATTCAGTGATTACTGATCCAGACCCAAAGCTGGGTGGTCCTTGCATTTGGTGTTACCAAGAAACTCTCCACCCATAAAGAGGATATCTTGACCGCTTCGATACTCGCCAATGTTGCTTCTTGCCTGTCATTCCATCCTTCTGGCGTGACAATTGGCTTTGATTGCAAGCGCTGGCGGTGTGAGTAATCTTGCATCTTGGAAACTGCAGGTATATTACGCCGTTTTAACGGCTGTAAGTGTTACAAAGTTCTTTAACCGGACGAGTGCGGGACATGAAATATATATTGGAGTGGGTCGACGACAATTGTCAAATTTATGGAGGATATCGCGTGTCGAGCCTGATTGCTCAAGATCTGAACGCGCGTTGATCAGAGGTGGTTGGTTCGAGATGCCGTGGCCGTGTTGTTGGGCGTCCAGAAAGTGACATGGTCCAAGCTCCCTGATGCAGCAAGCCACACGCGCAAGGGCGACCAGCCAACTCACCTGCTGAGACACGTGGGGGGACCGCAGGAGTACGTATATCGATATAGGAATGCTTAGGTAAAGCATCGAGCCAACATGCGAGGGTGTCAGAATGTTGGTATCATCATATGGTATATTTCGCTATGCAATGAATCTCAATTGCCAAATCGAGGAGTGTTGATATATACCTAGGTGTCCGTTGAAAGGAACGATACCATCCTAGCTTCTAGAATTAAAATTCAAAGATAACCGCCTAAAAAAAACAAAGATAACATCAATGAACTACGGCATACATTTATTAAGTCGTATGGTCATGGGAAAAATTACAGGGTGTAGTAAGATGCATATGGTGTATTTGGAGAGCTAGAGAAAGTATATTAGGGACTAGAGTCCAGTCGAATTCGAAAGGGATAAGGCTCCAGACCCAGGTAGCTATATTGATGTCTACAGCGCTGAAATCAGTTTCGGGGCCAATAACGGTCCGAACTACGGGCCAGCCGATGCACTAAACCAAAGTCTCAAGATCCTGCGCAGATTCACCATTCAGAATTCAGCCGCGTTTTAATTCCCTATATGGATCAAGGGGGTGATAGGCACTAAAGAACAGTAATGCTAGCGTCCAATCGATAGCCCCAATATCCCTCGTAGGGTGGGGCTAAGGTTTTGTACTCTTGTAAGCACCATCCGCATGTATACGCGTATTTAGTCCTGCAATCCGAGAACACTCGAACATCACACGAGACCAGAGAATGTGTTGGACGTGGTATTTTCACACCACGCTTTCAGCCGAGGTATCACGAATGAGAATCAGAATATCGCGGCCTAGCCGAAAGCAAGAATGGCATTTAATAGACCATGAAAACTGGGAGAAGAATGCATCGCCACCCTGCCCATTCTCCCCTCCATCGCGATACCGGTTAATGGTATCCGAACCTAGTTTCCTCCCTTTTAACCCCGCAAAAAGAACCAGGCCTTTGGTGTTGAGAGCGACGCCGTATCACTTACATTTTTAAGCTTATCTAGTTGTCGCGATATCGCCATGGCCTCTTCGGATACCGCCAAAACAACAGAGCATGGCGCCTTTCAAATAGACATATATGGGCAGTTCAACCCGCCCCGATTCCCAACCGACCCTACCCAATGGGAACCTCTAGCCAGGCGCTCCGTTCCCTCCCCGAATTTTATGTATGTTTACGGTTCTGCGACAACCGGGCAGACATGTCGCGCAAATCTACAAGCGTTTGAGTCGCGAAAGATAGTACCCCGGATGCTTGTAGACGCAAAGCAAAAGTCGACTAGAGTCGAAATTTTGGGCAAGGAATATTCGTCGCCATTGATTTGCGCACCTGTTGGCGTGCAGAATATTATGAACCCGGAAGGGGAAGAAGCGACTGCCAAGGCTTGTGCGAATCTGGGAATTCCATACATTTTGAGCACTGCATCAACACGGTCTATTGAACAGGCGGCCGAGGCATCGGGTGACGGTGATAGATGGTATCAACTATATTGGCCAAAGACAGACGAAATTACAATAAGTTTGCTGGATAGGGCTTGGAATAGCGGGTACAACGTTCTGGTTGTTACCCTTGATACATTTCAACTTGGGTATAGACCAGGAGATCTAGATAATTGTAAGCATTGCCTGCCTAGGTGGTTTTGACTGTACTACCGGGTTCCGTAGATTTCATATTAACACAAATAATCGCTCGTAGGCTATTTACCTTTCATTTGGGGAGAAGGGTGCCAAATCGGATTTACAGACCCGGTGTTCCAACGTCTATACGCCGCCGGGAATTACGATGACCCAAACAAACAAAGCTCTGTCTTTGATCTTCTGGGACGAGCATCAAATCCCTTCCAAGCCTGCAAGCTTCTCTACAATGCCCTCACAATCAAAAAGTCACTGGCATGGATCTCAGAGATATCCGGCGCGAACTACAAAACGTGGAAGGATCTTGCATTCCTAAAAGAACACTGGCCAGGAAAGATCTTGCTCAAGGGCATCCAAAGCGTCGACGATGCAAGGATAGCTGCTGGTATGAAAGGCACCATTGATGGGATTATTGTTAGTAATCACGGTGGACGGCAGGTGGACGGCGCTATCGCAAGTCTTGATGCTCTGGAAAGAATTACATCCGACGAAACAATTAAGGATAGTCACTTAACTATCCTTTTCGACAGTGGAATAAGAACTGGTAGTGATGTGCTGAAGGCGATGGCCCTTGGAGCTCAAGGTGTTCTAATCGGACGGTAAGTACATACAAACTTGCGATTCCCTGATTCTCCTGTCGTTCCCTAGACCAATACTAATTTGATATTAGGCCAATGATGTGGGGTCTGGCAATGGGAGGCGAACTCGGTGTTGAACACATTTTCAAGTGTCTACGGGCTGATTTGGAGATAAATATGGCCCTTGCTGGTATTACAGACATCAAGAGTGTCGACCGCAATATCTTGGCCTTTGAGGCCCCAGCAAAGCTATGATTACGAATTTTAAGCTATTGAGCTAAGCGGTGTAATTTATTCTGCGACTCGGTTACTCAAGCGTGTATATATAGTAATAATGAATAAGATTCCCAGGCATTCTCTGCTCCCATTTCGCGGGGTTTATATAGCATGCACCTTCCCGTATTTCTTGCTGGGGTGCAGCGAAAACCACCTGTGCCTTCGATGATCCTTGCCGGCTGCCTTATGACCTTCTCTGAAGTCCTCTTTCAGCGGGATTTTTTCTGTATCTATAGACTCTATTGCAGCTTTCTCAACATCGACTTCATCGTATGCCTTCATGCCTTCTTCGTGGTCTTTTCGGTTAAGCCACGATTGCCTCTTCGTCCACGCTGCCCAGGCTAAAATTATAAACAGAGTCATAGGCAGTGTAACTGCCCAATAAACCCAAAACTTGTCCGTTGTGACCTCAGAGTATGATTTAGCCTCCCAATTTAGGACGGGCATTGCGAAAAGAGCCTAGTTATAGATTTATCAAGTTAGATCACACTGGTTGGCCAGTAAATTATACCTTTCTTCCGCAATAATCTTACTGATACAAATGTCCCGGGTAAAAATGCAATGGTTAATACGGCGATAGTTTTCATGGAGGAGCTGTCTCGCTTGCTCGCAATCGCCAACATACGAGAGTCTTTCGCGAGCTCTATGTTTAATTTGGAATCTCGCTGTGCAATCAAATTATATATCTACGCCACTTTTCGTTAGCCAGTCATTTGGTGGAGGGACGCCTAATTACGACTTACAGCTGTCTGCGTAAATGAAATATTCCGCTGAACTCCTTGTGCAAACAACGTGCTGCTCTTACACCTACTCTTTAAATTATTGATTTCCGCCATCAGGTACGGTCGGATATCTTTTGTGGAGGGCGCTATTGATTCGAGTTCGTCGATAGTCTCCACCAGGTCTTCTAGTATCACCATATTGGACTCCAAAGCAGTCTGACACATCGCCATTTGCACAGATTGCATCGCCAGAGACGCAGTGTCTGTAGTGTAATCTCTCGCCAAAGCTTCAGCCAACGGAGTCATCTTATTGGATGTTGTTATTTGCATGATCCCAGCCGAGTGGCTCATCTCGACGACACGAATTGATGCGAGACGGGCGATTATTTGAAAGAATCGAAGGGTTTCATCTATTTGGGTGATAACATGGGCGACCGGATGCCATGTCCACTTTATGTCATGTAGTATTCGTTCGTGGAACATGTGGTTTTCCCACATGACGAGATCTGAGCCGTGGGTTTGAATTTGTTCATCTGAGTATAGTCCCATTATAATTCCGTAGGTGATATTTGTATCTGGATGGAAGGAAGTGGCACCGCAGGAAGAACCTTGGTCTGTACCATTCACCATGCGCGATATGAATTCTAGTCCAGCGATTGTAGAAGGGTTAATTAGCGTGATCTCATATATTTCGTTAAATTCCTCAAGTTTCACTTACGAAACGGTCGTTTTGGTATATTTTTCCTTTTGGTCAAAGATGACCATAGAACCATCTGCTCCAAAAAATCCTCATCTAAATCCCACTTTTTTACTGTTTTCTCGACGTGGTCTTTACGTATCAACATTGGTACTAATGCGGCTAACCCAAACTGCGGGCGTCGAGTGAGGCTGTCGAATCGTATATTAGATTAATTCCGACCCTAAAGCGAAAAATAAACCAACATATGAGCGGGCGGACCTACACAAGACGACAACCAGATATTGGATGTTCACCCTTATTTATAAATGGACCCTGTTCCAGCCAGTCTTCATAAGTAGAATCATCTAAAGATCCTTTGAAAACTCGGCTCTCTGCTGTCTATTGCATGAGCGGCCTTAGCACCTATTGAGAACATAAACAAAGGACTAAAGCTCCGTCTTACCGGGTAGTGATATATCTCGATGTAGGTTGCCTCAGTACTTTCTGCGTAACTCATATCATTCAAGTCAAGTATCTTCACATCGCACACCGGATTCGCTGGTCCCCCTTGATAAATGTCTTGTGCGACTGGTTTTGTATCCAATACCCCGGAGTTCGTTTTTAGGCACTGTAATCCCCCTGGAGAATTTGTGGTTGGGGATCCTTGCTGGCCAAGTGCATTTGATATTGTTGCAAACGATAGACCAGTTTGGATATTCGTAAGAGTAGGTGGCCGGTCTATTGATGTTATAGTTGGTGCCCGGAATTTGGTGTCAGGAGTCCGTTGCATCGCTGTATGTTGGTGCGCCATGGGAATATATTAATATGGCTCTGGCTCAGGAACTAGTGGTCTCGTTGAAACTAGTTATTTTCTAGGAAATTTCGAAGTAGATATTTTTTTGCGGGACAATTTAGTTAAGGATTGCAATTGGTGCATATATCCCGTGAAATGGAGATAGTTGAATACACAAATTAACGGTCTTCATGAGCGGTGTGGACGGATCAGTGGTTAAGTATATATAAGTGTTAATATTAACCCTGAGGAAAATTTTGGCTTCAAGATCAGGAACTGATAGGGCGATAAAACTTTCACCAAAGTTGAGGCTGAGAGTATTCTATTCCGGGTATTACAAAGCTATTGACAGCCAGCACTAACTGTGTGAATCGAGCTTGATAAACTGTTCGAAAGAAGGCTGAAGTTTAAGCTTCGTATCCTTGCACTGAATCGATACCGACGAATCATAGCCCTGCTTGCGGGAAAACTTTACCGAAAATGGAACAATCCGGCCAACGCCGCTCTGCTAAGAGTTGCTTAAATTTTACCAGTCTTGGTTGTATTTTCCCCGTATTCATTTCTGGGTCGGTAGGTATATATATCGATGTGGCAATGTGTATCATGTTTTCCACGCATGAAATCCTTTCTAGAGCATAGCTGACTTGGATTTCTTCACAATCGAGAGGCGATATATGCCCAAAATGGTTTGAGAAATACGTATTAAATTGTATAGTGCTAAGTAGCCGGCATATGCATACATAATTGTAGTAACATACATTCAGTGATGGAAATGCAGATTCAAGCGAGGGTGGATGGTGAACTGAGTTTGAGGATCCTGAAGCAAAAACAATCGCCCGGGCGCAATAAACATTTCGAACTTATCAAATAAAAGAATGTGAAATTTGGCTGAAATTTGGAAGACTTGGGCCTATGAAATTGGGCCGAGGTGGGGACGGACGAGCAACGCAAAATGGGGAGTTGCATTGTTGGATAATGATATGCACCTTGTCTCGTCGCCAGGCTCCTCGACTTGATATCATACGCACCTAGGTACTTACAAGGTACCTATCCGGGTACTTGACTGTGAGAGGTACTTCTGTGACGTGGGCGTCGACGGTCTTCAATCTTCTTGCGCCTTGCTAAGCAGCCTCATCCCAGCACTCTATTTGTTTGAGACCAAAGTATAGGGTCGGTGCATCTCCTTAAGCTGGAGCTTGCCGTCGCCGTTGGCATCGAAGCTGGTAACGCGATATTTGTCAGATGCTATTCACCAAGCTAGCTAGAGCGGAGCCAATATGTGATCCATAATGTATCGAGCTCGAGCAATGTCCACATACCTAGAAAAATACTGAATCCAAAGGTCGATGAGCGCAGGGTCACTTAGAAGCCCAGCAGTGCGAGTTCCAGAAACACCAAGCAAGGTATTCTCCCAGGCTAACATCGCCAGAATTATCCTTATCGATTACCTCTAAAAGACCGGTGTAGGTGGCAGTTTCATCGGCCGTTGGTGTGAGGGCCTTTTGTGCGTTCTCCCAGCTTGGCCTTCGGCCGCGACCTCCAAGTACCTGTGATGGGTCGTTGCTAGTACGGCAGCCTGTCGTGATATCGCCATTATTTATTTACTACTGTCAGCTAAATCTTGATATTCATAGCTCAGGAATTCTAGGAACAGGAAGGTATGTCGGAGGGATACACATACCGCCGTCACATCTACAGCACCATAGGTTGCACGAGCCGTAGCCACAGCATGGTGTCGCTTCAGTACCGTCTTCGCAACGGCCCTCGTGATCGCTATCGCAACAGTCAGCGAGTGCGAGAGTGGCAGAGAATAACGCGATGAAGATGGATAGTAAATATCGCATTTTGTGTCGAGGGTAGCCCTGAAGTGTGTCAAGAACAGGGAATTGTAAAGGGGGCCCTTTAGAGTAGGGCCAGGAAGCTTCGAAGCAAACTGCAGCTGCGGGCGGATGAAGAGTTCATGTCGTCTTCGAGGAGTGAATTCATGAACGGGCTCCTATTTATGCATTTTCTGCCATCAGATAATTGCGGTGTGGTGTGTGATATATGTAGGCTTGTCAACTTGATAGCCGGTTCGGCAATCAGCCATGCCTGTCACCTATACGTCTTAGAGAATGGTCTAAGCCCGAGGCGTAGCAGCTAGTTGCTTATACGTCGGCGTCCATTCCGGTGACCTCCGCCGTCCCGGCCGCGATCATATGACCAATTACATATCTCATGGGGTTGTGGATTTTTTGTTGCATATTGATTGGCGTCGTACTGTGTCAGTCTCGTAGCCGCGCTGCGTACTGCGAATGGGTATCATTGGTTCATTGATCTCCCAATTGATATTATGATTAGATATCGGTAGATACGTTCGGTATCCATTTCCTCTTCGGGCAGCGCCAAAACGCCGGGTCCCTCTTGCATGCAGGGAGTGAGAGGAGAGCGTCACCCCAGACTACGGGCCTCTCAGGATTCCAGGTTTTTTGTTTGAATTTGCGGGGTTGATATCGTCAGCTATTTCGCAGTGCGAGATATCATGGAGGAACTATGCAAGCCGCGCAGCCACCCTACGAAAACTGATAAACAAATGTACACATGATACACACCACTACTTGATAAACATCGCGATATCGCAGTTGGCCGGCAATCGATCCCGGTCACCCTTTGTGCGGTCTGGGTACGAGATCAGGCAATCCCCTTTATAACATTCAAAACCAACAAAAGTCTTTCATTTACATTGAGAATTAAATTTAACCAAACCATCCGGTATCCTATTTTAATATTTATCTTATACTAGATATATAACTACATGAGCAAAATATTTCAAACCCTGGGAAAGCAGTATATGATGTGGGAGGAAGACTGCAGTGATTTGAAGGGGTAGCAGAGGGTTCTAGAAGGTAGGTATATAATAGACCTTCAGAAATTTTCAGGCCGCAGCACAAAAAGAAGAGCAGTTTGAAGATCCTAAGATAATCCGCTCCACGGTAACACGTGTGCACTAGAATATAGCTAGGACGCAGGTTTCCCACCACTAAAATTAGCTACTGTAGCAAGCTATAAGTGCACTCATCTAGCTATTATATAATAGAGCTAGGGGCCGATCAATGCAGCAAATTGTAAAATAATAATGATAATAATAAAATTGTCGGGGGGTTATAAAAAAACTCTCTTTTAGTGGCGGCAGAATTCGGCTGTGTTCGAACACTCTACCTACTGACAGGTCTCTAGTAGCCTGCCAGGCGGCCAAATTAAATATGAAGGTCCCCAGTTACTTAAGTAAGTACTTAACTAAGTACCTAAGTAGTTACTAGTTGGCTTTTTTTCTCCCTTTTTTTTTCTTTTCCCATGCATACGGCCGGGGCGGCACCTTAACTAGGCTTTTCACCAGTGGGGAAAGCTAAGCTGCACTACACCTTCTACGTAAGCGATCGAGACGAGCCTTTTCTGCATGGCCATGGATACACTAGTATACTACATTGAGTGGAGATCGACCGGTTTAGACGACTAATTAGAGCTTGACTGGTTGACTGGCTTGGCGGGCGGAAGAGTATTTCAGCTGAGCATGAGGCCAAAATACAAAGAAAACACAAACCATCAGCCACCGTTGGGTAGTTTCGATACAATCCGTTTCCCGGGTTGTCTTAAACATATAAATCAGTTGACGGTTTAAAATATTTCTTAAACAAATCTGTTCACTAGTCTTTTCTTCAAAACCCATTAAAAGCTAAAGATTCCGACCTTGAAGTCTTGGGACTGGTGCCAGACTGACTAAAACACAAGTGAATATATGCACTGGTACGGATACAAAGTACGGTATCGAACTATGTCGCAAACTACGTACACCGCAACCACAACTGCGACGCCCGTTCGCCTCTTTCCGAACGATTTCACAAATATAGTCGACCGAGAGGACCAGAAACGTAAAAGAGAGGAAGAAGCTAGGCTGGTGGCCGTCGCTGCGGAACGCGAGAGGAATCGGACCAAGGGTGAGAACGATCTGAGGGAGGAGATTGAGGGGCTCAAGAAGCGGGTAGCCGGGTTGGAGGTGGACAAAAAGGTATCCCCCCATGAAACTATGAAAATGATATAAATTCGAAGGAAAAGTGGAAGTTTTCTAGCTCCTCGCGTACACTTATGCATATATGAATAGACAATAGGACGTGGGTGCACGTATACCTAAATATTTAGGTATCGATGCTAATATATACCGTGCGCGCATAGAATGTCGAATCCAAGTGGCAGCAAGAAACAACCAGGGCGAACAAGCTTGAAGAGGAGATAAAAACGGCCCAAAGCGACGCTCAACAACAGAAAATCAGGGCGAATAAATTGGAAGAGGAGAGGAACTCGGCCCAAACTGGTCTCGCGGTGGCCCAAGCTGATGCGCAGGAGCAGAGAGCCAGGGCGAACAAGCTGGAAGAGGAGGGAAACTCGCTCCAATCCAAACTTGAGAACCAGAGAGCCGCGACGAGCGAGCTGGAAGCCCTGGCAAGGCAACACATCGCCCAGATCTCCGCGGTAGGATTCCTAAATAAACCACACCTTTCTAGCTTAATTTTATTGATTTAAAGCTTTCCAGTTGCGGGCCCGCGGGTGACCCCAGCTTCCAGACTATCGGCTACGACACACTTTCGAGGCGACCTACGAATTCACATTTTATTTCGAAATTTCATCTAATTACATTAAAATAGAATAAAATAAATTATAAATTGCTGAAATAATTGGGATAAAATAGAATAAATTGCCCACGGAATTTAGTTCGGCAGTCTGATATCATTATGAGACAAATTAGAATGATTAAAACTCAAAAATTTTATACAAATTTATCTAGGTATATAAGACAGAAAAAGCTTGTCTGTTCATAAAGTTTTTGGTAATTTAGGAAGACGCTCTACCAATACGATTGATGGTCCAGGGGTGGAATATCGTTGGGATGGAACTATATGTGGTATAGGTTGCTCTTATTACATAGGTACTTACCTAGGTACCTACCTAGGTAGGTATGCAACAGGTTGAGAAAGGAAAGGGATGAAGTTTCAGATAAGAGACAGAGTTATTGCAGCCGTAAACTGGCGCTCTCATCTATCGGTGTGGAAATTTTAAAATGAAGTCTGGTCATGTATGTACATGTATCCCTCCGAATATTGCAAAAGGTAGGTTTGTTTAGGTATACCTGGTCTCGCGGGTATACCATTTTTTGGGAATCTGAGCATGGAGAACGTGTGAATCGTTCTACCCGCCAATCGAAAAATCTCAAAGCCAATTTATCTTTTGAAATGTAATGCAATCTAGTTGTTAAATGGAGCAATGGACAAGGGTATATTTCACTTTGTGGTAGTAGATGCATTTTAATAGTAGGGTATATACGTATACCAAATTTGCAAAGCATGCTTCTTTCGAGCGGACCTCTGTACCGCTTGGATTATCGCTGTATACTGAAATTGAAGCGTGCAAATCTTGGAACCCAGGAATGGTATGACAGAAGAAATGAACTCTCGATTTCTCAGATAGGGATTCTGACGCCGTACCGTATTCCGGTACTGAGCTAGGGCTCAAGACTACCTGGGTACTTATAGGATATAATTTTATTGAAGGTGTGTTATGTTGCATGTAAAATTATTATTCTTGGCTCAGAGGACTAGCTAGAGCTATTCTAGGTCGATTTTTACCCACGTCCCCATACAATACCTAATTGTGTGAGCTGAGTGTCATCGTATTCGCCGTAGAACCCTCGAACTGACCAGAAGCCACTTCCAAACTTTGGAGCAGACTCTACAGTCTGGGCCTGTGGATCCGTAGCTTGTTGGCCCTCTTTAGGTGCCTCTCCGTCCCCTAGATACCGCAAAGCGCATAGATCTAAAAGCCACTCCGGAACCACTCCATTCGCGTCCGATTGGATAAACTCGAGTGTTTCAATGTGGCTCGCCGCGCTGTCCAGGGCCTTCCCGGTTGTGATTTTAGCTATAACCAACGGAAACTTGACCTCGCACCGCCAGGTTTCCGTTTCTTGAGTGTAGTACCCGTGCTTGAGTTCTTCCTGGTTTGAATAGGTCACCTTGATCCCTATGAGTTTTCTCCCCTTTGAAGCGAAGGCTAAACTCTGAATCTTCCAGTTCAAATCAATGTCATTCAAAGCGTTGAATATCGACTTGCCTTCCGAAGCCGGAGCCGTCGTGACGGGATTTCCCATCAAGAACTTGCGGAAGAAGCTCGATCTGGTATTTGAGAGACTCTGGATACCCTGTTGCATCTTATCGCTCAACTCTAGGTAGTTTTTACACATCGGCATGACAACTTCACCCGCGGGGACGGGGACGAATCCGTCCTTGCCCCAGATGACACCCAAGGTGATGATCGCGTTTTCAAAACTAAACCCGAAGAATCCGCGGAAACTCCACTGGCTCTCGTCGTGCTTGGACCATCTGAAAGTCTTTGTATCCTTGACTTCACCCTTATAGTCTTTCCCGGCGTGAATTACCGAATATTTCGACGTCATGACAGTGAGCCCCACGATCATTTGAGCGGACGAATCGGGTGATTTCCGGCCGGATTTGATTGTAACTTCAACGATCACCTCAGATCCATCGGGCGCCAGCTCGAGATTTCGAGTGGCGGAACCCTGACAGACGCCGTACTCCCTCTTCTCCCCATTGGCATACTCGATGCGCCCTCCGAGGACTTGATTCTCTCGCTCCCAAACGCTGAATTTCTTGGGACGGTAGGTAGAGTCGAGAGTCTCGAGGTCGTTGAAGACTGTGGCGCTCGTGTTTACTCTTTCGAACTCACCCACCACGCCTTCCATGCGGTAATCTTCTGCTTTATATTTGACCCGCTCGATGCTCTCGGAGAGTTTGGTGTTGTTGCATTTCCTCAGTTCTTGGGATAAGACGTGGACAGTGGGGAGGCGGTAGTCCTCACGGCTGGGTGAGACGTAGCCGAGGATGAGAGCGGCGTTTGGGTCTTTGATGCCCAGTCTAGCGTTCTCCGTGGTTAACGATCGCACGACCTTTATGCGTATCTGTTAGTATATATCCAGTATGATAAAAGAACAAAATCTTTGGGGGCCGTTTACTGGGAGAAGTTGCTTGAAGATGAGTGGGGGTAGGAAGTATTGATCTCTGGTGGTATCGCTCGCCATCTTTGGATGTTTAGCCACGAGATCGACTTCGTTTACAATTTTAGACATCTCGAAACGACAAATCTTACGGGCCAGGATGAGACCCGGGAACGACGGCGAGAAGACGGTAAACTGGGTGATATCATCTGCGAGTTTTGCTCCAGTCGCCGGAACGAGCTGCACGGTACCGCTTGAGCTTGTATCAGTATTAGTGTTACTACTGTCGCTATTACTGTTGCTGCTATTCGAGTTGCCAGGGTTGGACCAGGTGCCAGTTTTAGGGTCACCTGCGTCGGGCGCTTTGTTTCCCACAAGCTGATTTTGGGGTATAGCCTTGACTCTTGCTAGTGTATATATCTCTTCCGTCGGTCTGGCGATTTCGATACTGGCCCTCCCAGCCTCTAGCTCGTGCGTTGCTTGGGTTATCAGTTTCCACAGGGCCTTGTAGTCCATATAGGCATCGAGTAGAGATCCGGTGTATATCCCTGCATTCTCGTAGTCCAAAGGCGTGACCTTGACGTTCTGCTCGTGGAAACTAGCGAGCGCGGTGTATTTCGTGAGAATCGCATAGGTGCGCTGGGGAGTTACCGCGACCAGCTCCGGAAATGCTGCGGCGGCGGCTTTGAGCGATGAGATTGTCCAGTCTTCACCGGGGTCTTTGATGCTACCGCCTCCCGACCAATTTACTGTAATTGTTGTCTCCGCTTCGCTGTTCAGATTGTTCTTATCGATTTCAACGTTGGCTTTAACGTCTCCGGCGATAGAAGGAGTGCTCAATTGTGCTTCCAAGCCGGCTTTTATGGAGAATATTTTTGATTTGTCCTGTACTTTCATCGAAATGATGGCGTTTAATTCACCGCCTTCTTCCCAGCCGGAGATGAAGGTGTCCTGGGGATTAGAGGTGTCAGCAGGTGCTTGTTCTGCCCTTCTTTTTTATATGCATATATGCAGATATATGTATCTGACATATGAACATATTCAGCAGCTAGAAATACTCACACCGTAGACCTCTGGAAAAGAAGTCGCGTCGATATTAGGCACGACGTTGAATATATTGTAATTCTGAGCATCGTGGATCTGGTTTGTAACCTTGACTTGCAGATGAAAATTGATATCACTCGATTTGAATTTATCGCTGTCCACGTAGGAGCCGTTTGCTTTCCCACCAATTGTTGCCGTCTTGATGGACAAAGATCCTGATATATTCATAGCATCTAGACATATCCCAGTCAACACCTGTGATCCAATCTAAAGCTCTAGATTCTGTCAAATTTCCTCAGTCGACCAGGGTGCCTTACCTGTCACATCACTCAGCTTATCTACGAATTTCGAAGAGTATGTTACGATTTGTGGTTTTACCCAAGGGTGAACTTCTATCTTCCTTTTCGGTTCTCCTCCCTGAGTAGGGCCCGGCTTAGGATCATGCGCTGAACCTTGCGCTTGCGAAGTGCCATCATCTTTGGCGACGATGTCTGTTGACGTTCCCGCGGCCGAGGTGCCGGGAGGATTTGAAGAACTACTCGTTATCCGTGGGGTACCAGCTCCCACGAGACTCGAAGTACCGCTTGATAAAACGACGAGCTCTTTTAGACGTTTTCTGTTGTCCGAAGTGTCCGGCAAAACGGCCTTGTCAAGACATATTTGTTGGGTGTAGGAATTGAAGCCTTGGCCCAATCGCATGGAATTGTTGTACGGTGCGAGCATTTGCGCCATGGCTAATAATGTGAATACCGATTCAAAGCTATCGCTACCGAAAAAAAATAAAAAAATAAAAAAATAAATAAAATAAATATAAAATTGAAGCTTGATACTTTTCTTTGAAAATTTCAGGGAATTAGTTATGGAATGGCCCTTTTTTTCTGCTTCGAAAGCGAATGTTACGCGCTAAAATTGAAGGCCAATTGATCATACTGATCAATTGAACTTTAAGAGACGAAACGCGAGTCGACAGGTCGGCGGGGAGACCTCGAGACCGGAAAAAGATGCTGCGTAAGTCACGATATCACTATGCATATATGCGCCGAACCTTTTTTCTAACGGACTATCGAGACGAGGGTTCAGTTAAGTGGCAGCTCACTGGATTTCGGCTTAGCTGGGGGGCAGCATTGCATTGCATGAGCATATGAGAGTGGCGTCCTAGCTATAGTCTATAGTAGAAACACACCCATATCCTGTCCCACAGCACCTTTCGCGGATCGGAAAAGTGAACGAACCAGAGCTAGTGCTGTATTTAAAGCGTGAGGAATAATTGTTTTTGGAGTGCCAGCCGGAAATTTACAGAAATAGCTTCAGGACAGCTCGGAAAATTTTGCAAATTGAACCAAGAATTACCCCTCAGTCCATCGAGTCCTATCGTTCGAAAAGCAATTGCGATGGAGGCAATGGAGCTCTTGGTGAAAGGGTTTGAGGATGATGACGACGATAGCCTCGGCCTCACGACGCCAGCTCTGGAGGCGTGGACCACAGCTGGCAATGCCTTCTCGGTGCCCTGGAGCCACGAAGTAAAAGCGGTACTGACAGGTTTCAAATCGACATTGATGAAAATGCCGTCGGGGCCTTGGCTTGTGACCTGCCCTTTCGATGCCACCTCGCTCATGCTAACTACAGTTCTGCCCGAGTCTGGTGGCGGGGTTACCTCCTATCGCGACGGCATGAGTACGCAAGGTGGGTCGAGTTCCGAACACCTTAGCGCCGAACTGGCCGTCACGGTTGGGTACCCATTTTTGAAGGCGAGCGTTAGCGGAAAATATGACAAAAATGTCAAGGAGGACAACCACGTAAGTTTTTCTCGAATTCGTAGGCCCCATGCCGAACAAAATGTATTCTTCGATGTTCTCTCTCGCAGGGGTTGACCCAGACTAGTTCTCTCTTGATCTGGAACGAACTCTGTTTTCACTGTAGGGATGCGCAAACAGGAAGCTAAATCGAATGGTTCGATATCCTTTAGAGCGTAAAAGTGTCCCGCAATTCTTCGTGTCAAATGGGCCGCATCATCTTGGCGGATACCCCTCACTTTTCAACGTGCTCCGATCCAAGGGCCGTGCGAAATTTGCAGAAATATATGGGGACTATTATATCGCCGGTTACGAGCTGGGTGCAGATGCAGGAGCCTGTTTATCAGCTGCCAGCTCTTCAGCGTCGTTTCGATTTTCGGGGTATTGCACTCTCGATAACAAATCAGAATCACTGGATTTGGAGCGAGTCTCGATGCAAGATCATGCGAGGTTGCAAGCAGCTGCCCAGCTTTATTTGTTGAAGGTCTTTGTAAGTCTTTTTCTCATCTCTAGCGGTTTATAGAGGACTAATTCTGTATATCCGAAGCTGTCAGAAAATCCTTTCGAGCTGTACCAAACTTGGATACACATAAAATGCTTGTCGGAATACGTCATCGGTGGAGCCCCACGTCAATTTCCAAACATAGAAAGTCTCAACAGACCGATAGGTATCGCTGAAGAAACCGATGAAGGAACCGATGAAGAAATCGATGAAGGAACCGATAAAGTAATCGGCCGCGGTGGAAAAATTGCTGAAGAGAAGGGAGAAGAGGAAGAGGAAGAGGAAGTAGACACAGGCAACAATATGGGAAAACAGGAACCCAAAGCGCGAAAAAGAGAGACAGCTAAACTCCCAACAAGCGCCAGCGAACGAGAGGATGATCAGAAAAGCTTCAAGGAAATATACAACGACCTATACAGTGCCAGGCTGGCTTTGACTGCAGCTCTCGACTTGCCGAGTAGGAATGCCGTTATTTCGAATGCTGCGGCTATAGAGGCGAATGGGGTGATAGAGGAGCAGGGGCTCATGCGGAACGGATACGATGAGAAAATTTGGAATCCGTTGGTAGTCTCAATCAGCCCTGCAAAAATTATAGCGGCGACTGGTAAAAGAACCAAAGGAGGTATAAAATCCCAAGGTAGCATCATGGGTTCCGCTTCAGAAGTAAGGCCCAAATCCCTTAGAACTTCAAAATTATCTTGCATAAATAGTCGTAGATTTTACCGCTAACGTAAAATAAACGGTACTTAGATTGCCACGGAGAGATTTGAGTGGTTGTCTACGGACCAATACATTATTGACAAACCTACGGCTGTGGAGGGAGAGCAGCCGAAGGGGGATGATGAAAACGTCAATGATGCGGCAGATGAGACATCAGCACACTTACTAAGCCTTCTGGAGAATAAAATCGATGGCGCGGCGGAGTCCAATACTTTAAGAGTGAATGGAGGGTTTCATACATTCTACGTAGCTGAAGTAAGTTTTAAGTGACGTTCCAAGTTTGTACTATTTGTGATCTGAAGTGCTTAGATCGATTTAGCCCTATTGAGTTTCTCTCGAGCTCTTGATAATACTTTGCTGGGTGTTACTCGCAAGGCTTGTCATTTGGGAGGTTTTCTGGCTAATTTATTATATCGCCTAGTGGCTACATCTGTCGGCATTTTCTTGGGGTGGGTTGAAAATGACCCCGGACAGCCAGGACCCAAAGGACATTCCACTTGCACACTGTAAGAGTAGCCAAATATACTGGAATCTGATCTTTGGAACATCGGAAACAAACTCCGTCATGACAAGGTATAAACTTCGAAGTTCACTATGCAGACATCTACAGAGTTACTAAGTCGTGGCGGGTATAGATTCGAGGGAGCCTGGCAGGATCTTTTTGAAGAAGAAGCGGAACTTTTTCGGGACGATCAAGGTAGTAGGAAAGACTTCACAGGATGGCTGATCATTGAGAAATACCCTCCGGGTGCGAAATATATCAAGGAAGACCGCGAAAATCCCGACCAGGTGTTCTACCAGCCAGAAGGACCGTACGGTAGTACCCCCGTGGAAGCCGCTTACAAAGCTCATTACCCATGGCTTTGCTATTGCCTGCGATATACGATTGTGATACAAGGCACCAGTCGGATTCTTCACAGGGAAAATCCTTCCTTTACCACCCACTTTTACCCATTCACGCGGTTCTTCTTCCACTCGGCGGAACACTCTCTGGATACAAGGTTATTCCAGTGCATGAAAAAAGAAGCATTGAGCACCAAAGAGACAACCGAATTCACTACCAAAAACACGAACTCATATGATAAAAGCCCACGGTTGGTTTGGAAACCCCTATATCCTGGAGGAAAATACGAGGACGATGAGTTTTACGTTAGTGCTAGGCCTCCTCAAACGTCACAAGCTTATAGGCCTGCGAATAAAAAACCGCTATTCCAATCGCGCACAAGCACAATACAAAACAAGGCTGCGGGCACGCTTATTTCCAACAATGTTCACCCTCAAGCCCAGCCATCATCGCAGAATAACCAGCAAACAACTCCCGAGATGAAACCGGTAGACTCTTATTATAGGATCCAATCACTGCTTCGTTCCTCTTCGATGGGGAATACTCGGGGAACTCCGGAATGGGCAACGGGGGCCCTTGGTAGAAATCTGGGAGAAAGCACAGAAAGGGGATCCGGGGGAGATATGAAAAAGAAAGGAGCTGCCACCGAGGCTCGAGACCTACAGCGCTACAAAGTTCCTGTTATTATCTCCCGGAACGCCCCGAGTTCTTTTTATCCGCAAAACTCCGGAGACATGGGAAACCAAAGTTTCACGCAAACGGATAGCGCACAATTCGGTAAGTTCGCACCAGATTCTCTAATGCACAATTGTTTGGGGGTTCTTTGTTAAACTACAAGGCATTAAGATGAATGTTTCATTCGTTTATGCTAACTGAGGTATTTTAAAAGGACATGGGAATCTCCCGATTGGGCAGAATCAAGTCTTGGATCAGTTTCGGAGATTTGATGTGATTCACATGGGGCAGCAGGGAGACGGATCAATGAGTGTGGAAAAGGACACACCGTCGGAGCGGAGCTTGTCAGAGCAGAGCTTGTCAGAGCAGAGCGAGCGGCGAAGACGCAGTGCCGACTTCACGAGTGACAACGATGTTGAGACCCGTGAGCCCGACCCCTCTAGCTCTAAGAAGCGTATAACGGAAGGAATGAAAGTGAGTAATAATCCCAATTTGTCAGCTGTACCAGTTGGTATGGAAATATACGTCTCACTATATGTGGTTTGCTAAAATACTCTTTTTTTCAGGAACCGTTACAGAATTCTTTAAAAGAAGAGCAAATGAAACAATCGAAATGAGCGAGTTAATACTATATGGTATTAGTGAAATGATCTCTCGTCTAGGATAAGCAGATACGGGCAATATTACAATTAGATTGAAACTAATTTGTATGGAAGATGTGTGGTATTTTGTAACAATGCCGTGTTGTCCTCAGTTCCTTTTAAATTTAATTTGCAAGCCTGATGGTCTCATTACATACTTAAGTATATATTCTAGCTTTAAATTTTTGCTAGACTTGAATTATTCACGTTTTTTTGCCATTTTCTCTCTCCATTTGAATTTAGAGACCCTGAAGATCAAAAAAAAAAAAAAACACCAAAACTTTCATAATACCACGGGATCCGGTGTCAGTTGATAAAACTGTTAGGGGCCCATCTAGAATGCTCCCCATTACATCTATGATGCATAAGTAAATAATCACGTGAAATACGGGCTATTGACCGAAAATAAGAGGTCTGCCGGGTCAAAAATGCCAATCCGCCGGTATATCATGTACCGGCGTCTGGTTCAGTGAATACTCAGCCGGATCGGGTTTGGGGCGATTGAAATACAAAGCAAAGAGAGTTTAGCAGTGAGAGCAAGGTTAAGTATAAGTACCGGGTGTCAAGAGACCAGGATCAATATCAGGCGGATTAAGTAAGTGGGAGGTGGGCTTGATCATACACGCATGATACCAGGGGGGTTAAAAAAATCCGAAGTCCGATCGTATACAGTTCCGAAATCCGATTTCTGTAGGCGAAAACGAGTTTCATTGAAAGGACGGGGTATTAGTATATTGCATAGTACCTGAGGCTAGGCAATTTCAGATAAAGATGAGCTCAGAAATGACAATTACATTTATACGAATAGATTAAACTTCAACTTCAGCAATTTCATCCAAATCATGGGCAATGCAAATACAAAAACACACAGGAACTCAAGACTTTAAAAAAAAAAACAAGAAGCAAAAAAGAAGCAAAAAATTCAAACCCCCGACAGAGTGTCTTCCGCCGGCGGTTCAGGCCCCATATTCACAATAATCCCATCCTGCCAAAGCATCTCCCTATCCTTATCCCTCTCAGACTTCCCAGTATCAATGCAAGCCACCTCCAAACTAACCCACGTCCTCTCATTCGTCTCCCACGCATACGGCTTCACCAACCCCAACATAAAACTACACTCCTTGATATCCTTCATCGGAATCCCATTTTTAGATCTGGGAACCAACTCAATCTTCATAAACCCGTCTTGAAAACTCGTGAATATATTGAATCTGAGATTGCTTAGCATGCTGGGCGGATCAGGTTCATAATCTGCATTTAGCAGCGGTTTTGTTTTGCCTTCTTGGAAAGGCTCTTGTTTGAGTTTGATGGTTAGGCGTTTTATTTGGTAGTTGTATGTGGGGCGCATTTCGGGGTCGGTGGTGATGCTGAACACGAGATCGATGGGGAGGACGCCGGTTGTGGGGACGTAGTTTGTTATGCGTTTTCCTTCCAGGGTGTAGATTTTGAAGATGAATCTTGCGCGGTCGTAGGGGTGCGCTGGTTTTGAAGGGGTGAGGTCCAGAAGATTTGGGACGAAGATTGGTGGTTCCTCTGGTGTGGGACGGACTAGTTTTTGAGGAAACAAGCGTGGTTCTGGAACTTTTTTAGGGAGTGGTGGTGGTTTGTACTTGTGAGCTGGGAAAACTGGAACATTGAATTGGAAAGGCTCGTCTGGTGGGGCGACGTAATCTTCCGTAAAGATTTTATTAATGTCCAGTGTGTAGATCGGTTCATTCAATTGAAGGGCCATCATTGCAGACGTGGGTTTTTCCTCCTCGAAATAATCATTTTGCCATTCGGATTGAGGGGGGGGTGTTTCTTTGCTGAGAGTCCTCCAGACCTCTTTTGCGTATGCTTCTGCTTTGATTGTACGGGATTCCCAATCAAAGATGTCCGATTTGGATCGCGGATACTCCACATCAGTCTTCAGCGCTCTCCCTCTCTTCGCCGCGCGAGGCCCCGACAAATCGCGGTTAGGGTCTTTTGGTGCGTATATTCTCTTGATGTCCAGCTTGAGCATATCCTTGTCGAAACTGCTGCCGACAGTGTAACACTGTTGCTGTGCGGGTAATGTGAATTTGAGGGCCCAGAGCTGAGGAGGGGCGTAGTCGAATAGGCAGAGCATGATATCCGGTGCCAATTTGCGCTGAACCAAAATTGGGGCCTTCGGCTTTTCATCCTTATCCTCCGCGGTCTTGGTCTTGTCAAATCTGGCGGCAACCGTCAGTTCCGGGAACTGGACAAGGACATTCGTTCGCATCAGGAATCCGAATTTGGGCATTTGCGGGGAATAGCCAAAGTTAGGATCCTCCTTTCGAAGGTAGTCTCCGATTGCCTCCTTCAGAGCCAAGCGACAGAAATCTTCCTCTGGCCTGAACGTAAATTGGTTCGCCAAGCTGAGGGCTCCGTCTATCAATGCATCCGTCCAGTTTTCGTCAATGTAGAAGAAGCGCAGCGTTTCGTCCGGTAGATATGACTTATCCGGAATGAAGTAGTGCGCCGGTATGGACGCCATGTGCAACTTGTCGTGAATCCAGCTTTGGACCATTGCATAATCCGTATTCGAAGGTACATTGTGATAATTGTACTTGACTCCCGGTCCAGCGGTAGAAGAGGCGATATCCATGGCCACTGGAACCGCATTTTCATATATTTGTGAAAATATGTGTGGTGACATGAGAGTTATATCAACGGTTTCATCAATAGATTTAGCCTGCCATCTGTTGGTGCTGACTATGGTGGTGTTGTTTGCATGTAGCGTTGAGTTTAAGCCTTCGAGTCCATGGACTAGGTCTGGTATGCTCTTTAGCACTTCGTCGCGAGATACGTATTCGCCGAGCTGTTTGTGCACATTTATTTGGGAGATTTTGAGAGATTCCATGTGCATGTGGCGTCTGACTCGCGATAGTGCGGCCGTGAAAGCTGGATCACCCATTGCCAAGGTTTTACCCAGCTGCCATGCGGCAGCATAGGAAATGTCCATCAGCCCTAAATCTGCGTCCAAGATCTGGAGATCTGTGCCAAAGTTCGATTGTATCGTCATTCCGGTCTTTGACTTGGGAGGAACAATGGTTGGCACCAAAGGCCCCCGATACATTGCAGCCGTCTCTTCCCCCGTTTTGGTTCGATGTCGGACGAGTGTGTAGCCATCTTCCTGTCGTTTATTGATTATATCATCAATAGTTGGCTCTCGTGTCGGTTTAGCTTGTTTAGGCGGTGGTGTTCCCGGATATAAAACGGTAAGGTCGTCGCCTAGGTTCTTCAGGGCACTTCTGACATCAAATGATCCAGGTGGTAGAGACGTATAGGTCCAGCTGTATAAGCTGGTCAGGATGATATTGTCCTTTAGGGAGGATATGGGGGTGCCGTCAATGTTTTCCAGAGAGACAAGGTGAGCAATCAGAGGAGTTGGCTTTTCAGTATCGAACAGCCCCGTCCTATTCGACACGATGATACTGTACAATCCGGAGGGTCCGTACATGGCTGCCATCTGCCCTTCAGTCGACACTTCTCGGACATGGTTCATGTATTTGAATTGAGTGATATTTCCCTTGCCTTCCTTTGGATCCCCAAACAGCTGTGTGAAGAGAGGCTTCTTGAGGCAGATAAGAGAAGTTTGCAACTCTCTTTCGCGGTCGTCGGGTTTGGCGGTCAAGTTCGTCATATTCTTTTTCTTTGCCGCCTCGGTGAGTTTATCATAGGAAAGCCCAACCTGAGCTTCAACCGCCAAGTTTTCATTGAGCTTTGCGCCGGGGATCTCCCCAAAGACTCCCATATCGGAGACTTGCAACTCGTCCGCGGTAAAGGTGATCAGGGCCACCCATGGAATCCTATTGCTATCATCGTCTTTTTGTCTGGCACAACCAGCAACGTTTCTGGCCCATGGAAAGTGATAGTCCTTCAAAACGATGTGCGGAAGCGTCTTCGGTAGGGCGCTATGTCCAGGAGGTGGAAATACAGAGTCGACTCTTTCTTCAATCAGTTTGAAATGAGGCGCAATTACCGTGAATTGCTGCTCCAAATCAATTGCGTCTCTCATCTTATCCTTATCTCCAGGGTGGGGAGGTAGAGTATCCTTGGGCTTTTCTGGTGGTGTATAGCCCGCCAGAGAAATCCGTTGCTCGACTTTGATGGTGTGCTTACCTCCCTCCATTGAGGGGAGGTAGTAGGATCGAAATGCCGCTTCTCCTGGCTTCAATTTCGGCATTGTGTTTTTGAGGATGCGCTCCTCGTGCCATAGTGTGAGGTAGCGGTAAGGTATGCCAACCATTTTTGCAGTTTTATGTTTTATATATAGTGGATAGTACGTATACTGAGATGCTTATATATGGGTTTCTAGTACGGAAATGACCGTTGTGGTAGAGTGCGCAGCGGACCCGATTTTGTGTTGCTGCTAAGGATATTATAAGGGTGGAGGAAGGATGGAAATTTCTCAAGGCCTCAGAGGTGGGAGAAGGGCCTTTAAGTAGACTCGGGCGGGCCTATACATCAAAGGTGGGGCAGGTATTTAATTTCCGTGTCCGTGGTTTTCAGCTGGAAGTTATCTTGGATATGTAGTCCATGTAGCGATATAGCTGAGATCCTCGAATTTGAAATCGAGGGCTCAAGTTGAGATCTAGATCATTATTAGATTGTGGACTGTTTTGACTACTTGGATATATCACGAAATGTTACGTTGACACAAATTGAAGCTTGGTGATGCTAGATACACATATACTAGGAGATGAACTGGTCTTTTCTACCAAACAAGCTAAAAATTTCATAATTACAATACAAATCTCATAAAGTTTCGCAAATGATATCCTCACGATTCCTGTTGCGGAGGTACCGGTGCATCTGCAAGTTGCAGATACCCCTCAATAGCCGTATACGGCCCTTCCTCAAGTCTCGACTTCATATCGAGCGCATCAATCGCCAAACCCATATACGACTCCTTGGGCTCATTCAGATCGTCACCAGGAGGAGGAGGAGGGCAGATTGGATCCTCAGCCAGCGTGGGATCACCAGGCTTCGGCTCAAGCTTAGGTTCAGGCACATAAGGTTGCAGCCACGTCCACTGATCTCCAGAAACCGAGGGCAACTGCACTCCGATCTCATTCTTACCTTCCTTCAGAACCTTCTTGACAGGAGTATCAGCAGTCAGTTCTTTACTGACATCGAAAGAAGGGACATCTTGCACGACCAAAACGGGGCCCGCATGAAAAAAGGCCTTCATCTTCTCAATGGAAGTTTGCCATTGCCAATTTGGCAAAACAATCTCTTTAACGGGTAGAATTCCGCTGTATGCGTGAATAGGCGAAAATGGGTCTATCAAGGCCCCAAAAGTGTGCTTTGACAGCTCAGTGTTGTAAGCTGTTTCATAAGCCGTGGCACTTTTTCTTTCTGGAGGAATGTAGTGGCTTTCAAAGACCGGGTAGTTGCCTTTATCGATAATGTTCAGAAATTTATACTCTTCTTTTCCGAGGTCTGGGCCCCGAAGATCGTTGCCACTGTAATGAGAATAAAACCTATCAAGATGAAGCGCATCGCCAAATGTGCATTCACTTGAAGACTTTCCTTGGAAATAACCAATGAGGCCGTCGAAGCCGCGTTGTTTATCTCCGAGTTTAACCTCAAACTGATAGGTTGGGCGTCTGATTGTTGAATCACCCGGTTTGTCAGTGATGGGAGTCGGGAGTAGCCATTTCTTTAGGGGGAGATCTCCCACAAGTTGGCTTGAGAGCTCATTTGCTGCGAGTTCGAGTGACCAGCCCATGTTCACAAGCGCCAAAGGGCGTCCGATGAGGGAGCTGGTGAACTCTGAGTACGCACTCGGTGGAGCTTGTAGTTGAACTGTCGCGGAATTGATCATTCCGACGAATTCAGTGAGGTACTTGTCGCACCCAAGCTTTGCAACGAGGAGAGAAAGTTGCTGCATTTCATAGGTGTTTCCAAAATTTGGATGTTTGGGTTTCTTGAATGGAAGCCATGCGGGTGAAGTCACCGACCCTTGACTTGCATCACCGAGACGGATTTCTCTGTAGAAAGTTCCGTCTGGGAGGAAGACTTGGACACCTGAGTTGGCGTAATTGACGACAACCCATCCCCAAACCGGCTTGTCCCACTCATTCGTGGTACGCCAGAAAGGAGGTTCAGGTGGGGGTGGGGGTAGCTCGGGATTCCCGGGCTCTTCGGGATCGCCGGGTATCTCAGGGTTCTCAAATACCCCCGATACCATTTCGACTGGCGGCTTTTCGGCTTCTTTCTTCCCTACTTGGGGAACAAGAAATGCGCCGTTGAGTCTACAGGGTTGATGAATAGTAGGAGGAACCTGGATGTATTCACATCTGGTCGGATAATCATTATCACGCTGAATGATATTGGGCTCGTTGGGAAACTCTGGGCGTGGGTGAGGCTTGTACCAATCACTGATACACGGCCAAATCTTGTTTGGCGTTTCTGAAGGACGAGGATCAATCGCGGTGATTGTTTGTCCGAATTTGTCAATGATATTGAGCTTGGTGAATTTGAACTGACCATGGGCTACTGGCTTGAAGATGGAAACACCATTGCTTGGTTCCTTTTTGCTGGTTCCGTAGGGTGTGACATCGGATTCGATGCCAATCTTGGCGAGGCGGCCTCCGTCCAGGCCTGCTTTTTCTCTCAGAGCCTCCGAAACCACAATTAACTCGCCCGTATCTGGCTTTTTGAGAATCGGCTTGACGTGATTTCCTTGCTCAAGAGTGACGAGATGACTAGAGAAGCCAGCCAAGGGTCCCGAGATAAACCCAAGCTGCCGTAGCTTGTTCTTGATGAAATCTTCATCCCCATCAAGTAGGCCTGTGCCCGGTGGCAAAGCCGGAGTATCATCGAAAAATTGCCGGATTTTAGCCTCTAGTGAGAAACTAGGTTGAGGAAGAACGAGAACTCGACCAGAGAGTCTTCTGTAATCGCGGTTCTCCAACTTGATAGGTTCGAGTTCTTTTTGAATATCGACGCCTTCTTTGATAACATAGTGAATTGTGTTGGGTTCAGCGTGGGTTTTGTCGTGCTGCTTCAGCGTCCAAAATTCTTCGTAGTCTAGATGAGCGTATTCAACCTCCCATTCAAGGAATAGGGGAAACCACGGTTGAGTGTCATTCCAAAGATCACGCCATGGGCCCCGTATGGGCTGTTTTTTGTCATCTTGATCGATTTCCAGTTGGTCATGGTATAGAGGAGATTGCTTTGCGATAGAGTCTCCGGGGTCCTTGACCCGGGTTGTTTCAAGGAGGACAAATTCGTTGATTAAACCCTTCATTGACTTTGAAAGATCAGGTATGACCTTTTCAATCTGTCCGATTGAATCTAACCAATCTTCACCACCAATTAATGAAAAAGGTGTGTCGCTTCCTTGAACCTGGGAATCAAGCCGAAACTTGAGCGTTTCCAGGTAATCCGGCTGCCAACCAGACTTGACCCCTCCAACAAGAAGGGTTGGGTCGCGTTGCTGGTAGTATGTAGGCCGACTGCCAGGTAAGAAGTTCTTGTTGGCTGCTGTGAGATCTTGAATTTTAGCGTGAACTAGCAGTGCTTGATCTTCCAGATCCTTGATCAGAATATCGAGCTGGTCGACTATTTCACGAGTCTTTTCGGTGCTGTCGTCTTTTGGATATTCTCCGAGAATGCAATACTTCCACCATTCTGAAAACATTCTCCACCGCAGTTGTTTTACTCTTCTGCCAAGAGCATCAAAGAGCGCTTGGTGGCGGTTTAGCTCAGACAGGTTTGTGAGGGCGGTCTCTGGTAAGCCAGCACCTGATCCGGGTTTGTCATCACCACCGGCGACATAATACCGCTGACCGCCTTCAAATCGAGAGTAGTTCCAGTTGTAAAGCAGATCCTTCGCTTCAAATTGGGTCTCGACTCCGTCATCCTTGATCAGCAAGAACTTTTCCAGTTTGCTGATAATGATTTCCAACCTCTTGATAGTTGGGTTCTGTTCGATATCTTTATGCGCCTCGGCATAGGTGGTGAGGGCATCCAGTGGCGTAGTACCAACAGAGACTGGCAATGTTCCATTTACGAGACGTGCGTAGTCGTCTCCTGGCACATTGGCGGGGGCCTCCTCAGAGTTCCACTTGACATTGTAGATGGTACCATGGCAGACGCTTCTGGTTCCTTTGGGGGAGTTGAGCCATGTTTTCATGTCTTCAGTGACATCCTCATCTGCGTTCTTTTGGGAACCCTTAATTTCCATCTTTAGATTGGAAAGCTTGTCTCTTCTCGGTGTTTGGTTGCCCTCTTTAACGTAGAATAGGTCTTTCTCGAGTCTCCAGTTCCAGCCGATGACGTAGTAGCTTGCATCGACCTTAGTAAGATATTGGCCAGGTGCGTACTCAAAGTTATCCACCATGGAAAACACATTGGAGCAGTGAGGCTGATAGTCTGGGAAAAGTTGATTCGAGGAACTCAACAGTTTAAGGTCTACTCGGTCTTTGCTTTCACCCTCTTCTGTCCAGTCTTGTAGGGGAGTCTTCTTTCCGATAAAGACCTCAGCTTGATCCTCAAGAGGGACTTTCGGTATATCGGGGTCGTCGTTGGCAGTACCAAAGATGAAAGGCGAAACATCGACTTGGAGGTCAACATCGTCGTCCAACTCTTCCATCTTCCATCTGCGATCGCTTTCCACGACCCAGCAAGTGACTTTCTTGACGCAATTCCGCGCTTCTTCGGGCTGTACACTTGCCAAATCACTGATTTTTCTGATGACAAGCCATCTCGCCGGTGCATTGGGAAATTGGGGTGTAGTTTCATCTTGTTTCGCGGACGTGACTCCGGCAAGCTTGCCCGAGACACCTGACGCTTTGGGTTTTGTATCGGTAATGCCACTTCTGTAGACGAGAGGCATAGTCCAGTGTAGATACACACCCTGCCGTTTCCGAAAGGGCTTTTCTGTTCCCAAATCTGTAAATCGAGAGTTTTTCCATGCAGGCCACGCATTGTGGAGGTCGGCATGGTGCATGATGTCGGCCTGAAGATAGCCATCACCAAGCCTCAGAAAACTGTAGTTTGGCTGTGTTATAGGTGCAATTTTGACTTTGTCTTTGTGGCTATCGCATACGGGCTTGTTGAAGATGAAGGCATCCAGTTTTACTGGGATGAGGACGTTTTGGTCCGCCATGTTGTTGTTTGCGAAGGTCTTGATGCTCTGGTAGATCTTCAAAGCCAACAGCTATTCAGAAAACTGGGGTATTCTATGTAGAAGATAAAAGAGGGTTGTATGCTTCTCTCGAAACTGTGAGTCTGAAGGCTTGGGAATCACAGTGTAGAGAATTGTCATCGGAGATGAAGCTTTGCATGTTTTTTTTTTCCCGCAAAGGTATTCCTCCGACTTCCCATAGCTGTATGGGTATGCGATGGGGTAATTATCGACCGCGGTCGCAAGCCCCTCTTCAGCTGGTGGTCTGGATTCATTTAAGACTCTGGGTGCGGGTGTGTTGCCGTTCAAAATACAACAAAGGACGGCCAATGCCCTTCCAATTCAATGCGATGACTCGACATGCCGCGATGCCATGCCATGCATTGCGATGCACCTCGAGAGCTGATATCAATATCAAGAATGTCTCAGGTACGCCGTTGACAAGGACGGCTGAGATGTCTCAATTGGTCTATTATGTAGGAATTGGTCCAACCAGGAGCGTGCCCGCTCCGACTCCGCGCGAAACTCTCGGGCCTCATTTATAATATTTATCACGAGGACTGAGCCCTGCGCCTGCATGCAGAGTGCAAGCCTATGCCAAGTCTGGTCTAACCGATGTGGGACGGTCTCCTATTCTGGTCTAGTCTGGCGCCGCACCGTTTAATCCGGCCCTCGGATTGGCTTCGCACAGAGGAACTTTCAGGTATACCTCATAATTTTCCAGGGGCCCCATCTCTTGCTCATTGCCCCACTTCAGCCGTGAAAGATCAAGCGCAGAAATTCCCGCACGGCTTCGAGATATGCGCGTTCGCATGAGCAACCACATATATTCACAGCCCTACTCCGTAGTAGACGACAAATTCCTGGGTATTTTCTTATCTATCCGTCCCGCTGCAGCAATGACCGCGCAACACAGGGCTGCAGGGCTTTTTCTGTGATTCCTTGAGGGGTTCGAGACCCCCATCTTCCTGCAGGTCAAACTTAATGACCCTCCATACAACCGTATTTGGTATTCATATTGATAATTTTTTACATTGTCGCACCCTCCGACAATAAATTGATAAAGTGGAAGCTGAGCTCTCTCAGCATGAAGAAGCTCGCGTGATTGTACAATTGTATGGACTATTGGCGAAGGATCCAGGAGGGTCTTCGGCGCGCACTTGCCGCCCGTAAAGAAGCTCCGGACGCGACATACAGACACTCTCAATCTTTGAGAAATCCATTGGATGTTTTTTTTTTTTTTTTCAATCCAATTTGATTTCCCGGTACGGCTGATATTGATTGGTCACATGCGGTGGTTTTTAACGTTTTTGGGTAGAGATGCATCGATGGCGTTTTTCTCAGCCAGAAGCCTTTTTGAAATTGAGAGATAGATGCCGACCAAGACCGCGACTGCAGCTGGCTGCGATGCGATGATTGAACACCAAATTTCAGCCTTCGGTGTATCCCGGCGCAAGGGGATACTACTTCTCAGCGTCTATATACCGAGTGGGGTCGGCTTGTTAACTGACTTTCGATATTTCAACTTCAGATGTTCTCCATATCGAGATTTTCTTGCTTTCCACTCGAGTCTCCTTGAGCCATGTCTGGTGCAGGATCACAAGCTACCAGAGCCCAAACAAACACTAGCACTTCATCTTCTTCAAACCCTACTACTTCAAATACTACTTCAAATACTACTTCAAATACTACTTCAAATACCACCTCCTCAAACACTACTTCTTCAAACACCAACACCACCACTCCTCAAAACCGTACTACAAACTCCACTACTGCAGCTTCTGCATCCGCATCTGCCGGAGTTACAAATTCTGCTCAGTGTGCTCCAACAGCTCCTGCTCCTATCCCACCTGTGACGGTACAGCCACCCGCAGATAACACACCAAAGATGGCTGGCGTCACTGCTCTCATCAATCCTTTGACCGCCTGCAAAGGCGGAAAGACCAAGGTCTCGATTTACTCCCTGCTAAGCACGGGAAAGCTTGCTTTCGAGCAAAGGCTTCTCGGGGACGCCACCAGCAAACTCAGAGGCGCTGGAGGTGCTGCTCAGTTGCAAAACATGTCTTATCTCTCATCGATGGTTATCGACGATGACGTAGGTTCCCAATACACCCGCATTCACGCATTTTTGAGAGTTCAATAATAACTAACTGATATTTTTGACTGCAGGTTCATGTCTTCGGTGTCAATACCGATAAAAAGCTTGCCTTAGTCAGTCCAGCATACCAAGCTACTGAATTGGTGATCGACAGCGGATATTTCGCTGGATGCAGCGATGGAGAGTCTGATGGGTGGTTTTTCTTCCAAGCGTAAGTCATAGCAATGTTATCGGCCACGCGAGAGATGGGCAAACAGCTTACAAGCCATGAATCCCTACAGTGAAGACGTGGCAACAAGTACAAATAAACTTTACGAGATGCCTGTCTGGGGCACCAAAATCGACAATGCCAAAAAACTAGAAGGGCTCATCGCACCTTGCAAAAAGACATCGATTGCTGCTTGCTATGATGGCGAGCACCGATGGATCGCATATCAGAGTTCCGAAAATGCCATTGTTCTCAGAAACATTGACACTGATAAACGTATGTATACAACATTAGAACCTGACAATCTCCTATAATGCCTTTATCTGACTTTTCTTTTTTTAGATGCGGTTGTTGAAGACTCGAGATGGACGACGAAACCCGCCTCACCAATCGGCATGGTTTATGTTCCCGGCCACAGCACTCGCGGACACATCTTCATCTACTATCTTCATCAGGATTTGTCTTTGAGAAGGGCTTTCGTTGAAATCGATGAAACCTTCGACTTCAGAGGCTACGGAGAAGAGGTTGTTGTTGATAAGGCAGTCAACATCGCCAGTTTCACCCAATTGACTATCGTTGCTGATCCAACGTGCAAGTCAAATTATATCTATGCGGCCAGAAACCCCACCACCACTCAAGTCGCCACGATTCCTGACAACTGGGGTGCATCCATCACCAGGCTGCAAGAGTACTACTACAGCCAGATCAAGCATAACCACCTGATAGGAAACGAGAAGGAGGGGCATCATCACGGCCCAGGACACGTCCACCATGGAAATACCGGTGGTGATGGCTTTACTTATTCCCCAGGTCGCCCTGGATCTGAGCACGGCGGTCATAATGGCGGTGTTCGCTTTGGGGGCCATGAACACTCCTATGGATGGAGAAGCCCGCCTCCTTCATACGGCGGGCACTATTCCCATGGCGGCCACACACACGGCCTTCCTTTTGGCGATATGAGCGATCTGGAGGTCGAGCTTGGCAAAGTCAAGATGAACGCTTTGCTGAAGATGTGCCTTGGTGAGCCACGCGTTGAATATTACAACAAGCCGGTGCACTATGGCGGGCATCAGCAGCACCAGCATGGACACGTACTTTGAGGTGGTCTGGTCTCTTGGGAAGCTGGGTTTGCAACTTAACTGAATACCATGTGATTTGATTTTTTTTCTTTCTTTTTGCGGATATCCCATTCTTTTTCCTTTGTCGTTATCGCGATTCCGACCGTTTGCTCATCTCCGTATATACCTAGGTAGTTGGTTTTTCTTATGTTTTCTGATTAGTATATGCCTATCAGAATTTCTTTCTTTCTTTTTTCTCGAGAGAACTCCTAGGATCCCTCCGTGTGATATGATGATTTGCTATGATTTACGGAGCCGAAGCGTTCCAGATCGATGGCCAAAAGCCATCTATGAGAACACTGCCAACTTGATGGCAAAAGCTTGAATCGACGATGCCCATCGATACGTCGATGCATCGCATGAATGAGCCGGTGAATCTGCAGTGCACTGATTGATTGTCCTGCGCAAGGCTGAAGAGTCATAATGCTTTTGTTTCGCCATTGAAAGTGATGCATTTGTCGTTCTCAAATGTTCCGAGTGCGGAGTATCAGCTGCATGGTACCGAACTTGTTGCCGCTGTGCAATTTGGGAATAAAAAGCATATTTGTGACTGAATGATTGCCGTTCTCGATTTGCGGGTGCGATTGTGCATATGGGGCTAAATTGGTTGCCGCTGCGCACTTAGGATGAAGATATCCACTCTTGCTTCCCCACCTACCCCTGGCTGAGACAAAAATCACGCGGGGTTGCCCGCTTTGAAACTTGTGCGGGAGCTGAAGATTCTGCGCTAGGATCGAGGCCGGGGCTTGCATGAGCTGGATTGAGCTGATGATAGTGAAGTGGACCTATATGAATGCATGGCAAATGATGGCGTTCTTCAGGCGCCAGGTCTCGAGCCAGCATCGATGCAAAATTCGGTACTCAGAGCCCGGCATCCTAGTCGATTGATATCTACTCCAAATGTGCGATTCAGTTTTCCCACGTATGTCGGCATTGCCTCCTTCCGAACTAACGTGCCCTGTAAATTGCAATGCTTATTTTTCGCTCCATTTCAAAGTTGATAGCATTCCAGGACATGACCGACAAAAACTCTTCACAATACCACCCTCGCGCAATATCTATCTTCAAACAATAGCTCTCCTCATACATTTTCCTATTTTCGAAGCGTCCCTATTCTGATAGTATTCCCATCTTGACTGCCTTCTTGTACTCGCACAGTACCACCCCTCGTATAGCACTTACCCTCGCATAAAATCTATTCTTACATAATATCAATCGAGCTATCCTTTTCCTGAGCTGGGCATCATACGCTCGGCCCGGCCTAAACGGCAGCGATGGGTAGCAAAAAGCCGGACTCCCCATTCTACTACACAGTAGAGTCATTTCACATCAATGTCGGTTCTGGAGATGGCGCCATACATATCATGACCTATGGCACCACCCGCGGAATCATCAAACGCCAAGTGGTCAAGGCGATTTTCATGGATGGCGGCAGACTTGAAGGTGCCGGTGACAGAAAGAAAAAGGTTACAAAGGGCGTCAATGATGAGAATCGATGGACTGTCAACCAGACGATCGACTATATCGAGACAAATTACGACTGCCAAAATAAGCATGACGGGAAGCTACGGTTCGATTATTTCATTGTCACGCATTGGGACTCGGATCACTACGCTGGTATCATCAGGGCGCTGAATGTTTTCATGAGAGAATCGACGGACCCGAATTCCGTAATCAATAATAAAATATGTATGAACAGAGCCTTTTTCAACGAAGCAAACGGAAGCCCCGAGTCATTCTTTGTCGCACCCTACTTCACGGAGAAGGATGGGTCAACCACGGACCCAGACAAGACCCTAGATGATCTACGCAAAGGCCTTAACAAAAAACTCAAGGACACGTTGAAGTTGAATGATGACAAATCTTCGGTAGATATTGCAAATGCTAGCGTTGAAGATGGATGGAGCGAGCATCAACTTTTGTTAAGGACTGAGTGGAGGTTTCTTCTTGGTCGGAATTTCCTTCGAGATGAAGATCCGGGCAGTATCCCTGTGAACCCGGATGATGTCTTCAACCTGACAAATCTAATCGACAGATTTCCACCACAATTTCACAAGCCATATGACGGTCATGATTTGGCAGATTATGAAAAACCCAAGAAGGTACCAGCAATGTACTGCATAGCTGTGAATCAACGCACAATGGGCCAAAAACCTTTTGGAATATACACAACGCCCACAAACAAGTCGTCCATAGTTTGCATGATTGTATGGAAAGATGGCACTGAGAATCATCGATCTCATTACCTTGCTGGGGATGCGGACTTGGCACTTGAAAAGAGGCTCCTTGATTGGATAGTTCCCAACTGGAATACGTATCCACCTACCCGTCCTTTATGCTCGAGCATGAAACTCAGCCACCACGGCTCTAGATCATCAAACCCATTGCAAATGATGATGGCATTTAATCCGCTTAGCATTTTTGCGTCAGCAGGCTCAATAAGGTCACATGCACATCCCCGTAAGTAACACGAAACTTAAATGATACAACGTATTTCGAATATTTCGGCGTTCTGCATTTACTAATATGCCTTTTTGAGTATAGGATGGGAGCTCCTTGCCTTTATGGATATCTGGGACCGGATTAGAAATCAAACTGGAAAGAATCAGGACAATCCTTATCATGACAGTCTCTTCTTCTTGACTTGTTACCCAGTTTGGTTAGCGCTGGATCAAAATACATTCGCCCTTGCAGAAAGAAATACGGGTGAGTTGCTAGAAGAAAGCTTCATAAGTGAATATAAAGAATTGGTCCATGCATACAATAACCACAACCCGACGACGCCTCTCGGCGATCTAGATCTTATAGCGGGCTGGGAAAATCAGCCGACAGATCAAAATATAGGCAGGGCACAGTACATATGCGGTAGACTATGCGGTCGTCTGGCGGAGATCTCCCATATCCGACCCGGCAATCTTGACCTCAAAGAGGGTGGAATTGTCTTCGCCCAGGGCAACCCAGATCCGCCTGAAAACCCACATAATGTCATTTTTGTTCAGATCTCGTCTGTCGGGGAGCGGAGCTTGGAAGGGGTGACCCATATATATATGACGGCGTTATTCTATGACGGCGTTCTTAAATATAACGTACCATTGCACGACTACCTGGCTAAGAAACCCGGTTGGGTGGCGCAACAACGTCCAAAGGATAAAGACAATAGCGACGACGACGACGACGATCCCAAAAAATCAAAAAAGAAAATTAAAAAAAGGGCCAGGCTAAGGAACGTACTAAAAAGGATACATCACATGACAACTAGAAGCAAAGACCCGAACAAGGGATGGAAGCCGGGGAAGCCGGAGGAGCCAGGGAAGGGGAAGAAAGGGAAGGGGAAGAAAGGGAAGGGGACAAGCTCCAGAATATTCTCTGAGGAAGACGAGGTCTGGGACTTGGCCTCTCTTGAGGATGAACTTTTGGAGGATTTTAGCGACGAGGACGATTTTGCATCAATATTAAGATTGAAGCCCAGCCAATCGCAAAGTCTTCTTCGATTTGATCAACGACACTATTTGGTTCCGGAGACCTTGAGCACGCCCCCCGCGGATGCTTCCGTCATTCGATTACCAGCAGCCCACCCAATGTTTGATTTCATGGAAGAAATGGCATGGCGATTGCTCATTATTGACCAAAAACCCGTCTCTGGAAAGGATATTCGCATTTCGGAAGCAGACGAAGTCGCCAAATGGTTTGCCACGGTCCACGGAAATACAGCACTGCCACTATCAATCAGGTTTGAAACCTGGCCACCACCCAACGCCGTCGGCACATCAGACAATCATATCACTTTGGATGCAACCACCATGCCGGTGTTATCATTCGATTTTTTGATCGGTGAAAACAAAATCATGATGGACACAACTTCAGCTGCGGATGTTGTGGACGGGCTCGATAAGTCCGTACTACAGGACATGACGGAGATATACGCGATGCTGATATTCGGACTCAATCCTGCCACTCCTAGCTTCAGGGTGTCTCTCACAGACGTTGCAAAGTTCTTTGGTTATTCAATGGACAACTTCTTATTATTTAGGATTTTAGGCCAAATGACTCTAAAACTTGACATTGAGTCTGCCACCGCGACAGAGAAGAAACGCAATGCACTCTGGTTCAGTCCCGGTGAAAGTTGGGAAACTGTGCTTCGACTTCAATTCTTCGCGGAGACTCCAACCATCGATGACCTACTTCGACAACACTTAAGCGATTTCAAGATCTCAAATGCGAAAGTGATTGGCAAGACTATCGCGACTCGAAAAACGGAAAGATCTGGAGAGGTAGCTCACTGCGAGAGTCAACTTACATTCCTGCTTGACTTTGATATCGGTGCGATTAAATTCGAAGCATCCTTAGAATTCTCAAAAACCGAGGTCTTGCTGCGGCTTCGCAATAACAAATCGCCAAAGATGGGTCTGCAAGATATCCTCTCTTGGTTAGGCAAGAAGCTTGGTGAGAACACCTTGAACCTAAATGAGCTTCTCCAATCAGCGAGTGAAATACTTGATGCATCTAAAATTGTCTTCCGCGGTTTGGATATCGTTCTTGCCGTAGGCGAAGATGGGAACCTCACTGGGATAGATAAAATCGGTATATCATTTCAAGTACAGGTGAACATTGGGGAATACGACGAATTCAAGGGTCGATACCCAATAGTCTTTCGGTTTGACTTCGAATGGTCAAAGGCATTCGGGCCATCTCTCGAGGGCTCTTTATGGCTACGTGAGTCAATTCAACCTCTTCTTCTGTCCTTCGATTGTACACTGACATGAGCTCCATGGACATAGCTACCCCCGATTTTGAATTAGGAAAATACATAAAAGCAACCCCAGGCTGGGAACGCCATAAAGTCTTCGAGCCTCTGACGGATGACCCTTCAAAGAACGCTGGCAGCCTTAACCTCAAAACCCTAATGTCATCGGAAACAATCGACAACATCCCCAATGGTATACCTACAGACATAACCCAGCTCTCAATCCGCATTACCAAGACTGGTATCCGCTTCCAAGGAAAGATTCAATGCGAAGAGCCTGAAGATGACGAGCAAAGCAAAGTTCCACAGCTCTACCTGGATGAAGTCAGCCTGGCAGCCGAATACAATTGGGCCAAAGAGGCCCGCGGCTTCCGTGTCTCCCTTGGCGTTGATATCTATCTTGACCCGCCAAATACAAATTCGAAGGGGGAGGTGTTGCCGGATCTCGAACCTGCGAGACTTAGAGGAGACGTGATTTATGATAGCACTGATAAGTCATGGGCGCTCAGTGCTCATCTGGAAGACCTGACTGTCGCACACATCGCATCCTTCTGGAGCGAGCGATCACGAGGTGGAGCTATGGCGTTCTTGGAACGGATGGTCATCAATTACATTGAACTCGACTACTCCTATAACGGCTCCAGTGGTGCCAAAAACTTCACTTTCGAAGGTTTCCTCTCGGTCGGTTTGCTCAACTTTGATCTGAAATACAAAAATGGGGGTGAAGGAGACTGGGAATTTGTAGCCACTGTGGGCGCGGGCGCAGACACAGGCGGTGCCACAATCAAAGGCATTCTTACCGACTTCATTGGAGAACCGCCTGAGGAGCTTCCTGAAGCCGTGGGTGATATTGAAATCGGCGCACCCGGCTCAGGGGGCGATCTGATAAAGTTCCGATGTTTCGAAAAAGAGGAACACACTGTCTTCATGTTCACCCTCAAAGTCTCCAAGATTTCTCTTTCGTTCATGCAAATCCGGAAGATTGTCGCAGGAGAAGAGGGCAAGAATGTCAAACCCAAGAGAATTATCAAAGCTGCAATCACGGATATCCCAACCATCGATGTCGGAATCATTGGCAAGCTCCCACAGCCCTTCGACCAGCTCTTCTTCCTATGGACTAGCGATCCAGGGGCAGAGTTGACTAAGGCAACGGACAACAAGCCCCGCGGATTACTCAAATCCGAGTTCGAAATCATCGACAGCGTCGAGGACCAAGCAGCTACCGAAAAGCTATTCTTCAAGAAGATCAAGCCAGATCTAGATTATAAACCAGACGACGTGGTCATTAGCTCCGGCTCCCATATCTTCATTGTAATGAAGAAACCCGGCGGCGAATCAACCGTCCTGCTCGACTACGCCTTCAAGAAATCCGGAGCGGATGAGAAACCCAAGGCTCTTACTTTCGGAAACGACCCGGGCGCCAATGACGGAGAAGCACCTGCCGGTGACAACAAGGGCTCCAAGGCGCCCCTAAAGAAATCAATCGGCCCACTCTCCATCGAGAACATTGGCCTCATCTACAAGAACGGAGAGCTAGGAGTCACGTTTGACGCCACCTTCTTGATGGGACCAATTGGCCTTTCCCTGCTGGGTTTTGGGGTCAAAGTGCCCTTCAACAAGGAGTACAACCTCAAGAATCCACCGCCCATCAGCAAAGTGAGCTTCCAGCTAGAAGGGATGGTTGTGTCCTTTGACAGACCGCCATTGACTGTCGCAGGAGGCTTCAAGAGGTCTGAGAAGGATGGAATCATAAGCTATGCTGGTGGCCTCATCATCAAATTCGATCCCTGGCAATTCCAGGCTGCTGGAGTGTATGCTTCTGTTCCGAGGAAGAGGAATAAAACGAAAGCAATCACGGGTGGAAACGAGGTTGTATCGGTTAACGACAATCCTCAAGATTTGAATGATAAATTCACAATGGTGTTTATCTTCTTCAAACTTAACGGTCCGTTGTTCAGCGTCGGTTTTGCCGATATTTCTGGTCTCACAGGCGGGTTCGGTGTCAACTCAGACATCACTGTTCCAACTATCGAGCAAGTCGTCATGTTCCCATTCGTCAAGCCCAGTGGAACCGGCGATCCGAATGACTCTCCGCTTGCGACCATCAATGGACTATTGAACGGAACCTGGTTCAATCCATCTGAAGGCAAATTCTGGGTGGCAGCTGGCCTCAAAGTCAGCGCATTCCAGATGCTCAACGTCGACGCCGTTCTCGTTCTCAAATTCAACCCAGGCGTACAAATGGGAATCTACGGAGTCGCCACCTGTGACGTCCCCTCTTCCAAGTCTTCAGTCAAATTCGCATACGTCGAGATGGGCATCTCCTGCACACTAGACGTGGAGGCCGGGACCTTCAAGGTGGAAGCCCAGCTGTCTCCCAAGTCATTTGTGCTGCACCCAAGTTGCCATTTGACTGGTGGCTTTGCTCTGTTCTCATGGTTTAAAGACGGCGAGAATGCGGTCGCCGGAGACTGGGTCATGACCATTGGAGGGTACCATCAAGCCTTCGTTGCGCCAAAGCAATACCCCAAACCACCCAGACTACGAATCAGTTGGTCGCTGGATGACCACTTGAGTGTTAGTGGAGAAGCATACTTTGCAATCACCCCCAAAGTCTGCATGGGCGGCGGTAGATTACACGCCGCACTCTCGCTTGGCCCGCTCTACGCCTTCTTCGACGCCTACGTGGACTTTTTGATCAACTTCAAACCATTCCACTTCCAAGCAGAGGGTGGAGTGTCTGTTGGTGTTTGCTTTACGCTTGATCTTTGGTTGGTCACCATCCGCATCAGCGTGGAAATTGGAGCCACTTTGAAATTGCGCGGCCCACCGATGGGTGGAGTTGTCCACGTCGACTTTTGGGTATTCGGATTCGATATTGGATTTGGTGAAAGCCCTAGACCTGCACCAAAACTATCAATCGAAGAGTTCTTCCAGACTGCCCTAAAGGACTCAAAATCCACACAAGGAGCAATGCTTTCCCTAACAAACGGTCCAGACAAATTCACCTCTTCTGAGGATGACGTCGAAGAACAAGCTGCTGTCGAAAAGGCGTTTTTGATCACCTGCGAATCCGGTCTTGAACCAGAAGACAAGAAAGAAACCAAAGAAGGGGATGCATGGTGGGTTCGTCCGGACGACTTTGCGTTCCAAACTACCTTGAAATTCGCAGCAAACGATATTACGTTCATCAAGGATTTCAGGGTTGATAACAATATGTTGCTATCAAAAGCGACGAGCCAAACTGTTGCTGTTCCGGAGAGGTGCAAGAACATCTATGCCCGCCCGATGGAAGTCACGGAGAGTGTAAAGTCTGCAGTTACGGTTACAGTGTACCAATACTCCAAGGATGTGTGCGCGTTGCGTAATACCGATCCAGGTGATATGTTGGCGTTCATGCTTTTGGACAGGCAGTGGCAAGTTGAAGCTATTGAAAAAGCAGTTCCAACTTCTGTTTGGGGAAGATGTAAGTGGCCCATACCCACCGGCACTAATCCCACCCATTCTCTCCTCCTTTTTACCCTTTTCCACCTATACATTTGTTGAACATCTTTGACTAATAACTTTGCAGACGACCCCAAAACCGACCCCCAACGCAGCGGCAACAAATCCTCCGAACTCCTCAGCGGCACCGACGTTTCCATCCCCCTAGTAATGGGCCTCAAAATCAAACCCCCAGAACCAGAAATGTCCCCCGACTACATCCAGCAATTCAACATTGTAACAGATATGAAGCAATCAGTATACACCGACAGCACTGTAGTCGGTTTCCCGAAACCACAGGAGGCTTCGGACAGTTGGTTGCCCAGGCCAAGTGTGAAATTGGATGCAAAGCAGGTGGTGAGTACTTGGGAGAATTCGAAATTTGATCCCGCCACGGTGGTTACGGCGTGGGCGTTGAAGATGAAATATAAGGAGGGCACAACTGTTACTGGTGCTAGACCAAAGGAGTTGTTGAATCGGTATAGGCAGATGGTGCCTGCTATGCCTCTGGTTGCGGTTGGTAGTTCTGGTTGATTTGATTGATGATAACTGGCGTTGCTTTTTGATTTCATAACTATATATTTTGCAATGGAGTAGTTTTTTTCCCCTTTACGAATGTTTCGCTTGACTTTTATTGTTTTTTTTCGAATACAGAATAAAGATTAATTGGAATGAGAGATATTGCATTGTTGCTTGTGTTTTTGTTGGGCGACTACGACTTGAGTTGTTGTTGCACTTTGAATCTCGTCGTTGTGTTAGAAGGTCTTAGGGGGACAAGGGTCAATTGTGGTATTTTTTTGCGTTGATCTCAATCGAGCTTCTAAAATTAAACCGGCAACAAGCACTACCAACCACCGAATTTAGTGAAAGGATTCTAGCTTTAGAACAATGCAATTATATTATCAATATCGTGCATATGTGCTTTTAACAGGCAATGAATTACCACTGTGAATCACGAATACAATGAAGCATCTTCGAGGTCGATTAAAAATACAAATCGCTGTCATGTTTCTGGGCTTAATTAGAAGCTTGGCCGATTTAAAATCTTCCGGAGAGTGCCCAGACCATAGCTCGGGTGTCTTCGAGATCGATTCGCGGAGGCAAAGGCCCCGGCAGCTGGTAGCAACCCTTGTGACATGGCCTGGCTAGGAAATATGAAGCTTAAGCTCCTTACTACCCCACAAATGCCATTCCTCTCTTCCTATACCTCTCTCAAAACATTCAAAGACGAAAAAAAAATTCAGTCGAATTCGAAATCTAGTTGTGGGTACCAATTGTGAGGCGGAAAGAAACCCCTCCTATCCTCCGCCGCGCGTACCGGTTCCAACATGATATCCCAAACCACCGGCTTCATACTCGCGTTAGCGACACTGCTAGACAGCTCTCTGGCATCAGACAATGGCCTCGCTCTCACGCCTCAAATGGGTACGCCAAAATCCCTGCAATTTTGAACCCGAAATTGACAGGGAACTCCCCTTTTGAAAATAACACATACTCAACACCTCTACCTCTAGGCTGGAACACATGGAACACCTTCGCCTGCAACATAAACGAAGACACGATCCTCGGAGCCGCCAAGGCTCTTAAAAAGCTAAAACTCGATGAATATGGTTACCATTATGTCGTTATGGATGATTGCTGGTCTTTGCACCAGCGAAATGCAACGGGGTATCTTCAATACGACCCCGTAAAGTTCCCTAAGGGGATCAAGCACCTAGCGGACGAGATTCATGCGTTGGGACTCGGGTTTGGGATGTACTCTTCCGCCGGGAAGTATACTTGCGGCAGATACCCCGGTAGCCTCAGCTTCGAAGAAAAAGACGCCGACCTCTTCGCCGAATGGGACGTCGACTACTTGAAATACGACAACTGCCATAACGAAGGGCAGAGCGGCACGCCGTTGATAAGTTACAACAGATACGAGGTTATGAGCAAGGCGCTGAATAAAACCGGACGTCCTATACTGTACAGCATGTGCAACTGGGGTGAAGATTCGCCGTGGGATTGGGCGCCCACTATCGCAAACAGTTGGCGGATGAGTGGGGATATCGTTAACGTGTTCGATCGATACGACGATCGGTGTCCCTGTGAAGACTATATCTGTCGGCTGCCGGGTCATCACTGCTCTATTATGAATATTATCAACAAGGCGGCACCGCTGGGTCAGAAGGCACATACTGGAGCCTGGAACGATTTGGATATGCTGGAAGTCGGAAACGATAATCTAGACTACGAGGAGCAGAAGTTACATTTCTCGATCTGGGCTATGGTCAAAAGCCCACTGATCATGGGGCACGACATCATGCACACCTCGGATCAGACACTAGAAATCCTCACAAACAAAGATATCATCGACCTGAGCCAGGGAAACTGGGGCGTAGCGTATCGGTCATACAAAAAGGAACACTCACAGCTCTGGTTGCAAGACTCAAAAGACAAAAGCGGGAATATCGTGGTAGCACTTATCAATAACGGACACAAAGACGGTGATTTTACGATCGATTTCGAAGACATCTTTCTGGATGAGTGGGATAGGAGGAAAGTAGAGTACCAGGTCACGGACCTGTGGACTAAAGAAGACTTAGGGCTCGCGAAACACAAGCTAGAGGTGAAAGTTAAGCGCCATGGAATCTTCGTGGGAAAGTTGGCATTCGCCAGGTGAGTATAAGTCGTAGCCAACCTAACATCATGCGACGCGAGCCCACTAACGCTATAACGATACGAGTATCTAGCGACCCGAAGCTTAAGCCAAGAACTAAAATATATCACGCGGAGGCTGATGAGCTTTAGGTGGAATATTAGAGGGGAAAGAATATGCACTCCGTTATTAATTTACCCTCAAAGTCGCAATGGTTGTATATCACTGCTGGAGTTTTTTTTCTCTCGAGGAAAAACGTGAGGAAAAAGAAAACAAGTTGTATTTGAGCTCCTGTTACCATGTAGCTAGACACATCAAAGTACGACTTGTAATCAGATAAATCGTGAAAAAAAAAAAGCTTGAGAAACCGGAATTGTTAATTGACGTTCGGAAAGCTGTTCGCTAGCACGTAACAAGCGCTGCAGCACAAAAATAGAGAGGTGTTCCGCCCTAATTCCAAAACCCGGGCTTACTCCTCACCAAAATCAGTCCTTCGGATCCCAGAAGGTTTGAAAGGGGCAGCATTAGCACGAAGCCCGGGACCAGTGTTTACACCGGGAAGAGATCGAGTCCCGAACTTTGTACGAGCCGCGGCTGCAACCTCCAATCGGTGTTTGTCAGCTTCGAGATTCTCAATCGCATTTTGCATGACTTCCACGTGTAATCCACGACGATGGAGGATGCTAGTGGAAATCTTTCGCTCTTTGTCCATCTTCGCCATTTTATCTGTGCTTTTTTGCAAAATTTCGGTGTTTTTGTCCAACTGACCTTTGAGCTTCGAATTCTCCAGCTCAATGGCAACTAGTTGCTGTCTGAGCTCGGCATTTTCCTTTTGAAAGTTCTCGACTTCGCTGCCGAGGTGCGAATTTACCGTAATGGCGTCATCGAGGTCCTTCTCGACCTTAGCGTTCTTCTTTTTCAGAAGTTCGATCTCTTTCTCCAACTCTCGGATTTTGGTAATTTGCTCAGTGAAGAGCTTGTCCCGGCTTTGATAGATCTGGATCTCTCGTTCGAGTTCGGAAATGATCTTTGTGGTGTCGTTTTGGAAAATAACAGTCTTATCCATATGCTTGAAGAACGCATCTTGAGTGACTTGATATTTCTTCTCAAGGGCTTTCATGTCTTTGGCCATTTTTTCGTCACGCCTCAGCAATGGGGTGTGCGTGTATGGATTTCCATCGGAAGAGGGATGATGTCGAGAGCTCTGTCGACACTCCTGCAACTGCTCGCTCAAGTGACCAATAAATTTCTCTTTCGCCTCGCTAGTCTTTTTAAAGGCCTCGACGGTGTCCTGAAGAATTTTGGCATTGAAATCGCCGTCGGGAGCCTCCTTGATGTCGGTCTTGCGAATGAGCTTTTGAACTTCGATTTCTTTCTGCATGAGCTCCTTTTGAACTTCGATTTTTTTCTGCAGGGCCTGGACTTCTAAAGCATGTGCAGTCTTATTGGCCTCGATTTGGGCACGTAGTTCAGCGATTTCCTTTCCTTTGGCCGCGAGAGAAGCGAAAGCCTCCTTGTTTTGAGCACGAGAAGCCTTCTTTATTTCATCTTGGAGACGAAGTAGCTCCTCGTTGATACGAGGGATGGCGGCAGAGAATGCAGCTGAATCCCTCTGTTGCCAATATTAGCATCAATATGCCTGAACACACGAGTTCGAAGATAACAGGGAGGACGATGTCAATGATGATTATGGATGATGGTGCTCCATAGGTCAGAGCAACGCAGTACTTACAGGGTTCGCTGAGCCAGGTGAACCTGGAGTCTTAGGGCGGTCTGATGGTGGCAACATATTGGGAGCAAACTTGGTGGATGGTTCAGAATCGGAAAAGTCGATGAGCAGAGGTGATGGAGAAGCACCGGGAACTCGTGGCAAGATGAATGTTAAGTCGGCTTTGGGTTCCTCCTGTGCAGGAGAAGAGTGGGTGATGTTGATGTCAGCAAGGTATTGGGGGGGAAGTTGTTGGTAGCTGGAGAGGAAGCTTCTGGAGGTTGATGTCAAACTTACAACAAGAGGGACACTATCGGGAGCAATAAACCCAGCAGCGATGAGAGCGTCCATCTTAGTGACAGACGAGCCTCCAACAATTGAAGCCGAGATAGTATGTATCTAGTTCTTCGTGATAGCAGAGGCACGTGTCGAAGGGGGGTGTATGGAGGAGGGAGTAATATGCTATGAGGATGATGTTCTGTTGCGTGGTTGGTTACGTCGTGTCGTAATATAATGCTGGCTTCGTCAACATTCAAGCCAGAAAGTGTGGAAGCCGCAACCCCTCAGCACTCTACCATCATTCTGCCTGCTTTGGGCTGAACCGGGGCCCACGGCACCTAAACAAACTGACACTTCCTGAGCCCACGCGTCTTTAGTAGATTCACAGACAGATTTAGGTATAGAAATGTTCACGGGAGCATTCACAGGAAGATTCGCAGGTAGATTCATAGGTAGATTCACAAGTAGACTCGATTCATAGCCAAGCAAGTGAGCCGGTAGGTACCTATGTAGGCTAGAAGGTAGTCTCTCGCGCAAAAGTACTAAATCAACGTGGTTATGTACTTAGGTACTTATATACATGCATAAAAGCGTTAGATTTCTACTTTTATGCTCGACGATAGTCTGAGAAGCTAAGCATGGAGGCCGAATTTTGTTAGAGGACCCACTTACAGGGACCCTTATAACATACCCAGGCCCATTGAAACCACTATTATATCTAAGATGATTCACGCATACATGGGGCAATGCAACGTTAACGTTAGCTATAATGGAGTTTAATTTGAAATATTGTATTTGGATATCCACCGCTGCGGAGGAAGTCTCGTAACAGTAAAACAGTTAATTAGAAAATCATTAAGAATAGAAAACATGCGGTAGTGCGATAAGGTACGTCCCTCCCCGTCGGAGGACGCTCGATGCTCAGATAACAGGAAAAGGACAAAAAAGAAATAAAAATAGAAATAGCGCACAAAAAAACGATCGGTTGTCGTGGGCAAGGCGATAATACGTATGACAGACTAACCTCATAGGATACCTACTTGAGCTCAGTATCTATACGAGGTGTGTTTGTATACTTATCGGTCGTACCTCCTCAATCGTCGCGATCGTAGTTTTGACGCCTGGTACGGTTGTATTCACGGCGAGCCTCAGCATTTTCAAGAACCCACTTTCTGATCAGCTCGGCATTCTCCGCTTTCTCTTGCTCGATAAGGCGCTCCTTCTCCTCAGCTTCCCTCAGTTCTTCAGGACTGAGTTTCATACGAGCTTCAAGACGGGCAGCTTCGATCGCCTTTTTGCGGGCCTCCTCTTTTTCGACCTTCCTGCGCTCCTCCTCGACTCTCTTTGCCTCTCTTTTGATGGCGCGCTTAACTCTTCTTTGCTGCCTAGACATTCGCTCCTTGAGTGACATCATTTCTTCCTCCGAGGGAGTAGCATGGTCGGTCCAATCAGTTGAATAGTCAAATTCCTCGCTTTCTTTATCGGAGCCGAAAGCTTCGAGTAAATTTCCTTGCGAGTTGTAAGTTTTCTCGTCGGCGGGTTGCTGAATATCAGTCGAAGTCGCAGGCTCGGGAGCTTTATCTTCTTCGAGTGGCGGCAAGGGATCGAAGGGGATATAATCTCGATTTTCATTTTCGAGGCGATCTTGGGCCAAATAGAGCTGATAGGCGTCCCATCGTCTATCTGACTCGATTTGAACTCGCCTTTGATGGGCGAGACGCTCCTGTCGCTCGTTGTACCTCCTGCGATTATCCTCGCGTCTAGTGTAAGGGTTTTGTTGTTAGCCATGCATTCAATTCGTCACCAATAAACTCAGTCAAGGGGGGCTTCTAGCGTAGAGGAAAACTTTAAGACTTACTCCCACGCGTCGGCAATCCTGATGTGAGCTCTATCAGTGCGGCAATGTTCATAGTACTCCTTTGAGTCATGGTAGACCTTGACGCAGTGGCGGTCAAAAACGGACTGGCAGCCTTTCATATGATCGATTGCTTTGAGAAGGCTATGAGGGTCTGTTCCATTGATACCGGCACCACACTTTCCACACTTGAACTGGTGCAACCTGAACGGATAGTGGTCTTTAAAGGCCTTGATGCCACTGAATGCCCGGTCATCGCAGCTCTGGCAGATGATCGAGACATGGTCTTCGATGATGTGGTCACGAAGGTCAGTGGCTGATGAGAACCTACATGTATACAGAGTGTGTTAGAAAAGATCCTAAGACACACGCGGGTTGAAGAAGAGCCAGGGAATCAAAAGAGAAGTAGCTAGTCGGAGCTATCTCAGGAAAATACTTACATCCAATCACAAGGGAGGCACTCGTGCTCATAATGAGGAATAGCGGAAACCATCTTGAATGTTCTGTTAGAAGATGTGTTTGTTAGGCTGTATTGATCTTAGTTGTTGAGATTTGCCTCGTGCTGGCCTCGCAGCGCGTCTAGGACGGATTAAATAGCTTGAGAAGGAATGAATCAGGGGAGCTTCAGAAGCAGGAGTGTATTCGGAGAAGGAGGTTGCTTGGTGAAAAAGAAAGAGCGAGGGTTACCGTATCCCTTATCTTCTGCGGCGTTTGACGCGATGCAGCGCGACTAAGTACCTTGAAGGGCTTGGGATTTCTCTTGCATTCTCGTGAAAACACGAGGAGAACGAGGATTTATTGACGCAAGATAAAATTTTAAAATTGATTCATCGACTCACCGTTTTCTGATGTTAAGCTGAGGGCTTGGGAGTATCTCTTCGTACTGGTTGGGAAAGATGAGAGGGGACAAAGCGAGAAGTATGCTTTGAGAAAAGGTTTCTTATGATGGAAGAAGAGCCGTGAAGGCTTATTCCACGAGGAGACAAAGATGGTGTGGTGACCGACTGAAGAGAAAGGTGGGCCAAGGGAAGAGTCGAGGGTCTTAAATAATTGGGGGGAGTGCAGGCCACAAAATATCCAAAGAATATCGACGACTTCCATATCAGGGCGTGAAATATTTATTCTCAAAGTTTTCCATTTTTGGAAATTTAGGGTCTAGTCCTGAGCCCTCAGCACCTTGGTATCTATGGGCCCTTATCATTACGTTACTGTTCGCCGCACACACTACGCACGCACTGTTGCTCGGTACTTTTTTCTACACGACACTGCCACGCCGACCTCAGCATTAGTTACTGTATACTTGTTTGTTTGTACAGGTTAACCTAAGATAATTCAGCTCACGCAAGAGGTACACCAGGTACTTAAAGTCCTAATTTATTTCCCTTTAGTGTGGCACGCCGATTACAGAGGCCTTCGAGTGTCGAGACAGGCTAATACTCTAACTTTTAACCGTACTTAGGTCGAAAAGAAACGAGTAGTGCTCCTTCCTCTTCTCAGTTGAGCTCGCCGTGTTGAAAATGTTGCATATTTTGGGGGGGATCTTCTTGTAACACAGGTGTATCGTGGAGCTTCGTGCTTTGCATTAATATCAATAGTTCTTAGCTAACTAAATCTAGATTTTAGATAGAGTTTATGCTGGTGGAAACGCTGGTCAATACGCATAAAGCCTAATCGGTTTGGTTTAGATCTTCTCTTCTTTTAGCGGCAATGGGCTGAGGTTACACACATATATTACCCAAGCTACAGCTAGAGCCCAAGCTTTATAGCTATTACAGCTATAACCGGCCATAATTTGCTCAACAGAAATGCAACCTCACCCGTATCGTATCGTCTGGACAAGCAAAAATCCTGGAGACCGCAAATGTCCTCTAAAACTACCTCAGACCACATCGGCTTCGGGGGGCCTTCAAAATGTACCGCATTGCCCCTCCCGTTTGCTCCAAGGAACCCAAAGATTATCGTGCGCCGAAGAAAAGATCAACGCCCGCCAGTGTGCTTAAAATACGACCACGTTTGCGAGCAATACCCAAATCCGCAAAGACATGAAAGCCATGAGGAAGGAAATTCCTTGGCTACTCCTCCCTTTGCTACGGATAGCCGACGCTGCTATTCTCGATGCTGCCGCTGTGGTTCAGTTAAGCCAAGCGAATGAAACGGCAACCAATATTTCGGGGGACGAGATGCCTGGAGCTGAAATCATCCGCCGACAAGATTCTGGGAATGGCTTGGAAACGCCTACATATACCTCCTATGTAACGATCATGGAGACGGTAACCGCTCCTCCACAAACGATCACCAGTTTCTATTCCGGGCCTGGTTTGGCGGGATTGGTGGCATCGATCAGCGCGACTACTAGTACTGCGGCTAGCAGCATGACTCCAACCGGTAAGTATCTTCGGTCACAATATGAGAGGTTTTCAAGAGGAGATCGTGATCGGCTGACAGTGAGGGTCATAGGGACCTGCAGTATGCCGCCAACAGTTACGGCTCCCTGTGTTATCAGCAGCAATGGAGAGTGTGTGAGGGACTACTACGATGCATTACAAAGCTGCTACAAGGACGGAACTTTCTCAACCCTCAAGAACATCGCTCAGTATGTCGAGCTGGGAGATAACGGGTCTTATGATGGATTTAGAGATTGCTCGCAAAACAGCTTGCAGGACCAGCTAAACAATACTGGTACACTAAGCCGGCGCAGTCTTCTATCTGACGGCTCAGTGGTGATACTTGAAAATAGTAAGGACCAGCCGCTGAATTCACAGGGAGTCGCCATGATGGATGAAAGCGTTTCGCAGTTGATGCACGCTTAAATCTTTCTCCCCGCGGAAAGCAAAAAAAAAAAAATGTCTGATGGAAACTTCTATTATATTACAACTACCGCTTATCAACCCCCTCAAGCTCCCCCTAAACGGAAATCATAGACGTTGGCCGGTGATCCCATCATAAATTCGTCGATACGTATGCATACTCGCCCCACGGGGAAAACTATATATAGCTAACCAGCGCAGCAGCGCCCCCCGCTACTTGAAATTTTGGCCTTTGCATTCTCTTCCCCAATTACACATGTATTACAACCACTACACAAATTAATTTATTATCCCCGCAATATGAAGTCCAAACCGTGTGACAGCGACGCCAGTATGGAGGGTGCAACTGAACGGGATGAAATTCCCGAAAAGTCCACGGGCGCGAATATCGTCTCGCCCTCAAATAGGAATCCATTTGTTCCTGCGATTCCAATGGACTTACTGCCAGCCCCTAGACGATGCACCCCCGGCAGGATGGTACCTCTTATATGTTTTGGTTTTTTGTTGGTGGTCGCAGGCACATACTTTGGCGTTCGCAATTATCTCGAAGGGGCCCACAGCGTCGCCACCGCCCCTCGTGTCACCGCTAGAGACTTGAATGAAGCCAATATTAATGCTGGAAGATATGCATACCAATCTATTCACCACTCTCAAAGTAAGCTACTATGGACTTAACCCCCCATAACCCGTACTTAACTATATAACCCAACGCTGGTTCGCGTTAAAACATCGTCTCAACCCCAACAATGGTACCGAGACTATGGTCTACAGATCCAGAAGTTAACGAGGGTCCTCGGGCATACTGACAAGGTTTATTTGATAGATGCGCGCCCAAAGAGGCCAGACCAGGTTGTCCCGCTCGTCGAGATTGTAGAGAATGGGGAGACTATTCTCGCTCGCGTGAGCCATACTCACCCAACTCCCATCCCTCTTCGGATTCCCCGTGATTTTGAGTCCCAAACTTCGGAGGCTACCACTACTACGTCCATCTTTCATTCAAGTTACGACTCGAAGGATATCGAAAAAGTGGTTTCCGACATTAACAGGCGCGACGTGAACCCCGCGGACGATTTAAAGAAAGGTCTTGAAAAACTCGAAAAAGAACTTTCCGATATCAAAAAGCCCAATCTGAAACCCGGTGACGATTTGAAGAAGGGTATCGAGAAACTCGAAAAAGAACTTTCCGACGTCGACAAGCTCATTGTGAAACCTCCGAACAGCTTAAAAAGTGATATTGAGAAACTCGAAGGTATTCGGCCAGCTCCAGCTTCCCAGTCGTCTGATATTATAAACACTAACATATTATCCTTTCCCTAACAGCTGAACTAGCTGCATTCGGGAAGCGGTCACAAGAATTCGAAACTCACACCGACTATACTAGTCGCACGGTTCCATATTCGACTGATTCGACGGGCCTAGTTTGTAAGCTCCTCCCCTTTCCCCGGCCTTATAGCCCCGTTTTCTTTGCACTGAATATACAAATTCTTATTAATGATATTACAATTACGGGAGATTAGACTACCAAACTTCTAATGTCCCAGTGCCACACACTCACTCTGGATACACACCGATAGCTCCAGTTATCAACCTTGATTGTGATGAGGACGATGCTACCGGTGACGATTGCGATAGAGGGTATAAGACTGTAGACAGGACTGATATCGTTCCCAGACGTCCCAAAGAGATATCTGATGGGACTCCCTATTCCGGAAATCCCGCCAAACCCGAATCAACGACAAGCCTGCCGTTCCGCAAGTCTGCAAACTACGTTCAATCTTCAACGCCTACTCCTGCTGCCCAGGTTCAGGGAGACATCGGTTCGAAGGAGACCGCCGCCCCATCTACTACAAGCCGAGTCGCAAAGACTGGGCAAGTGATTTCAGCCAACCACTCCGGTGACTTCGGCGGCAATGATCACTCAGGTAGCAATGCATTCAATGCAAGCCACGGAGACTCTAGCTATACACACAACCATACTCATTTCTCGGTAGGCCATGACGATGGGGATGGAGATGTACATGTCCCAACCTCCAACGATACCATTGTCACAATATCCCCTCGTTACCCCCAGACCGCTGGATCAATCATTGCCGATGCGTTTTTCAATATCAATCGAACCGTCACACACGTCTCCGGTCCGACTTGGAGGCAGGTCACTACTACGATCCCGCCTGCCCCGCCAGTGCCAACCAACAAGGTTGTGGGTCCGATTGTCAGCATCTTTGAACCGGCCACCAATGTCACCTTTGAAGTTATTCCGATGGAAGGGGATGATCCAGAAGGTCCTTATTCTGTCTACTGGAACCCAGTCTCAACCGGAGCCCCCACCAGGGCCGACCATGTTTCAATCATGTCCAGCTACAGGGCTAACGGTGGTACCAACCCCCCTATGCCCACCCGTTATGACATCGTTTGGGACCATAGAACCAACACGACTTGGAATAAGACTATCGAGGGAACTTGGGATAACTGGGTCGAGGTTTACGTTTCAATTACTACGCAGTACCCTGCACCACCCAAAACCCCGGTTACGGCTATTCCCACCCGGCCGTGGCAAGACCCATACGACGAAATAACGAATCCATTCTTCACTGTCGAGGCCGGCCCGAATTGGGTAGGCCCTACATCTGACGCTGTCGGAACACGGACACACCAGCAAACCGAATCAACAGTTATAACTCCTACTCCAACTAATAACCCAACTCCCAAAGAAAGGTCTCATGAACCTACCCAGGTAGACATTGACCATCATTACCCGGTTCCATTCTTCCCAGGTGGTCCTGGAAAATATGATGTTTGGTCCGAGTGGATTGGTTACTGCGGTGTCATCAAGCACATCACCCAAAAAGGCGAACCCCGCATTCCGCTCAAGCCATTCGGAGACTTTACAGATTTCGGCGGTGGCTACATCCGAAGCCTGTGCTTCAGAGGCATCGATTACTATCTCCACATCGATGACGAGAGCAGGGCTGCCAGCTACTGGTTGAATAGGTTGGTCCACAACCGTAACATCTCACACGACGGTTACGCCGACGCCCTCCCTACTTGGAATTCATATAACGGCACGGTTCAGGACTACGATGATTTTATCAGACCGGAATGGATCACTGACTGCGTCGTCCTCCTCCACCACGCCAGAGCATTGACCTGGGGCAACAATTTCTTGTACACCGCTAGGAGTAATTTCGACGCCAATGGAAGACGATATATCTCTGCTGATAGGGACCAAGTCAAGGCGCCTAGTAACTGCCCGAGGATCGATATCCTCTTGCACGTTGAGGAGGATCGCAGCATCGATGGCTTCCTGCTTGGAGATTGGTGGGTCACACCAGGGGATGACCAACCATTCTACGTTGCTCCTCAAGGCTCTGATGCTCCTGCTAATTAATTTTTGCATGGGGATATACTAATCCTTCACTTTTAAAATTTCTTGCATATATTTTTTGTTCTTTTTTCTACCAAAACTTTCATTTCTTGATAATATTCTTTTTGTCCATAGGTGGGATATACATTTAATTGCCGTTTATACCCACCGGAGTCTAGTTGTTCAGATGTATGTATGTCTTCAAGTATGTACCATACTCATTTCCCGATCATCAACTATCCAGCTATCTGGACATTAAACCTATAGTTGGCAGGATCTATAAACCGGGAACCCCAAAATTATTTCGCTTCGTTGTAATATTTCAAAATTTATCAATAGAAAAACATTATCCTGGATGCGCCGCGACCCAAACTATAAATCTTAACCAAGACCCACGCCCACTAATTACTAAGTACCTAGGTATATATGACCCTCAAATTATTTTTAGGACTTATTTTCATCCACCTTCCTTAGCTCCTTGAAATCCCTTTCGAATGCTTCAACGATCCCCAAAACACTCTTGACACTATCCACACTCAACTTCTCGCCCATATTCTCTGCCAAACTCAACGCCGTCCTGGCGGCATTCTTGATCTGACGACCGTTAAGCGGGACGGATCCCAAGAAGTCGTAATCGGCCTCCTTGATGGCGGTGACATTTCCGGAGGCCTCGATCTTGTCGATGAAGTTGCGCCACACCTGTTCGCGGGCGGATTTGTCGAGATCGCGGTAGCGAAGAGCGACGTGGATACGGGATTGGAAGGCTTCGTCGAACGTTTTCACGCGGTTTGTGGTTAGGAAGAGGATGCCGGAGTCTGGAGATCAAAGTTAGCGGTCTAGTTCGTTGAACGATTGCTACAGGGGTGACTTACAGTACTCCAACATTCTCAAGAAGATGGAGACTAATGCATTACGACCGAGGTCGTGAAGAGAACGTTCCTCAAGGAAAACATCCGCTTCGTCGAGAAGCAAGACGGCATTCCAGATTGTGCACAAACGTAGGATTTTTGAAAGCGCTTTTTCCATCTCGGCTGGATCTGCTCCAAGATCGCCGGCGGAAATTGTATATAATGGCGACTTTGTGAATTCCGCGACGGATTCCTATGGTATCAACCCCCATTAGTATCGTTTATGGTCACAATCAAAAGGCACCTGTAAGAATTCGCACTAACCGCAGTCATTGTTTTACCGCAGCCTGGGGACCCGTGCAAACAGCAGATTAGACCTTTGCCCTTCCCGGCAATGAAGTCGTCGAAGTTTGAATTCGAAGTCTGGTGCGACTCGACCAACGCTTTGACAAGCTGCTTTTGCGTCTTGGGGAGAACTAGCTGGTCGAAAGATATAGTATTCCACTTGACCGGCTGCAGAAGGTCCACAAAAAATTGAACTATTTCAGGTCAGTCTCTAGCTTCCAAACATGTAAGGATTATCTTCAGATCACATACCCCATTGCTTCTCATTCAATGCAAATCCATAGATAAGACTGGAGCAAAGCAAAAGCTGTTCATCGGTCAATGCAGTAATCGCCTTGCTCTTTTGATTTCGCTTCGTCTTCGAGTTCAAATCTTGCCCGCTGCCGTCTGTGGGTAAAGTCACATTCATGGTGACATTGTTAGCACCCTGCGACTGCACTTCTTCGTAGTAGACGCCATTGTGATAACCGCCAGTGGTGTGCTGGGGTTTATTCTGGTTATTGGTGAGCTCTTTCATCTTGTCTTTATCCCCTTGAAGGGAGTTGACAGATACTGCCTTGTCTGGGTGGTAGTGCACATGAGTCTTGACATCGACCATCACCCGCCCGTTCACCTAAAATTTACTCATTAGTCCCAGTCCCAGAAATAATAATCCGCGTTCCTTAAAAGACTTACAAACAACTTGGAGCCCCAATGCCCGGCCCCGGAAATAGTTGGGCCATTATAGTCCATACAGTGGATACCAGCCAAACTCTCGAATTTCCGCCCACGGGAGATCAAATCATGCCTGACTTCCTTCTCACGCGGGTGGTATTTAAGAGGGAACGCATCGAGGTCGGTAATCTTGCGAGTTCCGTCGAATTCGGGATTCAGAACGTATCTCTGAGCGTGGCCAAATTCGTCTCCGTTGTAGTCGATGTAGCCACCATCGATGACACCGTACAGACCATTGCTAATCGCCTGTTCCTTGTATCCTTTTGTCTCGAAGACTCGGCCGTGACCGTCGAAGCTTGTGTAGACAAGCTCACCTGGTTTGAAAAGAGTCCACATGCTATATATAAATTAGCAACAGCAATCGACGAAATCATCAAGCGCTGTCGATATCAATACTCACATATCGAAGGAAGTCAGCCCTTGCTCCATATAGTTCTGATAATCCGCATCCAACTTCGAGAACTCGTTATCCAAGAAATCAAGCAACAGTTTCAAATGTCGCCCTTTCTCCGACTTCTTATCCTCCTTCGCCACATATCGGATCTCATCCCGATAATGCCACAAGCATCTCAGTGGATATTCCAATACGATATTTGCCGTATTGAAACTAATCCCCGGGTAACTATCTCCAATGACCTCCTTCAATACCTTTTTCACCATCAAGCTCTTGATATCTAGCGTCTGACGGTGCAGCATACCAAGCTGGTTGAAGTATTTGCAGTGGACAAGAACATATGCACCGTTGGGATCATAGTTATCAACCTCTATTGTTGGAACCGTCCCGGAGTCCACAATCACCTGGTGACCTCGACGGTTGAATCGAGAATCCAGGCGCTTGACCTTAATGATCATTTGGTCATTTCCCTGCGGAGCTTCCTCCGTGAGCTTCTTAACGGCTCGGCTGACGGATTTGAACATTTTGGACATATATTAAAGATGGTGGAGCGCAAAACGAGTGAAAGGTTATATGAAGGGTAACAAGAGGTACAGTATATATCTAAGTAGGCAAGCTTTGCTCGAAGGGAAGATGCGACTCGGCTTGGATCACTGCACCGTGATATTTATAATGGGCTCGGGAGGCTACGTACGCCCTCATGCATAAACGAGGGACATGGATCGCTTTATATCTTAATTTTTGGATCCTATTCAGCACGGTGACACCAAACGCCAAGTTCGATGCCGTCTTGTTCCATCCGGGTCCGTGAACACACGGGCAGCGTCTCGTCCAAACCCGCACCTGAGAGTTTGCCAAAACAAATGCCAGGTCAGGCCAAGTACGCCAATCGGATCGTAAACACGTACGCGTCGACGGAGTTATCCATTTGACTCATAGTTGGGCCCAAGATGCCCAACTTTCATGCGATATTGCAAGAATAACTGTCGGGCTGACAAGAACCGTGTGTCGAGAGCCTCATCTTGAGAGTATCAAGGGCCTCAAGGGTTTCAATAATCGGAAGGGGGAAATTGCAGGCGCCGGCTCGAAGCGAGGCAGCTTTCAAGGCCCACCAAACTGGGGGTAAAATACAACATGCAACACATGTACACTTCTCTTCAACGATTTCGCCAGAGCCTAGGGAGGGGCCTTCATGTATGTGGTGTTTATGCATGTATTTTCTAAGACGGACTTGATTGATTGATTGAAGAAAAGAAGAAGTCTCTAAACTAACTATTTGCTCGTTCTATTTAATACATTTATCAAACTTTTCAACCTGCTCATGACTTGCTCATGCTTACTGATCCTTTGTAAATCCAACACAGAGTATTTCTATCTAGTGTTGTCCGACATACTTATGTAAGAAGAGGTAATTAAAGAGACATAGAAGGCAATATTAAATTTAGTATGTATGTATGTATAAACACCTCAGTGGCACCTGATGCGAGCCATTCCAGGCTCCAGGTTTCATTCTCGTAAGGAAATTTTAATTACAAAAAACGACAACAGAAACAACGCATTTAGCAATATCTCTTATCCAAGACTTTCCAAACAGCATTAACAAACTTCGCGATAACCACAGCGTCAGCCTTGGTTGGTGCAGTTAATCGACTCATAAAAGGAAGACGATTCTGACCAATTACCATGTCTAGTTGAGTTAGATAGTGTAATAGTCAAGGAAGTTGTTTAGCAGAGTTAAGCCAGCTCACGTGGGGTCGCTACCAAAACTACAATTGCTAAAATTGTAGCCAGAGCGACCAGCCACAGCTGGACGGCTTTATTGTTCGCGTACTGATAAATAATCACCGCCATGATAAGTTTGTTGACGAGGTCTAGGAAATTAATTAACATTTTGGCCTCAGGCCGCAATGCTAATCGAACGTCTAGAATAATCCTCCCTGAAACGCGAAACGCGTTTTCTATCCGAAGGTGGTCTTGGGGGCCGAATATATCGATGTCGGTTTTCGTGATTTTCTACCCTACTAGCGTATAATGCTAGCGCGTATAACTACGTGTTAGCCAGAGTAAAGTGATAAATACACATTTTGATTTATGCCACGACGAATAAACTGGGGAAGTCGAATATGAACAAGATAGAAGGTTGTTCAAACTCCATATTACTTACCAAAACGTGGACTTTTGCGACTATGTACCACTTGATCCCCAGGAACCCACTGTGACTTTTCGAATCGGGGCAGTTCAGCCGGGCATTGTCTTCGGCCCTCGGCACAATCTCCCTTTCGCGAGGCAGTGATCCGTCTTCAATTGGTCAAAGGCGTCTGGTTTGTTTCCCTGCCAGAAGAAAAGGGGGTATACGTATTTCACGTGCGGACTTGCAAGATTGATAGCCATGGTTTTTTTGTTGGTATGGTACCTGCAGGCCTGAAGATTCGGGTAGGTTGACAGAAATTTGAAGAACTGTAAAGTGTATGATGGCCGTTGTGGGGGTTTTGTCGTTCGGGAGGTTGGTTGTTGGAAGGATAGGTTTCTGGTAGTAAATAAGTCCAGCTGAGAACTTCTAGTATGTTTTTATTATCTTTAATTCCAATCAGATCTGACGACGATTTTATGTACAATTTATATTTATTGTTGGCACCCTAAACCAGGTCAACTAAACACTCTGTTGCTATGACTGGTTGTCAGATTTGATAAGACTTCGTTGCCAGCATGTTCTACTACACTGCCTTCTCTGCAATAAGGCACGCTATATATAACCTACATGCAAGCTGCAAAGGCTAAAACTCGTGAATAAATGCGCTCTCCCCGCCATGCACTGCTACTGTCCGATACCGCTCTAAATCATCACGAGGGCTTAATATTAATCAAAAAGAACCCGGGTATATGCGTTTCTACGTCTAGGCCCAGACCGCCAGTAATCATAATAAACCTGGCTCGAAACACCCCAACTACCATCCAACCCTCCATTAGTTCCTGGGCTCTTATCCCTCAGCGGGCGATCGAACTTGCCAGACTCCAAAATATCACAGCCTACATAGTAAGGCACGAGGCCCTTATAACTCTCCGGATAAACAGCCCAATATGTCATTTCAAACGGGTCTCCAATAACCGAACTATCGAATTCATCTTCTACAAGATAGACTTTAGGTTTCTCGCCCTCCGGAGGGTATAAATACTTGACAATAACTGTGTTTCCACCTCAGATTAGCCATCAGAGCCGAAGATTTAAGGCAAAGTTGGATGGCCAGCAAACTTACTCCCAGCCATATCATATCTTCTCAACTCCGTGGAAATGCTCTTGGAGACTTTCGTAGAGTAATACAAATACAGCAGGCGAGTTCCGTACGGATCTGTACTGTTGTATGTGTGACCTAAATTGATCATGTGCCAGCAGCCGCGAAGGTGTTTGGTGTCATCTGGAGGTTCGTAGTATTTCTTGCGTGTACCAAAAATTGGCATTCCTAATACCATCCTCGCTCGCCGAATCTATCGGAATATTTTGGCCGGTGGGGGGGATGGAGACTGGCATTGCATTCTCGATGGGCTTGAGGAGGTGAGAAGGATTGCATTGGTCGATAATACAATAGACGTGTTGAGATGCAATCCAATACTAATATGAGCGGCAAAATATACTTTCCGAAGAAACCTTCTCGGTGGTTCTGGACCGCATGTGCTTTGCAAAGATTTCGCCCTCATCACTCCCTCTGAAAGAATGACGTTTCTCCCAAGGTGTTCAGGGCAGCGGCATGGGTCGATGCAGGTACCAAATATTGCAAATCAAGCCGTGCGCCGTGCGGATATCTCGTCCCGGGGGTTTGACAGGACAGACACAATTATCCGCGCAAGGCCAGACTTTCGTTTTGGTAGAATGTCTGATAATGGCGGCAAGTGCGCTAACGCCAGCTATCACCCGTAGCAGCATCTGGTTTACGGGATAAATATGGGTGGGAAGCGCGAAGCGGGTAGTACAGTATTCAGACCCTTTTCATACCTTGTAAGCTCCCCCCAGCCCTCACAATGCCACGGTTCGGTCTCGAAAGCCACGCTCGCACATATACCAGAACACTCTACACGGTACTAGCTACCTGGCTAGGTACCTGGGTAGCATACTGGCATCGAGACTAGTGCTAGTCCTTGTGATTCCAAAGAGACTATTCAGAGGACCAAAGGTCATGAATCAACCTCGGGTTCGAGATCAGAGCAATGATCACACCACGGTTCCGAAACCCAGGCCCGCGACTATTTGTTTTACGAAGACCAAATGTTCGGAAAAAAAAAAAAAAAAAAAAGATTCACATTCAAACGTAATAATAATATACAATACAAAATCTAGACCAATTCCACCTTTGTTGTCTTGACTCCGATCTTCCTGATAACCTTTGTCATACGTTTCCCAACCTCCCTCTTCAGCTTTTTGTCTTCCAAGTAATCATTTGCATCGATCCATGCCTTCTTGCCTTTTTCACCAGTCATCTCCTCGACTTCATCCTTAAGGAGTTGATTGACTTGTCTGCTAGCGGGAGTACTTGGTACTTCCCCGGTAACATCGCCTTTCTTTGGCGTAGTCAACATTTCCTTTCTCAATTCCGCCAAACCTCTGTCGTAGCTCGTGGCGATGGGGACCCCCATCGAAGACGAGGGGTTATTATCGTTGAAATACTCGTTATCACCCAGTTCCTCTTCTATTAGTCCAAAGGTGCCCGAGATAGTCTTGATTGGTTTCTGGTGGGCTTGCTTGTGTGAGAACCGGGATATAGGACTGTCGATTGTATTCTCGTAGTAGTCAAGTTTATCTGGGCCCGGCATGTTTTTAGATGGCGTTGTAAAAATCGATTCCCTGCCTTTCCTTGTAGATTTTGACCACCCAGGAGTGCCGCCTCGCTCGAAGTCTCGACCGCTCATGGAGAAACTAACACTACTAGCTCTAAAGCTCGGGGTCGTCCCTCGGCTCATAACAGGGCTAGCGCTTGACAAACGCATCTTTCTAACGGCATCTTCAAGCTTATCTACCCTTTCAGCCTTCTCTTTTGCAACCTCAGTAAGCCTTGCAACTGTCTGGTGGACTTGCTCGATTGTCGGTGGTCTTAAATCTCCATAGTTTGCTCTCTGATACTTGTTGGCAGTCGCGACATGGGCTTGGAGGATACGAAATGCGTCCTCCACCCGTTTGAACTTTCGGCGGATAACTGGTACCTTCCCCCTCAAGTTGGCTTGTCGCATTCTTTGTTGCGCAGACAGTGGCCGTCTGCGTATGTGCGCGCGGAGCTCTGGATGGGTGTGGAGAAGAATGATATTTGGAATGTCATCATTACGAGCAACGACTATGTTGTAGATAAGTATTAACATATGCGCGCAAACTTAATATATCCCGGAGGTGGGCACTTACGATAGGCAACATCTTGACCCAGCAACGTTACATCTGCCCCTAAAGTAGCGAGGTCTATCGTTTTCTCCAAATCCTGAGCCTTCTGAATAAGCTCCATCGCCATCAATGACACATCTGGCGCTGCTGTAATTCGCATTTCTTCAACAGGGCGGGAGTCATCGAGGGTGAAGTGGTCGGATGCATTGTGAAAGATGACAAATCCTTCAAGTTTCCTCATATTGTCTGCAAATGCGACAATCCGACCCTCTACTGCAATAGCTATTTGCTCAAGCACAGCATGTTGGCCCTGCAAAAAAAAAAAAAAAGGGAATAATTAGAAAAAAGCTAAGAAACCGAAAAATCAAGCAAGAGGGTAAGATGGTACCTTAAAGTTAGTAAGGGGTTCAGAACCACCATAGGGACTGGGTTGATTCAGAACTGGACTGGGTTCGGCGTGGCATTCTAATTTTTTTCTATACCCTTCCTCACGGGCTCGCATCTCTGCCTCTTTTGCGTTTAACTGTTTCCACTCTGCGAGTTCCGATTCCATCATCGCGACGAGTTCCTCGCGCCGGCGATCGATGGTTTTTCTTCCAGCAAACGCTTCCTGTCGCCGCAGGTCTCGTTCTTGTTCCAGCTTAGTTTGCTCATTCTTGAAGAGCTGCCTATCAGCCGCCTCTTCCTGTCGGAGTTTAGCAGAATTTGGGGATAAAGCAATGGTTGGAGGGATCATCGATCCCGGAAGCTGTGAGAGTCTAGTAGGAACTTTAGTTAATCCCTTTTGTGCGTCAAAAGCCTTTTGCTTCTTCTCAGCCTTGGCTTTCGCGGCCTTTATGCGATCAAGTTTGAGTGCTAGGGACCTAGCTGCGAGCGGAGGGCTAGTCTGACTCGAGACAGGTCGCCGAGGTGCCGGATTAATTTCCACGGGTGGTGCTCGTGTTTGAGTCGGGGGGGCTTCGTCATCTGTATCACCAGTTTCAACCCAACTTTCGTCTTCCAATTCACTAGATTGGCCGGAGTGTTCACCAGACTCAGGGCCCTCGGGGTCAGCGTTTTCATCGCTGCCGACGTCGCTAGCACCATCAACCTCTTCGCTCTCATAATCCTCATAATCCCCCTCTTCGTTCTCCTCTTCGTTCTCCTCTTCGTCACTATCATCAGATGATATATCATCCACTTTAGAGTCCCCAAAAGAGAAACCTTTGTCTATTGCCCTTTGGAACGTCCCGAGTGCAAGTACACTCTCACCCTCCTTTTGTGTCCCAGGTACATTGCTGGTGGACTCCGGGAAAAAACTGCCAAGAATTGAATTCTTGGAGGCGCCTTCGGGGTGATCTTTCGCAACAAGCTTTGTACTTTTGGCGGTTGCGCCAGCTTTCTGTGATGGCGTACGGCCGGACAAGGTTGGCTTAGTTGAAAGGGTGGCAGGCGTTACCTTAGTTGAAAGGGCGGTAGTCGTTAGCTTCGAGCCTCGGCGGTTAGCCATAGGGTTTGTAGCTCTTGCAGGCTTTGAGGTTGCTGTTGAGAGTTCGCTCGGGGCAGCTGAACTTAACGCGTCACTCTCAGATGATAATTTGCCCCCCGCGGTCGGTATCGACTCGGCTTGACTTTCCGCGGTTTCTGCCGGTGTCGGGGGCGTAGAGGGCAACGCTGGTGTAAGAGGTGTGGATTCCGGGAGGGGCGTCTTGGTAGGCCCCGAAACGGCGGTGATTGCCTTTTTGGGCGCGAAATCTGGAGGCAGTGGGGCATCGTCCGGAACAGCAGCTTCGGGCTTCTTCGCGGGGGTGACAAAATCAGGAGGAAGGGGGGCGGCCTCGGATTCCTGAGGAGAATGATCGGTCTCCTCATCAGAATCCTCGCTCGGCAAGCCTTTGCTTGCCGCTGTCCCGGGTTCATTTTCTGAGTCTGCTTTCTTGGGACTGGGGACCGAAGATGTGGGCTTCGAGCCAAAATATGACACAACTGGTTTGTTAGGTGAGCTAGCACTCGTACCAAATGCAGAGGTTGGGGCAACCGGTTTTCCGAATGCTGAAGTCGTAGATGTATTTTTCGCAGAGAAGGCCGGGGCTGTTTTAATAGGAGGCGAAGTAGGTGTAACACCAAAAGCGGGCGCCGGTTTTGGAGACGATGAGACACCGGTCGATCCGAATGCTGATACGGGTTGTGCGCCAGATGTGCTCCTTTGAAGAGCGCTTCCGAACAGCCCAGTTCCAACCTGGCTGGACGACTTTATGGGTGATGTAGGCCCAAATGCACTGACTGGAGCGTTTGCTTTAGATCCTGAGGCCGAAAAAGCAGGAGCAAGTGCTGGGGCTTTGCTTGTTGAGTCAAATGCCCCTTTTGGTTGTTCCTTGTTCAAAGTTGAACCAAAAAGCCCACTACCGAAAGCGGACGATTTAGTTGGGTCTGCGGGAGGCTGCGCACTTTGTCCAAAAGCAGGGGCAAGGGTTTTGGGTGTTTCCTTCGCGGTTGTCGCGGAGTTAGCAGTCGTCGAGATATTGAACATATTCCCGCCACGAACGCCTTCTCTTGGTCGCTCCACCTCATCATCGCTGTCTGCCATCTCATCATCCTTAACATTATTAGAGGCAGCTGGTTGAGAGAGAGCTGATCCGAGGGAGTTTCCAAAAGCGCCAAAGGCTCCGGTCCCTGCACCTAGGCCTGAGGGTTTGGTGGTATCTGGCGTTGCGGAAGATCCAAACGCACTAGAAATAGCAAAGCCGCTTTGGGCCCCAGACCCAAAGGCGGAGGCCGGGGCATTGCTCTTGAGACTGCCGAAAGTATTGGCCTCCTTAGAAGCAAATGGATTGCTCGATCCACCCTGTTGTAGGAAGGCTGGCGATGCACCCGTGTTGGTATTGGCGGTCCCAAACCCAGCTCCTCCCGAAAATTTAGCAAATCCGCCAGCGTTCGGCGCAGCAGCTGAACCAAACGCCGATAGCTTTGAACCCAACTGTGAAGTTTGGCCGAACCCCGTCCCAGAACCCGAAGACCCAAACGCAGGCTGTCCAAATGCCGGGCGAGCCTGTGCTAAGGCCGTTGTCGACCCAAAAGCAGGCGCCGCATTGCCCAAAGGGGTAGGCGATCCAAAAGCAGGGGCCGTGCCCCCAAGTCCTGTTGTCGACCCGAAAGCAGGGGCCGTAGGCTTCGCCCCAAATGCCGACGTCGCAGATTGTGCCCCGAAAGCAGACCCAGTAGATGAACCAAAAGCTCCAGAAGACATTCCCGGCCGTCCAAGCGTAGATGTCGATCCAAAGGCGGGTTGTCCGAAGGCGGGTTTTGCAGCTGGCTGTCCAAAGGCAGACTGTGGTGCAGAAGGCTGGCCAAAAACTGGTTGAGGCGTGGAGGTTTGGCCAAATGCCGACGTCGGTTGAGAAGGTTGGCCAAAGGCTGGAGCCAATTGAGGCGGTTGGCCAAACGCCGACGTCGGTTGGGATGGTTGACCAAAAGCTGATTTCGGTTGGGATGGTTGGCCAAAAGCAGATGTCCCTGTTGAAGGGTTTCCAAAAGCGCTGGTCGGTTGAGATGTCTGTCCAAAAACCGAAGTGGGGGCGGACGTCTGACCAAAAGCCAGAGGCTTCGAGGGCTGCCCAAACGCAGATGTCGGGGTGGAAGGTTGGCCAAAGGCGGGCTTCGGTGTGCCAAACGCGGATGTCTGCGACTGGCCAAATCCACTTTGGCCGAATGTAGGCCCGGTGGTCCGCTGCGGGGTCTGTGGCGGTTGTTGAGCTTCATACGCAAGCAGCTCTGGATACGCGGCCGATGAATTATCAACTTTGACGGCATCTGAATATACCACCCAATAGGCGGATATTAGGCCCTCATTCGTTAGAACCCACATGCAGGGCAGTGAGGTCGCGGACTGCTCGACATTAGGGAAAGGATTGCTAACACGCTCCGCATCGGTAGCGGTAAGATCTAGCGAGAAACCGATAGGGGTGGCCTCCACACCATCTGCGGTCAACGGCAAAGTTGCGCGGCGACCATCACTCATGATCGATGTTGGCGTAAATGGTGTGTTATCCAATCTCATAACTGTACCGATATCGGTGGAGCAAGTGTTCGATAGAACGAGACAATCCTTTAGATTTGGACCCCAGGCCTTGAGGTGGATAAAAGAGTGATATGTTGGGCGAGAGACCATTCCAAAAGGAGGGGTCATGTCGTTGACTCTGTAAAATGTATGCTTGTGCGTGCTTAGCTCCCGCATCAATACAAAGTGAACCGATTCATTGTCAAGTTCTTGGCCAGGTTGGGGTTTCGGAGTAATAACGACGAAGATTATTGTAGATTCCACCCAAAATGTCGACGACACAAAGTGGTTTGGATAGTTAGGAATGCCATCCACAGCATCGGCTCCACTGCCATCCGGCCTAACCCAAGCGAGGCCGCCGGACGAACCGCCGCATATGATCTGTTTCCCCTTTGGGCTCCAGGATACCGTTGTGACGCCAGATTTGAGATTTTGCTGGACACTATTCGTTTTAAGATCGACTATACCGAGGCGGCCATCTTGTCCCCAACCAGATCCAACCACGATACAAACTTTCTCAGCATCTGTTATCGTTGGGATGGGTTTCATTTCAAGCAACGGGTCGGTATTTATCTGCGATTGAGGCTGGACACCGTTTCCCTTGCTGAGGATGTCATCAACGAGATAGACCGCTATTCCGCCTAGTTGGGCTCCAAGCAAAAGATAGGTGCCATCAGAGGTGAACGCAACGTGAGAGAGTCGGATCGACATGGGGATGATGCATTCTGGCTGAAAAGGCAGGGTATTCCCATTGGCCGCGGAGGTGTTCTTGAAGGCAGCCCTCAAAGTCGAAGTACGAGCAACGACGACACCTATGAAGAAAACGTTAGAATCTAAAAGACAACGATTTGATAAAGTCTACTAACCTTGGGGCCCTCCTGCCGCGAAAAGTTGTCTTTTCTGACATATCGATAGTAGTTGCGAGGAAGGTATAGGTAAATCACCCTCGGGATACTGCCCTTCGAAAACCTTGACCTTCAGCTCGCCAGCAAGAGCTACATAACCAAGCAACTAAACAAAGAGTCAACAACCATCATAATGCAGAAGGACGAGGGTTCAAACTGACATCAGATTCACTCTCCTGTACTTCATCACCCATTACTACCTCAGCAGGGCCCTGGGGAACAGCGATGCTGCTCGACCGAGAGAATGCAGTACCAGGAGCGGTCTGTGCGATACTGTTCGAGCGCGAAAATGCATTGCTAGGAGCGCTCTGGGAGTTGTTTAGGACCCCGAAAGCGCTAGGTTGACCGAACGACATCTTGACGACGTCGCCGGTTATCCTACGGATTGATTATCAGAAGTGAGGAGGATTAGGTCGAAAGAAGATGCGTAGGTTCTAGGGGCCGGATGAACTAGGTGTATCCGAAGCGTGGCCGCTAGAACAGCAGTTGCAGGTGGGAATAGTTTGTCGATTGTTGTCGCGGGCAAGATAGAAGAGAGGTGCTGTATCAGCTCCAATTGGCCAGAGATTGGCCTCGGAAGATTCGTTAGCAGGAGCAGGCGCTAACACGCGCAAGGATATGAAGCTGAATTGAAGGTGAGATGATGTCGTGAGAATGATGAAGCGGGTGTCGGCGACGGAGATGTGGAAGTGGAGGTGGAGATGGAGATTTGGTTCTTGATGGGCCGTTCGTTGGGTTGGCTTGATGTCGAGTTTGACGCGCTGGATTTCAAGATAAAAAAGCAAAGCGACACAACAACGACGTCGAGGATCCTGTTACCACGCAACACACCAACACATGTTCCTTGTCAATGCAACATTTCCCACTTCCCATATATTAACCCCCATATATTAAGCACCGAAGCGGGATATAAAAATGGTGTATACTAGCTATCTGCCATGTATAGATCGCATGATCATTGGACTTCTTGAGCATCATTTCCAAGCTGTAAAGCATATCTATAATCACTGTTATGTGATCCATGATCATAGAATATTAATTATGGGAAAAATCAACATTGCAATATTAATATTGAAGAATCACACCATGATCCATTGCACAAATACTCTCACATGAGTGTGGGCACCTGGGGGAGGTTGGGTACGAAGTCATGGTAGTCCGAATTCGAGGCTGTTTAGTCTATGTCATTCCTAACATCCTAGCTGCCGTTACAACTGGGACTTCCCAAGTGTTCGTATATACACGTAATTTAAACTGTTTAAATGGTACAGTCAAGATCAAATCCCGTGGAGTCTATAGATCTACATATCTGAGTATATATGAGACCGGTCAGGATAGCCCACTAGCCAATCTAAATGACAAGGTTAACATGAAGCCAACCGTTAGCCGCTCTATAACGGGCGAGATGTTGAATTGTAAGTACTTAGGTAGGTCTAGGTATATATAACGCTTCAAACTACACGTGCGCAGGAAATTTATCCACAACGTGCACCACATTGTGCAACTTAACTTTTGTCGGAATACAACCCCGTACAAAGCGGGCCATGTAGAATCGACTTCGGACGATAACATAAACATTCCAAAGGCTAATTCCAGGTTTGAACGTCCCAGCAAGAAACACCAATCTGCAATTGTATTGGATGACCACACGGAACCCTAGTGCAGCGAAGGCAGACTAGGTATGTTTCGAAGCTCCATCCCCTCTCTGTAACAGCTGCACAGCTGTATACATGTATCGTGCTGACACTCCGCCCATGGGTACATGTAGTCTTGGGGGTACATGCGTTTTAAATTTTGCTTTCAGTACTGAGCGCCTGGGTTTAAGACTATATAAAACCGAGGGACTCTCTTTACCGCTGGCATGCATTTAAACATTTTTGCTTTCATAATCCTCCATTAAATTCCTACATAAAGTTTTATGTGGTACCGGTGCTCACCTGCGTTCCAAACTGCAAAGCTAGAGTCTAAATATCGACATATCCTCGAAGCTTTCATTTAAAACGTTTAAACTTATAAAAAAGATTCAGTTTAAATCGAATACTTAGAGATTTGCCCTCGAGCCTTGGCCAACTCGATCTATAGAAGACGCACCATTTGAGCTCTTAATTAATACAGCCTTTCCAGACGCCCCCAAAATTTAAGACCTCCCAGTAAGATTCAGCCGACCCGTCAAGGTCAACTCCACAGCATGGCATCCAATCCATCTCCAACGCCGCTTCCAGCATCCTCGGTAATATTAGGGCGCCCGGAGGAGACACCCACGGGCTTAGCAACAACTATGACACATCTTGTTACTGTTGGCAAGGTATAATCCTATTGATCCTGAGATAGTGGACACAGCCTTTCTAACCCGAGATCTTGGAAATAAACTCAAGAAAGCAGATAGATTTGACCCAGAGATCATCATGGCAAACGCTGGAGATAAAATTTGTAAGCCTTTCAGTATACAGTTATCCTGACCCATGATTAGTCTTATATAATTATCCACATTTTGTTCATATTGTAAACAGAAATCAAAGCAATTTCTCTAATCCAAGCGTATAATTAGTCTTCAGATTCTACCCTTCCAACCATTCGATAGTACGAGGGACCTTCGAACGCCCGTGTATACCTTACGAGATGCAAAATCCTAGAGTAGACAAAAATGGAGCAATATGGTCAGGGTGGGCACCTGTTCCGATGATAAAATTAGAGGTATGGTCTCATTTAAATACGATCGGTCCAATCCAAAGTAGCACTATAAGTATTCGCACCATTATCATCTTTTGGAAAAGATCTCGCTATACAATCAATATATATATGATTGATCTGGTTTCCTAACAATTCTATTATATTACAACATTTACGAAGATTATAGGATGAAATGCCATCGTTTACATGGACCGTACGGACGGCCGATCAACTCTTTCTCTATTGTGGCGCTCCAGGTTCTTGCAACAAAGCCGGGATGGTAATGATGGTTAACCCGTTCGTAGCCCTATATATATGCACGAAGTTCGAGATTTATCATACCGCAAAATTTCCTACCAAAGCTTACACCCTAATTGACTGCCTCCTTATAGAAATGGATCCGTTCCATTCGAGATATACCGTCAAGCTGCCCTAGCCGCTCCATTCGCTCTGACACCAGGACAACCATTTCCCCCAGACGAAAACTATGGCGGTCGATCCACAACCACGTCGTCTTTATCAATCCCACCCCCAACTAATCCACCGGGCTCTTTTGAATCAAATTCCCAAAACAAAGATCTAGCAGCAATTGCGGGCATTGTAGTCGGAGGAATCGGCGCAATGGCTATCATAGGGCTTATCATAGCCCTTGTTTTCCGGTACCGCCAACATCGTTCCAACGCGAAAGCGACAAACCCCCCGCAGCACGATAGCCAGCTCCCACCCGGAATAAACTCCACGTTAGGCTTCAATTCTTCTGGAAATCCATATTTCCACGGCAATAGCTCTTTTCCGTATACACCAGAACTGGCACCCAGCAGCCCCACTATACACCCCCACCGATATTCAGGGTACATGCCTGGCTCGAATAGAGCTGGGAGGCCACAAAGCCATGACACAGCTCTTATCCCTGCTCGGGACGACGAACGACCGTATTTCGAGGGCGTCCATGGTACACAAAGTAGCATGAGCAGCGGTGGTGCAAGCCCCGTGTCAACAACGGGGGCACATACTCAACCACAACGGTCTGCTAATGCAGGAAGCCCGCATGGAAACTCAATCTTCAGCGGATCACATTTCCTGGGCAGAAGGGGTGCCAATCGGAGTTGGCAACACGGGGAGTACGGAACAAGGCAAAGGCCCGCTGAAATGGCGGCTAGTGTGCTCGAAGAGGAAAAGTGTGGCAAGGACGAAGATATGACTGTTGTCGATGCGACTGATTCCAGTGAGAGATACGGGCAAGTTTACCCCAAATAGTCACAGGCCAGAAGGTCTTTTCCAAATCGATGACCATGACTTTCCGGGTCTGGTGAGGAATCTAGTTTAGTTAAATTTCCTACAATATTTTCTTGAAGAAATCGACAGGAATTATTTAGTTGAAACGCAGCCTAGAATATGCCTTTATATGTAAGCTAGTAAACGAATATCTATATTGTCGCTTTGGCGCATGCGTATCTCAGTGTTGAGATCCCGCCTTAATATTGATGCGACCGTTTCATAGTACATTTGCAAGTTGATCATTGAGCAGACGAGTATTATTGCAAGACAGTCCGGGATTTTGACGACGGACTTAAGCTGAACCGCAAACACATTTAAACATTTATGCACATTTGAAACTAGGCGTCACACAAAGCTTGCAAAGTTACAACCATGGATTCCTGTATGTATGACCCTCGTATACCTTTCCCGCGACTTATGACGATCGTGAATTCAGCGCTGCACTGCCATGTGCAATACAACAACCTCATGTAACTTGGCGACTTCGATGCAACGCTACCTGAACATGGCTTGGTCCCTTGAACCCGCAAAGGGATACTATGCCCTTGGAATTCGAACAAAAAGTAGTCTGGGAAGTAAGGCGTCGCTTTTTAATTTAATTTATGTGGTTCCTTCTTGTGTAACCTTCGCAAGTTGTTGGTGTTGGTGGCTGTTGTGGCGGATCTCGTGGCTTACATGCTTGGCATAACCGGTGGAATTGCCATGTGAGGTCTAATTTCCTGAAGAATTGCCTGAGTATGTGCAATACTACATGTGAGTCGACCATATAGCTACCTAATAAGCTTAGAAGGTTGGGGGGTTCGACTATTGTTACCTTGAAATTTAAGATTAGATTAAGGAGGCTTGCTTGTGTCAGCTCTCAGGAGCTTATATCGATATATCTAATCAATTTCTAATATAATATTACACGCGTGATCATAATCCTATAGTATATATATACCTAGGTACTTAAGTAAGTATATATATAATATATATTTCCCTCCAGCCCATGCAAATAAATTCAAACGACGTAAACTAAGAGCTGCGGATCCATTGCGATGCTAGCGCGATAGCGGAGGTCTACTGAATAAAACCAGAAAGATATATATATATCGATAAATCGAGTTCCTATAACATGCAGATGTTTTGAGGTATGAGTATATACGTATATTGAAAAGGTTTTCTCTAAAATTAATTTATATTATATCTAAGTTGAGCCTACTACTAGGTAAATTACGAATAAAATACAGGTATCGAAAGGGAACAGGTTTTTGCTATCTAGTTAATCTTATATGGTCATTCTCGGTATATCCCTATACCTAGTATGCATTAAGCTAGATAGATATCTAGTATTGCCAAGCACCGAACTGCTCGCTGGTGAACTCAACAGCCTGGTTGCTGAAGCCCAAGCAATCACGGGCGCAACCGCTTGGGACGTCCTTGTCAGCTGGCTGTCCAACGTAGACCTTCCATGGTCCGGTGTTCTTCTTAGCTGGGCAGGCAATGAAGCCACCCTTCTTGTGGGTGATGGGCCTCAAGCCGTTGTCCTTGTTCTTGGCTCCAAGGACCCATCCGTCTTCAGTAGATCCTGGTGGGATGTAGGCGCTGTGGGCCTGGGTGTAGCTCAAAGAACCATCTGGGGCAACGTAGATTCTTTGACCTCCGGGAACGGCGACATTCAAGGAGGAGTAGCCATTTCCGAAAGCGACTGCGGTGTATTTGCCGGATGGGCAAGAGCTGGCTGGAACTGGTGGGGTTGGGCAGTAGGAGGATGGCTTCTCGAGGCCAATATAGAACTTCTGGCCGGAGGCGTTAACCTGACCAAAGTGAATTGGAGAAGCGGATCGGAGCGACATCATGGTGAAGCTGAGGTTAGATGGAGCTGGCGCCGCAGCGACGGCGGTAGCAAGAAGGGTAGCGAGAGTGAACTTCATTTTGAAATGATAAATAGGGTTTGATTAATATAAAGATTAAATCTTTGTTATTTTGTATTCGAGTGAGAACGAGAGTATTCCTGTTAGGGAGATGTAGTTGTAGAAGCTGAAGAGCTGTGACTTGATGATGAGATAAAAAAAAAAAAATTTCAATCTGGTTGACCTCAAGGGCGTCCTTTTATATTCGAGATGTGAAGATCATTTTCATAAGACATGGATTAAGCATTAGCCAGCTCTCAACCTTGACATCATCCGCTCTCGGTTATTATCCACAATGCAACCCTAAACTGGGGGGCGGAGTTTTTATTGGAAGAGCCGCTGGGGTCTCTCAGAGGAAAGACATTCTTCAGTTGCAACTGCAGGGTATGCTCCAGGCTATCGCGGAACTCTTTTACCCGAATGCCTCACTCCACTGGCGTAAAGCTTCACTTTTCTTGAACAGGAACGGAACGTTCTATGGGCCTTCCTAGAATTTCTTTGCATTCCTTTGTTTTTTGTTTCGAATTTTCCAAGGTCTCAGTGGCTGATGCCCTGCAAGCTTGGCATATGTCAAAGTTCCGAGGTGCGCCAGCATATGCGAAGGAAGGTCTAAGTTACATCACAAAATAGGTAGGCAGCTGATGATTTCTCCTCGGCTTTGAGCCCATCGGGCCAATGCGAAGTAACCAGGAAAGGGCTGCAAAACCTGGCCTAGATTTACGGACTAGACTCTATCGATCCCTTCCCCAGAATCGTATGAAGCAAGACAGTCCGGTTTATTTTTGGAACCCATGGCCATGGTCAGCTACGACAACCGAAAAAAACCATTGGGGCTTTCGACCTTCGAGAAAGGAAAGCCCCCCAAAAAAACCAGGAAACAAATTGACAGAGAGGTTACGTTACAATCTCCTTCACATTAGTCGAAGATCGTCTATGGGTTTAGTTTGGACGAATTCCTCTTCCGGTTATAGTGTTGCACCAAGCCGTCGTTCTCCTACCTGAACGGGTGGCGTTTGTCTTAGCACGGCTCGCGCGGCGAGTTCGCAGATAGGCCCACTTGACCTGTTATTAATTCGGAAGCTCCACTTTGAATATTTCCGTAGGAAGTTTTTGGATGAATAAGGCGATAAACTAATCACTGATGATACGGCTAAAATGTATAAATAGCTCCTGGCCGGCTATACATACTTATCAGAGACTGGCTCTATGATCTTCTAGAACCAGACCGACGAAGGTACCATGTTACCAAAAACCTGAAAATCATACATGGGATGTCCTGGGCTTATGGCTTAGGCAGCCTGCAGAGAAACACGCCACAGTTGGACAAATGGAAGATTGAGCGCGAAGAGTGTTGCATTTCGAGGTCAGTGCAAATATTAAATGTCTCAACATTGAACGAATGCAGCCATGCGATGTTACCAGTCAAACCCTCCTGTCCTAACGCTCTTATAAATGTCCTTTCTTAAAGACGGAAAACAATAAATACGGAATATTATAATCAGTAATCAGCGATCTCATGATATTATAAGAAGTACCAACAATCTCAAAAGCCAGATATTTGCGGACATATGGTTTTGTGACACGATTGCCTCGTACAATGACGACCTTATATCCATAGAGCTCCTGTAAAAAGCTCAGCTCATCATTAATAATCAAAGGGCTTTTGAAAAAAATGACCCCCCTTGCACACTCCCCAGCCCTTCTCCTCCCTCATCGATAATAGCTGGGTCTTGTAAATCGGCGATCCCAAAATTGTTTTCGTCTTCGAAACGATCCATCAAAGGCGTATCTGCGTCCGGATCGACTTCTGGACCCGAGAGCAACGTTTCTCCAGGTCCCAGTGGCGTCAAAACTTGATCAGTCCCACTTGTCTCTGAACCTGATTCCTCATCGTCAAGGTGATTCAGCGCCTCTTCTATCAACGCAAATTCGCTACCGTAATCATTGTCATTGCGGGAACCGTCGTCGCTATCATCAGACTCGGCTTTTTTGAAGTTGTAGTTATACCCGTAGTAGGTGAGATATAGCCAAACTTGATGGCATTCAAGTCCAGGGATATCTCCTCGACCAAAAAGACGAGGGAAAACACTTGTATCTGCGGACGATTTCGAAGCTTGGATTTGAGTTGGGTCTGGTGGGATGCTAGGCCAGCACGCTGTTAAAAGTCACCAGTTATTAGTACAGATACTTGGGTTAGCAGCATTTGGATTCATATTTATGTCAATCATCTGACCCACCAAAGAACTCCTTTTCCTCGTAGGAGGCTTGCTGCCAGTTTTCGCCAACTGTTTCGATTTCATACAGGATCTCAAATCTTTTATCAGGTTTGTTGTTGTGAGTGTTGAAGCTTAAGAATCTGCAGTTGGATTGGAGAAGTGAGAATCTACAGTGATAATTTGGATCGTCAGTTGTAGAATTCCATAATGTCTCATGAGTTTCCTAACATCGTTGGTATATCACAAAAGCTCCAGGGCCTCAAGTGACATACAGTTCAACGGATTTGTCGTATAACCTGGTGAGCTTAAGCTCTCTAGTCGGACCATCAGACCCTGGAACAATTGTCGTAGTATCGACTCTGATAGCCGCATCGTATTCCTGTCCAGTCGTTTTCACACCTAGCTTTATACCTCTAGGTATTAGTAATTCACTAGTAAATTTGCGCTCAATTCTTCCTGGATATACCTGGATATATTTAATATATTTCAGCATGGCAGGATCCGGATCTGGGACAATTAAACTCCATATCGCCGTTTGCTTGGAGAAACCAAGCGTATTGGCCCATGGTCGAATGGTAACACTTGATCCTTCGAAGGATGGGTTTCCGTCTTCAAGCGGTATTTCGGCGTGTACTAAATCCAACAAACTAGAAGTCAACACCAGAGCCCGTTGGACGCTCTTAGGCCCTAAATAATTTGGTTAAAAGGGTATGAAGGACGAGACCAGTATGAAGGTGTTTCCTGAAATGAAGGGTAGAATTATATAACTGACACCAAAGGGGTTCCTCGGTTTTCCAAGGAAAGGTTGCAACATCGCTAGGCTGAACGCCTATTCTGAACTCATCATATGCATGGCATGTCGAAGCTAGAAGCCACGCAAAACAACGAAGTAGAAGAAACACCGACATCCATGAACTTGTGCCAGTCGATTGCGTGCACACTCCGGCCCGTTCATCCGTATGTATAAACCTGTTTGAATCACACTCTACGAATTCAAAGGTCGAACGACTACCGTGGTCATGATCATGGCTGGTACCGAGCGAACCCATGGACGGGAGAACGCCCATGTATACATGTGGCCTAGCAAAGCCGTTTGCAGATCAATGTACAAATTAGGAATTCGCTCAAAATGAAATAAAGTTTTGTGAAACGCCTACAATGGTCTCGAGGGGCACCTGACAACACAACAATCCTACTAACAGGCCCAAAATGCAACAGGTCTCATTGAAAGCACTTTTGAAGCCCGGCCGGTCGTAGACGTTCTACCCGCTGACTACATGCCATACATACCGAATATTCTAATAATATGTATAACACACTCGAATGGGTGTTCCTATGTGACATATAGATACGAGACCAACTTGACTTACACTTGACATGCCTATCAGGATAAGAATATGCATACGTATATATATACGGTGAATCTTGTATGCATACATGATAGAATGCTCCGTCGCGAGCACACTATGCGAAAAGTGGATCAAGAACGACCTTGGTCTTGGTCTTGGATCGGGCCTGTCTGGAGCCAGCTCATATGATCATATAGTTTGAATCCTCGCTTCTTATTACCTATCTACTATCATCTTTGGGCGCAGGGCATGGGCTTAGATATCCTTACGTAGCTTCCTAAGCTTATAGCATAATGACGCTATGGCTGGTTTGACTCCACTTTCCTCACAATATACTATCTGCCTCGCCATTAATCGCGCAGCGGCCCGCCAATACTGCAGTACTGCGAAATATTCATGCAGCGAAGTACTTAATCGAAAAGGCAGTCACAGGTCTTCGAAGATAGATACTACTATGGGCACATATCCTGCCTTGGCATCTCCATCCGTAGACCATATATGGAATATGAATCCTGACAGTGGCCTGGTCATCTACTTGCACTTGATCAATTGAACAACCGTGTGCAAATATTTGGATTGATATCCTACCTAGCCATAGGCTGATTTCGACAGCTACCCACTGGCCCACTATACGCTATGGTGTCTGTACGTCTACTGAAACTCTGATGCTTCCTAGCGAGGTCTCGTGAGAACCTTTGGCCCACTTCCGAAGTTCGCTCTTCAAAACCTGTCTTCCGCGATACGCTCTATCGTATTTATGCCGCAATAATTTTACCTGTTATAGAATCTCAATTGCGATCAAGGGAGGCAAAATCCAATATTGGTAGCCTACCAAGAAAGATCGAAATTTGTATACCCTTTAAGCCCTGTAGGTGCTAAATTTAGATAAATCCTCGAGTGTTAAACTTGTCAAGAGCCCCACTAGCATTCCGGCATGCATATGTCCCAGAGTTCAGGATATCCAATCCTTCGGTTCGGTTCTAAAACCGCAGTCCTTCCCCAAAACCAAGTCGAAACATCCCGCTGCACGCTACACTACGTATACCATGCATATATACTAACCACGAGAGATCATTATTAGCCTTAGTTAGTATTCAAGATTTCTTAGCCCGGACAACCTAACGTAGGTGGCCAGTGTGCAGTATGCAATCGCGAAGCTCGGTAACAGTTAAGACATGTATGTATGTCTCACCACGTATCGGCCTACTTGCATAAAAACCGTTGGCGACAAAGAAAAAAAACCATGCTATAGAGAATGAATGTATAGCTTCCCCACTATCTTCAATATTTTTACCACTTTTGAAATACCGCCGGCGAGTAGAGACTATTCTCTATGGAGTCAACCCCACCGACGCATCTACCACCCAATACCAATCGTCCTGCTACAACACAAGTGCATACTGTGCGGCAACATCCTACGAGAAGCTCATGGCACTCTCCGCACGAATTACGAAGAAGTCTGCTACCAAGTTTTTGTAGTTTACAAGGCAGCCCTCCAAACATCAACCTTTCAAAATGTCTCACCTGAATCAAAAAACCGATAGGCAGGGATTTGAGTAGGCGAAGGATTCACAGAAAACCACCTGACTGTAGACATAGTAGCAGGTCTGTAGATGTTTATAGGCTGGAAGATGCGACTCCACTCGCTTCCGACGCGACCCATCGACCCATCGACGAAACGACGGGCCCGGGAACTCCCACAGTTGTCGAACAAGAAAGCTCGAGGACCCTGGGGACATCCATGCATGTTGTTGTGTTGAAACTACAGCTAGACAGCCGATCTGAAGACAAGGGTCTACAGGCAGTGCTCCAATACTTGATACGTCTGCCTGTAGTTAGACAGACGGTTCGCTACCAAATGCTTAGAAAGGCAATTCGATTTGTTAACAAATTCTCGGACGGGATCCAGATATTCCCTCTCTTTTCACACACTTTTTGTTGAATATTATTTTATTTTTTTTCCCCTCCGAATTTTTTTTGATTTCTTGATTTTCCCGCCGAGGTAACGATTTCCAGAGATTAGTGAGGCTAATTCGTGAGCACGCCTGCGCATAAGCCGCCGGTTCTGTGAGAAGCATTATTCCGTCGTAAAACAGCACGGAGACTTAGACTGCACAAATAGTCACAATTTCCATGGCCATGCGTATGCATGCCGGTAAGCCGTTTCCCACACATCCACAAAATCCACAATGTTAGCGAAAAAACCATTGCCGTTGACAATTGTTGGGTTCGGATTTGGTCTGGCAACTACCAGCTACCCGGATGTTCCCATAGAGAATTATTGGCCACTGGAGCAAGTTGGTAACTAGTCAGGCACTAAGCTATAATTGCGGAATATTATAGGTAACGTAGCTTGGGAGCTGGGAAGCGAGGGGCTCTAAATAAAGACCCGTGTGATATCGCAATCGGCAGCCTTGATGTTAGCTTGTTCGGGTCAAGCCAGCGCCGGAAATCCATTAGACACGTACTTTGGCCATATGTTTCTCCAATCAGCTGACCTACCAGCAAGATTTAATCGCTCGATGGCGTTCGGGCGTTATAATAGCTAAATTACAATTACTCGATGTATTACCGATTTTTGAAGGAGGGTCCTATTGCGACCCGAACAAAATAAAAGAAAATAACATCACAACAGAAGGAAAAACACCGAGATCTTCATTTTCGAAAAAAGACGGCGATATGAAATAGAAGGTTTTCCAGGGTGTTTGTTCGCTTCAAAATTGGCTGATGGCCGGAGGGAAACAAAACGGCAAACGAAGACATCCATCCAGTTCTGGGTCCTGGGGTCTGGAGCGACCATGATTGTCGATTAACCCAGGGATCCCTAATCGAGTGGTGTAGATATTAACCTGCGGATATCGATCGCGACCAAAATCAGAGCAGAAGGCACCCCTCTCCCAAACAAGAGCTGTCCAAAGAGTATATTGATAGACCATTTTGTCTCACCAGCCCAAGACTTGCAGTCCCTTAGTTGGTAGGCTCGATGCGACGTGACAGGCAGCTACTAGTTGGCTCATGGACAATGCAGGTAAGCAAACTAGGAAGCTGGATCGCGACAAAGTGGCGTAAGAATTGTAGGGATCCCACTTAATATCTCCCTAACCACAAGGTCGCACCAACATGGTAGTCATGACGCAGTCAGAGAATTCGGGTATGCTCGCTGGTGCAGCTGCAGCATAAGATATACCATTTGGGAGAGAAAGTGCAGAATGGCACTGAGAATTCGTGCAAGTAATCGGGGTCAATCTATCTGCTGCAAAGGAAACTATACATAGTACGAGTGCGTATTGTGCAACACAACCCGGCTTGCACTGAGGTAAGCAGGAAGTCTCATCTCTGCCTCCTCGGCTCAAATGAACTGCGCTGCACTGGCAATGTGCCAAGGGCGGACGGAATAAGTTGATATCAACATTCCAAAGGCAAGACATGCAATCGCACGAAGGCCGCGGACTTAATCGAGAGGTCGAGATACATGGTCAAAATGCCGTAGATTTCGAGTGAAGCCAAGTCATGGCCGCCTGCCAGGTCTACGTATGTATGTATGGTGCCCTTGGAAAATTCCATGTCATGTCATGTCAGGTCGGATTTCTGGTACATGCACATACATATACATGTCTGCGTGATCAATTCTTTTTGCGGCTTCTGTTCCTCGAAAGATATTGGAATCTTCAAGGTCGAAAGACCGGCTTTCACTTGTTTCGCTATTAACCTACTCAAGTGGGAACTGATCAGATTGCTCCGGGTACGATACCTGGTCGAGAGACGCCATATCTGCCACCTTGGGCTCCGGCGCCCAGGGCTTTCCAACTTTGCGAGGAATGCCTTAGCTAGCTAGCTTGGGCGCAGCTCTCCAACCACGTATTATAATTTCGGGTCGATGAGATGGCGGAACAGAAGCCTTCGGCCTCCCACACTCGAGAAATACGATACGACGTATTCTGGATGTAATATGTGAACGAATTTACGTACTATGTAGTATGTGAATACATGGGAGTTGTTGTGGCCGCATCTCTGCCACCCGTAAACGTTAGGAGCTTTTAATTAGACGCATGCAAGCTCGCAAGCCAACAGGATACCTTTTTTGCCCGCCTTTCCCTACTTAGTAATCTACTGCATTTCACCTACAGCTCGTTCCCTGGTCTGCGGCAGCAGAGGGGACCACATCCATCTCTAACCTGCGTTTTCTCACTGTATGAACGTACAGCGCAGTCACCGTGGCTAAACCGCTCGTGGTGATTGAATGTTTCTTTCTAGGCAAGAAACAACTCGATTGATGTCAGCAGATTTCTAAACAGGAGGCGCCCGAAAAGAAAATCCAACTGACTACGAGCTCCCTGCGCACAGAGATCCTTTTTTATGTAGACGGCGGTGTGCATACCACATTGCATTCCGCCTCGCCTTTTTCTTCCTTGGTGCATTCGCGACACCGAAATAAGAGAAACAAAGAAAAAAAAGAAGAAACTACCAGTTTGAGTGTAGATACCGAACCGCTCTTGCATGATGAGTGACGGATGATCTCGCATAAAGCGCTATCGATTCTCTTTTCTTACCTAGTAGAGCAGTAAATCACCTAATTAGAAATAGTAAAATGGCGGACAGTTTGGTAGAAAAAGGAATGCCAGGGGCGAGGGATATGTGTAAGAAAATCACCTGGGAAAAATGGAGCTACCTGTGCAGCCCCATCACCGGTAGTCAGGTTCAGGTGGGGCACCGACCATTGAACTAGTTTTAACTTTTTTCTCCTCCCGGTTCCTGCAAATGTGCATTTGTGAGATCCGAAGGGGCGCACCCTACCTCGCGCTGGTTATTGTTCGAAGTTGCTAAAAATTATGATAAATTCAGAGGGGACGCACTCGCCCGTTTCAAAGGTGTTCCCTTTCTGAATATCAGTTCGGGCCTTTTCTTTGGAGTCTGTGGCTTTTTATCAGGTATAATATAATACGGACGCAAGTTCCTGCGTATATTCCTGGGCGGCATAAATCTTTAATATCAATTCCAGTCAGCTTGGGTACACTGGCACGCCGTATCGATCCTTCGAGAACAATATTAATCTGCTGCAGAGTCACTGTTCATATATTATATCTTCGATCCTTTACAATTACGACAGGCCTGGTTATATTAAAGGATCTCTTACAAAGCAAAGCGCGCAAAAAAATATTTCAAGCAGAGCCCGCTGTTGGACGAATATAAAGTCCAAAAGCATTTCTTGGGAATTAGTACGTTCCTCGACGACGTCCCCTCGTGTAGCGGTTGCAAGGAACCCTGGTGCATGTCCAAACAACACATTTGCTAACCACAAATGATTGATATCATGGATAGGCTTCGATTCGAAAACAGCAAATGCGATAGTTCGGATTCCGACATCCCCAAAATGTATTCGATCAAGATGCCCAGTAGATTTTTCAAGAGGAAGATTCTCCGTGTTCGGAGCGAAAGCCCCGACTTTGGGTTTTCATACGGAGGCGGGTACAAGTCGAATGAGAGATCGTACTCTTCGGCATCAGACAGCACGAATTCCATGTCAGAGTCCGACTACTCGATGTCGAGTTCGAGTTCGAGTTCTAAGTCAAAGCGGCCGCCTGTTAACCAACCACCTCAGCATCCGATACCCGCGATGCAAGGACCATTCGTCGAGTCTATGAGGTGTCCGGACGTCGATGTCGAAAACGCCACAAACCCAAGGGGCATGGACCTAAGGTATCATCCTCTTGTCAAGGTCATCGCCCAGATTGCCTTTGGCATGCATCTACTACATAAAAAACTTGCAAAGTCAGAAACCGAAGTAGTTAAGATTCTACAACGACATGTTGATGATATCAACAGATTCTTAAACAAAGCAACTACAAAGTTCGACACAGCCCTTTCGGATATCGACGAGAGGCACAGGAACTTGAAGACAGCTGTTGACAATTCAACTGTCTTCGAGAGAATGTTGGCTACTGAGCCTGTCTTCAGACAACAGATTACAGATGGCAACAAGAAGGTTGAATATGTTGTCAAGAAAACCACATCTGCCATGGAAAAGAACCTTCGTGATGTGTGCGAAGGAACCCGCGCTCTAGGAGAACTTACAAAATACATGAACGCAATACGAAAGGGCTGGAAGAATACCGGCCTCGTTCGTACTTACGGTGTCATGGTCAGCAACGTGGAAGTATGGGGACGCTGTTTCGAAAGCCTAAGAAAATCCGGAGTCAATCTCGCCTTGAGCCTTGAGAAGTTGAAGAACGTTATGGGACAAGTCGACAAACGGGTCAAAAGGGCAGCCAAGGCTGGCCCACGCCCGAGGAAGCCGTCTCTCTCGAAGGATACCTCGTCTAAGATCCTCAAGCATGCAAGATCTATGCCCGGCCTCCCAGTAATTCCAAAGAGGACATCCTCTCTTAAGATTAGGGACTCGGCATTGGCCCCTTTGGGACTACGATCTATGTTCCTGGGCGACTCCGAAGTCTCTCTTGTATCCTCGAGGCCACCGACTAGCTCCAAGCCAAACCTAAGAATCCGCTGCGATAACCTAGAAGACTCTAGCTTCATTGCCCAGTCGGACAAATCAACTTTCCTCAATATCGACGAAAGTGACTACGAAGACCCGGACCATGATACTCCAACTACTGTTACTTCTTTAACTCCTCGCCCACGACAACCAAACCACTGGAAACCACTCCCCCCTACCCCAATAACACCCCCCGCTGATATGCTCGTCTCCGATAACTTCTCACGGCCCACCACGGCTGGGAGCTTTTCTGAGTTCAGCGCTCTGGCACCCCCTGTCCCCAAGATTCCAGATCTCTGTGACGATAAATCATCCCCACTCACAATCGAACTCTGTCTTGAGGGCTGCCTCGATGACGAGACCAGCATGTTCCAGCTTCGCCCTGTGTACAGCGAAGCAGCGAGCCTCTCTCACTCTAAATCATGCTCACCGATCTCTACTGTCCGGCCTTTGACTCTACGCTCTGCAGCTGCAAGATATTAATACATTCATTATATCCACTGCTTCGTTCTTTTATTATAAACTTCACACTTTCCTTTAATCAGTACGAATCTCATTTTATCATCGGCTTTTAATGATACCCGGCGTCTTGGCTTTTTTTGTCTTTTGGTGGGAACTGGGCTTTTTCCTTCTTTCTTTCTTTTTTTCTTTACACATTTACCACGGAGGTCCTGGGCGTCTCGAATACTTTCATTCCCCTCTAATTCCTTCCCGGTCTCGGTTATTGGCTATTTAAAATTTCTTTCAGATGCTTCCTCTTATTTATTTTCTTTTAAATCTTTTTCCAAGGTCAAATTGGAGGGATTAATACTATAAACTGAACGAATAAAGAACGTTCGCGGGCTGCCTGTATACATGGGAATTTGCATTTTGTCTTACAAACGGAAGGAGAACAAAAAGGATCATATTACTGTCTTTCTACACGCTTGGTGCTTGTAGTCTAAAATCATGTATATAGCAATCAACTTGATCAATCGGATCAAATGAAATGAAATAAATAAAATAAAGTACAATCAAATAAAAGCAATCAATTAATCAACCAAACAAATTCAACAAACTCATTTGAAAACGAAAACAGAAAAGATCCAGAAACGCCTAGAACAAATGATAGAAGAGGGAAAATAAAATAAAAAAAGTCTTTTCATTCGGGAAATAGGGCCGCATCCGAAATTATGCAATCTAGATGTCAAAAATTGATGCTTTTAGCGCGGGCCGTGTTGACATAGAATATATCGCAAGAGGGGATATTGAAGGTGTCGCAATAATCGATATATCGGGTAATACTCACGAGAAAATGCGACTTTACCAGGACTCCAGTTTATCAAACCATCCAAGTCATAAAATCTTTTTCGTCGCGGAAGGGTTTTGAATAGAGAAAGTGCAAGGGAAATAGTTGTCTAAAGGTGTATGATCGGTGTATGCGAAATGCTTATCTTTCGTTCTTTCTTTTTCTTCCTTTCTTTCCCGCTTCTTCCTTCGTTCGGATTCTAAATCTTAAGTTTCTCCAACGGGGTCAGAAGCTTCTTCATGGCTTCGCTGCTCTCGATGCTGCTGCGCTTGACCTTCCCGATTTTGCTAACTCTGCCTCCAATAACTCGTTTCTTATTCCCAGGTGTCTTGGGGATCCTAGCCGGGGGGCTACCATGATGTTGCGAAACTAACCCTCCTCCCCCCTCCATCCCACTCGCCGTTACCCCTCCTTCCCCCGGCTCACGCGCATGCTCATCTAAGCTTTTAACGCAAAGTTTCATAATCCCGTTGCCATCATTGATACTCCTCGAAACGACATTCGCAAATGTATGAAACCAGCTCCTTTCTCCCAAATATTCCTTCGTCTCTGGAATCCTCTGTCCCGAAGACCAGATCGTTGGAGTGACGGAGTAGCTAATAACTACATCGTTTTCGCTTTCGAAACTGATATCAACGGCACCGGAATCCCAGCCAAAGTAGCCGAGCTCGTGACCGGAAAGGGTGAAACAGGTGACGAGAACGCTGGGTTGGAGGGAGAGGTTGATGATTATTGTTTTTGAGGGTTCGCAATCATATGATTCTGAGGGGACTGAGAGTTTGGTGAGGATGAGGGTTGGGACGGGGAATGGTGGTGCGGCGTCGTTGGATGACATGATTGGTTCGGGTTCCCAAAAGGGTGTCTGTGGTCCCACCCCAAGCGAGGGAAGTCTGAGCTGCAAGATGGGGAGTGTGCGTGGTTTGTAGCCGCTCAAAAGATGATGGAAAATAGACGGACAGAGGTCTGTTTCCCTTCTAGTGGCAAAGTAAAGAAGAGATGGAGGTGAATATCTCGTGGTGATAGTGGTCTGGAGATGTTTGGGGATTTGATAAAGGGACGCTCTCAGGTAAAGATGAATCCGAAAGCTGATGAATGCAGTGCTCAGCGGCAACAGGCAGCCTCTTAGAGGCTTATTGTACCTGCAGCAGGACTGAAAGCGCCTCGCGAACAAAGAAAGACAGACGTCTAGACCCAGGAAGCTGGGGAAAGCACCAGTGAATACTCTTAAAAGGAGGCCTGCACCAGCGCCAAAGCCAAAGTCATATCTTGCTATAAGAATACTAGAATCTTCCTCGACTATTATATTCTAGGAATACCCTCTGGGCTTGCGGCCGAAAGAGCAGACAGTTACGCGGATAATCTGGTTAAGTGAGTTACGAGGACGAGCGGAGGGAAGTGTAGATTAGAGAGCGGAGTCATTAGTTTGATCATTTCAAGGGTCGTTATACAAACTACTAGAACAATATAAGAACACGAAAACAAAGCAAAACCAAGCCCTCCCCAAAATTATTACTACTGTAGAAACAACCACAAACAAAGCTCCGCTATGATCATATAGTACGAATAGAGGTGAAGTATGTATACTCAGAGACAGATTGCATGCAAAAAAAGCACGAAACTGGGAAACTGGGAAACTGGGAAACTGGGAAACTGGGAAACTGGAAAACTGTACACAAAAAAGACGTAGACTGAATAAGGAAATGCACGCTAAATTCCACAAAAACCAGATCTTCAACCTTCTTTCAAGCTTTTCCTCAAACCAAAAATCGCAGACGTAAACGCAAACAGAAACAATAAAACAAAGACCGAGAGAGTGTGGAAGGGAATCGGTGTAGGAAATGCTCGATTAAATAAGTGAGCTGAGATTCAAAGCAAAAAAACCAAGCAAGAAAACAATTCAGGGTGTATCATATTTTGTCGTTAAGTCGTATCTTATAAGTCGTTAGAATCAGAAAGAGAAAAGGAAAACCAATCACCGTCCGTATATCATTACACAATCGTTTGGTTCCGTTTCAACAGGCCCCGAACTTTGCCCCAACCTTTCGCATCTCTGTCTTGGTATTCGTCACCGGATTCGCTCGCACCGGACTTATCCCCACTGACCACGTATGTCGTGACACTAGCGATTCGTGGGCTTTCATACTCGTATCCGCCGATCATCAATCGTGAATGTCGCTGGGATTGAGTTCGCAGGGAACGCATATCGGTACGTCGAGGATCGAGGCTGTTTGGGTCGGTATTGAACTCATCGATTGGAGATGAAGGGGTGTCATCGCTCGTGACCCCCTGTGATAGAGTAGGCGTATCAGCCAGAGTCCGGGTACGTCTTTCCTCGCCACGTGCACGATGATGGGATCGGTGTCTATGTTCTCTATGCTCCCTATCACGATCACGATCACGATGACTGCTCTCCCGTTCTTCCTTGACAGGAGCTTCGCGGCGGCTGCCACTACCCATCGACTGAATAGCTGTGGCAGCGGTGACAGCAGCTGCGGCGGTAAGGAGACTCTTTCTCGTCTTGTCGCGGCGTTTGCGACGCTCATCATCCTCGTCAACTGGTGGTACAACCTCAGGAGATCGCGGCTCGCTCCCAGAGAGTCCTCGAGAGCGACGGTACCTCTCCTTATCCTCCTTCTCACCCTTCTCGCGATCCTCCGTTCTTCGATGCCTTCGCCTTTCCCGTTCTTTATCCCGGGACTCGTCTTCTGTGACCGCCATTTCTCGCGAAACAGCTACGTCAGGAACATCACGAGTCATCGCCTTGCGCTCCTTACGCTCCTCTTTGCGTCTTCTACGATCCTCGTCGTCGGTGCGGCCGTGTCTGTCCCTATCTCTCTCACGCTTCTCCTCTTCGGTGCGATGTCGTCTGCGTCGTTCCCTCCGCGACGCTTCTGTTGTGGCAGCAGCGGCCGCGTCGGGAATTGGCAGGAACCCAGGGTCGTCAGCATCGGCATTGATTTGAGCGTCATCGAAAGCCTGCCTGGAACCGCGGAGTTTCTCCTCGAAATCAACGGTTTCGGCTGGAGGGGTTGGCGTCTGTCGGGGCCGCTGGTAATCGCCCTTCCCAGATAGCAAAACTGCCATGCGTGATTCAGCCTCCTGAGCTCGCTGCTCCATTTCCTCGAGGCTTGCTCGCAAAGCGACTGATTCCTCAAGGGTTTCTGCAGCGCGGGTCTGGGCGGCGATCTTCTGCCTTTCGACATCCTCGAACCTGCCTTGGTATGCTGCGAGTTCTTCCTGTGTCCGTGAGAGCTCATCGCGAGTGACATCCAACCGAATTCTTTCATCTTCGATCCGATGAGTAAGGTCATAAATTTGGTTGGCGTGCTCCCTGCAGTTGAGCTCTCCCTCTCCAACAACTGGTGCAGGAATGTCTCGAAGCCCAGTAAGCTCTGCCTCCAAGGCCTCAACTTTGGTGTTTGCGTCATTGAGCTGGTCTCGTAGGGCTTCAACTTCAGCAAGTGCCTCGGGTGCCTCCCTAGATAGCGGCTCATTTGCCTTCAAAACCTCGATCTCTGCAGCCAAACTAGTACTCTTGGCAATTTCTTCCTCAAGTCGTTCGTTGAAGGTCTTGTCGCCGATCTCTTCCAACTCTTTCGTCTTGTTGGTGAGTTCAGCTTCGAGACTATCAATCTTTGCTATCACTTCATCCAATTCCGCCTCCTTGGCTTCCATATCGGAAGTGAGGTTTGTAACGGATCCTGTAAGGCCAGCGATTTCGGCAATTCTAGCATCCATGTCGCTTTCCAAACTAGACATCCTTTCAGTCGCAGCAGCCAGTTCAGCAGCCGCACTCTCAAGCCCATATCTGGCTTCGTCACGATCACCTCTTGATGTTTCAAGCTCCTCTGTCATATCGGCTAGGTCTGCCTTCGCAGCGGCAAGAGCATCCTTGAGACTGTTAATCTCATGAACAAATACAGTGGTACCTTGGCTTTGGGCGGAGAGTTGAGTTTGAAGTGTAGCGTGAGCATCCCGGGAGGCCTGGAGCGCCGCCTCTAGTTCTTCTTTCTCGATCTTAAGAGCTGCAAGAACAACTACCAGACCTTCTTTTTCTTCGCGAGTTGTCGTGAGGTCGATCTCATGGGCCTCTCTTGCGCTCGTGAGTTCGGCGACCTTGTCAGTTAGGGTAGTCTCGGCGTCCTTCGTAGTTTGCAATGAATCGGCAAGGGTTGTCTTCTCTTCTTCTAGTGCCGCGAGTTTCTCATCGAGAGCAGTCTTCCCCTCCGTCAAAATAGCAACCTGTTCTACTAGTGATGACTTTTCGTCTTCAACAGATTGCACCTTTTCGTGAAGCTCGGACTTCTCAACCTCGAGAGCAGAGAATTTGCCTTCGATCTCAGTCTTTTCGGTTTCAAGAGCGGAGAATTTCTCTTCGAACTCTGCTTTCTCGGTTTCAAGGGTAGACAATCTGCCTTCAATCTCAGCCTTTTCGGTCTCAAGGGTGGAGGCCTTGGTTTCGATCTCAGCCTTTTCAGCCTGAAGAGCAGAAAATTTGCCTTCGATCTCGGTTTTCTCCGCCTCAAGATCTGTGAGCTTGCGTTGGATGGAGCCTTTGTCTGATCCGAGGGTATCTAGAAGTTCTCGGGAGCTGGATGCACTCTTCTCTGCCTCTTCCAGTTGAGTCTTGAGATCGTCCATTTCCCTCAACTTATCCTCAGCATCTTCGTATAGCATCCTGAGGTCGTCGAGCTCCTTGTTGGCGTCGTCGTGAAGCTCTTTAACGGCCTTGATCAACTCTTCCTGTTCAGCGGCAGCAGCTTTGAGATCTTCTATTTCCGTAGAATCTGCCTCAAACCTCTCGAGTTTCTCCTTGAGCTCTGTGATTTCGGTGCCTTGAAGCTCAATCTCTGCATCTTTGAGCATAATGTCGTCATTGAGCTGGTCGATTCCTCTGAGGGCAGTTCTTTGTTCGATAATCGTAGCTTCAAGTTCCAAAATCTTGACCCTGGCTTCCGAAAGTTCGGCTTTGAGGCCACTAATCTCTTTGTCCTTCTCAACAACTGTTTCCTTAAGCTTATTGAACTCCTCCTCGCTGGGACCTTCATCAACCTTCTTTTGCAGCTCAACGACTCTAACGTTAAGCCGTTCCCTCTCCTCCTTCGCGGCAAGTTCGTCAAGAAGCCTTTGCTCTAGCTGTTCCTCGAGGGTCTTAACTCTCGACCGGACGTTACCAACTTTCCCGGCTCTGGCTGCGATGAGCTCCTTCTCCTTCTCCGCTAGTGCGTCTGAAGTCTTGGAGACTTCCCTCTTAAGGTCTCTAACTTCAATTCTGAGGGCCCTGGCGGCGTCTTGGAGATCTCCCTTCTCTTTGATCATCTTAGTTTTCTCAGTCATGAGTCCCTCAAAGTCAGATGTTGCCTTTGACAATTCCTGCCGCAGCTTGGCAGTTTCTGCCTCTGCGGCTGCGACCTTCCCGGCGTCGGCTTCATCAAACTTTGATTTTTCAGACTTGACCTTTTCCAACAATTCCAAGACTTCTTTGATTTGTGAGTCTTGCTCTTCTGTCAGCTGTTGAAGCCTGCCTCGCTCGATCTGAAGTTGGTTCATCGTTTCTTGCATTTGCCGCGATTCCTCAACTTCAGCCTCAAGTCCTTGGATGCGTGCTTGGAGCTCAGACTTCTCGTCACCAAGCTCAGAGACTCTATTCTCAAGTCTTGAGAGAGAACGACCGGCTTCGGACGCAACATCATGAATCTGCGACTTAAGAGTGTCATTCTCTGCGACCAAAGCTTGAAATTCACCGGTCGCATCGTCGATCATTTGGGCTGTTGTCGGGGAAATTATGTCGTTGGCTTCGGTAACGGTGACCTCCGGAGCTGGGCCATCTGCAGGGGCATCTCTCGATACTTCCTCTGCAGGTTTGCCCTCTGTGACATCGGTGTTGATCTCAAGTGCCGGTGCTTCTCTGTCCTTTGACTCCGCATCCGCGGGACTAGCATCAGCTGGAGGCATGTCGCTAGGTCCTGGGAGTGAAGTTTCAGGCTTCTCCTCAGCCGGAGTGGGTGGAACAACATCATCCTGTATTTATTCAGCAATGTCAATATCAAGGCCTTAAAAAAAAATATACGCAATGCCGTGGCATGAATGACAACATACCTTGCCACCTTTCTTCTTCTTCTTTTTAGACTTCTTACTCGTCGCGGCTTCGAACTCGTCACCCTTTTCCACCGACGGTGTCGGAGGGACGCTTTCGGATGGTGTGGGTTGTACTGCTTCGGGTTCCTATTCCAGACCGCGTTAATGCATGTCCACAAACACGGAGATGTCGGAAGGATATACCTCTTCCTTCTTCTCTCCCTTCTTTTCCTCCTCGTCCTCCTTCTTTTCCTCCTTGCCGTCTTTTTTGTCGTCTTTCTTATCGTCGCCCTTCTTGTTATCCTTATCTTTCTCGTCGTCCTTCTTGTCCTTCTTATCATCGCCACCACTACCTGACCCAGCGCCACCACCAGACTTGTCGTCACTGGGGGTTGGTGGTTCAATAGGTGTTGGTGGCTCTTCGTTGGTTTCCTTCTTCTTTACAGCTCCTCCACCAGCGCCACCTTTCTTCTTATTACCCTTCTTGGGAGCATCCATAGGTTCAGGCATGTTTCTGTAGAGACCACGTGAGTAAGCAACTGTAGGCGAGCATGAAGACGAAGATGATACGTACTCGTTTTTCGGATCGGTCTTGATGCCCATGTGGGCCAAAGGATTACGTTGTGCGTTCAATATATCAAACAGTTCATCCTCTCGGCTCCGTCCGATGGAAGGAGTAGTTGTCGTTGTTGGTAGAGGACTATAAGGTGGTGGTGGCGCACTACCGTATGATTGTGACGTATAGCTAGGCTCGTTAAGATAGTTGTATTGCTTAGAAGAGGGAGTAGGCTCAGGTGCAGGTATCGATACAGGCTCTCTATATGTAGAAGCGCCGGAGTATCCTCCGTACGGTGCTTGCTTGGGATACGGGTCGGAAGGAGTCGGTCGGGGAGGTGCATAAGGGTCGGCTACAGCAGCAGAACCTGAATTGCCTTCGAAGACATTCCTTAGAGAACCGACGTTACGGCCGTTTGAAGGCAAATCGCTCGGTCGGGATGGCTGATTTGATGGAGCTGGCCTGCGCGACGACGGCTGCTGCGACGGCTGGCTTGGAGGTTGCTATATATTATCACATCCCATTGTCAACACCAGGACCCAACAGTACAGACTACATCTACTTGAAAACAACCAATACGAAGGCGACGTATATCACAAATGATATAAACTACTTTAAAAATAAAACTTTCAGGGAATATACTAACCTCGAACTCCTTTTGGACCTTCTGCAGACTTTCCTTTGTAGTCTTGGCTACTTCCTCCCACTTCTTCCCTATACTACCCCAAAAGGACATGTTGACTGCTTCTTGGTATGACGGAGGAGGGGCACCGTCGAATTCCGTTGGCAGCGATGAGATAATGTCGACTTCTAAGAGATGTCGTGCGTCCGATGCAAGAGCGTCTACGTTGGCTGCAGACTCAAACCTGCCCCTTTTGATGGAGCTGGTGCGGCAGGACCAACCAGTCCGCCCACCACCCGCCGACGGCGCCGAAAAGGATGCTGCCACGAATTCACTGATCCGCTGTGCGTGCAGAACCGACGAATGATGTGATGTTGGGGTCGGATAGGTGTGGATATCACTCAATGCAATGCACTCGGTCATGTAAGGTCGAGGGCAGGGCTGAGGGTACTGGTGGTGATGATGATGATGTGGAAAAGGTTGGCTGGGACGGTTCGTATGGACCTCACCTAATAGTATTATTGGCAACGGAACTGACAATGGCAAACCAGACAGGACGCTAGCCGGAGCGAGGATGGGCAAGAACCGGTCAGGAAAATTCAAATTCAGGGCCTGGCCGTCGTCAGCAGCCAAATCCTGGTAAGACGGTGGTAGCACCGACACTGCAGCCGCAGCAGTGGCCAAAGCAGCAGCATGAACAGGAGCATAAGCAAGGACACCATCTACACCGACAGTACCACCATGGCAGTCGTCGACCGCCAAAGTGGCCGATATCTTTGCAGGGTTGTATGATAGCGCAGGTACCTGGTCGGTAACAAGTTTGCACTTGTCTCTGACAGTCTCACCCCAGTTCCACACGTGAGGATAGTGGCAAGTTGGCTCCATCCAAGCTAACCCTCTGCGAGAATAGTTCAAGGAACAAAATCCCACAAAAGAATGTTTCGAACACCTTCGATAAATGGTGTGCGCTTGGGTCGGGTTGGTTTCTGGCGAGTCTTTCGGCCCGGCTACAGCCTATCTTGTCTCCCCGTGTTCAATCTTAGGTATCTTCCTCCCTTTTGGTAAGGCGAGAATGAGCTGTCTTTTCTTGCCCTTGCGCTTGCCCTGCAAATACCTATCAATCGATGACTTGCCGATGAAGAAGAAAAATTCCTTTTCTCTTCCCGCGGTCTCGATCGAAGAACTTCCTTGTCTGTCTGCAGATGGTCCAGCCAAATTGAGTAAAGAACTGTGATTCAACTTGCATACACCGAGGAACTTGAGGAACTTGAGGAACTTGAGGAACTTGAGGAACTTGTCATCCACTTCCCACGAAGAAACCCCTCCAAATTCCCCCTCTATAGCTCGATCAGGAACTGGCTCGAGCTTCGGTCTGGAATGGAAGATGGTAACCCGCCTCTGGCCGCTGTAGATACAGTCCGCCGTCTAGGGGTTTGTATATGGAGATACCAAATTGGATTCTGCAAGATACGTTACGCCTAGCAGAGCCTGGTATAGCGCGCCACCCACGAAGCAGTTCAATTGCCAATCGTTGTGGATATATTACCCTCGACGAATAGCAGAAACCGCTCACGCAAAAGTAATGCGCGAATGGGATATACAACGAACTACGACGATACGAATTAGGGAACTTGTTTTTTTTTTCTCTTCAGAAAAAAAAAAGTTCCTGGAAGGGTATCACGCTTATAGTTCAAGCAAGGCAAGATACGCCGAGGAAGAACCCCCAAAATACTCGGAAATCGAAATCTTTGATATCAATCTCTTCACAGTTTGTGTGTGCTTTCTATTCAGCGAACTTTTCTCTCCTTGTCGATGTGATAGCGGCTTTGGTAACTGCAGCAGCAATTATCAAGTAGAATCCTTGAGCTGGGTGTTCGAGACGATGGGCTCGAAAAGAGGAACACGAGAGATAGCAAACAGGTACTCGGCGGCTATGAGCGAGGAAGTTTTTTTTTTTTTCTCCGAAGCCGCTCACCAGAGTTTGATATCCTCAAAAAAATAAAATAAAAAACAACCCAAACGAAAGAGAAAAGGAATGATTATGAAAAATGATAAATTTTGAAATGAAATGACGATAAGAGAACAAAAACTAGATGTAAAGAAGAATCTCTAAAAAACTCAAACTCAAGTTTTAAGTGACTCAAGAAAAACAATAGACAGTTTGTTATCCGTTCCTTTCATCCAGAGGATCCCTTCTCAAGTACTACTACTAGTCCTCCGTTTGTTTAGCACTCGGTACTTGTACATCTTTCGAACCTCGAAAATTTTTTTCCCTCGACTCTCATTCGAGCTGGTCCCATAGTAGTGCAGCTTAAAAAAGCAACTGGGGAATGGATTGCTTGAATGGTCGTCCCCCTTGACAGGAAAGGTGCGACTGTTCTGAGTTGTCCGGCTTGGCTTGCAGGATCGTTGATCCAATTCCATCGAATTCGGGCAGTCAGTGTGGGGCCTTTGTGGAGCACTATCCCAAGCGATTGGGCGGTCATCCGAAGAATGGCATGTTGGGGGTTGAAAATGGGGCGACATGGTCACTACTTCTTAAAAATGGAATGTCGAGAAAAAAAGATGAGCTCTCATAGAGCAGGTGGTAGTTGGAGGACTTCACCGAGGCAGCAGTAGCTCGTAGCAGCAGCAGCAGCAGCTCTGATTTGGCACGGTGAAACATTTAGGAAGATACCGTCGAGCTAAAAGCTTATATCGACCATGATCAGGTTTGCGATAACCCGATAGACAGCTCACCAACTGGCTAGCAGCATCTAGAAATAAATCCACAGCTTGAACCCAGAAAAACTCTGATAGCGATAACAAATGTCTTGAGCAGAGGCAGCAGAAGCAACAGAAGCACAAGCAGATCTAATTTCTGGGTTATAACCACGGTGTCAACAGTGTATGTGTATACATGTATCACCTCGGGTGATTGCGACAAACTGGCATATATATGCAATGACATTCTGCGGGAGATGGCAGCTCTTCGTGCTGCTTGACGCAGTGTATACGAGCGATGGCAGCTCAGGATCCTAGGACTCGACAGGTTTGATGGGGCGACCATGCAGGCTGCTGCGCAGCGAGAAGTCATCTCGAGAGCGCAGCTGCAGGCAGGATATCTCCTGAGCATGAAAAGCTCTAAAGATGGATGGAAGTACCGGTACAAAGGCTGCAAGTTATATGCAGTTCGGAAACGTCTACAAACGAAGCCGCAAACACTGTCAAATTTTTGTGTTGAACTTTGTGGAACGTTGAGGTCAATCCAACACGACGGCCATGGTGGGATCGCTAGTCGATCGTCTGAATCAATATCTCTCGGAATTCAATTGTCCCAAATTTTTGGATTGTGACACTATATACAAATCATTAGTACATAACGTCTTGCATCCTGGGACAACAAGGTATATCGGATTCAGAAAATGATATCGATCGAGCTATACAGTCAATAAATAGCATGGTGATGAAGGACCAGCAGGCCTGGCGCTGAAATCAAGGCGAGATGAGAGGCCGGAGCCCTGAGAAATAGGTGCTTCCCTCCTCTTGATGATGCCATCGTTAGGCGTCATAAAAGAACATTGCTCGCTCCTGCTCGGACATCCCGTAGTCTCCAGGGCGGGGTCCTATGAGGAGGGGAACCCCATCAACAGTAATCGAGTCAAGCTAGAAAAAAAGGTGCATAATTGCGAGTTAGCTGATATCTATATCTCAACAATATGAAAAAATTTGACCAAAAAGGACTTTTAGCAGTGATAGTATTAGATACGTACCAGGCGGGTGTTGAAGCAGTATCTGTCTTTGATATCATGAACATCGGGAGGTGGGCAGATGAATCGCCAACATAGGTTCCTATAATCTTTGGTCTCGGTTTCCAAGTCAAAGAGTCTTAGATGTGAATTAGCCTTTAATTCGATACATGTAATATTTTGACAGGAAATCCTTACACCGCCTGACCTTTGTATGGACAGAAAAACGCTTTCCCGTTCTTACGAGGATCTCGCGCGGCTAATTTTTGACCCGATGGTAGCTTGACCTTGAAGATATCTCGCATAAAGTAGAATCGAGGCGGATACCCTTTCTGTGTCAGGACGACGGTTTGGTCCGATTTAAAATTTTCAGTCCCAATCCGGAATTCAACAAGGCGAGAACATTGATTCAGGCTCACAGCTTTGTAAGGGTCTTTGGGATAGCCCACGATCACGTTTTCATGTTCCCGCCATTCATCTGTATCGGGATTCGAGTCAGTGTCAATATTTCCAATAGCGTATGTGTGTATGAATTACAGTCATGAAAAAAGGGACATTGGATTTTCGACTTACCGACAGATTTGAATGGTATGCGGATGTAGCCTTTGAGGCGGCCATCAACAATTAAGATAGCATCGCAAATGTACTGTCTATCGACGAGTACAGCCCAATCGGCTTGAACATGATCTGCTAGATCATGCATGATCAAGAGCCTAACGAGATCCATATTTCTTTTGCTGTTCCCACATCTCTTGATACGAGCCCCTTCTTTCGCCCGGTCGAAGATGCATGACCTTGGGACGTAAAGAGCTGGGAAAAAGGAATTTTCCCAGACAAAAACGGCTCGGTCGGTGTCGAGAAGAATTTCCCCGCGAAGCCAGGCACGAATACGCTTCTCACAGATCTCGTAGTGACCGATCCGGGGAAAGTCGGACTTGTAGGTTCCGATCTTCTCTAAGTAGTCGCTGGAATCCACTGGATCTGTGACAACTACACGTGGTATCGTTCTGGTCTCATCCTTTGGCTTCTCGGTCCCATCCTTTGGCTTCTCGGCCCCATCCTTTGGCTTCTCGATCCCATCCTTTGGCTTCTCGGTCCCATCCTCTGGTTTCTCGGTCCCATCCTCTGGCTTCTCGGTCCCATCCTCTGGCTTCTCAGTCCCATCCTCTGGCTTCTCAGTCCCATCCTTTGACTTTTCGGTCTCATTCTGTGGCTGCCCAGTACCATCCTGTGGGGTTTCTATCGCAGCGACGGGGTCCTGAGCACTTTGGATCTCGGGCGTCTCAGTAGCCCCAAACACAATCGCCTCGCTTGAAATGGCATCCATTGCTCTATCAGGGTGTTCGGTCGTTCAATTCGCTTCGGTTCGATGGGGTCTAGTCTCGCGGGCAAACTGAAGTTGAGAGGTTGGTGATGTGAGGTGTAGAGGGTCTAAACCGATGCCGTTCTCTTTCCTTGAAGCCTAAACAACAACATACGTCGTAGCAAGGCTTTCGCACGTACAATTAATTCCTCTGGGTCCTTGGTTACGAGACTGGCTCTAGTATTGGGGCATCAAAGGCACCGGATCAACCCGCGCTGGTTTGTGGTTGGGGCGTGGTCACGACGTCACGCTGTCCAGATTGAAGACCGTCTGGGACGTATGAAACTACCTCGAAAGCCATTTGGCGCGACCCTGGCCTAGGCATAGGTAGGTATCTCCTAACTACCAAATAGGTAGTCATATGTACCTCTGGGCCAATTCAATGAATCTAGATATCCTTAGCCTAGCTAGCAATTAAACAATGTGATGATGAGGTTTAAGCGAATGATCTAGAGTGTTGGGAGTGTTGTATAATGTTGCCAAGGCTTTTAGCTTATTTGAGCCTCTGAAATCCTTTTTGATCAGTGTGGCCGATCAATATAATATATGTTCCATCCTGCAGGCCTGGCACCTGGCCTTGGTATATACTAGTATACTTGGTACCTAAATTGACCATACGAAGGTCTTCGCTTTCGATCTGTCAATGTATAAAACCAAGGATAGAATCGGCTTGTGGTAGTTCCGAGCGTGACGGACGGACGGCAGCGGATTTTACAGAGCCAAGTTCTGCTTCCTCAGATGGCTGTAACCGAGCCCCAAGAGCGTTTGATCAAGGGCCGTAGTTCCACTTCAGCGCCTCATATTATGCATTATTCAGCTTTGTGCGCTGTGGATTGGTTACGCTGCGTAATATCCAGTCGTGGCTGGACTAAACCATACAGGCATCAATTCACCCAGTGATGCGGAATCATGAGCCTGGTTCATGAGTTCAATGCTTCCGTCTAGCCAGAGGCAGTGACGTTAATCAGAGTGGTTGGTCCTGAAGGATTCAGTCCGGGCCAATGGCTTCAGAGCTCCAAGCGAGATCGATCCGAACCTAACTTGATCTGATACAGAACGGCTCGAAGAGGCATGGACCGTGCCGGAATGCCTTCCGTTCTGGTGAAGTCAAAAAGGATGTTCCTTGTTTTCCACCCATGCCCTCCTCTTGATATCCTCCTCTCGATCTCATCTTAGATTACCGAAAATCCCTTCCCGCTCCCGATTTTAAATTTCCGTCGCGAGCTCGAATGTCTTTCTTGCAAAAGGCGATGTGCGATCCACGCTACAGATGGGCTCATGGTCGCAGACGGCCAGACATTCACGAGGTGTAAAACGGTGCTTCCGCTGCATCGACGGTATATATCATTCCTTGAGGCTGATAAGAAACAGGAGCGTTATTGGCGTTATGGTCGGGGTACGGATCGTCTAACGTTCCACTGGAATGTGACGTTATCCAGTCCTGCAGCTGCGCAGTGTGTTCTGAAGAATCCCGAGGTTTGAGGCTAACCTAGCGGGAGGAGGAGTAAAGCTCACACCATCTTGACGAAAAAATCGAGTAATAACCTTGCCAGAAACCCTAGTCGGCCATGAAAATCCCGAGTCCATAATTGCCTAGACCTTTGGGCACGGGCGCGATTTCATGCATGAAGGTAGTTCCCACGCTGGTGGAGTTGACGGCAAAATGTCTCTGTGCAGCTGCACGCCTGCAGAAAGTACTGGTAGTGGCACACCATGATTGACATCTCCACTTTTCTTCAATCGAGCTCCCTTGAAGAGTTTCCGCCTGTCTCGAAAGAACCCGTCCGTCTATGCTCGATTTGTAAAAATAACGAAGCGCATTGTCGAAATATAATTCACACCACCATGGAGTCCGAAAAAACTATTCGTCAGAAAATCAATTGAGGTGACCCACTTTTCTTGAGCGGATGCAAGGATCGTCTGCAAGATACACTTGGACCAAGGAATGAAGCTTGTGCAAGTCGCGCGAGGTGGAATACGTCTCGTCTATACCTATTCGAGGTTGGCGCGTCTGCCGATTGTTCCACTGTGAAGTGAGGAGAATGATAGACCCGAGAACTTCATATAAAGACATATTCTCCTTTGCGTAGGTGCTGTGCGGCATGTTGTTCCAAAGCTATTCTTTTTACACACATTCGATCGATTTGCATTCCCTATTGCCACATAGCCAAGCAGCACAGCATTTATACATCGCGGGACATCTAGGCAGGGGAGTTTTACCAGGGCTTTAAAGATCTCAAAGACCTGCCCGATTTTTTCGCAATCGCATTCGAACCCCGAAGTTTTTTTTTTCAGGTAGTACTTTGCGATACGCCCACACGCACTATTTGCACTTTTGCGAATTTGATAAAAAGGCAAGATGTCGACCGAAAGCCAACCAGGAATTTGGTCCAACGACCCAGAAGCATATCCAACTCCATCTAGAGAACCAGCAGTAGGGAAAGACTCTCCACCAATGTCGCCAGGAAACGGAACCGCTTTACCACCAATTCCAGAGACTCGACAGGCGCCGCCACGGCCCCAAGTCAACACTAATGTTAGCAATGGAACGGAGTGGAACGAGAAGAACGGCGACATTGATAGTCCGCCAGGGCCGGGCCGCATGCGAAAAACGTCGACTATCATGTCCGCCATGACAAAAGATAGTTTCGACCTCGAACTCGACCCCCTACCTTACAAAGACGCTGGTATCACAGAAATACAGGTTAGACCCAAGAAATTGGTTCTATTCTTCGATGGTACGGGAAACAAGTTCCAGGGAAACATGTCGGTAAGCGACCCGCGGCGCAATTTCTATTGCATTTGTCTTTCCATTGCAGATTTTGTCTTCAATAGCAAGTATTGAACTTCCAGTGGCTAACTTCAAAACCAGGACACGAACATTATTAAAATGTAAGAAACCTTGTGATTTGCACGGGCTCGCTCATGCGTCTTCAGCCCCTCAAAGTTCCCCGGCAAGTTCCGAGCAAAGGATACCGACTAACCTTGAAGCGTACATCTAGGTATCAGATGCTCGATAAGCATGACCCCCAGGTCTACCTATATTATCAACGTTAGTTCCTAAACCCCTTGCATTTAAATTATGCAAATTACCCTTTTGGAGAAAACTCAATGGCCTAACATATGTGGTAATTTTTCAGCCGGTATTGGAACATACGTCGCTGGCGAACACGACTTTGCGCCAGGTCCGTTTTCAAAGTTCAAGCGCTTCGTCGACCAATCGATCGATCAGGCCGTCGGTACCAGCTTCGACCACCATGTCATCCAGGGTTATCAGTTTATCATGCGATACTATAGCCCCGGCGATAAAATCTACATTTTCGGTATATACAATCCTATCGCATCTCTGCGTGGGGCCATCCGCTAACCAATTCCAGGCTTCTCCCGTGGCGCATACACCGCTCGATTCCTGACCCAGATGGTCATGTACGTCGGCCTCCTATCCCGCGGAAACGAAGAAATGGTCCCGTTCGCATACAAGTCCTTCGCGAAATTCGAACGTCTCAGACGCCTGAAAACCAAAAAATCAAATATTATCCGGAAACACATGACCCATTTCAAGGAAACATTCTGCAGAACTGGTGTCAAAGTCCACATCCTCGGTCTTTACGATACGGTCAATTCGGTCGGTAGATTCGAGCTACCGCTTTTGAGAAAAAGTTTCCCGGAATCCCAGCAGCCGGCTGCAGACCACGTTAGACACGCGGTTGCGATTGACGAGCGACGATTGAAGTTTAAGCCTAGTTTGTTTGCACAGATGCAAGGATGGAGACGAGAAGATCACGATGTCAAAGAGGTTTGGTTCCCAGGTAACCATGCAGACATCGGTGGTGGTTGGACACCAGAAGAAGGTGTTCCCATGATTAGTGATATTGCTCTAGCATGGATGTTAGAGGAAGTTATGGCGATTGAAGACAAATGCGTCGGCAGAACGAGCCCGGACAGGCTCCCGTGGAAAATGGATGAAGTAGAAAAGGTCTTCCACGCGGCTCAGAATCAAGTCGGTGTTGCAACGATCCACGATGCTCTTAAATTTAATGGAGGATGGTCGCACGTCGGTGTTCTAAGTTGGTGGGTTCTCGGTAAGTCCACACTAGCCTACGCCCTATCGACTTGCAAGGCGGGAAGCATGCTAACCACGTAAACGAACAGAGGTTCTTCCCCTATTCACCCGTTTGGAACTCGAATTCGGCCGCTGGGTCCCACGCCATTGGCCCCCAAATCTAGGGTTCACACGAGACATTCCTGACGACGCGGTATTCCACGAGAGTGTGCACAGGCGGCAGCGCGCTGGCTGTGGATATCTCCCGATAAATGATGGATACATGCCCTGCAAGAAAGCAGTTCCAGAAACAGAGCACGAGCATTGCAAGCACTGTGATCACCGCAGGCGGAGCATTGAGCTCGGCCACAAGGGACACCATCATGGGCATTTCCATCTTTAAATTCCACACTGAACATGCGGGGTCTGATTGGATGTCGGTCAACGGCAATGGACCAGGAATGTATCAGGAATTCCTGGGCTAAAATGTAAGCTTAATTCTGCGAAAAGTCTGTAGTAATATGTCGTCATAGGTAGTTTGTAATGAGTTGGGTGTATGCATGGCAGCGCAATCTATATTATCATTCCTAAGGAGTCCTCATTAATTCCCATGTAAAATCCCACTAAATCTTACCCTATCAGAGCAAGCCGAGATAGCCGAATTCTCATGTCAAAGTCGGATAGGTGTGTTGTTATTGTTGCATTTCTTCCGCATAGTTTTCCGGCGCCAAGGGGACTAAAGCATATATGCGCATACCATTGAACTTCGACGATGCAATGTATGATGCAAGGACCTCGTGCCTCAATATGGATATCCGGTGGTCCGGATCTTCTCCTTACATGAGCTAATTCTGTAGGATCCTAGGAGCTGCAACTGGGGGGAGCCTTGCAATTGAAGTCTTCTGAATCGAATTCTATCAAATTTAAAAGCAACACTTTTTTCGCCTTGTTGCAAGCTTGACATCTACTCGAGATTTCATGGATTATTCAACGTTACTCGCTCTAGCTAGCAGGGTATATTTTATTTAGCCTTTGACCTCGCCATCTAATGCCTAAAAGCCTTCCATACTGCTAAAGGCCCCTGGCCTTCCGTATACCAACGCCCTTCCCGTCCTGTGGTTTTTAAACAAGGGTGGTATATGCTTCGAAAAGGCTTAAGGGTGGATGCCGGTTTTAAGAAATTCCGGACGCAGACATCCCTCGCGCATCCCCGACTGTTGGAGTATAGATCCTGTACCGTATACCGTAATCCTTGTTCATCGATCCAATATGGGATGGCTTGGGAGCTTAATTATGGGATTTACGTACCAATGTGGATAAAACGGACGCAGTCTCTCCGCGCATGTTCCTGGTTATGGTTATCGATAGTGCGCAATTGTGTTATCCCGGGTTATAATTAATCCAAAGGAGTTTTCAATGGGGAAAATAATTCCATATAATAAGGCTATACAAGTGTTTATAACCATGTCCCTGGAGCTTGGAGCTTCGATATAATAAGTCCGGATGTCCTAGCGATTGATTCGAGTACCCATGAAACCACACTGCTTAGCCAGAAAATCTTTATATGCTTGCCCTCGTACGGCTAGTATACAGATGATCGGTAACGGAGCAGTCGTCCCGAAGGACCTTTTGTGAATCCGTGGAACAGATTTTACCCTCTCACCAAGCAGACCCTGCAGCTGCGCAGGCCTGGCGATGTTGCTGATTTATAAAAAGGGCGGATTTCTCCAGGTGGTCTGAGCTTCTGCCCGTCCAGCTGTTCCCCAGGTTATATCACTAGGCTCTCCTAGCTATATCTCGAACCTGCCAATTCACGTAGAGATTTTATTGCAGAATATTGAACTTCCACGATGAAGTTCATCCCAACCCTCCTCGCCTGCTTCTCGCTGGCCGCGGCGACTATTCTCGAAAACGGCCAAGCTAGATTGAACCCATACCCCGGACAAGCCGTCAAAATCCCCAACATCGCCGATAACGATCCGAAGTGGAAGACCTACCCGCCCGACGCCCACCAGATCGGTTATAAAGGCCGGTGGTGCAGCAAGTATGTATCGTGGTGGTCGTCGCCTGGTATAAACTTTCGATATGCGGGGGATGATGTCGCGATTACGTTTGGCGAACATACGTCGAATGGCGTTTTGCTCGCTTGGAGTAAGTGGTAATCCCGCTATAACATTTAGCGATATATACCCCGGACTATTAGAGCTATAGAGGTTCAAATTTTAGGCATATATTGCAGTAATATGCGACTTGGAACGCTAATGTGATGAATTTCTGGTCAGGGATTTCCGGCCAACCATGGAACTTCGCGAACGTAACTGCGAATGATACGTATCAGTTTATCAACAAGGATACCCCGGGACAAAAGACCGCCGTCGACGGCCAGCAAAACATCTTTGAATTCCGGTACCACTTTCAATCCGAGCCAATTACCCCTCAGTCATGGGAACCCGCAGTGAACCTGGCTAATAGGTGATACTTCATCGAACTAGTGTAACAAACTGGGCCCTCGGAGTGCAACTGAAGAGAGTCCACGTCACTAAGGGTACACGAATCTACGGTACCCCCGAGTACAAACGCAAGATCGAGATGATTGGCGACTCCTTAACCGCTGGTTATACTGCTACGTATGAGGGACTTAGCAGTTTTGCCTGGGGCCTGTGCGAAGGCTTGGGAAATGTCGAGTTCACTTTTACCGCCTGTGTGTGATCCAGCCCCACGTTATAGTTCATATGCGATGCTACGTAGAGGTGCTTGTGCTAATGGGTATTTCATAGATTCCGGAATCTGTCTCACCGACAAACTCTGCTGGGGAAATCCTCGTGGCCAATTGTACCAGTGGCTGCAGACCAGCGACACCGGCTACAGAGCCCAACAGATCTACGGAACAAACCCTGAGCCGTGGCCCTTTAATAAGCACCAGAAGGCTGACATTGTCGTAAGTCATGATCATATATTATAAAATTCCCGGAAATTTTGGAAGGCCGTCCGATTGGTTGCTAAAGAATCTCAATTGATAGGTTATCAACCTTGGAACCAACGACTCGAACCAAGGAACGGAAACCGGCCGTGTGCCGGACGCAGAGTTCCAGGCGAATTATATCAAACTCATTGCTTCGATCCATGAGAAATACCCACGTGCACAGGTTATCGCTATGCAGATTTGGCAAGGGTTCTACAGCTACGGTACACTTATTCGCCCTCGGAGAAAGAAAGGGGGGTGTGGATGGTAATTCGGCAGCTATGCTAACGTCTTGGGAACTATAGGAAACACCTACCTCCAAAACCTCGACGGCTACCAAGCCGGCATTCTCGCCGCCGTAGACTCCTTCAAGAAGAAGGACGGCAGCAACTTTGTTCACTACTTCAACACCACTGGTGTCCTCCAGCACAACGACATCAACCCCCTCTGGCACCCAACTGACACTGGACACATCAAGGTATATTCTTCAGCAATAATATTGTAATTCGTTCTTCAATATACTAAAACAGTCATAGGTTGCCGCCCATCTGATGCAGTTCATCAAACTGAAGTTCGGTTGGGAACTTGGAAACACCGGGAAGGAGGTATATTCTCATACCACCTACTGGAACGATTTGCCAGACTACTAAAAAAAAATATCCATTGGAAACTGGTTTACCCCCGTGGAGACGGTTTGGCTGTGGGGACTAATTCAGTCACCCATATATATATGTACTCTAACGCGGTTGCCCTTAGATCTATACCCTGTAAATAACCGGAGTTTAGCACATGTAATATTATGTGCAGATGTTGAATGTAACATACCAACAAGCCACCACAGAAGTTTTTCCGTTGATAACATGTGCATGAAAACGTTCGTTTGCAAACAAAAATATTCAATTCGAAAAAAAAAAAAAAAAAAGGTATTATATAAGCGCTTTCGAAGGCCTGATCTCTACTATCGAGCTCGAATTATCATAACTAGGCCATCCCAGTTCCGGGTTGGGAATTCTTTTTTTCTTCTCAAAGGAATCCCAGACCGCAGTCCGTATTTCGAGGGTTCTCCAGTTTCCCCAAATAGGCCAGCGAGTGGGACCACGAAAAATCTATTTTTGTGTTGGGAGCTGCAACTTCCAACAAGGCGGGTTAGGGAACCGTTTTGCAAAACGGGCAACTTGAATATTGTGCAGCTGTTCACGATTACGAAGCCACCAGCGAAAAGATTGTTTACATTGGGAAGGAAGTCCCGAAGGAATAGCTCCAATGGCATCTCGATCTCGCGGGGTCCGCCGAGAAGCCAAGCGAAGGAGAGCAGGTCGAATTTCATTAAACCTGGGTCGCATACGCGATGCTACCAAAGTCTCGTAATCACAGGTCAGCCTGTGGCACCAAAAAAACATAGTCTGGGGGTAAAAAAACAAAAAAACAAAAGAAGGATAGGAAACCATTCAGTTAGCCCTTTTTGACCACCCCCCAAAAAATCGTGGGCGTATTTTTGGAGAAGACGAGAGACTTTCCTTCTTGCTCGAGTTCAAAAAAAAAAAAAAAAAATCCCCCACAGGGGTAACGTTACTGTCCGAGTTCAGGGTACCACTAGGGTTCATTCTTTTTGAGCCCAAATCGAACCTTCTCCCGCTGCGGTTGGACATCAACGAGCCAGGCAGGCGAGCAGGAAAGGCCTCAGGAATGGGCTGTTCTGAATTGTTACATACTCCCCATTAGAGGGCTTTGGGCGAGCTCTGGCCGTTTTAGCGAAACGGTGTTACACTCACAAACCGGTGCATGGACGTCTGGATAATCTGCTGATGATGAAGAAGATGGCGGTGGAGCTTTCCGACCGACTCCTTCCGACAAGTTGATATGTTTCAATTGATCCGACGCAGCAGGACAAACCTCCCCCCCTTCGAGACCCCCAAAAGATCATATGTCTACGACCATAGCGGTCTGGCCGATATGGCGGTAAAGACTAGGATCTTTGTGACAGAATGCGGCCAGAATGCATGGTATAGGGTCGCATTGAGCTAGAAAAGCTTGGTATTTTTAGTTTCGACTAGCTATCACGCTAACGGCAGGAAGTCTCCTAAGAAGCACCTCGAAAAAGAGCCCAATACTGCAGGATAGTGGTCCCGGGGTGTGTGAACCATTGCATCGTCATATCTCCCCGATAAATGAGACACGACCAAATATCAAAAGCGGACTGTGGATGGCATTAAGAGGGGAGAAAAAAAGCTTGAATCGACGCCTAGTATCACAATGCTATCGGTCCAACCTTCCGTCTCGATCGTACAAAGGGAGATTGTGAATGGCATGATAGTTGTCTAAAGATGAATTGAATGCTGCAATTAACAAGAGGTCCCCGGCCAAAGAAAGAATGTCCTCGACGAACATGACAAAGGAGACGGAATTACCAGCTCCCGCACTCACCCGGATCAGGTGAACGAGGAAATGGATTGCAGAAAGATTTAAAATTCCGCGCCCTGAGAAAATTCGCCCTAGAGGCTGGATAGTATTCCAGTCGAACCCAATGCAATGCACTAGTTAGTCAATTGCAATATTTTATCCTAATACACATGCGCATACTGTGTATGCACGGAAAAACGTTATAAGTCCGTGATGCCCTCTCGCCTTTTTTTTCGTTCCTCATGCAGGATAAACCTAACGGTCAACCTTCCTCGTCTCAGAATATAGAGTCATTCGATTTCACGCGGCTTCGGTTGTCCCTTTTGCAATTTACAGAAACTGTGCCATCGAGGTTGCAGCCTTACATCCCGCCGAAACCTCTCAGCCCCAGCGTCCGGCCGAATCCAGCCTTTAAAAGACCGGGATCAAGGAACTTTTGAGTTTGCAGTGACGAAGGTGGCCGACTTTTTATTTTTCATTGTAACAAAAAGCAGCCCCCAAACCCCCTGGAACTTTTCAAGAGATAACACCAATTGGCTAAACTTGGTGCGTTTTGGTCGAGAAGAGCAACCACCACCAATTTGATTCTCGTCAAAAGTCCGGGCTTCGGCAAACCTCGATCGAGCCCCACCAAACAAAGCCCTTCTGGGATTAGTTCCAAAAAAATTGGTGGGAGAGTTCGGGTGCATCGTGACATTGGACATTAGTGCCCGCGGGGTGTTGGCCAAAAGTGTACAGTGCAAGAGCGGGTTCGAATATCCCATAAAACCAGTGCCACCTCGCCCTCACCTTTGGGAACAGGTTGTCGAACATTCCTTTTCAATCCTCACAGACACTATTTCTTTTCCCTTAAGGAGGACACTCCGAATCTATCTTCACTTCTTCTTCACCTCACATTCATTCGATCCTTGAGTTTTTTTTTATTTTTTATTTTTTCTTTCTTTTTATTTTATCTTGAAGATGTTTTCTTTCAACTCGGTGCTCTTTGTGCTCGTCAACACACTCCTTTACCTATCCCTGCCAGTCCAATCCTTCCCGCTCGCCCAAATATACAACGAAATCAAAGCCCACTCTTCTTCTGGCCCGAGAGTCTCCCACCTCAAAGTCAGAACGGCAGGACCGACCCACGCTGGTATCATCACACATCCACCAGCTCAATTGCAACAGGCAATTTTTGGAATCGAACGACCCGAGCCTGATCTTTTGCCAGAAAGGTATGTTCCGAAACTTTATCCTCCCTTATCTTTCGGAGATATATGCATAGTTGATATATATCTTGATCTATATAACAATGCTATATCACAATGATATATTGTTCTATATATAAAATTTTTTACATGCACATATACTAATGGGTTATACTACAGCGGCCTCTACACCCGTGGCGGACTCTCCAAAGCCACCCAGGAAGCCCTCGACAAGTTCCTCGCCTCCAACCAAAACCAGCCATCCATCTTCTACGGCCTCTCCATCGTCGGCCTCGGCCTGTACGACCAACCAAATGGCGTCTGGCAATTCAGACTTCGCGTCGACCTCGCCGTGACGACCCTCAAAGACGCAAAGGGCCATACCAAACTCCCTCAGCTCACAGTTGCCTACACTCAACCTCACCCGACTGATGCGAATTCACTGGTCATGGGAGATTTGTTGGATATCTACGAATTGTCTGAGGAGGATATCATGGAGACGATAACGACCGACGAACCTGCTGCTAGGCTTATGGCGTTTTTGAGCAGCAGAGTCAGCAGGATGGCTGGGTTCCAACATAAACATGTTGGCACCGAGGAGTTCGAGTTAACCCACCCCAGGACGACGGATGGAAAGGCCGTGGGGTATAACTAAACTATACCCTCCTCCCAAACAAAAGAAAAATAAAAGCCAACCAAAAAGAAACCAAAAAAAAGCCACATTCTCCCTCACGATCCTTCGGTTATGATTTATTTTGATATACCTCTTTCTTCGGCGTTTATTGGGCTGGAGGGATTTTCTTTCTCCTTATTTTATGCTTTGATACCATGTTGTTTCCTTTTTTTATCTATCTCACAACGTTAATCCGGGCACGGAACCGGATTTTTAGTGTCATTTTCGATGCTATATATCACTGCAAGGTCTCGGGAGCCGTTGGATGGAATATCTACCCATAGGCACGAGAAACTTGGGACAACGAACAGCTGCGACGTCTACTCCAGCGTTTTTCTCTTTGTATATTTATATCTCATGCAACTTTCCATAGTAGCATCTACAATACATATCCTTACCAAATTACCATCTCCTTCGCTATATATCCCTGTAGTCTATGTATATGAGTAATAAGAAGGGCTGCTGTATATACCACAAGTGCTATGCCAGGGCATCTAGAATGGCAGTAGTTAGAGGAATATGTCGATCTCGCAAATATGTAAATGGCCCGTTCTAAAGATACCCCCCTTCTATGAAAATTCTAGAATGTAGGAAATAAGAAAAAAGAACCCCTGTTCTATATACCTGAAGAGAATTCTAGAAAGGTTTCACAGAAAGTAAAGTTTCATAAGATTTGGTTTATAACCCCCACTATTCGCCATTGGGTAACAGCCTTCCCCGGGAAATCCTGCAATGATATCGATCGGAGAACAAGAAAAGAAAAGAAGAAAACCAAGAACACCAAGAAGTAGAGTAAGAAGAATAGGAAGAAGGAAGAATATAGAAAAGAAGTATCCACCAAACAAGCTGGCTAAAATAAATCGAGAATAAACACCTTCAATACACAGCTCCTCAGCCATAACACCGCCCCTGTCTTCCAAATTCCCCTTTGCCATACAATCGGGATTAAGGAACCGTTCCTTTCGTCAAAGCTTGCGATCGTACGTGTGTGTACGCGTTTATTTTGACTTCCTCCCCTCGGTCTCATACCCATCCTCCTTCTCAACCTTCTCGAACCCATCATCCTCCTCTTCATCGTCATCGCCTTTCCTCCTCTCAACTTGTGCCTCCTCCCTAGCTGAAATTTCAACACCAGTGCTCCTCCCTCCATCTTCCTCCTCATCCTCCCGCCTCCTTTCCTCCTCCTCTTCTTCCAACTCCCGCTGGATAGTCCTAATCCCCTCCGCCTGCTCCTCGACTTTCCTCAGAGCTTCAACCTCGCGAACGAACCAGTTGATACCACCCCAAACGCCAACACACATGATTGATAAGAAGAAGAAGTGAAAGGATCCGGTGAGGAAGAGCATAGCCAGGAGGGTGAGTTGAAGACAGGCGAACGAGACGTTCGTGGCGAGGAGGAGGGCCGGTGGGGCGCCCGGCGTGAAGATGGCGCGGAAGAGGTCTGATGGGTACGACATCGCCTCCGTGTTTGCTCAGAGGAGCGGTATTTTTGTTTATTTCAGAGGGATATCGCCGTTTCGGCGGGTTTCTTTTTGTGAGTGATCGGTGGTTACGAAGGGGTTTTGGAATAGAGTTTCTTGCGTGGATTTTGGGGGGTTTGGTCGGTTGGTTGGTGGGGTTGTTTGTTTGTGTAGATAGCTACGGTGAAACGTGCGAACGAGCGGAGGAAACGAGGTAGGTACTTGGTAGATAAGGAAGATAGATAGACAACAGGGCGGAATGGGAGACTCCAAGGTGTATGGTAAACAGGCTGGAGATGCCGTTCAGCTCATAGCTAAATACCCCAGCGGCCAGGAGAGTCTGAAAGGGGGAGCTTGACGAGAAGAGCGAGAGAGGAAGGAGAGAGGGAGAGCGGAAAAGGGTCAAGTGGAGGCGAGATATTAGGTAGTTGGGTAGGCAGAGCTTAGCTGTGCTGAGCTGGGAATAGCTGTGTGCTGTCTCTGCTTCTGCGTGCTGCGTGCTGCTGCTTGTTGCTGCTGGTTACTGGTTACTGGGCTGCCGAGTGACGTTTGAGTTGTTTACCTAATGAACGGGGTGGTTCCCCTGCAGCTGGGCCAACTGCACCCTTTTTGGATCAACTTGAGTGCCCCGCTTTGGAGCGTTGACAGGTGTGACAAGTGCTTGGGGAAGTCACCAGACCGTCCGATGGGATACTGTGATCCATCTATATATACTTTATCCCTCAGAACTATATACTGTGTATAATGGCAGACGGGTGCGGGAGCCGATGGGGATGCTGGTATATGGACCACGTGCGGCCTCAGATCTGATATCGTATTACATTCGCGGTGCGGAGTCATGATCATGCTGCGGATTACGTCTGCTCCCGCTTCGGCCCTCCTCTGGCCAGATCTCTCATATATCATATAGGTACTATCCAAGAATACACAGTATCATCTAATATAATATCATGATTCGGAATCGACGAGCTTGGCGTCTCTGAACCAAGCAGTGTTCGATATCGATTCATGTACCAAGTTTCGTTTCGGCTGGGCGGGGATTTGGCACATGGGAAAAGGTTAACGAACGACCGCACCCATGTCAGCTTAACCCTCGATTTAATCCCAATTCCTTGATAGGCCGATTCTATCGGCTCAAAATCGTGAAGTCAAAAAAAATTAAAATAAAAAAATTCAATTCAATTCCGAATAACTATAATAACATCGAAGACAATACCCACAATTATAGAATTCCTGAATATAATAGAAACAATGCGGTTAACAGCTCGCCTCTTCTCGACTCCCGTCACCCCGCAGAATCTGCTCTCGAAGAATACCCTCGCCCTCCTACCCCCGATCCCGCTCTACCGTCGCATCCTACGCGCCCACAGACACCTCCCCACCGAACAACGGGCGCTGGGCGATCACTACGTCCGCGACGAGTGGAGAAAACACAAAGATGTCGAGAATCCGGTGCATATCGTACGTAACCCACCCGCCCCAATCTGTCTCGGAATCGGTAACAAACGCTAATATCGGAGTCATAAACATTATCGGGCGATGAGGACAGATTGCATTCTTGACTGAATGGCAGCTGTACGCCCAGCATCTTGAGGGAGATACGTGGAGGGATGCGAAGCTGGATATGTCCAAGTTGGATAAGATGAGTGGTAAATGCGTCTATGGCCCTTTTCTCCGGCAAACTGTCCTCATCGAGGGGTAAAGGTGCTAATTGAGTGATTGTTCCAGACGACCAAATCGGCCAGCTGTACGAATTGATGAAGAAGGCTAAGAACGAGGATGACGAGTCGTCGTCGTAGACACACGTACGCATTGACGGGAAGAGCACATGTATACAGTATCATTGGAGACCGCGAGCATTGTTGTATATACCTACGTATTGGCGTTCACGGTGGAAAAAAAAAGTGCTTATAGAAATCGAACCGATGGGGATGAAGTTTATGATTTGCATCTTGTTATACAATGGCGAACGAATAAAGAAAAATGCAGCAGAAGAAGGAAAAAAAGATCTATCCCACTTTTCGGTACTGTGTCATAATAGCTGCAAAGCATAGAACACCACCTCACCTGTTTCTCGATCCCACTAGCTTATATGGTTTATCCGCCCCTTACAGGGGACGGATTCTATTGCCTTTCGCCCTCCCACGAGTCTTCATGGGTGCCTCAAAGAAGCTTCGCACCCGTAACTCGAATCACCTCCCACCAAAACCTCCCCAAAGTGACGAATTTAACGTCTTCCACCCCGTCCCCTACCACCACCACCACGGTCTCCTCCCCTACCACGTCCCCGACCCCGTCCTCGTCCGCCGCCACGATCACCACCCTTATCACCCTCCTTCCTAGCCTTATTCTTCGCCTTAACACTATCATCAATCAAAAGCGTATCCAACGGTAACGAATCCGGCAAGATGAAGTAACGAATCGTGCTACCCCGGATATTAATCGTATCCAACGTCTGCGGCTCGCGGTTTCGAACCGTCATTCGCACGGTACGGAGGGAGGTATTCATCGTCGGGGTTACAGTAGTTATTGTGCCGTGGATTATCGTGCCTAAAACATAATACCGGTTAGCAACCGGCCTACCCTCAATGTGTGGTCGTGTGGGCGGAGTTACCATTCTTCAGTTCGACGGTAACCGTCTCATTCGCGCATTTCATGAGGAATCTGGAGTTATACCACGGGTTAGCACATATCACCGGGGGAGACGTGGGATAGAGATCGCCTGGGCTCGTGATTGGGGAGGCGGAGGGATAGCTCACCTGACCAACTTCATCGTGACGGGATGATAAACGATCGGAGGTGTCCGATGCGTGTAATATGATAAAGAGAGTAACCAATGGGTTCTGGCGACGTGATAGAGAAGGTTCCCTTCGCCTTTGGAGGGTTTGTAGATGGGGGGGCTGTGGGCTTTATGGCGCCTGTGTATACCGGGGAGGTTTGATGGTTGGTTGCTTAGCTGGTGTGTGACTGGGAAACTTTTCGCGCGTCTGTTTCTCGCTTTGCCAGCTTTGAGCATTCGCGCCAGTCCCTTTCCGGTAATCTTCTTGCACCGTATCGGGGAATTTAGTATTTTATTTCTATTACCTCTTTTAGTAATATTTGACGGCAGGGGTCGGAAATGCAACAGCAACGCGAGATCCCGCAACACAGGTGCGGAGCGATCAGGTTCCTTGGTCTCGTAAACTGGACCACATGAAGTCAAGGGCAGAATTCCTTCGATTCCTTTTCCTTTTCTCCTCCTCTCCCCCTTCTCGAAGCAACCTCCAACCTTTAACGCTCTATTGCTGAAAGGACTAGAAGCACAAGTCTGTTTTTTTTTAGTTAAATTATAAAAGACCAACCAACCTGGCATTAGCCTCGTCGCCATCGTCGGCCAAAATGGGGATATGAAAGCTGAGATGGCGGAAAACGCTCGACTATTACTAGATAAATCAATCATGGTGATGGATTACAAGATTCAAGTTTGGCCTAGTCTACGTAAAGAATGCGGGGCTGCGTTAACAATCGTAGCTGTATCCAACAACCTGTACATCTTGACAATCTCCTACCCAGATCTGGAAGTATTTTGACCTGACGGTGTAATGAATGTCCCTGTTGCGGTATATGGACACAGTAGCATTTGGTTTACGAGATAAGGTATATGTTACCTGCAAATGCATTCCTTAGATTATTCTACATTCTTTCGCTATTAAAGTTCATTTTATGCCTACAATGTGTATCACGCTGCTCGCACAAACAGAGAGTCTACAACCCAACATGGGCGCCTGTGGGAGGTAAGGTACGGGACCAGACCCAACCCTGATTTTTTTCAATTACACGATAAATTTTGTCAGATATCCAACCCAAACAGAGTGTGACTTGCATGGCATAGTTCTCGAGTATACGTATACAGGGCGATTCCGCTTTGAGGTTGTCTACCCCCTTAAAAAAAGAGAGGGAGAGAGGGAGAAGAAAAAACTAAATCCATCCGACAAAATTTCACGCAACGTCCTTATGCACAAGCCAAACCGACAAACTACCAATAGCCAAGGAAATTGAAACGGCCGGGGAGAATAACAGAATGCAATGGTTACAACACTCATAATTGTCTCCCATCAAGCCGCATGTCTGAAAACTTTTCCTAGGACACCCTTAATGGCCTTTTTGTAAGAGGCAGTAATAGAACTACGGGCATCCCGGTCTCATCGGAATACACGCCATCAAAGTTCCCGTATTATCGATGCAGCCACGACTAAGAGGACCAGCATGTGTCCGGCAGGTGGTATCTGCGTTTGTCATAGCGGTGTTCAGGTTAGAGCCCGGCGGCGGTGGGGGCGGTGGCACGGCTGTTGGCTGACGGATAATGACCGGGAAGTAGGCTAGAGTGGTGTAGCCGTCGTTGTTGGTTCTTCCCTTATTGAAGAGGACGCTGCCCAAGGGTTTGAATGTGAGCCAGGCGGTGGCCTCGCCGCTTAGTGCTGCGATAGCAGCGACGGTAAGGAGGGACTTGATTTGCATGGCTGCTGGTGGGACGTGTGTTAACTGGCGATATCTTAGCATAAACGTCCTATAAATATCGATCGACTATATAAAGTAGTGAAAGTGCGGTTTGCTAGATTGAATACCTTGGGAACTCTGGAACGGATCAAATGGCAACTTGACAGAGTAATCTATCTTCAGTATGGACCGAGTGGGCTGGAGTACAAATTTGGCTGAAAGGAAATTTGCCGAGGGCGTCCAGCAGTTAAATAAATTTGGGGTAGACTTTCAAGTTGTACTCCTTTGGGATAGACTGAGAACGAGGCTAGCTGGGGCCCCAGACTTTAGTACTGATTTCTAGGCGAATACAGCACAGTCAAGAGGGCCCAAAAATGGAGGTTACTTTGAACTACTTCGCTCTCCAAAGGTCGAACTTGCACGTATGTCCGGGTGGAAAAAGCCGGATCTCGATGGCTGTTGCTGGGAACCTCTCATAGGTCGACGCCGCACATAATCTGGAACGGATTGGCCGAGTCGAGCTCGGGGCATTTTCGATTTCAGTTTGTGATACGTCACAAAAGATTCACATTTATTCGACCCAGAATATGCCTCACAGGTTGTCGACGAAAATACCAAACCCAACCTCTTCTTTTAATTGAATGTAACCAAGGAGTGTATTTGTCTATCCCTTGGAGGCCTACATGCAGATGACTACGGCCGTCAATTGCAACTGACGCTTGCCGCGCGATCATCAGAGGTCAGTGCAATTGCAGGGGGGGCTTGCAGATGCGACTGCGGCGAGAATATATGCTCAATTGGTTGCAGCTCTATGATCCAACTTACATCTGCGTGATGACGAGTGCTGAAGCAAATCAGCAATGTTCCAACCAACTTGCAACAGCTCAGAGGGTCCAACATTGCCGAATGCATGGTTCATCCCTCACTGAAAAGCTGCACCGGAGCGTGATGCAGCTGCGGGCGGGATAGGTCCAGACAATTCGACATTAAGTAAGGAACAATCCTGGCTTTTCTACGATATCGACACCAATAGCGAAGAACTGGATACATGCACGGTTACACGGGCTTAGGGAGCTTTGGAAGCTCAGAACCCCACCCCTGTGTTTCAGCTGTAACTAACAGGATGCAAGATCTCTCGATCGGAGGTTGTTCATTCCATTGGCTGCAACCGAACTCGGAAAATTCAAAATCGGAATTAGCCCGTCTTTATTCGTGCCGTCCCGCCCTCGCTTATCGCACCCTGCCACGAAACGGGAGCCTTCTGATCAAGAACCCGAGGAATGTGGTGACTTTGTGTAGCCAGCCGGGGTGTCACATACTTGGCATTTCGTTTTAATTGGTAGTAGGTAGCTGTGTGTCTATCAAACTCCGTAATGGTCCTGAAATAGCATATCTGCGTCGCGATTCATGCATATCAGCAACTTGGGATGTTATACTGCGTCTTAAGTACGACTGCAACCTACGAGCGCGACAAAGTGCGGGGAAGGGGCTTCCAATTTGGGTAAAGAGGAACCTAGGGACCCGACAATCATGCAACGATCCAGACCATTGAATCGGCACGAATTGATACGGCTAGACAGGATAGATGGATACGCGCATGCAGGGCTTAGCTTAGCTTGGGTAGCATGGATTTTGGAATTCGAAAGGGTACATGCACATACATGCAATCACGGAAAACTCCAGAGATACCGTGCCTAAGTTTTGAACGAATTGATAGTATGGATTCAAACCCCTTGCCAACATACAGCTGTAATAACATGTTAGAATGACTGATGTGCCCCTTTGTACGTTTGCAACCTACCATCCGGCCTGATCGAGACGTCGGAGGGTTAGAAGCAAAATTGGCTCTTGCATATGCTTATGGACCCGATTATTGGACGAGGAGAGGATGGCATACCTCGCGAGCTCGACCTCACCAACCTTCCGAATATCAATCCACCGCAATTGGCCCTACGTGTTCGATCCTTAACATAGTATACGCGAGTATAGTATACAATACTGTACTGTGTGACGTCGACCAACAGTCTCCTCGTAGATGGATCAATGAATATATATAAGTACGGTGGATCAGCCATTCTTCACTCTTTTTTTTCTTCACTCACCATACAAGTCCTCAGTCCACCTCCTCTCGATCTTGTACTCTCTACGGTTTTGTTGTATCCACCACTATGACGAAGTTTAGTACCCTGTCGCCCGCGAGGGCACTGTTGATGCTATACTTTGCGACAGCTACATTGTCGCAACCGGGTTGGCAGCCCGGCGGCCAATCTGGGGGTGTTGCCGGCGGCTGGCAACCAGGTGGGCAGCAACAGCCAATTGGAGGCGGTGGCGGTTGGCAGCCTGGCCAGCAACAAGGAGCAACTGGTGGAGCGGTTGGCTGGCAACCAGGACAGCAGCAGCAACCACCAGCCCAACAGCAACCCTGGCAACCGCCAGTTCAGCAGCCACCGGTACAGCAGCAACCGCCAGTTCAGCAACCACCAGTCCAGCAGCCACCGGCCCAGCAGCAACCACCAGTCCAGCAGCAACCACCCGTCCAGCAACCGCCAGTCCAGCAACAGCCACCCGTCCAGCAACCACCCGTCCAGCAACAACCACCGGTTCAACAACAGCCACCGGTTCAGCAACAGCCACCAGTCCAACAGCAGCCACCAACCGGTGGCCCTATCACGCTTCCTGGAACATACAACCCTTCTGGAAATGTTCATAACACTGCGATCTGTGGCCAGAACAATCTCCAGACTTATAATGCTCCCGATGGAAGCTACTTTATGCTCAAGTGCAATACTCACTACTGGACCAAGACTCTGGAATCTACAAAGGCCGATACCTTGCAAGAGTGTATTAATAAGTGTTCCGCAAAGGCCGGCTGCAAAGCCGTGAACTATGATGCCCCCAACGGCAAAGGCTGCTACCTCATGGGCGAGGGCGGGCTCGGCACCGGTGCTGTTGACTGCCCGAATCACCACTACGCCTTTATCGTTGATCCTCCAACCCAGCCTGCACCCGATGATATGACTGTTTTGTGCTCTACTGAATGCCCATACGCCAATCATAATACCTTCAATAGCATCTTCGGGACTGCCTTCCGTATCGTCTGTGACCGTCGCCATGCAACTCCACATATCTTGTCTGAGGGACACGCCTCTTTCAAGGACTGCATCAACGCTTGTGCCGGAATCAATGGATGTGACAGCGTTGACTATCACGAACGAAGCAAGACATGCTACTATTCCAATCATAAGGGTTATCCACCAGTGGAAGCTAAGGGATACAGCAGCGCTTGGAATGTTGGCTGTGCAAACGCCTGTGGTGGTGGTTGTGGCTGTGGCGGAAATTCTGGAGCTGTTCCTCAGATTCCAGTCCAGAAGGGACCTCTCAAGCCTGATACCTCTTGTGGAAACGTCGGAATGCAACATTATGCCTCTCCAAACACCGACGCTAGTGGAAACAAGGTCACTGATATCGCCAACTTCGACCCTACTGTATTGAAGCGACGTGACCCGACGACCGCTGGCCAGACTCCTGGCAACCCATCCTATTACCGATACGGAACTAACACTAAGGTTGGCTTCAGCAATGCTCAAACAAACCCCGTTGACATCTACGGAACCCCACAAGATTTCGGTCAATATGCCGACCTCGTCGCTATCAACCATCGTGCTTACATCTTCGCCCCAGAAGACGGCACTTATACCTTCACCCTTCCATCCAGCGATGATATCACTCTTCTATGGGTTGGTGCCAAGGCCTACTCCGGCTGGAACCGTGGAAACGCTGATATCATTCAACAATTCGTCGCATCTGGTGGTAACTCGGTTGTATTCAGAACTGATCTTAAGAAGGGAACATATACACCCATCCGTATCGCCTGGGCTAACCGTGGTGGCGCTGGTAACTTCAAGCTTAGAATCGTTGCTCCAGATGGATCCGTTCTCCTCGCTGAAGACAGTGAGTCGAACGACTACATTGTTCAATACTCTTGTGACGGATATTCTGGACCCAAATACCCACAGTGGGGATTCGAGACCTAAAAGATTGAATTTCCCGAAACATGAATTTTATTTCATCTTGATAATGTACCTAATGGATGTACGAAGACGGAGAGGAGCAAAAATTTAGGCGGGTGGATGGGAGATTTGTGTAGCTAGGCCAAATTTTGATATTCGCATCTTAAGCAATTGAATTGAAAGCGTTCTTTTTTTTTGGTATGAAGATCTCTTTGGGCTCGTAATACACGTACGTTTTACACACGAATAATCGTAGCTAACCTGTGTGACTCAATTAATTCCACTCGATTATATATATATATCATCACCATTGGGAGAGCCTAAATTCGACCATGCGTGGAGTTTCCATGTAAATGAATTTAGGAAGAAGAATGGGGATTGAAACTATGTAAGCCAAGCCCATTGCACATAAACTGAATGTTTTCTTTGACTCCTATGACACTCCTGATGCTATGCATGTTCCACCAAAATGGCATGGGTAAATAACCTATTGGCCGGGTTAGTTTAGACGTTTGTGGTAAAGTTTTCCGTGATTTTTTACTTTGAGGGTTGAATCTTGGATATTCGCATACAATTCTGGTAGACGGCTAGTAATAAAGAAAAAGAGATGGTTGGTCTTGACTTAAGGTTTGCGCATTGGGGATTCATTGTACTCCCAGCCTGGTGTAACAATGTAAGGTGAAACCTTGTCAGAACGTTCCTGGGACAGGGTTTACTCCAGTAATTGTACCACCTTGTGCTATTGACGGTTTTGCGAGTGCGATTTTTGTGTTTCTGGCTTGCTGGAAGCGTATGCAACAATTACAAGGGGATATGAACCGAGCTGCTTAATTTTGGGGCGGAACGAGGAAAGCGGGAAGAAAAACCAAAGTTGGGTTCTTTGCGAATTTGAGGCCAAAGCTTCAAAGACGGCAGACGACGAGGAAGTGCCCCTTGACCTTAAAACCTAGGGTAACCAGTGTGATGGTAGGTTTCTCGGATTGAACGTTTCAAAAAAAAAAAAAAGGTTGTAGCGCTAGCTCAAGGCCTTCTTTCTGAAAGGTTCTACGACCGCGGAAATACCGGGTACTGACTGGTTTTGGAATAGATTCTTGATTAATCGTCAACTTTTGAGTCTTTGTGTGGGGAATATTACAAAGGGCATCAATGCCGTTTCATGCTAGGTAGCCTAAGTTAATTGATCAAGTGATGCTAGTTATACGAAAGTATTTAATTACTACCGTACCGGAAGCTGGGCTAAGTTCAATTGATATCACGCATGCAATTGCAATTGTTTGGTAACCGGTGAGGCTATAGAGTTTTAGTGGGACTTAGTACTCTGCGTTCTTTCACCTTCGATTCTTTGGCGCTTAATATCTTCCCGATATCCTGAATTGAGGTTGATTACGCCTATGCCTATGCCCTTAGCTGTGGTAAATTCCGTCTGAAAAGTTTATAGCTCCTGTCAAACTAGTGCCCCCTTTTGACACGAATTCCCATTTCTCTTAGCTTAGATACATGGAATAACTCCTAGCGGAAACACCAGTTCCACGACAAATTCGGCTTTTCCCCTTTACTCGTACTTGACAGCGGTTTTTTCGTACTCTACTGCCCCCTTTGTACATTCCTCGAAGTCTTCTTGTGGCAGGTTGAATAATTTGTTCTGAATAGTCGGCATGACAGCGTCCTGGGTGGGGAAAAATGATCTCGTATACATGGCCATGGCAAATCCGTTCCAGTCACCTTGCGTCCGTAGCATTTGGACGCCGCGGTCGTATCTTTCCTTATGTTTCTCATTTTTAATCTTCCAATCAGCGTCCGTCGTGCCGGTAACCTTCTTGATTTCCTCGAACATATCATTTTGGCTGACTCGGAAGGACTCGACGCAGACGGATTTGTTGAAGAAGCTGCTGATTGTGGGTTCTCTGTCATCGGCGGATTCGGGGTAAAGTTTGAGGCTGAGCAGGCCGGCAGTCCCACGGCCAACTTGGTCCCAAGTTGAGGTGCTGATTTTGACGTTGCCATCATCGATACGAGTGAACTCCCTCTTCTCTATTTCAAACCCATATCGGACATCGCCGCCACCAAGGCTGAATTCGTACCAGAAGCCACCGCATACCCCAATGAATGGGATACCCTTGGTCTGGCAGTATTCTCTCACTTTAATAACTCTCTCTCCGATAAGCATGTCGTAGAGGAGTTGTGGGTTCCTTTCAGAATCGTAACCCCATTCGTTCGGAATTACGAACTTGACACCAGCTTCCTTGGCGGCATCGATCAGTTTGGTCTGAGTATCTGGTGGCGCAGCTACAGACATTGTGATGACAAGCACGTCTTGACCACGAAGGCCTTCGACCAGGGAGGAAGTATCATTGTAGTCAACGATCTTTGAGACAACACCAGCAGGGAGTTTTGCCTTGCTGTCGGCGCGAGTAATTGCGGTGACTGTATGCTTTCCACTTTTGACTAGTTCTTGGGCAACATATTTCCCCTGGTTTCCACCTGCCTATACCAAATATTAGTTCAAGAGCATCCAACGTTTGGTGGATAAATAGGGAAACTTTACTCCGACGAGAGCGACGTTATATGCGTAGTTGGAGGAAGACATGGTGTTGGATTTTGTGGAAATTAATGTGTTGTTATAGATGTGCAGTCTTGACACTATAGTGCACCAGAGATATCTTGAGATAATATATGTCTTTTGATCAATTAATTGATGATGGCTTAGAAAGATGCTGCTTTGAATAATACCATACGGCTGTCTAGTTCTTGCAATTTATAGGTTCTCACTGACAATAGATTCTAGAGGTAGAGACCTTACCGCCTGCGGATTTTCCAAAGTTTAAGTCCGGGGCACAACCGCATTTGATACATAGAACGGAAATCAAGCCCGAAAAAATTACTCAATACGGATGCCTTGTCGTCCGCAGGGTTTAATAATTATCGCCGACACACTAAATCGGTCATAATGGTATTTTTTAGGGTTACGCGTTCGAACTTTGAATACTATCCGAAGCCTCAGGGCGGCGTTGAATTATTTTTTGACCGATCCACAGGTCCGCGTTTGTGCATGGAGCGAGCAGCGTCATCAGAGGGGTACATACATTACATACAATTCCCTCTCGGGACGGAAATAACCGAGCATGCCTTGGCTTTGTTCCGACCAGCTGCTAGCGAATCACCCAAGCTAACGTAGGTACACGAAATGTTTTAGCTGGCTGACAGAATCCAAACCCAGGGCTTCTTTTTGAGCTCCGAGCGCCGATACCATGTATAAGTCAGGCAAGGAGGATTAATATTACCTATACGCGTGTGTAAACATATACATACGTGCGGAGTATTCTTTGGCTGCAAGGTAGTTGGCTAGTGTGGTATAGATGGGATTGTAGAAACAATTACTCGGCCGAGTGAAACCGTGATAGATGTTGTAGGAAGCTCGAAAGAGCCATTTTTTCATGACCGCGACCGCATTTCATGATCTAGGCCAGCTATTGTAGCTCATGTGTTCGTCGGGATCGGATCCTATTTGGTCCGGAAATGCCTTTGTGACTCTCTAATCGATCATGGCCAATTCTCACAGCCTGAGCTGCAGCAGATCTTGAGCCCAGATAAATTCAAAAGGTAGATTAAGTTTTGGCGCTAACTTTAGAAAGGCGTCTTGGAGTCTCGATTAGGGATAGATGGATCAAAATGCTGGCTTCGAAACGCTGCATGATGGAGTCCGGGCTCCTAACAACTGACTAAGCACAGTTGTTCCGGCGCTTTGAATTAGGCCGCGTGGTTTGAGTTTGACCGATCCACACCAATGTATGTACCGTGCGCGCATAGGCAACTATTCCAGGCGGTGCATATATATGTGTGTCATTGTGCGGAGCGGTCGCTATCTAATCTCCAAAAATATAGAACTTAACCTACATAAATTTTGACTGGGATATATATATGGAGTCAAAAGGTGGAGGGGATGGGCCTCGCTGAAAATTCACACGTACGTACAAGCAAAAAATATCTATTGTTCCCTACGCTGCTGCTAGGGTTGCGACACTATATATGGTTAATATGCGGCGCAAATTCGTCAATATCACGATTGCGCATTGATGTATACTAGAATACTAATTTATTAGAATGTTTTGCGATGTTATTTCTATCTAATAAGGGTATTCACAAAACTAACGGGAAATAGATATATAGACCGAGGGACACATGTATTATACAAGGGAAATTCTGACGATTATCTATCCGCAGTATATTTGATTTTATACATCTACGTCGTAAATGTTTGGACAAGTACAATTGTACGAGGTTTTCCAAAAATGTGTTTTCTACAGGCACCATGACAAATCTGGGCATGTATTAAAACGCTGCAGTACGCCGTGCCCAAGACCAATGTTGAGTTAAACGCTGTTTCTAGCCCGCTATAAACCTGTATAAATATAAATTGTTGAATTTTTCCGCCAGAAAGTAGAAACTAGGTATTGGGGATGTTTCCGGATACGGGCTCATTGGAGCGCTCTGAGGAATGATTGTAATCGACTTGATCAGGACTCTTAAGTTCCCTTTTCCACAGAGAACTTCCAACACCGAATAAGGCCGCGTTTGGTAAAAACGGCCTGTACTCGCTGTCTAGTGCTCTTAACCTGGCGATGGTGTCCATCACTGAGTCTTCATCCTCATTCGGACCCGTCAAGTAGTATGGTTCTTTCGTACCGGGGACAAGCTGGCGCGAACTAGGTCTAGGGGCCATGTAATTGGAATATTCGGCTTGTTCTAAGATCTCGTGCAGTCTCTGATTCGTGGGCCTGTTTATCATTCTACTGAGGGGTAAACCATGCTCGAGTTTGTATGCATAGTCTTCCCGACTACCTTTTAAGTATTTCCCACGGTAGCCTTTGTACATTCGCCCGTAGTTCATGTAAAGGACGCCCCCGGTTCTACGGTCCGGGTCGTCGGCTCCGAGCGCAATGAACTCTTCACATTTGCAACCTTTAATTCCGCATCGCAGGAGACACCGCGTTAGTCCAAATTCGCAAATGCACAACAAACATATCATAGATGCAAGCAACCTTTTCAAATTTGCTGGGAAACGGGTGTTTTATTTTGCTTGAGCATTGACGTACCATATATTATCTCGCAAATATTAGCGGCCTCGTCGGTATTGCACGACTGGCTGAGAGGATTGGGAACAAGGCTCCAGACCTGCGTATTGTCTTCATTTGGTCTCGGGCCGTCTTCAGTTAAGGTTTCACAATCACATTCGGCGCATTTGAAAGCTTTACTCAAAATGTAATCAAGGATAGCGTCACGGCCGTACGTCGCTTCGCTCAGAAACCAATCGGGAATTCTCTCTCAGGGTCAATTAAGCCGAGTTCATCTGCCTTAGTATACTTTTCCGGGGTGGTCAGGAGTGTGTCGCGCGCGCTATTGCAGACCACTCTTAAATCTGCCAAATAAAGCTCTTTGCTCCCTGCGCGGCTGGTGACACCTTCGGAATGGGGCGTCTGTGCCTTTTGCCCATTGATTTTATCCGCTGCGATCTGTTGATTCTCCTCCTCTTTTTGGATCGACTTCGCAACCTTCGGCTTTTTTGGGAAGGCTTTCACGTCCAAGGCGTTCATTCCAGGGATAGGCCGGGTGGCTGTAGGGGTCGAAGTCGAGATCGAAGTCGAGACCGAAGTCGAGGTAGCCTCTATTGCTTGTACCCCCATATCGGGGCTATTGGGTTCCAGTTGGTCCCGAGACTTGTCCCGAATGCTGGGCAATGCTGTGCCTGAAGAGAACCGCGCATACAGGGTCAAAAGAATAAACACGAATGCTATCCTCCCAATAAAACTACCAGAAGAATTTGAAACCATATTATGCCCTTTGGAAATGGGTGTTCAGAATGGAGTTAATATCGTGCCCGCTGATAGATCTATGGAAGCAACGGTAGTTAGGCTGACATACCGGTATATCTTGAAAAGGGTTATCTAGAATATCGAATGGAGCACCCTGGTGGTCTGGGTACGAGACAAAGAATGGAGACTATTTGGATTTTTTTCAACGACAAAATTACATGGTAAATTCGTGGATATAAGAAGAGCAAAGCAGGCAGAGGGACAGGAACTTCTTTTTTTTTTTTGGGAAGAGTTTTTGAGAAACTTGAGGGGATGGTGTCGACCGATGCGCGTGCGAGTTAAAATCAAGGACAAAAGAGACTCCACTCTTCGGCCAGCTCTGATTTACGAGGTAACTAGTCCCACTGATATATAGTTAGATACACCGATCAATTGATAGCATGGATACGTTACGCATCAAGGAGTGATTGAAGCTCGCAAGTTGTCAAGTCAGTAGAGTACACATATGTACATGTATGCAAGCCAAGAAGGCTTGATACATGCTTAGATACATGCTGTGCAACTAGCTATGAAACGGTAGCTCTAGTTACGTTTTCTAGACTCGATCTAAAGACCAACGTATATAGCATCCTGTTATATTCGCCCAAGTCTGTTGGAAACCAGATTGTGCATTTCACACAACTACTTACTAAGATATTTAATAGTCGAAAATTCGAATCATGCAGTGATAGTCAAGGGAACGGTACCTTATGATTCACTAGATACGCGGATAGCTTACAGGTAATACAAAGCACGAGCCAATGTTGTTGCAATTTTTAGCTGCGGAAAGGGCCGCTGTTTTTTTTTTCCCTCCTTGTGTTAATTTAGAAGTTTTTATGCTAGCCACTAAATATGTCTTGAGATCATGATAAGATGCGTTTTCGTGGCAGGGAATGTGTATTTGTGATAGTATTCTAGCTATATATATGAGGCAGCCTGCACTTTTGTTGTCCCTGCATATTGCATCGATATATCAGGGCGAACATATAGAAATGAGAAAATTGTGCATGTAGCGTAAGGACATAGTTCGACCTTGAGTAGCTATAATTTACATACAGGAAGGTAATCTGAAACGTTGCCAACTGTATAGCTATGTTGGGTTACAGATTTGAATACTACACCTTCAGGTAGTATATACTTGACGGCTCCTTGCACAATTACTGTGCCGGGAAAGGGGGCGTTATTGATATAGCATCAATACGGTATTGTGACTATAATGCGTATTAATAATTATTACAACGGTATTGGGAGCAAAAGACGCCATATAATTCGGATTACAATGGTATTCAAAAACACCCTTCTTCTGGCAGAGTAGACAGCACACAGGTTTCTAATGGTGTTGTTGGCAACGTATACTACATGACCTTGTTGGCATCATGACCATGATACCCAACCTATATGAACATGAGCCGCTTTCGAATTTTCGTTACGACCAGTCCGGGGATGTCTTGGGCCTTGCAATGCACTTGGGGCCATGGACAATAGTTGGAACGGCGAGCCCAAGGGGGTTTTACTCTTAAGATCTTAGTATAGATCCTAGCTGGCCTTGTACCAGACGTCACAAACAAGCCTTTGTTTGGATCCTAGCTAAATTAATTAATATAATGGCAGTTGGTCTGCAGCGAACCTCTTCTGTCACACATATATATAATACATGTACGTGTGTGAAATATTAGAAAGCAAAATGAATCCGAATGTGTCGATATCATGATACTAGCTTGTCTCCTGCGCAACAATATGCTAGTACCTCTTTATATAAATTTATATAAACTAAGCACTTATAATTACCTAATTAACTAATTGGAATGTCTAGGACTAAGCACTGGCTTAATCATGAACAGAAAAGAACCGTCTCTCTCGATGGTGTAGACGAATATTCGAATACACCTGCGATATGTATTTCCAAGAGCGTCATTTATTCTGCTCATCAACCGGCCCGTCCGTTCGATCGACTGGATTATTGTTCGGAGTAAAGTCATTGCCTCCTTGGGCTTTACTTGCACTCGTAGTTCCATCAAACTCAAGGGCGGTAGCTTCGTCAGGCTGATCCTCCTCCCCGTCGTCTCTTTTTTTCCTCAAAAACCGGCTTGATCCCTGTAGCTGCCCGATATCCCAAGCAAAGTCGTTGCGTACAGCCGCGAGAGTATCCTCCAGATCCCATCCCATGCCACTTTCTGGACCTTCAAGGTGGTATGGCTTTTTAGTTCTAGCGGTAAGTGCCCTAAGAAAGCTTTCGCCGTTCCTCAACTCTTCGAGATCTCGGGATCCCCCCTTCCGTCTTGGTAAAGTTGCCCCACCCCCGAACAGACCTTTCTGTATGGCGGTTAGCTCACGGCCCGCTGGCCCCCTCAAGTACTTCCCTTTTCCATACCCATAATGCAGCCTGCCGGTGCGTTGGCCTTTCATTGGGTCACCGCCATAGAATAAAAACTCTTTACACATGCACTCTAATGATGCAAATCAAATTGCGTAAGAGAAAATAGAAATATTAGCCGCCCGAGAATAAAATATAAGTATTTTATGGATTTTTGTCATACGGTACCACAGCATGCATTTCAATGCGAAGTCATCAGTCGGGCATTCACTGTCCTCATCTCCTCTTTCTAAGGCAAATCTGACGCCGTCCCGATCAGCCCGGCCGTCTCGGTCTATTCCAGCCAAGCAATGGCACTCCTGGCATTTCGCCGCCTTTGCCCAGAAAAATTCTAGTATCTGCTCTATGTTGCGCGAGGAGACGAATTCTGCCCAATTTGGATAATGAGATATGCGCCCCATACGTACGAAACCCAGATAATCCATCGCTTCATAGTCAGCGGGAGATAGTGTCATTAAGTATTGCGGGCTTTGGCACTCCACTATCATGTCGGCTATATAGAATCCACCTGGCAAATTCACCGGCCTTTCCAAACCCGCGCGTTTCTCTGTTTGGAGGTCGATGGAAGAGTTTAGGGGAAGAGTTCCATTGATTGCTGGAATTTCGGCGATTTTGGACGAATTGTAGTATTGTGCCTGGCCATCGTGATCGTCCGAATTGCTTGGTTGTGCATCGGGTTTGGCTAAAGATTTTGCTTGATTTTTTGAAGGTGCTGATGCTTTGGGAACCTCAAAGATTTCTACGGGTTTTGCTGCCGCTAGGTATAAAATCTGGAGAGCTGAGATTACCACCAAGGCCCTAGCCACAGCCGGGAGTTTGATAGATAAACCCATTTCCCAATTACAAATAATGTATCAGCGGGGAACGATATCAAGGAACTCGCAGACAAAACAATAGAATCCAGAAATTAGCCTTTTGAAAAATATTACCCTGCCTTAGCAATCGCGAACGGGCTCTTAGGATACAGATAAGGATATATATAAATGTCGCCCTAATGATCGCGTATGTATATATGTAGTCGCTATTTCCCCTGATATGCAAGCGACCTGGAAAGCTAGCTCCTTCTAGGTTACCGAATTACGTAATTTGTACCGGGGAACGATAACAGGAATAATACTATTGCGTTCGTGGATGTCAGCTTCGATTGATCGAGCTTCATTCAAACAGCTATGAAAGGATTCGTGAGTTCGCTCAACCAATTGGCTAGAAGGGCGGAGTTAGATATTGATCGCTCATGAGCTCTCCAGAAAAGGGTCTCTCGAGCAGTCATAAGACTCGAGTAATTAGCTACTGAGTTCTTTGGTCATTGCGCCGCTTATCTTTGTTGATATGAATATGAGTGCAAACTGTTATGCAAATACCCAAGCATTCCTACAACATTATACGAAGCTGCGCGAAAATGCCCAGCAATCAAATGCAGTTACATATCACGTATACAGCTGTGATAGTTTTGAAGCCGAAGGAATGTTTAATTGGGTGCTCTCCTGTAAGACCAAGCGTTTGGATACGGCGAAGGCCTATGGAATTCGAAAATAAAGAAATGAAAGGGAAATTCGAGGGCGAAGTGAAAAAATCCAGCCATGTTTGAAATGGAGATCCAACGCCACGAACTTACCCCAACAATTTCTCTAACTTAACCTATCATCTAGGTGGGTTAGGTACGAGATAATCTTTTATCAACTGTTACCCGTAATGATGAACTTGGTCTCGTGTTGAGACATGACAATGCAAAGAGAGAAGTTGTAAACCTGACAATTGTTGGATTTCTCTATATATTGTAGTTGTTGTTGACTACATTGGTGGCGAGACTGCGGCATGTATACGTACATAGGCTACGTTGGCTGTAATCAGAGATGAGAAACGACCGCTACGTGCGCAATTAAAATTCTAGCTTGTAGGCACCTGATTTGTTGGGCGGCTAAGCCGGCAGGGAGCTCAAGGTCTATAGACTGGCCTCTCGACTAATCTGGGGACATTCGAGTTGAAACTGCATATCAAAGCTCCTATATCCTTATACAGCCCCCCCTCCGTTTCGTAATTGAATTCTAGCCCTGAATCCAATTGTATTAGAAGCTGATTGTTGTGGGGCGCATGCAATTGTTATGTGTTTCCTTCCAGGCCCAAATCCATGGACGTTCAGAATATACCGGCAAGTTATAGTCGATATGGGCTGGTATATATTGAAGCAGGTATAGAGACGTTATTCGCGGCACAGTGGTTTCAGAATCGTGGCACATGGTCATCTTGCTGACGGGTGCAACGGTGCACTCGAAGTCGACTGGTCAGTGCGCTGGTACGTATCAGACATGCTGCTTGAGCGTCAGTGATCTATAGATCTATAGCATTCATGTTAACGTTACATTTGCATTTCAAAATTCCTGTGCTGCAGGCCTAGGGCGATTTATCCTTCGAAGGTCTGAATAAGTTTTGCTAACAACGAGACTGGTTAATTGGTTGTCCCGTACCTAGATCTCGCGGGGCGTGCAATAGGTAAGACCGAACGGCCGATAGACGCCTCTAGTGGCCTATTTGGTTGAAATTTACGCACAGACAACTGGCATGATCGATATGTCGCTAGATTATACTTTGGCTTGTGTAACCAGACAGGCTACCTTACCTGGTACACTGGGTATTATTGACAAGGGAGCATCTCCGTTACCCGTTTAGGAAGCTCGTTATTAGAGGCTGTATTAGTCTGGGGAGGCCGTATTCCAACTTTGAATGATATCTATTGGTACGATTGCATGGTTATGGTATTAATATATTTCGTCTGACAGGATATATCACTATCGATAGCGAGCCCCACAGTTATCAAGTATGTTTAGAACACACGCTATTGGTCTTTCTGTAAGGTTTATCTGACATTAGGCGGCCTCAAGCCAAGGATATACATTTATTACATATATTATATTCTCGATGAGCAAGCTCTATGGCCTTAAGGTCTGGGTTGGAGACAAGCTCCGCGGTTGCGATATATCCAACATTCAAACTATCTGGGCATTCCCGCGCACCTGCATTATCGTAGGGCATCGGATATCTACCAATAAAAGAGGTCGTAATCGATGTTTTACCAAAGACGCAACCCGTTGATGGGAATATTCACATTAGGACTCGTACGCACCCACGTTCAAAATTGGCGACATTGCCTACATGGCCTTTCCAAAACATCTCTCAACCAACCCAGAGTCAGTCACTTGACACTGGTTTTCATCAATTGGGCAGATCCATAGAAACGACCGGGGCTTTGGCGATGGACTTTTACAAAGGATAGTTTCGGACAATAAACAATCTCGATATGCTGGCCTAAATACCAGCCTTGCAAGGATAGGGCCCATAGGAATCCGCTTTTATCATGCTACCGCTTAACGTTGACTCCATCAGCACATGTGGGTCAAGGTGTGTTTTTGAGCTAGGCCTACAGGTTAAACAGGAATTTTCACTTACGAGAAACCGTACTTCATGTGGTCTCTGGAGTATCTCTTGTAAGTGACGTTATAGTGCAGAATACCCTGAAAGAAGGCTCAGGCTTAAGGGCGAGGGAATTATCAAAATAGTACTTGGCAGTTGAGCGCAACTAATACAAGTGGCGAGGGTAAAGTATTGCGGGATGATGCGCTAGACTAGGATCTAGACTCAACCGGCCACATTTTTTTGTAAGTGATAACTGAAAGTTGTCAGCTACATTACGATGTTCTTCAGTGCTCGTTCCAGTGTCTATTAAACGGTTCATATTTCTGTATTATTTTACCGCTAGCATGTGATGTTTGGTTCTAAGAATTCTTTCGGGATTATTTAGTAAGTAATGTAAAGGATTTGAAAGCTTCCTAAATACCTAGTATAACGTTATGTAATATTAGGTAAGTTTGAGTACTAGTATTTGCATATAGACTTAAGGGTTAGGTGGCGTGGACGTCGCTTCGGCTCCCTCGTGGCCGAAGAGAAGTGGAGTTACTGGTTTGGATTGGACGGAAGAATGGCAAGAGCCCTGTGGGATTGACCAGGCTTTGAGGAAGGAGAGAAAAATTAGCACGTTTTCGTTGTTGAATTGAGCCTCAAATGACTCTACTCCTGAACGAGCTCTCGTCAAATCCTGCAGTGCATGCCATAACCCGATCTAATTCAAATTTACGTGAGATCTTGCTTCGCAAAAACAAGTCTTGTAGGATTTGGTGCTATAAATCTTTGATTCGTATTTTAAAAAGTGATTTTGGAAAGAACCAGAGTGTATATTTGGAATGGTCATGATTGATTCATGTGAATTATACGGGTTTGCCTTCGGGGGTTGTTCAGTAATCCGCCGTATGGATGTGGCTAGGCCGCCACAAGTCTCTTCGTAGGAAAAGGAAATAAGGAAGAACAGAAGAAGAAAAATCCAATCCCAAAGATGGGAGAGGCAAGGTATGTGCCTGTCCGCTGTAACACTACGCCGACAGAATACTATGTACAGAATCAAGAGCACATGACAAGAACAGGGGAATAAGTAGCATCGCGTCTCCAGGAGTATCACCGTAATATAGCAATCAATAGATAAAACAATCAAGCAGGGGAACCAAAATATCAAAAAAGAAAATGCCCAACGCCCGTCGTCGCCGATTCCCAATGCATCACCGCCTAAATTGATGTTCGTCCAGTTTTTGTACCCAATCTCTATAGTCGTAACGTGGCTGTTCCGGTGCATCGGAGAGGACATTGTCAATGGACATTATATCGGTTATTTGTGATCTTGACCGAGATGATGCCTCAAGACTATTCGCACTCTGGTTGGATACGCTCGAAGGTGAAGGGTAGTTGGCTTGGCCTGTTGGACTCGAAGCTACGGTTGGATTGAGGCTCGGAAAATATAAAGAGCTGGCCAGTGCACGACCAGCTGCCGACTGTGTGAATGGTGGAGAGCAAGCTCGATTCCGTTTCACGCAGCGATCACATCGATCCGGCCATTGCCGGTCAATAGGTAAGCACTAGAACGGTAGAGTCAGCATTGTGAAACGCAGACATTTTTTAATTTATTTTTTAAAAATAATTTTGTAATTTTTGTTGGCGGGGGAGGTTGGGTATCGACATACCACTTGGTGATGCTTCCTGCAGGCGTCGCACCGATGACGATTCAGCACCCGTCTGGTGCTTTCCGCCTGCGACGGTTGGGTAGCGGCGCATATGTAGCCATATTTGGCACAGCGCTCGCAAATCTCCGGTTCGCCTTTGGGAGTCTCCCGTAGGCACTGCCAAACACCGCCGAGTTAGAATATTTACAAGTCTTTGCCAAAGAGACAGTTCCTCGGGCCGGCAGAACCGCGTATGTTTCAGCGGGGTCTGGCTGAGGCGTCGGATTGTCGGGCACAGATGTATCGCACCTTCTTCTTGTCCCGTCGACAATAAAAACAAGTCCCCTCGTCCTTTACACCTCTCGGCATGGATATGGTCTGGTTGTCGGATTTTATCCAATTTCGTGCCTGGATTCGCCCCGTTCTGTTCTCGAAATCATAACCGGTCTATTGATGCCTGTGTCGTCGTCGCCAGCCCAAACTCGTTGAAGGATCCTCGATGGTTCGTAAGTGTCGAACTAGAATTTTTAGGTTGCAAAGTTCACGGGAGTTCAAGGGATTAAATATTATTTTCTCGGTTGTTTGTTGAATCGGGCCATTCAAAGGCGGAATGTTGTCTTGGCACGATGTTACCTTACTGGCCTTAGCACCGAACGAGCCCATGGCCATGGATGGGCCGGGCTTGGGCTTGGGCTTGGGTGGAATAGGCCTACGGCCACTAACTAACGGCCATGGAGCAGTCGGACATCGGTTTCGCCATTCCCGAACGCGGTTCCCGATGGGCGAGAGGGAATAGCACAGAGGAACCGGCCCAGGAGATGGGAGGTCTGCACATGGGTTATTGGTTACGACCGGGGTACGTATACTGTTCATCCATCACGATATCGTACTCACTCAACCTTGACGATATTCTGATATCTTCTTTTGATATACGGAGTACTAATGTAAGCTAACTAGGTAGGGGGATGTATCGTGACTGCTGCTTCGGTAGTGACTACATTTTGCCAGGCCAATTCCCAGCCCTGCTCAAGTGCAAGTGCAATTGCAAGTGGGGCGTTTCATAAAACGACAAAAATATGACCTTAACTTGGGCATAATATGCCATTTCAGCCTTAGCTGCACAGGTGCATAGACGCGCACTGAGGGGTATGCCTCATATCGAAATCAAAAGACACAGACCGCGTGCACATACATACGTCGGCGTTTTCGCTATCCGGGGAAATATCAACATCGAGCATGGGAAGCCTAGCCACCTAGTCTCAGGATACACTCCTGAAAGTGGGAGTATTTTGGAGGTTTAACGTTTGCAAAGCGAGCCAGCCCACCATTAGTATCCCACCACCACAGCCATGCATCACGTCAAAATCTCAAAAGATCGATCCTAGTCCGTCCACATTCAGCCGTCCAGATCCAAGTTTAGGCTCCGCCACAATCTGGTCCTCAGGCCCTATCGCGATTCGGATTCCAGCGAGGAATGACAAATTGATGCTGCACAGTCCTTGCACCTGCGGAAATGTTCCCATAGATCGAGCTTAGTCACGGCGAGATTAAGTCGCACACGACCCAGGAGAGACGCCTGCCGCTTCGTCGTCGCAAAGCCAAAGCGATCCAAAAGAGTAAAGAGTCCCTAGATTAGCTAAACACATATCCTCTTCGCTTCTTGCGAGGGGGCTGTGAGGCATCAATTGGTCCATTCGCTGGATTCGCTATCCCGCCTTGGCATTTATAATCTTTCATGCGTTTTTGAGTCCAAAGAGCCTAGCTTCTGGAGCCACGCACTCATGTCAAAGAATTCTATGGGGAAGACTGTTCCTGAAGCATCCCTGTTTTTGGCTTCCAGATGTCTTCGAAGCCCACTATCCCGCCCCCAACTATCGCCGGTCTGATTGGGAATCGATATCCGGGGTCGAGGCTTTATGATATGTCTTGAGATTAATATTCAGGTACCATGTACAAAAAAAGTGTACCATCCCGTCTCATGCATATCTGCGCATGTGTTGCTCAGCCTCGTTCGAATTCAAGGCGTTTCGGCCACGCGCAACCGATCTGTGGAATGTGTCGTTAGATCCCATTCTACTCTTCAGGGGTGGTATACTACCGGTATCGCCATTGGCGACAGTCAGCTCATACAGGAGTTTGTGGCTGGGATTCCCTTCAGTATTGTAATCGATGGCACACAGTTCAGGCCCGCCAGATCGGTACGCCATTCTCAACACTTTTGTTAGTCAGACCTGGGTCCGGAACTCGCGATTGATTACAAACAGCCTCGATATACTGACTGGGCCCAGTAAGTCGAGAAGCTTCTCAGCCAGTTCCAGCTGATAATACGTATACATTGTCAGCGCTCTCAATATAATATCCTCGATGACTGCATCAAGCACCATCGATTCGCCCAAAAACAGCCATAGGGTACAGATATTTGTGCCTCGGGAACTTGTGATTATCATTACAGACATTATCGGTTTTCTATGCGAGCTGGTATCGCGAAATTCGCTTAGAAGTCGACACACCCCATAAATATGCATCCCGCCCGTTAAGTCTAATTTTATACATCTGCTTCGCCCCTTCTCTGTGCGTTGCGGCGGGATACATATGCCAGATCCCGCTTAGTCAGTGTATTTGGCGCAAAAGTCCCCTGGGTACTCCAGAATACTACTTGCAATTGGGCAAGTTGTTCCTTTGAGGTGTTCATGCATATGGATACCACTTTGAATAGCCAGACAAGCATTTAGAGGTCTTCCGTACTCTATATTTGTAATTTAATACCTGAACTACGGCTTTTGAGCGTCGGTAAAAGGTATTGTATTATCATTTTATGCTCCCTCTAGCTATATTCGAACTTAAGGCCGTGTGATGAAGCTCAATTAGAGCCTCCGCATCGATATCTCCCAACTTGCTTGCTCCGAACAGTTATCGACGCTGGTGATGCTTTGATTGGGCTAGAGATATGTTACGATAACTTGGTTCACATTGCTGATTGTCGTGGTGGGGACTACGTACTGCTCCCTTGTGAGATCAGATCAAATTGTGCCTTAGCAGGCAGATTTAGGAGTTCAACGAGAATTCGAGAACCGAACCACACACGGCAGTATCACACATAACGCTATCGTATTATAGCTTATGTGATTCATGCATGGAAAAGTCCAGGAACGTCGAGACACGGGAGAGCGGCTACTATAGAGCGAATGTCCCCACATCCTTGGTTTCCATTCGGAGTGCACCCTTATCGATTATCAGAGCCATTCTAAGCTGATATTTCACGAAATTAAAACGAACGTTCGGTTTTCCAATGGCGACACCGGGTTTGATCTTCTGATAAACCTCACCGGATCAGAAATTCTACACAGGAGCTTATTCTGACCGGAACAGGCGATAAATTTACCCGATACTCTCAGCCTTGAGAGGATGGGCTGATATTTCAGCCCAATTACACTCGGTAACGAGAAACCGGTACGGCTGGCTATATTTTTAACAGATTTCGCATATTCGCACACAGGAACAACGATGCTCCGTGAATCCTCTTGATCAAATAGAATACAGGGGATCTTCCCATGGGATTCTTTATTTTTGAAGAGTATGTACCTTCGGTTTCCTGATGAGTAATGCCCTTACCGACCCCGTAACTGCCTATGATTCAAGGTTGATTATAGTTGAGTCAGCTTTGAGGTTTGAAGTCCAATAGCTTGTAGTGGTGAAATAGCACATTGCGAACGGGATATTGCCTTTTTGATTACTTTGATGTCCTAAGTCTCTGCCGCTCCCCTGCATGCCGCACTCAACGGACCTTATTGCGAACCTGCTATCGATAAGCAATAACCTTACTTCCGACACTGCTAAAACGGCGACTTTCCTTGACTCATAAATAGCAATTTCGGAATTCAGAGGTAGTTTCATAAGTATACTCTTCCTATTGACTTTACTTTATGGAAAAGGAATTCCGACACCCATGCATCTACATGTGGAGTATGCATTTACATCTGTGCCTGGCTTTATCCACTTTTTTTCCTTTTTTTACCACTTCATTTTTGTCCTTTGTTCTAGGGCTAGTGTTCGACGGCGTTAATCACGCTTCATATGACCATAAACGTATTTGGAATCCTTTGTTGTGGGGAATGCGCTTGAGGGATTATGTTTCTATCTTGGGCAGCCGTACCCATGGAGCCCCCCGGGGGGCCGGAACTCTAACTACCGGGAACTAATATCCAGGGGTTGATACGGAGTATAACACCGTACGGAGAATCATCCTGCAGCAATGACCCGACCAATAACTCAGTTGCGCATGTCGCACATCGGTCAACATGATTGCACTTCGAATAGTCAGACGGGATCTCTTCAAGGGCTTGTGACGAGTATAATGATCCTCGATACCACACCAACAACCTAGGTTCTGGACTAGAAACAAGTTAACATCATATTTGTCGTCCTGTATGAGTTCCGTTTAACCTCAACAAATGCAATTGATCAAAGGAATGTTAAAGATCAGAAAGTCCTGATGTGTCTTAGAACTCGTGCCCCTTGCGCAACTGCAGTTTTGGCACCTGCCCCGAACGGTAAGTATCCAAATTTCACAGGCCCAAATAACTATCAATTTAGGCGATGGTATAAACTTTTCTCTTTGCGCAACAGACTTTTGCGTCGGAAAGCGCTGCAACTGTTCACAATACTCGTAGAGGGTGTCAAATGGTCGGCGGGAAGGTAAGCTTACTATTATTTCGCCAATAGGGCGGGGGGGGGGTGAGATGCAAGTCGGTTTAACCGGATATGCTCTCCACATTTCCGTATCAAATACCTGGTAGCAATTCGGATATAAGATATCAAGCTACGCGGAATCTGATTTGAACGGTATATCATCATGCCTCTAGAGATTACGTGCGTGCCGTGTTACCGCTAACCTCGGACCCAACGCTTTATATTTGAATGTAGGTTCACGACCTGTAAGCACATGCACACAGCAATATCGACTTAATTGAACTATTAGTAATTAAGCCACAGCTCGAATCGTTACGGCCAATCAGCGGCCCCACCAGGAACCGTTTTGAGCCCCGCGAACGGGAGATGCTTACGTTAGACACTTCGTTCATCTTAGGTACCGCATATCGAGTATCGGTACTTTCTCAAACATCCTAGCCATTGACGGCCGAAATTTTATCATGTATCAATCCACAGCAATGTAGTACACATATATCCCTCCCTGAAAGCCCGTATCTTCCTAGTCTCGAAGCCGGACGGTGTATTTGGTATCTTCCCATGCAAATCGGCATTTCCGATCCCGCCATTTGGTGCAGGGTGTATCACCTCTATCTTTGAGAATAGTAAGCTCGAATCTCATTTCACCAGACTACCCCTAGATAGATTAAAAGGACCGCCGCAGGCAACGCGGACTCGTTTATGGCCAGGGCCTTTCAGGACAATTGTCGATAACTGCTCTCTACGGGACATGCCGGCCAGGGGAACCAGTTAAACCAATTCCGTACAGAACGGCTAGGGTGCCTGAATCTTTCGGGGAGCCTTATAAGGCGAAAACTATTACCAAGGGGTCCAGCCTTCGAGTTCGGCTGGGTCTAGTTTACGAACCAACCAGCCTCCAGCTCCCGAAAGAAAGCAGCATCCAGCTCTTGAAAATGCAAGTACCACCGCGCAATAGATACTGTTAGCCTTATCGGAGATCCTTTGAAAGTAAATATCATGGACTAGGTTCTATATATAGATTTACCCTGACTGCGAGCAACCGCACTGCGCAAGTCGCCCCTCAATTGCAATTGGCGGATTTTGTGTTGTGGATGTGTTAGATTTGACGGGTAGGTACTATGCGGATGACCAGCGTGAAGCTTCACATTACAAATTTTAATGTTGATTACCGGGGTCTCCACTTATAATACGGCTATGAATTAACGGGAGTCTCATTCTATGGATCTGGGCAAGAGTACCTATTATTATGAGTTTTGTGGGCACTATATTCAACTTTCTATCCACAATTTACGAATATTTTGAGTCCAGCTTTCACTTCGACTTTTGTCTTCGCAGCAATGTTAACTATTTTTATTGAGGAGTTCCGGAGTTAACCATATCTACATAGCTAAACATCTACACGTCTAGCGAGTTAGATATAGAGCATGCAATATCTACCGCGACCTTCGGGCAATATTAAAAGGGTAAAACGAGAGTACTATATGTAGAGGTTCGAAGGAACTCAAAGGCTCCCTCGCGGTGTTTTCCCATGTGAAGAGCATTCTAAGTCGAGAAAAGCCAATAAGACCCGGGTATCAAACAGACGGCGGAAAACAACGAGGAATATATGGACGCCCAAAGCAAATTATTAACAATGGAGCCTTGTTTATCATCAAGGGATATCCATTTCGCAATTTCAAGAAGTCTTATATCATATTCGGGGCTGGGTCTCCTGTCGCTTTCGTGTGTGATGAGGACTTTGGGGCTAGGTACCAACATAACCGTTAAGATATCGAGTATTTCGTCGCGGACTTGTGGGGTGAGTACTCACTGCTCATCAAGAAAGCGTTTGGGTTCTTCGTCAACTCGGCAATCGTCTCGTTGATTTCCTTTTCAATCTTCTTGTCCCCGTATTCTCGGCCTTTCATATATCCCTCATCATAGCCCTCGCAATACCCTTCTTTCCATCCTTCCTCACGTCCTTCCTTATGACCCTCTTTAAAACCACGAAAATAGCTCTCGTCTTTCAACTTCTTCCGATCCTCTGCGACTCCATCCTTCTTCCCTTTCTCGTAAGCAACTTTGCACAATCGAACTAGATTGGCGCGGCTGTTTTCATATTGATCGAGTGCCAAATCTCCAATTTGGGTTCCTACAGTAGGTGCTTCTTCGTAGAGAGCAAGGAGGCCTTCTGGCTCTTCTGGAGTTGCTACAGGGCGAATAGATTTGGAAACACTCTCCTTCCCAGTGGGGCCAGAGAGGGCAACTTTGTGTCCAAGTGAGCTGGTGACTGCTGCTTCTTTGAGCTTTAACTGCTTTTCGAACCCTGCAATAGTCTGTTTAAACTTCTTCTCTGAGTCTTTCTGAGGAGTTTGTGGGCACAAGGGTTTTGAGGGCGATGAATTGTTCTTGTACCCTTCCGAGGCAAGTTTTGGAAGGGGTTTGGGCTGTACATGATATCGATGTCAGTCTCATCTGAAAACGATCAAGCACAAATAGAACAGTGTATAAAAGCAATATTAATGTTGGATACTTTGATCCATGGTTTTGAAGTTCGGAGTGGCTTCTGACCTGGCTTTTCTTCGCAGATTTTGGGACACAATGAAGCTTGTAGTCTTGAGTGGAATCTCGTTCCACCTTAGAAACAGCACGAGAGTCCAGTTTTCCAATCTTCGTACGAACAGAACTAGAAGCGTCCAAAGACGACATTGTAGATATCGTGGACATGGGGTCTCGACTTCGCAAATCCGAGGGCTAGTGGCTTGAGCTTAACGTGGGGCTGAGAATCTCAAGGTGTGGCTGAAAGGTGCCCGAATGCGGTGATGGTGAGGTTGTTAAGTCGCTCACGAGCTCCTCGAACTCTCAGCAATCGATGCATGGCTTAATTGGCCCGTCACCTGTCGCAGCTTTCTTCATCTGTGCAGTGCGCTGAGATCTGCATCGATACGCAGTCGACTGTCTCAGACAAGACGACAGGGTCAACACAAACTCTTGGTCGCGAGACCAGCTACCAGATTTTGATTCCCTGAGGACAATTTGTGCAACGGAATTCTCCCGGTCATGCAATGCAGGCAAGCGCTATTCCATTTTTTCCCGCGCGAATTTCGCCTTCAGCGGGCTGAAAGCTAAAGCTATAAAGTCTCAGATAATATGCCTCTATCTCGACTATTTCACTGGTGCCAATGCAATACTAGAAGCCTGACCGCTGGTGGCGCCAGGGAAAAAAAATGCAACATGCACCAGCATCTCCGTTTTTCACCGCCCGCGGAACTAGCGCGGCCCCATTAACTTTCTGGCGGAGCAAAACGTCGTTCTAGCCTTTTACCGCCATACCAAAGCAGTCGGTGGGACCCGAGACTTTTAAAGACAAAATAAAAAATGGGGTTCAATATCGAGGGCAAGTGATGTGACCGGGGTAGCTCCCAATGGATCCACTTGATCTGCTGCCTAAGCAAACGGCAGGGCCTGCAGAACAGCTGAACCAAGGAACAAGGAAAATTTTTGAAGCAATTCCAAGATAAACTGCAGAGGGGGAAAAAGACCTCATTGCTCAAGGTGTCGTGTGATCGTTAGCCATTTTGAACCGGCACTGCCCAGCACCACATGGGAAAAAGCTTAATCGTCGGAACACCATCCGGGTACCGTTTTACGGGTTATCTGACATTGTCGAAGGATAATCCGTGTGAGAAGGCGACTGGAATTCGATCTGTTGAACGAGAATCGCGACGTGGAGAGATAGCATTTAAGGCAGCTTTGATGGGCGTTGGCAATCTTAAATATCACACGAGATGTGAAGGCAGTGCAAATACTTGCACAAGAGCTATGTGAAGCACTGATTGAAAAACCATACTGACGACATTGTGGTATCGGATCGAAGTCTGGTGACAGTTCTGTACGGGGATCGTGACGAAGCAAATGCAACCGAGAGTTTACGGACCATCTATTCTGGATGTGTCGGCCAAGCTGGACCAGATTACATTAAAATTACGTGATATGGTCATATGATAAGGGAAAATGTACGAGAAGACAGGTGCAAGTGTATCCAATGGAATTCAAATGCAAAGGTTCGTAGATAACGCACAGCTGCGCGAGAGAACTCTGGGGCAATTTATCCAGGCCCTTGAGCTCTGCACTCTTGAAAAGATTTTCTCTTCGGCCCGCATTCTAGAAAACCTCTGCCGTGGCTGAGTCAGAACCTGATTTTTCTCATGTCACTGAAAACCCAACAGCTGGAGATGCGTTGTCGCCTAATCTGGCCAATTACCAAGCTCGCGCACAGACTTTCTCCGTTAGCCAAGACGTCATTCCCAGGCAGCACCACTAGCTTGCAATCTAGCTTTCAGTTTCTCTTTGGAATTTTGTGAGATAATTATTTAGTTATCGATAATATCGGTGACCAGACTTGTACAGCTGGCGAGCGCCCGTTACAGCGATTCGGAGGGGCTAACAAAAAGAGGCGGAGTGCGAGCGAATATCCAGTGCGAACGCACCTAGCTGTGCATCCCTGGACGGGCAGCGCCTTTCAGGAAATCTCTCACGCGACAGGTCTACGAAACGTAATCAGGTTTTTAGCGACAAGGCTGGCCCAGACTTAATCTGGGGAAGGATTCTAAGGAGCGTGCCCTGTTGATTGGTATATAAAGAAAGTAGACCCCCCTCTTGCGCCTGCTCCAAGACCTGCTATCTGGAAGTTTTATCGGAAGGCATCTCAAACCGCAATTCGTCAATCATCAATCGTCAGTCGCCAAACGCGATCACCTGAAACCTGCTAGACCGACTACTTAACTTAACTAGTGCTATAGTGTTATAGTGTTATAGCTAGAACAACATTAATATCATATTTAATGATATTTCCACCCTCATACGGAGAGTCCCTTCTCATACCCCGCTTTCGATCTCGGCCAGACGAGACACCCATCGATACCGTCGAAATTTCATTCACGGAAGCAGCAATGGCAGACATCAGGGCTAGAATCCTCGAGGCCGCCGATGCCCATATCTCTCTAATTTCTCGAATGTCAGATTTAGAACATGCTCCTTTTACACTTGATCAGCAATCCAAATATCTCCAGGACCTAAAGAGGACACTTGCGACTCTAAAGACAGAGCTTGATACGCTCAGAAAGGTCACCAGCAAAGAGCGAAAAGACCACCAAGACCTTCGAGATTCATTCGCTCGTCGGTATGCCCACAAATTGACTGGGCGCTCTGAAAAGTTCGTATCCAAGATCGAAAAGGAAGAGAGAGAGTATCTTGACGCGGTGCACAATCAGCGATCCGCCGAGGAGAAGGAGCGATACCTCGAAGACACGATCGCGGAAACGGAAAACCGAGTTGCGGAGCTGACGATTCAGACAAACGACTATGTGAACCTCAAGGAACAATCCGAACACCTCTATAAAAAAGTATTCAACGGCCCCACCCCAGAGTTTCCAGAGGAAGATCAAATGGAGATTGCGGTTCAGCACGCCAAGGATTTCTTTGCCGAAGCCCAATCTAGATGCGACAAAGACCAAGAAGCCGAAAAGCTCATGTTTAGAGCTGAAAAGTCAGTCGCTAAAGCTGTAAAATTCTGTGACGAAGCTCTTTCTGCTTCCTCTTGGGATGTCTGGGGCGGTGGCACCGTTGCAGACATGATCGAAAGAGATAATCTCAGCAAGGCAAAGTCAACCGTGTCTCAAGCTCAGATGTTGTTAGGCCAAGCTACCGGGCTCCAAGATGCAATTGGACCCTTCGATAACGTCAAAATCGCCGGCGGCCATACAACCGATATCTTTCTCGATAACCCAGTCTCTGATTTTGAGTTCCACAAAAAAGTCAAGGAAACTTATGTTCAGATGCGATTGCTACACCAAAAGGTCCAGCTTGAGCTTCAAACCCAGAGGGGGAGAGCACTGGATTCCAAGAACAACATGGAAGATGCTAAGTCACAGTTAGCAGCGGCTCGCGCAGAACTTGATAAAGTCCGAAGAGAGGTGTTTGAACGAGTTACCGGCATACCATGCTCTGCGGGAACCCCTCCAGCATATGACGCTATGGATTCGCCACCACCGCTAGACCCTGAGGAACCAATACTAGTTTCTTAAATTTGTTTGTTGGAGTGATTAATGGGAACAAAGGAATGGATAAAGGATTTTATTTATCGCGCTTTTACTGATTACTAAGTAACTAATGATTGCACATTAATTCTTCTGTTTACACTGGGGCGGACTATCTGGTACTAGTCAGGGACTTTGGCTCTCTATATCGATATTTTTTTAATTTCTTCTAGAATAATTAATTAATTTCATTCTTCAAGAAGCCGACTGGGCTTCGGATTCACAAAACACTATTTCTTCCGTAGACTCTCCTCGACCATGGGCTGTCCCCACGTTGATTCCTGCATGGTGGTCTGACCTGAAACAGTAGACGAGGATTTCCCGGCTGATAGGCCCGTGGGAAAATTACCCGTGGTTTCTTGGAGTTTGTGGGATTGTGGAGACGTCAACACATTTTAATCCTAACAAATGTCTGCCGGCCAGGGAATTACGACTCGAATTTCGCAAAGAAAACAAAACTCGGTATGGTATCTCCAGCGTTTATATTGCGCTTTTATGTTTCTGATATAACGAGAGGTTTAGGGTCTCGAGCGAAAACATGTTTTTTTTGGAGTTGCTCAGTCAATCTGTGTTTTCCAAAAAATTTCCATCCGAAGATTAGACGAGGCGAGTGTTATTCGTTTCGTGGATCCCAGGTTAATTCGGCACCAGGCCTCCCGGTAGCTTCCAGGATAAGCTATGTAAAGACGATGCGCGGCTAGTGGCTTCGGTCTTACCCTTATATATATGTAACGGACTTTGGGCATAAATATTAACGGGATTCAATTCCGAGTTTATGCAGAATATGGCTCCACCGGTCTCAGAATCCAACCTCCAAGAAGTGGCTCCGACCCCACAAGCGTTGATAATTCGACATGGCTACGCGGTTGATAAAATAAACTTGAGCGGATTGCAATGACACCTACATGCAAACTTTCCTACATTAGTAATGGCGTCACTCCGGAGGAACCGTTTACCTGGTAAACCGCTCATGTGAGTACCGGGTTTCGGATCGCGCTGCAGGTACATGTACGATACCCATTGCGCTAGGGAAGACCTACGATCAGGAACATGTTAACAAGCTGACGTTGGCCCTTGATCCCTCCCAGGTCTCCCAAGTTTGGACGGGTGTTTTGGCAGATCATCGGTAGTATATATACCGCCCCCAAGGTTCCTCCAAATTTTCCCCGTACCGCTCATCTGCTTGACTCGAACTCCGCGGCATATAATTTCGATACCTGGTATAATATTACGACAAAAATGAAGAACAACGGAATACTTTCATCGATTGGGGTTTTGGCGGCATGTGTCGCATCGGCCAATGCATTGGTCCCATTGTGGTCTCGCTGTACGTATAAATAGGCTCCGGAGCTCGCGCTCGATAACGCCAGAGCTAACGATTGACTACCTAGGCGGTGGAGAAGGATGGACCGGTGAAACAGTGTGCGTCGAGGGGGCTTACTGTAAAGTCCTGAATCAATGTAAGAAATCTCTAGAAGTATAGAAAATACCCTATTTGACGAATCGTCGTTAATGCGAATTGATTTCCACAGGGTGGTCTTCTTGCGAACGAGTTCCGGTTACCGAATGTACAACATTCGGCCCTTACATCGATCCAAACTCCGAAACCGATGGATTAAACTCTTTCGCCGTCCGAAGAGGCAAGTACTTCGGTACCGCCGGTGACTGGATCTATGACGATGTCATGAACTGCACATGGGCGAGAATTGCCTCGGACCCTTCAGAGGTACGCACGCCCTCGCGCTTAAATTGCTCTGACTTAAGAAACTACTTTTGCAAATTATATGCCGTTTCCGAGAAAATCGAGGCTAAATGGTAAATTAGTTTGGATCCTTCACACCAGGGAACAGCCAAAAGTGGGACAGCACCGAACCAACTCAGGGAGTATTCAGCTATACGGATTCCGACCAAATTGTCGCATGGGCTCTCAAGTACAACAAGAAGGTCCGCGGACACACCCTAGGTGAGATGGGTTTAAACACCCACTTTATTTTACATGTCCAATTTGATGGGGCATTTTAGCTAAATGTCGATCCGATATATAGTATGGCATCAGCAACTTCCTAGCTGGGTCACTGGTGGAAGCTGGAACGCCACAACCTTGAAGGCCGTTCTCGAAAACCACGTTACACAGGTTGCTACTCACTTCAAGGGCAAGATGTTCCACTGGGACGTCGTCAATGAAGCCTTCAATGAGGACGGTACATTCCGTAACTCCATTTTCTACCAAATCCTCGGCGAATCCTACATCGAGATCGCACTCCGTGCCGCCGCTGCCGCCGATCCAGCTGCCAAATTGTACATCAACGACTACAACGTCGAAGGTGTCAACGCTAAATCTACCGCCCTTCTCAACCTTTTCAAGAAGCTTAAGGCGGCTGGCGTCCCAGTCCATGGACTTGGTCTCCAGGCCCACTTGATCAGTGGCCAAGTTCCCACAGATCTTGAGGTCAACTTCAATAGAATGGTTGCTGCCGGTGCCGAAATCGCTATTACCGAGCTCGACATTCGTATGGCGGTCCCACCAGCGAACCAAACCGCCGCTGATGCGCAATTGGCTAAAGACTACGAGACCGTGACCAAGGCTTGCAAGGTCACCGGAAGATGCGTCGGTATCACCGTTTGGAACTTCACAGATGTAAGTTTTTTTTTTTTTTTTCCCTTTGGGGATATATCGATTTCATTTGAGCCATATAACTAACATGTATTCCCCTCCGTAGAAAAACTCCTGGGTTCCATCGGTCTTTGCCGGTCAGGGAGATGCCCTCCCATGGGACAAGAATTTCCAGAAGAAGCCAGCATACTATGCTATTGCTAGCACACTCAAGCCGTAGTTGAACCGGGTGTCCCTGTACATACCACCCTTGTGTTCTCTCGAAAACTTGTAAATATCCCCCTCGAAAGCTTGTAAATAATCATCCTGTCATCCTTTCAGAAGCGTGGTAAAGCAAACGATAATTTAATCTGTGCAACAATGATGAAATATGCAAAGTGTACTCGTATGACAAACTCCATTATCGAACCCTGTATATACCCGTCGTACCAAAGACCCATACGACTCAGGAAACAGTGTATACTTATACCCTCCAAGTTATACGCCCTTCAAAGCTTTGCCAAGACTTTGTCCTCTGGTGGGTCAAAAGAAATGACCTGTGCACTTAACATTCCGTTCGTGGATTCGATTTCTCTTAGAGCGCCTTCTCTAACCTTGCCTCCATCGACCCCTAGTATCATGAGCGCATCTCCTTCTTTTTCGCCGTTACCATACTTCCTTGCCGCCACCGTCATGTTGTTGATATTCAACCCTTCGCCTCCCAAAATTCTTCCTACGACACCAATCATGCCCGGCCTATCGAAGTTCCTAGCAATGAGCACCGTACCCTGTGGTACAAAATTGGTTTCAAAATCACCAATCCGTACAATCTGTGGCCCGCTACCCTCGCTGCAGAATCCCTGGATAATATCCCCATTCGCGCCCTTGATGGTGACCAAGCTACTATAAGTAGTATCCTCGGGAACTTTCCGTTCCTGAACCACGATGCCACGTTCCTTAGCCACCAGCTTGGCGTTGACGACATTGACGGTAGTTCCTCTCGCGGAAATCGACTTTGTCAAGCCGTTTATCAGTGCCGCGAAGAGCGGGGCTGTAGGTACGCTCGCGATCGAACCGGAGAATATGAGTTCGTACGATGGGGGTTGGTGCTTAAAATGGGCGGTGTACAATTGTCCCATCTTTTCGATCAACTGGGTGTATGGATTTATCTTTTCCAGGTCGGGGGCGCTGATAGTTGGCGCGTTAACTGCGGAACGGGGTAGTTGGTTCAACAGGACGTCTCGGATTTGTTCCGTAACGTCTACTGCGACCGCGTGCTGAGCCTCCGCAGTTGAGGCACCCAAATGAGGGGTTGAAATTACGTTCTTGTGTGCCATTAATGCAACGGAAGAAGGGGATTTGAACGGCGGTTCTTGAGGAAAGACATCTAGTGCCGCCGATCGGGTATGCCCTTCTTGAAGTGACTTTAGGAGAGCGTCTTCATCGATCAGGCCGCCCCGAGCGACATTTATGATGCTATGGCCGGGTTTCATAGTAGCCAATTGTTGGGAATTTATCATGTTCTTTGTGGACGGGAGTAGCGGTGTATGGAGAGTAAGGAAATCCGAGGTTTCCAGAACCTCTTTGAGTGTGGTCAGTTTGACAGAGAGGCGGGAGGCGATGGAAGCCGACGCATAGGGGTCCGTAGCAATAACTATCATACCATTAGCATCTAGACTTTCGGTATACGCATTTGAGTGAAACATCATGAACAAACTCACCTTTCATCCCCATCCCGACCGCACCTCGAGCAACATGTTGTCCGACTTGAAAGCCATGCGTCAGTCAATGCTCACTTCTACACGTACAATTCAAACCGGGCCGTGATATAACATACCTTTTCCAAATCCCACAATACCCAGAACTTTGCCTTTAAGTTGCACGCCCACCAATTGCTTTCTCTCCCACTTACTCTCCTTCATCCCGTAAGATGCCCTTCCAATATTCCTCGCCGCAGCCAAGATCAGTGCCAGCGTGAGTTCAGCGGCAGCAATAACGTTTCCATCGGGACTATTGACAACCATAATGCCCAATTTAGTCGCGGCGTTAACATCGATATTATCGACTCCCACGCCAGCTCTACCCACGATCTTGAGGTTTTGGGCGCATGCTAGCACTTTCGCCGTGACCTTGGTTTCCGATCGTACCACTAGAGCTGAATAGTCTCCAATTATGTCACACAGCTGAGCTTCCGAAAGACCAGTTTTGATATCGATTGAGAACTTCGGGTCGGAGAGAGGGCTGAGCCCGGACTCGCTCAGTGGGTCCGCAATGAGGATTTTCGCCTTGGCCATGTTGGAGTCTGGAGTTTCTCGTGGCTTAAGGGGCATAAGAACTGATGACATGGCGGAGGTGATTCTTTTCTATCAGGGGAAGCTTAAGCTAGCTTTAAAGACAAAATATCTAGGGTGTATTGAGTATGGTCAAGACCTCAAAACCAAAGTATTGGAAATGGTATAAAATCTTAGAGAGGGGCGAATAATTTAAAAAGACTATTCACAAAATTTAAATTTTTCAAAAGGGAATAGTTCGGGGCGACGATAAGATCAAGATCTAGAATTATATAATCAATGACGGCATCGAATTCGAAGCTCTAAGAATTCTATGAGGAGAATGCACGACCGGTTTAAATAGTCCTGAGATATCTAGATGCGATATACAAAGAAGAAGCTCGAGCAATCCACAAAAAGGCCATTTCCCCTGATATCCAACGTTCTGGGGAAATAAATATTAATGTTTGGGGAAATGCGGGGTTACCGCATGCGCGATCAGCCGGTTTCGGTCGAGGCTCGCGGTTACATTGTTGGAATGTGAGGTGAAGCTGTGCGATGTCTCGCTAACCCGCAGTGCAGCCACGATCTGCCCGTGGGGGGTTGGTGCAGCCCGCTTGGCATGGGTTGGGTGCCCTGCCGGAGCCGGATCCCCAGCTGGTAGCTGCAAAAAACCAACATTTCCATGCTGTATCTCGAACCCCGGATTCAGGGCAGCAGGTCGAGTCGACATCATGATCATTCGAGGCTGGTGATTTATTTACCCGAAGCCAATTTCTATCGAGTGAATTCGAACCTCGACGAAGTTGCGAAGAGATTTCCTAATGTTGTCTTGTTGCATTTACGTAATTTTCTGGTGTAAATGTTATGCATACGCCGATTCTGATGCACTCATTTAGGCCGTTGGCGGACACTCGGTATTTGCCATGAATAATAGCGCACGGGCCACATAGATCTGGCCACTCTGGTAGATGCTGCTCGATTCGATCCGAATCTCCTCAGCCTACCTTTCGGCCATACGCGATATTATATTACAAATCAGGTTTTTTCGACACTGAGAAGCCAGCATATAGATCTATAGAATATGTATATGGACTATTCACGCTGGAAATGTTTACGAAGCAAGAAGAATCTGTTTTTGTTTGATGTATCAGAGGAGATGTCTTGATATTGGCCGTTTTCTTTGATAGGATATTCTATCTACCCTTCTCTTTCGATTTTCCTATCATCCCTTATTTTCTAGATTCTAGACGAGATCGAACAAGAGTGTGTCAAAAAGATTCATGACCCATTATGCTAAGATTTTAAGATTGGAACGCAATCAAAAAATCTAATACATGTCGCTGGTGGTAACCTTCTCGAAGTCGACGGAGTCAACGACAACTCCCTTCTGCCAGTCAAAGTGTTGCATGATTCTGGCAGACTCCTCTGCAGCCTCGACGGAGACATAAGCAGAGGAAACGTACAAAGCAGCGTCAATGCCGCTCATGACACCGCCAGCAGTGATGACACGTAATCCTCCAAGTCTCTTCTCAGACTTTGTACCGACACTCTCGGCCAACATGGCGAGCTTGTGGCTAACGCTTCCACGACGAGCACTAGACTTTCTTCTTTCCTTCTTAGAAAGGATGAATTGATCATATGATTGGATGAAGGGGTTGGCCTCGGGTTCATCATCCTCATCAGGGATATCGAAACGGGCATTGTTGACAACATAGCGGCAACCGGTGATGACTTCGGTACGGTTCTGAGTGTCATGTGCAGACGCGTGCTACATAAAACCCATACAGTTAGTTGATGGGTCCCGAAGAAGTCAATTCAAAAGAGGAAACCCGTACCTGGCAGATCATCTCCAACTGGACATCGTGATCGGGATGTGTGGTGGCGTAAAGACCTTGAAGGACTCCAGCTTGGGCAAGGCTATAGCAATCGAATGTTAGATGACGTATATATAAATAGAGTGGCAAATATGAACGGTGGGATGAACATACAAGAGGGATCCCGTGCAAACGGACATCAAAGTTCGTTCACGCTTGAGATCAGTTTGTTCATCTTCGGCTTGCTCGATTTCAGTTTTCTGAAGATCGGCAAAGGCCTTGATGATAGCAACTTGTGGTGGAGGGTTGAGGTGGATGGCTTTAAGGTCGATTTCCTTTGAAGTGCCGCCTCCGGGGACAATCAAGATTTCATAGCTAAATCACACGATTCTTCATATTAGCAGGGTCTCTAAGCTAGAAATAGGTATGGGAAGATAAGGGGGTACCATACTCATTGAGAGTTTCAAGGGCCTCCTTTCTAGAGATATTGGCCTCAATGACGGCACCTTGGTTGCTGAAGACCTTCAAATCGTCTGTGACACTGGCGATAGTGACATCGAAAGCATTGGACTCGGGGTCATTGATGTCCTGCTTGGTATGGCTGAGAACCTCAAGAGGACCAGCGAAGTCGAGAAGGTCAAAACCCGGGTGGAGGGTGATGAGAACCTTGATCGGGTCTTCGCTGCCGGCAATTGCACTCATTTTGAATACCTTTTATTGATGTGTGAAGTAGAAGTTGAGGATGGAATTGAAGTGGAGATGGTGATGGGAAAGGAAGAGAAGTGGATTGAAATAAAAGCAGGAGAAAGAAAGCGGGGAAGAGGAAGGGGGACTGGGCGTGGTGCAGAGCTAAAAATGCGGAGGTGAGAATATGCGGGGGCTGTGGGGAAGGTGGAAGGAAGGTGCAAGGTTTCGGCTGGGAATGGCCACACACGACCTCCGCTTTCGTACGATGATGTTCCAACAACCTGGAGAACGCCCAAAATCAGGCCATCTCGACGGTACCTCTACGCTGCCCCTACGCATTTAGGCAACATTGCGAGAGACTACCGTTTCTTCTCGGCTTAGTCGCCTTCTCCAAGATCGCGACTAGTCTTCATTCGGCTTCGGCCTGCAGCCGTTGGAATCCACGCCTGCAATATGCAACAAAAACAACAATATTTGTCATGGATGAAAAGGCCGGATTCAACGACACGCGCGTACCAACAGCCATTGGAATGCGTGGTTCGGGATCGTTACTATTGCCATATTGGGGGAGATTTATGGTGTGGGGGGACGCGAGGAATCTCAAGGTTTTATCGACAATGTCCAGCTCAAGTTCACAATTTTAGCTATCTATGGCAGATCTGTGGCTCCGATGGTCCCTCCTAAGGGAAAGGCGGCATAGTACCCTCCAGGAACTATAAATTTAGGCTCCTAGTGTATAGAAGCTCCTTGAAGAGTGCTACGCTGGGATGAACAGCTCAAATTGAAGATTTTTAACCTGCCGGGAGCTGGCAAGAAAATAAGGAAATATTTTTACAAAGGACAATGCTGAGACTAGTAGCTCGGAGGGCTAGATTTATTCGAGACTAGTCAATATCGAGAGTGTAAAACGGTAGAAACCCTGGAAATCTATGCTGTACCTCGCTTTACCATTATCAATTACTACACGTGGTTGGATAAAACTATACTATATGCGGCAATTTGCAGGTTCGGCAACCAGCTCCGCACGTGCTCGTTGCACGAATTTGCGGGGTATGAAAGCATGTCATGTGCCCCAGTTAAGGTTGAATCTCGGTCCACATGTTCGGCTAACCTGGATCTGATCGAGCTTCGGTAGGTCCTTGTCGGATCTGGGCCGAATACCTCTACAACTTTAGGATGGATAACCTTTCCCCTCGCGCCAGTTGGGACACTTATTCTGTCTCCTGCCCTCGTAGGAAAACACCTAGGATCGGGGATTTTAGGAGGTCTAGGGGTTACCAATCTAAGCTGTTCGTGAGCGATGCATGAACGCACTGCCAACCGTTAACTAGCAACTAAGAGCAGAGTACGCGCTAGCGCTAGTTAGCTAGGAGAGGCTTCAAGGCTGTATAAATAGCAGAGTCCCATCCAGACGCCCAGTTCAAGTGCGTTTTTTCCCATAGAGCTTTAAGCTAAGTACCTAGTTAGGTAATCAATGAAATGCTGCGAAGTCGGGGAAGTAGCAATTTTTGGAATAGCCTCAAATCCTTTTTGGGGTGAGGAATATACCAATATCGCATGTCAGCCACGCATCAGGAATCTACTTATATACCTATATATAACGATTTCCCTTAAAGGCTTAAAGCCTGTAAGTTGGACCCTTAAGTTGTAAGAACCAAAAAATGCGTAGCGCTTTTACGCAGATGATGCAGGCTTTCACAAGCTTTAAAGCCTTGCGCAAATTTACAGCTGACCATGGTTGCCGGGTCTTAGGAACCGAAAGCTTGCACCTTCAGGGGTCTTAACCCCTTTATTTCATTTAGCACTCCGTGTAGCAGGGCGGTCGAATTCGGGAGTCTGTCTCACTGCAAAATCTTCAGCATCACATGTAGACCTAGAGACAATCATTTCTCCTCAATTTTTCGAATTCATGATAGTACCATTTATATTACCGTGCAACATTTAGCACCATATACAATTAATCACAGAGAGAAACGAGAGTGCGCAAGGTCATTAATTAATTGTCATTAGAATCCCATATACAGAACAAATCCCAACTCGCTGATATCAGATAACGCCTCGCCACAATTATACCCGAATACATCCATACTAGTTATCTTGCTGGGAGACTCAGATCAATCGATCAATCAATCAAACCCCCAGATTATAGTCTCTCCATTCCACTAACAACAACAGCAATCATCGACGCAATCGATGCAGGCGTCACAAGCACAGCAGATGCACAATGCAGCAAGACTATATATGTAATCGAGAAAAGTCAAAATTAACCAATTCAATAGGCAAAGTCGTTTTTAGTTTTAAAATTTAAAAGAAGAGAAAGCGCTTACCATCCGGCAAGGCAACCGCGATCACGGCCACCACGGAGTCCGAGTTTAACTTGAGGCTCAGCTTCCCGCTGGGAATCCTGAGGGGTTCGGGTTTGAGGGGCCATCTCCATTGAAGGAGCGGAGTTGTAGGTTGGTGCTGGGACCTGTAAACATATTCTTATTAGTTGGGATATTCCGGCGCGCTAAGACAAACAGCTGATATCGTTAGATTTCAGCTCACACTAACTGGTTGCTCTTGGTTCTGCATGTTGAATTATATGGGAATTGGCTCGGTTCGAAGACAATTGGATTGTAGAATCGTGGTTCGATATGGGATTTTTTGTAGCGGAATAAGATTTTTAGTTTTTAACTTTCCAGTGATCAGATAGATCGATATCTTGGGTGCTTTAGTCAGAGTTCCGGTCGGCGCGGCACGGCCTTATATACCTCAGATTGCCCTCTCAAAGAATCGAAAATCACTAGTTAGTTCAGCCTAGTCAATCAAGCTGCAAGAAGACCCCAGGAAATTTCCAGGGTTGCGACCATGCATACAGGCAAAGAATTCTGATTCGCACGAATGTCACATTGTGGCTTCCAAAGCTTCCCCTCTCGACGGGCCATTACGACGCACATTCTTTTCGCACGAAACAACCATGCCATCTACATCATACTTATCTATGTCTTAGGTTCGGGAGCGGAGCTGGTGGGCCAGGAGTCCAGCTGACGTGTGCGTGTGTTACAGAAAGCACTCCCCAGCGGGTCATTCAGAACTGGGATTGGAGCTGTGCCAAGGCTCGACAAAAGGCTTAATTTTTCAACTAAACCCGGCTTGCTCGGAATGTTCCGTAGAGCCCGCCGGATGGAACGGCAGTTTAAAAAAAGATACGACAACTGAAGACAAAAACTATTTTGAGATCTTGATCGTTGATAATTTTTCCTTCATGAAATCAAGGGAAGTTTTAAATTTCAAGTTGAATTTTTCGGCTCATGATCATGCGCCATAAAATGGATCAAAGGACCGAGCGTATCTTTCAAACCGCCTTCACGAGATTGTGGACTCAAGACTTGAGCAGTCGGCGGAAGCCGGCAACGCATGCATGCATATGCGGGGAGAATCGCACGAGGTTCAGCACTAGCTGAGTATTGGACCCTGTCTATGATGATGGTTGCATTGATAAAAGAACAAGGGTGAAAAACTTGATTGCGTCGCCTTTCACCTACTGTTCACGGTTTATTTCCGATAGTTTTCCGTGCTTTTAATAGAAGTACTAATGAAAAAATGAATAAAGGAACTCCTATGAAAACTTTGGGATCCCTCCTCCTCCTCGTTTTCGAATTCCTGCCCTGCGAGGCGTTCTGCAGCTGATACCTTAGACACCCCCTTCGCAGATGCATATTTACCGCGGAAGGAATTTAACCTGGGATTCAATTTAATCGATACTCTGAATGCCATGTAACGCCGGCACCTTGCAGGATCAGTTCTCCTCCTGCTCCTCGAGAGCATCAAACCAAACCTCGTAGCCGCTTTCAGTACTCTTGACACTCGCATCGCTCAATCTTTTCAAGGTCGGAAACGCCAGTTTGACCCTTTTACCTTTCCCATTTTCAGCAGTAGCTCCATTAATACCAATATTGTGCACCCAGGGTGTGGCACGTCTCCCCTTTACCGATTTAAACACCCTTACTGCGCCCGGTAAATCCGGTAAAGAGCTTGAGCGACGTCTACTATAGCCTCCAGGAACGTCTTCAATGCCTTCCTCCGGAGTCGGTGTTAAAAAGTCGGTTTTCCAACCCACATGAGGATGCCCGGACCGGTCGATACTAGCACCGAGTAAATTCCTTGCACCTCCTTTGGCGGAACCTTGATACTCTTCCTCTTCAGCAAATGGATCAATACTACCAGTGCTTGTGCGACGTCCGTGACCCTCTTCGAGGGTTGTCGCGAAATCGAATGGATTGTCATTACCGGGTATTATCAAAACTGGCGTAGCTGTGGCTGGCTGGAGAGAAGTCTGTGGGGCAACGTGAGGTGTCGAAAGCGGTGTAATAAGCTTGGGAGTTGGAATCTTCCCAGGGATTGCCTGTGTTACAGTAGGCAAAAGCTCTTGCACTGGGCTTTGATCTTCCAGAACCGCTGGTGGGATAGATGGTGACCTTGAGGTCCCAGGCGGTAATGAGATCGAAGAGGCGCGACGTCGTGATGGTATCTCCTCGACGTTTATCTGCGGCCTGAGGTTCTCAGATGATCGGGATCGATTGAGTACATGGAGGCTGGAAGTGCGTGGTGGTATTGCAGGTTTCTTCAAAATACCACGAAGAGGACGGTGGTCAGAGTTGCCATCATACGATTGTTTGGAATCGGATATCTTCAGTAAGGAAGAGCAACCACACAGCTCGTCTGAAAAGTCGCCTAAGGTTTTGATTCCATCGCGAGTACAGCAGCCGTCTATGCCCACTATATTGATATTTTGCTGTTAGTTAAAGTCAGGCGCATAGCTTGGTACGAGACCAGCGCATATTGACAAATGATATATATATAGGCAGCGTAGCCTCGAGGCTATAGGCAGCATAAAAGATCGAGGAATTCCGGAACGCCATACGACTTACTTTGGAGCAGCGCTTCGTGGGTTTGCAAGAATGTTCCATCACGAAGCTTGTCGTAGGATGGGGATCCCGAGCCCATGACCAAGAGGAAGGTTTTCAAAGGCTCAAAAGAAGGATTGTAAATATTTATAAAGAAAATGCTATAACGACAGCGAACGTCCGCGCGAGTGACGTGTACGCGCGAGAGAGGAAGAATAACCAAAGAACAAAAATTAATCCGCTAAAACGAAAGAAACACCTTGGATGAAAATTGTATTCGGGATTATATCATCGAGAAAAATTCGAGCGGCCCGATCTCCTGGACCATAGCTTTGCACTATAATTTTTATGGTCAATCAAGGACAATCAATGCAATGCTTATCGATCGCTCAGAGAATTAAAAGGAATTATATATGGTCCCAATCCGTCATAATTGCCCAAGAAGATAGATACAACACAGCTATTTGCAAAATACCACAGATATCGAAAGCTCGTTCCGCGAGACTCCATGAAAGAATATAACTCCCATTGTCGAGTGATGGATATCTCATATAGTAACCTTTCCTTCCTTTGTTCAAATTGGGTCCCTAATCAATTCGAATGTCCATGCCGTCCGATAGATCGATATATCCAAAATCTACAGCCCTAACTTATCTCCAACATCAGAAGCCTCTTTACCGCCGGAGAGTTCATCTAGTTTCAGATAATCGTCTCATTAGCTACCAATATTATTTTCAAATTTCATAATGAATATAAAGTATCAGAATGTTTGATTACCTTGAAGCAAACTCTGCCCTTCCTTTAGCCCTTCCTTCTGCAACCCTTTGGCCTCAGCTTCGGCTTTCGCCTTAAGCATATACTTTGCAATCTTTTCAATAACGGGGTCGAGAACTCCGCTAGCATACGCAGCGCCCACGGAAGCTACGAATACTGCGAAGATGATTGAATATAGTATCAAAGGGTTCATTTTTGTTCGACTGGAGTTGTACAATATTTCGCAGTAGAGGAATACGCAATGGAGCTGAGAAAATTGTATGAAGTAATGACCCGCCGCTATTGATCAAAAGGATAGTAAAATACGGTCGGAAAATGAGATTCGTATTTCTGATTTTCAGGATTAAGAGAACTTTTTCGACGGTCTATGCATCCACTGCAATTCCACGCATGAGCCACAGGCTGCGCTTACGATGTGCTTTATATATACAGAGGCCAATTTGTGTTGCAGGGGTTTCTGGGTCCCATATACAAGCCAGCCGGACCAACACTGGCCTCTATAGAGTGTCACCAGTACCCAATGTCTAGTTTTTCGCTCAATCCTTGAAGTTCCTACTTAGTTAGTTTGGCCGACGTCATGATCTGAGATCCTAACAACACGACGTCATTTGGGTGGATATTTAATTCGGTAAGGCCAACACTGTAATGAAACCGGGGTTAAGAACATATTAAATACCCTCCGGACAATTGAATATTAGTACTAGTATTGTGCGTAATTAAATTATAGATATAGATGTGTAGTATTAGTTACATGTAGGAATATGTATCCTTGAATATTCGAAGAACCCCCCAAAACAAGTTTAGTTGAACATTTTGTATTATACATGATCCTGACCAAATTGATTCGCCGTTATTCGCAATTGCCCCAATTCTAAAAATAGTAATGACAACAGTTCGTCTAGAGGTATCGTCTTAGGTAGATGTGCTTTTGAGAACAGAAGTAAACGAAAAAAGAAAAAACGAAAAAGAAAGAAAAAGAAACCGAGAAGTGTATTCGTCGTTTCGTAAAGGTTGGACGATAGGGTTGGTGTAAACTGGAAAAGCTCACAAATGTGGCTTAAGAATGGTAGTACAGAGAGACCTTCCCGATCTCATTAAAAATGGTATGTGGTTTCAATAGAGGATAAGATGCATGTATGTTATAGCCATCTTTTTCTGCGGCTTTTTGTTTATCTTGTCGGCGTAGGCATCGATCCGGATTTAAAAATTCATTCAACTATTGTCGGGCGCTGCGCGATCCGGCCGCCATTGGACTTGTCGAAATCCTGGATACCCTATCTTCGAGGGTAGCCTTGTCCAGTATAGTGCGTATTCATTGAACCTGGGAAAGTTGGTTCAAAATTAGACTGTTGTTGGTGCGGTAAAGGCGCCGCACAGATGCTTGAATCTAGTTGGTAGCTCGAGATCGCTATATCCTCATCGGTGGGCTCGCAATGTTGGTACATTGGTTGCAATTGATTTGGCATGGGCCACGTATAGTACGGGTGCGTCGAAAGGTGATCACTCCGGTAATTGGCACCCGTGGTTATGTTCTGGTACCCCTGGCCGGGCGATCCTCGAGATAAGGACCCACCCCTATAGTCTCTCCGTGGTGGTGATTCGACCTTCAATGGTTCGCGATCTTGATCCAAAGAATCATTTTGTCCGGTATATTCAAGCGGATGGAACAGCTCAGTCAAGTTGCTATAATTATACAAAGCCTGGGAATTATATCGACCATGAGGTTCTATCGGCAGTTTGTATTCGCCCCCCTCATAAGGCGTGTTCCTATCGTCGAAATATTCGTCTTGGTCCTGAGCGGACATCAAAGAACCATAGTCGCTTCCCTGAGTAGGAGAATATATCTCTATGGAAAGCGAAAGAGTTAAACTTGACCAAAACGAACCTTTACTGATAATAGTAAACGCCCATAGAGTATCTATAATTAATCAAGTCTATTCACTCACCAGTCTGATTTTGTGCGCCAACGCTGCAATTCAGTCGCGTGGGATAGGATGACAGGCTAGATCCATAATCCGATGTAGGGTAACTACTCGAATATTGGTAGGAGCTAGAAGCGTCTACCCCAGTAGCCCCTGTGTCGTCCTCCTGAAAATTTCTTGCTTTTTGCTTCTGCAGGTTGCGTTACACAGCGACAATAGTAAGAAAAAGAACTTTACGCTCAAAGGATATATTGCGAAATCTGGACGTCTTGTACATACGCTCGGGCTTGTTTCCACCTCGCCAGGGGCTTTTTGCTTTACCCGTCCCTTCTTCGGCTCCACCGGAGGGAATTTGAGAACACTCTGATTTTGTGATTGTCGGGGGTACGCCTGAGAGTAATTTTTGCGGAACTTCCATCGTCTACAGCGATATTCTAGTTGGTGTTTTCTATAAAATAAGGCCATTTGTGAGTATTACAGCCTTGATTTGCCAGGCTGTCGGCTGCGACGCGCCCTCGAGCCCTGTGATCGATATTAAACTCACGTAACTTCGACCCCTAAATTCTCTTTGAGAAGAACTTTGAGATCTTCAAGTGTTTTGTCGTTTTCTATGTAATGTTTTTGAATAAATTCACGGTGATCCTCCCAGTCAGACTTCGATAGCACGGCCCTCGAATACCGGGAATTGAATACTGCTGCACCGCTTGACATGCTAACGTTGTTTTTTTGGAAGCCAATAGTATAAAAGGCTTTATTATTTGATGTAATAAGATTTTTATAGATTCGAGACGAGTATTATAGATAATAGAGAGCTCTGTAAAACGAGATAGGGATAATTCAGTTTGTAGAAAACCCGAAAACCAGGTACCAGTATACCCGAACGGGAGGGATGCTGCGATAGTGACTATGGTGGTGGTACACATTTAAACTCTGCATTGGTAAAGAGGGATGGTTTTTAAAGACTGAATTACTAGTTCTAAAAAGGTTTAAGCTGATGTATGATAAATTAATTTAGTGAGCTGGACTCGTTTATGGTCTACCAGTAGGAGCAGTGAAAGATTTCGTTCCGAGCGAATCACAGGCGCGGCTTCCTATAACTAGCGCTACATGCGACAGATTGCCCAGCTGGCCTGCCATGGCCTCGCAAACAAAATATGCATCAATTGCAAGCTCATAGTATTTGCGGTCGTGGCATGCTCATGCAAGGCATCCTGTCTACATGTATATGTATGTATGTACAACAGCTGCAGCCGTATACATGTATACTCAAATTTAAATGCACCACGGATCCATGCAACATGAGGTATCAAAGAGACTTATTTTGGAAGAAGACAAAACCTGCAAGGCCCGCCCCCCGGTCGCTGTCAATTAAATATAAAAACCCTAACCAAAATTGTGATCGAAGAACCAAAACCCCCAAAAAAAATCCACCGACCACCGCACAGCAAGCATAATAGTACTAATTACGCAAGTGGGCGCCTTGCAATTCTAGGAATTCAAACCCATAGACACACCTAATCCCCGACATTTAATTAACTTTAAAAGGATGAATGCAGTCCGTACGGAGTCATCTTTACTCTTTATTAATTTGGAGCCTCTAGAGCCGGATAGTCCCTATTTATATATACGTACCAGACAACTCAGCGGTTACATATGATATCATGATACGTCGCGTCGCACAATAGTACCCATGGATTCAGCTCAAGGTCGCCAGAAAGTCTTTAGCCATTAATCTCATGCATTGGTGCATTCTGAATTTCAAACAGTAAGTGCTAGTGGTCTTAGTCCAAAGAACTTGCATACCCGCAGCGCTGCAGGGGTAAAGTTTATCTTATATATAACCAGTACTGACGTGGCCGTCAGCGTGGGATGCTTATGGTATGAGGCCGGATCGAGTGAGTTCCAGTCTAGGACAATTCGCTTCAGGCTCGGTCTCGTACGTACCCAATTAGTTTCAAAACTTATCCGAATGGCTGGCAGAAGCAGAAACATCCAATAACCTCGCCGCCAGAGATATCAGCTGTGGCTCACATATCACGAGCCCCAAAACTTCATCTATTGGCTTGCGAGAAAAACCTCATGTCGAACCCTTGGTCGCAACAGTACATATGATAGGTACGTTAAAAGTTTGCACTGAACAGGGTGAAATGGTATGGCTGACAACTCGAATACCCCTCCGAGCCTAAATCTACGCCTCGCAGTTTAGGCATCTGTGCAACTACGAACAAAACGACATACGATGCGCGGGTCTCCCTTCCCAACTAAAGAAAGGTTCCGAAAGGTGCCGAGCCTCAAAACCATCACTATATGCCATGCATCGGAGAATACCGTCGGGGCCGACGTCAAGAATGCATACGTGTCCCTCTTCCGACACTTCATTCAACAGATGGTTCCATGGTGTAGTCGCCATAGATATGGATTACATTTCTCAAGGCACCATGGCGTTATATACAAGATTGTAGTCCGCCAATAACGAGGCCTCAAAGTCTTTGTTCCAAAAGTGATACATTCTTGTCGATCGACCGATCTGGGGTTCATCTCAGCTGCATCCTTATCCGGCCGCACCGTCGATCTGCGAGCCTGTATCAGACTGGTCTCGTAATTGACCAGACATCACAAATGGTATCAGACGAATGGCACTGATTGCTTCAGACGAAATTGTCCACTGTGTGACATTAAAATGGTCAGCAGGACATATCCTGAGATTGTGGTTAGTTTAGGCCAATAGGTTCGCGTCTTCAGCCCGAAATAGATTAGTAGAGTGGTAACATCGAAAAATTAGAGCCAATGCTACGCTATTGGAGACTCTAATACTAACAAATCGCCTAAATTAACCTCAGACTGAGCTCAGCGGCAGAAAGATTTTTGTTGCATTTTCTCATCGCCGGCAAACCATAGTACGATAGTCAGCAGCCCAGCCAAAACGAAAAATCGGCAGAACCCATTACCAGGCCACGAATCTCAAAAATCTTAGTAATAGAAATTCTGGGGACAGAAGGCATAGAATTCCAAGCTTTATCGAAAACAGAAAGCCCAAGGTTTCGGTTAACACATATGGATCTCGGATCCGCATTCTCATTTCAGAACGGTCACCCGGGTTGGATATTCACGCTAGACCCGTTTAGATTCTTCGGATAGCTATCTGAGATCCCAGACAATCTGAGATCGGTTGCTTTTGCAGATATCTGGATCAATAGTTTTTCTGAAACATCTTATAGGTAGTCTAGCCTGTCTGAGGGAGATTCATCTGATCATTTTTGTAAATTTTAAATCGAACCTCTAGCTCTGAGGTTCATTGTATTATGAATATCCTTTGATCATTCTTGAGATCGGCTGTTGAAATAAGATACTGCTACCTAACTTCTGCACGAAAAAGGAATAATTTTAAAACGGAAACTCCCTCGTAGACTTCGTCCCGTCCCCCAGAGCCCAAGTGGGTCCTTGACATTGATCGCCTTCCAGACAGGGTCTAGAATCTCAAGCTCCAAATATCGAATATATGTGTCAAAATTCATTTGCATACTACAACATATATTTAATGTATTCGAGGCCTAATTAAACCTAAACGATAGGCCACCTAAGTAGATAGAATATGATTCTATAGCAATCCGGGAAGCTGGAGTAAAATCGACTAAGTATAGTGGGGTCTAGGTATGGAAGAGCTCAACCTAAGCGTGTGGTGTGTGCATTAATATAATCAGATATCGATATCGGCAACTTAAGGGTTATGCATGCAGACATGTGAATGGAGCGCTCGAGCACCACTCGGAAAATATCTCATGCAATAGGAAATGTATCGATATGTAGCCGGACCTCCATTATATAAGCAGAGGTTTGAACGTCTTGCAGTGCGTTATAATGATATCGATAACATTTGGTTGATCTCGAGGTTCCAACCAATTTACCCATATATATACCGCGCCCTGGCCTGTACAGATCTGTGCGGATCCGGTTCCGGATCCTGGTGCGCCGGTGCAAGGTGAGGCGCAGCCCCCACAAATTGGGGCAGCAAGATACTAATGTTACACAAAGTGACAAGCTGTAAGCCGGCAACACAAAATGCGCCAAAATAGCTTATCTGATCTGATCTGATGCGATCTGATATGGACGATCCTCGAGATTGCTCTGGTTAAACCGCAGAGCATCTACACCGACAGAGCAAATATGATCTCGAAAATAATTAATTTTGAAATACCGCCCGCCTACATAGCTCCCAATAAATAGAGGGGTACTCTGTCCCTCGAGAACGCCACCATGCTAACCAGTTACAAACCGCCATCACACTTCACATCACAAAACTCATCACATGCGCTTCCGCCTTCCCGATTAAACAACAAGCTGCCTAACAAAGTGCGAACAATAGTATACGTTGATATTGAGAGCTTGTGATTGCACTCTATCCTTCTAGAAAAGAGAAAAAGAAAAAAAGAATACGCCGAGCCGAACAGGGGGTGAGGGTGAAATCATATTTATCCAAAACATTTAAATATTCCGGTTCGGTAGCTTTTTTTTTTAGACGACATGCCGAAGGAGCGGTTTTGTATGAACCCAACCCCAGAGATGATAAAAGCTCACGAAGGGCAAGTCTTCTGGGGAGGAGTGTTCATAGACCCGAAGAACTACTCCAGCTCATCTTCCGACAACTCTATTCCATATATCTGCCCGCGATCCCAATATGGATATACACCAGACATTCGACTTCCAAGGTTTGGTTCTAAGGAATTTCCTCCACCACCTGCGCCCGCTCCTCCCCCTAAATCAGAGTTTGGATTCAAAAGTTTCGGCGAATATGTCAAAACCCGAGGACACGACTGGATACCTTATGTCCCATACAACGGAGCCGCCAAATCGGTGACATTCCCAACCATGCAAAGTATGGGACATCAGAGGCCGGAGAAAAGAAGTTTTTGGAGAAGTTTTTTTGGTTGTTTCTGTAACCCCCTTTGAGCTATACGGGGGTGTATATACAAGCACTAAGGCTCAAGGTGCTTTGGGGTATCCGGGATCTATAATCATAGATCTATGCCACCATCTTGGTATATTTTTCTATGTCTCTTTCAACGAAAACCAAAATATTTCGAAAAAGGGGCAAGCAAAGGGGGTTCGACACTCACCCCTAAAAAACCACAACATGGCAAAACCTCGGATCATGCACTAGCCACAGCTCATAAGGGAATTCCACACCACTCACTGCCCAACTGGCGAGGGATATCTCAAATACCCATGCAAGAAGCGATCTAACCCAATTTTTTCGCTTCCCCCATATCAAATCCTCGAACACTGTTGCAACTCCATTCAGAACGAAAAACCCGACGACTTTCGTCCACCCTTCCGCAACATTTCTCATGACCGACCATCCAATATATGCATGAAAGACACCCATCAACGTAAATGCAGCAACCACGCCACATCCTCTTGCTAGAGGCTTTGGTATGCCGATACTTTTGAGTATCGTCTGCACGGGGGAGTAAGCTATACTTTGGCATGGCGACTGGAATGCAACATGCCAGACGTTGCCATTCCAGAAATCGACAAGGGAGTCGGCTTTATAGAGCGGGGCGAAGAACGGTGGTGTTGTAGAGAGCCGAAAAGGCAGGTGTACCGATGTCCAAAGGATATAGATTTGTAAGAGTAGTTTTATCGCCTTCACAAGCGCCCAAAATTGGGGAATAGGTCCATAGGCAATAATAATATAAAATAATATATGATAAAGAAGCTGTGTCGGTTCGTGGAAAGGAGCAGGCAACTTGAGACGAATCGGGTTTGGTATAAAATCTTCATACCGTAGTTCCAGGGTCATCCAAAAGGCCTGCTGATAGAGTGGCGGAGGCTTGGCCTTCGTGTTGGACAGCTTCCATACCAACGAGGTGTTTTGGAAGGAGCGGAACAACATGTCGAAGCATTTCATGATACAGCAGAAAACTATGAACAAACACAAGGGGAGTTAGCACGTAATCACTCCAAAAAAAAGCCCTGGCTGGAGACTCTGATCTCACACAAATCAATCGGGTAGGCTACATACGGGCGCAATTCCTCAGCGACAGAAAGGGTCTACAGTCCACTGTTGCATAAAAATGTGAAATTATGACTGCAGCTATCGTTAAAACACTCCAAAAGATATATGGAGCCCCATTCCGGGCGAGGGAGTGGTAGTTCGCGAGATAAAGGAAGAAGTAGCTCGTTAGAATGCACAGGAGAGCCCGCGGAACATCTCGGAAGGCAACCTCGATAGGGTCTTCATTGCCTGGCTCAGATGCTGTCCCCGCGACTGTCATTTTTAAACGTGTACGACCGTAGCCCGGATACGACGCGAGTCCTTTGAGATTAGCAATTTCGAGCGGATGTTGTTGGATGATGAGAGGTTTCTGGTTTGGTTATCTCAGTCGGGAGATCCGGACTCGATTAGAACAAGCCATCGTGCGTATGAGCAAGTGGGTGAGGTGGTTGATGCGGTCAGGTCAGAAGCCTGTGAGAATTACTCGACAAAACATACACCGTGGTAAAGTGTGGTAAAGTAAGGGCCGGGATGTAGGAGGTCAAATGCATTCCGACGCAGGCCGCGAAAGACCAGGAGCGTCGACAACACAACGCACAAAATACCACAACCTAAACGATCCTTAGTTAGTCTGATTCACCTGCCGACGCGCACGCGTCGACGACCTGGTCTTGATGAGTCTTCCGAATAGATGCATTATCAAGTCTCCAAAGCTAGGTAAAACAATGACTCCTCTGTACTTCTCCAGCAACGTTCGATAAAATTTAATTGCAAGGATAGGAGATCGATGTGGTGTGACGGGGTGGACTGAATATCGATAGACAGTGATCCTGCGGCTCTGCGTGTGGGTATATATGTGGGTTATAACGCCAATGACAAAGTTATAGCAGATAACGTTATCAGATGCAAAGTTTTGAAGGTGTGTAAATGGCTAGTTTCGAGTGTCTTCTCTAACTTCATTGAAACTTTCGTATCATGCGTAGGTCACGCGTGCACGAGCTCGGGTTCGAGGCTTCCAATGAATGATCACAGCCTCGCATTTGATTCATGCACGTATGACGACGAAGCTTAAGCCGTGTACATTTCTAGGCTAGCGGCTCAAGAAGGGAATCAAAAATAAGTTGCTGCGGGTGGCGCCCACCCAAATGAACGCCGCATACACCAGTTGGTGCCTTGCATTGCACAGGGCAGTCAACCGCGTGCTAGCCAGGCGTACTATCTTTCTTCGAGGCTTCCGCCGGAATCTTCCATTCGTGTCTATTATAGTCTCAAAATCAGGCTTCCACCGGGGAGGAAAGAGAGAATAAGTATCGACTCGATCGAAAAGAGTTGAGACTGTTCGGATGTTGATGCGACTACATGTCACCCGACCTAATACAGACCGAAGAGAAATGGATCCTAGAAAGCTCTGCGCCCGCAGTCCGGTTGCGATAGTTTCTCGAGGCCTCGAAACCTCACCTACATATTACTAGGCAAATTCAAGAGTACGTAGACCACACCACGTGTATTCTCGTCCTTATGGCATGATCCTGAAAGGCCACGATGGCCCTGTCAGTGGTATATGCATGCGAATTGCTTCTGAACCTGCTTATGATATAGAAAAGACTCAAATCAAGTTCCGGTGAGATGTGAGAAAAAAGGTATCCGAGCTTCGGCGATATATCGATAGCAAAGATTAGAGCGAAACGGGCAAGGCAACCGCAAAGGCCGACAATGATCAGGGGCATGGTTCCACCCAGGTTGATCAAAGAGCAATGCGGACATGCTTATTTCTTCGCTAGTCGCACGTATGGGACGTAGCATCACAGCACGCGTGCACGTCGCATTGTTGCATACCCCTACTAATTGTGATTGGTAGTCGAAGAGTTCCGAATTCCAGTTCACGATCTGAACTGTTTTCAACAGATAACCCTGTTGTTCGACTGTCACAATATGCAGTGCCAAATTCGGGTATCCATCTGACCACCAACCAATTTAAGTAAGGTTCGCAAAGCTGTGTGATATACTATTATAATATTCTGCGGCATTTTCATGAAACTTTTTTTTTTCATTTTCGATTTACTTCTATTGTTTTTTCCCAGCACTTATTCTGCAGAAATTAGTACCGAACTAGCCCGAGAGGTAATTATAATGTGGAGTGGGCGGTTAGACTAGAGCCTTTTCGATGCAGGTTGGAAATCCGAAACTAAGGTGCTCCACGGTGGTTTTAAGGTATTTGTCACCACCAAATCCTGGGACCCGCCAACCTAACTTTTCGAGCCGCACATGCGATTAATATTGGACCGATCGTGCTCTCGACCCAGGTAGGGCACATCGGACCCCTGGCTGCAAGCTGCAGCCACGAAACTTGGCTTGCTTCCGAAAGAAACCTTTGCAGTTTAATGCAAGAACCTCCTATTAAGTACTCCTCATGCATCGGCCCCATGCTGCACTGCACTGGGATCTTAATTCTGGCTCCCAAGCGACTTTAGACGGCCAAAGTGTTGCGTGGCCTTGGCGTTTCCTAATCCGTTTGTGCTACTTCAGGTAAGGCTGACTCAACACCAGCCAATCCTCCACATCCAACCTCAACGGCTTGTAAGGCTCTCCATGTCATCTAGGACGATTCAACTTGCATTCAGCTGCAATACGCTATAGCCGAGTCGGTAGTCGCTCGCTGGATCAGAATATCCCTCTTCTGACTGTTCGAAGCTTCGAATTGGCTAAATTCTAGACACGCAGTCCCGAGTTTCCGGGTCCACAGTTTACATGTTCGAGATATCGCCTTACCTAACATATTCGCACATTCACAAGGAACATCCGATGTGCTGTAAATGCAATTGTCCACATGTTAGTATACCAAGAATTGTTATACGAATTATAATTGGTTTCCCTCGAATTTCTTCCAATTATTATAGATATGTACATGAACGAGCGGTATAACGGGACAGCCCCAATGAGCTATCTCGGTTCCAGTTTAGGTTGCACGTTAACTTTCGAAATTTCTTCTTTTCTCTCTTAGCTCTTTCGCCTGTTCTTTCTTTTCGTTTATCCGTTGATTCACCACCCCTTTTGAGACGAGACACAGAGTTACCTCGCATATCGAATTAACACCGGAGAGATCGAGGGTTACTGAATAAGGTTGCACGTCATCTCGTTCTGGTTGTATTTGTCAACATGATACCAAAACTACGGATCCTTCACACCGAAGAGCCGCATCATCAAATTCAAAAATGCATGCATCGACTCTAAATTTCTCTCTAAATAAGTTCCCATGCATCTAGTGATAGCGACGCCCCTGCCTCATTCGTCGCAGTCACTATCGAAATTCCCTATTCCGGCTTACGGCGGGTGGCAGAGCTGTTCTCGAGAAACGGCGCGCGGCAGGGCACAGACCAATCCCAATGTTGATGGTTCAAGAAATCCCCTGCACTAGCTTGAATTTCGATAAAAAAAACTTATTATAACCAACCAAACTGAAATCGCTTAGTATGTCAACTAGAGCCTAAAGATGCGTCCCACATCGGTTGCTTTCTTTTTGGAGTTATCTTTCAATCTCCCCTGTGTTATAGCGATGCGCAACCTCGATGAAATTTGTGTTTTTGTTTTTCTGCCCATTGCGCCTCACTATGAGGCATGAGGCAAGTGTCATGACGCACAACTTTGCAAGGCTCAAACCCCTCCCTACGTACCACGATGAGCAGACACAAAGGCGATGTCAATGTTCCATCTCGAAGACAAAAAAAAAAAAAAAAAAAATTCGCGGCAAGCGCTTCGTGTATGATCCATGTCACGTCGGTGGCACCGCACATCATTACCCAAAATTTTTCTGAGTAATGCTAGTCCCTATTGGATGTAGGATCGAAAGCCACCAAGGGTCCACGGGTGGAGACTAATCCAACTCTCCGGGGACATTTAGCTATAGCTTGGCTATGTGTCGAGTTCACTTGACGAGCTTTAGCTTTCCGCCGCACTCTCAAGCTAGCAGGGCGATTTTGGGCTCCCCCCAAAACATCGTTGGCCGTGGGTCGCCTATATTCTGCCTGCATACCGAACAATGGATTCCGTTTCATTGATGACTATATTATACGTCGGGTCTGACGAATCAACCCTGCCATCCGTGATTCGATCCCAGTAGTCATAATCCAGCGAAACATCCTTCTATTCCATCAGGTACCCTTGGCTTTTTTTGGCTTTGTAACTAAGAATCTTCGATATAATTATTACGATCTCACCGACCTGAAACGCTCGAAACAACATTTATTGGAACAACATCACAACGCAATTAAGGAAGCAGCCCTCTATTAGCTCTAACGTTATAAATTATCCGCATCGACCTTCGATCTCAAAGTTTTTTTTTTTATTATACACGATCCACAGGCTATTCCAAACAACAGAGTGGGGCTTTATTGAGAACTACTTGGTGTTTTTTTTTTTGAAGTCGTCCTCAAAGGTTGCCTAGTCTTTAATTAATCCCCACTTCGTCGATCCCCAAATCCCAAACCGGTTCGCCAACTCAACCTTTTAAATCTACATACACCACCCAACAATGTCGAACACTAGCAGCGTTAGTTCTGGAGAACTGGTTGCGGGATTCCGCAAATATGGCCCGGCTTTGTCGGGTCTGTATAATTGTGTAGCCCGGATCATGATGCTTACAGCGCAAGGATACGTCGAGAAGACACCTATGGTTCCAAGAGAATTGCGTCACGTCTGCGAGTCAATGTATAGGAAACGAGCATCTTTGATTGCGGAGGGCTCTGTGAGCGCCAACAGCTATCTGCCATCCTATACACATAGCCAGACAAACTGGGTGCAGTCTATTTGGGAACTTTTGTGCTCAGATATGATTCCTGAATATGTTATCATAGATGCTCATTTGCTATTCTGGGTTTTGTTCAATCGCATCGAACCCCTGAATCGACCGGATATCCCAATGCTTGAACACGAGCTTCTACAGTGGACAAAATATGCCGAAAAGTGGAATCACCAAAGTGTTCTTGCCCTCCTCTCCAGGCTTTGGCCAGAATCAACAGCTGTGATGAGCTCGCCCGCATCTAGTCATATAGGTCGGGAAAGCCTCCAGCAAGGGCTCTTCTTGGAATTGTTCAAGAACCTCATGAAGAGTACGCACCTATCCTTGGCACTTATGAGCTAGAAACCCGAAACTAACGAGTTAATCCATCGTAGGGAACCTAAATTTCCTAGAGGCTTATGCCATGTCTGAGAGTAGACGATCTTCGAGTTTCCAACAAATCTCGCGGCCGACAAGTTCTGCCGGCCTCGAGGCACAAATGTGGGGATCATCGATGACCGCGACTTCAGGCGACTTCACGGGCTATGATACAGCAATGCTCTCATCCGATATGGATCGGCTTATGAGCGGCTCACAATACGGGGATTCTGTAAGTATCTAGCTCTATAGCACCCCAACAATCAAAAGGATGACCGCTAACAATCGCAGACGTCTTCGGGTTTGGACTTTACAGTCTCACCGCCTCCTCAAGATTCTTATTTCTCGGAACACTACTTCCAATCCGACGGGCTCCAGCGGGGAAGTTTGTCATCGGTCTCCCCACCGATCTATGGTCAAATTACTCCAACCTTCTTTGATGCACAATCGGGCGGCTATGACGATATCTACGCCCACACCTCGAATCCTCTCCACCTTGCTCCAGTCACTGGTGACGAACGTCCACAATCGGCGCTTCTACGACGAAGGAGTGATCGCTCGCCCGGTCGTCGACCTCGGAGACTTAGTCGGTCGGATGAGGAGGAGGGCCACGTTCACGGTTGGAATCCCGAGAATAAAACTTGTGTCATCGAACTTCCGGGAGGAGGCATTTGCAACACGAGAGTACAGACGTACAACAATTTCCTACGACATTGCAGATTCCAGCACGAAGGGAAGGAGCCGAGGGAGGAGTGCACGCTTTGTGGCCAGAGTTTCGGAAGGCCAGACGCGTTGCGCAATCATAAGGAAAAGAGCAAGAAACATAAGAAGCTCGAACGACTCCACGCTAGCCGTTAGAGTTGTCCTAGAGGCTTAAGACATGGTATCTGGCAAAGAACATAGGACATACAAAATGTTCGGCTTTCAACTGAGCAATCTATCACTATAAACGAATGGACGATGGGATATGGGTTTATGGACTTTAAAGGACAATTTGGCATGAGTTGGTTGTCAAATTTTCAGTTTTGTTTCTTTGGGATTTCGTTTTCAGCGCAACATTTCAAGCAACATGTTCAGCGTTTTTGCACTTTTTGGTTGTTGTTTTGGCAGTACATCAATGGCGTTTTTAGTGGTTTTGGCTTTTATAATTTAGAGGGAAACCGGCGATGAAGGTTAGCATGCTCACAGTCTACGGGAAAACGGAAGGACTAATCTGTCTGATTATTTGATTCTTGGATTTTTGTATGTAATATTTTTTTTTTGTCTTTAGAAATTTAGCCAATTGCAATTTTAGCAGAGCAATTCATTTAGTGATTAGTTTCCAAAAGGACGGAGTTTCCCAGCCACCATGCTAGACCCGTAAAACCGGCATGAATCGATTTCATCATACTTCCCCCATTCGAGACAGAACACTTGTACAATTGTCACAAGAACCTCAGTCGGTTAACCATAGCCACCCCAAACTTGAGGCCCCACTCTGGCCTCAAGATTCCGGAATCCCTAGCCTTTTTTCCCAGCCAGCTGTCCGTAAGGGCACAGACCTACGACCCCAACCTCAACGGCCAAGGGAGCCTCAATTGAGCTGTAAAAACCTGTTTTCGTGAACCGAGGGGGCTCCGTAAATCTCCTACCAATTTTGTCGATATGCCCAGGCAGCTCACGGCCTAATAGCGGGAGCGATAAGGATCGCGAGGCCCCAGACCCGACCTATCAGGGTTGCAGCCTATAGCAGAGCTAGTATACTACATGTATACAGGGTGTATAATACCTTCCCCTGGGGCAGGCAATTCCTCGCGAATCAGAGGTCGAAGATTCTCCAAGATTCGGGCCCCCTTAGCCATTCGAACCTCGTCATATGCGGATGTCAGAAAGCACGCGCAGACTGGGGATGCCGTCTCCGTCATGGAAGATCTGCAGCCGCATTCGCCCTATTAGTCACTTTGAAACCTTTCGTTTGGGGGTAGAACGCGTTGGAAATTCAAAGCGAGGTACATTGTAATTACATACATACATCTGCATCTGCAGAATCCTGTTGAGAAGTCGACGCTCCCGCCGTAAGGCCTTCTCGAGCCAACATTTTCGACGCCAATGTATATGTCATGAATCAGAGCTAGAGCTTGGCCGTTCTTGTTAAAAAAAAAAAAAAAAAAGCGATTTATCTAAACTCCGACAACTGCGAGGCTAACACATGATTCGCCTTGCACATATTTAGGTTTCTGGGCGTGCCCCATTTTTTTTGCCTTCCAACCCCTTTAGTGCGATGCGCTAACCTCGAAAATACGTTTTATAATCCTTTGCTTCTGATCCCGCGAAAAACGTGGCTTGCGCAATGTGTTGTTTTTGTTGTGGGTGATGTTGGTTTCCGCGTTACGCGACTATACCCGATCGGGCGAATGTAACTAAATTGGGAACCTGCCGCAGCACCCCGCTATGCGGCCGAATCTTCGAAGGGAGACGTCGGTGAACCCTGCAAGGCGAAGGCGTCGACATGATCCCGCCCAGAACTTCGAAGGGATTCCGTCGATGTTATCACTATCACTCGAACCTCATTGGACGCCACAAGTTATCTCAAAATCTGCACTATGGCTGAAGCTAGTGTTTACTGAGCGCGTGAGCTCGTGAATAATAATATACGATATGATTCTCAGATGCATAGATGCTGATTGTTTTCGACAAGACTTCGCATCCACGAACCAGATACTCAGATCCGAACCGAGGGATGCAAATGCGCAATGCCGCACCTGCAAGCTTACTGACATACAGGGTTCTGTGGGTGTCACGGAACTCTGTGAGTTTCTTTTTTCTTTAGAGTTGCAATGCACGGTAGCCGGTCTTTGGATCTTGGGAAAGATTCTTCTCGCTTGCGGAATCCCTTCCCTGTCATGTCGGAGATTTAGAGCCTCTTTCCCTATCGTATTGTGCAGGAGGGCTGTTGTATTTGCAATTCGAGCCCCCCCAGACGGCAGAGAAACGTTTGATATGGTGTTTGTCCGACATTTGATTGGCTCCGACATGGTCTGGCCCCGCAAGAGGGGAAACGAAATATAATCAACCGCGAACTCCCGTCTTTCTCGCCAGGCGTTTTCTTTCCCAAAGTCTGCCTGGCAACATGAACTTTTCGAAGGTTCACGATCAATAAACGCAAAAAACTCATCCAAGAGAGGAATTTGAGATCGGAGCGATCGATATGCATATGGAGGGTTATATCTTGGCGCCTATAGCACCTTGAAGCTACGTGTACGACAAGGCCAAGGGATTATTCTAAACCGTTTGATCATTTGGAAACAAAAGGGTCGAGGATCGATTGGAGCATGCCTTAGTCGTACGATCGACGCTTACGGGACGGATTTCGACGGCTTCAACTACTGCGAAAAAAAAAAAAAAAGGCTGACACGAACATATGCATGACCTCGAGCGCTCGAGCTCTCGGAGAACCAGAAAAAATATACTGGCGTTTAGGCTAGCCCCTTTACATCTCGATAGCAGATCCTTCGAGCGCTCGAACTTCCCGTCCGGAGCTCTCGGCCCCCCGGAATACTGGAAGCTACGGTATAGCTATGTACTTATATCTATATAAAGGTCTATGGAGCCTATAATATATATATAATCAACTTGCATACGGAGTTGAGCCGCCTCAGCCTAACTAGCCGGTCCCCGCTTCACCAGCCTGCACATTTGTATTATTAAGCTTTGGCTCGCCCTACAGCCCTGTATTGAGGGCTAGCCGGATTCAGGAATGCGACACCAAAACACTATCTCCCCGAAATACTTGCATGGATCTCGGGTTCTCGACGTCGACGTCGCGCGCCCGACTAGATACCAGGTGCCCTGCAATATACAGGCCTGCAGGCAGTAGTCGCCGTCCCACCCTTCATCTTAACACTATTCGTTAAGCTATGGACCCCAGACCGCCAGCACCCGGTATTTGGAATTTAATTCTCATGATCAAGGACCGAATGCAGGACGTTGACATAAGGCAAAACATAGGTATATATCATGTCTACCTAAGCTAGGGTAGCTACCTCAACAAGTGGAGGAGCCTGGCGACGAGACAAGGTAGCTACCATGCGTCGCAGTCTGCGTTACAAGCACAAGTGGGTCCCAAACTTTGCCTAGTTAGTTGCCTTCTAAAAATCTATCTTCTCTCGCTTATTCTTTCTCAACTAGAACTTTACACCGCTTTGGTCGAGTGGGTCACTAAGAAAGGCGCAGCAGCTTTGGCATCACATAATCACCACGGCTTTCTAGATCCGGGGTAAATTCCGGGGTGCTACTTGCATCGATCTCAACTAATCTCTCTTGTATAGGCAGAACTTTTGATAGAATTGTAAAGTAATTACAGGGGAGCTGCTGTCTGCATGTGAGGGAAAAAAGAACGAGTGGGAAAAGAAATAAAGGAGGTGAGAGGGTGACAAATTTTTCTTAGGTTAATGGGTGTGAGAGATTCGAGAACAAGGAAAAGGGCCAATAAGGCAAAGCGATTAGGGATTTGTCCTTTAAGTTTAGAGACGGTAAGTTAAGTCTAACAGAGCACCGTAAATGCTGAAGTGGAAAGGTCCCCCGTCAACCAGAAAAATAAGTCGTGGTAGTGAGGGTCAAAGGAAAGAAATACTACAGGATAAAGGCACTTGAATAGGCAAGCCCTTAAAATTCATAGATCTCACGAACCGTTTCAAGGCTTGCCCCTTCTGCACTTGCAAGTGGTTGAGTGTTTCCAGAACTCTTTTGACTCCACCATCAATCGTCTATAAGCAGCTTGTTCATCGGGCGTGAGCTCATATTTGGTACTGAGAGGTCCGGTTGGCTTGGCTTCATGCCCACCATTCATTGAATGGTCGTAGCGGCGAGCGAGTCCATTGGTTCGAACGTAGTAGTTTTCGATGTCATGTTCGACAACCAAACGTTGGCCCGCTTCGAGAATGTTCCAGACTTTGATGAAGCAAGTTCCGTCAGCAGAGTCCGCCGTGATCCTCTTCTTTTTGATTCGCTCGCCGATGCAGAGATAGTAAAAAACAGTTTGCTGGATACTAATGACACCGGTAAACTTGATATGCTCGATTGATGGTCCATCCATGCCTCTAAATTTGATCTGGGAAAGGGTTTAATGTCAATAATCGATAATACAAAATGTAAAGTTTTCTAAGACGAATATTTACCGGATTATTAAGGTGTTCGCTTTTGAGTGTATTCCAAGATTTGGCTCCCGGGCCGGTCTTCGGAATGTCAATGCCAACTTTTTGGTTTGCGAGGTCGTCGACAAGCTTTTGGCGGTTGGTGCAGTTGGCGAAGTAGTAGCCATTAGCAATAGCCATCTCTCTCAGCTCTGGCAGCATGGTGTCAGGTGGATGCTGTCGGATCGTGGAGGGAGCGGGAGTTGCGGAAGTGCCAGGTTTAGAATTCTCAGCTCCTTTGGCGAGGGCTTGTGTAGCCACTTCTTTTGCATTTGCAACCTTAGCTGACACTGCCGTCGCAATTTTAGTAGCAACAGCTTTAGCGGTGGAGGCGGTATAGTCGAAACTATAGCCGCCTGCAGTGTTCTTGGACAACGGCTTTAGCTGACGCGGGTTGTTCTTTTCAAGAGACAGCTGTTTTATTTTACTCTCGATCGCGGAGAGATTGGCTGCATCAAGTTGAGCCTTGGTAGAATTGCTTGGGGCCGGAGTAGAAACGGTAATGGAAGTAGGGTGGGCAAGTTTAGCAACAGTTTTCGCGCAGCAATCGACTTCAGGGATATGAACACGTTGAGTTCCACCTGATAGTGACTTCTTCATCAAGGCAATTCCCGATGCAAGGGCCCCGCTCATCGAAGCAGCCTTGACCTCGGAGGGGCATTCGCAAGTTGGGACATCGATCCTAGCTTCCAAACCTGTACCGGCGAATTCAGCGGTAAATTCAATCACGTTCGGGTTTGCTTTGGATTTTGTGTTACCGCTTGTAACTGGAGCGTTTGGGGCAGCTTTTTTAGTGGCCGCGGCTTGCTTTTGCGTCTGCTCAGGCTTTTTATTGTCTGGGCGAGGTTTGAGGGGGTTGACATGAAGCCTTGTATAATCCATGAATCGGGAAGCAAATTCTTCCTGGTCAATATGGTCCTCGTTTTGAAGAGATCCGATGACCTTTGGGAGCGGGACTCCATTGGAATCAAAGATAGAGGTGTCGTTGCAATGATCCACCACGATACGAGCGAGATTATCAGTGAAGCGGACATACATTGCTTGTGGGTACGCTGATTCTCCGTTATATTTGCGGATCCTGTTGATTCTAGCAAACTCTCTCCTGAGTTGTTGATCAGAAGGATGTAAGGACATGTTGTGGAAGCCACCGATGGTCCCTTCTGGGAGATTGGGATTGCCTCCGGCGCGGGTAATGGAAACTCCACAAGTCGGATGGCCTTTCGTTGAGAGCTCCCTGGTGCTTGGGTCATCCTTATGAATGGCCCAGAAGTGTTTATAGGCACGAAACTCGATCAATGTGCGATGATCTAGCCCTCGAATGCCGGCCAAAGTTTGGATCGGGTGCCAGACAAACCCATCTGGAATGTCACCAAAGATCTCGGCATAGTCTGTCTGCTGGTAAGGGAGCACGTGATGTTGATGAAGGAAGTCGAGAGCCTCGAGTTCGACCATTGGCAGTGCTGGTGGGATCGGGGTTCCGGCAACCCCAGGTTCTGGAATTCGACTGACATATGCTTTGATGATGGGCATGGCTTCACCCTTATAAAAGGGTGAGAGATCCCCGTCCGCAGCGAAGTTAGGGTTCTCCCGTTTCATTTGCTGTGCCCATTTCTCCAAGGTCGACTGGACACAGAGCTCGAAGCGGTTGCCGCTATCGTCTGTAGCTAATTCTGCGAACATGTTTAGGGCGGTGGGAGACAATTTGTCCCAGTTGAGAATCTGTGGAGGGTCTCGATAGACGGTTGGTGGCCCACCGAGAGGATCTGTGAGTATCTGGATGCTGGGACCGTACTGAGAGGACCCATTTGATGCATCCGGGTGAAGAGGAGAGTCATCAGAACAATCGCTCGCCATGATGAAAAGAGAGACACGGAGATCGCGAGCGGAAGTTCGAACGTTCGGAAATCGGAAATCGGGACGGTAGAGCAACGATCGGGTGGTTATTAACGACGTGGAGATGGTACGTGCGAGGGTGCGATGGAGGTTGGTTAACGTTGACGGTGAAAGAGAATTGGGTTGAAGCAGTGGACGTGTTGGGCGTAGACGTAGCCAGTGGACCACTTCTCACGGCTTCCTTTGGACAACGACACACCCACTTTACCACCCCACCAGCCGACTTCATCACAACATCACACATCATCAGTCATACTAGCTTGCTTAGCCCCTAAGCTATGTCATGTCTGTTTCAATTGATCTCAGGTAGCTTTACAATAAGAGAATCGAGGGTCTCCTAGCCAGTGGAAGACCTCAATGAATTCCACAGGTGGCTCGAAAATACACCCCTTTGCAGCACCACTTAACCCGCTAGACGATTGTACTCTTCACACAACTGCATCTACCACTTTCCCTTTTCACTTTCCAATCGTCCGTGGGGTATGTGAGCAATGCAGCCTGATACGTGATCAAGAGTCCCTGCATGATCATGACTTCACTAATGTGTTGCCACCACCGTCCGAAGCTGCCATTTTCGCGTTGGACCTGTTGCATTTACTCTTTTGGTAGCTGGAAATTGGCCCGCAATCAACCGCGGTTTTGTATCACCTACTCCACATGGAGATGCACATGCGACGGTACGCAGCGTGCTGCGAATAGCCTAGGTTGTTTCTCCGTTCTATAAAGCCTGGCCCAGGAATCTGGGGGTATTTCGCGGGGAAGCTCGAAAGGGCCTTCCTTCTAGCTTTCTCCTACTTCCCAAGTCCATGCAGGTGCGATTTGGTTGCAATATCGATCGCGACTAATATAGCAAAACGTTGCGAACAAACTTCCCCCCACGAATTGCACAACCAAGCTTAGCTGCAAGGGGCTTGTATTCTTTTTCAGGCAAAAAAAAAAGAAGGACTGAAATAACTAGAAGGCCTCGATATATTCCACTGTTTTATATAAAGATATACAAGAAAAGTTGGTTGAAAAGGGCATATTTTGATCAAAATGGCCATGGAGCAGCAAATCAGAACTCCGCTTACGGATCTTCTCGGGATCAAGCACCCTATCCTGCTAGCAGGTATGATTCCTTGGAAATTTTATATTCAGCCTTTTAACATGTATGCATATATACTAACTTGAAACGCTAGGGATGGCAAGGACATCTTCGTCCGAGCTTGCGGCTGCAGTCTCAAATGCAGGGGGTTTAGGAACAGTTGGTGGTCTCGGGTACACACCCGCCCAACTCCTGGAGATCATTACATCTCTCAAAGCATTGCTAAAATCACCTGACCTTCCCTTCGGCGTTGATCTCGCACTTCCTAAGATCGGTGATGGAGCACGGAAGACAAATCACGATTACACCAATGGCCAGCTAGACGAATTGATCACGGTCACCATCGAATCCGGGGCTAGACTATTCGTATCTGCGGTAGGAATCCCTCCACCACATGTTATCAAGAGACTGCATGATGCAAAAATCCTTATTATGAATATGGTTGGCCATCCTAAGCATGCCGAATATGCTTTGAAGGCTGGCGTGGATATCATTTGCGCTCAAGGTAGCGAAGGAGGCGGGCATACAGGGTCCATTGCAACAAGTATTTTAATATCGGCAGTATGCGATGTTGTGAAGAAATACAAATCTCCATTGACAGGCCAAACTCCGCTTGTCGTTGCTGCAGGCGGTATACGGGATGGAAGGTCGCTCGCTAGTTCCCTAATGCAAGGCGCCGCCGGCGTGTGGGTTGGAACAAGATTCGTTGCAGCGGTGGAAGCGGGATGCTCCGAAATGCACAAACAGGAGGTCAAAACCGCAACTTTCGATGATACTATTCGTACTCTGGTAGTGTCTGGGCGGCCTTTGAGGGTTAAAATGAACGAATATATCAAGAAGTGGGAGGATCAGCCGCAGCGAGTCAAGGAATTATGCGACCAGGGTATTACGCCTTTCGAATACGACATGAAGGAAGGGAACGAGCTGGATTTGCCATTCCTGATGGGCCAGGTTGCAGGAGTAATCGACGACATAAAGCCAGCGAAGGAGATCGTGGACGATATGGTCACCGAGGCTGCGGAAATGCTCCGCAAGGGTAACGGTTATCTTGTCTCAAAGCTATAGTCGCTTGAGTCTAGATTCTCTGTAAATTATAATATTACGCTGGGGCGTTATAGAATCTGATATGTAGGATCTTTATGTAGTTATGGGAAATATATTGATACACATAGACTTTCTAACCCTATTCTAAGACCCTATAATTTGGCACGGTATCGCTAAACAGAAAAGAAAAGCATATTCGGCATCAGCCATCGATTAGTTGACAATAGGAGTTATAGTAACAGCGGAAATATCAACCTTTTCTGACAAAGTTTCGGTAGGTTTGTTATTATCGAAAGACGCTGTGAAATCGTGGAGAATTCCCAAGGATCCCTAAGTAGCAAAGTTAGTTCCATCATATCTTTACACAGCTTTGAGGTCTTGTAGACTTACTAATTGCATTTGACGGGATAGCTCGGCATTGCCTTCATTAGCCTTCAAAAGCTTGATAAAGTCGTCATTCTCCAAAACTTTTTCCGGATCTTGACCCCATAATCTCCTGAAGTTTTCCGTGGATATCGGATCAATGATGGTCTTATATTTCTCAATTCGTACTCTGCTGTATTCATCCAAAATTTTGTCGCTGGTTTTCCCCTCATGAATACCGATCAGGCAGTCAGCCAACCCCCCAACGTCCACAATACCTCCGGTAAGCCCAAGGCCACCGAATGGATTGCAAAGATGGGCAGCATCGGCAGCCAATAGATATCTCCCAACTCTGAAAGATGACGCGCACCGTTGGTGTATTTTGTACGGACTTGTCAGGACGACTTTGTATTCTCCGGATTCGGGCTTTGGATGGCTCGGGAACATGATTTCGAACTTCTTGGCTTGACGGGCTTCGATCTCCTCTTTTGTGAGGCCGTTGATTTCGGTATATGTAACTCTCCACAAAGGCTCTTTTACACCGATTCTAGCGGCCATGAATGAGTGTTCTGGATCGATGATAAAGTTCGAGTCTTCCCAGCCGTATTTGTGAAAATCGTAGTATGTCTATCCAAAACCAATTAGCCACCAGTACCATTACAGCCACCAAACCAACTATCCCAAATAATCGGTGGAAACCTACGTTTGTGGCCACAATTTGATGATCCCATGTATACCCAGGGAATTCCTTATCCCCAAATAAACTCCTACGGATCTGGCTGGATGCCCCATCACACCCAACTACATAATCCGCCGAATGCTTTTCAACAACCCCATCACTGCGCTCAATAGTCACCCACGCCTTCTCCCCATCTTGTTCAACGCCCGGCAGTACCTTATGCCCATACTTAACAGTAGCATCCTCACACCTCCCAACCATTTTCTCAAGCACGCTGATAACTTTATTCAACGTCAAAACCGTAATACGGTCATCATACGGCTGACCGGGACGGTTAAGATCCCTAGTATCCATCCCGGATAAATAAGTGCCATCGAGCTTACGCCAGCACATGACATCGAACTGGAAACATTCGGGGTCTAGACGTAACTCCTCTAGCACACCGGCCCTGCGGAGTTCCCAGACCGCGGGGATACCATAGTGGGTTGCGCGGGGTTGGTTCGAAGGACCCGGGGTGGCTTCGAAGATTGTGACTTTGATGTGTTTTTGGGCTAGACGGAGCGCGAGGAGGAGACCTGAGGGTCCCGCGCCGACTATTATGACCTATACCATAAGTATTCGTCAGAAATATGGGACTCTTACGTAATTACGTAAATCGTTGCAAGATGACATGCGGGGCGAGTATGTCATACCTTCTTCAGTGGTCCAGTCATATCTTCTGTTAAATATGCAATGCTTTTAAACGACGACCTTTCCGTGCTTATTGTGCAATGCGCAATATGCTGTAGATACCGATAATCAGAGAATAGAAATAGAGGCTGAATATTTCGTCCGTTGAACCTAGAATACAGATGGAAGTCTTTATACCTAAGGTGCCTCGCGTCGAGAAAACTATCCAACCGGTATTTTCACAAGATTGAGCGGCCAATGCATCGTGCCGGTTCAAATATAATTAATCCGCAAGCTGCCAAATCCCGAAACAGAGCAGGTCCCGAAAATAAGGTACGGATCCGAATTCGCCTAGCCGAATCAGAAGCCTCCATTTCCTCCGCTGGGCCCGGTCGACCCCCAAACGGTAAATACCCACCTGGCCCCTGCAGTGGCAACGCAAACTTTATTTCGAAATCCAACAATCTACCAAGTTTTCAAGATTCTGAGGTCAGAATCAGGTCATGCTCGAATTCGAAAAACGTGATGTTAGTTACAAGCTCGGAATTTATCATCGGATCGGCCTGGCTTCCGTAGATGGGTAGTGGTTTTCTCTGAGCTTATTCCCATGGATCTTATAGCATTTCTTCCCAAGGTATTCTTCCAGCATGTTTTTGTCATACACATATTGACCAAGTACACGATCTAGTTTCAATACTAAGTATTATTCCCCAAACTAATAACACTAATTGCAACACTACCTCGGGGACTTTAGCCAGAGTTTAACGTTTAATGCCCAAGCTTTTAAATTTGCGCATGCGGGCTACTCGGCTCCAATCAATACCCTGATACACAAGCCCCGCACAGGGCCAAAGCCCCAACTCCAGTTTTCTCGCCTCCAAAAAATTAAATTTGAAATGAAGCAGTTCCTTCAGTTCTTACCAGCTTATAAAGAGCCAGTGGCTGACGGAGCTGATGTAGTGCGAGTCTCATCGGCCCAAACAACATGAAGAGAAGTCGATGTTACAGGCCCAGTCGCCGAAGTGATACCATTCTCAACCCGGCTGTGGGTTGTACTCGCGCCGAGTGGCGGATGGTCGATTAGACCAGCAGAGGAAACTGCGTCCGACCAATCTGGAATATGGAAGGGATCTTCCGAAAACTTCTTTGCGATCCGGATCTCTTTGTTCTCAAGATCATAAACCACCACAACCCCATGCAAAAAGGGAATCCCAAGGATAAGATCGTCGCTCCAAAGGTTCGGGATAATGTTCATATAGCACCATTCGTTTGGAATTAGGTCTTGATTGTCAGAGTCTGGGATATCGATCGGTACTGGTTTTCTTATCAACTGATTTCGGTCGAGCTTGATAACAACCCCACCAATGTCGAATCCGAGATCTGGCATTGTGGCGTTGCATCTGGTTTTCCAGTAACCACCAGATCCGGCGTTCTGGGCGGTGGGGGGCGGGTCCATCCTTTCGGTGAATAATTTGTACAACCAGAAGGGGAAAACTATGGCTGAAGCCCCCGTATCAATCTTAGCGAGCCTCTTTTCGTTCTTTATAACTTCCCTGCCATCTAGTACTGCATCGATCTCAAACGCGTAGCCAATTTGTCGTATGTCCGAAACACATGTCGATGCATTGATTTGCGGGTTAATTCTGGCCTTCGCGAAAGGTAGACCGATATTTTTAACCTGGGGTATCCCACCGAATGCGATGAAGCCTCCATCGTCGGGCTTATCCCCGTGCCCACCCCAATCTTTCCTCGTCTCAAGCAAGTTTATGCTAAAAAGCGAGTTGTAACCTTGTTGCGTAAGTGACTCGACAAAAGATGGATATGCGTCGTGGCAGTCGAACTGAAACACATCGTCGTCATCTCCGTCGACCGAGCTACGAGCGCCACCATCCTGGTTTTGAGTTATCCAATCGTATGGTTTGTGGCCTGGAGCGGACGGAATGCTTCCAGGGTATCCGAGCCCGAGTATTCCGCTGGTAAAGTTATCGCCATGCCATTTCGCTTCCTCTACCATACCAATTGTCTGCTTGACAGCGATACCAGAAATATTCAGAATATCCTGACCAACGAACCCCTTTGCGAAGCTGGAATCGGCGTATCGGACTGCGAACGAATTTTCGCCTTTGTTGAGTGTTCGGAATGAGCCTGAAAATGTAGGAGCATATGGGGGGCCGAATGCACATATCCAGTTGGGGGATGGTTCAAATGATGAGGCCATACACCTGTAGTTGTCTTGTACTACCCAAGTATCGCTGCTCCCTGTGTCTATAATCAAATTGACTTTTTGGCCGCCGATTGTCGCGGGTACAAAGTAGGACATTCCACCGACGAACGTGACATTTTGACGCAAGTAAGGAGTAATGTTTGATGCACTTGAAATGTTAGAGCTTGGCAGTGGCTGACTTAGGAGAGTAGATGTTCCGTTCGCAAAATCAGGTGTGTCGTCGATTCCCTCTCTTCGATGCAGAATTGGAGATGATCGATGTGGCTTGCGGTATTGATAGAGTGTGATTTGGATCGGGGCGATCTGTTCATGTGTAGCAACTTCGCTGGGGTCTGCCCTTCGTGGGAAGATGCGACAGCTAACCGGAGCGGCGAGTGGAGATAATATAATGGCCGCAGCCAAGTGGATAGTGCGAGGCATACGCATTTTCGAATTTATCGAGCTTAATCGAGCTTGGGACACTTGCATATATCTAGATTAAGCTGAAGAATAAAGTGTCTTATGGTAGGCAGTACTACTTACGTACACGTATGGGTGATAGGGGAAGTCGATGGAGAGAACCAATTCGTCACGGAGCTGCTCGCGGCTGCCATTTTGCGGAATTCATAAATTTTACTAAAATTGGAAGATTTATGTTCAAGTTTATCGATCGTTATCAACTGATAAGTATAACTGAATCTTTGTTTGATAGGCAGTTATCTTAAGCTCGACGTACCCGTGCAACAGCGTTGGCCCTGTTGCATTTTGTCACCCTGTATACTAATTCATAACATTGCGAGGAGTGAGCCCAGGGCTTGAAGGTGCTGATGTACTATATACCAGTGCATATTATAATGCCGCAACTTTACTAGGTGCATTAATGCATTTTATAAATTTATAGATCTACTATGCTTAATCCTTCTAGTTTACAGTCGACTAGTCTTCTGCCCGTATATTTAAGTCGATATCTAAGAAATTTAAAATTTCAAACGATCAATATATATCACTGTATTTTAGAGACCAGTTTTCACAAGAATCTAACAATAACTATACCCAAATGCCTTCAATATTCCGTCCTAGGAGCTATTTAACTACAATCAATCATTACGATTACATTAAGCCTATCAAGGAGTGGCCTGTGTAGATAGATAATTAAAGACGTTTGCATCTCTTCGTAAACCCGGTAAGACGCCTCAACGCTATGTTTCTGCAATTCCAGCAGAGAATGTCAATTTGCGGAAAGCTGGTGTATTCGCATCGTAATATTGGCCGTAATGATGGGGAAAGACGAATTAGTACTGAGGAGCGCATCCTGTCACCGTTTCGGTAACCCATACGGTAGTTGTTCCCTTTAGGCGCACACACCAGCAATTCTGTCAGCCAAGTCCAACAAAACGATTTTTTGATAGAGTAATATATTTCATAGAAGAATTGCAGAGCATCGAATTCAAGCTTGATATGAAATATGGGATTCTAGTCTGTATACTAGGCCCCCAGAGAAATTTAAAGTATATACAATATCAAGTACACGTGAAAGCTTGTGAGAATATACAGATGTACAGCTCAATACAAGTTTTTCAAACCAAGGGGGTTCGGCATAGAAGTTTTGCGATATGTGTGGGTATAAAGAATATTTATTTTCTTTTTTTTTTTTTTAAAAAAAAAAAGACTTTTGAAAGAGGGGACTTCTAAGAGTACTGTTGTAGAGTATAGCCTAGTTAGTGAAGCCACTCCAAGAGGTCGCCTCTTGCTCTCATAAAGGAAAGACCACAATCGCATTTAACCGTAGAAGAAGGTACTCTAAATCAAGAAGATATATCAAGGGGTCGACTTTACCTTTGTTGGAGTTGGTGTAGGGCATCCAGTGTAATCAGTGTACGTCGGAATGATGCACTTGGTAGTACAGCACGGAGCAGTGACGGTCGTAGTCTTGAGTTTCTCGGTCTTACAACAGCAGGGGATTTGAGTGACGTAGGCAATGAGTGGGCAAGCGGGGGGTGCCGGACAGATGACTGCCGGGCAGACTTGGGGTGGGACGGTAGTGGTAACGGTGCCGCACTCTTTAATCGGGCACTTGTATGGGACGGGTGCTGCGGTGATTTGTGGATGCGGGACGGCTTGGGCCCTGTAGAATTTGAATTGGGAAATTTGTTAATTCTCGAGTCTACTAAAAGTCAAAGACTAATATAACGGTATAAGTGGGAAAAGATTACTGACCCAAGGAAGGAGGCGACAACAGCGACGGCAAGAGTGAACTTCATTTTGATATCTGAGGTTGAGAATTAATCCTGCGAAGATCGTAGAGGTAAATTGTAGGCGATAGTAGCTACAAAGTATGGGAAGATTTTCCAATTACTAGAATATCAAGCTCGAACCGCGGTGGCTAAGAGGCTATAATATGTTCAATCGACGGAGCGAAGGAAGCCCTTTTATGTTCTGCGGTGTGGGACTGAGACTTAACAAGATCTACATCGGGATTCATAAAATTTCCGGTTCTCAAAGACACAACGTTATATCATACTATCTTTCCACTTAGGAACGGTGTCGATTAATCTTTTGCCAAATTATAAGTGCCCCAGAGTAGCTCAGGACAAGGATCAAAGGGGCGCACATGCAGTTATTTCCGTCAAGGTAGTACTGGCAGGGATACCCCACAGAAGGAGGGAAATTTCGTCGAGAGAGCATGCATGGTCGTCGTAGTAAGCCCAGGTTCGATATTACCAGATGCCGGACCGCGTGCTGTACGCCGTAAGCATGTAATTATGTACCGCACATTCTGCAGACTGTATCATCATCCTAGAATCATAATACTACCTCAGGAATATCAGTCACCCGAAAGCGGTTTAATTCCCCCGTCTACGAGCAGCCCTAATTCGCCTTTCTCGCTTGTTCGTTGTTTGAAATTTCTCCCTGGCAGATGTCATGGATGACGGTGAAGAATGGCGGTGAGGCTTCGATAAGCTTTGCCGTTTTCTCCAGTATCGGCGTCGATCGAGTCTTGGTCAACCTCATATATCATGGGACTTCGGATACTAGTTTAGACCCGAGTAAAAATAGAAAGACGGTTGTTATTCGAGTTTGTCGCAACCCAAGACTTTTGTGCCCTGTCTTGGTTAGAATTTTCAGCTTGGGAGAGATGCCGTCGAATGAAAATTAGCTCGTGAAGTTCCCAATGTGATGTTGTATGCAGCTATGGACTAGGGGCCGGTTCCTGTGCAACTTGGCTTTCTGACCATGAACAAAACGAAAATACCTCCCGCAAGCAAGTAAGCTAGCTCATGTTTCTTCCATACAGGCGTTCAGGAAGAAATAGTTTCGAGGTTTGAAGATCGCCAAACCAAGTGAACGTAAGGTCAAGAAGACTGTTATCACCAACGTTATATTTAATCTACTTGAAGTTAAGCGTTGTGATTCCGAGGCCATATTCTTCGAACTCCTCTTGATAAGCGAACCCGAGCTATGTAAGTCGACAATCGAATTTAGACTTCCAAACCGCAGCGGATAAACGGGACGAGATGGCTGAAATCGCTCGCTCCGTAATTCGCCTGTCGCTGGGCATAGCAGGTGCGTTTTTGTTTCCAGACTTTAGTCGCATTCATGGTATACATTTTTTGCCGTGATAAGGGATATCCCGAACTTAGTGCCAATGGCAATGCTAAGTCTTCAGTGCAGACCTGGATGGGATAATTGTTGGAGTGCCCGTGCAACATCATAACGTTGATAGTGGTACCAGCCATTGGCGGGCACCTGAACTAGGTTATCCTGTCCGGTTCTTCAACCGTCCTGGAGTAACTTTTAGCTGTTCCTGTGTCGCCCGTCCATGGCCGAAATTAGCTGCCCAAGAAGCATTGGCATGTAGGTCGGTAACATCCACCCTCCATCTCGAGCTTCGAATTCCTTGGACCGATGATCCTCACGTGTGAGCTTGTGTCTTTGCCTGACTGATCAGAGCTTGAGGAAATTGTGCATGCATTCGGGAAAAACTTCCAGATGGTTTGGAGTAGCATCAAGACCCAGGTTTGGAGGTCGAGGGTAAGGTTTCGCGAGGTGCCCTTGCAATGCCATAGACTTCCTTCGGAATTTGCGGGAAGGGACTTAACGTTTTCTTGGTGCCGATTAGCTTTGGCCTCCCGCTGAACGATGATGTCTGCAGTGTGCGTGCCTGTCAACCTGTCTAGGGTAGCTTCGGTAGTCGGTACCGAATACGACCCGGCCTGCCCGTTTGTTCGTGGTGCGATGGCGGGGGGAAAGTTTATGCGCGACCCACCCAAATTTTTGAAATTTGGTCACCAATTTTCGCGACCATGTCCGCAAAAAAATGTCCGCCGCGATGACCTACCACGACCCATAGCCAGTACAGATATGCAGATACAGTATGAAGCATAGAACCCCTCGACACCCGCTACCTTACCAACCCCAAACTCGGCTTCACAATGGAGTATTCGGATTCGGAAAACCTACCGCCAACTGATAAGCCGTCGACTTTCGGCGGGTCTAGCTACGGCCAATTCCTCGATCAGCTAGCCCTTGATCATCTGCATCTGACAGATGCAACCCCACAGCCACACCATATACCAGGTCCTACCGGCCCCGGTGCCGATTGGAGCGTTCACGATCCGGGATTTAGCTTCACGGATGCCCTGCATTCTGACGACTTTAGGTTCCACGCAGATGCAGAAGAACCTGCAGCCGAACGCGGACCACTGGATGCCGTAAATGTTTCCGACGAAGATGCAGAGGGTGAGATTGTTGACGAGGAATATGATTTCGGAGAAGAGGATGTCAGCGAATATGAGGAAGAGCCGGAAGTTGAGGATGAAGAGGATGAGTGGCTATCAGACGAGTACGTTCCAATACATAATACTCAATTCAACGACATGATATACTAAAAGTTGAACTTTGTAGTGCATACGAGGACCCGGACTTCGAACTTGACGAATCTGACAATAATGATGAAGATGACGTCGGTGCCGAAGACGGAGCAGGCCTTGCGGGTCAAATCGACGCCTTTCACAAGAGCTTACAAGCCGGCTCCAGACTAGGCAAAGCAGCAAGGAGAGCGAATGCGAAGAAGGGCCGACGGGCAGCACAGGATATGGCACATTCCCACGAAGTTCAAGCCCTCCTCGGTCAAGCGAATCAACATTATGCAGCTGGTGAATGGCCCGAAACTCTTAAACTGGTTCAAAGAGTCATCCATATTGATCCGGAGGTTTATTCTGCATGGAAAGTTATGGGAGAAGTTTACCTGGCGATTAATGAGCCCCGGAAATGCCTCCTAGCTTGGATTTCAGCCGCTCACGTACGACACCGCGAGGGCGATCTTTGGGTTACATGCGCAAGGATGACACTAGATCTTGAGCCGCAAGAAGGCATGAAGGAAGACGAGGTCAAAGAAGAGGCTATATATCTCTACGGCAAAGCAATCAAAGCCAACCCAAAAGACTGGACATCCATCTTCGAGCGAGGAAACTTGCTACAAGAATTAGAGAAGTTCGGCCGGGCATCCCTGGACTTTAGAAAGCTGCTGGATAAGATCTTACCCCATGACACTAGCGTTGTCAAATCTTTGACCCAATGTCTTATCGGTATGAACAGGGTGGATGAAGCCATAACGACATTCGAGTCTCATTTGCCATTCTGGGGATCTCAGCGTGGCCGAGAAGGAGGCTTGGATTGGAAGCACGTTAATATGCTAGGTGATCTGTGCGCTATTGGCAAGAGGTGGTCGCACGGCATCCGGCAGATAAAAACGTTATGTCGGTTGCTCTTGGCCCGAGGAAACGAGACCTTCTGGGATGAAGTCAGAAACGACTGTGAGTGGGACGACGACGATGAGCGACGTTTGCAAGTGCCCGGGTTTGCCAATGGGGTTAGAAGGGGTCCAGAATCGCACAGACTACCACCTGAATTAAGATTCAAGCTAGGTCAATTCAGAGTGAAGATCGGTCAGTTCGAGGAAGGATGGAGACACTTCGAAATCCTTAGAAAGGAAAGCGTCGTGACAATCGGTGACCTCCTCTTATCCGCCGGAGACGCTTGCGCCGAAGCCGGCAAACACGAAGAAGCCGTCGATTTATGGTTCCCTCTTACCGAGATCGAGATGTTCCAAACCGTAGATCTGTGGCTCCGACTCGGCAAGTCTTACAAGTTACTTCGAAGCTGGGAGAACGCACGAAGATGTCTCGAGTGCGTCGTAGAGTGCAAAGATAACGACCTGGAGTCACGTTTGCTCTTAATCGAAATTTACGAAGTTTTGGATATGAACGAACGGGCTTTGGAAGTTGTCAACGAAGTTATCGAGATTCGTGCGAGAATCAGAGAACAAGAACGTGCGAGAGAGGCAGACGGCGAGGCAGGTGGTCTCTTCACTCAAGATGGGAAGAAAAAAGGAAAAGTCAAGAGATATAATCCCACGGCCACCGAGCGATACCAGGCCGAAAAACAGCGAACGGAGCTTTGCCTCCAGAATTATCAGAAACTTGAACTGTTGCGCCCTAAGGTTGACCAACAGAACACAGAGGCGATAATTCAATGGCTTGATACCGCGGGAGAGATGTTCGACGACTTCCGATCATCAAGGGCTTTATACCCCAGCGAAAGGAGGTTTGAGTATGCGGGTTTTCTGGGCTACACTACTGCGAGGAGAACAGGGAAAAGGAATATCGAAAACCAAATGCATCTTATGAAGCGACGATTAGAGTCCAATTTGGAGTACCAAATGGAACTTGAAGAACTAGAAGCCAGAGATATCGACGAGCCCCAACCGGATATCACCCAGTACCGCGGGCTAGGATTCGACGTCTGGCTAAACATCATTTTAAACTACGCAATCCTCTTAACTCTCCACGAGGAGGGCGGTGAAGCGGAAGCATACGAAGTCTGCAAAGCAGCTAAAGACGCCAACGTCTTCTACCATGATAAAGCGGATGCAGACCCAACAAAACGACCTAGATTCCTCATCTCACTCGTCCACCTGGCTTGTGCAATATACGCCCAAGACCCCGATCAGACCTCAGAAGCGCTGAGATATTTCACATCCACAATGTTATTCCAAGACAATGCCTACCACCTTTACGCCACCGCCGCATCCTTCGTCCGTGGAAACCTCAAGACATACCCCGGCACAAACCTCTTCAGCGTTCAGAATAACCAAAAATACCTCATGCGACAGCTAAAAGCCCTCGACAAGCACGTCCTAGGAAAAGACGTCGGTGGTGTTTACGCTACTTTACTCCGTGACGACAACGACAAAGAAATCGTTCCTCAAACGATGAGTATAAACGCATTAGTCCTCTACGCCCAGATCATGCTCGACGGGCGCAGTTACACGTCCAGTCTTCACTACCTCTCCCGAGCGTATGCAGCGCAAGAAAACCACCCTATAATAATTTTCCAAATAGCGCTTGCGTACCTCCACCGCGCTATGCAGCGGCAGTCGGAGAACCGGCAGTATCATATCCTTCAGGGGATAGTATTTCTGCAAAGGTACTACAAAATGAAAATGGCGTCCGAGGATTGGTTCGATAGACAGGAAGCGGAGTTTAATATGGGGCGAGCGTTCCATCAGATCGGGTTGGAGCATTACGCGGTAGGGTATTACGAAAAAGTCATCCAAATGAGTGATGAGTGGGTTAATAACGGCAACGATGATGATGAGAAGGCGGAGGAGGAGCAGAAGTTCGAGAATGGAGATTTACGGTGGGAGGCTGCGTATAACTTACAGTTGTTGTATCATACTGTTGGCAACGATGAATTATGTCGGGGGATTGCTGCGAAGAACTTGGTTGTATAATATACTTGTTACCGCATTGCACTGGAGTTTATTCGATTAGATATAGAGATTTTGCACAAGCTGAACGGAGTTACGGTGGGAATTTGATTTTAAAATGAATATTCAATTTTTATTTATATGCCGATACAAATCCATCTCGACTAGTCTCTTATAATATATATTCTTGAAAACAACCTCTGTAAACTCGGTGAAAGAATGTATTGTCTTCTCCATGCACGTTCGTCCCGTATGCAAAGGGATAAATAGTTCGTACGTGTTTGGTAATGAAGACAAAAAGTACGTCAATATCGGCACGGAAAATGGGTTGTAAAGCCATTTTATCCTTCAGCTTTGAGCATTGGAGTATTGTTTGGTACTCTAAGCTGTACACACTAATGCCTGTTGTTCTCTCTCTCCCCTCCCTCCTCCCTCCTCCCCTTCTCTCGTAAACCGCCTCACTCACACATACGCACACAGTCTCACGCCTATAGAGGGGACCCGCGAACAATGTTATTATTTCCTGAAGATATAAACTTCAGTGTATTCGAGGAGGTAACGGTCAGACAAGTAATATCTGCTGCCGCTTCGGATGTCGTTCTTCCAGCCCGTAGAATACCGGGACATGAAAGGTGTCGTGATAAAAGTCGGGCGTAAAAAGGTGGTGCTCCGTGAATAAGGTACAAGGGAGAAAAAATATGTAGTTAAAAGCGACGTAGGAAGGAAAAAACCCCTATGGTATATAAACACAAGAAACTAGGAAAACGAAGAACAAACTACGCAGAAGAAGAAATCATCTACGCGGTTTCCCGTAATCCAGCCTTGAATTCCTTCTACAGTCCCAAAGAATATCCAAGTCAGCTTTCCACACTCCAATATCCAGATGAGGATTGAAAGGTCGGAATTTAACGCACCAAAGCCTTAGCAGTTCCGTGAAGGGCGTGCTTGTGGTTTCGCTTGAACTTGGGGTCGGTACCCTTCAGCGACGGGTATCTGAAGGTCTTTGGCTTCTTGATACCGTTTCGGTGGGCCTTGCGGCTCTGGTTATGTTGAGACGAGTTTTTCGACTAGAACATCGGCAGCAAAAGAGCGAGTTAGACCATCGTTTCGCAAGACTGATATAAATCCATAGTCGGAAATGTCGGTCGAATTTCTATCGATTCGGGCGTCGTCGATGTGAAAGAGATCGAGCAAGAGGGATATAATATACCTCTGTAAAACCACCAGTCAGCATACGCCCACAGAAATCAAAAAGATGTCAATACGACAACATAGAGAACAATCTACTTACTGGCCATTGTGAAGATATGTGATCGAAGAGGGTAACTTCGTGGATTATGGGTTCGTTCGGGGGGGATAATATGAAGATGATGAGGTCCGAGATCTTGGAGATGTCGCTAAGGTGGAAGAGCCTGTCTCTGTCCTGTTGGGTGTTGTGCCAGACTTTAGCCCTAATCAGCCCCCACAAAACCCGCAACACAAAGGTGACTGCCAAAAAATTAGAGGTCACGTGAGCCGCCCCATCGAAAATTTCGTGGAACAAAAACTGCGTCCCCGCCGGCTTTGATATCGGTCTTCACGCCAAACCTTCGACAACCATCGCCAACTTCACCTTCACCTTCACCCAGGAAAACATACATATTGTGTTCTAGCAAGATCATTATTTTGACAGCTTCGCCATGCGTACGTCCTTCGATGCATTAATTCCACCGCCGTCTCAATGCCAGCGACACATCCCTCCTTGATCAATGGCGGCGATAACACACTCGTTCAAACATCTATACTATAAAATATTTCAAAGCGACACGGAGAATGAAGCAGACTCGAGTACTCTGAGCTGTGATTCCCTGTCGGCGAGGACCATCTAAGCCATTTGATCAAGGAGACCGGATTGTCGATTCGAGCGAGACGGCAAAGCTTGCGTTCTCATTGATAAAAAAAAAAAGGAATAATGCTGACGAGTTGCATGTGGTCGCATCGGATGAATTATAGCTCCAAAATTTGATCCAAATGAGGTGAAGATCATGTAAGTACTGCTTTTCTTCTTATTCTTTATCATATCTCATTCAGTCATCTCGGTGATATATGAGGCGTGGTCTAAGGGCATCTGGTTTTCCAGACTCGCTCGAGGAAGGCGGTGGTGTACTAACATCTTGTCCTTTTGTTCAGCTACCTCCGTGCCACCGGTGGTGAAGTCGGTGCTTCTTCCGCTCTCGCTCCCAAGATCGGTCCTCTCGGTCTTTCCCCAAAGAAAGTCGGTGAAGATATCGCCAAGGCCACCCAGGACTGGAAGGGTTTGAGAGTCACCTGCAAGCTCACCATCCAGAACCGTCAAGCCGCCGTCTCCGTCGTCCCAACTGCCTCCTCCCTTGTCATCAAGGCCCTCAAGGAGCCACCACGTGACCGAAAAAAGGAGAAGAACATCAAGCACACCAAGTCCATTCCTTTGGATGAGATCATTGAGATCGCCAGAACCATGAGACACAAGTCTTTGGCCAAGGAGTTGAAGGGAACTGTCAAGGAGATCCTCGGAACTGCCTTCAGCACCGGCTGCAAGGTCGATGGCAAGAGCCCCAAGGACATCCAGGAGGATATTGACAACGGAGAGATTGAGAGTGAGTTCCAATCGTACCTTCAAAGCGCATGGTTCCAACTAACACCCACCTTAGTCCCCGAAGAGTAAACGACACATTCGACTTGAAATAAAAAGTTTAATGTCTTTTACGATCCTTTCACTCGGTTTCTCTGTATATATTACGACTTTTAATGCCAGGGGTTTTAACCTTTTTTTGTCCCAATGGTCGGGAGGGTGTTATTCCTATCGGTGTCCGTTTTTTTTGTTCTTCTCACAGCTAGGGGTTTCTGCTTTTTACTGCCACACACATCGTCATTGATACCTTATTCCAGCTACTGTCGCCAACGTACCTAGTGTCTATAACATCAATACACACTATACACGGTAACAAAAGGAAAACCAAACCCTCTGTACGAGGATAAACAAAGTGACCTCTATTCTTTCCTGATGACACTTCGCCAACACTCTGGTCTCTGCTATCCCACACCCGCGGTACAGACCTATTTTGGTGCGAAGAAGAGACAACATAAGCATTTTCCTCCAAATCCTCTCTGCTCCCTCTTGTTCTTCCGTCGCAGGGAGAACGGGAGGGGGCGCTATGGAGGGGAGAGTAAGGGGGGTGTTTATACAGGGCGCTTTACTCACCACGACGTCGCTACGAGAACCTTTCTGATGATTGAAGTATCGAGATGGACGTAGTGGTCCATTCCATCTTGCGGCCAAATTCTTTTACTAACAAAGCAGGGTTGTTTTTTATATTCGTTCGTGTCGCTAGTCTGTATCCTCTTTCTATAGATCTATCGAATAGAACAGAATTAAAGAAACTTTTGATTAATAATATCATTCTCCCTCGTAGTCCTGACGGTACATGTGCATTTAACTCTGACCTTCGGAGCCAAACGTAGACAACCAAAAATTATAACTTTATACTCCGAGTAAATTCATAAATATGCCCGCCGGTGACTCCCCAGACGTGCTAGTAGCCCGATTCCTGCGGGCGAACAACTATCACGAGGTAACCATCCATACCCCCTCTAGCTCCACCGATATATATACCATATCACTAACAATAGTATACAATATCCAGACCTTCCAGGCCTTCATCCGCGAAACCAACCTCACAGAGGACTCGATCACCAATGACCCCACCGACCTAACAATCGAAAAGATCCTCGAGGAGAAAAAACTCTACGACCTCGCCGTCCGCTTCGAAAAGATCAATGTCGACGCCAAAGATGTCGACTTTGCCGTTCCTTGTATGTCCTTCTTCTAGCTTCTCTCTTTCTGCTATATTCCCATGAGGTTCAAAAATCCAACAGAGTCAACGCATATTAACCACATCGTCCAGACCCGACGATACCAACCGCCATAACCACCCTCTCGACCAGCTTCAACATCCTCTCCGTAACACTGGCATCATTAATCATCCCCTCCACCTCCCCGCTCCCCCAGCAGGTAATAATATCCACATCATCCGACAAAGCCCTAAGAATCTACTCCGCAAAAGCCCCCCACCCCCTCCTCACCACCCTCCAAAACCTCCACGCCGGCCCCATCCTCAGCGTCGCCGTGGTCTCAAACCGCTGGCTCGTAACCGCAAGCATGGTCGGCACCATCGCCGTCTCCGACACCACCGGCGAAACCTTCGCCAAATCCACAGCACACACAAAATACATCGTCAAAATCGCCGTCTCAGACCCCATTCCCTCAACCGACTCGCAAACACTATTCATCGCAGCAGCAAGCTACGATAAATCCCTCTCCCTCCACTCCCTCCACTTCCCCCCTTCCCTCCCACCAACCCTAACCCCCCTAAAATCCATCACCTTCGACCAAACAGTCGAAGACGTAATCTTTACCAAAACCCCCACCCCCACAATCATAACCACAATCCGCGACTCCCCATACCTCCACATCTACTCCACCCCCTCCCTAACCCTCCTCTCCAAAAACCCACTTAACGCGGTATCAACAACATGGCTAACATACACCCCCACATCACTATCCCTCCACCCGCACCACACCCACCTCCTAGCCATGATAACATCATCAATCCCCACCCCCAAAGTCATAATATACAACCTCTCCACCTCCACCGTAGACAAGGAATTCACCGTACCGGTGGAATTAAGCCCCTACTCGACGGGAATAGTATCATGGAGACGCGATACCGCCGCCAGCGGGTTATGGATAAATGGAGATAACGGCATAATCAAGGGTGTGGAGATAAAAAGCGGGAAGGTGAAAGCGGAGCTGAAGGGCCATAATGGGCGGAAAGTGAGGTGTTTAGCTTCCGGTGCCGTTTTGGGGGATGACGAGGATGAAGAGGAGGAGGAGTTGCTGATTAGTGGTGGATTCGATGGCGGGCTTAACGTTTGGAGAGTCGCTGGTGATGTTGCGGCGGTTTAAGTACCCCTTTTATTATCTTGGAAGAAAAAGTGATTAATACATATAGAGGGGCGGTTATATCTATACTATTGAAAGAAACGTGCAGAAATACACCATAAGGCCCGCCATTTGTTTGGGCATTGTCGCCCTCCTCGGATATACACTACCCTCATACACCGGCCGGACCCATGTGAAAGTCTATCATAGAAAGAGATACATTACAAAGCTTCTACTTCAAAAGATAGATAGATAGAGGGGGCAAGAAAAAGAATATAAAAAAAGGATGTCCAAAAACGCCACCATCATGAGAATATAAATAGTCGGAAAAAGGCTCTCTTTATATACCTAGGTATACCAAAATGTTCTCCCAACCCATGCAAGCGTCTTTTTTCTTTGGAGATAAATAATATAAAAGTATAGAAAATGGCAAAGAGTCAAAAATGAGCAGAGGGTATCTTCCTCATCATCTAAAAAAAGAGAAAATCAGAAAGTTGTCCACGATCCGGCCCAGCACCTAACACCAGTTATTTTCCTTCCAAATCCCAAACATCCACCCTTTCAGAATCCGTCAGACTCCGCCCCTAACAAAGCCCTTCGATTCGTCTTTCCATGTTTCGGATCACATCCTCGAAGCCACCGAGGACTTCTCGGCATACTCCCGCAGCCTCTCGATTGCCGAGTCGGTTATCCCAGTCGCCGTCGTCAATCCACCGCCTCGCCTGCTCGACGGTCTCGACTTCAAGCTTGTATTCCCTCACGGCCTCCTTCGCGCCGCGTAGTTTTCGACTGGCAGCGTTCGACTGCTGTTTGAACATGTGTATCGCGTCCGACAACCCGGCAAAGTGTGAGATTAGCTGGACTGTTAACTGATGGATGTTTTGGAGGTCCCGGAGAGGTTGGATCGTAGGTGTTGGGACTGTAGAGAGTAGATTGGTGAATAGAGGCGTGGTATCGTCCTCGTCTTCTCTTTCACCTTCGTTATCGCCGTCGTCGTCGTCGTCGTCGTCGTCGTTATTAGAAACGGTGCCCCTTGAGGAAGAAGATATTGTAACGGGTCGAGTATTCAGACGAGGTGCAGCGGTTGTAACAGTTGTTCCAGGGGCGTTTAATTGCAGTGATAAGTCACGGAGTGTACGAGATTGGTTTTGGACGTGGGTGGAGAGAGAGTTGTGGGCGGTGATCAGCCTACATCATTGGAGAAAATCATGTCAGAATGGGAGGTCCCGGCGAATAGAATGGGAATAGGGAGGGAAAAGGTACCGTTGTGTGCCAGCCTCGATCCCACTCTGGCTGCTGAGATTCTGCAGGCCCTCCAACAGCCTACAAATCGGATCATCGTCCTCCTCGATCTCTTCGTTATCCACCATCCCATTTATCCCTGGTCTTCGCTTCGAGATCCCTGCCCTTTGCCTCCTGGACCAAGCCTTAACCATGGATAACCCCCTTAGAGCCTCAGACTCGATCTGCTCCATCTTGTCTTCCAATGACGCCGGGATACCCTCATGGTTTCCGTTAATTTCCACCGTCGCTGAACTCGACATCCGTCTATGGTGCCTGATCATAGGCTTGCTGGTATTTGTAGCCGATGTAGCAGAGGTGCCGTTGGAAACCATGCTGCTCGCCGTATCGTTCGATAGTCTGGCGAACCGTCTCCTCTGGCTGCTGGCCGATCCTACGGACGATATTGAGGCATGTCGTCGGTGGGTAGGCGACCTAGGGGTAGTCGGTGAGCGGGGTACATCGCCATCTTCGCCGTCCATCTCATCGCCCTCCTCTTCGTCTGACCATGCAGCGGCCAACTCGTCAGCGAGAGACCCCAAGCCGTTCGTAGCAGCATTATGAGCCGACATTGTCGGAGAAGCAGGTCCGATGTCATCATCGTAGCCGTATGAATCGTGTTCGTCGTAGTAGTCGGCCATTGTCAGTCACTGAACGGTTCGAGAGTGGGTTTTCCAGGTTCGTTCCGGCAAGTGTGAAAGGAGAGTTTGTAAACGAAAGGAGCGGATCTGAGCGCACAGCACGGAGTTTGTTATTATTTTTTTTTTTGAATAACCAAAAAAAAACGGCGTTATGATGTCGGTGAAAATGGATGTAAATTTTAGGAGACTAAAAAAGGTAGAGTATATGTATGGCACCGGGAGCAAGCGGACGGATGGAGCCACCGTCACCGACCGAGAACGGAGGGACTGTCGTTTGAAGGGAAATAAATAAATATAAACTTCGAGGGGGGGTTTTATGGTTTTTGCCAGAACGGGAAGAGTAATAGACTTTTCCTGACTGATTGATTGAGGCCGGAAAGTCGAAGGGCTGTCCTGTGTCTCACCAGAAGGGTTAGGTTAAGTTAGGAGTAAGAGTTCGGGAGTGAACAAGAGGCAGCCTTTTTTCGACCTGCCCAGCGAACCGGTAACTGTTAAAGTGCCCCTGGCGTGTCGCCTGTGTGTGCAGTGCAGCTGTGCTTTGCTTAAGCGGGAGGAGCCAAAGGATAGGCAGCTGCTGGCCGGCCGGTGAGATTGTGATTGACCTCGAAGATGTAAGTACTTACTGAAGTAACGGATTTGAGAGTTAGCTGAGGACGCGGACGGGAAAGTAATATTGCAAGGTGAAACGACAGCTGGTTCGAAGTTTTCCGCCGAAGCGAAGCTGATTGGACGGCTGGTAGCTTCGAGCTGTTTGAGCTTTCCGTTCAGTTCGCTCAGGTCGTCTGGCTCAGTTGAAGTGGGTCAGCCAACACTTTGTGTCTCTCCTTACACTCTGAACTCCAAGCTGCAGCATCGATGGTGATATCGATGTATTGATATCCAGGCTTCATATAAAATAGGTGCCAATTGGAAGAGTCGGAATATACACCATATAAGTATTGGTGCATTACGAGAGTAAATTGGAGAATACACTCTGTCCAACGGGCTTGTTCATGTGCCTGAGGCCAGCTGCATGTGCAGGGATCCTGCGGAAAGGCTGCACGCCGTTTCACGAGCTCCAATTGCCAATCCGCCGTCTTATACGCAAGGTACGTATACTTGCTATCTTTCTATGCGAGGGACATCTTTTATCTTATTTTTTAGTTTATTTTATTTATTTTTATTTTATTTTTTCCCTTTTCGTTGCATTTTGAACCTGACTTTGATAGACCTATATAGCTAGTACTTGGTTACTTAAACTTACTGTGCCGGCAAAGAGGGTGATGTTATTACGGTATTGATATTGCTACGGTATTTTTACTAAAATACCTAATTAATACCGTATTTTGGCTTTAATACGCATTAAAGTGGTGTTAAAATGGGATATTTTATACGGGTCTTTATTCGACAAGTATTGAAAATATACCCTTTTCCGGCACAGTAGGGAGGTAAGTATAGGAGCCCGTATTGAGGTACGAATTATATTATATGAATCAAATGGAAATCAAGTACACGAGCAGCTACAGGCCGAATTCAAACTCTCCATACGCCTTCTTAACACTATCCGTATCCGATCCCATTTCCATATCCTTCTTCTGCTTGATCCCCGTCGCCGTCTCAAAGTCGTTTTCCAGAGGTCCACCCCTCTCAAACCATCTTCCTGGGTACTGAGGAACCAAATAGCTTGCATATATCACTATACATGATTCAAAGTGTTAGTAGAAACGATATTGGGGAAATTCTGTGAGAAGGGGTGATATAAATCTTACAGGCGACGACAAAGATCTCAAAGACCCAGAACGGCCACTCCTGCGTCACCAAGAATGAATCCGATAACGTTGTCTCCGCCACGAATTGGTTGAGACGGTATAATGTTCGGACCTGTAGCCGGATTACCGTTAGTTTAGACTACCTTTAATTGATCAATTCGGAACTTAATTAAGGGCTGTTTATACCATCAAAAGCACCGTGGACAGGTATAAAACATAGAATATAGTCCTAGCCACCTTCTCCGACAACCCCCTCCTCTTCAACTGCGGCAGCCAGTAAAACGACATGACTCGATACCTGGTAGTAATCACCAAGAACAAGACCAACGTTAATATCTGGAAAGAAAACCCAAATATAAGAACATACATCGCCCGCTGCAGCAGTTCCGGCTCGGGTTCGAGTCCGTATTTAGACCCGCTGATGATGGCGCTGACGAAGAATCCAACCCCGAAGAGTTGTATCGATACCGCTAGTAGATTTTGTGCGATAAATGTGACCGTCAGGTATTTTGATGGAAACCACAGAGTTGCGAAGTCTTGTTTATCGGCCGGCGTGGATCTGAGGATCACACGCCCGGCGAGGACATACAGACTGACGGCTTGGACCGATGGTGCGAGGCTGTATTGTGAGGACTATCGTTATCAATCTATTCATCCAGCTACTTCTTTAGGAGAAACTCTACTTACGTCAAGAGAACCACACTGGCAACGAATGCGCTGAGATTCTCTGGCTGAAGAATGGATAACGACCGCGTAAGAAGACCCATTATTTCCACTACCCAAAACCCACACATATTAGTCTCCAGAACCAAATTTAACCTCCAATGAAGAAGAATATGTATATACTCACTACTCAGAGCAATAACACTGCTACACAAAAACCACGACCTCGTCGAATACATCCGATAAGCCGAAAACGCAAGAATCAAGCAAAAGAACGCCGCAGCCAACAGCGCAGCCGATGCCTCGGCATTGTACCTATACACCTCATAAACCATACCTAACCTCCCTTCGAACCGTGCTGCAAGTCGAAAATGTCGAAAAGGTGTGAAAATGTAAACATCAAAGATCTCGTACCACGCCAATACAATCCTCTCGAGGGATTCCCACTGACAACCGCGGATTAGTCGGTATATATTCAGGGGAATATCATCCTCGAAACACATCCTGGACCTTTAAAAAAAAAATCTTTCTTTTTAGTTTAAAAAAGGACACCGATTGATAGTTGCGATAAACCCTTAAAACATTCACACGTTTCTTTGATAATGCAATAATGCTGTCGAGTTGCAAATACTGTACCCCGGCTTGAGTCGATCCTTTTTCTTTCTTGTCACCCGCACAACCCCCTGCGGTTACAAGGAAAAGTTATAGCGAAGGATACAATCCTGTTCAAGTAGGCAAGCATAAATAGTCCCCTACTTCATGCACCTAGAAGAAATGGGGGGGGGGGGGGGGGCTAAAAGAACCCTTTGCTTTGTGGTTTATTCTAAATAGTTGTAGGCTGATAGCTTTTTCGCTGAGGTGGTCTCGGACGTAACAATACACATACGATAGATGTTGGGTTTCGTAAGCTTCAGTTATATGGGGGCTGCCATGTATATAACAACATTCTGGTTTCTAGACTCGCAACGAGGCTTGCTTGTTGCAAATTGGGCTTGCGTGTTGATGGGAATTCAGAACCCGCTGGTCTCGCGGTGGAACCCGCTAAAATTACAATTCCAGATTGTATAATAGGTGACACTAATCGGATTCCGTTGTTTGCGATATATTGTCTTGGATCCAACGGTTCTGATTAGCTGATTAGGTGTTATGTTGCATCTATGCCCTTTTCATAACCTATTCCTTCCAGACGGGACAGAGATAGTCGGGTATATACTTAGCAGTTCATTAGCCGCTAAAAAAAAACGTCTCCCCAAGAAAATGGGCATGCATTGGCAAAGAAGGCCTAGATTGTTGGGTACCGCATACGTAACATTCTTGAAAGATTGTGAGTCTCGCGCTTGTCGCCCTTCGCCGACGCTAGACGAACGTTGACAGACCTTTTGTTAGTATAGTTCAGCTGCGTATCCACATGTCTTTCGGTGTACCCGAAGGATTTCGCACTCTAATCGTTCTAAACACACTTTAACTAATGGCTTGCATGGCACATCGAGCTACAAGCGAAACCTCCAACGGTCGAATTGGTACGCGTTGGGCCGGGTTGTGTGTATGAGAAAGGAATCGAATATGACAGCGCTTAAATCAATTCTATCTTTAATTTTGGCCTTATGCTACTATAGGCACTATCAATGGACCGACCGCGGTGTCTATATTTGGTCGGGAAAAAAATTTATTATTAAAAAAAAAGACCTCTGACTTGTTTCGAAATTTCGTAAGGCCCGATTCGTAATGTGATCGTCAGCTTCTTGTCGCAAACCCGTATATATTTATATCATTTTGCCTAGTTGTTGGGAATACTCGGCCTGTTCACATGGACATTCGAAATAGTCATCTTTTAGGCGAGATCGAAATATAACTTTTCTATCCGCCGTTGACAGGACTGGTATCGATGCGATACACTCAAACAATATATGGCAGCTATAAGGCCGGCTGCCATTACGAACGAAGCCCTACCAACCGCCACAAAACAAGAATTATACTAACCGTGGCAAAAATTCATTCCGTAGCTATAATTAACTATCAGAGAAGACCCTTCACCCTCCAACTCTTATAGCAAGATGTAGCTCAACAACCGAAAGATCTAGACGAAAAGGTCAACAGCGCCAACGGCCTCGTTTATTTCGGGTTGTCAAAGGATAACTAGTAGACTTAATTCTGTATATTCGTCCAAAATCCTGAATCGAGCCCGAAGCTTAAGCTGAATATCAATATCAAATGACCGTGACGAGAATATTAACATTGTTACGATCCGGAGTTGCCGCTGCACTCTTACTCATGCGGCACGGGGATTTCAGCTGAATTTCAGCCGCACACTTCAATTGAGCTTTTCCTTCACTAAGTATCCGCGCCTAAGGTTATTGCAACTTTGGATAGATATTGGCCAAAGAGTCCTCCACCAGTGTGCTAGTCTCGTAGTCAATAAACATGCTAAAGGTCTGGCGTGGTATTTTTTGCGTTGCATTCAAGATCCCAGTCAAATTTCGCTTTCCCTTCTTGGACGTCTTTGACAGCTTCAACCGCAGTACCACAACTTCCTTCAATGCGGCGCAAACCCGCCAGCCCGCTCAATTGACCAACCATCTCCACATAATCTCCACCGTCGTCCCGGCTGTTCCATAGCCTCTCCTCCCATCTTCACATATCCCCAAATGGCTTCAATCCGCCCCTTCACCGCCGTCGACCTCTTCTCCTTCAACCCCACCAACCTCGACGTCCTCACCGAAAACTACGATATAAGCTTCTACCTCTCCTACCTCTCCCGATGGCCCAAACTCTTCTTAGCAGTCGTATCCCCCACGGGCACCATAATGGCGTACATAATGGGAAAAGCCGAGGGTGAAGGGAAAGAATGGCACGGTCATGTCACCGCCCTAACGGTTGCACCGGCGTACCGACGGCTCGGGCTTGCGAAGGTGCTCATGGAGGAGTTGGAGAGGGTTAGCGAGGAAGTTTATGATGGTTATTTTGTGGATTTGTATGTGAGGGTTAGTAATGAATTGGCGGTTAATATGTATAAGAAGATGGGGTATAGTGTTTATAGGCGGGTGGTGGGGTATTACAGTGCTGGAGGCGGGGCGGAGGCGGAAGATGCATATGGTATGTTTTTCCCCTTGAAGGGTTTTGAGATTGTAGGGGAGGCTAATTGTTTGGTAGATATGAGGAAACCGTTGAAGAGAGATGTGAAGCGGGAGAGTATACGAGAAAATGGAGAAGAGTTCCTCGTTAGTCCAGAGGAGGTTTACTAAACACCCTTCATTTTCTGAGGAGCTCTTAATTGCATTTTGCAGTTTTACGATTTGATGAATTATAGAAATGGGGTTTCTTCTTCTTTGTATTATATAAAAGTCGACTGTTCAGTCTGGTCTCTAAACGACAGCATCCGATACCCTGCTAATGTACATACATAACCCGATGGCCCGACCTGATATCCCCAGAACGCTCAAAAAAAAAGGTGTTCAATCTGGAAAATAGAAAAGGAACGAAAAGAAAATGACTTTTCAAAACACCTGTTCAACAATATAAATAATGAATATACCAATTTAAAGCTTCGATTTGATCGGTCCTTCATCACCAATCTCGACCTTGACCCTCCCGCCCTCGATCTCGCATTCCTCACAGTCTTCCACAGGTACACCGTTCTCATGCATAACAACGACGAACTCAATCGGTCCGTCACCGAGAACCACCATCGGTGCATGCCATGTTCCAACTCCATATGTAACCGCCTGATCCCCACGGCACATGAATGCCTGGATATTGCTCAGATCCGGCAGCCCCCGTCCCTTCGGCTTAACCGTCCCAGAAGTATCAAGAACATGAGCATCCACATTCGATGCATCTGCAACCCCATGGCTCGGCACTGGATACGGAGGTGATCCTCTAATCCCAACCCTCTTCTTCTCCTTCATCGGATACGGAGGTGGTCGCGAAGCATGTTTCTGCCCATCGGACGCAAGATCAAGCGTAGGAGCCACAATCACCAAATACTTCCTCCCAGGATCACTTTTATCAAGCCCTACCGGTATAAAAGTCTGAGTGGTATACGGATGTCGTTCGAGGATGTGTACCGTGAAAGTTCGACCATTGTCGCCGAGTTTCCGAGGGTTGCAGACGAAGAGGTTTAGACGGCCTGATGCGCCCTTTGCGGATGGCGCTGCGTATGAGACAAACGGTGAGATCTCTGGGTATTTTTCGGCAGTGCCTTGGTTTACTGTTGCGGATGTTGGGGCAGATCTTGGGTTCTCGATTACCGTGCCGAACGGGGCAAACGCCGCCGGGGTCAACGGTGAGACCGGGATTGATATCGAGGCTGTCGGTGACGATTTGTATTGAGGCATTGTGAATGATAATATATATTTACGGCAACCTTGAAGGAAATTTTTCCGGGAGAAAGAAAAAAAAGGAAATGCAGAGGTAATTCCACCGGCTCGAATTTAAAATTTATGCGAGTTAGCTATCGGGTTATAAATCGCGCGCAACTGATAAGCCGTAGAAATTCGATTCGTTATGACCAAACGAAACTCCCAAAAGAGCAGCTTGTCGCAATGGAATTTTGGCAGCGCAAGGGTCGACTCCAGCTCGAGTTCAGAAATCAGAACACCAAAATCTCGGAGATGTCGATAGAGGGGTTCTCAAGCCCAATTGCCATATCCGGTGAGGAATATGGTTGTGAGATCGTGCTAACCTCACCGATTGAATCTCATGACGTAAAAGCCGCTTAGATCTAAACTGAACAGGCATGCGACACCGATAGACTACCTCGACAACACAACTCTGTAAAGAATCCAACAAACTGCCTCCGAATTCAAGCTCGAAGCATAAAACATTTGAACGGAAAATTTGGATTCAGATACGACTAAAGTATACTCGAGTATGCCAGTAAAGTAAAACACCATCTTCTTAACATTTCCATCAACTAGATCTAGTTAATGGAGTACAGATTCTTAATATACGCTTGTAAAACGCGAAAGTTATTCTCAAACGCAAACACCCAGTGATCTGTATTCCCACCAACCGGCTCTATTTGCTCTTTGCCACGCTGTCCCCAGATTTTGTAAACCATCTTCCATGGGTGGTCTTCGCGTTCGGTATCGGTTCTTGCCGCTTCCAATCGAGGTTCGGCATCCTCTATAAGATACATCGCCGTTCCAAAATCTAGGTTCTCAGAGGCACCGGGGACCAGTTCGCACCAATAGGAGGCAGATCGAATGTTACCCACGATCCGAAGCCATGGTGGGCATTTATGAAGACGGTATTGCTTGATTCCGTCGAAGAAGAATGAATCCAAGAACAAATGTGATTCCAGCAACCGAAATGTTCGACTCCATTGTTGGCATTCCGTTTGGAAAAGACATTGTTTGAGCGTAAGGTTTCGAAGGGTTTGGCTATGAGCTATCAAAAATTCCGCAAGTTCGCTTTGTACGAAAGACTGGAATTCAAATTCGAGAGTTTTGATGTTTTCAAAACATAGTTTCGGATCCTGGAGACATATATTCGGGGGGTATAGCGGGTATTTTTCGTAGGTTGACGTATCCTCGTCGTGCGGGGGCGGGAAACCTTGGACCTCTTTAGACTTATACACCAAGGTACTCAGCTGCGGCATAAAATTGACAAGGAACCTTGTGATATCCTGAGCAGCAGGTACGGACTCAGAGAGTGGGACTAGGTCGAAGCTGGTTTGAAAAGCCGGTTGTATCCGAAGCTCTAGCTTCTGCAAACCCTTGAACGAGTCACGAAACCTCTGGCTGTCTTGTAGATAACCTTCGAAGAACTTTGGCGCTAGTATGTACTGAGATTGGGGTCCATCGGAACAGATATTTATTTCCTTCAATCGGGGGAGAGGCTTCTCGGCAAGCGTTTTTAATACTTCGGCGTATGCATCCCCAAGAACCAGACACCAATTGAAATTACTTCGCACTTCTGCCCCTACAAATATCTCCCTAAATATTGGAAAGATTTCAGGACTGGATATCAGGTCGGGGAAATGAGTTTTCAAGCTTCGCAGGGACATATCCGAAGCCCTCGTCTCCACAAATTCGATAACCTCAAGATTGGGGAAGTTCGATATCGCAGCGCAGAGGGTCTCGTAGTAGTTTTGCTTGCGTGATCTGTGGTCCAACATTTGGTTCTTATAGGCCATTGTTTCTCTGGAACAACCTTGTCGAATTTTAGGATTTGCGGTTTGCGTGTGTATCTGCAGCGATTGGTATCCATCCCGCGGAAATTCCATCCCATAGTATGGCACGAACAGGTCAATGACCAGTCTTTTGAGGTAGACATTGAAACCACGCGGGTGGTTTGAAAATTCGAGTAAGAGCTTTGAGTCGGCTGCCGTTGCATAGAACTTCTTTCTTCTAAAACTCTTTTCGAAGAGGATGGTCTCGATCCTTTTGTAAAGGGACTTCGAAACCAAGCACAAATTCCAGAGGTCTCCTATTGATAAATCCTCTGAGATCGCTAGCCATAGTTCCGCCGGGGCTGCCGACAAAGCTGTCATGTTGATTAGGAGTAATTATTATTTCGAATTCCGGAAAAGTCCAAGGGTTGTTTCCGTTCCTGGGCATGCGCATAGATACCCCTCAATATCGAGCCCCAAAGGATCCAAAACTTAGAATGTTCAAACATTTCCCTCCCAAAACGTATATACCTGCCGCACACAATATTATTACAATCCAACACCAGTAATATTATTCCAGGACTGTGCTGGTATACGTGAAAACGCTTATGGCAGCAACCCAAGAAGTCATTACAGAGCAAAACTTAAAAGAGGGGCGTTTGTATACACGAATATCCCATTTTGAATTGGAAAAAAAGTTATCAATTATACGAAAGCCTATAATATACTGATCATGGCATTTTGGCTGTACTGCAGCTAAGCTAAGTTGTTGCCCCACATTCATGAGAAGCCCTACAGAGTGCAACAAAATCAACACAGAAGCGATAAAAAATCATTCAAAAGAAAGCTTCATCCTTGCAGGATAACCAGTGACATGATGGTATTTCCAACTAGTCCGATTCTTTAAATATTTACTTACATGTTTAACTTGTGATAAATCCATCCGAAAAATATGTGAAGGTTTAAATCTTCCAGCCGGGCTTTAAAAGGAGAAATTCAGCCCCTCTTTCGATCATACTTTTACAATTAAATGTTTGACCAGGTTGACTTGAGGTTATATCTAAGAGTTAATTTCCTAGAGTCTTATCCTTGGTGTTATCGCACGTCAACTAGGAATAAGAGAATCTATGTTAATATTTTGATAAAGGCGCAACCTGGATGCGAACCCGACCCGCCAGCAAATCCCGTCCTCGGCTGCATTCAAACTTGCATACACATACGTACATGTGCATATATGTATGTATAAAAGTATCCTAGCCGAGATACGAGATGGCGTTCCAAGCATTGCAAACCAGCAGGCTCGTTAAAAACCACATACTATTGGTCAATAATCGGACCCTCTGGCGCGGGGATATTTCAGCGAATTTCGAAGGCTTTAAAACAATCGTGACAGTATATGCGGCCCCGGGAATGATAAATGTAATAACAGCGGGATAGATTTGTACTCGCAAGCTGCAGTGTTACTTGTCTCATGCAGGCGAGAATTTTTTATCTCGAGTGAAATTTGACACGATTCATTCCTCGCCGGCTCGCCTAAAAGTACCTGTATATACGTGGAGGGTTCAGATCCTGCGTAAATGGCGCGAGCGCCACCTTTCCTCGCAGATTTCAGCACCAGACAGAAACCTCTCTGTCGTCACTCCGAATTCGAAAACTATGTCAAATACGTATATACTCTTGCTGGCAATAAGCATGTCGTCTCAAGGCTGGTTCATGTACCGCGCTAGCTCTAAACTCGATACCATAATCACAGTTCTCAGAGTATACTGCACTGCCAAGGCAGCGCCAGCACACGAGTTCTCCAGGATAGATTATAAATTGCTGCCCTGAATCCAGAACTGCTAGTTGCTGAGCTGAGGCATGCACCATTTAATTTTATCCGACGATTCCAAAGATGATCCCCAATACATCAAACACTGCAGTCAGCGCTTTAATCATCGCATTTTGTCGAATTACCTATGTTGAAGCTTACCCATTTACACCCGAATGTACTATTCCGCCTCCGGGCACGAGTCATGTATTTGCGCCTACTGTACGTAGCACGCTTAGTATCATCTGGAATTGTCTTGGAATCATTTTTCTTTGCACATGGTCAATACAACATCTCAATATTCCTTTGCAAAGATCAACTCCGGATCCGCAAACTTCCATAGGGATTCTCAAGGGCCATATCATCGATTTTCTGGAAAAGCTTAAATGGGTGGTTTTCACATTGATATTCCCGGAGTTCTTGTTTGCTAAGGCTGTCCTCGAGTGGTGTGCGACCAAGGAAGGTGTCAAAAATCATCAACTTTTGCGGAGTGGAGGAGCAGGTAAGTTTAAGATCTTAAGGCCGACGTCCTACGTGTAGTTATTATATATATAGATAAATCGGTAACAAGAACAAATATTAACAGAAAAGCAAGCTCGAACGCCACAGTGGGAGGCTATCCACATCTGCATGGCAAATGCAGGTTACTTTGTTCTCGATACAGGGATGCCGGCGTCGCGCCAGCCGTCGGTTGGGAAAATCAGGATCGAAGATACAGTTCTAAGAGGTCGCTACTGGGCCCTCAACAATCGACAGTGGATTTCTCTTGCGCTCGAAAACGACTATGCGGACCTGCCAGATGTTGATGCAGAGTATCTCAGAAAACTTGATCACAAAGGTGGATTGATTACGGTACTAGCAGTGCTTCAAATCACGAGCCACATCATTCAGCTGGTTTCTCGAAAAATCAATAAATTGCCAATTACACAGATTGAGAGTGTTGCACTTGCTTTTGCAATACCAAGCATTCTTGTATACTTATTATACTGGGATCATCCACAGGGTGTCCGAGTGATTCACGTGTCGGCACTGAACCTGAGCAAATTGCCTGGAAGTTCAGAGGAAGACAAAATCGAGAGACTCCGGAAGATGCTATTCAGGTGGAGACACGCTGGTGTCGGTCCCTATATGTTAACTGATATTTCGCAACCCGACCAACCCGATCCCGATGAAGGCCCTGTGCCGATCCCGAATAACTGTGTACCGCTACGCGAGTTCTTACACGCAAATGGGGCCGCCAAGACAGATGGTTCAGACATGTTCTACAAGGGTGCCATCCCATTTTTAGGAGGCGGTGGCGTCCATGGAATGATTTTTGGTGGATTACATATTTTGGCGTGGGATTCCATATATCACACCCGAGTCGAGCAAATTTGTTGGAGGGTTTCTTCTATTGTTGTGACGGTGATACCTTTCATAGCATTCGCGAGTACTATGCTTGGTTTTAAAATGGAGGATGTCTACCCCAGATACCAACGCCTCCATGGACCCTTTTTCATAGGCCTAGCTATTATATATATGATCGCTAGGCTATTTCTCATGGTCGAGATGTTCATAAGCTTGGCCTACCTTCCTCCAGAGGCATTCAAAACCACCTGGGCAGGGCTCCTTCCTCACTGGGGTTGACTCAATTCAAATCGAGGACCCCGAAATATAAATATTCATGAGAAGTCACATGTCAATCTATAGCTGGCTTTAAGCTTCTCTATCTTATGGATTTTCTATCATGTATTAGAGGATTTTATACATCTAAAACAATCAATATGCAAATTACCTACCTAGGTACCTATATACAACCCAAAAGTTATCCACATAAAAGAATCTCGACCCCGAAAATCATTCGCTGTGTCTATTATGGGAAAATTCCGAAAACTGATATATCCCTACTGAAGCACTCGAGTAGGTACCTGGCTTTTTCACGGCATATTCTCCAGAGCCCTTTTCCAAGTTTAAATTCCTAAAGAAAGAAACGTTCGTAATGGAAGAAACGTTCGAATCTCGGGGCATTTGTAGCAATAATTCAATCTATGTATGTTTTAAATTAGCTTTCTACACTAATTTAACACTGGAGATTGGGGAGAGTATTTGGACGAAACGACCTAAGCCTATAGCTAAGTCGGTGTTTTGCTTTTCCTTCTCTCAGTATATATTAAATAATTTAAACTAAAGATATTCTAATAACGTTTTCTATCCGGCATCTAGGACTTGATACTTAGGTATACGTATATACGAGGGTCTTAGGAACGATGTTTTCAGGGTGGCAGGGGCCTCGGGCTTTAAAACTCCTCCATCGCGGTCGAAGGCTGGATAGACTCTAAAGTCTACATTTTGAGTGTTAAGAAGTGAAGTTGGGGAATCTGGCGACGAGACAAGTTGCGAATTAAGTGCCTACTAAAGTAAGTAGGTAGGTACATACTTAGTAGCCTCGAGACCAGGCGCATACTTAGAGGGTAGTGTCCTTCCAGTATTCATGCATACCTACCTAAGTATCTACTTTTTAGATACAGGTAGAGCGTAACATGAGCCTCAGAATTCAAATTAGTATATACTTAAGTATGTATATAGCCCTGATTGGTCTCATTCCGAATCCCACTCAGGCCCTGCCGGTAGAATCGAAATTCACTGTAATTGTAACGATAAATATAATAAGCCACTCAAAGTTCCAGATATAACCTATATAGGAGTGTAAAATGAGATGAGTAGTATCGACGCATACAAGAGAGAAGAGTCATCCTTAGTTTCTAAAGCTATATACTTGAAGTCAATCTCAAAATGAGAAAACGCCAAAAAAGCAAGAAACACGAAAAGAGGAGAAAAAAAAGTGCCACAGCCCGAGAACTCCGTTGGTAAAAGTTTTTGTTATAAAAAACCCCCCCACACCCACACCCCCCCAAAAAAAGGCTGCAAAATCCAAGTGTCATAAGTTCATGAACTCTCGCAACCAAAATTTCGGCCTCTCCTTTTCCATCCGGGAATTGGAGGATTTAGAAAGGCGCACCGGTTCCACCGGCCGTCGCCCCGTTGAAAGCACCCATCGCCCAGGTTCCCAGCAAACCCCACATTCCAACTTTCCATCCTCTGTATAACCCTTCGATACCGGTTGTTCCACCACTTTCCTCGGTCTGATAGATATTCCACAGAGTGCCGAATGGCCCGTAATAGCCACCAACTGGCACAATCGTCTTTCTAGGTGCCGCGACAGCGAGTTGTCCTCTCCTTAAGCTGGTTTCCAATGGTAATCGGATGAATAGTTCGGCAGTTGATGAGAAGAATGTGCACATCGTGTACATTGCCGGTCGAACAACGGGATCAATACCGTAGTTCATTCGCAGGTAGTATGGCACACCGGTCGTAATGAATGCAGGGAGTGCAGCATGAAGGGCTGTTGGGAAAGCGAGGGATGGTGGGCAAAGATAGGACGGTAAGGATTGAAGGAGTGGGAGCATGGTCCGCGGCTTGTCGTCCGAAGGCGCCATAATTATTCTCGTCCTAACGATATCAAGTGGCGCAAGGAGGAGGGCGGTGATAGCTGATGATGCTACAACAATGCACAGTGCCGTTATCGGGGACGGAGAGTCAACGACCTCCGTTATCGATGGATCTGGAATATTGACTACTGCTGAAAGGAACGACTGTGTCCAAGCTTCGAGTGTAGACGTTAGGATTGTATACACAAATGTCGAATTCGATCCTGAAATAGGTATATTAGTAAACAAGTTTGAGATGAAGCGAGCGAGAACCGTACCTTTCCATATTCCCCAGACACCCTCTTTGTTCCATATTGCCCCCAGCATATCTGCCACCGAACCGACTTTCCGGGGCTTAATCTGCCATGGATGTTCCGGGGTATCCGCCTGAGGGGCTGCATTTGTAGCATCGGTTATCATCCTCCCACTTCGGTCTGTCATCCTTCGGCCCCTGCTAGGATCCCGATCTCTCTTCCTCCTTTGACTCCCCGACCAAGCTCCGGCCTCCTCGACATTATCGTTTGAAGCGAAATACGGTGGATCGTCGTCTTCAGAATCTTCGCCCTGTGTGTGCATTTGTGAAATTTAGCAAAAGGCAATCCCAGACTCCTAGTTCAACCCACGTTGATTTCTTACATTCAACTGCCCACTCCACTCTCCCCCATACTCCGTAAACTCAGGTGACACTTCACTACCCCGTCTACTCCTGCTCCCTGTCCCCGGCACTCGTTCCCCACCACCAGCTTTGCCCCCAGGCTGCCTAGGCACATACTGACACTGCATAACCGTCTTTGCGACCTTAAACGGCTGCAATATCAACACACTAGTATACCTCATCATAGCAGTATCGATCATATCCCGGATCATAACCGTAACGCTCGGGGTTTCAAGGTATTCCGAATAATCGAGGTCGGACAGCATGTCGCGTGTAGCAGAGCTGATGTACGACGGAGAAGCGGCAGCGGCAGCATTTCGGGCAGATGTCGAAGCAAGAGTCGAAGCTGACGAACTTGTAGCCGTAGATAGCTTCCCGGTGAGGAAATCATGAGCTGGAGGGACATAATACGGCCGTAGAGGGTTCGGGGTGAATTGGTTGTTCGACATGATGGGAGATTTATGTCGCCGGTCGAGCGGCTGAAAAGGATGGAAAGGATGGACGTATGTGATGGTTATATGAGCGCAGATACCTTCGGATTACATGTAATTACGGACGGGCGTGATAAGGAGTCGGCTCGACTTCTAAGGAGCGAAAATTTGAGGTCAAAGGTTGTGTGATGATATCGAGACTGTCGTAACGTCAGGTCCCGCCTGTTCGGAAGTTGGTGTTGGCTAGCTCGCATCAAATATTTTTTTTTGGTGCAGATGCAATGGCCCTGCTGCCAACGCACAGACCCCGCAGCAGCGCAGCTTATAGTCATCGGTATCGATCCCACTTTACTATTCTGGATATCTGTACTAGCTACTTGTTCCTACGGTGAAATGGAGAGCGGAAGGAGGGCTTTTGATAAGGAGAAAATGGTATGAAAGAGGGGATGCCCACGAACGCTGGTTCGCGCGATTCAAGCTGGCCATAGCTGTCGAATCATCGCTGGGAAAAAGTGCAGTGGAAAGTTATGAACATGAATGGATCTCATCAACTCGTACAAAGCTTTGCTCGCATGATGCATATGCGCATTAGAAGTGGAAGGAAGGAATATTATAGCACATTTGGTAAAGAAAAAAAAAAAAGACAGCTGCATGTTAAGGTCGTGAAGGAGAAGCAAGAAATGAAAGCTAATGGCTCGCAGTTGCGCTAAAGATATCTGGGGTTTGGATTCTTTTGGAAGAGCGGGCTCTATAAACTAGAGTAGTCGGACTGATGCCGGCCCTCTAGGCACTAATATGGTGTTCTATTGAGGGAGCTTGCCATCGTTCTTAGCGTCACGGACTTGTTCGAAGACCTATTAAACAAAAAAGGGGGCATTGTTAGCGGTTTGTTCTAGACCACCGTGGTGGGTTTGAGATTCAAGGCTTACCTTCAACATCTTGCGTCTAGCACCGACAGCTGCAACTCCACGTTTCTCGAGCGCTTCGTCGTCGAGTTGGACAAGCTCTTGCCATTTGAGATCCTTAAGATTGTCGGTATACTTGTGGAGCCTCAAGCTTCGCAACCAAGCAGGGATATCGTTCAAAAGGGTAATATCAGTTGGGTCTTCTGGCGGCTTGCTGCTTCCTCGGCGACCTCCTCTTGGGCTTCGTCCACGTCCTGTAAGATCGGAATGGTCGCTATGATATCCACCCTCGCTGCCGGCATGGACAAATTGATTGAGTGAGAGCGTAGGGCCGCTTAGGAGAGGAGATCCGTAGGTTGGAGTCAAGAAGCCATTGTTTTGAGGCGATGTAAGATCTGATAGAAAAATATTAGCTTTAGAAGATTCATCATGACTGAATGGATGAGTAGCTTACGAGCAAAGGTAGCGCTCTGGAGACCTGGAGAAGGCTGACCAGCAAGTTGTTGCTGAGCTGCAGCTACCTGAACTGCAGCAGCAGGGATCTGAACCGGCTGTCCACGCTCGTTATACATAATAACATTTTGCGTGATAGCTGGGATCTGTTGCTGGTTTGGAGGAATTCCGGGGCTAAGAATGCTAGCGGCGTCGGGCTTGGAGCGACGGTATTTGCGAACATCGGAGTCAATCAAGAAGCGGTTATTTACAGTAGACATGGCGGCAAGCTTCATAGCGGTAGCATTGGCCACCATATCGGCATTGGCTTGGGCGGACATAGCATCGTTTCCGAACATTGGTACCACAGGAGTGTTCACCATAGAAGCCCAGTTAGCACCAGGTGGGAAAGGAGAGAGCTCGGGCATCTCAACGGTTCCGTTTCCACCGTTGACGCTAGTAATTGTAGTGGTCTGCAAGTTCGACGATCCGGTAGTTGGGATTGCTGGGGAGCGGAGGCCTGCGGAACGTGGGGGAGCTTGCCAGTTGCCCATGCTTTCCTTGGTGGCGAGAGGCTGGTTATCTTGTCCTGACTTAGGCCTGTTCTCAGCTCCGTTTGCGCTGGGCTGTGGAACACTCTCGTCACGCCTCCAAGGAGAGGCAGGCGGGTTGTTTGCCAAAGTCATGGTGGACAAGGAGCTCGAAGGTTTGGTTTCGAAGATAGCGCTGTTCCTATTGGACTTAGTGCCAGGGGTGACGCCGGAAACCTGACTGTATCGAGCTCTTTGGGTAGCTAACGCAGCTGCAGCTTCGGGGAACATGGCACTGACGGTGGCCGGATCGAGCTGGGAGTTCCGATTGGTCAAAGTCGTGGGGGACGGGGGTGGGCGAGATGGGAATGAATGTCGAGATTGTTCGCTGACCATCAGTTCGCTCATTCTATTAGAGAGAGGGTCTATATTGAGCACTCGTTAGTATACGAACTGTCTATGCTGAGTACGTATAGAAGAGAAAATCCATCTTACCGGACTGGCTTGAGGCCATCTGCTGGAGGATCGCAATGAAAAAGCGAACTTGGACCGGGCTGGTCTGCTGCAACAAAGCATACAGGGCAGCAGTACGCTCCGCAGCACTCAGGACACGAAACCACTGCTCGATAGCGCTCAACTCGTCCTTGAACTCCTGATCCAAAGTCGCAGCGGCCATCTCATCGAGCGTGTTCTCGTAGGACTCGAGGTCGGCAAGCCATTTCTGAGCAGCCTTATCATAGGCTTCAGCCTCAGATCCTTGAGCCGGTGGCGTCCCGGCGTTCAAGTAAACCTCAGAGGCAGGGCGAATTTGGCGCGAGTTTGCGAGGGGAGAGGTGAAGCCAGACATATCCGCAGAAGCGCGAAGATGATGACCACGGTTGGTAGGAGGTCGAAGGGACGAGGCAGAACCGTCGGGAGTGCTGTTACGGTTGGTAGCCATTTTGCTGGATGTATATATATAGTTTGATATAGTATATAGCGGTTATCCGGGGAGGTCTTTCTCTTCGAAACGGTAATTATAAACTAATGAGGGCTGGCAGAGATGCTACGCTTTTCAAAAAGCAGACTCTGCAGACGGACAGTAATACAAGTAGGAGCGTGATTTCGAGATCCAAGGCTAGACTATGCTTGACTGGTAATCGTGAGGGTTACTGGCATTAGCATCGAGTGTACTCGACCCGGCGTTGAAGTTGGTGATATCTGCAGCAGGAGTGCACGTACCTTTGAGTCGACGATGAGGCAGGTATTGATTCAAACGTAAGATCGTAAGGTAACGAGGGTCGGAGGACTACCGGAGTCGGTGAAGAAGATTTCAATCTCCTGCAGTTCCTGCTGGCCTCAAAGGAGTTTTCCTTGCTGGAAAAGATTCGCTAGGAAAAGTGCTTCCTCAGCGGCACGATCATGAAGGCTGATGGCGATGGAGGTTGGAGGTTGGAGGTTTTTAAGGGGGGACGGAAACGTGGTGTTGAGGAGCTGACGAAGAAGACAATGCACAATGCACCTTAACCGCCACACCTGGCCAGTCCGGAAGCTGTCTTGGAGCTAACTAACTAACTAACGCTGACGGACTAATTGGATAGGTTCCTCGTAAGCCCGCCCAGGTGGCCTCAGAGCAGAGCAATGGCAACCTATGCCCAACGAACGAGACAGTGAGAAACGATCCGTGCCGCACCTCTGACGATGAGGCGTCACAAGAAGAGAGGTGGAGGGGGTGGAGAACGATGGGAAACAGCCCGAGGGGGTTCGCTTGCTTACAGTGGAAGGACCGGAAGGCCGAAGGATTGAAGCCTGCAAATATGCACGAAGAAAAAAGAAACAGAAGTCGACTCTGTTGGGTCGGCAAGAAGGAAGTCCTCGAAGAAAAGGCGACACCTTTGCTTTTACTTTATATGTTAATGCCGCCCCTGGTAGCCGGAAGAATTCCCAGTCAGAGAATTCGAATCGAATCCAGCAGAGGCCTGCTTGGTGGTGGCAGATGGTGGAGCCGACACCTGGTATGCTGCTCGGATATGAATGATGCTTCGCTGCAGGGGTAAATTGGTGGGAAGCCAGTCGATACTCCCTTGCAAAGTTCACAAACCTGCTCACGAATTTCACGAGCTTCAAATTCGATGGTTGGAACGGAGGGGGAGCAACAGGAATGAGCTTGACCACTTGTCAATCAATACGAGGCTAGCTACGATCGGGCCAGAAAGGCGCTTCAGCAGGCAAGCATGCTAGCTAGAATAGAAGGATTCTCGATCTCAAGGAGAAGAAAAGGCTTCGAAGCCTATATAGCGACACCAGGCCATGCCGTCTATCTCTAACGGGGGCGGGATATCTGACTTGGTCTGAGGCTGAATCATCCCGCCATTGATACCCACGATTCCTATACTCCTATTTATGGATAGCGAGTTTAATTTCGAGCCGTCGACAGCCAATAAGCCAGGATGCTATTACCTCCGAAAGCAAATTGTCTGCCCACCACTGCGTCTCCAACCGGGAACAGCGAAACCAGCACCAAAGAGAAGCTAGCGCGGGTCATGGTGTCTACCGATCCTGAGACGACAAGCAATCCAAAAGGGAACGAGCCACCTGCTCGGGTTTAATGCCTACCACAGCAAACGCAGAATGCATACGTACGATCAAGGTTTTTTTAGTCCTTCGGGGAGTGTTTTTTTTCTTGTGTCTTGTTGTCATTGAAGTTTTCGCAGGGCTAGGTTAGAAGCCCCGGTTTTCAACAGTTAAATCCGCCCATCTGAGGCGTCCAAGGCCCACGCGGGTTTCATATCTTGAAGCCGCACGCGGGCGAACCATCTTATCATCTCAAGTCAGCAGCATACCTGCGACGACTATCATGGTCCTTGCTCCTCAGCCGAGAGACAAGATCTCGTCGCATGTTACGAATCTCTAAAATACCCTGAAGAAAACGAAGAGGGCTGTTGGATATATATTGCACCCGAAATACCCTGCAGACTTCTAGAAGGTCTGCACACCCAACAACCAGCGGCCCAAGAGAAGGAGGACCATGCAGGATATGCTCCACCAGGATACGCACCTGGTTTCTTCCACATACCTAACCCTTCCACCATAGTCCCACCATTCCAATACCAACCCGGCTGCACAGTTCCGACGGGAACGATCATTTGCCCTCATGGGAAATCCTATGATGCCATCAACTCGACTTTATATTTTAATTTTAGAAACCGGACGGTTACCTGCAGCCCTGTGGGAACCCAGTCCAAAAGCTCCTGTCGTGAGACGCCGGTAGGTGTCTTGTGGGCTATTACTGCATCTGAATACAGAATCGGCTAGATGAACATGATATTTTATGCCACAATGCAGGCAGTAGAATGGTTATGCGTTCGATATCTTTAAATACCAATGTATCGACACTTATCAAACCGTCTTGAGCTGTTCTTGCCTTGGGACGAGCTAAACGGCGCCGCATGCCAGGTTGGAGATACCTCGCGCGTCCCGATTTGGATACACCACGCGAGCAACACGAATTCCTTGCCAGGTTGAAGAGGCGGTGTAGTCGGAATCTAGTCTACTAACTGAACCCACAAGTGATCTCATGACTAGGTATATAATCTACAAGTATCATAAATTCTAAAACATTCCCATCGGTTCTGCAAATTATTGCCTACAATCCTCTATGTTGCAGACGTTCCGGATGATCGTTTTGCCCCTATACCCCAATGCATAAAACGTGAAATTTCGAAATCAATCATGGGTAATAAAAAGAAAACCACAGGGAATACCCTAATTTTCTCGAGATCCGCTTCCACTATAGAACCGGGTAGTCTAAGAGCGAAACCTAGCTAAGTTAAAACTCGATACATGATCGTAAATCGACATACAAAAAAGAAAGAACCATTCAAAGCTTCCTTTCCTTAATCAGCCAAAACCCTCAGATTTGAGGATTGCGCAAGCTCCTAACGTAATCATACCAGAGTACCATCGCCTTTCGAATTCCACTAGCGATATTACATGACACTATACTAGTTTCGTCTACATCGTATTGGAGGTTGCTAACTGGCGAACCACGGGAGTCATGGTTGGGATTTCCGGCAGCCACGGGATGTCTTAGGCACTTCAGAGGATGCATAATGGCAGCATAAACACGCCCCAGGGCAGGCGGAAATTTGTATGCACTGCAGTACTAGAATGGTTTTCTTAAAAGCAGGACTGCTAGTGATTTCAATATATTTATTATGTCATATTGGCTTATTTTGGAATCTCCTTTTTAGATTTTGCAAGGGGCATGGGATTTCTTTGCCGCCATATCTGCCTGTATGCGTATATAATATAGGTATACGCATGGATACTGAATGGGCGTAATTTTATTCTCGTTATATCAAAATATTTCATTCCGCTGCTACAAAATCCGGGGGGCAATATGAAAATATCATTGAATCAGAAATTGGGATTGGTGCCGAAAATTTGGAAGGTGATAGCTAGCGTATTATGACTACATAATATGGTTTTTAAATAGGTCGTTTCGAGGGCTATATATCATCCCATGGCCAACGCGACAACATATTCTAGTAGTTCGGACATGGGCGCATCGCGATATCGTTCTCATCATGATGTTCTAGTAGTTCGGACAAGTATACGTCTCAGTTTACCGATATTCAGATGTCAATCGCGATCCACCATTAATTTTCACCCAGACACTTCCTCTCCCTCTTATACAAAGGTCGGATATGCTGAATATCAACTTTTCGGGTGGTTCGTAATAATTGTCAACGTTTTCGAGGTACCTAGGTGGCCTAATAGCTCCATTGGGGGAGACTAGTCTAATCTTATATATATAATTAAGTCTTAAGCGCTTGGTGATACCATGGATGTCGGACAATTCGTACCGATACTATGGTACCAGTCCTCGGCCCTAGCTATTAGGCAAGCAAATTACTCATCGTTTCCCAAGAAAGACCCCATATTCGTCTTTGGTGCTCTACCCGTGACGCCCATAATTTCGGTGCCGTTGAGTAAAGCAACTTGAGATAATTCCGACCCTCAAGAAATCATTAAAGCCGATTACATCTGGGAAATCATTCGCTGGACCCGGTCTCGTTCCTATACATCTAAATTTGCGTATGAACTCCGTTGGGGTCCAGGAGATATTTTGCAGTATATGTAAGTAGAACTGAGGTCGTAGAAATTTCATTAGTCGATATATATAGCCGAATTATATAGTGAGCGACCGGGTAACCTCGATTCCGTCAATACGCTAAAATTAAGCTGACATTCATACTTGATTTAGCAACCAAACATTGTCGAATTTTCCTGTCGGTGGAAAACCAGGCCCATTACCGTCATACACCAAACCCTTTAGTTTCCCGAAACCTTTCTTCTATAATAGCACATATTGTTGTCCAGTACATGCAACCCGCACGGCCTCCTGGCCTCAACATCCATAAAGCGGATATCAAAGCCATGTATTTTTATCTCGAAGATGCTGATCATGACAATTTGGAATGTTGCTGGATAAATGACTCTGGATCCCCTAGATGCCGGTTTCTATTTTATATATAGTGTTCACCTTTCTACTGACTTCAGGGGTTCAGTGCCACCGCTGCCATCGCGCTGCATCACTATTGTTGAATCCTTGAGCTGCATAAAAGAACATCGTGCACCCGCACGCGTCAGTCCATACAGCTAGCATCCGCATGCATATGGGCACTTGCCAATATCGGAATCTTGAGAATGTTTAATAATATATAACTGCTATGTTCGAGCTTGTCACATCCTTTACTAATTTGCCGACGTCGACCTTTAGGTCGTGAAAGCATTGAAGGTATTTCATGTTCCGAAGGTTTATGGAAGGTCAGCTATTCAATCCCCCGCATAAAAGTTCCCAGTGCTGGTTTGCGACACGGAGTCTAGATCTCCAAACCAGTGTAATATAATATGTTAATTAATATTTCGCCTATAGAGTATGTATATATCGTTTTGTGTCCATTCGTTGGGAATCCCTTTGCCGGAAACCTCTACGAACAACAGCATATTAAGGTAGTTTCATTCTTTGATTTCCTGCAAGCCCACGGCCCTCGCTCATAAACGTGTCAACGGCCCTCAAAGCTGCTGAGCCGAAATTCCATGGCATGCGAAGACCCAATTTCAGAGTCGATATCAATGAGGTCACTGTATACTTATATAGCCCAATTCGCCGTCGGCTCAATGCATCACTTCTACCCAATGCCGGAGCTGTATACTTTGTTCATAGCGGTTTTTAATTCTTTTGATGATACATGACGTAGGCGTTGGTTGAGTAATGCCCCGTTAGTCGCATGTTATCGAGCGACCTAGCTGATCCATGAAAAGATATTAGAAGATTCAACTATTTTTGACAGAAATATGAGTATATAATTATAAGTATATATATAAAACATTTTGGAGGAGGCCTGAGCCGTTATCAGTCCCAAGTATCATACAGTACCGGGCCTGTGGGAGACTAGGTACGAAACCACACTGGGCCATTGCATTGGGAGCCACCAATCCTTCCGGAGGCGAATCGATCATAGATATATGGGTTTAAAAGACAGTTTAGGGTGCCGGTATACATATTAGTTTGCAGGATAGAGGAAGCTCCAGAATTTTATGGTGGAATTTTGTATTTTGAACTCATCGTAGAGATCCTGCATTACGTCGTGGTGGAAGATTAGCTATGCGAGGCCACCATACCGCCCGCAAATTCCACATGCACAAGTCAATCTCGGCGTCCTCTCCGATGCCATGACGCCATGGCCTCTTGCAGGATTGCGTCTTAAACCCGATGCACGGCCTTTTGCAAATAATTGGAAGGCGAGCCGCATAGATTGACCGTACCTTGACGGAGTAAAGACCCATGAGAATTAGAATCCTGTAGCACCATATGTTGTTTCTGAATGGGATTTATGTATTCTTTATCTTCGTAATATATAATATTATCATAATATGGAGCGCTAGCATGCTCGACAATGGCGGCGTTGTCTTCTGGATATAAAAAGTATACTCCGGTTTCCCACTCATCCAATCGTCGGGATTCAATTGTCACTATACAAATTACCCCAAATGTCCAGTCGATCTTAAACATTCCACGAAGTTCCCTCCATAGCGTCTGACCTGATCAACCACGTTGATTGAGACCGTATCGAATTTCAGTGGGCCTACGAGGAGAACCCGTATATGCATCATGCTGCCATTGCCCAAGAAATACTTCATGTTGTCTGCCCAGAAGCCATCAGATATGGGTTATAGTGCATCTTTCGGCGCAAATTTATATTTATATTTAAAAGCTTTGTGGGAAACCGCCTGGAACTCAGAGCCTCCTAAGGACGGAATCCCATCGATGCATCATCTGAGCTGGATGTTGTTGAGAAGAGAGAAGATGAATACGAACCATTTCTCTGCTCCTCCTGCTCCTGTATACTCATACAACGTTCCCGACACGATATAGCACCATTCAAAAGCCTAAAATCCACTCTCTATAGATCTGGCTAGGTTTCGCAAGCTGGAAATATAGTCATTATATACACGAGCGTTTTGTGCAAAATGAACTGGACTGCATGGCTGTAGACTACTGCCGGTGTGAAGAACAACCTAGCTGTACTAAGAGAATATATAAATATCTCATGTAACCGACTAGATAGGGCCTACAGCTCCATGAATAGAAAAAGCTAGAAGTTCAAAAACCAAACATCCAAAGCTCGACGCAGCAATCCGAATATAACTGTAGGATAGTGGCCGTGCTCATGGAGGAGCTCTAAAGCAGGGGTTGGCACGCCGGAAATTTGCCGGATCCCCGTGTACTTGTATATTTGTGTGTGAGCCCACAATAAAGTGAGATTTCCAGAATACGAGAGAATCCATGTTCTGTGATCATTTCGCAAGTATCGAAGACGTGTTTGCCCCTAAATTAGGTTCATTTGAGTAGTTCGAGTGACATTTCTTCGGCTTTATTAGGTATTCGGGCTAGTAGATTCATGAATTTTGCCCGTGCACGGCTGCTGCGACTTATTGGTAATTTATATGAACTTATCTGGGCGCCCCATCCGGAACGAGGATTGTCGGCTTGTCATAGCTAGACCTAAAGGCCCATTATATATATACTACCAAACATTAATATTTCAATTTTATAGAACATAGCCCACAGTCTGATCTCCCATCGAGGTCTGGTACGAAACCAGTCTAAGCCTACTTGTAGTGAAAGATATAATACGCCGACTTTCACCTCTTCCGCAGACCCCCATAACGAGAACTTGGTATAATCGGTGAATAAACCCTCAAGCGATGGTATCTACCAGACAAAGCGAGATATCACTTTTTGACTTGTGGTTGTAAGATTAGTATATAGTATATTCTGGGTGGAGGATCGGTGTACATCATCACGGGGAGGACTTGATTTAGCACCGTACCGATAATATCCTTTTGGTATTAATACTAATATAGATGTAACATGGAAAGAGTGAGGAGTGCGTATGGAAGTATATAATATATCAAAGGTGGAGAATAAAGTAAAGTGAAGTGTAAGAGAGGTGGAGAAGAAACGAAATCAAGTAGTGAAGTTGGTCTTTAAATACCCCCCTCCCCAACCCCCCAAAGACTTCCCTAGAATCTTAAGTTCTATAGCAATAATAGTTTCCATTACATCAAAATCGGAGCTCTCAGAGCAATCCATAAGTTTCCACAAATGTCCAGGATAAACACGACATATACCCGTATGAAGCTACAATTCTGTGGAGGTGTGGGTGGCGGCCTCTAGAAAGTTCCAGCAAATACCTACTTAAATGGGTATCTCATATATGCATACCATCTCAAAGAGTCCAAACTGGTAGCTTAGACGGGCTATTTCTCTAAAGCAAATAGAGTGAGCTATATAGGCTAGCTCCGTGGCGTCCTAGTACGGGCCGCTGCAGCAAACCTCTAATGATTTATCTATATCTGCACAAGCTAGACCAATATATATAAAAACAAGCGCCTCGATTCGCACATCCGCAGATTGCTATCATAACTCCTGTGTAAATAGAATTATTTAGCCAACACGAGGGAATATGCTGTCTCTCCAAATAATCACCAACTCAACATCATCCTTCTCATTTTCTTTCTTCACCGCAGTAGCAGTAACATTGTGGTTCCTAACGACTTTCGACACCAGAAACCATCTTAAGGTAGGTCGGAACAGGCCTTGTTGTATCTTTTGCGTTGACCTCTTGTCAACCACGAACACTTAACTTCACCGAGGCTAGTAACTGAGTCAACAGCGTCACCACAATGCAATGCACCAAACCCGAGCTCCAGTCCTAGGCGCCAATTGCAAGCGCAAGGTTGGAACCAATCTCGAAGATTCGACGGGGGATGCACAGATATCGATGTCGTACGTCGTATGAACCGTTCGTTCAATTGATACATACCGGTCCACGTCTGGTCGGGTCGATATCTCGACGTCAGAGGTCTGGTAAATAGGTACCTCTTAGGTGTATATATCGATCGATATCAAAAAAACACAAAAGGCGGCGAGCCTCCCCCCCAAAAAAAAAAAAAAACAAATTGTACACCAAAGATGTCCACCGCCCTCCGCCACCAAGTCATAAACATCTACAAAGGTTCGGCCCTCTTATATGCTAATTGCCCGCGTATACCCAGCTTCTGTTATTTTACTTTATCTTATATATATTGAAAAAAATGAAGAATAAGAAGAAGAAGAGAAAAAAGAAGAAGAAAAAGAAGAAGAAGAAAAGAAGAGATAGATAAAAGAGAGCAAACATTCTATCAAGAAATTGCAAACAAAAGTATGAAATACTAACTTTATACAAAACATATAGAACTCCTCTACCTCGGAAGGTCCTACCCGCTAGGCTACACCTACTTCCGCACCCGTCTGCACAAAGCATTCACCAATAACTCCTCCCTAACAAAAGAAGAGGATATCCTCCGCGCGATCGCGAGGGCAGAGTTTGTCAAGAAGGAGATCGAGGCTTTGTAATTATAACCCCCCCCCCTCTTTCTTGCCTCTCTTCTTTGGCGTGGTATAAGAATGGTTTGGCTAATATTTTGATGTCGGTGTAGATACTATTTGAAGAAATATCGGGCGATGAGCCAGAGGTATGGTCATGGATGAGGCATTGCTTTCTATATTATGACGGTGTGCATGGAGCTTTACACAAGCATATAGCATGTAGTATAGTACCGAGTATAAGACAAAAAGAAAATTCAAACCGCCTTTTCTAAACATGATAATACTATATTGTGTGAAAACTCCAATGATATGCCCAATTCCCACCAAGTATAACCGCCTCCCTTTTCACCCTCAATTTAATAATACAATTTAAAAATTTACCAACCCGCGCCGGATACGAAAGAACCCAGGAAAAGAACCCTTCTACGACTGATATAATTCTAAGCCGGCCCCGCGCTAAAAAACTCAACTCTCCCACTGCCCTCCCCTTCCTCCTCACTACTACCCCCACCTCTTCTCCTAATCGTACCCCTCCTCCCCATCTCCAGCCCACCATCATCCTCAGACATCCCTCCATCCCCACTAAACACCTCATCGCTCCCGCTCCCACTATCCTCCGTCCCAACCGCACTCGTAAGATCATCGTACCCCCCAAACTCCCCCCCAGCGGCACCAAAATACCGCCCATCCTCACCTTCACTCATCCCCGCTTCCTCCGCCGCCACCGCAGGCGCATTGAACAATCCCAACCCATTAACCCCACCACCCGCACTATCAAGCGCAGCCCTAACGGTCTCCTGACTCCCATTCCTAGACCCAAGCCCCTTCAAACTCATCACACTCCGTCTCCTAAACTCCGTATTCTTCGGACTGGCCATGACATCATTAATACTCCCCGGCCACAGCGAATTCTTAAACCAACTGAACCTCTGTAAATTCGGACTCGTCGCTCCCGATCCCGCCGGCGGCGTACCCTCCGTGGTGGCCCCGTTGGGAACTGTAGTCCCAATAATACTCGACAAATCCGCTGATATCCTCCTGGAATTCCGTTTACCGATAGACCCAACATTCCCCTTCTTCTTCAACAGGCTGGCAATATCCTCAGAACTCAATATAGCCTCCAACTCCGCCCCGCGTCCTTTACACTTCCTCCTCCCTTCTTCGACCAACTTCTCCACCCCCCATCGGTTTCTTATAAACTTCAACTTCGGAAAAGTCGCGTGTTCTCCCGATTTAATCATCCACGATAATCGATCCCTCGATGGGTCGGAGAGAATGTAGTAGTAATCTATCAGTTTCGTCCGGGGGAGAATATTCACTCTGCCGTAAAACCGCTGGAGGAATAGATTACTCCAGTCCGTCCCCATCGGACGAGGGAGTAATTCCAAATGTCGCAGTACTTTAAGCCATTTGTTCAAATCCAGTTTTAAATACTGTTCCGTCGCACTGCCCAGAAATCCACCCCGCCATCCGCGGCCCTTTCGGTGCGATACGGGTCTTCCGACCGTTCCTCGGGACGAGAAGAAGAATAGCGTGATGTGCGGGTTGACCTGTGATACAATCGGGAAGTTCACGTTAAAGTGAAGGTTAAGCGCTTGAATGGGTATATCGGTCCTAATACTCCCGTCTTTCCATTTATGACCAAAGGAGTAGGGGATTAAATTGTCATTCTTAGTTTTCATCATCAGCACAACGGGGTTCAATATCCCCGGTACCGCAGCCGAGGCCAATAGCGCAGTCCAGATGACACAATCCGGCGCGGTTATGTGGTTCAACAGAATACTCGGACTGTTTGGGTTTGACGGCACGCAGGAGATATTCAGCGTCCGTCCGGTACGTTCGTATGCTTCTCGGAATGTCATGCTGCCTCTGGTAAACCAGAGCGCACGGCTGGCCCAATCCACTGAATCGAATCTGGCGCCCGTCTTCCACCATCTTGTCATCCAGACGGCCATGCTGTCGTGGCAGGCGGTGATTTTGTCAGCGAGTTCGGGGCGGATGACGATTTTGAGTTCTTCATCGGTTCGGGTGCCGACTAGTGCTGCCACTAGACCGCCGCCAGAGGTACCGGTGATGATGTTGGGAATCACACCGGCGTCCAGGTGGGCGCGGAGGACGCCGAAGTGGTAGTAGGCGAAACATGCGCCGCCGGAGAGGCAGAGTGCCGTTCGGCCGAGGTTTTTGGAGAGGTGTTTGAATAGTTTTCGCTTTTCGTCTGGCGTCAACTTGTCAGTGTCGACGAGGATGCGTAGACATCTCTCCACTAGTCATAACAATTAGTAAAAAAATTCTAAAAATAATATGGAGGGGGAACATACACTCGTCGTAGTAATCTTGCAGTAGATTCTTCGTCCCGTAATAAGTCTGACTGTACAACCTCGGATTTTCAATCCCAGCAAAGTCATTCTTCACACACGCTCTAACCAACGCCGCCAGCCCCTCGATAGCATCATCATCCCTCTTCGCCCGTAGTCGGAAGTCCTGGAGTTCGGTCAGAACCCGCCGGATGGTGATGTAGTCGTAATAACTAAACTCGTCGGTCTCCCTCCACTCGTCAGCGCCGAGGTAGCGGTCTAGCTCCTTGGCGGCAACCTTCCATTCTTCGTAGTTTCGGGATTTTCGGAGGGCTAGGCGTAGTCGTTGGCGTTTGCCGCGATGTGTGACGAAGTGTTCGTACAACCATATGTAGATTCTCGTCAGGAAATATAAGAACCTGTACCACCGAATTATTAAAAGCCGTTCATAACCTGTAACACGACGAGAAAGCATACCCTAGAAAAAGAATCCATCCAAATACTAATAGCAGCAACGGCCAGCTGAACAGTGCATATGAATAACCTACAGCACCTTAGCACCAATATTTCCAAAATAATTAATAGATACGGGTAAATACCTTCTCTGGTCTCGTCCTTTCTAGACTTTCTCCGCCGTTTCCCAACTCTCTGGCGTATGGGCTTCCAGTCGCTCTCGGCGCTGATGAATACGTCCGGTGCACTCGGCGGAGCGTTCAAGACCTGGGCAAACTGGTCGATGTCTAAATAACCACCATATCAGCATACACTTGTATAATAAAATCCATAGAACCATTTCGGGGAGAAAAGGGGGACGGACGTTTTTTATTGCTATAGTCGACGACAAATTCGGGAGGGTACTCGTGGGCCGCGTAGGGCTCAGAGGCATCGGTAACGGAGTCGTTCGAAGCCATGATGTTGGCGAGCGGTGGTGTATTGTATGTCAGTCAGTGGCTATTGTCGGATTGACAGCCGGGCGACGGCCTTTATCATAGTCTTGATACCGGCACCGACCTCGATATCCGGGGTATTTGGGGGATATATCCGGCTGTCTGGGGAAGGACTAATACGGTGGTGGTGGCTGTCGGTTGGACCTGGGTTGTTGGGCAGCTGTATGACGTAAATCGAGATTGGTGTTGGTCTGTACCAATTCTATATTCTATGATCCTGTATGCTGATGTATATGAGGAAGAGATGAGAATGTCGGAATCAGGAATCAAAGGGACAGAACTCGAGAGAAGTGAAACAGGGCAGAGATTTATTATAAGAGAGTCTCAGGCAGGTACGTACCGTCGAGCGAGTTAGTCCCTGTCGCGGTATGTGTGGAAGTGTACTATGTAAGTGTGTGCTGGGATGGTCAAGTGGAGCCACTCTTTAGTGAAGAGAGATGCGATGTACTGTCACCGCACAATCACATGCAGCCACCTTCTCCCAGCAGGATTAAGTAATCAATCGAATCCGTGGCAGTGGCCATTCCAGCCAAAGCGCCATGTCATCCGACGCTGTCACCCATCAAATTTTGTATGTATGGACAGATGGGACGGCGCATGTGGCCGAGGCCGTCACAGTACATTATTAAATTTTGTATACGACCAGGCTTCCGGTTTGGAGGACTCAATACGACCGCAATACGACGGGTCCATTATATCTACATAGAACTGCCTAGGCAGGCATACATCATATAGACAATACCCTCCAATATAGTGTTTAGTGCAGTGCTATGTAATGAGGGGCAGCCTGCATCAACTAGCCTGATGCTTTGCTGCCATGTGAAGGAACCCGGCCAGTTCTGAACGTGGGCCAGTCGGAGTTTACGGACCCCTGTCACGCTGCCCACGCAGAGCCGCATGTTCTTCGCTACAAATTTTAACCACAACTCCAACGGCCTGGCCAACCCGGTCGCGATATCAGATATCGATATATATCAGTCAGCACCTAATCTTGCCCATTGGCCAGCAGCATTAGATCAGTCAATCTACACTCAATTGGCTCCTACGACTAGGTACTCTGTCAACGGCGGGCGGGTGGCAGTAACTATCACTTCTAATATATCCCAACGACACATACAAACTCGGACTACCAGACAATACTGAAGGAACATGTCGATACCGACCGCCACCCTCGGCCTCCGGCTGCTCCGACGACCCATCAACTCCTCCCTCCCCCGTTCCCCTCTAACAACAGCCTTCAAACCCCTCCGCCCCTCAGCCATCCTCCGCCTAACAAGAACCTACGCCTCTAAACCCACCCCCGCCAAGCGAGCCCCCTCAACATCCTCCTCCCCAAAATACTGGTCTCTGGAAGAAAACCTCGCCCGCGCAGGCCACGAAACGGTTCTCTACCAATCCGGCTCCCGTCTCCTAGTCTACATCTACTACTCCCTCTCCGTAGCCTCGGTAACATGGGCCTCCTTCGAATTCTACGACAACGTCGTCCGCCGTCCTGATGCCCCGCAGTGGACGAAGAGCGTTTCCGCTTTAGGCGCCGGAATGGGACTATTCATCTGTGCCTACTGCTTCTGGGTGCCATCCAGGTAATTACGCTCACCCCATACAAAAGTAGAGAACGTAGAGACTAACTGCGAACAGAATGATCCACCGCATAGTCGCAATCCCAAAACCCTCCTCCACACCCCCCACCATCGCCCTGCAAATCCAAGCCCGCTCCATAATCCCCTTCCGCAAACGCCTCATAACCTCGACCCCCAAATCGACAACAATGGTCGACATCTTCCATCTACCCGGATCCGCGATCAACAGGTGGGAATTCAAGGGCTACTTCGGCCCGGTTAAATATATCGGCTGGCTTGTGTATGTTGGGTTCAGAAAGCTGGTTAGGGCTTTGAGGATGGAGGATTTTGCTAAGGTTAAGATTGGAGATAGTGGGTTGATCTATAGGATCGATAGGCAGGGCTGGGCCTGGGAGAGGGACAGGAAGGGATTGGATGTCCTGCTGAAGGGGGAGACCAAGTACTACCCGTACCAGCAGAGGTAGATACATACCTACCTATATACTTACTCATATAGTAAGTAAATACCTAGGTATGTAGGTATGTATAGACATGCATATGTCTGTATATAAGTATATAGTAGCACCATATCTGTAAATAGCCATATCACATGGCCAACGAGAAGCCTCCCTTGTACCATATCCACACGCACGAGTACAAAACTACCCTTCCTAAGAAATAGAGATGGAGATGCAACAATCTATAAACGGGATATCCAGCTACTATCAATTCACCATATATATACTTTCTTTTGTGGGGGGGTTGTGGAATTCAAAAGAAGACCAAAAAGTAAAATGTACACGGAAGATGTGTTTTTTTTTAGTAGAACAAGAAAAAAAGTGAGAGATGCTAGTGGTAAAAGTGCGATTAAGCCTTAAGGGCGGCCTGTAATGTCTCGAGGACCTAATCCGTTCATTAGCACCTATCCAACATATAAATGAATCTTGAGAAGAAAGGGTACAAACCTCGACTTCAATCTTAGCCTCGGCAATATCCTGCTCGCTGCCGCTGCCGGAGGCGATCTTGTTGGCCTCAGCTAGCTGGGACTTAACGGCCTATATCATCTCAATCAGCTAACATTCCTCCCTCGTCAAACGGGGATCAAAGAGGGTCCTTACATCCAAGCTGAACTCATCAAGGGTATAAGCCTCAACAGCATTGATGCTCAACCTGCTGTTTGGCTGAACAACAGCGAAACCACCAGAAACTATAAAAAATACAATCTATCAGTCATCCCATCCCAAACCCACTCAAACCGAGGTATATATATATCCATACCGAAGAACTGCTTGCTAGCACCACCCTCCTCGATGATATCGACAATACCAGCCTTCAACTGTTCGATCGATGGAACGTGGTTTGCGAGAACACCCATAACACCGGATTCGGCTGGAATATTGACCTGGACGCTGTTTTTCCCACCCTTCAATTAGTTCCTCGGAGCGGGATTTATATCGGCGGTTTATGATGAGGGGCATGCATACACATCAGTAGCCTTGTAGATAGCCTATATCCCAACCAAAAACGAAATAAAAAGTCAGAAAATGATCCATTGAAAGTGTACAGCAGAGCCAATGGGTGTTCCTACCTGGTGAGGAAGGGTCAAGCTAAGCTTGATCTTATCCGAGGCAACGGCCTCAGCGTATCCTCTTCGCACCGGCGCGCGGATTGTCGAGGACATGGGTTTCGCCCTGAGGGCGGCGGTTCGGAGGAGACGCAGAGACTGCATTGTGGTGATTGGGAGGGGGATAATGAAATCTGGGTAGAGGCGAGGTCGGGGAAATGGCGGTCGTCGGTGGTGGGATTTTGGAGGGCGGGTTTGACGTCTCTTTTTGTCTCGTCTGTTTGAAAGTTCCGAAATTTTGGCGGGCGGAACGGATGGAGCTGCCAAGACTTTGAGGCACCTCTTCGCAACACGACTTCACGTCTTCCCACAATTCCAACGTCAACGTCAACTTCTCTCATCGACATCTCTCAACAGCTTCAGTCTTCTTGAGGGGGTATATTAGGCTCGTGATAGCTTCAATAATCACAGTTGGGCTTCAGCTTCATCATGGAATCCTCTCCGCCTGACGCTCCAACGGAGCCAAACACCCAGCAGCCTGTCGAGTTCTCTCCAGCAGACAGGATAAAACAACTGAACCAGATCGATAAGGTAAGGTTCGCCTCGACTCTATCTGTCAATTGAAATATATACTAAATAAGAGATAACCAGGAAATATCAAGCCTCCTCACGACTGCTTCAGCAGCTATAACTACTTTATCCTCCCCGAAGCCCTCTCAATCAACCTTCAAAACCCAGTCGGCGCAGTATCACTCCTCAGTGCACTCCATAGTATCCGCCCTGAAGCGTCAGATATACGCCCTGGAGCAGGCAGACATCCCATTACCCGCCATTCTCACCACGCCAGCCGGTTCTGCACCAGCTGCAGCTAGCAGTAGTTCTGCCAGCGGCCTTGATATCGGTGCTTTAAGCGGGAGGTCTGATTCCGTCGGGAAGAAAATGGATCAAGAATTATGGAAGAAGGCGAGGGAGATGGTGGAGGCTAAGAATGCCGAGGATGGAGAGAAGCTGGACCTTAGGATGGACATCGAGACCAAGGATGCCGCATAAGGGGGGTATCTTTGGTATTTATATGGACGGAAAACCCGTTTGTGGATCAATTATGGGGGAAATTATGAACGGGATCTTCTCTGTTTTCCCCCACAAAAACGAAAGGAGGAATACCCACAACTGTCTGAGGCCGGGATGCACTCCACGGATATCCCTCGCGGGGCTTTTATACGCAGAGCCCTATAAGGCTGGACCCGGGCCTTGTCTCTTAATGGCCTCCCTTTTCGCGAACTGGGAATATTACGATATCAAGGTTTCCTGCTGGACGAAATTTTATCGTGTTCGGGGGCTTCGACTGATTTGTGGACCGTCCGAACAATAAATCTATGTTTCCTCCCGGCGATCCGAATGTTGTTATCGACATCGATTATTCCTCATAATACAATGAAGAATTTACAATATCATTTTATATTTCGGCGCCGGTATCACTGCAGCAAATGGAGGGCTATAAGAACCCCCCGCCGTCTACGTCCCCTGGGGATTTCTTCCTTTCCCTCCTCAACCCTCCGCTTTACCGTTCGATTACTCTCCATACCAACGTTCTCCAGTTTCTCCAGTTCGAATTTTCTCTTCTACTGCTTTGTGCCTTTTTGCTTCTATGCTTTTTTCCCACATCTGCGCCATTGCCTTTGTGCTTTTTAACACTGCGCTCGCCGTTGTTATCTTTTTCTGCTTCGTGTACCCTGCTACCTCTCTACTTGTTTCCATTCTACTTTCTTCCCTCTGTGCTTTCTGGCTCTGTACTTTTATCATTGTGCCTCTTGCCTTGTGCGTATTGGCCATCTATTTCTCTACGTTTATATCTGAAAACGTCTTTTGAAAAAGCTTTCGAAATGGTAAACCATTCAAGGCTCCTTACCTCTCCTCCCGATTGGCCCTTGGGAAAAATGACCCAAACGACCAACGACAGACCCAGATTCGCAAGTATCGACGAGGTCATCACCAGGGCAATGGCTACCGACGGAACGGTCTCGCCACCCCCACCAGTCCAAGCACCAGCTCCCGGCAAGGTCAGAAACCTTATCGCAGCTTGGTCGCAGCGGGCGGAGGCCACTAATGCCTCCGCCCCGAGGAAGTCCTCACTAACAGGACTCAAACACCTCGGACCGAAGCACGTCCAGGCCCGGATTCAGCAGTTCACGCAACCTGCCAGTGTCACCAGCGAGATTTCCAAGACGGGAGGTGGTATCGTCAAACAGCGCGTCGCTGCTTTGGAGGACGTGAAAGCTGCTTGTCAGTACGCACTCGAACGTCAACAGAACGACCGCCCACGACAAGGGCAACCGGGGGCTCGGCCAACCGTAGTCACCCCACCAACACCAACTCCAAGTCCGGACAGAGAAGCCCCGACGCCATCCCCGACGCCTGACGTCACCTCCCCCCAGGACTCCATCGAAACCGAGTCGAAGGCTCTCATGCGAGAGGGCATGGATATCATGTCCAGCGCCTCCCGTCACTACCACGACTGGCATTCGGATATGCCAACTCCCGACCTCCACCCAATGGTCAGAGCTCCCACGGATTTCCAGCGAGAGACCGGGTTGAGCGTCGGAGTTTCCGCCATCCCACCATTGACCGGGACGGCCCGCGTCTTCGGCACCAGACGCTACAGACGAGATTCGCCCACCGAAGAGCGGCTCGAAATCCAGGCTGCCACCAAAGTCACCCGACGAATTGTCAGTGACACCCATTGGCTCAAGATCAAAGAGCCTACGCCGATGTTCGGTTTCAAGAGGGCCCGAGCACTCCCAAAACCTCCGGCACGCCTACTAGAGGGTGCCCAGTCGCTTCGCAAGCCAACGTCACAGCTGCCGATCGCGAAGTATTATACCAACAATTACCAGCCGGGGAATAACGACGAGATTTTGCCACTGCGCATCCACAAGCCCAGGGCAACGAACCGACCAATTCTCCCACCAACCTCCGCCCTCACCCCACTCGCCCCACTCGGTAACCAAGGAGGGTTCACCGAGTACAAGGTCGCCGGCCGTTTCGGCATCCTTGGGGCCCGTCCGCGTGTGGCCAAGGGGCCACGGTTCGGGGAGAACCTGGCTCCCACCAAGACCAGGAGCGTGTCGGGGGACACGCCAACCTTCCCCCGGGTTCCGAAGCTTCGGCGACGGACCCCACCACAGGTCACTGTTGACCTGTTCAACAAGATCTGGCCGGGCGGCGCCAGGAAGCCGTCCACCTAGGCTTCCTCCCCCTCCTCTTCTTCTTTTTCCTTTTCTTCTTCTTCTTTTTTTACGGGCCTGGGTTTTTCTTTTTTTAATGGGCCTGTACTACTACTACTATTATTATTACTGAGGGCCCCGTTGTTACCACTACTATTATTATTACAGTGGGGCCCCTTTTGAATGAATCATTGTTTTTTGGGTATTCTGCTTGTGTCTTGCGTTTTTAGCGTGTTTGCATTTTATGAATTTCCTCCATGGCTCTTACGCCGTAGGAGATATGACTATGGCGTTTGGAAAAGTGCCTTTTATACCCTAGAATTGATTATTTTACTTATGATATATTTGCGCTTTTTATGTAGGGTCTTTCTGTACATTCTTCCGTGGGGTTCCATGGAAGGTTCCATTCCCTTCTGGTGGGCCTAGATGATTTCTAGATGATACATGCATAGTTCCATGGTCCACATCCCAAGCTTCTAGAATTATTTGTATAGGGGTATAAATATCCCCCCTCCCTCCTCCATAGAGGATATTTCTTTTAATCTTTTTCTATTCACTGTCCTTTTTGGACTTACCGTCTAGTGGGGGGCGGGCTACGCCTATATTTACTCTTCGGTGGCATTTCTCACTCTGGATGCATCGATGAAAGACTTATTTATATATTCCCTTCTATACTCCGTTATATATATCTAAGTACCTTAATCACGTACGAGCTGGTCGCATATGACTAGTACCTATTTATTCAAAACCTCTATAGATCTTCTTAAGAGCTTTAATTCTAATGAGACATGAACCTCACCCTTCATTTTATATATCAGCACGAGAAACGGTATATTCTTACATGTATACACCAATACATTACCGGCGGCACCCGCCGATGTCTTAAAATACACAAAGCTACGATGACTCCGACGAAGGGAGATGTTGGGATTTCCATCCCGCGATGATTTGCAGAAGATTAGACCACGAAGTGTATGGATAGGGTCACCACCAGTCTATTACTACGGAAAGGGTGGCCGGAGATGTCGAGACCAAAGCTCTAAGGTCTACGAATTTGATGAGGTACTATATATATATAACGCCAGCTCCAAATCGAAAGTATGCAGAACGTTCCATGAAGGGGGATAAAACCAGCCAAATTCAGACAACGAACAAATGGAGTATACCACGAACCAGGGATCGTGGCGGATAACTTCATGAAGTATTGTGGGAATACCAGCTCGCTTCTCGGAGAAGCGTCAGGATTATGTAACGCTAGGGGTGGTAAAGTGGATCCTCTGCAGCTCTGACGTCTGCATGGGATACTCTTCAAACCCATGGCCTAACGGTTAACAGGTATATGAAATATTAAATACCAATAACACTAGATTCCAGCTCACAGAACTGTCGCGATGATGTTAGGAGATCCCAACAAACGCAAATTTTGACGGACGTGGATGATACCTATGATGCCACTTGAGTCAAAATACGGGCTCGTATGGTGTATATTGTGATTCACATGATAACTACACACCCGTTATTATATATTTATTCGATATAACCTTGAACATATCAGGTGGCCATATATTATCCTCCACGATTACGGTCGCGCGCGCATGTAAGTATATGCACATATACTTACTCACATGCACGCTGGAATCTCAAGTACCTTACGGTCAGAGGTTATGATATTGTGACATTCTTACTCCGGGCATTCGCCCAATAAGTATCAAGATCTCCCTGCTGATGCCTTAAGCCTTAGAATCTACAATATGGAACTAGGTTCTCCCATTTCAAAATCAAATATGTTCTATATCGTATATAGGCAGAATTTGAAGTATAGGAAATAGGAGTTAGCAAACTATATGCCACGGAATGCTCCAAATTTGTCATGAGCTATATACCGTCTGAACCAGCTATTATTCTTTCGATCTCAAGGGTTGATAAAAGTCGGCCACGGAACAAGAATTTAACGAATGTTTTCGCCGCCAAACCGGAATGTTTCGATCATTTGATCCCGATAATGAAATTTGGAGATATGCGACACCGAAATGGCAAATATCGATATATACCAATTTGGTACCACTCTATTATGCTCCTCAGCAGGCCCCGGGCCGCACGATCTTATAATGGTAGAGCAGGGTTGGGATGACCATTCTCTGGATCTTCGGCGGTGGTTACACATAATATTCCTGAGCTAGCTGCTTTATTAAGGTGACCCTAGGCACTCCTGACTCAAACATGCACCGGATTATTATTCACCACGATCGACTTATTATATGATTTCTACAATAAATACGGTCGTCAGTTGCATGTATACGTTTATATAAATTTATGTTATATACGAAGCAACAAATGCGCCGTGCCTAGGCGATGCACCTAATTGTAATCCTCAATCAGAAGCACTCTTTATGATCAATATTACGGATACGGTTACATGGTCAGTTACATGGAGTGTATTGGACCCAAATCGGTACCAAATACACAGTGCCTGGGCTGGGTTAATATATATATACTACACCACCGGCGGAACGGTTATGTGGTCGTTGATATCTCTATAACTCTAACTCTGAGTATCAGAGCCCAAGTTAAAATATAAATGAGACAAAAATATTGCGATGCACTGGAATATATCAATCCTCAATATTAAGTCATCATATCAACTTAAGCTTGTCTTTTCCACATCATAGATGTGTCACGCACCGATAATAGCCCTAACTTCAATCCTCTTGATTGGACTGAGATATACACAGACCATCAACCCAATCAGTCCATGGATATCGATAAGTATATACACACTCACGATTAACACCCTCATGATCATATGATCACGAGATAATACCGGTCAATGAATAAATATAAACATCGACCAAACCGCTGAGGTTGGTCAGGGAAACCGAGATGTATTACCCAACAAGAAACCGGGCTAGTATCCGATTTACTAGCTCTTCAATGGAGTATTTATCTTTCCCCATGCGCCCCGGGAATCCGCAAAGATTGTCGTCGGCATTTATGATGCTGGTAAAAAGTTATCCCCGGAAATTAACACAGTTATGCATCATACTTCTGCCCACATATATATAACATATCTAGAAGTCATGATATAGATAGCTACGAAATCTCTCTTTCCAGTGGCCGTCCTGGAAATATGCTAATTCTCGTTATTGATTAACAGCTAAATTATAAATAACAGACAGACTACGAAAATTAGCATGTGGCCTTACCCAGGGGCGGTGCTGCAACATCTTTATGCTTTTCCAAAATCTAAAGACGAAACCACCTATGTTTGTATATATACCTATAGATATATATCACGATATTATAGCATTGAGAAGCGACCTACGGCCAATTCATGCATCTAAATACGTACAGGAACTGCGTCGGTACAAAATATCGCTCAAAACCAGGGCGATTTATGTCTTACCCGTACTCTATCGATCGTTACCAAATTTTAGAACCCTATACTTCTATTGCATATTGCTTTTATATTATTGGAGAATCGGCAGTACAATCGAACTGCAACTTTCCATCGCCGGATGCTAAAAAAATGGTGAGCTTCATCAAGGTTGAAAAAGACATGACCCAAATAGCTTGATGTTAAACCCGTCGTAGAGGACGCACGTGTGCATCTATGTCTACCACAAACAAACTTTTCCGACGTATTCTATGTCCAGAAATTTGGAGACTTTCCCCACGAAGCTTCCCTAAAAATACCTAAAGGGAATCCCATAAAGCAAAGAACGCACAGGCGGCTATGGGGAAGTATGGTTCAGCCTTTTTATTGCCTTATGAAGACATCATACCATACGGACTTCTTATAATTATATACCCCTATCTACACTAGGTATGTAGAGAGACCTCGATGCAATATATTACCAAAAGTGAGAGGTCTCGCGACTACTATCACAACAAAACAACAGAAGTATGCACTTCCTCCACGATGACACTGGAACTAAGACGAAAATATCAAATGAATTTTAAAGTCCAGCTCATCCATTGGAAGAACACTGAACCTATGAACAGAGAACTCCCTACATAAAACAGAGAAAAAGAAGCTGCTTCATGGTGTTAATCAACAGTGGATACTTTTCGCTAGGCCCACCAAGGACATATGGGGAAATTTCTACTTGACCTCCTTGCTATAGAACCCAACTCAACTCTGCCCAATATGCGTCATGGGGTATAAATATTTTGCTTACACATAGGCGTTGACAAGGAAGCGTACTCTACCACTCTTGCAATATCAGTTTCGGGATTATGGCGATATACGTTCGTATTTGAGGTGGTTGCTTCCCAACTCCCTCTTTGCAAAAGCGATTCTATATATATAAATTAATCGAAACCACAGGCGCTACATCGATCCTAGCGCCGACAGCGACTGTTTTCACATTCACAAACCTCTTCATACGCCAGGTTATTAAATTTATCCGAAAATATATTCGGTCCAGCATATCAAAAAGATGAAGCGGCGACTTCAGATGATCAAAAGAAAACCTCGGCTCATGACCATTGAAGAGTTCCCCCTTATGCTCGACTTTCCGGTACTAGATACCGGATGATCTGATGTTGTCGGATAGGCACACCGCGAGACCAGATAGACATAAAAGTATACAATCTGAAGGAATCAATCCACAAATCACTCGCCGTATCCAACATGATTTACCCAGGACCCACAACCTGAGAGAACCTATATCGCGCGCAGGCGCAATAACTGCCAAAACATGTTCCCGGCGGCTTCAGCCATTGCTGTCGCATTAAATTGTTAATTCCACACGAAAACCCCGATTCTATAGAACTAGCCCCCTTTGCTGAGAGTACCTTCGATTAAACCTCTAGAGTATTCCGAAACATCACCGCCCCGCCAAGGTTAACTGCCCCAGACGTCTATTTAATGTCTCGTCGTTAGACTCTTCAACTTGTGGACGTCTATATGATCAACCTTATACCAAGCTAGCTGAGCAACTATGATTTCTCAGTACCGGTCCCTAAAAATATCTATATATTCGCCATCCTGGCGTAGCCAGGATGAAGCATCATAGAATTCGAACCTACAAGCACAGACGGACCATACTTCCATATCACAAATGCCTCAAAGTACTTGGTATAGATATTTCTAAGTCGATCATAAACAAACTAACCCTAGGTATATGCACCTCCGCTAGATACAGAAGCAGAGCATGTCGTACCAGCCAGCGACTGCACATGATAAATATCTGCACATTTTAAAGGATGTACCAACCGAGCAAATATGGTCTCGTGCTCAGACGTCACAAAGGAATACCTAGTAAATATTTAAAGTGAACATCAAAGCGATTCTCAAGGCTCTAACCGCGCTATTTGAACGATAACCGAGATCTATATTCATCGGATTCTTCCTTTTGATATCAATATCATCAATCTTTCTCAGAAAATATTTTCAAAAAAAGCCATGGCAATTCAATATGAGTCGATATCTGAAATAATCAACACCCAGATCACAAAATTAAAGGCTAAATAGTACAATTCCAAAAGACCCCTGGAACTACTATGGTATTTCCAAACCGCTTGATAAATTATGGTATCTCTCAAAGGCTCCAATCTGAATGCTACCTGCTGTCGATCGCCAGGAGCGATGAAATACGTACTGAGCAGTTACTCAAATTATGCCTGGAGTTCAACGCCCCTAGAACACGATAATATACACAGCTTCTTGTCATGGGACTGAAAAATACTGCAATAAATTAAAACATCCCCGGGGCTCACTATGAAAAGCCCGGAGTAACGACGAGGTAAATATAAAATGTATGCAAAAGTCGGAGAGTGCAGCACCACGTTGCTACCAGAACAATACACGTCTGCGCCCTAGCCATTTCTCACAGAAGTCTGGGAAAGTATGAACCGCCAGCTGCAAACTAGGTCTATTATTCCTGCAGGCCTGATATGCAGTTAATATACATTTCGCCACAGTGACAAAAGGCCACGGAATAAAAAAAACTTCCGTGGAGAAATTTGCCAAACCGTCATAATGTCCACGCTGGTAGACTAGGTGCGAGATGGCATTATGTCTTCTGCTGTAACTTTCTAACAAGTCCCCGAATTGGGGTCTTCCGCGCTGGAAAGTATATGGGAGTAGGCTCTCACAATGCAAAAATATTAAGACGGTTTTAGGCATATCTTACAAATCGAACCGGGTTCTGAGGGAGAAAAACCTATGAGGTCCTCTCTTTGTGCAATTGCAGCTTCACCTTTCGAATCCCCCGGCTCCCTCGACATCGATTACGAAAAGTCGAAGCTAGTAATCCCTTCATGGGAAAGGGACTAATGCCCCAACCCCACGATCCGGAAATCAGTACCTGGAGTTTGCCGTAAATATACCACGACTTAGTGCAGTGCCGAAACCAACTCCGGCTATCCTGGTACCTGACAGCTTCTAGAAACCAAATTTAAAAAAGTTTGAAAACGGAAAGTTCCTATATGATGTTGAGAGACTGTCCCGGAATTTTAAGACTATTTTCGAATTAAAGCCCCTTAAAACAAGTGAAGGTACCGACGCACGTATATAGCGTTTGGAGACACCGATGGCCTTGTTGGTTTATATTCTACTAGAGCCTTCTCTGTTCAAGCAAGATGCCGACTTCAAGAGACATAATGATTTTTTAAGAAGAATATCGAAATATCAAATGAGAGAGGCGATCCAGTACCTATATGAACAAAGATACCCTAGGATGAGGGTGGTATCAAACATCAGCTCATAGGATCGTGTCATTAGGCAGGCGTATATAGTAACTAAACCACAAAGCTCTCTACATAAATGAGAATTGTAAAAACTTTACATCCAGGCATCCGGTTGAATATACCAAGCTAGACAATAAGAGCAGGTCGACGAACAATCCGGATGAAAATAATAATATAAATATTACGGGGCCAAGCGGAATAACCTGAAAATCCACACCAGAAAGCTTGTATATACAAGAAATAACAAGCATAGGGAGCCCACAGTGTTGGAAGGTGCCCAGACTTTTGGTAAGACAGCACCCGGCTTGGAATTACACTACTAGGCTAGGTTGGCCTCCAGCAGGGTGGATTCAACCTACAGAGCCAATCCGTTATCGGGATCCTAATCGATACGTATGTACACCGACCATGTGGATCAGCTTCTCAGCCCACGCCCAAATCTTCAACCACAAGTCCAAAGCCTACAAACCCGGGAGCCGCACTTTCAATAGTGCTATCATGTATCTTTCATTCGCCACAATCATCCAGGGATTAAAGGCTTAAATGCCGAAACCTAGCTTAATATTCGATTTCTAAGCCCTCCTACAACCATACAGTGTATGTAAACTCCAAAAGTACTTAAATCCACACATTCTATCGATACCATGATATGATATCCGAAAAGTTTAAAGTTTAGTTGGTGTGGCCAAATATAATCCTTCCCCCTTTAATCTCAGAAGAATATTTGTTCGGAAGAACATAGCTTCGTAACATGTATACGTAGACCAACCTAGGTTGAGTGAATCAAATTTTTAGATTTTAAATTAGTCGAATCGCCTCGTATGATTATCGTACAAAAACGTTCAGCCCAGTGTCTAATATGTCTGAATTCACAAGATTAGTCTCGAATGTTTTGGGCGGCTAGCCATGAAGGCCAACGAGGCGAGTTCCCAGAGTACCATGCCCCAGTGTCTTTAGAAATTAAAAAGGGGAAGGAAGGAAGAATGATTCGAAGACCAATTCTTCAAGAAAACATCGACTATCGACGCCAGGATCCTAATGTGTTGACAGGTGGTCCCTCGGGTTGCACAATCGATCGATCAATTTCCAAATCGAGTCGATTCCAAGAAGCCAAGGGAGGGAACCGACGTTACAAGCCCAAAATATGTAGTCGAACCTCCAGAAATCGGGGCTGCTAGAATCCAACCCCATGGGCATTTGTGGAGCAATGAAATGAAATCCCCACTCATATCGTTGCACACGATCCATTTTTCCGGTGGAGCAGAAAGTACAAAGTTCAGTCGAGGCGAGAACCCCATCCGAATCCCCAGACGCCGGATCGCTAAAATACTCTGATCCACTGCCAAGTCATTTCCTCGGAACAAGGGTTTAACTTGATAGTTCAGCTATCGATTCAGCTATCTGTGCAATTTATTGAGAAAGGAAAAAATTTTCATCCAGCCTTGTATTCGACGGGGTATGCATATTCTAGACCTATCGATAGGTCTATTCGATCCCGACGGCCGGACCAAGGGGGCATTCGAACCGAAAAATAGGATGAGGGAAACAGTAAAACTCAAAATTCCAAGGAAACCTTGGGAGCTTGCCAATATATACCACTCGGGCTCAGTGATCTCAGCCCAAACTTGGGTGCATTACCCAATTTCATAAGAGAAACGTTCAGGTCCATACAATCAAGGCAAGCATGCAGACCCTGTGCTATGACCCTTCGCTATGACAACATTTGGTACTCGAGGACCCCAAATATCGCCGCAGCCCTCAACCATGGATCCAAACTTAGATAAAGCGAGAAAAACAAAAACAGAAATCTGGCACGAAGTATGTTTGTGTCAGTGTGGAAGATGTTGCACAGACACTGGTAGGAGGAAATCTTTGCACTGGCCGCTTTTGATTTCACATTTCTACTCCATACGTTACTCCATACCCCATGGTTTTTGGAACATATCCTCTCGGTTCTTGACTTCAAGTCAAAGTGTAACGTATCCACAAGATCATAACGCATCAGTCAATATTGAGTTTGAGTCCATTGTCTGACTGGGTATACAGCAACACATTGTGGGGTTTTGTTATAAGCTGAAATCCGTCATAATAATATTAGGGCTTTGGTATCAAATATCATAATCCGCAGATATATTGCCTTAATTGTGGCTTTGCATTAACATGGATGCCTTTGCGGGTGGACAGGCCCCTTCATCCCGAGATCTATTTGACATGAACTCATTCTGGTAAACGGGATATCGGGATGGTTTCAACACTAACTATCACGAAACGCATGCAATGCATATGCTCATGGTCCCGATGTGAGATTTCGACCAAACAGATTGAGGCTAGGTCTCAACGGTCCTCCAGCTAGCCAATATTACACGTGGGGTTCGTAGTCTTCGAATTTAAGTGTGCGCAAGAAAGATGCCACGCTTTGACGTTGACATGTTATCCCGCCCTCTGTTATATACGGGATAGCGCAGCTAACGAGGCGCTTTTTTTTCCCACCCCCGTCCTCAGTATTTCTCCCACCTATCGATTAGGAGTAAGGTGATATGCAATTGACATCCTTTTCACATTCATGAGCCTAGAATTTTCCTGAACTATAAACAGAAAAAGTTAGCCCCCGGCACCTAAGTTTCCGAGCCATTGGGTATAATCAAAAGCAAAAAAACTTAAACGATGGATTAGGGTAGAAAGCTCGCACATGGTCTATAGGCGATTCCGGTGCCCATAGCAAAAAAATTTAATGTTTCGTTTCCTGTGCTTGGGTGTTAGGTTACCTCGTTTCCATAAATTTCCTTTCCCACGTTGCAGATACATCAGGCGACGCAGGCTTGCGGCAAGGTTCTTGAGAAGCCGGGGGGTACGGCGGAAACTTGAATGCTATAATAACGCCGTTTTCTCCCTGAATCATGGCAAACGCCTTTCTGCTCCCCTATAGAGAGTCGGCGGCCCTATAGTATTGTCATTAAGCGATATTTCCAACTTATTCATTCTTTTTCATTCGTTCGATTTTCCATTTTTATGATAGCATTTGCATCGATTTTATAATGGCTGGCGATAACGACCCTTCTTCACTATGGGCATGCAACGGGATCGCTTTCGTCCTCTTCCTATTAAGGCTAGGGTTTCGAAAGTATAGACAAGAGAAGTTCAATCTGGGGGACATGTGGACGGCACTGGCGGCAGTTTTTATGATTGTCCGAGTTGTATGCCAGCACTTTATATTAAAGTACGGTACCGTAACAAGTAAGGATATAGTTATACCTAAAGTTTCTATCCCCATTCACGTTCAAGATGCTAACACAAAGTGGTTTATAGCGATAACACCTGAGGAAAGGGCGAATTGGGAGTTTACGAAGGACGAACTGGATAAAATAATCCTATGCAGCAAATTGAACCTCCCGGGTAGATTCGCCCTCACGACACTGTAAGTTCCCAATGCCTGAATACTCACGCCTTCGCAATTTCACTAACAAAAGATAGACTATGGTGTCTCAAACTCACAGTTCTCGACTTCCTAAGACGAATCATCCGAAGAATGGCCTGGGAGAAGCCCATCATTTGGGCCTTTTCCGTAACTCTTGCCATCACCTATATCATCGCCTCAGTATCTGTCTTTGTAGAGTGCCGACCATTCGAGCTTTGGTGGCAGGTCGACCCCGACCCAGGATCATGGTAAGGAGGCCGAAATACCCTTTGCAATTGAAAAACTTATTCACGTATTCTAACAACATTTTTACAAATTAGTGTCCAGGGAAATCTTTGGCTCCTTACATATGGTAATACTACACCGGAACTCAAACCCAACTTTCACAGCTCTAATATCTAACAGTATAATCTAGAAATTGGCAATATGATAACGGATGTTATGCTCCTCGCCGTTCCATTCCCCCTTGTATTCAGAGCCAAGATACCCATCCTAAGGTAAAATATTCCTACGTGGTCACCTATATTACTTGATGTATAGCTAACACTTGGAATACCTGCAGACGCCTTCAACTGTGCTGCCTCTTCTCCCTCGGATTCTTTCTAGTCGCTATATGCGTCCCCCGGCTCATACAAGGAACAAGCCAGTCCCGCATTCAACTTTCTCGAACAATGTGGGCTTCAATCGAGACCCTCTTTGCCAGCGTCGTGGCCATGGGACCCACAATATACGTTCTATACCGCCGTGGCGATGAAAGTTCCTACTACCTCTCTTCTACCGGACCCAAGAGCGGACTTACCGCTGGGACCGGCGGCAAGAGCCACATCCGGAGCCATGTTCCACCAAACTCGACGGTTATTAGTACACACTGCGGGAGGAATGAGGATCATGAGATGGATGATCTGGAAAGAGGGGATGCTCAAAGCGATAACGCTAGTATTAAAGGAATCTTAGTCAAGACGACTATTCAGACGAGCGAGAGCATACAAGAAGTTGAAGGTTCCGAAAAAAGCATCAACGTTGGGGGCTTATAATATCAGTTCCAAAATATTAATTTCCCTTTGTTACATCTGTTTTAGCATTTACGACCATATAACTGGCCCGATAGCTGCCAGAAAGAATTAATGTATATTACTTTATTTTCTACATATTATATTACTAATGATTTACCATGAGAGAAGATATCATATGGAACCTTTCCAATTGATCGAAGAAGTTTTTACGTAACGCGTAAATGGAATCATCGGATCAATATTTGATAAATATGTGTTGGCTTGTGGCAGCTTTAGTCAGCGCCTCTTGCGTGCTCGGGTCAGCTAAGCTAGCTAGCCAGGCCGATAGGCTATAAGGGCCAGCTATAGGTCTCCAGCTTCGGCCGCTGGAACTCCAAACCTGATGCTTCTGTATAACTAATTCTCGACAATCTCGTCGGGCAGAATGTCGCTGCGACCCTCAGTCCTACAAATCGGGCGTCGCAGTCTGCTGTATTCTAAATCGCCGGTTCCGCGCAGCAGTGTCCGTTCGTATATAGTCCGCAACCGCGTCGAATCGACATTCGTACACCCAAATCCCAATCGGGATTCCAATGCTCCACCTCCTCGAAGCGATAGTGTAGAGGAAGAGTGGCTTTTATTGACCAAACGCAGGATCGCAAAATGCTTGACATACGGAACGACTCCTGGCGAGCAACAAGCTGCGGCGCGGCTTCTGAAGACATTGAATAGAGAAAACGTATGGAGAAGCTATCTGGATAGATTTCCATCTACGGATTTGGCATTTGGACTTCGCAGTTTCAAACCGTCGCTAGATGAATTTGATTCGAAAGTATGGCCACCTAAAAATTTATCAATTGAAGCAAACATATCCTTCGATTGCAATTTTAATCAATCGACTGCTTTGGCTAATACGAACACGTTCCTCAGAGTATGCATTAGATAGCGTCCGCGCTCCGTCAAGCCCTTGGAGACCCGCTAACCATTCGTTTATTGCCCCAGACTCGACACAGTGCAACGTTTGGGTGGACTATGTAATTGAGAAATCGGTCAAGGTATGGCTGACGAATCTCAAAAACCATCCATGGGAGGACCAAACGAAGGCTTTTGGGTCAGAGCGAGATGACCAGTGGCTTAATCGTCTCGATCTCGTTGAAAAACAATCTTCCTATCGGGTTGTAAGTACTTAACCCTATGGCACTAGTTGAATCGAAGAGCCAAGATACCTATATCATAGGAGACGTCAGACGCTAACTGCCAGATTCTCGAATTAGAGACCAGAGCCGAACGACAAATTTAGCGTTTTGCATAGAATCTCATCATGCTACCCATACGAGTTGAGAATTGGTTCGATTTTGATATCCGAGAAACACCGTTTTACAGTTGCGAAAAGCCAGCACCTGTACTTTTGGAGGGATGATCTGAATGCGCCATCGATTACCAACCCTTATGCGCAAGGCTCCTCGGGGAAGTTCCCGGAGTATGTGGTATCCATGCTGGACAAATACTATCTGCATCAATATCCCTATGTGCATACGCCCTATGGTCGTTTGGAAATAGAGGAGGCCGTTGCGGTGTTGGAAGAGTGTTATCAACGGCCAGAGGATATGGGCAGTGCCTCGAAACCAGCGACCTCGACATGAGATGGCATTCAGACCAATACGCACTGCCAATCGTCTGTTCGTAAGAAAGGGCGGAAGCTTAAGGCTGAGGGAGAGGTGCCGGGACATGGTTTCGAAGATACCCCATCGTGAACACGCTGTCGTTTAGCTTCCACCTCGTCAGAGTCATTCCTTACAACAACCTTCAACGTGCTCCTTCATTTTGAAAATTTGTAAATAATAATGATATTGAGCTTGAATTCGGGATCGACGAATTGATGCATTCCATTCGCTCGGGTCTGTCGGCAGTCTGTGCGATATGTGACACCGTGTTACTCCAAAGCCGCTTCGATTCGATGCCGTCCCATAGACTCATGCTAGCCTGCGAATTTTGAAGGACCTCGGATCTCAGCTGGGCGCAACAAAGGGATTATATTATAAATCCAAAAGAGACCTCCGATCGATATAACATTACTCGACCATATATTACCCCTGCCGAGGGTTTTAACAGAGGGGGAAAATGTGTTATGTAATCCGAGTGGTCTGGCAGTGGTGTTACCTTTTTTGTATGTGGCGATAGTGGTGGTACCTGGGACCGGGCCTTCTGTGAAAGGGCGGCAGCAGCTAAGCTCAACGTGTTCGTTTTTTTGCCTGCCCGCCCAGACCAACTTTTATAATCGTCACAACCACCCCTTCCACAGTCCATTCCTCTTCCTTCTACAGCATCAAAGAATCAGACAATAACCAACCACCGTCGTCATCGCTCCCTGCCTCTGCCGTCCAATCAGTCCCCGCATCCCTTTCTGCCATATTATCATTCTCCCGCTTACCTCCTACAGAAGACCACAGCCGCAATGTTCATTATCAACTGGTGTATGTATTAAGCTTCGGCTGCATGACCTCATGCATCGTCCATCGCCTATCAGAAGCGTTATCCATCCCTGATAGCTTCGCTCAACTTTTTTTTTTTTTTTTTCCCTCGAAAAATATATCCATATTGTATATCAGGTTGCCTAACATCGTATATCATATCTTGTATAGTTTGGGACGTCCTCGCCTCTCTCGGGCTTTTGAACAAGCATGCCAAACTCCTCTTCCTCGGTCTCGACAATGCCGGAAAGACAACTTTATTGCACATGTTGAAGGTACTCATCCTCTCTCGTGCACACCTCGGGTCCACCGTGCATCCGATCCGACGGGACCGTTGAGGCACCGTCGAACTGTACGATGTTACAAGACTTTATTCTAACTCAAGATTTCGTTCCGACTCCTAGAATGACCGAGTAGCCGTCCTCACCCCCACATTACATCCCACTTCCGAGGAACTCGCCATCGGCAACTGCAGATTCACCACCTTCGATCTCGGTGGCCATCAGCAAGGTAATCACCGGCAGCTACTAATCCCAGTTACAAAAAAAAAGATAGGAGCGAAAAGGCTAACACAAAATTCTCTGACCAGCCCGTCGTCTCTGGAAAGACTACTTCCCCGAAGTCTCCGGCATCGTCTTCCTCGTCGACGCCAAGGACCTCGAGCGTCTACCTGAAGCTAAAGCCGAACTCGATGCCCTCCTATCCATGGAGGAGCTTTCCAAGGTTCCCTTCTTAATCCTCGGAAACAAGATCGACCACCATTTGGCCATCAGCGAAGAAGAATTGAGGCACCATTTGGGACTCTACCAAACCACCGGAAAGGGCAAGATTCAGCTGGAGGGAATCAGGCCGATTGAAGTCTTCATGTGCAGTGTGGTCATGAGACAAGGTACGCTTTTTCGGCCTTCTACAGACCAGCCCGAGTATCAACTAACCGCAATGCGCTCGAAATAGGTTACAAGGAGGGTTTCCAGTGGGTCTCTCAATACGTCTAAACGTTACCAATGGACAGTAGAAGAAATACACCGGCCTGCCTATAGTGCCAAATAACAAACGTAAACAACGAATGGCCGAAATGACAAAAACCAACCAAAGAGAGAAAGAAAGACAAAAGCTCGAGAACAAAGAGAGATGAAGAGAAAGAAGAAAAATATGAAGAAGAATAAGAAGAGCAGGGGGTATTGCTCACGAGAACCAAGCATAAAACGGGCATCATTATTTTTATATTTTTTCTTAAAAGACCGCTCGACATGATCTTTCCCATGTTTCTGGCTTTTTTTGGAGGGGGCGCCAATTTTTTCTTTTCATTCCCTCTTGGTCTTTTTTACTCTGTTGTAGTCTTTTATCTCCTCTTCCTCCCTATCCCCTGTCCCTTCCTGATATTCCGGTAATTCCAGCGTCCTTCGCCGTTTGATTTGTGTTCTGCTTAAATCTATACCTTTGGACCCTTTATCAACCCGTTCTCTCTTATGTTATCGTGTAAGCAACTGAAATGATATCACTTATTCTATATACGAAGTTCCCCAGTAGTTATATATATCAAAGGATAGCGCTGATATCGACAGCGAAGTTCTAACGATTCTACAGCCTGGGTCTACATGACGGTGAAATCTAGCTATACAAATACACACAATGGAGGACAAACGGAGCCGATCGAGGAAACAAAAAATGGGAGGCACGGAATCGGAAAAGTAGACTTGGATGTAGGAACCCTTAAACACGAAAGAAAGAGAGAAAGAGAGAGAGAGAGAGAACCAGTAACGCTCCGATTAAAGCAGAAGAAGGAACAGAAAAAAAAGAACCCATATCGTATACCCACCGAGACAGAAAATACCACTCCTACCCCTAAGTAGGAGGGGTTAAGATTAGATTACCCGACGCCTAAATAATTCCAGGTTAAGAATTTATTTTCCAAACTTCAACATCAACCATCTGTACATCAGCAAGAAAATGAGCTCGACACGCTCCTTCGTCATCATCAGGAGGCCTTGGACCAATAGGCCTTTCATCAATTGTGGGCTGATTCCCTTGTATAGGCCAAATAGACCTTCGTGGTGGACGATGTACCTCATAACCTCGATGAAAGACTTGAATTTCTTTTGTCCGGGCGGTGGGTTAGATTGGAGCCCGACTTTGGCGACAATGAGGGGCTGGGTCGCGAATGTCGCTAGCGCCTTGGAGAGTGCTCCTAGGACTATATGATTGTTAGCGCCATATCCCGACCGTTTAAATTCATCAATTCTGTTAATCCAGGGGTAGGGGGCTTACAGAAGGCTTCCAATGGCTTGAGGTTCTTCTTTCCAGGGTAAAAAGTCTCTCTACACCTCTGGTAGGCACCATAGGTGATGGCAGGATTGACGACAAGCACCAAGCTTGCCTTCAACCCACTCCATAATCCAGTCCAGCTATCCTCCCTGATAACATCCTTGGCGGTAGAGATCAAGTCTTTCCTGTCCGCCTTCTCAGATGTCTGCTGCCTGGTTGTGACGACAGCCACAGGAATAGTGAAGAGCTGGGCCAAAGCCCCGGCTACGGCTCCCAATGAAAGTTCGGCAACGGTGGAGGGGTTCCCCTGGGCCGCCTGGAGGGACAGATAGTACGTTCGGACGAACGTATACCAATAGAAGTAGGCAAAGTTGGTGGATGCGACACCGATCAAGGAACCGGGCATGCCGGCATAAAGGCCTGAGATACCTTCCTTCTGCTTGATCTTCCTGATAGCGTCCATTGTGGACGCATAGTGTTCCGGCTCGGGACTGTATCAATATCAGACAAACAATATATCATCATCAGCAACTGTCGGCTCTCGGTCACACCATCAAACATCGGATGGAGGGAAGGAATCCTGGTCGGCAACCTACACAGCAGGAGCTGGAGTCTGTTTCTCCGGATCTTCGGAAACAAGAACACCTTCGGTTTGGACCGTCTTCTTCTTGACTTGGACTTGTAGACGCGTTTTAACACTTCGATATCAATTAGCACGTGCTGGTAAAAATGGTATGAATGGGATTTTTTATACGGACATGTCGAGCGGATACACTGTCGCATTTGCCAATACGGCGCCTGTAGCACCGGCGACAGCATATCCCCATGCCGGTAAAGCTAAAGCGGCTTCTTTTGAGAGCGACATGGCGATGGCGAGTTATTGATTGTTCGGTGGGTCCAAAGGGTTTGTTTATTAAAACGGCTTTCGGCTTGTGATCGAATCAATTAAACTGAAATGCGCAACCGCTTCCAACGTAATAATTCCGGGGAAAGATAATAAACAAGCGTCGACGACGGCGAGGAAGAGAAAAAAAGAATATAGGTACAGGAAGAAGATATATTTAGGAAACCATGGTGGAGGAGCTGTGGAAGGAAGGAGGGACCCAGCTAGTTTTTGGGGTAGGTCCGCTGCGTCGGGTAAGGTGGATGGGGGACAGTGTTAATCCGGAGAGATGGTGCGGGCTGTAAGCCGAGGTCTTCCAGCGGCGCTCGCGTGAAAGCCAACCAGCGTTCAGGTAATGCAACCGCGGATAAACCGACTCGAGCTCGACCTGATACCGGTGGCCTTTCGGCAGTGACGTCGCCCCGCATCGCCAAACTAACACCCAATAAATGTTATCGGTGCCTCCGAGGGCGGCCTGGTTGATATTTAATTTGACATCCTGAAGGAGTAAGCTTATAAGGAGCCAAGGAGGCACCTCCCAGCCAGCATGGGGGATATATTGCGGAGAGCGGTGGTACGCTTGTTTTTCTCTTCTTCGTATCCAGTCCGTTTCCGTTCCTCGCTGACGGGTCTCTCCCCAAGGAAGCAGAATCGCTCATCTCCCAGGCGGCGTCTCGAAATGACTATGCTGCTGCCCTAGACGCCTGCATCAAGGCTGCCGACTTGTATCTCCAGGCATGGAAGGCCTGCACGAACCCGGCTGAAAAGCAGAGGCGACGTGAGAAGCTCAAGCAATTACTACAAAAGGGCGAAGATTTCAAGAAACTGAAAGCCAGTAGTACCCAGAGCGTAAATGTTCAAGGGATAACCGCCAGTATCGCTAGCGTAGACCTGGGGGGTAGGAGGCACCCTTGTGAAACCACCATCTTCGAAAGGGGTACTAAAGTGTGAATCCGTAGCATCTACACCTTCACCACAAAATCAAACTTCAGTGACGCAGAAAGTCGTCAAAAAAGCACCTGTTTCTCAAAGACCGCTCCTGAAGTCGGAGCAAATCATTCAACTATCCTCCTCCAAGCTCGCCCCGCACAGTTTCTGGCCATGGGATGATAAATCATGTCCGAAATATACAGAATTCGTACCATCCCCTGAGGAGGAAATCTTCACGGACTCGACTGGGCTCCTGGCTCTTTCTGTCCAGCAACAGAAGAATTTCGATCGGTGGTACAGGCCTCGGGAGTTCTGGAATGGGACGGAAAATATGGTACTCGAAAGAGAAGGGGAAGACCTCGCAGCGGATCTTTCGCAGGACATTATATCGGATTGCAGTGTCGTGGCATCACTGTGTGCTGCATTCACAAGGGAACAGAATGGTCACGGCAGCCTCATATCCTGCATCATCTGGCCTCAAAAAGATGGCGTCCCTATAGTGAGCCCCACCGGCAAGTACGTGGTCAAATTGTGGCTTAATGGGTGTTACAGAAAGGTACGTTCTAGCAGTCTCTGTGGCCGGAGTACTAAGCTTACACACCCCAAAGGTCGTCATAGATGACTTTTTACCCGCCTCACTGGGGGACTCGAAGCACTCCCTCCATGTAGCGTCAAACGAGCACCCTAGTTTTATCCTTCCAAGTTTGCTTGAAAAGGCCTATCTGAAGGCGATGGGGGGCTATGACTTCCCTGGCTCGAATTCAGGGACCGATCTTTACTGCTTCACCGGATGGATACCGGAACACCTATTCTTGAAAGGAAACCCAGCGGACCTCAGTCTCGATCTAGCTGAGCCGTTGACGCTCTGGGACCGCGTCTACCAAACTTGGCAGAGTGGTGATGTCCTTATGACTCTCGGAACTGGCGTCCTTGAGGCTTGGGAAGGCCATGGGCTCGTCGGAGAACACGACTATGCTATAATAGGCCTTCAGGAAGTCGTTTCGGAGAGCGGTCGGGTAGGGCGCTGGCTGTTAGTCAAGAACCCATGGAAGACGGGCGGTAACTGGTCTGGCCCGCTCGCCATTGATGACGACTCAGACGAAGACTCAGAGGGTGATTTCGACGATTCTAAATCCGGCTCGGATGAAGACAGCGAATCCGACGAAGACGCCTACCCAGAAGAACTCGCCCAATCACCCTCCCAGTCTGCAGTTTGGATCGATTTGAACAGCGTCTTCCGCCACTTTGATTCGATATACCTAAACTGGAACCCGGCTCTCTGGAGCCACCGATATGATTGGCACTTCAGCTGGCCACAGCTATCTACTATCACCAAACCATCAACCACCGAGCACCTCTGGAACGTTCCCGGATGCTTCTGGGGTAACCCTCAATACAAGCTAGTTAACAAATCTCTCACCCCTTCAAAGGCTTGGATCCTCCTCTCCCGCCATCTTCTCCGCAAACAAGACTTCGACCGCACAACCCTCTGGAATAAAAGCGGTCACATATCCCTCTATGTCTTCGACACAAATGGGAAACGTGTATACCAATCTTCCGGCTACCTCAAGCGTGGGCCCTACGTCGACAGCCCGCAAACCCTCCTCCGCCTCGAGGTACCTGCTCAAACAGCATACACAGTCGTAGTCTCGAGCCAGGACCTCGTCCCGGCTGAATCAACCCACAGCTTCACGATCTCAGCCTTCGCATCCATCCCCATGGCTTTCGAACCCGTTGACGAACCATTCCCGCATCTATTCACCGTCCAGGGCTCATGGAATGCATCCGCCACAGGCGGGAACACCGAAAGCCGCGAATACGGCCGCAACCCAATGTTCAAAATCACCCTTTCCCAACCAGCAAACCTACGAATCGGCCTCTCGATCCACGCCAAACCTTCAAAGGACGGGAAATCCGTCGGTAAAGCCATCGAGGCGGAGACGACCGCCTCACCATTGATCCACGTAGCGCTCCTGCATTCCGACGGAGGGAAAAGAGTACACACCCTCGCTCGCAACAAATTCCTCGCCAACAGCGGAGAGTATAAACGGTTTTTCACGATGTGTTCTGCGGAACAAGTCCCCAGGGGGGCATACACCATCGTTGCGAGTACTTATACGTCAGATCAATATGCGCCGTTTACGATTACGGTAGGGTCCTCGATGCCGCTCGGGCAAAGTGATTTAACTGTCGTTCCAAACGAAGACGCGGGATTGCACACAGCATTTTCAAGATGCTCAGTTCCAGCCAAAACATCTTCAATACAGTTGTATATGACACGATTATCAAAGGGAAAAATTAGAGTTGTGAAAAAAAGTTCGGGGGAATACCTTCGGATTGGTGTCTGGGAAAACGGTACGAAACGATGGATCGCAGGAGGATGGGACGACGACGCCGCCGGAGGCGACGACGGATTTGTAGAAGGGGTGGCAAGGTTGGAGGATGTTGATTTAAGACCCGAGAGGGAAGTTGGGGAAACTTGGCTGGTCGTTGATAGTATGGTAAATGAAGGATTTGGAGGTGGGGGCGATGCGAGCGGGAGGGCTGGGGCATTTGAAGTCACCGTTCTCAGCGACAATGTTGTGAAGTTTTGGAGTGACTGGGTGGAAACTAATACGTGAAAGCGGCGGCCCAAAGCAGGATATCATACTAACTTTGCACTATAATAATTATGATACACGATAGAAAAGAATCACCATTCTGAATAACACGCAGCCCATGTATCCCAGCGCAGCCATAAATCAAATTTCCCCATGTGCCGTTCCCGCAATATAAATACAACAGAGTCAACACTCGAAGCCCCAAGATACATACCACAGCGGGGCGAGAAGTCGACTCCGCCTAACCACCCATCGTTTTATAATTTGATCTTGAGCCCAGCTCTAAGAGTCATCTATGTACACTACATCCCAGTACCCCCTACCTCGCCTCTCCGTCGACTTTTCAGCATTCTCTCCGCCTGCTGTGCCTTCCGGTGGAGTATTAGTCCCGCTGACCGCTGACCCTTCCTCCTGCCCATTCTCGACATCCGCACTCTGGGCCGAATCCCGCCGCCTCTTCTCCTTTGCGGTATTTGATCTATATTCGTTCCGAATATACTGCTGTCTGAACCACTCTGTGTACTTACGGGGCTCGTTTGTATACCTATTGAAGCTCTTATCAGTGACGGCTCCCCTCGCCCAGTTCCCATCATCAACTGATCTAACAAAACAAAAACAAAAGGACGAATATTTAAAAATTACCGACGTACTTTTTCAATAGAGCGACATTCTCAATTTTATGAGCCAGTTGTATCTGTACCTCAACGTCTTCGAGGGCATCTAGATCATATTTCGTAAATACTTTCCGGACCGCCACCTACAGAAGGAAGAAAAAAGAAATCAACAATCACATATCGGATTTTTCGAGTCCAAGCTATTGGAATAAGCCCCCAACCTACCCGAACCTTGTTCCACTTTATGTTAAACCCAACGTTCGAAGGGTTCTCGAGCTTAGGAAGACCCAGCAGTTTTCGAATCTCCCACGCCGGCGTATTGGGATTAACGAATGTTTTGAGTTCTTCGCAGTATGCGTCGATATCAGGTTCAGTCCGTGTGTAATCGTTATTCATTCTCGATATATATTTTTAAATATAAAACCAAAAAAAGGAACAGTTTTGTCAATTGGCCAGGCCAGGGATGATCAAGACCACGATGATACGTCGACGCGTCCCGCAAGGCTGAACAAAAAAACAAGTGCGGGGTCACGCTTTTTTTTTTTTTTTCATTTCCTGGAATTTAAGCAAATGATAATTCGGACCGGGTGCTCCCCCAGACCGCCAATCGCAACTCGAATATTTGCTTCGCTCGATGCATGCGCAACAAATAATTAAAAATTTGGATTCCAGAACTTCCACGGCTTATGAAAAGCTAAGCTAAGGCTGAAGCCCTGGACCGGGTCTATGATGCATGATGCATGATTTGGAAATACATACAGGCTTATATATGTAAACATAGGCGCATATTTATTAGTAAAGCTAACGGCAAGTAATATCAAATTAAATAAATCAGCGAGCCAACCGTAACCCTTCTGACTTAACGCCCACAGTGCACTTTAGAGGATAGGGTGATATCGATTTGGTATACCAGTATTGGCCTTTCTTGCGTTGAGTTGTACTTTTTCCCATCATGTCGAAGAACGTGTTGTGTAATCAGTCGTGTCACGTGACAGTATTTACACCCTAGCCGGCTTCGAGAAGGAAAATCCACCCTCCAGGCCACCGACCACCAAAATTTAACAATTTCAACAGCTCACCACACCACAACCAGAACCGTAGTTTAGACTCCGACACCGGCATAAGATAGTACGTAAATGCGGTAATCTGGTTATTTAAACATTTCATCGTATAAATAACCAGATTCAATAAACCAATAGCGATGTCTTTTCAACTTTTCAAATTTTGTTGCTTTGGAGGACTTCAATATAAGCAAACCCTCCACACACACCCTATCATAAAATAGACACAACCAAGAACGTTCCGATAGAATACTTGCTAGACATATATATATATACAAAAAGGGGGTTTCCGTGCCAAAAGCAAGCTCAATCCAAAAGGTATCAAGGAGTTTCAAAAAAAAAAAAGTTTCGAAAAAAGAAGAAAGCCATCATCGATCCCACAAGGCCCGCAAAAATCGCATCTCAACCAAACCTCACAAAAAAAAAATATAAAAAAGAAGAAAGATTAAAAAACAATGAACAAAAAAAAACTTCCCCATAATCCGAAACATCATCACTGATATCTAGAGGGGTCTCGAATCCCACAGCCAGAAGATATATATAGAAGAAGAAGAAAAGTTGAAGGAAAGATAATTTGATATATTTCCAAAGAAAATGGAGGCGGGAAAAAGGATTCTGTCAAGTTTTTTTTTTGTCATTCGCAAGAGCTGATAAAGGAAGAGGAACAAAGCATTCGCCGAATATATGTTCAACGGGAAAGCGAGGGATATCAACATATATGGGCTAAACAAAGCCTTCCACGGAACTGTCGCTGCGAAGAGGGCGCTCGAAACAGGGAGATAATTAAATCAAGTTTGTAACAAACAAAAGTGGTATCCCCAAGTCCGAAGTGAAAGCAAAAGAACCAAAAGGAAAAAAAAGAATACATATATCTTACACGAGAAGGATTTGTATAAAAAGGATATTTTTAGTCGATATAAAAAAAAACAAAGAAGGCAAAAGAGGCAAAGACTCCGGATATAATACAGCACTAAGAAACGGAACGAAAAAAGGTGGATTATTTTTGTCACGTGAAAAGAAAGAGAAAAAGAAGAACAGCGAAAGACAAAGATATCAAAGAGAAAAAAAGACAAAGGGGGTAACAAAAGCTCCGCTACAGAAAAGAGGCGTAAGCACGTGAACCGTTCGTGAGTACGGAGGAAGTCGAGGCAACGGAGTGTAAAGAAGCTATGTACCGGAAGGGGATCTAAGCAGGGTCTCGTAAGTGTACAGAAACCAGCAAGAGCCTCTGCTAGATCCCTCGAAAGGAAAGGGAACCAAGGAATAAGAATGAACGAGGTGTGCTTTTCGGACCGGGAAACCCCATCCAACAGCATTTAAGGGACAGAAACCACCTCATCGAACCCTGGGGTATTTATGGTTTTTATTGAGCCTCGAAGGAACCGAAAAAGTGAGGTCCGAGAAGAGAAAAGCCCACACCTAGGAGGAACGCCGCCTGTAGATTCGTAAGAGGAAAAGGGAAAGGCATCGTTGGAGACACAAAGGCTTTTTGGGGGGCGTAAAGAGAAAAAAATAAAAAGTGAAAACAAAAGTTGCGTAAAAACGTAGTCGCCGAGTATCGTCTTCTATTTATGGTTGTCGTTACTATGCGTCATCGGCGTTCGTGGGCAGTTTCGGACTGAGGTTGGCATTGGGAGTCGTATCCATCTTCTTCCACCGAAAGATCTTATTCAAATTGAAACGTGATCGCGTAGGTCTGATCGCACCCGTTTTAGAGGTCTGCTGCTCTCCGGGTGAAGGGGGACTGCACCTTCAAAAAAAGACGGGGGGCTACCAGAGGGCATAAAAGCCCACGAGGTAAGCCAGCCACGGTCACAACGAATCAGTCAGAGAACTTCCTAGGAAAACAAGAAAAAAAGTTCTTGATGGTCACGAACGGTGTTGTTGAGCCTGAGCTTTTACCATCTGCTCCTTTACCAATAATACCACCTCCGTTAGCATGGGGATATACTTCCGAGGATGTCGAGAAAATTTTCATCTTCTTGAGCAGTTTTAGTTTTTCCTTACCGTGATGGCCAAGCCCAAGAAGGTCAGGCGCGCCTTGCTCTTGGTATGCTTGTGAGGCTTTTCGGATCCGGGAGTCTCCAGAGTAGTCCCCGCCATTGGATACTGGTGCATGGAGCACCCCAACACCACCATTCGTTCGTTTGTCGTTGAAGTCGTATATTCGGCTTTCGGTTGCTCCAAGGGAAGAACCAGCCCCATTGCTAGAGGGCTGGTAATAGAGGGAGTTCCTAACCTTTTCCAAGAAGAATGGCCTGTCCCCTTTTTCCGTACACTCGGTGATCAGGTTCGCCCAGATTGCTATGTTGGCATTCACTTCTGCGATGCCGAAGTTCATTTCAGGCATGACGTCTGCGATCGATTGGAATAGCGGCGCCGCGAAAAGCTTCATGAAGCCAACTTGCGATTTTCCTAGTGCGATGCTTGAACCTTGAACGGGTGGGACAGCCAGCGAGGTCGGAATCTTGAGGTCGGTCTCGAGCGAGGCTTGTCTCGCAAACTCGTCGGTTAAGATAACCGTCCATTGGGCAGCGATATCATATCTCCGAGCCTATTCGAACCGGACAAGGTTAGATGGATTCAAGTGAGAAGGGGGAAACGGCATTGTTCACATACCACATTGCTGATATCGGCACACTTGATCAACAATGTGCACAAAAGGCTCCGGTTGGCCGAGATTGTCTTCTCATCCCAATTCTTCATACCCTTGTCCTGCTTGATTTTCTGCTTCAGCTTGTCCAGTTGCGTCATGTAATCAAAGTGAAGGCCCATATCTGTTGCAAGGATAGATTCGATCATCAGTCTGCGCATATTAGGCACTGACTGGGTTATAGGCCAGTGCTTTCGTAGAACCTGAGAGAAGGCAGCACAGTGGAATGATTCCAAAACGGACTTGTCGTTGTACATCTGTGCGAGCGGGGCTTTTAGCGTAACCAAGAAGGCATTGTTGACACCAGGATGCCCAACGTCGTGACCAATAGCCACGATCAATAGCGTAAGAGCATCAAAGGGTCGCAAGATTTTAGACAAGGAGGTCGTGCTGCTAGTCTTAGGCCTTGGCGCTGCCTTCCCATCAAAGTGTGGCAGAACCCCCAATGCAAGGCAGAAATAGAAGACCCCTTGCAATACATCCACCACGTGCCGGAAATTGTGGTACGGGACCTGTTCGTTGTACGCCCTACGACAGGCAAACAGGAAATCCGTGAGCTGTCCGGGTGATATCCGCCATTCTTCAACCTCAGGCATGGTGAAGGCATGGTTGAACATTTCGAAAGCGCAAAGCAAGAGTTCGTCGTCTGTGAACTCGTGCGCGGAGAAATCCCACCTGCAGACACTTTGACGTACCAACTCGTGCCTGTGTGGTGATACTCGGATTTTGCTATCCCCCAATCATATGTTAGCTGCAACCATCCGAGAAGGGCAATCACGAAGAACATAAAAGAACATTCCACAAACCTTTCCGACTGTGTATGCGCTGGGCCGTTCGGTTTAAAGATATCTGACATCAACTCGGACACCCTGTGAAGCAAACAAATAAAATGATTAGCCTCCCGTCTCCACAATAAACTCCTGGTCAAAGGATTCACTCAAGCATCATCGCCAGGGATTCAACCGCAACCATCCAAACTATCTGTCACCATAGACGATAGTTTTTTTTCGGGACGGGAAGTTTAATGGGAATTTTCCTTACATCTTCTCCCGCAGATACGCATAGCCTTCTGCAACACGAACGTTATTCTTTCGTTCCCGTTCCTCCGTCTCCAAATCGGTGTCGACACCAACCCACGATCTCTTCCTCTCGTTTCTCCGTTTCTGAGCTTTTCGTGCCAGCCGATAGCAATGCATGGATAACGCCTTCGTGTTCTCTTTCGTCAGTGGCGAGGGGTACGCTTCAGCGGCGCCGGTATCGAGAAGCTTGGACGCAAGTATCGCCTCCTCGTCATCGGATTCGGTCCATAATCCTCCAGATATTGTCTGGTTGGACGGATCTAGCTCCGATATCAAAGCAACGGCGAGGATGTTTTGGGAGTATGTTTCGATTTCCATTTCCTCTCTGATGTGACGGAGCAGGGCCTTGCCGTAAAGCGGATCGTCTCCTACCGAGGATGCTATCCCCGAGTCGTGTCGGTCGGCTTCCTGTGGGTCGTCATCCTCGAGGTGCCTAGCGGGAACATCCAGCAGTAGAACCGTGGGTGTCGGGTCGTAGTTGCTGATTTCTCCCAAAGTAGATAAACAGGATGACCCGGATGAGTGCACCGATACTAAATAATCGCTCTAGAGTTAGAAAAATGCCGTTTCCTCCCAGTTTCTGCTTTTTTTTTTTTTTTTTTTTTTTTTTTAAACTAAACTTACCATTCGCGAACACGGATAATAAGGAGTTAATATTTCGTAGAACTTCTTCGTGTTCCAACTCCGTGCCTTCTTCCATCACCAGCGGGAGGTCTTCCCGCGAGATACTTCTCTCCGACTTGGCCCTCCGGTCGACATACACCACAGTGCATTTCGCTATCTCCTTAAACATCGTTGCTGTGTGTTTTTCAAATCTTCCTTGGCTTTCCACCGACGCTACCGCTGCTGCGAAAGGGAATTGTTCCCTCGGGGAGAAAAAGAGTCTCGAATGTCGAATTATCGTCCAAAGAAAAGATACCCAGAAAGAAAGGAGATCCCCGCTAAACGAAAGGGAACAAAAATAAACTGACGGGGATTGTTGGAAAAGAAGAGGCCCCTCCGGATGAGTCGATAATATTTACAACAGCGCCGCCCGAAAGGAAAGAAAGAAAGAGAGAGAGAAAAAGAAAAAGAGAGGGAAAAGGAAGGAGTCCCGAGTTCAGGGGACCATATAACCTGCGGGGTTTCGAGAGATGTAGTTGACAGGCGGTGGTTTTCGGTCGTCGAAAAGCGACTTGACTGATTGATTGTCTCTGATCCTCCCCAGCTGCGAGCCAGAAAACCCGTTGACAAATGGCTTGGTCCCGTTGCCTTGCCTTGACTTCTTGCCTTGCTTTCCCTTTGGAATTCCTGTCCTGCTTAACCTTGGCTAGTCCCCCTTTCGCTCATCAACTCGTTTTTCCTTCTCTTTGGGCGCAGGCTCAGGCCGAGTCGTCACACGAGGGTTTGTGTAACACAGGAACAGGAGGGAAGGAAGAGTTAGAGTAACCCGCCGGGAGGTAGGAGAGGTCCTGTTGGTTGGTTGGTAGACAAGGAAGCCCAGGGAATATTCTGTCGAAGCACAAGAGAAACCTTAACGTTGCCGTTCGGATATCCCAAAGTTCGTTATTGTGTTTCCCTAATGTTCCTAGTAGATGGTACACCCGGTTACTCTACGACCTTCTCAATCAAGTACTTTCCGTTTGTCGACACTGGTTAACTTGTGCGTGTGGTTGGGTTGGTTTGGTTTGTCAGTCACGAGGAAGGAAGAGGGCGCAGAGGTAAGTAGTTTCCAAAGAAAGTGCGAAGGTTTTCCGGTAAGAGGAGGAAGTCGAGCGAGTAGCAGTAGTAGTAAGTAGTACCTCTCTCTTTTTATTTTTTTTCGTTTTATTTTTTTATTTTTTTATTATTTTTCTTTTTTCTTTTTAAGAAAGTCGAACGTGAAAAAAAAAGGCGGATTTGGTATTATTATGATTAAGCGTCGGGGTCGGAATATTCTGTACTCGGTTCTGGAACAGAGGAATGTCGAAAAGCGTCTAAAGTCGCTAAAAAGAAAACCAGATGAGCTCCTATCCAGAAAAAAAATTCGAGAACAATTTCAACCAAAACAGAGTGCAAAAGAGAAGAAAGAATAAAGGCAGGTGTGTTCAGCAGAGTTCAGAAGAACGGAGCGCGGTGAGTTTCTAAGGGCGAGAGGCGTGATGCAATTTGCGAGACGAAAGGGTCAATGCGGGCGAGCGAGGGGGGAGGAGAAGGACGAGACACAGACACACATAATAATTGTGAAGGGGATCAGTTAACTTGCATTTGACTGCAAGGAAGCCCAGGCTAATAGCGATACTATCGATCAATAATAGCTGAAAGCCACCGCTGCACTGCTCCACAATCAGAAAATGTCAAAATTAAAAGTGCGGGTCCAGTAATAGGTATTGTGCTCTTTGGGAATACAAATCCCCAAAGGCCACTGACCCAAGGACTCTTCGTCTTCGAATTCTTGTGCTTCCTCTTCTTCCGTTTCTGCTTTCTCGGGTCGTGCGAATGAATGGGCTGTTGCAGGGTGATCAACGCCAGAGACGGGGCATAAAGGGAAGTACACTATGTCGGGGGCTCTTAATGCGACAGCCCCGATCAGGCAGCTAGTGCTTCAAGGTAGCTGACTACTGCTTTGCAAATGAAGCGATCGAAACGTTTATTTGCGAGCAGGAGTATGCAGGGCGTACGTAACGGTAGCCCCGGTGCAGACTCGAGCGTGATGTAGCGGACAGTATTTTCAAGATAAAGCAATGGTGAATCGATTGATAGAGGGAACGGAGGGGAGGGGGGGGGGGAGAACTAGAAACAGAAACAATACGGGGAGACAGGTAGACACACGCATATACACACACAGACGCACACACTCGCAGAAGTCGGGGTTTCTCCAAGAGAAAAAAAAAAAAAAAAAAAAGCAAGGCCTCGAGAGGGTCCGGAAGGTTTATGTAGTATGTAAGTACCTATGTCAGAAGAAACAAAAGTCTCTCTCTTGCTGGTGCTGGGTCAGCCACAGCCCTCCCCACCGACGTCTCCTGCGACGAGTCTTGTAGGAAAGGTCCGAGAAGTGCGAGAGGGAGAGAATGCGGCCGATGAAACGTCCCGGAGGTGAAGAACCTTGGGAGGCGACGAAAGGCTAGCACCGTAGGCGCATATACAATTTTATGTATTTGTATACGTAGTAAAATAGAAAATGCTGGGGGTGGAAGGCTTAAGAAAAGGAAAGGGCAAGTGCGAAATTTAAAAACATTGAACGAAAATGCATCCGGAGAAACAGGAATCGGGCCAAGTGAGAACGTGCGTAAGGCTTCTAGAAAGCCGGCTGGAGTGTTCCATACATAAAACTACACCATCCAAGGCCAGGTTTCGTTTCTCTGCAGCAGCGCGGTGTGGACAAGAGATCCAATCTGTGAGGGTGGAGTCCAGCTAGCCCGAAGGCACGAGGACGGCCAACGCCAGTACTCAATCGACAGTTCAGTCCGGTTGCCCCAGCGGCTATGGAACGACTGCCTTTGGTATTGGGCAGCTGTTACTCCGTAATGAGTGGAGAATCTCGAATCAAAATCGGATCAAATCAAATCAAAGTCAAATCAAATCAAGCAAGCAAGCAAGCAAGCAAGCAAGAAATCCGAGGAATGTCGACATGGAGGAACAAGAACAGTCAATACTTGTTCGGGGTCCCTCAGACGCACGGATGCATTTGCAGGTGCACATGAACATACATGTGTGTTGTCGACGGGGTCCGTCAATCTTGCTTGAGTGGCTGCACTGCGGCCCAAACAGATGGCAGCTCGGGTGCAGAAAAGTCAATGTTCCGTCTGTTCTTGATCTCGAAGGTGCAGGATTGGGGGGGAGAAGTCGGTGAAGTTTGAATAGGCCGGTTCAATTATTTTAACAATTGCAAGGCACTAATGCGATGCAGTTGGACGGGCTGCTTCCTGGATTCTCGACCTCCAGACAATCGGCCTTTGGATGTGGGCAGGCTGTTTGAGTTGAAAGAAGGCGACCCGCATGTGCCGGCTTCAGTAACCACTCCTTGCGGAATCGGGAGAAAGCGCCGTTTTTTCAGGTCTGCGTGCGCTTTAAACCTCAAAAAAACTAAGGCCGTCGAAGAAGAAAAAAAAGTCAAAGAATGGTGGAGCAGGGTTGCTTGTATGGTTAGACCATGCAGGAAAAAAAAAAAAAAACATGGACCGATGGCAAGGGGGAAAATGAACAGGTTCACAAGAAGCGTTTGAAGGGAAGGTCCATGTCATCCCAGAAGGCATGGCTTTACCATTCACACGGAGCAATTGAATCGATTCGAATCGAACTTGGGCCGAACTGAATTGAATTGAACTTGAAGAATGCCCGGCAACAGTATCACCCGAATCCACGAGGACTCGTTCGAAAGCACCGTTTTTTGACCAAGAGGATTGACAACAACGATGAGAAGCCAAGGGAAACGTGTCCGAGAAATGGGAGGAACAGGCTGACCGGAAAAAAAGATCATAGCCAAAAATCAAAGGATGTGAACGGGCTGGGGGGCCTGTGCTTTTGCACACTCCCAGCAAAAATGTTTTTCCAGAGCCCCGTTCATGGCTTGACCGAGGGGCGGCTCAACAAGCAAAAGTTTCAGCAGGAGAGGGAAGGGGGGCTCAGAGACCGAAGAGAACTGGGTTGAAACACCAAGTCGACAAGGAAAGACGGGTCCCCAGAACCGAGTGCAAAGACGGTAATATCTGAAGGACCGAGGGGGACGTGCACCTTGACAGGCGATAACTTACTTCTTTAAAAAGGCCACGGCTCAAGCTCGCTCGCCAAACTCGCAAGGCGTTTCTTGAAATAAAATAAAAAAAATTAGAACTAAAGAGCAAGAAAGACAAAAGGCGAAGGGGGGCGGTTGGTTTACCGTTCGATTCTGGATCTTCCCAGAACCCCGGATTCGCCAGTGTATAGGTGCTTGGTCAAGATATATGTTTGGAGAGCTAGAGCTGGGCCAAATGTTACAAAGCATCCACCATCTGATCAACCCAATTGCCAATCCTCTGGAACAAACAAGCGAAACAGAACGATGTACAGCCAGATGCTCTGGAAACAAAACATCAAACGTGCAAACTCCACGAGGCAATGCAAAGTGTGGCAAAGCTCGCTGAAGTTGGATTTAAAGGCAAATATAAAACGTGGTGGCCGAGTCTGAGACCCAACCGATACCAAGGGAATGGGACAAAATATGTGCAGGGAGGTCATTAAGACAAAACAGCTTTCGACGATGGCTGCTGTGGGCGACGTGCATATGCAGACTTACATACCAGAGTTACTAAATTCTTCTTCTTCTTTTCCTTCGAGAACCAGTGTAGTAAACTAATACTTAGTATCGATAGCAGACTGCAGGATACCGCCAACTGTGTGTTTGATTTGCAAAGTTAGTTGAATGTCAGCCACATGTAGGATTGCCGCAGCCGGCTGCGAGATGACGATGGATGTAATGGTCTTGGTTTTACGGAGTAGTCTTGGACCCGGGTCGGCGGCCTTGGTCTTAAGGGAAGGGAAGAGGATATTATAACAACGGACAAGCAGGTTAAAATTCGGAGAAGCGCACATACCTTTAATAAGCCCGCTTGTAAGGATGCAAAGAGCCTATTCCAACAAGCCGAATATTAGTCGGCAGAGGAGGCGATTGATTGCCTTTGTCGCTTCCGTCCTTCGTGTTTCAAGTTGACGGTGAGCTTAGGCAAACGACAGCTTTCATAAAAACAATCCGATCCCGATAATGATTCGTTTGTATGATGGTGATGCGGATGTTGTTGGTGATATCAGATATCAGATTAAATGTGACAGCAAACTACTTACTACGCACACAAGACCTATAAATAAGTATACTTGTATTCCTCGGGAGGCAATGCAATGCTGGGATCTGAACTGGAGGCGTGGTCTCGAAGATATATAAATATATCCATCCATCCATACGTACCTGTACCCTGGCCTATACGTTGATCGCAATGCAATTGCAATGGAGGAACCTTCGAGGGCAGCTGCGGGAGGGTGCGTTAATCACGGTTTTATTGCATGGAGAGCCAGCAATAAAGTTTTGGTTCTGGGGAAGGATGTCACCGGTGTGCATGAATGAATGCATCGAACGACAGCTTCAACACATCTGCAGGGCTCTCTATACGTAAAGGATCAGATGGAATCGAACAAATGAGTCTTTTTACAGGCTAAATTGGATATTTCCATATCAGTAAGTACAAGTCACAATAAGAAATATTAATACGGATTCCATACCCTGGAAAACCACTCTGCTATTATAATTTATTATCAATTCTGCTGTCGAAGCGGAACATTTACGTATATAGTTCCAGTTAATCCGAATTCTAACTGCAAATGCAAATGCAGTGCAGTATGCAATATCTGATTTTTCCTGCATGGGTCTGGTGGCACAATCAACAATCTTCATCACACTCCGCACAGCGATCGCAAAAAAGCAAGATCTGGCCTGCCACACGCGCCATTGTATGGATCTATCCTCTCTCTTTCCTTGGTATGGTTTAAACTCGTGGGCGAATCACAATTTGGATCTCCTTCCCTGCAACGATGGGAGGTTGGCTGGGCCAGCTGGGGCCAGGAATTCTACGACGCTTCTGGAAGTTCTTGGTGCTCCATTTTCACGGGCTTTCAGAAAGGATCAGCCCAACCAAAGATGCAATCGAACAGGCAATAGCAGAATACAGACGGCGGGGGGTGCACCAGGGCCTGTCTTCCCGAGACCATATTGTGTGCAATGCACACTGTACACCTGGCCACCTTCTTTTCTTTCCTTTTTTTAGTTCCTTTCTTTCTGCTTTTACCGGGCTCATGGGCACTTCCTTCCAGAAAATCCATAGCCATACCGCTTCAACTAATTACAACTCCCCCCATTCCTTTCCCGCAGAAAATAGCACTAGCGTAAGTTCTGAACAAAGATAGAAGATCCGTCCTCTTTTCTGGTTCAAATTCGCGTTATTTTTTTATATTTTTTGTTTTCCCTCTCTCTCTTTCCCTTCAATTGGATGTTCGAGAATGCTTCCTTTTGCTGGTTGCGGTTAGGGTTGGAATCCCAGCAATAGAAAGAGAAAGAACAAGCCTTTTTTCTTTTCCCTTTTTCTTTTTTTTCCTATATATTCTTTTGCATTTTGCATCTTTAGATTCCCTCCCAACGTCATGGCGCGCATCACGTGATGTCTGCACCAAAAGTCTCGAACTCTATTCCAAAATCCAACGTTTTGAGGGTCCCATTGGGCACAAAATGAAGGATTCGAGAATTATGATTCTTCACGGATGATATGATAAACCGAAATGGCGTGGGGGGGACGCCATAAGTGCGGTGATAATTGATACCTGCCAACTAGAGTAACCCAATACCGCCTCTATCGAAATTTCGAAGATAACGTTGTCATGTGTAAATCCAAGACAGTGGGTCACGAATACGTAGTTTAAATTTGATAAACCACTCCGTCCAGCTCGTTTAAACCCTTGCGAGCTCAAGAACATCCCTGGGGGGATCGTAATACGTCCAAAACATCATTACGATAGAAAACTTCACAAGCACTCATATGATTTGTCTCATTTCGAATAATCTGCCATCGAGCTAGATAATTGAACTTCATGCACGTCCAAGCCTACCCCTCACTTCTAGAAGCCTTTTTTTTTCTATTCCGAAGGTAGGTTATGCGCTGGGCAGCGCAGCATACCATATCCCAGCTGCAGCAAGCCCAATCAGGTTCTATAACCCCGTTCCAATCCGACCAGTCGACGTAGCAACTATGCTGCCAGCCCTCCCCCGGCCCCCCAGTTCCGACAAAAACCCTTGTAAAGCTTCCTGCATGGAACTTCTAGTAGCTCGAGTATACATCCTGATCGGCCGGCAGGTTCCCGACGACAATAAGTTAGTTCCCATATTGACGCCACCCATATGAGTCAACGTACGCCTCCGCGAGCTTTTTGGTCCTCTTCTTAGCTTCGATGATCGACGGCGCGCCTCTTGGGTTTATCGACGCACGGGCTTTGCTTTATCGTTTACATTCAAGCCCAAAGTGAGGCGTCCATAGAACTAGGTTCCGTCATCTAACCTGGCCTCGTATCCAGACGTCATGAAGGGAGCATGCATCTAACCCACTCTTCACCCCCGGACCAGTGTGAACGACATACCGTAGTAACTAGCCCAAATTCATGGGTCTATGGATCCAACTAATATGATTGATCAATTGATGCATAAGCCAAGTGCTGCATACCCTACGCAAAGATGAATACTAACTAAACCGTCAACGTTGCGCTTCGAATTTCAAGCCTTCATACTACAATCCCTTGCCTCGAGCAGCGCACGCCTCGAGGATATAATACACCAGTCCACTTCCAACCCATCCGCGCAGCACTCCATACCGATAGGAACCATAACCAAAGCAATAAGAAACCTTCCTCCAAAGCCACCCTACACCTCCAAACACACAGGGTACCCAACCGGAAGAACCAAAACTAACCATCCCTCCTCACATCCCAGCCCAAAGAACTTCCAGAACACGATTGCGTGATAACGAACCCGGGTTCGCATGTGCAAAAACGATGTCATCAGCCAGACCATCGAATACGGGTTCACCCTTCCTAGCTTTTGCAAAATGCAAGACACTCCACCACCAGCATAATCACAAAAAAGCATGTTCACCCTATTCTGGATCATAGTATCCGTTCATACCCTGGCACGAAGAAGACAATGGATCCCTGCTCGGATCGAAGCTTTCTCGAACATCTATGTGGCTGATAATATACACACCAGCTGGATCCAGAGACAAAAGGCACACGCCCAACTGACTAAAATATGATATTAACTGCAACTTAGCCAATGAACCAGTCCACATGAGATATCAGCTTTTCCAAAATTTCAAAATGAAGCTAAATAGTCATAGTACCATCTACACCCTCGAAGGGGCGTATCTATATATCATATACACATTATGTAATAGATAAGCTGCTAATCTGAACGCCCAGGCTGGTATATCACTATCATTGACCTATAGCTCTCACATAAACTATGATTACATACATCAGATATGTAAACCGTATACTGTAAACCTGAAATCATGTGAATAAATATCACAACTAACGTAAGATAATAGCATACCCTCGAGCCCCTAATACAATTATATATGTATCTATACTTACGTATCAATAAATAACCCCACCTCCAGCAAACATCCCAAGCTCGAGTCTCCTCCACCGTAAATAAGTATTCACTCATACAACCATCATCATGAAAATACCATATCCCTCTCCAACGGAACCAACCCCAAGGATCACCACCCTCTCAAAAAACCACACACCCCATTAAAATAACCCACTATTCCCAAAACCTACAATCTTTCCACAACCCTCACCCTCGCATATGCATGTTTAACCAGAAAGAAAGAGAAAAAAAAAGAACATCAATAAAGAAGGCCCTCTCCGAAACGCGAATTTCGCGGCAGCGGGCTGTCTCCCAACAAGAGGGAAATCCAGCACAAGACAAAACAAAACCAAAAAAACCACACAAGCTTCTTCTTCCTCCTCTTCTCTCCGGCAATTTCCACCCCATCTCGTATTCCGCAACATCTCGGACTCATACCCAAAAAAACAAAAAAAAGTTATAAGGAAAGAAAAGAACAGCATATCTACATGTCCGGAAGAATCCACAGTACCGAGAAAACGGAGAGCAGCGCATGTAGCGCATAAACTCCACAGTTGCACAAAAAAATCCCAATCCCTAAAGGGAATTCACCCACTTTTTTCACCCACTATACTCCGTATAAGCTTCCTTGAACACAGGTAACCGCCCCGTAGCACTATTATATTATACAATGTATGCATATATCGTGCCTACAATAATTAATATTCACGCGGAATCACGATGCATATTATCATCCCAGCTGTATACAAACCCACACAATCATAGCATACAAGGTAAACCGACATCCACGGGTGGAAATACCAACTGAACCACTTCGGACAAAATCCCTATCCCTGACCATCATGTCTTTTAAAATCCCTCGAACCCCCCCGTCCAAAATCTGATATATACCCGTCATAATTATCCGATACACATAAAATACCATAGACACCCCATAAGCATTAATATAAACCACCCATAGCATGACTAGGCCTAGCCTTCCCTCCTCGACAAACCCCCCCTCTTCTACGATTATCCAAAAAAGGGAGTAATCTTCTAAGCATACCCCCTGCATCCCGATCCAATCACCGGGTATTAACGGTGCGTAGACGCTCAACTCCCGTCTACGGAAAGGGAATATATTACTCCCCCCGTGCCGAAAGAATGGCCGTAAACTCGAGAAATATCCATATCATTCGGATGGAAACATCAAACGCCAACGGGCTTCATACGCATCCCCATCCAGTAAAATCATATCGTAGAATACGCCTGTTATATACAAAACCTCCCAATGCCATATATTCAAAATTAATACAAACAAAATCAACACATTCAGGTAATCAATGTCTCAACGTCGCACAAAGCCATCCCGGCCGGTCGATACATGTCTCGTCGATCAAAATTTGCCCCCGGAATGTGCTTCCAGAAGCTTCAGAAGCTCCATTTACCCCTTTAACTAACCGTTAGAAAGCTATAAACCACCTGACCGTACTTCACCTGTCCCGGTGAAGCTAAATATATGTCATATAATATAACACCTCACGATAGGAAAAATTTAGAATGAAATACTTTCGTTTCCAATTCCATTCTCACTTATCCTAGATTATCTACTTCCAGATATTTGTGCACGAAACGAAAAAAAAAAAAAAAAGCACTGGAGGAAAACTAATATATAAAAAAAAAGTGAACGGAAAAACAAGTAACAACAAGAGACTTTTTCTTTCTTTCCTCGATCTCTTTCTTCCCCTAGTAAACAAAAATAAATAGAATAGAATAGAATCCACTACGAAAACGGGGGTTTTTGGCAAATTAAAATAGGAAAAGAAAAGGAGAAGGGTGCAGAAAGACGGAGGATTAAGCGATGCGATACAACAGACGAATGCGAATTGATTAGTTAAAAAAAAAAAAAGGCAAGAAGGTACGAGTTGATGAGGACGCCTCCGTCTATCGCGATCCCTTATGGTCCGAGAAGCAAGCGATGAAAAGGAGATTAAAAAAGAAGCCGGGTGTCTACAGTCATGCCGTCTCTCTGAAGCAATCCCGGCGAAGGAGAATAATGCGACAAATTCGTAACAACGGTGGAAAACAGCGAGATTTTTTTTTGTAAGAGGTCGATGTGTTTTTTTGGTCTTTTCATTCTTAGTCAAAAAAAAAAGGGGAAGTTTTATATCAATCGTTAAGAAATCGAGTCAAGTTGCCATACGTCTAGGAGTAGTGACTAGACATTTAAATTGTTCAGACAACCAAATTGCCATGCTGGACTGGGTTCTATTCAGCATCAGCGGTGTCAAGGTCGTCGTGACGGGGTGGAGTCTCTGTATTGCCCAAATCTGTTAGCCAGAACTTCTTTTGCCATCTTAGCAGGTATATAGAAGGGAAAACTTACGGTCACGTTCACGTTCACGGTGGCTATCACGATCACGTTCACGTTCGCGGTCTCCTCTATCACGCTCACGGTCTCTCTCATCACGTGGGCTTCTCATTTCACGGTCACCGTCACGGTCGCGATCCTCCTTGCCAGCTGGGCTACGGCTACGTTCGCGGGGTCGCCCATTGGGGGAGCCACGATCTTCACGGCCTTCGCGACGGCGAGGGGAAGCAGATCGTGGTGGCCCACGGCGAGGGCTACGGCGCCTTGGAGCGTCACGGCCGCCTTCAAATCTCCAAGAGGCAGATGGAGGGGTACGAGCCCACTATTAAAAGAAGGGTCAAGATGTTAGGAACATAATCGTAAACGTCATAGCTAGCTTTATAGATATACGAACCTCAATTTTGAGGATGTCATCACGTCCTATACGACGTCCATGCATCTCAAAATACGCGTCGTCGGCATCCCGACGAGATTCATATTCAACAAATGCAAATCTAGAAGAAAAAAATACCACCAAAGAAAGGGTTTCCAGTCAATTAGCTTCCGGTCTTTCTTGTCAAGGAAGGTCGGGAGGTCTAGATGTAACAAGCTGCAAATGCAGGTTTGGCTACATCGGCGACCAGACAAGGGGGGACAGGGATTCTGAGACTTACAGTCGGCTGCTTGCAGTTCGTGGAGCAGGAATGTCGCAACGGACCAAACGTCCATATCTGTAGGCAACGAAGAAACCGAAGGCAGAAGTCGTTAGAAACGCGTTTTTTCTCTTTCTCTCAGGATATTTTTTATTGACTACGTGGTAACTGCTTCGCTCGGAAGAGGAGGAGGGTGGAGGGGGGAAGGGTTGGCAAGGCCGATATCGACGGACGACGACGATGACGAGGGCTCGATCGGCTCGATCGGACGGCTTTCCGCTAGGGCGAGCGAAGGAAATGCTACGACGAGGGGTAGGACAATGGGAGATAGTGATAAAAACGGAAATCCCCTCTAGCAGAGTATAAAAAAGGTCGATAGGGACCGTATACGTGTGATTCCGCCGACGACGAGCAAGGACCTCTATTAGAGAACTAGGGGAGAGATAGAGATAGAGATAGAGAAGTAAAACGAGGACATTGAGTTAGGGGGGAGAAACAGGTTGGATTTCGAGATCTTCCGCATACGGAGTCCGCCGTCAACGTGCATCGAGGTGTTCAGGAGGAAACTGTCAAGGAGGAGGAGGAGGGATCGGTTTCGATCGGTACCTTTCGAATTCGTATGCGAGATCGCGTGCCCTGGTGCCATGGCCGAAGCCAGTGACATAGAGCGTGGTGCCGCCACGGGAGGACATTGCTGCTGGTGATTCCGGGAGTGAAGCGGGGGTAGGAGCGTAGGGGTGGTGATGATGGCGAGGTGGTGATGAAGAGTTGGTGAGGTTGAAGAGTTGATGAAGATGGAAATGGAGATGGTGAATTCTGGTTTTGATTTAATTTGGGGGCCGCGGAAGAAAATGAAGGAATTCAAATTGGCAGGGAAAAAGCGGCTGACTAAGCGGAGTTGCCTCACTTGATTCTTCAACTTCAACTTCAAATTAAACGGATTCCAGACAAAGAATTCAAAGAAAAGAAAGAAGGATGGCTGAACCAAAGACGGCTTCGGTCACAGCTGCCGTCCCGAGAGTGGTCATTCAGTTCTGCATCCAGTGCAAGTGGAACCTTCGAGCAGCCTATGTGAGTGGCTTCATCCCTATCATATCATATCATATCATATCATATATATCATATCATATCGTATATCATTATATACTATATGATGGATATCATGAGAGCCTCTTTGACATCGATGAAAGAAGAGTTAATGAGAGAGACAGTATGCCCAAGAACTGCTCCAGACATTCTCAACCTCGCTGGGAGAAGTCTCCCTCCGCCCTTCCACCGGCGGCATCTTCACCGTCACCCTCGAGACCCTCAATGGGGAATCAATCCTCGAGTCGCATCTGATCTGGGATCGGAAGCGCGATGGCGGATTTCCCGAGACAAAGGAACTTAAGGTATATATTCCCCCTTTATGACAATTACTCTCATATCTTATATAGAAATGGATTGCTAATATGCATGTGCATAACAGAAGAAAGTCCGTGACATCATAGATCCAAACAGAGATCTCGGCCATGTCGACGGCAAGAAGAAGCCAACGGCAGACAATGCTCTTCCTCCTCCTCCCCAGGAACTCGAGCCCCAGGATAAATTGATCAATACCTCTCCGGGCGAGCAGAGTCTCGGGATACAAATAGTCCAGGCCGAACGAAACGCCGCAGCAGCCGCACCTCCCAAAGAGAAACCCGCCTGCGAAGACTGCCAGTAACCCCACAATCTTTTAAATTTCTCCAAGAAACAAAATCAAAAGCAGCTTCGAACCCGAAGCTACATCCCGGGCCAAGCTTAGCCTTAGCCCTATCACAAATCAATCAGCAAGTGCGGCCCCAGTCCCATACTCAACAAGGGCGACGGCGATGCTCCGGCCAGCGCCCAGACCAAAAAAACCCTGGAGCTAAGCAGCTAAGCAGGTGCACGGAACCGCCCGACAAAAAAAACAGACAAGGGGACCCACAATTAGCAATCGATCGTTTATCAGCGGCATTCCGTATCTTGAACCGACCTTACCTAGCTACTTAGTAGCATTTAGCTCCAAAACACCCTCGTTTTTCCTGTCCCAGGTACTATCGATATACGTATCATCTTGACTATCTCTACATAGTACTCATAACAATAAATAATATAACATTCAAGCTAGTTCTATCTGACCAGGGAAACCTTATCAGCTTCCCGATGCGTCCGGCGTCCCCATCATCTCTGAAAGTCAATTGTAACAAAACCAGCTTGTGAGTACGTACATAAGAGACATCACCCGCCGCCTTAAATAAAATAAAATAAAATAAAATACAATCTCCAACCCCCCCATCGTGTGATACAGACAATATCCCCAATCCCTATATCACAGACATACAAGAAAAGGGTACGTTGATTGGCTCCCCGCGCGTGTTTTGATGTCATGTGTGTAACTCCACGTCCACATTCGAGCTAGTACTTCCCTTCCCACCTCTCCTTCAGAACAAAGAACCCCCCCAGCTGCAAGACTAGCACGCTTTGTGATTGTGATTGATATTTTTTTTCGGAAGGAACGCGATAGAAGTCAATGGTGTTCAGTTCCTGTTTCCCCAATTCCAGTTCTAGTTTACTAAGTAAGGGGAGCATTCCAGGAACCCGCATATATACACCTCCCCCCATCCCTCATCCTCCATCTTCCGGAGCACCCCCCAATCACCATAAATATTCAAACAAGCTCCCTTTCAACCCCCAGCTACCCCAGACTTCGATAAGAAAAATCAAAGTAGGAAAAAAAAAGTAAAAATGTCAAACATCCACATCTCAACCCACCCCTGCGTCCGCGCAAAGCTCAGCCAACTCCGATCCAGCACCACAGGCCCCCGCGAAACCCGCGCCCTCGTCACCGAAATCTCCAGCTTCCTCGCCGCAGAAGCCCTAGCCACTTCTCTAACAACCGTATCAGCCGGCGAATCCACATCCGCCCTCGGTGCAACATACACCGTCGAAGATGTAGCCGAAAAGGTCGTCTTGGTTCCAATCCTCAGATCCGGCCTCGGCATGCTCGAAGGTACCCCCCTCACCCCATGCCCACAAAAGCAGTATATACGTATATAATTAACCCATAAAAAGCATTCAACAACCTCCTCCCCACCCCAGCCGCAATCTACCACCTCGGCCTCTTCCGCGAAAAGGCCACCCTCTCACCAGTAGAATACTACAACAACCTCCCCACATCATCCGCCAGCTCCGGCCTCCCAGCGGATCTAGCCATAATCCTAGACCCCGTCGTCGCAACCGGCGGCACCGCCATCGCCGCCATCCAAACCCTAAAGGAATGGGGCGTCAAGAAGATCATCCTCTGTAGCATCTTGGGCGCCGAACCGGGTGTCAAACACGCCGCTGAGGAGTGGCCAGAGGGTGTCGAGGTTTACCTCGGTGCCATGGACCCAAAGACAACCGCAGAAGGAATGATCGTACCTGGGTAAGTCCCATCTCCAGACATCAATCCACCTATCATGAAAGAAACAGCTACTAACTGACCAACCACCACCCGCTGGGGCTAATTTTCGACAAATATCTAGACTTGGAGACATGTAAGTCAAACCCACCCAAACGAACATAAGAAGCCTCTACTAACCCCCCTCCAGTGGTGACCGCCTCTTCCTCACAATTGGAAAATAAATTCCTTTTTCTTTTTAACGATTTAAAAGGATCAATTGGACTGGCGCCGAATACGAGCGACAGCAGAGAGCTCACGTGTAACTAGTAATTGTTCTATACATAATTACCCAAGCTCAAAAGCAAGTTCGTAAAGCAGTAAATCAGCGAAACGTGTCTCATTGTCTGTCTATCCTTAATAATCTACACTATCTATATAACCTAATCCCCCTGCCCTCTAAAAGAAAGAACATACCTAAAACTGGTGGGTCTATATTCAGCGAGACCGCGAAGAACGGGGCTTTCTTTAATCTTACCGTGGGGTATATATAGCGATCGTTATAGAAGCAACAAAAAATAGCTTACGAAACTAGGGATAGCAAAGGGTGAATTTTACGCATGGAACATCTTTTTTTGGAAATGGGGGTGTATAATAAATTCTTTTCCCAGGTTTTTGGTTTTCCGAGTTAAAAAAAGGTAGTGAGTTTTTAAAGCGTGTTCTTTTTTGTTTTCAGAGGTCGTTATCGCGTCACAAAAACACAGGGCGAGAAAGAAAAGAAGAGCGGTGTTTAAAATGTAAGTTAGGGACAGCATTGAAGGTTTGAAAAAAAGTTCAGGAAGGACAAGATAAAGAAGAGGTTTCGTGGTTGGCACATTTTTATGGAAAACCGGTCCACAGGAAAAAGATAATAGTTACGGGCGTTAAATTTTGTTTTTTCTTGTCGTAGAAGTACAGAGTCTGTGCTAAGAATTCAATTGCTCGACTCTGCTAGAATTTGCAAAAAGAAGGCTTCGTGTGGTCGTTTAACAAGGGCTCGTGACAAAGTGACAATCCAAATCCTGAAATCCGTTTGTTCCATAGATCGTGGTGCTTTCGAAGTAATTGAAAAAGGGGTGGGTGTGAGGGGAGAAGTAAAAGTCGTCGCTCGCTCGCTGGTTGGGGGAGTGTTTGCGTCGTCGGGTGATATCGCCGTCGCTCGTCAAGATTCGAAGCGTTGGGATCGGTTGCCGAATGGATTATTTTTTCTTCTGTTTTCGGGGTGGTGTTACCGGCCGTCCTTGCCCAAGACCTCCGTATACGTACTTTTGTTTTTTCTCCGCTGGTTTCAATATCTGGATTACCCCACGTGTTAGCCGGTCGAGTTCCCCACTCATAATACACGTTTTTGGCTGTCCATCATACCTGGAAAGAGCACAACAAGCTCTCATCTACGCTCATCATAGCGCCAGCGTTGTCGAATTCACCGCAGTAGTTCGGGGCGGAGAACAAGGTAACCAACTGCCTCTTCGAAAAGAACTCGTATCCGTCCTCTACGACCTGATGGGCCCGGCAAATGAGATCCATGTCATGTTTCTGCAAGAACCGGGAGACCACATCGGGGCCGAAGGTGAAGGACACGCCTCGGTCGTTTTCGCTCCAGCCGGTGATATCCTTGTCTGGGTCGGACCAGAGCAAGTCGCAAAGCAGGCCACAATCCGGAATCTATAAACCCCAAAATTTGGAGGAAAAGAGGTCCCCACGTCAGCAAAAAAAATATAAAAAAGGAAAATAAAAAAATACACCATCAATAGGGTCGGGAACCAGGTGCTTACGTCCGTTGGTCGCATGACTCTCCTAATTTGCTCCATGGAATTGAGATCCGGAGAGAGCCCGCCATGCATTGTAAAGATTTTCTCATCGATAATTGCGGCGATGGGGAGGCAGTTGAAACAGTCAGTAAAAGTCTTCCAGAGTTTGATGTTGTATCGTCGCTTGCACTCATCGTAGAAGCCATAGATACGGTTTATCGATGCACACTCGTGGTTGCCTCGAAGGATAAAGAAATTCTCTGGATACTTGATCTTGTAGGCGAGAAGGAGGCAGATTGTTTCCAAGGACTGCTTTCCTCGGTCGACGTAGTCGCCCAAGAAGAGGTAGTTGGCCTCTGGGGGGAAACCTCCATATTCAAACAGACGTAGGAGATCGTAGTACTGGCCGTGAATGTCACCACAGATCTAGATATTGCGCAAGTTAGCGTAAGAACCTCAGGCAAATGCTTTCCGTATGTAATTCGGACGCGTCTGGGTCTTCCATACCTTTATGGGAGCTTCAAGCTCGAGCAGGATTGGCTGGGAGATGAAGATTTCCCTAGCTTTCGTACATAGGAATCGAATCTCTGTCTCCAGCAATTGGACCTGCTTTCCTGGCCGGCTACCTCGCACTTCCAATAAACGGTCGATGATGGAATCGAGGTCTACATCTGCTTGATCCGCCATCTCAATGGCAACGGCAACGAGGCTCGCGAAGGTGGGTTGTTAGAGCGGTAGCGTGGAGAAAAACAGACGAGCAACAGACGGAACCGACGACGACGAAAAGACCAAAGGAGTGGCTGGTGAAGAAGAGAAAGAGAAGCGAACGACGACGACGGACGAACGCACGGACGGAGTCTAGATGATAGAGGAGGGGATCGGAGGAGGATGAGGGAGGGGGGGTTGTCGATGGAGAGGGAGAAAAAATTCTTGGTGTGCGCCGCTGGTCTGGTAGATGAGACGCTTGAGTGAGACTATGACTTTGCTGGTTGGTACGGAAAAGGTACAACTGGTTAGAAAACGTTCAGAGAATGTGAGAGAACAAAAAAAAAAAAAAAAAAAAAAAAAAAAGACATCGCCACCATGATGTCCCAACAGCATCACAGCAATGATGGAATAGATCTAGCATACCTGAACTACGGACCGAAACAGCTATATTCTGTTCGGGAAAGGAAAAGACGACGTGACAACTGCGAAACCTGGACTAACGCTGTAGACAGGGGTTCTGTTGAAGAAAACAAGAATAGGAAGAGGAAGAGGAAGAAAAAGGAAATATCGCTTCGCCGGAAGGTTGAGGAGAGGAATGCCGTGGGGGTGGGTTGATAGAATACGGGAGACGAAATATCCGGAAGAAGGTCTGAAACTAGCGGAGATGCTTGGTCAGAAACAGAAGCAGCAGCAGAGACGACGACGATGAGACGAATATGAAGTCTTTGATTGGGCAGAGCAGCTGGTGTTCGAGCAGATGGGCAGGTGGTTCTTTTGTGGAGATCGCGAGCTTGTTGTTGTTGAGATGAAGAGGTTGTGGTTTTTTGGTTGTGGCCAGATGCGGAGAAGAAGGAAGGAAGGAAGGAAGGAAGAAGAGGAAGAGGAAGAGGAGAGGAAGAGAGGAGGAAGTTTTCTTTTTTGCTGGGAATTTCTTGCTAATAACAGGACGACAGCAGCTGTTTGTTGTTGCGCCGCCGGAAAACAAGAGACGAGAAAACGGAAAGGAAACGAGGGTTTTTACTTTATTTGATGGAATGATATCCTCGACGATGATGTGAATATCTCTTTTCTTATTATTAATTTAAATAAAAAAAATAATATAAAAAAGGCGGGTTTTGTCGGCGAACTGTTCGCGAGGCAATATGGTCCGGTTGATCTGGCTGGTCGTGCACGAGGCAGCAGCAGTGGCGGCAGTACTAATATCAGGATATATAGTACGCTCTATAGTATATAATGTCCGTCCTCTGGGCGATTGATTCTGGAGGAGGAGGAGGAGGATTCGAAGAGCTGGATTAATTGGATCGAGTTCTGATAAAATGTCAGTGCGGCTCGGTTTTAGTTTGGTTCTTTCTTTGTCACTTTGGAATTGTCACTGTTCTCACGAAAACAAAGCAAGGAGCCTCAAAAACTCTTTCAGACAGTCGATCGAGTGAGAGATTCAGATAGAATGTGAGAGAAAGAGAGAGCTCGAGGCCAAGTGATCACGAGAGAGGAACGATGAAAAATTTGTGCCAGGCTGTGTAATCAATAAAATGGAAGGCGACGACAAGGAAGAAAGAAAGACAAGAAAGAGAAAATCTTGTAAGCAAACACTACATGTAGGAATGGGAATAGGGGCCAACAGCTTCTCGAACTTAAGACGCGACTTTGTTTTGCACAGTACGAAGAATAGAAAAAAAAACGTATGCAGTATATACCTGATCAATAAAACCGAGTGCGCTGGTGATATAGCTCGAGCTTTCAATCAAGGGCGATTGATACCGATGGAAGTAGGAAAGAAAAAGTTATTTTTATATACGATCACGGTCGAGGCGAGAGAGAGAGTAAAAACGAGGAACCGAGCGAGCTGCGCAACAGAAAGTAGGCGTCAGGAGACGAGATCAAGTAGCAGGCGATGGTTAAGTGTAAATTTTCACACACAAGACACCAAGTCTATAGTTTTGAGTATGGAATCGGGAAAGTGGGAAACAAAAAACAAATTTCAAAAATGGTAGGGGGGGTCTCGAGGACGAAAAAAAAAAAGGCACCGATGTTCGTGCAGCCAGCCTCTGCCCTAAAATCTGCGACTGTACCAGCGGATTGGTTGAGAAGTAGCAGCAAGACTATGTAGCTTCAAACTAGCGGGCAGGCGAAGGGGGTCTGTGGGACGCCCGTGTGGGACGCCCGAGAGGTCCAGTCCTTCCAAGGGTTAAACTGTTGAAAGAAAATTTACACCAGACCTCGAAGCGGACACTGCTCTTGACGAATGTGAATTGGTGTCTCCCTCTTCCCCACGATAAGACTGGACTTTTGAGGCTAACGCTATCTGCAAAGCGAGCGAGAGAGAAAAAAAGGCCCCGAGTTCGTACGTGTAGGTCTGTAGTCTGGCTGTGTGTACGACATTGCGAAAGTCTAGTCTCGTGCCTTTGTTCCTTCCAAACATCGAGGATTCAAAGGATAACGCCGTATCTTCGCACTTGGGCAGGTGAGCATCCCGAAAGGATGATCAATCGACTTGGTATTGAACACGACGACAAGAAAGTGGAACCTCCGTATGCATAAACAGCTCCATGTCGAGAGAGAGCTCACATAGGGAAAACTTTTTCCTCTCTCTCTTTCTTGTCGTAGAGATTCAGACGTGTGGGCAAGCAGGAAGCACGAAAACGTGGACAGCTCGCTCATTGGGTTACGAGCGAAGTCTCGTGGGTCCTGATTACACTGGGATCCATGGGAGAAGGTCGAGAACTTTAAGGCAACAGCAGATTGCTAAATATATAAACACTCACGCTGGTTATTGTAATACGTCTGTCTGTCTGTTTGAACGTGTATGATGCTGGCGATGCTGGAAGATGGATGTTGAGAACAGAGAGAGTATTCAAAAGCGCGAATTTTGAACTTGACGGGATTTTTTTTTTTTTGGTATTTATTTTCAAGAAGAAAGAGGCTGAACTGGTTGAGTCTGTTTGGCCGAAAGAAAACAGGTGTTTAAGTATACTAACAAGTAACAGTTATCGGAAAGGGTCTTGTGCGAATATGATTGATGTCAACGTTGGGGATCCAGAGAGCAAGTCAGGTTGGCTGTAGACGAGTCCGGATAGTTCGGGGGTATATAAGCAGATAAGTATCAGTATCAGGGGTGGGCTTCGTTCTTTGAGCTCCAGGCGGCGCGTGGTGTGTCTCCACTGACTGCACTTCTGTTTGAAGCAGCTAAATCGGGAAAGAAAATTAATTGATTCTGTTAAGTTTTTTTCTGTGCATACAAAACGGAGGAAAGACGGAATTAAACCTGCTCCTTCGAATCGAGTATATAAGTAATTGTAATTGGAGGGCAAAGTTGGAAAGGGCACAGAAATATCAATGCAGACGCAAGGCAGAGGTCGTTTTTCTTTTACGATATTATAACACCTCGTAGGGTCTGCGCTAGTGCATATATACAACCAACCTAGACAAGGGATATAGCTACAATCACGGCGGTCGAGCACGTTTATCAATGCAGTTTGTCTGATAAGCACGGAATCGAATCGAATCATATCATTCGATACGTATACCCTCCTAACTAAACCAAAACTACCAAGATCCCCGATAATGCTAAACACTTAGGTAACGCCAACGGCAAAGCAGCAAAGACAAGTGGGGAATCTACATATCCATAGCCCTCTCCGAGCACTTCCAACATAAAAACTGCGTAGTATCCTACTCAAGGGACATGTCGTCTTAGCATAGAAAAGATCCCGGTGGAGTCCACTAGTCTTACAGCTTTCTACGTCAACCGAAAATCCCGTTGGCCACCATGAAGCTAAGCGTCCGTAGATACCCTCTCGAAAGGTCCTTGTATACGTATCTCGGGTAAAGCACCCAAAAAATGCGCACCGATACTGGATATTCGGTACTCAAACAAGATCGAATCAAAGTTTTGGGAGGGACACACCCAGTTCTATTCATAGAAACCACTTGCTTTCCCTTCCCCCCCTCCAAATGCATCTACTTCAACAAGGGCAAATCAAGCAAAAAGGTTCAATTAATTGTGCCATATGTCTGCAGTCGCTCTATAAACGAACTAGCGAGTTACGTTTTTCTCTGAACAATCAGCCAAAATCCAGAGTAGAACGCCGACAGCGAAAGAAAGAAAAAAAAAATTAGGTGATCGAAATTGTAAAAAACCTAATTTCCTTCTCACGAATTCGAAAACGTAAAAACCCGAACAATTGATATGTTAACAGCTCAAGACCTGTTTTTTTCTTTCTCTCAAGTAGAACCAAGAAAGAAAAAAAGGCTATGGTGTTCAGATTGTCGACAGATGGGAGGGATGTGTGGACTTCAATTTGCTGCTTTACTTCTACAAACGTTGCATCAAAAACAGTTCTTTTGATATCAAGAGAGAAATATTGCTGCGAGTGCCGGGATGCGACATTTCGAACCTCGACGCCACTGTAAGGATCCTTCAACTTTCTATATGCACCGTTTGACGGACTTAACTAGGGGTGGGTGTATGTGCAGTGTGTGTGCGTGCGTCGAAAGAAAAAAAGGTGAACCGGGGAACATAATTACGAATCCGAAACTGCCGTTAGTATATAGTCCACAAGGCCCTCGAAAGAGGCCAGAGGGACGGAGTCATATACTGACCATCTCGTGAACACTTTCTCAAGATATAAGCTTCGATCCCGGGCCTAGTTTTCGAAATTTCCGGCTTTTAACGGGTTTCCATCGAATCATATTCCACGAAGAATCCGGGGAAATGGCGTCAATTGGTGTCTGCTTATGTTGATCCAAGAATGAATAAGAGAGGGGGCAGCATTACCCGCGTGACCGCAGGTATGTATCCGTAGACACCTATTCCCAGCTTCAACTTGACTATTTCGGATCCAATAGTCAACGATCATATGATGTATAGAATTTAAAAAGAAAAATACAACAGCAACACATATTTACATCTAGCCATGTAGGTACCTCGAGGTATGTCGTGCAGCAGCACAACCGGCGTGCATTAGCTTGAGGATTCAAACTCGCTATGCAATGACCATTAATTAGGTCATTTGGGTATCAAGGAACTACGATGCTTGCCAGAGCTGCCATCGGTTTTGGGAGATATCCTCAGACATATATCATCGTGACAATTTCCGTATCCGACCCCTCGTCTTAAAAAACGCAGATGATACACTGACAACTAACCTACAGCGTCCAGAGTACTAACACTAAGTATGCATAAAGCTGCATATACTCAGTGACAAGCCCATCACAGGAGCTCGAAGCCATCGTCACATTTTTGTCCATTCCAACCAGCCATCCAAAATGTCTACACTAGCCCTCCATTACGCCGAATCAACACCTCCAAATCCTGCAGAGGTCAACGTTGTCCGTAACAAAAAAAAAACCGTTTCTAACCAGGGCCGTCGATGAATACCAGGGGTCACTGTCAGCTGCCCGCCTTGAAAAGAAAAAATTACTTCCATGCATGCCGCATCCTGCACGTACCTCGCCAACCTAGAAAAGACCGCGAATGAGCCCCTCCTTTCCACAGATCCCAGGAAATGTTAAAAGAACCACACCACATACACATGCAGAATTAAAGCAACAGAGAAGAAAAACTTATCTTGCTTACCCCTCAACGGTCGATGCCGATGTTACCCCTCAGTGCTATCCTATCGTGTATGTCTCGCGGTATACATACGAATAGCAGGGCATACGAGCTCGTAAAAAAAAAAAAAAAAAAAACTCCCGACGGGCTTCCAATGCCATCTACCTTTTTCCAGGCCCTTCCTTTCAAAGAATAATGCATCTTTCTAGTACGCAATGGCGAGTCGCCGAACTTACTTAGGTCGATTTTTTGCGGCTTTTCCGCTCGCCTGTTTTTAGCTTAAAGGGAGACAATATGCAATATGCACATATAGTGCCTCTTATGCGATGTCTGGCCATGGTTAACTTGCAGCCAACAACAGACCTAACATCGTAAAACTCCCTCGAAAGGGCATGGGGATATATCGCTCAGCTAGCATCGCCTATAGTCCATTAGTCCCATTTTCAATACAATTGTATCAATTTATTTCTCTCCTTAATAATAACTGGGAAAACTTGTATCCGTGGATCCGAAAAACAAAAGGTCCATGATTTCTTCCAATTACCAAGCTAGCACGATTCTAACGGCAGGCACGCCTCGCAATCAACGGAAAACGGCATGCGTGGCCATTCCACCATGCATACAATGTAAAAAAAAAAATCATTTTGCCACCTTTTTTCACCCCTCCAATGTTTCACATGGAATTCAGTTCTAGACTACAGCGGGGCTCTATCGTTATCGCTATCGTTATCGCGGGGTCAAATTCGTATCCAAGGTGTCTTTCGATACGAGTAATCACAAGGATAATTCGAGTCGATCGTAAGTACTCAATGGGTCCATATATCACCCACGGAAATTCAATATAATCCCCGGCGGAACTCCCTAACCGCCATCTTCATTTTTCTTTCTCGCATATCATTTTTTTTGACAAATTTCTTCCCATACAACCCCTACCTTGATGTCTGCTCGAAGGGCCCCTTCGCATATGCATCATTGAGAAACCGGCGAGAGGAGATACACGAATTCACGATAATCCAGTATGCACGGCAAAAAAATGCGCTCAGTGATGCCTTTTACCTATCTCGATATTTAATACTTCATGGCGTGATGATTTGTGGCCTCGAGGATGAGACGCAGGCAAGGGGGTGGGATATGTACTACGTGTGCATACGATTTTTCCAACATTTTTTCTCGAAGCCCAATAGGCTATTACAGGTTGATGAAAATGCGGTGTAGGGTCTGTTTAGGTAGGTTTCACAGCATATATTCTGCTCGAATGGCAAGACTCGAAGGGTTCTCCGCATAAGATGTCGACGTGTCGCTTCAATGCTCTAGATCCGCAGAGGTCTCCCATGGAATCCCATCGACTTTACTGCTTCGAACTTGAATGATTCTCAGCGGCAGACTCGGATTGCCTTAAAATTTTCAGTTTCATCAATCGATTGGAGCCACTGGGGGTTAGAACGTTCGACTGTGTCCGCAAGCCTTGAGGCTCAAAATTAAAGCCAATCACAATCACGACATACCCTCAAAAACAAGCCAATCAACCATCGCATCTCCACAAACAGACACTCCACCATACCCTTCAAGGAAATTTATTAAAAAGTAGTAATAGAAACGTTGATAAACCCCATGGGCCCATCCAAGATTTTTTTTTCTCAACCTCTCTTCCAGATACAACCATCCCACCACTCTTCCCAAATAGGCAATTCCCCAAAATGCAACAAAGTGGTGCGCATCCCCACGCTCTCCTCGCATGGAACGAGCACTCGAGTAAACAAAACATGGCCGTAGACATGATCTTTCCCCATTCTTTCTTATTTGAACACGCCTATCGATACCGTTTTACCCACAGCATAGCATCTGATAAACCACACGCAGTCGCTTCGAAGACGAAACGAGGGTGTAACAACCACCACTCTCGATATCAGAAGAGCGAACCGGCCGTTCCCAAAACCTGCGTATTGATCTTTCAATACGTTAATACACACCTTTCCAGTAAAACTAGATTATAGCGTAAGAACAAACCGCAATATAGTAGCCATTGTCCAAAGTGTGCACATGCGCTAGTGTCCGTAGTCTTTAATGCGGAATCTTACCGAGCGTGACTATGATGCTACGTCAAAATCTCGATATATCAGAGATTCTAATTACAACCCTGGTACGAGACAAGATTCTAATCGAATCCCGCATAAACTTCTCGAAGTCTTGGACTCACTTGGTGAAATTATTTCTAACGCGATTGTGATTTGCCATATATATTGGGCTGTTATAGATTCTAAAGACGGTGTAGCTATTCCTATCCATACCATCGTATCTTGGAATCTCTATAAAAACCGCGGCCGTCGCCATTGGATCATCTACGCCAAGGCACCCGTTTCTTCTTTCGTCCAATAGGGTCGGTAACTTCCTTTCAATTTATACATATCACTACTGCGACTTCATTTTATATTAATACGGGTAACTGGCAGACTTACGTGTTAACTTTGATGCAGAAGACGCAAGTCGGCTTACGGCCTTATTTTAGTTAGGCTTACGGCCTTCAAGTCTGCTACGGGCCCTTCAAGTCACCTCCAAGCTGGCCCCCAAGTCTGCAAAATTCCTCTAGGGTAGGTATTACCATCACGGCCTCTCTCTATCCTTTCTTAAAACATCAGAGCTAGCTCTAACCCCAGCCCCATATGTTTAAAACTTCCGTTGTCCTTTGTAAGCTATATCCATAATGCATAATGAAATCGACGACTCCCTTTATACTCTCGCCCCCATTCCTTCACCGCACCCACCTAATCACCGCAACCCCCTAAAAAACCATCCAGCCAACGGTCCCAGTGGAATGGGGCGCCACGGGGTTTCTGAGAGAGTTCAGCATAAACCGTCAGGCGACGTATATACTCATCCACACGGGATCTTGCGGAACATATGCCCTCATGAACTCCAAAATATAACTATAACATAAACCCGTAGTCCGAAGCTCTCGGGAATAGGACTATACTACCTACAATACCAAGCTACCTCATAATACTAACGTATATAAAACTAAGTCGTCGGCACCTCAGCTCTAGGATGCGCAACCCACACTGCTACAATCCTCACCCCGCCCGCATCTAACGCTCCACAGCCCCGAGCTTCAAATAAACCTCAATGACGGCCTCACCGCCGGTACCGCAGTGGAGACGTGATAGTAATCCACTACCTCGCCGCCAGGTCGACCAACAGGATTTTGATCCAAGAACAATACATCCAAGCCGCCGACGACATTATCGAAAATAAGGGAAACCCGTTGTGGAAGGAGAAAACAAGATGTTAGGGATGTGTAGAACCAGTGGGCTAGATCTTTTCCTAGCACGTTCTTTCCTAATATATATCTACAAATTTCATAAAAAAGGGTTTATATCAACAGCACAAAAGACGGCATAGACACCCTCCCAACCACGACCGGTCCTCTTATCTTTCCGCCTCCAATCAAGACCTCTGGTCCCTCTGCCTCAACAGCATGGCCTCGTCGACCCTCTACGGCCCAACCTCAGGCATAACCGTCAAACCCGCCCCTCAAAAAACTAGTACGTCGACCCGTCAAACGGAGCGTATCGATCACCACCGCTTCATCCACAATCACACCCTCAGACGGCAAAATTCTCGACACGGAGGCGACAATAACCACTCTCGACTCCCGCGCCCTAACTACCATCTAAACGCACACGGCAGCAACCGCGACGGCAAAAGGTGCTCCTATCCCTGCTACACCAAACACTCTAACCCCAACGGATCGAATCCCCTTCGGACCAACCGCATTTTATAGACAAAGTTACAGCTGTAATCATAATGGGGAGTGTACCTGTAAATTCGGACTAAAGACCAAAGAAGAACGCCAGCGTACGGTAGTGCCGTGTTTAAACCTGCATATTTCGAGTGGGATGTGAGGAATTCCGAAATCACCGCGTTCCGGTAAGTATAAAAAAAGCATCTTACCTAAGCTAAGCTAAGCTAAGTCAGCAAGGAGTGGGTAGCACAAAAGAGACTGGGTATATCCAAATCGATCTGATCTTGTACGGTTGTATATCTGTAATAGTCTGGAGGTCACTCCCTGCGTGCAATATCTGTAAGACCAAAATCAAGACTAGGAAGGGAGTAGTCAGAATAGATAACATCCGACTCCACTAGTCCCCATCCAACCACCCGATCAAGATCCAGATCGCAAAGATCTCAAGATAACTAATCGATAATCTCGCATCCAAAACACCACCCAGACCTTGTAGCTTATCCCGTCACCCGCCAACGTCACCCATAATTAGCTAACTACCACCGACAGAGCAAAAAAAAGGGACCCCATGATCGATTTACGATTCCGCCCCCCTCTTTTAGCTCCCATCTTAAGCGATCACTAATTCTTCACTAACTACGTCTACTAACTATGGGAACTACCCTTGCTCGCCTGACCTTGGCCTTAAGCCTCAAAATGCCTTGCGAATCCAAGACCTGCGAATAAGTCTCGGTACATCTACATCCCCTTCAAAAATAAAATAAAAATAAAAAGAAATAAAAAAGAAATAACACCCAAAAAAGTAAAAAAAGCGGCAGCAAAAGAACCAAACCTACGGTCACCTTCCCATCCAATGGCACCCCTACCAACCAACAATCCCCACTTCCAACAAACACGGGAATCCACATCAGATTATGATCACCGACATAATCATCATGGAAGGGCTACCTAAATTATCCCTCATCCAAGGGTATTCACCGTCCTACGCCATAACTCTGTACCGCGTCGCACTCGCAATCTGCACAAACCCCCATTCGGTCTTTGTGCAACGATCCGGTACCAAAAAGTACCAACCACCAAAGCGAGGGCCCATTCGGAATGTCGACTCCATCCCACCGTAGACACCAAAAAAACCACCCAACCGGCCTTCCCGCCCGGAGATATATTTGCAGAAAAAAAGGTAAGGGTTACCAATCAAAAAGCAAAATCCCCAAAGTTATGATACCACCCTCTCTCTATTCTTCTTTTTACCATTTTTCTTCTTTTTGAAAGGGTTTACAGGCATGCAAGATCCAAAGCACGGCCTTTCGATCTCCTTGTGGAAATCCACACCGATCAACCGGGCTGCCTGGCCCATCCTTCGCATGCCGCATCTCGTCATTGGACCATTCCCCCTCCTCATGCAGCTCCGCAAGCCCAGATCAATAACCTCGCCATCTAAAAACTCCCCGACTCTATTCAGCCAAACATGGGATTCCCCTCCCAACGAATGAATCCGCAAAAAAATGACATCAAGACAGAGGCTGATAGATGCATATGCATGCACCTCACTCCACTTTTTCACAGCGATCCGATTCCCTTATCACCGATCAAATACTTCTTCACAGAAATGCCTTATTTTCTAACGAATAGGATGCACTGATACGATATGGAAAAGAGTAAAACGAATATTGTATTTCCTCGAAGATCCCCCCTGTAGTAAGAAAATATCCTTAAGTAAAGAAAAAAAAGAAAACACATAATCGCCTGCTATCACAAAATATCCATCCCCCACCAGATATCCAAAAAGGAAAATAAAATATAATGAAAAAAAGACAAGAAGAAAAGAAGAAGAAATTCAAGGAAACACCTTCAAGTTCTGGACATCTTCGCTCCTTTTTGGTTGGTATAATTAGAGAGTAAAAAAAAAATGTAGAAAGAAAGAAGAAAGGGAAAGAAAAGTAGAACAATCTATAGCGTCCCGAGATTGGAATAAAAAATTGCTAGCATAAACGCCAAAAAGTGAGCAACGAGTAAGCTAAGAAAGAACCCGGTTTGATTACCGCCCAAGGGGAATCATGCAAGAACAAAGATAGCGAGGGAGAAATCAACAGGAACGATGCTGTGCAAAAACAACAAGACAATCACGGGACGAGAGAAAATGCTGAAGAACAGAGAATGATAATACATCATCATGTCATACAGTATTAAAGAAAAGGTTAAAAACACCGAAGTGGATAGTCCGAACGAACAGACTAGACGAAATTTTGGGGGTGGGGAAATGTAAAAACGTCATCGACATATATCGTACAGTAATCCGCCAGGGAAAAAGGAGGGTATATCAGCCGTTAGGGCGCAAGGGGGTGTGAACCGTGATTCGTAATTGCGTGGAGACGGTGGTTATACGGATTAAAGGCGAAGGAGCGGGGTAATCGTGGGTAAAAGTTGATAGATGCTGAGGGAGAGAGGGTGGGAGGTGACGTTATCTTCGAGATCCTTGTGCATCTCGATTTGGAGGGCTCTGAGGAGCTCTTGGATTGTTATTCCATCGCTCATCCGCGAGGGCACTAAGCCATGAATTACCATACTCGCTCTTTAGCGTCTCGACTCTCCTTTTATAATCGTCCCCCTTGAGTGTCCAATCCTCTCCAGGTGTTAAATTGGTGGGAAGATTGATTTCCTTGGCCGGTGGAGTAGGTGGGGTCTCTGCATCGATGTTTATAGTGTGGCTCTTCCGTATCGATGTCGGAGGTGAAGGCGGCGAGGCGGGAAATTGAGGTCGGGTCGAGTAAGTGGGTATGCTAGGCGCAGTAGGTTGACGGTGGACATGGAAATCAGCCGGTGAGAATGTTGGTGCACGATCTGCCGTTGTAAATATTTCGGAACTTCCGTCGCCCTTGCTAAGCTCGACGACTCGTCGTTTGGCACCTTTCTTTCTCGCACGGGTGAGATCGTCCGTAGGCCGTGTCGTTATCAATCCCTTCTCTGAGTGTGTTCTCGAATGTGTTCTCGAATGCGTGAGAGGGGCAGGCCTGACCTCGCGAACGATCTCGCGAGGAGGAGCTGTGGTTGCGACCGGCCTGACAACTGGCACTGGGATTGGCTCGGCTGCCCGCTCCAGTAGCTGCCTTCTCTCCATCATTCCGGGGCCTTGAGCATCAATAGTGATGTCATCGGTGAAACCAGGTGTTTTTCGGAAGAGGTTGAAGATGGTGACTCGGTAAGTAGAATTATGAGTTCTGACGAATGGATTTGGGTAGATCCAAACTTCACGGAAATTAGGGGCATTTGTCAATCGTGCAAGCTCTGTTGGGTCGGATAATTTGTTTTCTCTCAAGTCGAGGCGTTCAAGGGAGGGCAGTCTCTCGATCCCAGCAAGAGACTGGAGACGGTTTCCACGAAGATTAAGGGCGGTGATCGCTGGAAGTGGATGACGTGTGAGGGAATGTAGGGAGTCGATCATGTTGTTGGAAAGGTTTAGGGCACGGAGAGCGGTTAGTGTGGAGAGAGCATCGGGGACGGTGAGGAAGAGGTTAGATGATAAATCGAGGGATGTCAAGGAATTAGCAAGAGGTGCGAGAGAAACGAAGGAGATGGATGTAAGGGAGTTGTCTGCAAGGGAGAGGTGACGCAGGAAGCGCCATTTGTTAGAAGGAAGAGTTCCCATCAAACTGATGCTCTGAGTAGTGGTGCCATATTGATTTGTGCCATTAGAAGAAGCACGGCTGCTACCAGAGTCAGACCGTCGCATCCGATGAGATTTGTGAGCGTGGTGCCCACCATGATGGTTATTGCTGCTGCTGCTGTTATTATTGTTAGTAGTAGAACTGCTTCGAGAGCTATTCGGGCGAGTCGGCGAGTTGCTACTATCCCGATCTCGATTTCGTGAGACAGGCCGGTTGACAGCGGAACGATCACGCAATGTCGACCCGGTACTGCCGACGCTTGTACCTTGCTCTTCCGCTCCCTGTTTTCCTGGAGAACCAGAAGTGGAGCCGGTATCAATGCTTAGCGGCAAGCCAGGGCTGGGTGTAGACCAGCTGAGCGGAGTTGCCTGGTTTTTAGAAGAGCGCCTTCTACGCTTATCCATGTCGTCCAAAACAATAGCAATGAGAAGTTCGGCTGGATCCTCAATACAAGCACGCTTGACAACAAGACTCCTGACTCTTTCGGCAACTTGGTCCCATCCGTAAAACTGTCTGATGTCAATGTCCACGATTTCGAGGGCAGTGACGTTCTTGAATGCCAAAAGTGGCACGGCAGTGTCGAAGGGGAATTCTTCGTAGCCACTGATCAGACGAGCTTTCGGATCAGGGCAGAGTTTGAGACAGGGAATCTTGGTGAAAGCGGAATAGATGTATTTGAGGTCCATGTTTATCGCCTGCTTGTTCTTTTCTTGCTTTGAAGCGGAGCTGGATCCCAACCCGAACGAGTTCCAGAGGGAAGACATGCCAGACATGACACTCTTGACGGAAGAGACGGAGTGTATCGACAAGGCATCGGTAGATTTCGTCCGTCGGGCACGCTGGGCTGAGTCGAGGAATGATACATAGTTTCCAGGCGCAGTTTCAGCGTGGATATTCTCGAGCCTAACATTCATAGGCCCCACGGATATCCCGAGGGCATCGAATCGGTCGAGAAGGTAGTATAGATGATGAGGTGTAAGGGCGAGTTTGGCGGGTTTTAGGTTCTGGGAGGTGAAGGATAGAGAAGGGAGCGAGAATGCAGCAGCGAGGGCACTGGATGTCGAAGGGCTCGTGGCTGGAGCATGGGTGGGAGATGTTTGGCCGTCGGCCGACCTGGACGGTCTCCGGGCCTGCAATTGGAGGGCATTGGCGAGGGCCTTCTCATGGGTCCTGATGTAGGTCGCCAGATGTTTGATGAAGTAGTTTCTAGAACGAGGATGACAATGATTAGTTGACGTTCTGGGGAGGGGAGTATGTTTGGTTTGTTTGTGTTTGTGTGGTGCGTTTCGAACCCGGTCGGCTTCCCTAAAGCGGATCGGACCAGATCCAGAACCAAATCCAGACCCAGGTCAGGCCAGGCGAGACCAGGCAGGCAGGCAAGCAGGTATCCGAGAGGGAGCGAAAGCGAGATTAATAACAAGCAAAACAGAAGCCCTTACCCGTCTTCACGATCCATCTTAGCGATACATATGGCGGATGAGGTTGTCGTAGGTTGATGGAAGGTGGGTTGTTTGAGAGGGTTAAGAATGAGGATGAGGATGAGGATTATTTAGGTCCGCCGAAAAGCTAATTCCGACGGAATGGAGAAAAAAGGATATCGTCTTCGTCTCGGGAAGGGAGCGTGACTATTCTCGGATTAGGACAGCGGTTAGCAAATTATTAATATTGTCACTCTTATTATTACCACCACCGAGTTTCGATTTTTCTTCTTTTCTTCTTTTCTTGCGAGGAACGGACAGGCTTGACTGGATTAGGGATTTTGAGGCACAGCGGAGAAACATATGACGAATGACGATGCGAAGGGATGTCCTGAAGCAGCATCAAAAACAGCCAACAAGCCAACAATGCAGACAGACAGACAGGAGGTCCATGGCAGGTAATTAGACAGGGAAATGACAATGACGAAATGGTGTTTATGTCTTTCGGTCCCTTTGCATTGATGGCCCCGGGTTGCATAGTTGGCATGTCCGTCTGTCTGTATGTCTGTAGGGAGGAGGTAGGAGGAGGGCTTCGAGTAATATTACCTCCTGGCAAAGATAGAAACAAGGTATATCCGGGCTTGAAGCTTCACCAAAAAAGGCCAGGGAAAGGGAATACCAAATCAAGGGAGGATGAAGAGAGACATATAAAACTACAATACAATACAATAGACCGCAATATAAATACAATACCGTACAGTACAATAGATATGGACGTTGTTCAAGTGAATTTCTTCGACAGGAACAAGGTGCCGCCTATTGTATCGGATCGTATTGCTTCTGATTATATTGCTCGATTGGATGTATCGTGGATATATTCTCCTTTCTTCCTTCCATGCACCGTCCAATGCAATGCAACCGGTGTATTGTATTGTATTCCAGGCCGGGATGTTATTTCTTCCTCTCGCGATGTCTTTCCCCAAAGAAGTAATTGCGAAAGGAAAGCGAAGAGGAAGAAAGAGATAGAAATAGATATGAACAAGACGATATGTAAGTTATGCACGGAGGTCAGAAGCGAATCCAACCGCTGCTACTTAACATACAATATCATACGGGTTCCTGTCTCTTATTCGTCTCCAAGATGGCGGGGTGGCCTGGAAGACCGCAGCAGCAGGTGAGCAAAGTAAGGTGCGTGTGGGTGTGTGTGGCAGGTGGAGTTTGGGATGACAGGCAGCGGTGTGTTCGGTAGCTGCCAGGTGACGGGACCACGACAGAAATTGAAATAAATAAGAAAAAGGAAGGGAAGGACGCCTCCTATTGTATGTCTGTGTGTAGGTGTGTGTGTATATACCTAAACGTCTGCAGTACGTAGTAAAAGTACGAACGAACGAACTATTACGACGGGTCCTGACGAAGACGGTGATGGTGGTGATGGTGGTGATGATTATTATGTCGGATAGAAAAAGCCCGTCGATTCGATTCGACTCGATTCGACCTTGGGACCTGGACTCGATCTCAGGCCTGGAGAAAGGGACGAAAAGAACGGACGGGGGTTGGAAAAGAAAAGAAAGAAAGAAAGAGGAGAAGAGAATAGTAGAATAGGATGGGATGGAAGGGTGGATGGATGGATGGGTCAGAATGGGATGGAGGGCCTCACTCAGCCCGAGTCCTCCTGCTCGAGGGTACCGGTACAGTACTCAGTACCCAGCACAAGAATGTGGAGTGGAGTGGCGGTCTGACCGACCGAACCAGCCTTAAACACCACTCACACACTCACACGGCCCAGCGTTTCACGGCCGCAGTTTGAGCTCGGTCAGGGTCGTCGTCCTATTATTATTATCCTTACGACACTAGCCGACCTGGGTCGTTTGTTTTTCTCGAGGGGGAGGGAGAATGAGGAGCTGACCCCGTCCGAAAGAGTCGGCCAATAATGACCTTGACTTGACGGGTAGGTGCAGCTGTGAATTGCTGTTGCTGCTGTTCTTCGCCGATGTTTCTCTCCAGCTTCCTTCCAAGTTCTGTCCAATCCAATACCAAACATCCAGACACTTCTTCACCCTAAGCGGGGTTCAGAAGTCCGGACGGTATCGAAATCTCCCCCCATGTCTGTGGAGCGACCGACTGACCGGACTAACTGACCGACCGACTGACTGACCGATAGACAGTCACAATGGGGGGAAAGGGGAGGAGTGCATGTGTACATAAGAAGTATGTAGCATATGTATGTGTATATGTGTATATGAATATTGTATGTATGTAATGTATGATCGTGTCAGGAGGGGAAAGGTGGTTCCAGATCCAGTAAAGCCTCCAAACTAACAAGCAAAAGAAAAAAAGAAGAAAAACGAGACGAGACGAAAAGAAAATATATCAGACCAAGAAAAAAAGGAACTTATTCATACGTTAAAATAAAATTCGTGTCATCAAAAAAATATACTTAAGCATAAGAAGTGCGAATAGAAACTCCAAAAAAAAACTTGTCGACTGCCCGGGGTGGGAAAAAATAATAATCGAAGCTGTCGTCGTTTCGTCCAAAATGTCGATGCAATCAATGATAACAAAAACAAAACCGGCCACGGGATATAAAATGGCACCCGTGGACCTCTTGAAGAGAACCTTGCAAGGAGGTTCTTCTCGAGGGTTTGAAAGATTCTAGGATCTATTACAGATCTCTAGATCTATGGGAAATCCTGGCGGGCAGGCGGATTTCTGAGGGATGGTTGGAGAAGGGAAGAGAAAAAAGATTGGAGGGTGGAGGTGGACGACGGACAGGTTAAGAGGGATGAGGGATGTTGGGAAACGAGGCCAAAACAAGCAAGCAGCAAACCAGCAATTAGCTCCCAAGGAAGGGAAGCGACGATGGGCAAGGCAAGGTAGGCAAGGCAAGGTAAGGTAAGGTCAGGGAGTCCAAAATATGCCGGAGACCCTGCAGCATATGCTCCACAGCTAGATATAATAATGCTTCAAACCCACTAGAAACAGTGCTGGAAATTACCTTTTTTTGCCATCATGACGCCTTCTCCTCTCCTCGACGATAATCGATGGAATGACAGTATAGAGTATGTATGCGCTTATGTAGGTATATACATACACGTCCTCGTCGTCCAAAATAAAACAAAATAAAAAGGAAGAAGAAGAAAATATATAAAATAGAAACTCAAAAGCTTAAAAGGGAGGAAGTAAAATGTCAAAAAAATGATATTAGTCGATGTAAGGATCAAAAGGTACTCTCATGTACCCACCTGCAGACGTTATGGGGTACAGAAGCCAGAAAGGAAGTATCTCGATCTCTGTTGTACTTCCTGGTTCGTGCTTGTCGCCCAGTTTTAGATTTCCCTTGGCCTTAGTTCCCAGTAACACCCCTCTCCAGCAAGCAAGCAAGATTGTATCCGAAAGCTTGTCGAAGGCCTTGCAATAAAGGTAATGTAGGTATGGGTACCGGCGGTCTCTATCTGCTGGTCCTGCACAGGCCCTCCCCTCTACATCTCTTTTTTTATCTTTTGTCGGCGGAGTGTATACTATGTATACGGGTAATAAGAATAAAAATGCCTGGCTGATAATGCCGGTTCTCGACTTCTAATTGGTGCCCAAAACGAGGAAACAGGAAGGTGCTTCGCTTCCGCAGCTAAGGTAAATTGCCCATGCTTCTTTCTTGCCCTCCAAAAGTTTCCCGAGTCCGACTACTGCTGTACAGTTCCAAAAGATGAAAGTTTTTTGTATGCTTACTTTTTTTTTACTTTTTTTCTTTCCGTTAGATATCCCCGTTAACTTTGCGACGATGAGGTTATTGATAGGGGAAAAGGTGGGAGAGGGAAGTCGGATTCGAAGTCGAAGGGTGGTTGACAAGCGGGAGAGGAAAAAAAGAGGACGGATGATGTCTTGAGAGTGATATCCGATGCTGGATATAAGTAATGTATCGAAACATATCAAGCAAGCATTATTAGGCTTTCAGGTTCGGCGGGCGGGTGTGCTTCGACATCAGACGACAAAATGGAAGGAGCACCGCTCTTTCTTTCGTCGGCTCGAGATGATCTCTTGCAAATTATATCATCTGGATTCCCATTCTTCGACCGGGATCAGAGCTGGTGCCGGGAGGACCTCTACAATTGCTAGGAAAAAACAAAAAGAGCAAAAAAGTACCATATCTTTTGATCTGGTGTAGCGAATAAGGTATGTGGAGGGGGGATGTCTTGTTTGGCGCGGTGTGTGGGTGTGTGGGTGTGTGTGTGGGTGGGACACAGGCATGGGTTCACCGAGGTTGCTGCAGCAGACAGAAAAGGGATTTCCGCTAGGTAAGATAAATGACGACGGTGGATGGGGAAGAAGGATAGGATAATGACACCGCTGTGGCCCGCCGATACAAGAGCTAGATCTCGTACTTAGCCTCCTCCTCCTGCATTGGGGCATCCCACGCCTCTCTTCTATGTGGTACTCTCGATCTCTCGCGCTCTCTCACTCTACCTGAGACAGACAGAACAGGCTGGTACGGCATACGGAATCTAGTTTTATACATTGTGAACATATACCAACATATAGCATCTCCTGATATGAGAGAAGAAAAAAAAACTTCGAGGTTGAAATTCCTCTATCGATGCTGCCCTCCATAGGCGCCATGCTTCTCGACCGTCTATAGATCCCATTTGACCTCCGGATCTGGTTACTTCCAGTTATAAATTTAGCCACCTCAATAAACCCTGCGATCTTCAATTCCATTTGTTCGCTCAGTTCCCTACTTCTTCCTTTGACAAGATCAGACGGACCGGCAAACATTTACTAGCTTAGCTATTACGTTCATGGCATGATTGGGGGAAAACCTGTGCCTCCTTCCGATTGAGCTTGGTCTGGTTTTGCAATTTGTAAAGTACCAGAGTTACGAAGTACATACTTCTCAATTACATACTCCCATACACGCTCCAAGACCCTGCGCGGCAAATATTCATCGATATTACGATGGTTAGGGTAGTAAAAACAGGCAAGGTGTTCCTCCCAATTCTACGGAACAAAAGATTTCCTCAGATGATATTGGACAGATGAACGCCAGTACCTGCTTTTTAGTTCTCGAAGCTATTACCGCTCTAGTAGTTTACCGGTCCGTAGTTAATTTTTAAACCTCCAATCTCCTTATGATCAGACCATATAAGAGCCCCTCAATGCCCAATAACCTCTTACCGTCTACACTTACAAATGAAAATATTTTCCGTTCATCGAAGCTGCCTGGAGAGGTTCCTTTTTTTTATTCCTGTTCTCGCTCCGATAAACGGACTGCGGGAACGGGATTCTGAGGCATGGAATGTACGCCACTGTTTGACCAGATTGTGATACCTTTCTCACGCATATAAATCCTTGGAGGGAGGGGGATGACGGGACCTTGGGGTATTTTGCCAGCGCTCTTATTCGATCCAGCCCCACTCAAACCGCGACGAAAAAACGAAGTATGTAATATGGAAGAAGTACCAAGCAGTTTACCCAAGTACCACGCCACACGTAGTCCCATAGGCGAAATCGCCCAAGAGAAAACAAGAAAGAAAGAGAGAAAAAAGAAGGCGTCCTCACGAGATCAAGTTGAGTAAAAACCAAAGAATTCCCGTCTACTGAAGACAAGGGGAGGAAACCCTCGATCGATATCCCGCGCGCGGGGTCTTTTTCCCTCCCATCTCTCTTATCGCAAAGAAAATTTTTTAGGATCACGAGTTTTACAACCGCTTTTTCTTTTCTGGTTCGAGGCTAGGCATGGGTTTCCGTCAATATAAGGCGGGAATAAAGAAAAAAGGGCCTTATGCTAGTACTACGGCGTTGCTACTAGAAGCATCAGAAAGAAGAAAGTCTAATTAGCAAATCGACTTTTGAAATTAGTCTCTTACTACAGACTCGCTGACGCGAATCGGAGACGCTCCTTCTTCCCACCCTACCCTCCAATGCATCGCAATAGGCAGGGAAGAACAGCTTTTGGTATGACCATGTGGAGAAGGTCTTGAACAAGAAAAACCAAGATTCAAGCACACACCCACAAAAAAAAGTTGAGGAGCTCCAACAATTTTTCTTTTCGAGAAGGGAAGACGGTTTTCTCTTATCTGTTTGGCTGTCTCATCCCATCTCTGGCTCATCAGACTAATCCTATTTCAGAACCAACATCCTTTTCCCTTCACGAAACGAAAATGTCCCTTCTCGAAGTGCGAAAGCTGGAGATATACATCTGTGTACCATACATACGCATCCAAAACCCCGTTTTTTGATTATATGGTACCTTTATTACTTATCGCTCATGTAGTCTTTTTTGCCCCGGAGGAACAGTGAATCGAAAGACATCCCGTCGATGACATTAAAAAAAAAACCAAGGAAATACCATTTTATACATCTTCTTATCAACCGCTGCAATGATCTGCACAATATCTCCAACCTGCTGCAGTGAGCGCTGGACCCTTTATATGCTCACCTCGATCTGCGCAATACTATCAGATCCTGGACCCTTGGTGATGATATAATAGGTTTCCTGAGGGTTTAAAATCCACACGATAACTCGATCCGCGATGCAGCACGGTGCGGGGAAACAATTAACCCAAACCCTCATCGATAATCGATGCATCCCAAAAAAAATTTTATTCCCCTCCCCAAAAGCAAGAGTTCGCAATCGGGTTTAGGTAACATCTTGACAGGGTGTCAAAGGATCAAGATAGACATATGTACAGTACATGTACCTTTTTTGCCCACTGCAAGATTCAAACCGTTCTACCCCTCGCTCGCAAAAGAGGACTCAGAATAGTGTTAGTAGTCATGTGTCGTCGACATAAACGAGGCTGAGATTTCTAATTTGGATATGTCCATTATATCACCAAAAAAGTGCCGCCTGGTTCCGCGAAAGTTGGCCCTAGCGAGAGACATTGGAACCCTCGAGCTTACACAGACCGGCCAATGCTCACGTTTGGACCATATGAAGAAAAATTACCGGAAGCTAAGAAGAACCATTGAACAAAAAAGCAACACCCACTAGCTCAAGTTCCTCAATAATCCGATATTCGTTCATGCGCATATTGCTACAATACTCGCGCGCGGGCTGGATGAGTTTTCTAGCCTTACCTATATCTCGAGCAAGTCAACGAAGTATCTCTGGATAGTGGAGCCACCCTCCACATTCCCTGCATTCCAGAACTTACTACTACCATCATTTCTATCCCATCTTCTGAAACCCATAATTCTGCGCGGTTTATTTGCGCAATCCAGACGAATGAATAAAAAGTGCAGGTAAGCTCCCAGACCCCGTTGAATCTTAGAAAAAGAAACAAGGACTCTGTAGGTCAAAAGAAGAGCCGGGCTCCAAGGATCGCATGACGAAGCGAGACATGGGCGCATTCCATGGCAGCGCATCCTAATGAATCAAAGCAGCCTCTCCATACTTCCGCACCTCTTAACCTCCTCCCCAAAGAAGAAAAGAAAAAAAGAGGGATCCCATGCGGAATATATCGAAAAGCTAGAAGCAAGCCACCGATACCAAAATCCAATACTCAATCCTAATGGAACCTCCAATCCGTGCTTTCTCTCTTTTCGCAACATATATCTGTATATTCTTTTTTTTATATCCCATTATTTTTTTTATTTTTTTGAAATGTGGATTTGTGGGATCACATGCAACCTTTTATGTATCTGTCAGCCCCATCTGCATTGCATGTCGCCTCCTACACACATTCATCGTTGAAACACCAAGTTACTCATCATCAATCCTCTCCTACAAAAAATCGATAATCGTTCCTAATTTTGTATCATGATAACCAGGACAAACCCTTCAAGTGACCCTTCAATGTCTAAAAAAAATGTTGGAAATTACAACTTAGTGCCCTTCAAACCCATGGCAGGGCTTCCCTAGCTCCCAAAACCCCTAAGGGAAAAAAAAAAAGCAAAAGCTCGGATGTGAACAAAAAAGACTAGGCTGATGTCATTACCACCGGGTCCCAGGCCGACCAATACTGTTTAATCAAAATTTTGGTTCCCTAAAGCTCACCCAGCTAGCTAACAGCTCTATTATGCGCATTGGAATGTTCTCACTTTACCCAAGAAGGCGGAGGGTTTTTCGCATTCTTTCAAAAAGAAAAAAAGGGTCCCTTATCGCCAATACAACCAACTATAGCTACACAGTAATAGCTAAGCTAAAAGCTAGCAGAGGTCATCCACGAAAAAAAAACCACCATGCCCTCCGAGGCGCTTAAACGGCCAGCGGCCGCCCATGCGATTGCGATTGCGATTCTCCGAAAGCTAAAGGTGCGATTTTAACCAAAAAAGAAGCGTGCGTACGTGCGTATTGAGGGAAAGAGTGCGAAAGGATATTCCAAAATCCTTGGTTTTTTTGATCAGCGGGAAATCGTATATGGTCTTGGTATTGAGCTCGTCGTCTACGCATTTCACTAGCGTCCTGATGGGCGGACGGGACCACGATACCAGGCAGTTCTCAACCTACTATGCCGAAGATCAGTTTTAAGGCGGGGCAAAGGGACAAAAAGTCAAGGCGGGATTTTCAATTAAAAACGACGACCGTGATTATCGATTCTCTCTGACGAAGGAAGACGAAAAAGAGAAGCACAACAGCTCTGATTAAACCACCTACCTAGTCTAGTCTTTAGAACAGCCCAAAATTCTTTTATCCGCTTTGCACTTACAGCTTTTGCTTCTTACATAGCTTCGAAGGAAAAAAGAAAGAGGACGTGACGTTGAATGGCAGCCAATAAGCACGTTTTGTTGCAATATTCGTTCTTCCTCGCATCCGCATACCGCTTTACTCGCCTTTTGCCCTCTGAAGATAGAAGCTGTGTGGTTTTTTTTTAATCTGGGCGGTACAGTTCGCATAAACGAGAGTTCTCCAGGACATGGGGTTCCCTTTTCCTGCTGACAAGGGTTTCCCAGCTCTCCAAATTCCATATGACAAGAGGATTTAGTGGGGAGTGGCGAACGTTTGGCTAAAAGGGATCTATCCTCTCTTTTGCTTTTCCGTTCCTTTTCAAGCTAGCCTTTGATAGAAGAGCAAGAGGTAGCTAGAACAAGTACCTTTTCTTCGATAACGTCTACGAAAGATACATCTTGATGAAATAGGTTACATGCACCTATTTTGTGATTAATGTTGGTCCGCGATTGGTCACATGGACTAATAAAAATTTTTTTATTCTTTTTCCTGCATCATGCATGATGGATTGAGCCAGGGAAAGCGACCAAGCTCGGTTTGCCTCCAAGGGTCCAGAAAAGTATGTATATGGGCATACGTACCTCTTTGTCATATATGTAGAAAATGAATGGCAAGTTCGGGATACAAATTTATCTCGCCAATGGAATTTACTCCCATGTGCGTCGGAGCGATGCCGTTTCGTCGACAAAGCCTTGTACCGGTATGTACATGATGTATACATCCCCCTTCCCCCTCGGATTCCCTCCACAAAGATCTTCGAAAGCGAAAAGATGGTGTGTGGGAAACAAGGTCCCATTGAGAATGTAAACTGGAATGGGGGCGAAAAAAAAAAAAAAATACAGCGTCGCATATCGGAATTTAACTTGGGCTGGATGATCAATTATCAAACGGCTGTCATTGGGAATTTTCTGGTGATTGGATGGAACTGGTTTTTGGTCAAAATTTGCAACCTGTCAACGCATGATGATATATCGGTCCAAGTGTCCAAGTAATTGGGTTAGGTTCGGGCTTTAAAATCTAACTTTCTTAAGAGTAATCCTTCAACGACTTGTGTTATCATTATTTTGAGTAAAGATTATATCCATATCGATTCCGCGAGAAGTCTAATCCGCTCACAAGCGAAACGGCTAAACCAAAGTCTCCATAATGCATCCATTATCAGATAACAGGTCGTACCCTTGTGCAAGGCCGTTACTTCCCATACCCTTGGGGGCGCACAGACCATTGAAAAAGGATATCGTATCCCCACGCCTAGAACTAGTACTAACCGTTCAACAGAGTCACAAGTAAGAAAAAAAGGCGAAAGGCGAAAACAAGAAGGGTTCAAGTCAAAGCTCTACATATATCACAAGAAAAGGGGAAAAAAGGGTAGAAGATTTACCACAGCGCCAAATGCGACTAACATCGAAATAATATATCCCAGCTTCCCTTCCCTCTTCTCCCTTCCTCCCCTCAAAAATTTAAGCTCGTAAGATAAATGTTGGAAAAAAAAGTTCAACCCCACCATTTTCACTTCTGATTTTCCCTTACGAGATATCACAGATTTAGCCCCCCTTCCTCTTGCGAAATTAATTTAAACAGCGAGAGTCAGAAGAAGGACCTGGTCGGTTATACCCTTCCTGGTATTATTATGACGGCTCGGGGAAGCTCGAAGCACCATGGCTTGCATTCCGATGCATGTCCCTACTACACTGCATATGTATACCCACCGCCTTAGCTTCAATGTATCAAAAACAACCCCCCATGTGCATGTACCTCCCCGCCGGGGGGTAGTTATAAAAGGTACATTTTTGATAGGAAGGAAAAAATTGGAATTTGCATTGAACACGGGAAGTGAAGAAAAAACGTCAAAAAATGGATCGCAGAATAGGGTAGACTGCTTTGGGGTGGAGTCACGATATACGGTCCCGAGTTCACGACATTTTGTTCTCCTTCTCTTCCCACTTTTTTTCTCCCCCGTTTAGCTACATACAGAGTATGTACATACGCAGATAACCAGAGTCTAGACATCGAAGCCTAGCCTAGCTATCTTGACTCAAAGAATTACCCCACCTCCTTACAAGGTGTTTTTGCGACGGGGTATATGCAGTGTCTCGCTCAGAAAATGTTGTGCTCGTTCACAAGTAGTCTCTTTTCTCGACGGGCTGCAATCCCACGTTTCAAGAAAATCCTAGGCACGAAAGGGAAGCAGCCAGGAACCTCGCAATGCGAAATGGAAATGGCCGGATCCGGCGATTAGGGGCGCAGGATTCCTTGTAGTTACACCCTTCCCCTCTGCCTAGTGGTTTCGCTAATGTCAAGTAACAACGGTCGACAGTACGTTGCGTATGTAGTCTACATTACATGCGTACTATACGAGGTAAGTTTGGGGTTAGTTTAGCCATTCGAGACGGTTTAGTCTCTTTAGCCAGGAGGAAAAGGGAAAACTAAGTTTGAAAGCAAGGGAGGCGCCCCGACAGGGGGGTCATGGAGGGAAAAAAATACAACGTGCATTTGTGCAACGCAGTTTTGGGAACTTGTGGAGTAAATCTCTCAAGCATTCCTCGTTTACGACGATCGGGTTAAACGGCCCTCTTTTTTTTTGCTTGTGTATTACTTTGAGGTTTTTGGATTCTGAGACGGGTTTGGGTACGTTGGGTCGGGAAGACAGGAGGTCTAGAATGTCCCGAGTCTTGGCTGATGCGGGAGGTAAGGGGGAGCTCCAGGAACCCTTGACTGCTTGTACGACATTCATTCATTACATTCTTTTGGTATAATTGAATTTAAGAGAGGTTTTTTATGATATCGGGATATAAATATCGTGATATCGTATCAATTGTTGCATTATTTGACTTCGGGAGTCGAGTGACGGTACACGGCTCATGCCGGTATATCTACAATCCGGCATCCACAGTCGGTAGATTTTTATACAAGGGAAGCTTCCAGGCGTACGCGTATTCTAGATAGAAGTCTGATCCTGTTTCAGTCTGCCGTCAATACCTAATACGCCTGCGTCTACAATATACAACATACAACAAGCGTCTGCAAGACTAGATCAGGACCAGACTCTTAGTTCCGACATACCCAACACAGTCTGTTGTAGAGCTCCCGTAGTCAGCTAGCTAGCACATTTCGAGACTACCTTGAAACCTAGACGACGAAGCTAATGGGTACCCAAGTACATACTCAAGTATGTATACAGGTGTAAAAATCCATGTCGTTGGTTAACCCATGAGTCGACGTCGAAATATAGTTTTCCAACCCACTCACACTCACCCGCACCCCCCATATACGTACCCCAACTATACCCCCTCGAGCCTGGTTATCAGACAAGTGCGGGGCACCACACACTTCTGGTGTACATGTACATATACCAGAAGGTATGACATCTGCACCCATTCCATATCTCTCCTTCAACCCTCGCTGTAATATATACAAACCCTAACATTAATATATACAAACGAACTAATGCACAGTCAAACATCAATTACCCAATCCGGTAGCTGGAGGAGTAATTAAAGGTCCTTGGACGTACATATAAAAGAAGGCTTGCATTAGTTGCTATGCGGATACGTCGAAAGCCCTGCCGTCGGTTTTGTTTCATTGGTCAAGGGTGTGGGAAAAGGGTATGACATTGGCGTATCTGACCGGCTTAGAACGGAGTTCTCCCGTCGACGCGGCTGGATTTGGAAGATGTTAGAGGGGGGTGAGATTATGGGATTTTATTTTGTCGGTGGGGCTGCCCGAGCGGTAACGGGGCTTGATACTGTACCGTGATACTGGATCTGTCAATTAGGAGTATTTTCCCTCGCCGGTTATCTTTTTACGATTTACGGCGTGGATTGGGAGACCCGCGGCGGTGGGTTTGGCGCTGATTAGTGAGAAATGACGTTGGACATTATGGCTTTGGCTTCGGGGAATTAATTCAATATCGCCTTTCCTGGGCGGCTGCGACGATTTTCTTCGTTGGTAAGGATGGATATACGGGACCGTATATGCACAGATTTGATATAACGGTATTTCTTCTCCGATATAACCTCTTGAATATCAAGTGTTCACTTGTTTAGCTAACTCGTCACTTGGAATTGGTTTGTTTTTAAATCCGACAAAGCCAAATAGTAAGACTATTGACTGGTCTCGTACCATAGCTAACGATAAATAAAAATGTAGAGAGTACCAGTCAACATGGTCCTCCGTGGCAAAGCAGGTAGAACAAGGCATGGATCAAAATCGGAAAACCGAATACAAAATGGGGCGGATATGAAGCCTACACGCTAGGCTACAGGAAGGACGTGCCACCGGTTCAAAGTAGTCGAGGTACCGTAAGTGAAAGGTGGTGGGATTACTGTTCCATCGCCTTGCCGTAGGTTATAAAAAAGTCCATGATGTGCCGAAAATCCCCTAGATTAAGATCGTGATGGGTTTCAGAGCGATAGACGTCCTCCCAGAGTACGACAATGGGGCCGCACCACCTGTGGGCAGGCACTTCCCCAGACCGACCAACGGACGTAAGTATACTTTGATTGATGGGAGAGCCGTCTATTAAGAAGTCATCTCGATGGCAAACAGCGATCTTTCCGCCCCTTGAGTTCCCAGTGAGAGTATAATTCCCGAGCCGTCGTTTCGTAATCGGATTGTAGTCGCAAAATGTACTTCTCTTGAATGAGTTTTTTCCAAAGTAAGCTTTGGAGTCCCAGCCTTCGTAGCGTTCGGGGTATTCGGGGTCGCTGGTTGTTTTCCATTCGAAAAGGACCCAGTTCAGTTGTGGCTTCTCCTCATTCGGTGGGAAGAATATAGCCCTCTTGTGAGCTGGGGATGGACGAGGTTCTTCGTTTGCGAATGATTCGCAAAGGATCTTGTGACTGGGCCAGTCTTTCTTCTGGCATGGTTTTGAGCAATACCAAACACTTTTGCATCGGCCACACTTGTCGGCAGGCTGTTTATTGCACATCACACAAGAGTCATCGGGCTCTTCTTTGGAACTGGGGAAGTCCCAAGGACTATATATAAGGGGAAACCATCAGAATACTAGCTTGGGTGACTGCGGGGGATCCCGAGAATTAACTCACCCGTATGATGGGATTACATTAGCTCTGCCCATTGATATTGATATTTTGAGTAAGTCGTATCTTGCATGTGATAAGATTTTGGTCTCAAATAGCTGGAGGTGTATCCGGAGATAAAGACTGGGACTGGATTAGGACCAGAGGGTTAGCTGGCTTGTCTTTAGGAATATTGAATTGAGAAGCCGAGATCTTGACAATGTGTGCGTATGTGGCAATTTATAAAGACTGAAGACCCCTCTGACATCTTGTGCCTATCGTCTGTGCCACCTTGGACGGCTAAATTTATAAATCGACGAGGCATAAAAGACCTGGTTGCGACTGTGAGGCACAGGTATGTAAACGTAACAACTCGCATACTAGGCTGACAGATTTCGATCACACCTGGTGTGCAATTCTAAAGTTGCCTGAAGTTCATATATACACATGCACGCACACGGCTGAGCCCGCTTATAGGGCCTATGGGGAAAGGAAAGAAGCTCTAGTTCGAAAACGCTTAGTCAGATGACGTCGTATGTTACAATCGGCCCCGATATGTAAGTATATCAGGATCGAGGGTGTTATGTAAATTAATCGATACTGGGATGTGACCAGAAGCAGTTCCTCGAGAACAAAGCTCTTGATCCCTGTTGCATGGTGTCGTCCGATACCGTATCGATTGGCTCGTCTTCATATCGATAACAGTCGTATCAGATATATGGTACAACATCTATTCGACAAGTCCGTGCTCCAAGTTTCACCTGTGATAAATCGCAGTGCCGTCCTTTAAACTATGACTGACATTTATATAAGCATCCCTACGACTGGTCCTGAATGTTTTCTTTGAATTGTTTTTGTCACTTGATTAACTTATCTTAGAAATATAACAGAACTCGAAAAACGAAAGCAAGACAGCAAAGAACAAGTACAAAAAATGCACGAGGAAATCCACAGACTCCTGAAGAAGGACACCGGGGCAGAAATCGACGAGGGTGGGAAAAAATGAAAGCATACAGGAGAGTTTTTTTGGAGGACACAGTGTAGGGGACGAAGGAGCTTCGGGATATGAAATGGGACGCCGGAAGAGGGTGTCGTTAGGAATTAATAAGGTAGTAAACTTGTATCTCGAAGGGAAAAAAAAAAGAGAAAAAATGAAAATGAAAAAAGAGATGAAACTGAATTTCGTGGTCCACCATAGCTTTACTTTTCTCTTGCTCCCATATCTTTTTTTTTTCTTTGGTTTTTTTGTGCGACCCAACAAGGCTGGATTTAGAAAACGGAGGAAACGAAGACGCATAGAAGAACGTTCAAGGCTGTATCATCATTCGCTGAGATTTTGAGAAACACATTAGGGATGCCGGCTAGGATGACCGAAGGATTGCGAGAGAAGTCGGAAGAGGTATGATCGCGAATGGTGAAGGTTGTTCTCTATACATAGAGTGCGGATCGCGGACTTGGGTGTCGAGAAAGTAGGTATCGCCACATCTCAAATGATTTCTTGAAGGGCGATGTCGGCTTTTTTGACGGGCGTTCAATATAATAATTTATACAAGGAAGAAGGAAATAGAAGGGAAATATAGAAACGTCGTCGGCGTAAACTATGCGTGTTTCACATGATAACGCAGCAAGGATTGGGATTTTGCGGGGCATACGGATCCTCCCCTTTGCCAACCTGCAGGAGCGAAATGTCTGGTTAGTCTGAAAGTGGCGAAAGAGAATGTGACGTTGCGCGAAAATCGCGATATCAGGGACGAAGAGAGGCGAAACTTATGTTTCGCGACAGGAGAAAGAGGTGGGAAAGGATAGACTTACTTGACCCCAAGTCGCCGGTACCATGAAGTCCTTTGTTGTTTTGGTGTAGTTGATCATTCTAGCCGGAGTGAAAAACACGTTAGATAAGGGGAATCGTCTCAAAAAGAATCGCGAGGGAAATAGAATCTTGTTCCGGAGGTTATACGTACGATGAGCAAGCCTCGCTGACCTTTACTCTCGGTCTTTCCAAGTCTTCCCGTAGACGAGCGTTCAGTTCTGTCAGCCTCCTCAACTTCAACTCTTGCATGGACCCCTTCTTTTCTCTTGCCGGCTCTCGGGCACCTGCTTGGTTGTGAACGGCCATTATGTCGGAATCGGTCGCGAGTTTTTAGAGAGTCGGAAGAAAAAATCGAGACGCGAACCGGCAGGAAGAGACGAGAGGCTTGTGATCGGAAGTGACTGCAGATGGAGGGGGTAGGTTGAACGGGATGGGGATGAGATGGAGAAAGATTGAGCGATGATAGATTTCGGATGATGGAGGTGATTGATTGACTGATTGATTGTTTGATTTGATGGGTGGATGGGAGGGAAACCGGAAGTGTGGTCTGGCTGGGTTAGTTGAGTTGGGTTGGCTTTGGTTGGAAGGGGGGAAGACCAAGCGAGGGAAGGGAAAGTGTTGTCGTAATCGAATCGAATAGGAGAACCTGAGTGATGATAACGCTTTTATCCCCGAGTTCCGCCGAGGAAAAAATAAAATAAAATAAAATAAAATAAAAATATCAAATGAGATATCGTCAGTCTACCTGTCACTGTATCTGTCTAACTAACTAACTATCGGGAAAAATCAGAAGGAGGTGGAGGAGAAGAGGGAGAAGGAGATGTGAATAATAAAAAAGAGGAAATTGAACAGCCGAAATCCGCTTTTTTCGCTCGAACTTACTAACGCGATTATTGAGCGAGCAGGGGCAGCCGAGATTAAAAAGCAGCTGAATGACCGGCCTCAGACTGGCACTACCCGGCACCGTTGACCCCTTTTACGAGTACTAATACTTTTGGTTACATGCTACGGAGTATGGGCATATGCACTCGTCCCAGTTTCGAGTCTCCCCCAGCCTCATATCCGCTCCCATTAATCCCCATTAAGGGGGCTCCGGCGCAGGAGGCAGAAACATCACCCAAAACACTCCCCGATAAGATCTTTCCCAATGCACAAGCGTTGGGATCCGATCCTTGGGCCCATGCCATTTGGGATTTTTGGCTGTCCGAGCGTATGAAGCCTCTGTGATGTGACTGGTTCATATCCTCAGATGGCTTGCTTTCTTTCTGGGATACACCGGCCAAGAAAGTCGCCAGGGATACGAATACGTCCTCGCTTCACAATGTAATGCAAAGGTTCGGAAGGCATCATTATCATCATTTCGGATTTCGGGTGGTTTTTATTGGAACATCAGGTCAGGTCAACCTGGAAATTTAGCAAACTTATGCTTATGCGGCGCGAGAGAACGCTGTGAACGAAACCGGCCAGTATGTATTCCCTATTTGTGCACAGCAATGGCCAGGGCCCGACCACACGACCACCGTTTGGGGAATGCGGTGTATGAATAAGCTAACTAAATTAACCCGCGTACCTTATGAATAACGTCTGTGTGTTACCGGCGTTGGAGATGCTCTCTTTCTGCTGGTTGACAGAATATTTCACTATACTGGGGAATTCTACTACTTCTACGATCATTTGAACACTTAAATAAATAAATATCTGGGAATGCGTTCTTAAAGCATAATGGATAAATTTAAATTCACTGGTATAAAGCACTTTAACCCGAAAATAGATCACCGAGATATTCCGCTAGCGAGAACGGACATCCGGGTAACATATGCAGGGGAAAGTTTTTTCTTTCCCGACATGGCGAATCGGGATCGCATTTACGATTTTTCTGATAATTATAAAACGGCCACTAGCTTTCGTTGAAATTTAGTTTCATAAGGTGATTTTCGAAGGCAATACTATCTATCTACTCCTATAGGTACCATTTCCCCCCTACGGCATCACTTGGCGCGAGCTAGTAATATAATTGCTGCCCGTAGACACGACACTGGCACGAGAAGAGTCCTTGGCTCGGTTTTCGATTCTGAGACAATCCTGCAGATTGTCTAGAGAAGCCCGATGTGGGACACAGTTGTGCCTTGCATTATATTATAAAAGGCATGTGACATGGCTCTGCTATACGGCGACCGACCTATTCCATGGATCCAATGATTGTTAGAAATAACAGTGCCGGCTTTTTTACTCGGCTAGGCGAGACAAGTCAAGGTATTTGTATTTCATCTAACGCAGTATTAAACAAAGGAAATCCCCACGGAAAAATCCATATTTGTAAGAGGGACATAAAAGGGTTCTCGGGATTGACACCTGCAGGCCTGCAGGGCAGCGAAAATCGGTTCGTTGTCGACGATGGGTGGTTATATATTTACCATTAGCGCCGCGTTTGTCTATAAATCCAAACAGCCCTCTCCCTTCGATTTCATTCTCGCTAATTAAATCGATATAGGAATGGCTTTTCCTGGGGTAAGTTTTCAGCTTCTGTTTTGATACCATGCTATTGTGCCGGCAGGTATGGAACTTCAAACATAGACATCACGAAAACCCCAATCGCGCGTACCGTAGGGACATCAATCGTTAACGAAGATTTCATACCAAGTATCATCTGAGCAAATATATTTGCGGGTCGGCTCGCTGATGGGGGCGAAGAGGTTATTTTCTCTCTACAGCTTCCGTTCCGGGTTGGGTTACCCTTTCGGGTGGCATTTGTGATCTCGCATTAGTTCTGCTCCCGGTCGTTTTACTACTACTATAAGGCGATGGAACGATGGAGTACAACGCGAGGAGATTTATATTATATGGGATTTTTGCCGATAGACAAACTGTTAAGCTTCTAACCGGTACCTGCCATTTTTGGCAGGAGATGTTCGAAGGCGAAGGAAGTTTTGGGGACGAGACCAAGGAACTTTAACGATTGAGAAAGTGTACTGGCTGGCGGTGATGTAGATTGGGGTGACTATAGAGAAGAAGGTTCGCCATTGCTTTCTAAAGGCCTTACGTCTATTCGTGCCGAAAGCGGCTACGCTGCTGGTAGCATATCATCGTTTCTGTTTCCATTGACTTCATAGCGGTACAGGCGACAGACGACGAAGTAGGTTGGAATGCGTCGTGGTGTTACTGTTGGGTTTTTGGGAGCGCTATGCGTGCGGCTGTGCACATCTCGCTAGATCTGCATCCTGCATTGTATTATATCGGCTCGGAACTGGCACTCTGCACCACTGTCAATTTAGAAAACCAGAGAAACTGGTGAAGTTCTAGGATTCTATTTCTCGCTCAATAGCCTTTCGCTCCTTCTTCCACGGATTGGGGCGAATTAACCATCATCTTGCATTCGAAAGATCTCACACAACAGCTTTTCGCAATTTTGATATAGATCAACATGCACATGTACAAATCCATACATATGCAATATTGTGCGCGAGTGTGGGGCCTTCCTGCTTGGAATTCGACTAATTGTACCACCTTGAGATATTGAACTCGGCTACAGGAGACGTCAAAGGAAACATATGTCGAGCAATTTGATCAAACTGGCCATAGCATAGCGAGCGATGTACTGGCCTCTTTTCTCCTCGCCCTAGGGTACAAGACGTCGAGACCCTCTCTAGCTTTGTTAGATTTTGAGAGCCAATCAATCAGCACGGGATGCGCATGAAGTGCTATGTACAAAAAATCGATTGATTTCGACTTTTGTGAGGTGCATGCTCCAGCGACTTTCTTTGTTATGCAAGCGAGCGGGGCCATCTTATGCAACATAAGATCAAGGAGAATCGTCTATAGATAAAGGGTACGAGGACTGCAGTACACTAGTCCCGACCTCGGATCCCAACGGTTTTACAATTGTGGCAGATCTGAATAGAGTGGTATTCTCATCTGTCTGTATTTTACCATCGGTATCATGATATCAATGCAGACGCTCAAGAACTATTCCTGATATTTACGAGAAGTGCGTCTGCCTTGAATTCAATCAGTGAGGTTTCTTTGCGTCTGATAGAGAACCTGTATACTAGCAAGAATGACTGAACATATCTTCAGATGCCTCGGGTTTCCAAAATTTCTTGCTCGTAGCATGGGAATTATAATATTAGCAAATGGACTTTTTGATTGACATCGTTAGCTCTTGCCTAGGCCTCCGTCCTTGAGGGTAGCTTGCATATGGCAGGGGTTTGGTGTCTCCATGGTCGAGCGGAGTGATAGAGTTCCGCGAACAAGAGATACGATACGAGCGATTGTCGGTCAAGTCGACATACCGATAGCACTTCGTAAATTAGCTCGAGTCTTACGCCTGGGCCGATTTTAGGCCTCTGGATTTTGAGGGGGGGAAATAGTATATAGTTGCCTTCGTTACCTCCTTCGTTTCCCCCTTTCGTCTGTAGCTTCAATGGAGTAGCAAGCAAATCAATCTCATTAAGGATTATCATATATACTATAAACCTTCTACTTAAATATATCGAAAAATCGATACAACTAGAGCTTCGAGTACAAAATGGCAGATGAACTTGGACCAATCGAAGTAAGCATATTTCCAACCGCATCAAGATATCCGTATTCGTCTAGACGTCTCCGTGGCCACGTGGATGAGAAGAGAATCCCAAAACTAAAAGCTTTCAATTCAATAGGTCGTAGGGCTCCCCTAGTCTGGGCAATCTGCAATGGCCAATGCCGACAGGCAGAGGGAAATTTATTTGTACTAACAGCTTTTCTAGGGCGACCTCGTCTCTTACAATCTCGATGAAAACCCAGATAGCGAAGGGGTTTTAGGAAATGTCGAAAGCTTTGCCGTAAGTCGACCGCACGACCAGACTAGCCCAAACCCCGCTCCTTGATACATCATCAGAGTAACATGCTTTTGCTTCCAATTTATAGGATGGAGTATATACGATTAAATCTCTAGACGGAGACACAGTCGAGGTTCCGGAGGACAAAGTTGTGAAATTGAAGCCGATCTTGATGATGAATAAATCAGGCCATGGGTTCAGGTCCTAAAGTTTTACAATTGATCGAAGGCATAGAGTGCCTGCTCAGGATGAGCACAACTTCCAGATATTCATGTTCAAAGTCAATCTAGTTTCGATGTGGTTCTTTCCCTAAATAAATTTATAAAACGTACCATATTTTCCTTCCCTCCAATCTGTACCCTGTTTCAGAGTGTGGATATAGTCGTCATGAGGGGTAGGATATGCGAATTTAGTGTTATATATAATTCTTCTTTATTATAATTGCACTAGCTCTATGGAGTACCCTGTTCATGCATGTATGATTAGGTCGAAACGGATTATGTAGCTCACTCGAAGACCGGTGATCCACTCTCTTCATGAATTCGAGCCACCGATAGTCTAAGTTTCATCCAGTAGGGCCGATTGAGGATTATAGCAGAAGCGGCAAAACTCTTCTGTAGACGTCTGGAAGCTTCGAAGTGGAGTAGACTATAGTGGAGTTGTCAAGGGTTTGGGTGGGAAAGGCGGGGAAAGTTTAGTTGCCTGGGCTGTTCCGTGGGGGCTGACGCGGTGGATTCGAACCGGGAGGTCTCAAAGTCTAACGGAGGGCCATCTGGCCGTCTATCGTTTTGAAAGCTTGTTCAACCTTAGCTCGATAGAAGCCGGCCAAATATGGTTCGAGAGGATGGAAGAAAGCCTTGATAATATAAGCAATTCAACATATGTCAGGGGGGCGAGTGGGAAACCTTCGTATTCAACAGAGGTTTTTGGTTACGCATGCCCATTTCTCATTTCGTGCTTGGGAATTCGCGCTTTTAAAGGCTAAAATTTGAGGTATCTATCACAACGCTCCTTATCTATAATGCTCATGTACATGATTTCGTCGTGGCTTGTATACAGGCTGCAGAATTTATCGTATTAACGAAACAATCTAGCCTCGAGACCAGGCGCTCATGAGGTAGAGGAAACAATCATAATTGTTTGAAGTTATCTGTTATGGTTAACTCGCTGGGTCGCAGAGAATTAAACCCATTCAATCTGTTTTCCAATGCCCAACCTTTAAGAACTCGATGATCTTATCCCTATAGCCTTCATCTTCCTCAGCAATATCCCACTCTTTGATTTTTTCGATTGCATCTGCCTGTCGGACCTTGAATTGCTCCCCGGACTCGGATTCCTCTGGAACCCATATCCTTTCGCCAATATTTGGTTTTTTGTAAACCGCAGAAGCAAGAAGGATGCGAAGTGAGCGCTCAACAGGGTGCCTGTCTTTCGCACTGGTTGGGTAGTCTTCCATACATTTCACCAAAGAAATACAATGCTGTGCTAGTTTCGGTCGAAATAGACCATGGCTCGGGTCGAAAGGCGACGGAACATGGATACCATCGCTAGTCTTGAGATGGACGAGAGATTGCGGTATCAAATGCAATATTGTTGGCTGTGGTTGATCGTCATCCTTATAGATGAAATGATACCCCGAGGCTCCAAGCGGACCCTTTTCTATCTCCGATAATGGTGGATCGATGCGTTTAAATCCGATATGGGGCGATTCTAAATGGCGTGTAGCCCCTTCTATGAGAGGATCATGTATGGCGAAATCGTAAACCTGTCACATATATATGTTTTAGTATCGATATCGCGGTTGTAGTGAACAAATTTGGTTAGTGTAGGCTTACAGATACTGCTAAAGGATAGCCCCAAAACAAGAGAACCTGGTCGCCCCATTCGAGAAGGGATATCGTATGCTCAAGAAGGATGTTAGTTGCTTTTGCGAAGCATGGCTTTAGTAGTTCGGTTGTCATTTTCGCGCGGTGTCGCTGTAACGTTTCTGATATCGGTGTTCTTCGGGAACCCATCCGATGCCAATTGCAATGGAATATATATACATCTTGCTTAAGTCAGATACGGAGAGGACCATTTGGCCACGAGTGAGTCGGATCAGCTGTCGAGTTTAAGATTCGGCCATGAAGGTTTAAATCGACACCCATCCATGCTAATTATATCGACGCATTTGGACTCGGGACTAGACCGATAGACATCGTTCAATCGAGGTAGAAAGCGTTGTTGTGTTGCCGCGTGTTGGTTTGTCGGCCGTTGTGCGTTGTGTTATCGATAAGTGGGGGGTTTTGGCTGCTCTCTAAAAAAAAATTTGGGGTCTTAGCCCTCTGTAAACTGAAAGAGGAAAATTTCGACCTCGTCAGAACTCCAACATCTACACATCACACCTCTCGAAGTAGTCTACAACAACGGGCTGATTGGATTCCTTGTCCCCAGCATCCGTCGACTCTTCATCTACCAGCTGCAAGCTAGCTTCCGACCTCCCCCGTTGGCTTGCATCTCGTCTTCGGACCCGACGAATTTTCTATCTTTCCGACAGCTTGTCCGACAGCTAAAACTACCAACATGCCTCCCGTACCACACGCCAAACCCGAGAACGTGCTCAAGGTGAGCTTCGATACCACCCCTGCAGCATCAAATCACGACCTGAATCCCTCTTTGCGAGCTTCCGGAAGATGGATATATGCTTTTCGACAGCTGCTAATGCCCTGGTTTTTGATATATAGCGAGCACAAGAGCTCATCGCGGTCAACCAGAGCGCCGCTGCTCTTCAAATCCTACACGAACATATCACCTCGAAACGATCGAGGAGCGCCCCTATCGCGTCTCTGGAACCCGTCATCCTTCTTTTCATCGATCTCTGTGTCGAGTTACGAAAGGGTAAAACCGCCAAAGATGGCCTCTACCAATATAAAAACATCGCCCAAAACACAACGGTCCAGACCATTGAGGTACTACCCAAGCTTTCGCGTCCCTCCGAGTTACTTTAAATCGATGTCTAACAGGTGTTACTAGATGGTTCTGCGTACCTTCATCGAGAAGTCGGAGGCGAAAGTTACCGACGCTCAAAAGCTGGCCGAGACAAGCTTGGGAGATGTAGAGGATCTCGAGGCTACCGAAACACCCGAGTCTCTTCTCATGGCTACTGTCTCCGGCGAGCAAACCAAGGACCGAACCGACAGGAAATATGTTACACCATGGCTCAAGTTCTTGTGGGAGACGTACAGGACCATCCTTGATATTCTCCGAAACAACGCTCGATTGGAGATCATGTACCAACAAACCGCGTCTCAAGCCTTCCAATTCTGTCTTAAGTATACCCGTAAGACAGAATTCCGTCGTCTTTGCGAGCTTCTCCGAAACCATCTTCAGAATGCCAGCAAGTATAGTGCACAAATGCATGCCATTAATCTTAATGACCCGGATACCTTGCAAAGACATCTCGACACTCGATTTCAGCAACTTAATGCCGCCGTCGAGCTCGAGTTGTGGCAAGAGGCTTTCCGTTCCGTTGAGGACATTCATAATCTCTTGACTCTCAGCAAACGTCCTGCAAAACCGATTATGATGGCCAACTATTACGAAAAGCTCACTCGCATCTTCCGGACCTCCGAGAACCATCTTTTCCACGCTGCAGCATGGAACCGCTACTATAACCTATTGCGGTCCAGTGCTGCAGCTGTTCAAGCGGGTTCTGTTACCAAGAAGGACCACCCTGTCACCAACGACACGGAGTTTTCTCGCGTGTCTTCCTTTGTCATTTTGTCAGCCCTCTCCATCCCAGTCATAAGTACCGCTAGGAGCCGAGGTGGGCTGACCGATGTTGAGGAGGCGAACAAGCGAACTAGAAGCTCGCGTTTGACCAATCTCCTCGGTTTGGCTAACGCACCTACTCGTTCTGGGCTGTTCAAGGATATTCTTGCTCGTGGACTCCTCAAGAGAGCCAGGCCAGAGATCCGTGATCTCTACACAATCCTTGAGGTTGATTTCCATCCTTTGAGCATCTGCAAGAAGATTGCTCCTATCCTCACTCAAATAGGTGATGACGAGGAAATGAAGCGATATGTTGCTCCGCTCCAACAAGTTATTCTTACTCGTCTTTTCCAGCAATTGTCTCAAGTTTACGATACCGTCCAAATGGACTTTGTCTACAAGCTAGTTACCTTCCCCGCTCCTTTCGAGATCGAGGCCAACACCATTGAAAAATTCATCATGAATGGTTGCAAGAAGGGTGACCTCGCTATCCGCATTGACCATGCTACTGGGTCCCTTACCTTCGAATCAGACATTTTCTCTTCCGCCAAATCCCTTCCAATTGGTGCTGCTAGTGCATCTGAGAAGGACACTGGCGTTCAACGCCTCCAGAGCACCCCACAGGAGATTGTTCGAACCCAACTTTCCCGACTTGCAAAGACCCTCTACCTTACCTGCTGCTATGTCGACCCAAGCTTCGTTGAGCAGAAGCAGCGTGAGAAAGCCGAAGCTCTCGCACGTGCTGAAATCGGAGCCAAGAAGGAGCACGAAGAAACACTTAAGCGTCGCGAAGTCATCGAACAGCGCAAGGAAGCGCAAGAAAACGCTGCTGCCAACCTTCAGAAAGAGGAGTCCCGACTCCGTGCTCTCCGTGACCGACATCGTGAGGAGGCCGAACAGCTGCGTCTCGAGGAAGAGAAGAAGAAGCGTGACCAGGAGCGACAAGAGAAAGAGCGTGAAAGGATTCTTGTTATGGAATTCTGGAAGCAAGTTACTTCAATGGGTCTCACAGAGGCTGAATTCCGTGCTCAAGTTAAAGAAATCGGACTTGATTTGCCCGAGAACGTCTCTACTCTCGATAACAACTTCATCCGCAAGGTGAAGATCGCCATGATGGAGAAGGAAAAGAAGGAGACCAACGAGAAGTTGCGTGTGACTAGCAAGCGCATTGACCATCTCGAGAGAGCTTACCGCAAGGAAGAAATTGCCCTTCTTGCTCAAGACTACGAAGCCCAACGAAAGAGTGATTTGGATGCTCATAATGAAAGGGTTTCGCAGTTCTTGGCCGAACACAAGCAGAAGCACGAGGAGAACGTTGCTTTGAAGAAACGTCTTAGCCGACTTGTCGGCAATTATGAGGCCTTCAGAGACGATGTTCGCTCCCGGCGTTCTGAAGAATTTGAAGCCAGACGCAAGAAAGCTGAGGAACAACTTCAAGTTGAAATGGACAAGAGGCGTAAGCAGGTTCATGAGGCCAAAGAGAGAAAGAGGCGTGAGGAAGAGGAGGCAGAACGCCGCAGAATCGAAGAAGAGGAACGTCTGCAGAGGGAAGAGGAGGAAAGGATTGCCAAGGAGGAAGAGGAAGCCAAGAAACGAGAAGAGGCACGCAAGGAACAAGAAGAGCGACGGAAGTATGTTATTTCTAGTCTACGACCCGTGTATTTTTTATATTCTAACCCATCTGTTTGTTTAGGGAGCGTGAGGCAGCCGCAGCGAAACAGCGCGAGCGCGAGGAAGAGGCAGAAAGGCGTGCCGAGGAACGACGACGACATAGGGACGAAGAAAGAAGCCGCCCTGCTCCGCCACCGCCAGTTCAACCAGAAGCTCCCAAGGAGGAATTCAGAGCCACCAGAGTGCCGGTGGTTGCAGGAGCTGGTGGTTGGAGAGAACGTTTGGCTGCCAAACAGGCCGCCGAAGCTGCTGGTGCTGCAGGGAGTGGCGCAGCTCCTGCTGGCGCCAATGGTGACAGTGCTCCCTCTGCGACTACTCCTAGTGAACCAATTCCTGCTCCCACGGAAGAAAGGAAGCCGGGTGCGTACCGCCCGGGCGCTTTCCGCAAGCAAGGTATCAGCGAGAACACCATGTCGACCGAAGAAGCGGCCCGTGTCCCCCGTGAGGAACGCGAGCCCCGCGAGAAACGTGAACCTCGTGAAGAACGAGAGGGAGAAGCAGCTAGCGGCCAACAAGGTCGTGCTGGCAATTGGGGCGGACGAGCCCCGCGTGCTGAAGGTGAAGGTGGCGAAAGGAAATATCAAGCTCGTGGGCCACGCGAGGGCGGCGAAGGCGGCGAACAAAAATGGCAACCTCGTCAGCAGCGCGAGGGCGGCGAAGGCGGCGAACAGAAGTGGCAACCCCGTCGACGGGAGGGCGGCGAAGGGCAAGATGGAGAGCGACGTGAACGACGTGATGGAGAGAATAATGACGGGAAGTACCGCCCAGGCGCTTACAAACGTGGCGGTGGTAACATGGGTGAGCGTACCGGAAGCGGACGTGGTGATGGCCGAAGTGGCAGTGGACGCGGAGGTGGGGAAATGGGTAGCCGAAGCGACAGCCGTCGCGGGGCTGAGAAACCTGCTGGTGAGCGTGCCACTGGCAGCAGCTGGAGGTGATTTCCTTTCTTCGATTGTCTTTATCGGGCCGAGGATCCAGGCTTCTTTTCGGCCGGGACTTCAGACTCCCTGGTGCGGCGTATATTCTTTCTTCTCTTCTTTCATATTCATGCTTGTTTCACATGTGGCCTCTATACTCTTCCCTCCAAGTCCCTGCAGCAGACCAGGTCGCTCCTTTGGCCTACCCCTACGTGAGCAGGTACCATTCCCACACCCTCTATTCCTCCTTTGACATACATATCTAAAGCCACATGTATTGATACAAGCATCTGTTTTTTACACTCTGGTTCGCTTTATGTTTTTAATCCGCATTTCATCTTCGTTAGCCCTCCTCCAGGCTCTACCTGTTTCGCTTCTTTACTTTGTCCTGGAGTTTCCTTTTTTTCCTTCTCTGTTCATGTTATGATCTATGAATAGCTTCACGGCATGGTCTGTGGGGCATCGACGAACAAAAGCTCTGAATGCATCATGTATGGTCAATAAAAGTGGATGGAAGGTGAATGAAATGCATTATATACACAAACTGTTGTCTCGAACCAGACCCACAAACTGTTGGCTATAATCCAGCCTAGCTAGGCAAATGTCGTAGATTACGGGGAAACCTGCAGTACTGGTGCTATATATATGTAGCGTGGGGGCGGGAAGCTGCATTCGCTGTAGTACGTGCAGGCCTGACCCCGCGCTGTAAGCCTCTACTAGAAGGTAGCGCCTGTACGTAGCCGTTAGCCACTGGAGTATATAAGACGAGTCACAATGCCATTGTATTGGATTCTCTTTTGTCTATCCATCATACCACCAACCGTCGACCTTTTTTCCCACTGTTTCATCGTATATAAGAGGTAAGTACTAAGTATATTATATCCCTCCTTCAAGCTTCGGGCGTTGCTTTGTGGTGTTTCATTCTGCACGCTAACGCTTGCTTCTTTCGGGCGAATTCCAGCTCACCCAAACGCAGCGCGAGCGAGCTTGATAGTTTTTGATCCTCCCTGGCCCCGGCCAACCCAAAACCAACTTTTAGCTTTCATGTTCGCCATTTCCTTCGACACCTCGTCTTCAACCTATCGCCCTTCGTATAGTACGCATTCGCCCGCGTCTCCACCGTCTTCATTATTGTCGAGAATACGGACTCCGCGATCGCTTCCGTTACATAGTCCCCGAAATTGGTCGGGAGGATCCTCAATTGATATGTCTGTTCAGCAGCCATTCGGTGCTGGCGGCGGGGTTCACGCTGGTGGTGCGCCGCCGACGGAGTATGTTAGTATTAGCTTGGATACTGAGATGTTGGATGAAGATGAGGTTATGGCTATGGGAGAGGTATGGTTTTTTCTTCTCTCCTTTATTTACTGCTTTACGAGATAAAGTGCGGTGATGGAGTCGCGGTTTTTCTCTCTTTCTCTACTGGGTCGCCAGGTTTGGTGGTCACGTCGAGTAGGCGAGAGGAAGAAGAAGGGAGGGCTAGAGCTCAGCTAACAACAACTATGGGATTTAGACATCGGAACCAGTGGATTTTACGTTAGAAACACCAATCGATGCTCAGCAACCGGTGCCTGATAATGTCGTCTCGAATAAAGTCCACCTCAGGGGCCTGGACAGCATGTCCTCGGATGAGGTTAAAACCTGGATTGCGGGCCACTTCCCCGAACCGACTGTAGAAAAGTTGGAGTGGATTGACGATACGAGTTTGAATTTGGTGTATAGTGATGAGGAAACGGCTTTGGCGGCGTTGAATGCGCTGAGTACGGATATCGGACGGCGTTCGAGGCCGTGGGAGTTGAGGGAAGCGAAGAGTAGTGATGCTTTTCCGTTGGCGAGGTTGGATATTAGGTTGGCTTTTGTGACGGATAAGAAGGAGGTTTGTGGATTTCTTTTGTCTTCATTTTTTTCTTTCGGTGCTCGGTGGTGTGTGTGGAAGGGGCTAATTATGAGGGTTCACCTGGGATGATTAGAAAGGAGCACGCGAACGAAGTCGATACTACTTGTTTCACCCAGAGGAGGACAGAGTTGAGCAGCAGGAGAAGAGGAAAAGGGAACAAGAAAAGGAGCGACGGGAACGGAGAGAGTACAGAAAGAGAGACTACGATGAAAGGTATCGATCCAGATCGCGCGGAGAAGACCGCGAATGGGACGATAGAAAGCGGAGTCGCTCGAGGTACGACGAAGAGGATGGCCGTCGCCGAGAGCCATTGGAGTTATTTCCGAGCGGAGGGGCGGTGGAAAGACGTGGTGGTAGACGGTCACGGTCACGATCTCCGGTTGAACTGTTCCCCGCGAAGACGAAGAATGCTAGTGTCGAGCTCTTCCCGGAGGCTGCAAAGAACGATGGCATCGAACTGTTCCCGGACAAGGTCAAAAACGCGAATGTTGAGCTGTTCCCTGGGAGGGATGAGAATTCCGGGAGGGGAAGGGAAGGTACCCCAAGCGGGCATAGGGGTGATACGCCGCCTAGGACATTATTTTCCATCGATGACCCGGTGGAGATGCCTAAGAGAGGACAAAGCCCGCAAAGGCAGAGAAGGGAGAGGGAAAGACCGAGAGATACCGGACGATCAATCGAGTTATTCCCTGAAAAAACGGACAGGCCAAGGTCTTTAGCGGACCGAATGGACAACCCCAGGGGCCCTACAAGGTCTTCAAAGCATGATGATATGGATATGGGCGATTCCGGGCTGTCAATTCGCGGTGCCGCTGGAGGAATCAACATTCGCGGCGCGGCGAGAGGCGGTGGACATTCGAATGCTGGGATCGAATTGCTCCCAGACAAGGCATCGAACAGTTTATTCAATCGAATCAGCGAGCCCACGGGTGGCAGGAGGAACGCAAGGAGGCAGAAAGCAGAAGATATGTTTGGTTAAGCTCAGCACGATATATCTTCTGCGGAGCCAAGCTAGCCCTAGTCCCTCCGATTTGTTTGGCTTGAATAACACTATTTCTTGGATATCGTTACTGGGAGGGGATTATTCTGGTCAATTATGACACGGCTACAGTTGATTTTGTATGAAAGGGGGACTTTATTTTCTCTTCTCTATTGCTCTTTACCTTCCCCCCCTTTCTTTCTTTCCGTTTCATACATCTTTTGATATCTTATGAGGACGCCTGACGGCGGAGTTTGAAGGGAATCGGTCTCAGCTCGTGATCATGGGTGCTACTAGCAACTCTGGTAAATCAACTACCTCGCGGTCTCCTCGATAGTACTTTCTTTTGCATGCGCGCAGGTGCATTTCGGGCCTATCTGTGATTATATATGCCATTATGTATACTAAGATACCACGCTGAGGCAATCTCAGGTTCAAAGAAGCATTCCGAGGGAGTCATTCCTCCTAGTTCCAAACTCGTACTTGTTGACACCGTAGTTTTATATCGTGACACACCACACGCTGCCTTACGTAGTTTGTGTTGGCTGGGGATGATGTTGTTTATGTGGCTCCAACTGCGCCGAAGAATAGCTACCTCTCCCCACCAAGCTGCCCACCAGAACACCGCCCCGAAGACGAAGACCATTTGTACCAGTACTTCGAGCTTGAACTGCAGGTATTTGGACCGAGCAGTGGTGTTTTCTGTCTATTTCCAGGGAATTTAAAAAGTGGTTCGGCATTTTATTATATTGTGGACAGAGACGCTCCAAAATTTTGACGTCTTCCATTGACCTCATATCAAGGCAAAGTCAAGCTTCCAACACTCACCCCACCGACTCTCTCTCCCTCTCTTATCCCTCGTTCCACCACCATTGCCACGCCCTCGACAACCACCAACAACATCGTCTCCCAATCATCGCATACTCGGCAATCGCATCGTCGATAAGCTTCGGATAGGACCAGGATGGATATCGAAGCTATCAAGGAGGCCTGGGCGCAGCAGGAAGAGCAGGATGGTGCTCGCTTAAGGTGTGTCTGTCTCCTGCGTGGTCTATCTTAAACCGTCTATGGGATGGCCTATATTTGCATCTTCAAAACTACGGTCCAGCTAACATTATCGTTCCTATCCTACTAGTTGGAACATCTTCCCAGGATCCCGACTTGAGGCTAGCAGACTTGTTGTGCCCATCGGTGTCCTCTACACTCCCTTGAAAGAGAAAGCAGATCAGAACTACATCGTCCACTATGAGCCTGTCACATGCAGAACCCCATGTCGAGGTGTTCTTAACCCCTACTGGTAAGCCATCGCCCGATTCCTTGTCCATACTTTTAGCCTGGAGCTAGCATAGCTGATTATATGTCTTATCGTCTAGCCAAGTCGACACACGCGCGAAGCTTTGGATATGCCCGTTCTGTCTCAGTCGCAACCAGTTCCCACCTCACTACAAGGACATCTCCAATAACTCATACCCTCCCGAACTCCTTCCTCAATTCTCCACTATCGAATATGCCCTCGCAAGACCGGCTCCGGCCCCACCAATCTTCTTGTTTGTGGTCGATACCTGCCAGGAGGAAGATAGCTTGAAGGCACTCAAGGACTCCATCATTGTCAGCTTGAGCATGTTGCCACCTACTGCTCTCGTTGGCTTGATCACATACGGAACAATGGTATGAGTTTTTCGAAGCCAGTATGGATTGTTTTTCGAAAACTGGGATTCTAATATGGTTTCAAATAGGCACAAGTTCACGAGCTTGGATATAACGAATGCCCTAAATCCTATGTCTTCAGAGGAACCAAGGAATACTCCGCTAAAACTGTGCAAGAAATGCTCGGAATTATCAATCCCGGTCTTCGACCACAGGCGCCACTGCCACAAGGCCAACGCCCACCACCTCAGATGGGTGCTGGAGCTCGCTTCTTACTCCCCGTCGCGGCCTGTGAATTCCAGCTTACCAACGTTCTCGAGCAACTCCAGAAGGACCCCTGGTCTGTCGCTAATGATAAACGTCCGCTAAGATGTACTGGTGTTGCCTTGAGCGTCGCTGTTGGATTGTTGGAGTCATCTTTTGCCAATACTGGAGCGAGAATCATGTTGTTTTCCGGCGGTCCTGGAACTGAAGGACCCGGTATGGTCGTCGGACCTGAACTGAGGGAGCCCATTAGATCCCACCACGACATCGAACGGGACAACATCAAGTACTATAAGAAGGCAATGAAGGTATGTCAAAAATGGATTGTCTAGGGCCAAGGACATCAACTAATAACTTTATAGTTTTATGACGGCCTCGCGAAACGAACTGCGCACAATGGCCACATCATTGATATATTTGCTGGCTGTCTCGATCAGGTCGGGTTATTGGAGATGAAGGGTCTTTCAAATTTCACCGGAGGACACATGATCTTGACAGACAGCTTTAAATCTTCGATGTTCAAGCAGAGTTTCATTAAGGTCTTCGACAAGGATGCCAACGAGAATTTGCAGATGGGCTTCAATGCTTCTCTCGAAGTTCTCACCACAAAGGAGCTCAAAATCACTGGCTTGATCGGTCATGCCATCTCCCTCAACAAGAAGTCTAGCTCCGTTGGCGAGACTGAGTGCGGTATTGGAAATACATGCTCGTGGAAATTGTGTGGTATTACGCCTACTTCTACCGTTGCCACATATTTTGAGGTCGCGGGTCAAGCTGGCCCACCAGCCCACCAACAGGTTCCACAGAAAGGATTGATTCAGTTCCTAACTTACTACCAACATTCTTCGGGTCAATACCACCTTCGTGTTACAACTATCGCCAGGGATGTCAGCGCTCCAACTGGCGACCCGGCCGCCATTGGCCATTCCTTCGACCAAGAAACCGCCGCTGTCCTTATGGCAAGAATAGCTGTCTTCAAGGCCGAAGTTGATGATGGCCCTGATGTCTTACGCTGGGTTGATCGAATGCTCATCAGGCTGTGCTCACGATTTGCGGAGTACCGAAAAGATGACCCGACTTCCTTCCGTCTCGAGAAGAACTTCTCGCTTTACCCACAATTCATGTTCCATCTCCGTCGTAGTCAGTTCTTGCAAGTTTTCAACAACTCGCCTGACGAGACTGCGTTCTACAGACATATTTTGAATAGAGAGGATTGCAGCAACTCGCTTGTGATGATTCAGCCGACTTTGGATACGTACACTTTCGACCAGCCGTCACAGCCTGTTCTGCTTGACTCTACTAGCATACAAAATACCCACATTCTTTTGTTGGACACTTTCTTCCATATTTTGATCTTCCACGGTGAGACCATTGCCGAGTGGAGGAAAGCAGGGTACCAAGACCAGGAGGGATACGAAAACTTCAAGGAGTTACTACAGCAACCGAAGGACGATGCTCGTGTAAGTTTTCCCACTAGGAAGAGCTAATACATTGATTCTAGAGGTGAGTTACTGAATGGGATATTCTGCGAGATAGGAACTCATCCAAGACCGTTTCCCTCTCCCACGTTTCATTGTCTGTGATGCTGGTGGGTCTCAGGCTCGTTTCTTACTGAGCAAGTTGAATCCATCGACGACGCACACAACTGGAGCATATGGTGGTGGTACACAAAGCGCACAAACAATCTTCACCGATGATGTATCACTACAAACATTCATGGAGCATTTGATGAAGTAAGTCCAAACAGCTCACTATTTTTTTTATGAATGGGAAGGTGCTAATATATTTCTCTAGACTGGCTGTCACCGGTACGAATTGAACGCATTCGGACACTTTGGCATACGTGTAGTCTTTTTGAGCTAACCTTAATTTTGCTTCCTTTTTCTCTTTTCGTTGGTTTAAGAAAAGGCGTGAATCAGTGAATAAGCTGTCTTTTAGTAATTTTCCCCTCCAGAACCGCCACCGCCGACCTTTCCGGACTCTATATACCCGAACTCGGACTCTGACTTGGACCTGGACTTGGATTTCGGATTGGGTGTTAGATTCAAACCAGAAGGGTTGGTACTCTGGGGGTATCGAGGGGACCCGGTTTTTTTTATTTCTTGGACAAAATTCTTTCAGCCGAGTTTCATTTCATTTTTTTCTTCTGCATTCGTGTGTCTTTATATTTTGTCTACAGAAGCTTGTTGAATTTATTAGTAATGGGGAACATTATGATATATCATTTTCCTCCAATATGCGCGTAGGCAAGTTTTTCTACGTAACTTTAGCTAATCTCTCATACGGCCGTCGATGAATTGGGATTCTCGAGGATAAGTGTAAAATTATACCAGGTTGGAGGCTGTAGTGTTGGATTTTGTCAACAACGCAATATAAGAAATAAAATATATCGTCTAGGACTTGTGTATCGATCTCTATCATCCTGGAACCTAGGGAAATAGCGATTTTTCTACCTGGACTTCAATTGGGGCTTTATAGATAGTATCGTAATTTGGGCACTGAGTCATAGATTTGGCTTGGAACGCCAATTTATTTACGAGGCCTAAAGTTTCCTGCGAGATTCGAAATGTAAAGGGTTGCGGCTCAAACGCTACAATGCAACAGCCTCGTTTCGTCTTGAGGCTGAAAGCACCTGCGTTCGCGCTCGTCCCGCTGGCCAATGCTGTCGAGCAAGCTACGCCAGATACGGGAAAAGTAGACGAAGACGCCGGGCCGTTTATGTAAAAAAGTTGTATATGGAGGGCTGAATGGTTGGAGGTGGTATTTAACGACTGATCCCCCCCTTCCCCTCCCGCTTCTGACTCTCGATGAGCTCGTGGATTGAGGGTTTCGTCTCATGGTTTGGTATTTAGCGAAGATTTACCGAATTTCATTTTATTTATTTTCCTTACTCTAAAAGGCTAATTTGCTCCGCTCTTCTGGTGTTTGGAATTTTTGCGAGTTGGTGGTCGACATTTGTTTATGGGAGGTTGGTTTAGCGACGAGGCTACTCGAATCTCTACGCGTGCGCTGCGAAGAGGCGCCTGACGTTTACGGTGCTTAGAACACACCTACAAATTATGGGAACGTTCGATATAGTCTTTTCTCTCTCTTTATATACAGAGACATACGTATATGGTGTATCCGTCAAGGGAGGAATATCATAATGAAGAACCACTACGAACTTCTTGGGATTCCAGCGGCGGCAACCCAAGATGAAGTCAAGCAGGCGTATAAAAGGGCAGCCCTGAAAACTCATCCGGACAAAAACAGAGGTTCTGAGCATGCGAATGAGGCTTTTAAAGAGGTAGGGTTCCCAGTCTTTATCTATTTTTTTTTTTTTCAAAAAACCCCTTTTAGCCATTCTGTTCCGAAGGAGGTTTTGTGTACAGATTTTGTAATGGATATAGTTTGACTAACGTATCTTTGCAAATGACAGGTCCAAGCGGCGTATGAATGTCTCTCAGACCCTACAAAGCGGACAGAATACGACCGGATACATAAACCAGCCCCGCCGCCGCCTCCAAGTAAACCTCAAGCTCCTCCTGCTAGAAATACGCCTGCGGGCAATAACCCTGATGGCAATCCATCCGCTGGTGGTCCATCCAGTAGCAGGCCTTCTGCTACCAATAATTCGAACGGCACGAGCGGTACTTCTAGTAGTAAGCCTTCTGCTACCAATAATCCGAATTCGAAGAGCACGGGTAGTGCTTCTAGCAGTAAGCCTTCTGCTACTGGCAACACCCCCACTGGCGGTCCCTCTGCCAGTAAGCCCTCCACTGGGAATACTTCTCGCGGCAAGCCCTTTAGCTTCGCTGGCAGCGCTCCCAGAAGCAAGCCCTCTACAACTAGTAACGCATCCGCTAGCGGTCCGTCTACTAGTAGACAGTTTACTGGAAATAATCCGAGCAGCAAGCCTTTTACTAGTAGTAACCCTTTCAGTGGTAGCCCGCCTACTGGGAAGCAGTATACTGGAAATAATCCGAGTAGTAAGCCTTCTACTACTACGGATCCCCCTGATGGTCGCCCACCTCCTAGCAGGCCGTTTGCCAGGAATAGTTATACCAGGGAGCATAATACTGCCCGCCGGTGGGCTTGGGAGTATCCTAAGAGGAATGCTTCTGGCGGTACTTCCTATAGCAAACCCTCTACTAGCAACGCTTCTGGCGGCAAGCCATCTACGACCAGTAATCCGTACCCTAGCTTTAGTAAACATTATACCGGCAGGACCTCCGCTGGCACCAGTGGTAATTACAGCGAAAAGCCTTCCACTGACGGCGAACCTCCCGATAGCGATCCATTCGCGCCCCATGATGGCCCGCGGGCTGGGAAACCATTTGCTGGCAATCCATATGGTAGGAAACAACAGTCAACTGACAACCCACCTCCATCGCCGGGACCGGGTGATACGCCAAAACCCTCTCCTCCCCAGAAGCCATTTGTGCCCTCTGGCGGCCCGTACGCTCGGAAACACCCTTATAACAGTTCATATAGCTATATATATCATGATCATGGGAAACAGTCAACTAGAAACCCGCCCCCACCGCGGAGACCGGGTGATACGCCAGAACCCTCACCTCCCCAGAACCCACTCTCTTCTGAAGACGAAATACCAGATCGTGCCCCGAACGACTCTACAAATCGCCCCACACCGGAAGATATTCGACAAGCCGCACTCGCGGAAAAATGGAAGGATCACAATCTTCAAAGGCCCATCATGGAAAAAAATAAGATGCTATACCAAGCTTCGCAGCGGAAAATAGAGGATCTGGAGATTGAAATTAGCAACATTCGGAAAGAGATGGAAGAGAGGGAGCGGGAATTTAAACAAAGGTGTAAGCCGGTTTGGGTTGGACTGCGGCGGCACGTATATGTCCCGCCAAAAGAAGAGCTTGAAAAACACAAAAAAATGGATCGTGAGAGTGAGGATAGAATATTCCATCTTGATACCTGTCTTGAAGAAGAGGAGATTGAATTGGATAAGATAGGAAGTTATCGGCAGCAATGGGTGGCATGGGGTAGGCAGGAAGCTATCAGGAAACGGGAGCTCTCGAGCCCCAGGTATATGTACAGAGACAGGAGGCGTAGGGGCAGTACTTAAAGCGATGGGAGGAGGGACTGAAGTATTGAGAACGAGAGACGGTCCTGAGAGGCCATCGCGGGGAACCGTTGCCTAAAATATGTTCATGAGTCTCTGCTCAAGAGTGAACTAGAGCAGAACCTCAGCCTGGGGTATTCTTGTATACAATCGGAACAAGTGAGCACCTAATTCAATCGACGAAACGAAGGTAGGCCATAGCTAGGCCCCAGCCAGAAGGGGGTCAAGTTATCGTGAGCTAAAATTCAGCGTTCCAAAAAAAAAAAAAAAAAAACCAAAGAGTTCCTCACCTGCGCCAGCACCCTCGCCTAGAAATCAAAGGATGAGTTATACAATACTTGCCTCTATGCATATATGCTGGCACCTCCAGTAGTTTTTCTTCTTCTTTCCTTTAAATCTTTCCCCTTCTTTCTTTCAAATGCATATATTCACTTCAACTTTTTGTCAGACTAGAATTATAGCAATTTTATCTGCCGAATTTAAATTTAAAGGCAAAAATAATGGCAGGGAGCTCCAGCAGGCTCGAGCCACAGAGCGAAATATTGGTTTTAGCCACTGGCGTACGTTAATTAAGTACGCTATCGTAGACGAACCGAATGGTATAATTGTATACTTCTCTTGTCTCACTTGCGCCAGAACACTCACCTAAAATACTTCTCTAAATTTATAAACTTGTGAAGTTTCGATGTTATCCTCGACGGCGGCCTCTTCATAATTTCCTTGCCATAACCCCTTATCGATGTTTACCCAACAGATGGGTATACATATACATATACATAATATTTCAACTCTATAGGTGTATACCTACTTAAATAGGTACCTATTTATTCGAGTCTCTGTTCATGAGATTTCACCACGACCGCATATACCAGCTATTGATTAGGTACCCACTAGATACGTCATCAACTCTAAAATTACCAACTATGATGAAGATCCAAGTAGTTGCACAGCTAGTCGTCTGACCGCGGATGGCCACCTGCGCTGGATGATGTCGTATGCAACTTCCAAAGTGGTTGTGCAAAAGGTTCACTGTCCAGCATTGGCAGTTGCCACAAGTTTTTTATACGTCAACCATTTCTTGGTCATCGATAAGGCCCGTCTATCGAAATAGTATAAAATTGGCACTTCCTCCCCATATTACCCTAGTTTCTTTTCCTTCCTCTAATATCGAATTAAGAAACTCGCAAAAAAAAATCTTTCTTTCTAATTCAAACCGAACCGAACCAAAAGAAGAAAGCCTGAAGCTTTGGAGACACAGGGAATTGAACCCGGGACCTCATCCAGACAGTAGGATTTTATCCCACGCTAAGGAAGCGCTCTACCAACTGAGCTATATCCCCATCTTGTGACACATCGCCTTCATCAGGACCACTCGAACGAGAGATCGTTCCGTCTGCTCGTTGTATTGCATCGCATCGTATAGTCGAATTTTTCCAGACCGTCCTTCCTCATCTGGTCGTTGTATTGTCTCCCACAACAACACAAGATCTTGGGAGACATTTATAACCGTTTTATCCGAGGATCCGAAGTCTCCAAAAAAATTAGCGTCCTATAAATCTATCCCCCACTTTCTGAACAATACCTTCAGGGGTATATCAAAACCGAAGATGCATCCGAATTTTACTATAATCTCCGGCGGCCAAACGGGGCCAGACACTGCTGCGCTCAGAGTCGCAGTATCTCATCGGGTACCTTACAGCGGTTTTGTCCCTCATGGCTTTATCAACGAACGGGGCCGTATCTCTGAAGAATTCATATCGTCGCCTTATGGCAGCCTACGGGAGACTCAATCTCCTGGATCGGCGGAGCGAACGAGGCTCAATACCGAGGAGGCTGATGGGATATTAACTCTATCGTTTTGCAATGAGGAAGATATGGCGACCATTTCCGCAGGCACGGAGATTGGCGTGGAAGTTGGGAAGGAACAGAGGAAGCATATGTATTTTGTAAACTTGAGGAGGTTTAGGGAGGAAGGTGGTGGGGAAAGAGAGATCGATGCGGTTATCAGGTGGTTTGATGAGACCAATACTGAGAGGTGTGCGATTGGAGGCCCGAGGGAGAGTGAAGAGCCCGGTGTGGAAAGGGAGAGCGAGGAGTTTTTGAATAAGTTATTTGAGAAAATTAAGGCAAGAGGGTGGAGGAGTATTAGATTTGGGGGTGGGCCGCCGAAAGAGAAGCCCGTTGGACCTTTCTTGAAGGATAATAAATGGGCCTTTTGATGGCTTTCTCATTTTTGGACTCGAACCTATGTAGCGGCAAAGCAATATGTCTATATCAATTTCTAGACTAAAATATATATAGCTTAGGCGTCTCTCCTAGGTCTATTTTTATATCGATGTTCTGTGTCCATGAAACTTCGAAAATGCACGAACTAGAGCCATGTGAAATTATATATGCCAAAGACAGCGAAATAAAAGAAAATTATAGATGAGATGAGAAAACTACTTCTTGACACCCAGAGTTTGCTCAATCTCCTCGCAAACAGCTTCGGTAACCTGAATCGTCGTCGCGGTTCCACCCAAATCTACGGTTTTAATGCCCTTCTCACAAACCCGCTCGACACATTCCATTAGCGTATTACTTGCCTCCTCCTCTCCTAGCCAAGCTAGCATCTCTGCGGCAGTCCAGAAGGTAGCAACAGGGTTCGCTATACCCTTGCCCGTGATGTCGAATGCCGAACCATGAATAGGCTCGAACATGCTAGGATTCTTCCTTGTAGGGTCGAGGTTGGAAGTCGGAGCGATACCTATCGAGCCGGCTAAAGCTGCGGCAAGGTCTGACAGGATATCAGCGTGCTAGACGGGTATTAGCGTATTATTACTTCATAGTATATACTTTAAAAGGGCATGCAATAACCCTTACAAGATTAGAAGCGACAATAGTATCGAGTGTCTCCGGCTTAAGCGTCATCCTCACAGTCATAGCGTCGACCAACATCTTATCGTAAGTAACATCAGGGAAGTCCTTTGCTACTAGTTCGGCAACCTCATCCCAAAGGACCATACCATTCCTCTGGGCATTGCTCTTGGTTACAACTGTTAAGAGCTTCCTGGGACGGGAACTTGCCGTTTCAAATGCGAATCGAATCAACCTTTCCACGGCATGTCTAGTGAAAATGGCGACTTCGGTAGCGACTTCCCACAGTTGGCCTACGTGAGAGCGACCACCTTGACCGGCGTACTCTCCTTCAGAGTTTTCCCTGACAATAACCCAGTTCAAATCCCCAGGGTTGCAATTTCTTAGAGGGGACTGTGTTCCTCTAAAAATCTTTGTAGGTCGAACATTGGCATACTGTTGGAATGGCTGGCAAATAGCCAATCGCAGTCCCCATAGGGAAATATGGTCTGGGACATTAGGTGCGCCAACAGCACCGAATAGTATTGCGTCGAACTCTTTCAGACGTTCGAGTCCGCCATCTGGGATATATTTCCCGGTCTTGAGGTAAAGACTCGAACTCCAATTGAAATGTTCAAATTCCAAGTTGAAGGTGTAGAGGGCTTTGGAAAGGCATTTGAGAACGGTTATGCCGGCTTCCACGACTTCCGGCCCGATTCCGTCGGCTGGGATGGAAGCGATCTTGTAAGTGGGTCGGCCTCGATTGGCTGTTGGCGACATGTTGACCGTTTTGGGTAACCGAAAAGTTCGAAATTCTATAACAGAGCAGCTATAGACAGCGTGAAATGTTTATAATGGCGTAAAATATCCAATATTTAGTATATATGATAGCTGAGGAGCAGGAGTTTGACCTGACGAGCCAAGGAGATTACCTTCCCTCGATTTCTCCATTTTTATAGCTTTAGAAACCCCTATTTAGTGGAGTAAACTTTGCTTCTGAAGCTTTAAAGTCCTTGCGGAGAAACACTTTTCCGCATCAAAATGCAACATTCCAAAGAACCCATTTTGGTTGGCGGCTTCGGTCCGAAGTTAAGATCTCGCGTCTCAATTGAACTCTGTATCTCGATCAGGCCAAGACTTCATATCTTTGACCACAAAGTACTATTTCCTTCATAGTTCGAAGTGCCTACTTTATTACAATACAATTAAACACAACCGTAGAGGCTTAATCGCGGCGGCGCCCTACTCCTCTAACCCCCGGCTTCACTATGGCAACCGTAGAGCTCGAAGTAGACCGAGTCCTCCAACTCATTCTCCCCCATATCAAACGTCATATTTCGGCGCCTCCATCGATTTTCGAAAAGGGATCGCACCAACGACCGTTCAAACTAGCTGTCACTGGGCTCCAAGGTAGCGGGAAATCCACCTGGAGCGCGGAAATAGTCAACGCAATCAACAAAACGGGCCTAAAAGCGAAAACACTCTCGCTGGACGACTTGTATCTCCCACATGACGGTCTTGTGGCGGTGCGCGAATCTAATCCTGGGAATAAACTTGTACGAACGCGAGGGCAGCCTGGAACGCATGATCTAGAACTTGCAAAATGGTTTTTCGAACAATTCGACCAGCCGACGAAGGAGGGCAAACTTTTCCCGGTGTTCGATAAAAGTAAATTTGGAGGGGAGGGCGATAGATTGCCGAAGGCGGAGTGGCATCGTTCGGAGCCTGGAGAAGTTGTTGATGTTTTGGTGTTCGAAGGATGGTGTATGGGTTTTCAAGCATTACCAGATACTACACTCCGAGCAGCCTGGGAAGAAGCGCGGGCTGCGGTGGCGGCTGCGTCAACTGATGCCGCAGATATCAAACTGCCGATACGAACGATCGCAAATCATGAACTCGAACATTTAGCCTTTATCAATGAGAGGCTAGGCGAATACAACGATATGTTTATGGGACCGCAACACTGGGACTATTTGGTCCATCTCGACACTGACGACCTAAGAAACGTTTATGCTTGGCGGTTGGAGCAAGAAGCTTGGCTATGGAAGCTTAAGGGCACAGGAATGTCAGACGAGGCGGTGATAGAATTCAGTAAGTTTCCGCTTTAAGGGTAGTTGTTTAATTGAACGGCCCATAGCTCATAACATCGATAACTACAGTTAAAGGATATATGCCGGCGTATGAACTATACCTAGGGACTTTGAGACAAGGATTTTTCCAAGCGGTTGGGGAGAGAAAAATCAATTGCCAATTGACCATAAAGCTTGACTCTGGACGAAAAATTGTGGAGATACGAGAATTTTAGACCTCGATTAATCAGATATCTGCGGGTGTGGCAACGGTAAAACTAGATACTAAAAGTTTAATAGTGGAAATATTTTACACAAATAATACATCTGAACTATTCGCCGACCAAGGGAAACGCTTGGTTGCATTCGAACTGTGACCGAAGTGCTCCATTAACTTTCGTGAAGTCGCTTTGTAGACCTGCTATAAAACTAAAACCAGCCGTTATTCTGATCCAAAATTCTTTGCACATTCTCCGAAACCGTTTTGTTCGTTGGTGTATCTGAATTCGTTTGTAGACTTCCATAATAGAATTGCCCGTCATCTACTGTAGTTATTTCACTTGCAGGCATTGAGGATGCTGCATATAGGTCATTCGGTTGGCTTGGCACTATTGGTGGATGGGCAACGATTGAAGAGGCGCTAGTCGAAGGTCTGGAGTAAAGTTTCGCCGCATATGTCCCCGCAAAATCTGTCGATTGGGGCCCACTACTTTGGTTTGCGGGGAAAAGCGCGCGGGGTTCTAGGGGTACATTAACCTGAGTCGCGTGAAGCATGTGTGCATTAGTCGCACCCCGGCTCGGCCCATCGAATACCTGGTCGCTAGACAACCCCGATTCTTGAAATCCGGTATCGGCTCCAAAACTTGGTTCGACAGGTGAGTTGCTCATGGTATCATCTGGCGCATCTTCGAAAGTTGCAATAGGCGATAATGATGGTGTTCGGGCTTGTTCCCTTGGGTCCTCCATAACCCTTCGAGACTTGGATGGTCGGGGAGAAGGTGGTTGCGGCGGTCTCGACCACCACGAAAACACCTCTTCCATAGAACCGATTGGCCACCGTTGCCATTCATCTTGCTGTTCACGCTTCTCTGCAGATGTATCTGGCGTCCTCCCGCTCTTGATCTTTTTGTAGTTTAAAGATGATAATTCAAGGTAATCAAGAGCTCTTCGTTTCTTGAGATCTAACACTTCGTCATTGAGAGTTTCTAAAGAGGTTGGTGACGGTTGGCGTATTGTGATTGAGTGAACCGGCGCTAATTCAAGTATTAAGGAAATCGAAAGAGATAGGGCTGCCTCCGTGTCAGCTAGCCTCTGTTCCAGGGCTATCAGGTATCCCGGTGGCAACCCGCGTGGGTTAGGCCTTAGATAATGACATGCGGATGGAGTGCGTGTGCACATGGAACAAGGACTATGAAATAATCTTAGTTAAAAGCCAATTCGCAGGTTCAAGAGTCTCAACCATGGCTTAGAATAGGAAATTACCTAGCACCATCACACTACAAGATGATCAAAACGTATTACATTAGCAATTGATAAGATGTTTTAGGAAGTGATACAATGGCTGTTAATTGAAGCGCTTGTGGGGAAGGACATGTGTGAATAGAAACACGTCTACCACGTTTCAAATTTCTCCGCGTGGTTGATCAGAACACATGCCTGCGCAGCTGCACTAAGCAGGCACGTGGATAGGATTTATTCCTTACCTTTCTCTTTTTTCTTTTACATGGCTCGCAAGCGGCCGTTAATCTTGGTATACTCCGCTGCTGCATATCCTAAATTCGCTTCTAGGATAGTGTAATAATAGGTGGACTTTTTTTAAAAAAGATTCTGCTACCCCGTCATGCGAGAATTTCAAAATCCACTAAAGAGCAAAATCCCCAAAGCTCAGAGAAAACTATAGGTGGTAGAAAATTCTATTACTATTTGAAACCAAATGTCGTTTTGGCGTTAGCACAGTAGATAGTTTATTGGTAGTTTGTGGGGAAAACTAAGGGATCTGGATCCTGGAGGAGAAATGCTCTCCGCAAAACCAGTGGCGAAATAGCTGGGGAAAGAGGCGGCTAAATCTTTATCCGCAAACGAACCTGGTGATAAAATGGCCCAGATCCCTGAATGGTAACACCACAGCACCGCCCAATTCAGCAAGTCCGCCTGCAATCTACCACAACAACGCACTTTTTGTTGGATATATATTTTTTGGTCCCCTATTGGCCTGCAATATGGTGAATTTGACTTCTGTTGAGAAGAAGAACGAAGTGGAGTGTATTGAGAGTATTAATGGGCAGAAAGAAGTCTCTAATAATGGCCAAAGAGACCATTTTGGGTCAGCATTGGAAAGAGGCTCTGCCGAGAATGCTCTCGTCCGAAAACTTGATTGGAGGATCATGCCTACTCTCTGGGTTATGTACTTCCTCAACTACGTAAGTTGACAATGTCGATATCCGTTACTTTCTGGCTATATATTCTGAGATTGACTAATCGTGATTCTTAGCTGGACCGTAATGCAATTACGTCGGCGAGACTAAATAATTTGGAAAGTGATCTGGGGCTCGTTGGTAATCAGTATAATACTTGCATTTCCATCCTGTTCGTGGGGTGAGTAAAATTCCATGCTGCCCAGTTCTTCGGGATTATATAAGTACTGATAAGAGATATCAGGTACTTGTTGATGCAGATTCCATCAAACATGATCATGTCGTCCAAGAAAATTCCGCCGTCCAAGTACATGGCCTCCTGCATGGCCGGTTGGGCGATAGTATCTGCCTGGTGAGAAGCCTTATTTCACTTGGCAATGATAGATTTAGACTAGAATAACTAAGATATTCTTAGCACGGCTCTTGCGAAAGACTTCAAAGGCTTAGTGACTGTCAGGTTCCTGCTTGGTGTCACAGAAGCCCCATTCTACCCTGGCGCGCTCTACCTCCTTTCGGTATTCTACACTAGAAAGGAAATCGCTACCAGGGTAGCGATCCTCTATGCCGGGAATATTCTTGCTTCTTCATTCGCTGGTTTAATTGCTGCCGCTACATTTGAGACCCTGGATGGCGCACATGGAATTCAGGGCTGGAAATGGTTATTCATCATAGAGGGGTCCGTGACCTTCGGTGTCGCTATAATCGCCGCGTTCCTCCTACCCGACCAACCCGAAACAACCACATGGCTTTCTCAAACGGAACGAGAGCTAGCCGTCCAAAGGATCGAAATCGACACCGCCAAACTCACTGACGACACAAAACCCATGGAAGGGCTTATTGCCGCTATCAAAGACCCACGGATGTACCTCTTTGTTTTCATGCAAAACATGCATTTATCCGCCTGTTCATTTAATAATTTCTTCCCCACCGTCGTCGGAACTCTTGGTTTCAACCGAACAATCACGTTGCTGCTCACTTGCCCGCCATACCTCGTTTCGGCATTTGTGGGTTGGGGTGTTGGCGTTTCATCCGGCAAGTTCAACGAGCGGACTTGGCACATTACGTTTTCGATGGGCGCAGCACTCGTGGGGTTCATTATTGCCTGCACAACCCTGAATACCGCGGCACGCTACATCGCTTGTTTTATGTTCGCTTCAGGGGCTTATGCTGTCAATGGGGTCATATTGGGATGGGTCACCGCCACATGCGGGCAAACGAAACAAAAGAAAGGCAGTGCTCTGTCTTTGGTCAATGTTGTTGCAAATGCTTCGTACATCTATACAGCTTATCTATATCCCAAGAGCGACGGGCCGCGTTATCTTCCAGCTATGGCCGCAAATGCTGCATTCGCGTTTGCGACTATTGCTTCGGCCTGGATTATGAGGGTTTGGTTGAAGACGGAGAATCGAAAAATTCAGAGGAGCGGGCTGAGCAGCGAAGCTGTTGCCTTGTTTGCCTACTAGGATATAGATCTAGAGGTGGATTAATTACAACAGGGGTAGAGGGAGGACCCCAATTATTAATCAAAATCGTGTATCGGAAATGGTCTTCCCAATCATTTTTCGAAGATTGCCTACGTCTTAATTTAGCACCTCGATGTATTGGTATTACTTTTTAGTGGAGTATAGGTATAGCCCTAGCCTAACCTTGAAGCGTAGGAGGCTTGTCTGTGGGCATATTGAACCGGAAAATTAACTTTATAATACACGATTGATTGGTTCCATGGATACAATGAGACAAAACCATATACTATGGACCCTAGGGAGGGCAAAGAAAGCCACCATTCAAGTTAATTAGATGTGCAGTCAGCGAGTTACATCGCATTGCATTGGTGTCTGGGCTTAATGACGGGAACTAATATACCCGAACTCAGGGAGCTGTCGCCAACTTCTTCTAGGAGACTAGGTAGCATGATCATGGCCTCGAATCAGAAGACGGAGCTAAATGACACCGACAGGTCGGCCGAAGCGGTTGAATTCCATATGAACTCCGAAACGGGCGCAGCTGGTCATTTCAAATAAAAAACATTTCTTTCCCTTTCAGGGTTGATCTCTTTCCCATCGGGAAAGTGGGGTCGTTTTGCGTCGGAGAAGGCAACCTACATAAATTTGGGGAGACGGTTGTGTTTAGCGCCTCGTGCTTGATTATTTATCCCCTTCGAGAGGGTGATTATAAGGGTATTGTGTATCCAGAAGTTTAATTCGATCCCTCACTTGTCTCACAAAACAAACTGCACGGCCCGTCCCTCACAGTTTCCTCTCCTAGATTCAAGTTCCAATCTGGTTTTCAATACCAAAATCCTTTAATGCCATGTCGGTCGATACAATCCACGGATCCGACGGGAGGTAACTTGGCGATGCCGCGTCTTCACGTCTAATCCGTTCATATCATTATTCGAATGCTCGCCTTCAACTTAATCAACTCGAAATACTGCTGCGCGATAAACGGACTAAAGAGTTTCTACCATTTGAGCCTTCACAATCCATAGGAACCCCATGGCCAGCGGTCCGATCTCAAAAAAGTCGCTAAACTATCACAATATCCGTGTTAATATCGTACGATACCATCGTCGCGAAAGCAGAAATACTTCAAAGCACATAATGTCGACTATAGATCTAGCGGATGCCTTTTTGCTCCAATGGAAATGGGGCAGTGATTCTGGTAGATTCCGACGCGGCTAGGGCCCTCTTCTGCCAATTTATTCCCGTGGCCTATATTCACTGTCGAGGAAGGGTATCAGGGACCATTACCCTGCAGGGCAACTAGCTTCGATACGTCACTCCGTAGACCCGTCCGATTATCAAGGAGCTACCTTCTAAGATTATGAGAATTAAAATTCGTAGATTATTTCGTAAACGTTATAAACAAAACGCCCTAGCAGAATTTGGTTGACAAGATAACTCGCGACCGAAGTTTAGATCTAACCTAGACGGTTATTGAAATGATAAATATTAAATCAGGATACATGTCTATTGGTTTTCTCCGACGATGGGATTAAATATAATGAATTATGTCGCTTTTTACATTAATATACACTGTTCTAAAGAGCTTAGATGTAGTAAATGACCGTAGTGCCCGACAATACGGAGGCCGACACTGATGCCTTAGACGACCCGTAGAGATCTCCGAAGAAAGTAGCCGTGTTGCATTTCGACGGGTTATGCCGTATTAGGACAGTCTCGTTCTCGGAAAACTTCCATTCACAGCCAAAACCTTTCCCAAATTGGATATATATTGGCAAAAGACATTGAATCAACACAATTTGTCCACCAAGCCCAAGCCACCCGGCCCCAGACCAATAGTTTACACGAATGGTGGGCCATTATCGTGGAAATAGAATGAATCTTCGTCCCCCATATTCATCCTTAAGCTGTTAAAGAGCGTATCGGCATTAAACTCTGATGTTGCCCTCAAATCAACGGAAGGGCCGGCCTGGCCAGGGAAAAAGTTCAAAGACTGGTCATCAAGTAGATTTGGGACATCAAGGAGCCATAGTACTTGATTCTCGTCCAAAGAACCCTGGCTCGGGGAAGGTGCGATAGGAAAGTTCGTATTTGCTTGAAGGTCAAAGTGCGGCTGGCCCGGTTGGAAAGACTCCGAGTTTTCCATCGTAGTCGGATTATTCAATGGTGGTGAGTAGTGGAAGGGTGCTCGAGCTTCTATAGGCGTTATCGAAGACGGGTCATTTAGGTTTGTAGTATTAGGTCTACTAGGCCCCGGCGCTACATCGACCCGTTTCCGCTTCCCTAGTAGTATACTTGAAGGTGATGTGCTGGCGCCAGAGAACCCTCGTTTCCTGCACATAAGTTGAAACAAGGCCCGGAGGGCAACTTCACAGGCTTTGGGCTTGCCGGGAAGTCTGAGGGATAAGTGTTCGAGAATTGACCATGTCGATTGGATATCCCTAAACGAAAGAATATTTTGCTAAGTAATTGACCCTGCTAGATGTGGGTCGAGGATATGGATCCTACCTGTTTGCAGAGTCGAGAGCAATACTGCCTTCAAATGCAGCAAATATTACTACTAGACCACTCATCCATATTGTGGAGAGCATAACATGCCACAGAATGGGATACTCGACCTTTCCCTCATCCTTTCTATACCGAGAAAGATACCGTTTAGTTAGCGATATTATCGCCCTTGCCGACGAAAGGCAGGTCAGCATTGCGACCGGGTAAGTTTCATTCGTAGACTTTGCCGACAACGCCGGCCGGTGCATAAGTAGTAGTAGTTCGTGATATTTGATTTGAAATATAAGTCGATGCGCCGGTGTGATAACCGTTGGTTTGCCTTCGCTTTGAGTTGAGGAGTTTCTCGAATTGTCAAGGTCATCGTCGTCGCCGAAGACGGCTGCAGTGAAGTCTTGTACTTCGTTTCGCCATTTTAGGATATCCACATGAACATTTCGGAGGGCTTGTTCTGCATCGGATATCCGGTGTAGCATGCACTTGTTGCTGATTTCCATCAAACGGCCCTTGATACCGGAATACTTTGAAAGTAATATCAACGGTACCAACCTGTTGTCCCCTACTAAATTGTTAGACGCCATTTCCCCCCTCGGAATTAATGGAAAGACTGTGACGTACAAATAGAATTCTCCTCAGCTACCTTCTCTTCAGGCGATCTGTGAATCTCATTGTTCGGAAGGCAGACATCAACATCCTCATCTCGAATCCCCAGCGGGAGCCCGAGCGCCTGGCAGAGATATCTGTCGAGATTGTAAACCGTCCAAAATATACGCCGACGAATCGATACCTCGGTTTCTCCAAACGAAAGACGATATCTGCAGGGACAACGATGAAGACCTAGATCAAAGGCCATCCGTACGATCAAACCGCCCAGCCGCGAGGCTGACCGAAGCTCCATAATCGATATCATAAAAATCTGGGCACTTAGCATCCCCTGGAGAGATTTCAAGCTATTGTCCCCAAGAAGTGGGTGAATGCTAGAATTGCAGTCTTCTAACGACCTAAAAACCAGACAGGGTGGTAAAGGGGTCGTGAGAGTCGCATCCTCTCCGGAAGTTTGCCTTCTGTCGAGGAGTGATATAGATATAATTGAACGAATGCATACTGACTGCGGAGTCCGGTGATCAAGCGTCTTTTGCAAACAAGCATCCTCCAAAGTTTGGAGTATATTTTCAGCTTGTAGGAATGGAAGAAGACAATGCCATCCTCTAATATAAGTGCTTGAAATTAAAGCCACCAGGTCGTCAAAAGAAGGCCATGCAGCATCCAATACACTCGTAACTTCCGTAGGATACCAAATGCATCCACCCGAATCACCCACCCGTTCATCCTCCCCAGGGATAAACCGAAGGTTTACAGCTGGCGCGGAGGTAAGATTTTCAGATGTTCCCGCCTTCGCAATGGCATCGCAGACGGTTCTCAAGAAGTAGATTCCGCTGGAACTACCCGCAAATCTCGACGAACTCCTAATAGAACCAAGCTCCTGAGATCGTAGCCCTCGACCATGTTCGGACACAGAACGAAGAGCGTCGGAAGGACTCCGCGCAAACGCGTCGCCAACATCGTCGTTTTCCGCTGTTCTCGATGCCGGCGTAGATTCAGGGGCGGTATCCGGTAGCACCATGATGCCGGACTATGTTAACAGGCTACATTCGTGCTGGACTATGTTAACAGGCAACATTTGTGCTGGCCTAGCCAAAGAAGGGACTTCTACCCTGTATTGTGATTATATCAAGCTAAAGTCAATTATCCAACTACTTCAAGTCATGCGACAGCCCAAGCGCAATCGAATATTAAGGCAACACAGCCAGGCGCACGTCCTTCCGCTAAGACGGTTCTATTATGACCCAAACCCATGGCTCCAAAATATGTCGTACAATGCATCTCATTCTTCCAAATGAGCCAGCCAATTGAAAAAGGAAAGTGGTTCCACGAACTTGAGCTCAGCTCCGATTTTTTATCCTCCATGGAATGCTTGCCGGCCCCTTTTTTTTTGGCTGCGGGGTCGAATCGGATATGCCTGACAGACGCAGAGTTGTGGCAGAGTAGAATTGCAACTAGGTCAACACTTATTTTGTCTCATCCCAACTTACAAACAATAGACATTGTTAAAAATCCGCCGTCGAGCGGTCGCGGTCACCCCCCCCTCCACAACAGGATGATTCCATGACAAATCTGTTGGATACCAAACTCCAATGCGAAGGGATAAGTCCCAAATATAGAAGAATCTATTTACATCCATCGAGCGCGCGGTTGTGCATGTTGTTGGGTTGAATTCCAAACAGGCGCGAGACCGGCTGGCCAGCTTGTGTGTCCAGACATATCCAAGAATCCGTTTTCAGGCTTCAATAGCTTGAAACAAGAATCTTCGATGAACCACGTCCCCTCATGCGTATACGTTTGAAGTACATATGATAAGGAGCCCATGCTATTGGTTGGAATATACAACCTTCCTCCATACTTTGGCAGATTTGGAGGAGCCCCCTCGTTCCAGAGTGCAAGCGTCGGCCCAATGAGCAGCCGCTTTGAGCAAAGTTCGGATCAGCCTGAGGGAGCTGAAAGACGGTCAGGGCCCCTCCCGAGCTAGGTGGCCTGTGAAATATGTGATATCGCTCGAAAATCTCAAAAGCCGTAGGACGTTCGAACAACACACCCTCCGTTCGGAATCTTGAAAAAAAAAACCAGTTCATGCGGTGAGCTGCAAGGATTGCGCACACATACGGACAGCATGAAGGGGTTGAACCGTCCTATCCGCTCGCAGGGGTGCATTCCGAATATCCACTCTGAATTTTTCCAAATACGGAGTACAGACGTCTGTAAACAAGAAGCCGCCACGTCGTTTAAGTTGAGAAAGCACAGGATGCGAGAAGACATGGCCGCCGCTTATTAGAGCCGAGGTTCCCGATGTACTTTTGTTCAGGCATTTTTGTTATGCGAGAGAGAAAAGTATGTGCATGCGAAAGCGCACCGCGGGATTATTCGACCAATGCTAGAACATGTTTCCAACAAAGCTAGTAGGATGGTGGCCTGAAGTACAGCCAGTGTCCTAAACTTCATTATTTGCCTAGAGTGGATGATTAAGGGCCGAAAGGACGGGTGTGGTTGTTCTCTGATGGTGGGCACATGGTCTTAGTGTCTATAAATGTCGTCTAATTAGCTTGGATGGAGCTAGCGAGCATTTGGAGCATGCAACATGCATGACGGGGATGAACAAACTTCGAAGGTGGGCGACCAAACCCAGTATTTTCCGTCTCTTTCACCAGAACATGGCAAGAGAGAAAAGGTGAAATTTTTTCTCATCTCTTTCAAATCCAAGGAAATTAGAAAGCTGGAAGGCCTCTAACCTGCATGGCTTTGCGTACCCGTACAGTTTATATACGTAGTACCCGTAGTGTTGTCGGTTAGGCTACGCCGTAGTGTCAACAATTGCGAAGCTGCGCTTCCAGCTTCACGGCTAAATCGCCTGTTACGTTATGGGCCGATTATCGATAGTACTCCACCTTTGGAGCCAACAGCCAATCGAGCGCACGCCCTGTCGAGGCCTTGAAACCCCACCACGAACAACATCTCAACCAAGGATCAACCTTACGCCTGATGTCACGGCATCAGAGACAAACCCGAGGCGAGAAAGTCCGGCTCAACGGCCGGCATGAGCGTGGATCCACCTCACTCCCTGACTCTAATGGTGACAATGGAGGTCAAAATCATTTCGTTCAGGAGAATCGCATGCAAACCTCGCTAAAACTAACCAAACCCAGACCCTTGTTCTCGAACGAACAACAGGGATGCATACTTCGCAAGTTAGCGGGCAGGGCGGTACAGCTTCGTATTTGCTGTGAGCGTCCATGACCACTGGTCTCACGGGCGTGCGTGCACCGATCCCGGCATTTTGGTTCAACCTCTACCCTCATGGTCTCGACTCTCAGTCTTCGTTTTTTTTACGTTCGCTTTTAATTTAATATTTCTTTTCTCGAAGTCAAGACGGGTGGTTTTTTTTCCCCCACCCTACCACATACCCGATTCTATTCAAGTATCTCGGGGGGGCACGGAACATGTCACGCATCCAAAATTACAATACCTGCTCGATATCGCCATACATAGATATCAAGAGTGTGGTGGATGGCCGAGCAATCTCGACTCCGCCGCCAAATTAGGAAGTATATCGTGCCATTCAAGTATCGACTCGAAAAATAGCAGGGCCCTTTTCGGGATGCAGTTTAGCGCCCTTGTGGAAATCGAAGGCCATCCAAAGAAAGAGTATCCCAAATAGAATGCCACATTCTTAAGGCACAGCGCTGGGTTGTGTCTTCGCCAGACACTCCAATTTTCGAGCACAGCATGCTAGGACTATAAACATGCATGCACATACATACACACAGACACTGTAGATTTTCGACACAATTGTCTGAGGATGCTTTGACATTTTTTCTTCGATTTCTCTCTCTCTCTTTCTCCCTGAGAGCTGGGAGATGCAAGCTAGAAGCTGCGGCCCCACCGTCTCACAGTACATCGCATGAGCGACCAGCTGGGAGCCAACAAACGCCAAGTCCCTAATGTAATTCCAGCCCAAGTGGGGAGATAGGTCAAAATCACAGCCAGTAAGCGGCTATTACCGCTCTATCGGGTCACGTTTAGTGTAGTTTTCGGTCATTTGAATGGACTAGTACTGTGCAACAAGAAAACTAATATGCGAAATTAACTGACTTGATAAGGTCTCGGTAGCATGAAGTCGTAAGATCACACCAGGTTGGAAACAAAAAAAGGGCTACTATCTCCACTTCGCTATTTTCAGTGCCGGCCTCGTCGATTGTTTTTTCTTTTTTCCTCGAGATCTTTATCAAAATCTTTCCGCTTCATCGACTCTCGGCTCAGGCACAGGTTCTTCGCCACGGCTGCGTCAACAATGTCGTACGTCTTTGCCATGCTGTGGCATGAAGAATCGATATTCAAGCCACTTCGTTGCAGAAAAGAAAGTCGAGTGAATTTCGACTTCTCCGAACTCTGAGGTCATGTACAGATGCAGCTTGGTTTATATCACAAGCGTCATAGCTCTCTTTTATATCCTTTTTTAGTCCTCACCGAAGCGTATATACATACAATGTGCATTGGGTCTTTCCCAAAACTGACGCCTTGGATGCCACCCCCCATGATCGCTCGTGCAGGCGGATCAGGGTTATATCAGCAACGTATATTACTGACGCTCAAGGCGCAGGCGTGCTAGTGTGGTACGGGGTTGGTGGACCTGGGCGGGATTCACACAGGCGGGAGGGGGAGGAGGCCTACCTAGGTGTACTAAGCAAAGGAAATGCCAACATCGTTGGATAAAACTGGGTGGATTCCCGCTAACCCATTTACTCTGGAATTTGATTCCAATCACGGACCCACACTCGTCTGTTGAGGAAACATACAACTGTGTCTCTCTCCTCTATTTCCTTTTACTCTTTCCCTTCCACTGTATCTATCTCTTTAAGTTATTTTTTCAATTCTTTTGTAGTTATAACATTTTGTTTAATTTTTTTTTTCATTACCTCCTTGTCTAGCCATTTTTGCGTCACTTCCCGTGTTAGACTTTTATAATACTTTTTTTGTTCCCCCCTCTCACGACACATTGAGCAAGATGTCTTCTATGTTGGCTCCCTACAATCCTGCTATGAGACTGGGTAAGTTATAACTTCGTACCATGTTGTTATTTGTGAAAATTGTTTCCTTTTGAGCTCTTGATAGAGCGGGATCCAACAACTATGCATAGAGGACGTATGCTAATTCTTTTTTCAAATTTCCTTCCGTGCTATTTTCTATCTCTAAAGGTCAAGGGTACGCTATTTCTCTTGGACTCCTTTCTTTTACAATCTTTCCTCATAGCTATAGCTAGCTACGTAGCAGTAATTGCTCGATATACTAATGCATCCCTTTTCACGGATAACTTCTTTAGGTACAATTCCTTCACTCAGCAAATATGCATCGACGGCGCCGTGATCATAGACCCCAAAAAAGCAGAAGATGGTCTCAAGCGCGGAGGGGTCACCATGAGGGACATAACCACGGCCATGCGCCCCCCAGATAACGGAAGAACAGGCGCGACGTCAACGTCGACCACAGCACCTTCTACGCCATCCGCTGCTGGCAGATCCGATACCCCGGTTCCAGGTCTTAAACGGTACATCAAATCCCGTACGGGGTCAGAGGTATCCATGGGAGCCGCGAGCACGAGTTCCAGGAATTTGACCCGTATGAAAAGTCCGCCTCCTACTGCACCGTACGTTAGCGGTCTTCCAAAGTCGATTCTGGATGGGTATACCCGACCCAAACTTTCTTCGGATACGTTGGTTGGGTTTACGCCTTCGGATTCGGGACCACTACCGCCGCCGCCGGCTTGGAAGGATAGGGAGAAGCATAATCGTTCACCGTTTTCTGAGAATTCGGTTTCTTCTGCTGAGTCGAGGAGGAGGAAGGGGAAGGGGGTTATTGCTGGTGCTGGTATTCCTTCTTCTACGCATGAAGCTACGGCTAGTCCGGTTTCGGTGGCTTCGCAGAAGAGAAGGGTTTCACCGGCTTCGCAAAACAAAAGGCCTTCGCCGACTTCGTCGGTTTACTCAACTCAGGATGAAAGTGATTCGGGTTTTGGACTCGCGAAATTAAGGATACGGCATGGTGAACCCGTCAGTCGGAGAGACTGGGGCTCCGCGAGTGATGGTTCGGTTCCTGGGCAGGTAAGCTCATCTTGTCTAGTAACTAGACTACATTGTGTGTAGTCTAGTTACTAGACAAGACTTCTTCATTGTTATCGATTTTTATTTGGGATTTCCTCGGATGGTTGGCTTATAAGCCCATCCATTTTAGGATGTCCGATTCATGGCTCGATTTGTGAACAATCTAAGGTATGATTTGGGCTCAAGCATTCATAGTATCTACTTTTTTAGAATTGTCTAACTTTTATTTTCGAATACAGCGACATAACAGAAGACATGAACATCTCCGCCGCCCGAACGATCAAACGCGGCCGAATCGACGGTCTAGGCGGGGACTCCTTCATCGACGTCGAAAAATTCAAACAGGCCGATCTAAACTTCTACATCCGCGTACGGGTCACAAACCAAAAGATTGACGTGAGGGACGCTTTGCAGTTCAGTCCCGACTGGATTATTGTCGATAAAGAGTTTACGGAGTGTTTTGGTGATACATTCATTTCTGGTGGGTGTGGAATGCTATCGCATGATATAATGTTATGGGGTAGGGTGTTAATGGGCTTTTGGGTGTAGGTTTCGTCGACGGCGGGGAATTTAATGCCCTGCTTAGTATAAGAGTTCTTAATAGGGCAAAAGTTAAGGATATAGAAGTTGGGTGGGTCTTGCTCCGGACCAAAGAATTTTCCGTTGACATACTGACAAGTACGATCAGCGTGAAATCTGTTTTCGGGAACAGTCTTTTTACTCTAGATTCTCTCGGGAAAGAAGAATGGGAAAGAAGGGATATCGATAATCATTGCGAGATCAATGTTTCCGCTATATGGTCTGGAGGCGGGCGGATCAAGTCGAGTTAGTAACACTTCCTTTTTGTCAACTCTATAACCCCAGGAGCTAATCATGATTATCCCCGCAGGCGAGAAGCAATGGCCGATACATTCCTTGCTGGAAGCCGCTGCTAATTTCCCGGATCTTGTGGCTAGCGAGCCGCATCGAACATAGTACGGATACTCCCACAGACCCATGACTACCTACACAATAAGACGTAAAATAGCTAACGGATTGGATAGTGCTATACTTACCTCGTATCCTTACCTACGGAGCTTCTACAAAAATGGAGAGCTACAGATACCCCTCGCGCCCTATGGCCACGCGATCCGACGAACTAAAGTTCTCCTCGATGCTTATCTTGACTATAAAAGCGTACGATTCATTATGCACTTCGTTAAATATATCTATCAGAACCCCTGCTAAAAACCCGTATTATAAAACACAGTTAAGACAAAGATTGGACGAAGACATCGCCGACATCCAAAACGGGGACAAAGTTTTCCAATCAAAAGAGTACTTTCGACGCCCGAGCATACAATTCCGTCAAGACGTTGGATCCGTGGAAGATGATTCCAGATTCGCGCCTAATATCGGGGAGCTGGATCAAGCCATCAAGGCGGCGACGTCCCAGATGAAGAAGATTATGGAGGAAGTTGATATTTTGGTCAAGGACCCCGATTCGGCGATGGAAGCTGGAAAGCCCACGTTTCAGCATCCTGATGTCTTTAGGAGTCGAATACCGGTATGGAATAGGACTGGATTTAAGTGGAAGGTTTCCGAACAGTGGCTAATGGTTGTTATGATTAGAAATTACTACCGAAGATGGCGAAAGATATCGTCGCCCGGTCTGCGGTCGTCGTTCAGTCCGATGAATCCGAGCTATACCTAGTTTCGAGCGGAGGAAGTAGGGCCAACATGATGAGCGGCAAATTTATCCCCAGAACGGAAGAGGCAGAGAACTACCACTATGCCGGGAGCTATAGCTTTGTGGTGCGTATTGATTCATAATCCACACAGATTCTCTTCCGCTTAGATGCCTGAGCCGCTAATAGCTATATTCGTCTTATAGAAGGACACAAATCAAGAATCCAGTCACATTGCCAAGAGGGTCCGCAATGAGACTCAGGACCAGCTACCACCGAGAATATTCACCGGAATTAGGCACTTGACTGCCGTTTCGGACGCCTTTATGGACCCGAGCTTGAGGTTCCGGGTTTATAGCACGAGCGAGACTGCGAAAGGGTTCGATTGTTGTTTCCACGACTGGTCTAGCAAACGGATCACAGGGTAAGATTAATTCTACATACTATTTACTTTTATATTAAAAAATCCGGGGATTGTGGTAAACTAATAAATGATGGTATAGTGGTACGTTCGACGTCCTGGCGGTCAACCGTTCCGATCCAAACTTCCTAACCGGGGCCGTTGAAGGCCGTGGCGTTCGGGAATGGTCAATCAAATTCTCGAGAGCGTTCAAAAGGGCTCCAGAGGTTGTCATATGGTTGACGGGAGTGGATATCAACAAAACACAAGAGCCAAGTCTCGACCTCGACGTTCGTGCTATTACTTCAACGGGATTTAGGCTTTTGCCAAAGATTCCCAATCCGGAGACATGGGCTTCCTTCTCCTGGTTAGCGTACAACCCAGATGCTGGGGGGATTATAAGTGGATTTTTGGAGTTTGGAAGCAGGAAACACAATTATGGGGATAACGGGAAGGTGGAGTTCCCGCCCGGGACTTTTAGTCAGCGACCGAGGGTTCTAGCGGCATTACATGGGTTCTCATTGTACCCCGCAACGGAAGACGAGGAATCGGACTCAAAACCCAATCCTAAGGAAATGGCGGATGCTATGGCTAAGGGTGAGATAGAGCTGGAGGTTGGGAAGACTACAATGGACGGGTTCAATTGGGGATTTAGAGCGACTGTGCCGAAAGGTTGCAAGGTTGTGATGCAGTGGATTGCAGTGGCCTAATGGAACATGCGCTTATGCTTTTTTTTTTTTTTTCTCCTCTTTTCGGATGTTTAAATTTTTATATATAGTTACGACAGTTACGAAGGAACGAATCGCGGGACGGACCGACATGCATAGAATGGAATACGATTAAAAATGTCTACAGGAATTCAAGGTATATACTGCAATGGGCTTTTCTTTTTTTTTCTTCTTTCTTTTTTCCTTTTTGCCTTTTCGAATTTTCTCCGTTGGTATCATGATTGTTATATAAAGCAAGTTACCCATGTTGTTCAAACAGTTAGCTATCGATATCCATCCCAAGGCAGTTAGTTAGTGTATCATATTTTCTGATATCATGATATTTCCTTAAATCTCAACCTTTCTCAATCGGCTTGTCTCAAATTAAAAAAAGAGATCTAGCAGTTTCCACGACTAAATAGAAAGAGTCATGCATAATGCACTTATGTGTTACATGGGAGGTCTGGCCTCTTCCTCTGATTCGCGGAAGGTTCTTGAGGACAAGGCTGGCATGTTGGATTTTGTGTGTTGCGGGACCAGCATTGAAGCCAAGCGAGCTTAAGGATCGACCCCGCGAGCGAGGCTCTTTGATCGTTATGCTTTGATTCCTGCAGCATTCCTGCATTGTGCAGCATTGGGTGACTTCTGGCGGATATGAGAGCCAAGCTAACTGTGAGATCCTTCTTTTGCCTTCAGCCTTCCCGCGAGCACCATTTACCAGGCGTCGTATACTAAAAGCACGGAAATAGTTAGCCTTATATAGTGGGGGAGGTGCAGTGGGACAGGGGTTGCCACCAAGCTATTGTTTGGTGGGGCACAGCTTGAAGTTGGCAGTGGAAATTTCGATGGGCTTCCATCGAAACTCAAAGAAAGAAAATACTGGCAGCAACACCAGCCGGAAGCTGTTGCTGGCCACCACCACGAAATTTTCACCGCGTTCCATTCATAAATTCTGTTCTCCTCCTCTCCAATCTATTTCTTCTTTCCTCCTCTTCTCACCACTTCTCCATCATCCCAAGTCCTCGTCTCAATCCTAATCTCAATCTCAATCTCACTCGCCTGTACCACCTATTCATCAGCTTCCTAAGACCATCTTGATATTAACTCTCTCTCTGCCTCTTCATCCTGCGTGTGTGTGCTCTTTGGTCATCGGAGAACATACCCTGCTATATACCCCTCTTCGCATACCAGATTACCCCTCATCCTCCCCATAATCACACATTAATCTCACAAGATGTCGGAAACCTTTGAATTCCAGGCTGAGATCTCTCAGTTGCTCGGTCTCATCATCAACACCGTCTACTCCAACAAAGAGAGTAAGTTACCTTCCTTTTCGTCCCTTCGTCGTGGCTTCTTTGGATGCCACATAGTACAGGTACATATGTGTGTGTGACAGATAGCTAACATCCTGGCAACAATATAGTCTTCCTAAGAGAACTCATCTCCAACGCCTCCGATGCCCTCGACAAGATCAGATATACCGCTTTGTCGGATCCCTCAGTCCTTGACTCCGAGAAGGACCTCAAGATCTCCATCATCCCAGACAAGGAGGCCAAGACATTAACCCTCATCGATACCGGTATGGGTATGACCAAGGCTGATCTCATCAACAACCTTGGTACAATTGCCAGATCCGGTACCAAGCAGTTCATGGAAGCTCTCTCCGCTGGAGCTGATGTTTCCATGATTGGTCAATTCGGTGTTGGTTTCTACTCTGCTTACCTCGTTGCCGACAAGGTCGTTGTCCACTCGAAACACAATGATGATGAGCAATACGTCTGGGAATCCAGCGCTGGTGGCTCCTTCACTGTCACCCACGATGAGGGTCCTAAGCTCGGTCGTGGTACCAAGATCGTTCTCCACATCAAGGAGGACCAGCTAGACTACCTCAACGAGGCCCGCATCAAGGAGGTCGTCAAGAAGCACAGCGAGTTCATCTCCTACCCCATCTACCTCCACGTCAGCAAGGAGGTTGAGACCGAGGTCCCAGATGAGGATGCCGAGACCGTTGAGGAAGGTGATGAGAAGAAGCCAAAGATCGAGGAAGTCGATGATGATGAGGAAGAAAAGAAGGCCAAGACCAAGAAGGTCAAGGAGACCAAGGTCGAGGAGGAAGAGCTCAACAAGACCAAGCCAATCTGGACCAGAAACCCCACTGATATCACCACTGAAGAATACGCATCCTTCTACAAGAGCTTGTCCAACGACTGGGAAGACCACCTTGCCGTCAAGCACTTCTCCGTCGAGGGTCAGCTCGAATTCCGTGCCATCCTCTTCGTTCCAAAGCGTGCTCCTTTCGATCTCTTCGAGACCAAGCGCACCAAGAACAACATCAAGTTGTACGTCCGACGTGTCTTCATCACTGACGACTGCACCGACATCATCCCAGAATGGCTCGGATTCGTCAAGGGTGTCGTCGACTCTGAGGACTTGCCACTCAACTTGTCTCGTGAGACTCTCCAGCAGAACAAGATCATGAAGGTCATCAAGAAGAACATCATCAAGAAGACCCTCGAGATGTTCAACGAAATCGCCGAGGACCGTGAGCAATTCGACAAGTTCTACACCGCCTTCAGCAAGAACATCAAGTTGGGTATCCACGAGGACTCCCAGAACAGGAACCTTCTCGCCAAGCTCCTCCGATTCAACTCCACCAAGTCTGGTGATGAGCTTACCTCCCTCACCGACTACATCACCCGCATGCCAGAGCACCAGAAGAACATGTACTACATCACTGGCGAGTCCCTCAAGGCCGTCCAGCAGTCTCCATTCTTGGATGCTCTCAAGGCTAAGGGCTTCGAAGTCCTCATGCTCGTTGACCCCATTGACGAGTATGCCATGACCCAGCTCAAGGAATTCGACGGCAAGAAGTTGGTCGACATCACCAAGGACTTCGAGCTCGAGGAGACCGAAGAAGAGAAGAAGGAGCGTGAGGAGGAAGTCAAGGAGTACGAGTCTCTCGCCAAGTCCCTCAAGGAAGTCTTGGGTGAGAAGGTTGAGAAGGTTGTTGTCAGCCACAAGCTTGTCGACTCCCCATGTGCCATCCGTACCGGCCAATTCGGTTGGTCTGCCAACATGGAGCGTATCATGAAGTCCCAGGCTCTCCGTGATACCTCCATGAGCTCTTACATGGCCTCCAAGAAGACTTTCGAAATCTCCCCCAAGTCTCCAATCATCAAGGCTCTCAAGGCTAAGGTTGAGGAGGAAGGTGCTTCCCGCTCCGTCTCCGACCTCACCACCTTGTTGTACGAGACTGCTCTCTTGACCTCCGGATTCTCGCTCGAGGAGCCATCCAACTTCGCCCTGCGCATCAACAGACTCGTTTCTTTGGGTCTCCAGATCGACGAGGCGGAGCCAGTTGCTCACGATGAGAAGGAAGCCGAGAAGGCTGCCACCGAGACCGTTGAGTCCAGCATGGAGGAGGTCGACTAAGCTTGACGCTTTCTCGATCTTTTCCTTTCGTTCTATATCACTCACTAATTTATCACCTAATGATTCATGGATTCCCCTTTTTTCCTTTGTGTTTCGTTTTCTTCTCTTTTTTTTCTAGACGCTTTTGTTTTTTAATTTGGTTACTGTCATAATTCTTTTCACAAATGGCGAACGGGGGAAAAAAGTGACCATCCTTTGATTTTCCTTTTAACTTTTTTTACTACCTCTTTTTTTTTTTAACTCTGGTTTCGGATAACTGATTCTTGTTTCCGAGCCGGTCATGTCTGACATCGTTGGGAAAAAGTGCAGATGAGGGGAGGAGGATAAAATTGATCTCTCTTTTGTCTTCTGTCTTCTGTCTTCTTGTTGGAAGCTCGTCTGTAAAAAAATGCAACATGTAATCTAGACGAAAACTTTAGCAGTTGATAAATGGAATGCTTGTTTTCAGACCATATACACAATCTTCTTCCTTTTCTATCGTAAACAAGATTAACATTATTAATAGTAAGCGTATATAATAAACAGTAGTATACAACCCGTCCTTTGAGTTTGTGCATAGCAGACGGATGAATCGCTAACGAGCTCCAAACATATCCTACAAAGCCGTCACCCCAATAATAGCAATAGACAAAAAAAGAGGAGGATTGACGCCAATTACACCCACATAAACTCGTACATCATTAGCTAATAATTTGGTGGTATCTGGTACCAAGTACTATGACTCCATCGGATCACCATCTGCATCCATCTCCAGTATCTCCTTGACACCTTGAGCAGCCTCATCTACAACACTCAGTCGCTTCTCGAGGATTTCGATTAATTGTTTGATTTCTGCTTGTTGTTCTTCTCGACGTTTGATGAGGGAGTCTATCGAGGCTTGTTGTGCTTGTTTTAGGGACTCGAGACGGGAGGATTGGAGTTTTAGGATCGGGTGGAGGTGGGAGATGTAGAGGTCTTCTGCGGTGAAGTTGTGGATCGGTTGGGGTTGGTTGGGGTTTTCTTTTGTTTCAGCTTCTGCTGGTGGTTCTTTGGGGGGTTCGGATTCCTTTTCTTTGTCTTTGTCTTTGTCGTCTAGGGGTTTTGGAGGCGGGGGAGGGTTCATTGGTAAAGGCGGTTGGGGGTTTTCTTCGAGAAAGCGGGTTTTGCGGACTTGTGCTTCTGAGATTAGGATGTCGAGGTTATCGAGGGAGGCGAGGAGTTTTCGGGAGGATACTATGTCTTGGAAGTTTTTCTATATTTCTATCTATCAGTCTCCTTTCCATTATAGGGCTATGATGTATAGGGTAAGAAGGGGGGTAAATACCCGAACGTTCAACTCGTATATTTCGCAGAACTTCTTTCTGACCTCCTTCATCTGCTCTGGACGTTTCACTGTAGGCGTGGGGAAGCATTTGTTCCATGCCTCGGGTGTTATGCCAGCTAACGAGGCCTTTAGGGATTTTTCGAAGACTTTGTCGAGAAGGGGGGTGCGGATGCGTTTGTGGACTGTGATTGGGTCTTCTGAGGATGGGGGTTCGGGGAGGGGTTTGGTGGTTGTATTTGAGGGTGGAGGGGGCATTTCGGGGTTTTGGGGAGGTTTGTCTTTGTCGACGGAGCGGCGGGTGGTTCGTGTCATTGTGGTGGTTGTAGTATATAGGAGGAGGGGGTATGGGGATGTTTGGTAGATGTGGATGTGAAGCTTGGAAGACGCGTTTGTTTGTTGCAGCTGCTCAATCAGTTCGCATGGCGGGGCCCAGCGGCTGTGCCCGCTTAACGTTCTGTGGCGGCTATAAAACACCAACCGAAATTTTTTTTTTCCCTTCCCTTCTTCTTCTTTCTTCTCCAAATTATACAACTCCGACAGCAAAACAGTGGTTCGTCCACGATTAATACTCTACAATTGGGATATCGTATATCTCACAAAGCTGCATTTATATACCTTGTGTATAGAATTTATTGGAGAAGATTGAGACAAAAACCCATGAGCTGGGCGCCCGAGTTTGATTTTTTTGGCTGGGAGGTTCTCGTTTTGAGGGCTTCTTTTGCTGTATTTTTTCAGGCTGAGAATTTGGGAATCAGCAGCGGTTACATATATTCTATTATATTATTTCTTATGAGTGATCGTAGATGTTGTAGATGTGATTGTGACTGTGGTCGTGTGGTCTCGTCCACGTGTATATCACGCCTCACATATACAATATATGAGAATGAGAATGGTGTGTCGATGATAGAGGATATCACCAGCCACAAATAGATGGTGGGTGGTGTGGCGGTGGTGGCGACAACGCGATGAGGACCCGGTTGGCTGGAAAGGCTAAATTGGTTTGTCGCGTCTTCCAACAAAGCTCTGCTCTGCTCTGCTATAAAGCTTCCTTCCCGTCGTCGCCACCAAAGTTTCCACTTCTCCGACAATTTCTTCTCTCAACGGGGGCCCCGGTTGGCGATATTCTATTAAATACCCCCATCCAACAGACTCTTGAACCTCCACTCTTTATCATCACCCGTCAATTACGATGCCAGACCAGGAAACTTTCGAAAACATCTACAAGGATCTCTCGAAGGAGAGCGGAAGATGTCGTTTCGCCAAGGGCGGTATGGGGTGGAAACCCGCCGGCGGATCGACCTGGACTTTGAACAGTAATGAATTCCAGGGTGCGACGTGCCACTGGTCCAGAGCCGCGAGGGGGTATGAATGCAAGATCTACCTCAAGCTGAAGAATGAGATCATGCAGCTTGATGGGTTCGAGCAGACGGTTAGTCCTTCTTATCCTTATCTCCATCTCCATCTATATGTATATATATATATATAAAAGACAGCAGTGCTAACGAATGGATGAATCTAGGACTTCGACCGCCTCAAGGACATCCTCAAACACTCCTACAACGCCGTCCTCGAAAACCGAGAACACTCCCTAAAGGGCTGGAACTGGGGGAAAGCCGAATTCCACAAAAAGGAACTCTTCTTCAACGTTAACAACAAGCCTGCCTTTGAAATCCCCTTCGATGAGATATCAAATTCGAATCTTGCGGGGAAGGCCGAGGTGGCGATAGAATTCGCTGATAAGTCCGATTTGGAGGCTAATGCTAGCGGAAAGAAGAACAAGAAGGTCTTCGCCGGCGTGGATCAGCTTATGGAAATGAGGTTTTACATTCCCGGTATGCCGGAGAAGGGCGATGGTGATGATGAGGATAATGAGTCGAAGGCCGGTTCCGAGGATGAGGCCGATGCCGATGGCGAAGGTGGGAAGAAGAAGAAGGAAGCGAGGACGGCGGCTGAGGTGTTTTATGATACCTTGGTTACGAAGGCCGATATTGGCGATGTCGCCGGTGATTCTTTTGCCATCTTCCCGTCGATTCTCTTCCTTACTCCTCGGTATGACCCTTTTTTTTCTAATTTATATATCGGGATTATCAACTAATAACCATGATTAGTGGCCGCTACGATGTCGACATGTACGAGGCATCCTTCCGCCTCCGCGGTAAGACCTACGATTACAAAATCCCCTACGAAAACGTCAAGAAATTCTTCCTCCTCCCGAAACCCGGCGACATGCACCATCTGCTAGTCCTTGGCCTCGAACCTGCCCTCCAGCAGGGTCAGACCAAATACCCATTCCTCGTCCTCCAATTCCAGCAGGACGAAGAACTCACCTGCGACCTAAACATCAGCGAGGCCGACCTACAGAACAAATTCCAAAACCGCCTCCAAATGCACTACGAGAACTCCGCACATCTTGTCCTTTCGTCGATATTCAAGGGCGTCACGGGGAAGAAGATGACCACTCCTTCGAAAGATTTCATTTCTTACAACCAGCAATATGGTGTGAAGTGTTCTCTTAAAGCGAACGAGGGCAACCTCTTCTTCCTTGATAAGGCGCTCCTTTTTGTGCCCAAACCGGCTATCTACGTTAGTTTTGACAATGTGCAGTTTGTTACTCTTAGTCGGTGAGTTTACACAGTAATCTACTTTCTACAAAGGTAAGGAAGGATTGGCTAAGATGGTGATTTTACAGATTGGGTGGCCAGGTGTCCGCGTCGCGTACATTCGATGTTACTGTCAAGATGAACTCCGGCAGCGAACACCAATTCAACAACATCAACCGAGAAGAACAAGCTTCGCTCGAAAACTTTTTCAAGGCTAGAGGGGTTAAGATCAAGAATGATCTCGTGGAGGACGTACGTGTATCTGATCGCTATCCCCCCGCCCCCTCGCATCCACTTTTTTGCAAAAGATTTGTGGTTTTTGGTGATAGAGTGGATTTGACTAATGAATTTGGTTACAGACGAGCTTGCTCCGGACCGCACTGGACGATGAGATGGGTGACGATGATGACTTGGAGGTCTCTCGCGTTGACAGAGGTAGTGCCGACGAAGACGATGAGAGTGGTATGTCTCCTTCCTTTCCTACGAACTCGTTTTGAAACCCATCTAATAAATAAAATGCAGTCGACGAGGACTTCGAAGCCGAATCGGAGAGCGATGTGGCCGAAGAATACGACTCGAACCACGAAAGCAGCGGAAGCGGATCCGACGATGACGCCCCGGGTGGCGGCGACGATGATGACGATGACGATGATATGGAAGTCGATGAGGAGAGTGAAGAGGAAGATCAGAGACCGGTTAAGAAGAAGGCGAAGACGACCAAGTAAAACGCACACCCGCAGAACTTTTAAAAGCTTGTTGTTGACCGGTTTTTTCTTGTTGGATACTTGTTACGCTTTGCTTCCCCGGGGGGCGATATAATTGATGTTCGTTGTGTGTGCTGGCTGCTGTTTCTTCTCTTTTTCTATGGTTTATGGATATTAGATATGAGGTTTAATCGGGGGCGTGAGAACGTGGAATCGAGGCTGGTTCAAAGAATGGATGGGTTGAACATGGTTTTCAATCACAAATATTTTACAACAGATCGTAGCAGACTCTATATAGAGCATGCAAAATGGAAGGGCTACCAAGTCAAGCCTCCCAGCTCTAGATTGTAACATCCGCGTTACGTGCACGAGGCTCGGGCTATCCAATATCTAGATATCTTAGACTAAGTATTCGAAGGTTCCGGCGGGATGTGCAACCCCCTCTTGCCTATAACCCATATACCTCGCCAGCGGGTCGATGATTATATAGGCTTCTGAGGTAGAAGGTGAGTCCAAAGAAATACAAATCGTATCACAACTTCCTACAATATCATTTCTTCCACCTCTTGATCACTCTACACATACCTTCCTTCATCGACAAAACCTGAAATTCCGACAGCGCTGTCGCATAAAAATTAGCAATCAATATAAATCCCCGTACAGTATACTAACCACCTATTTTAAATCTCACAAATCCTTCTCTCTACTTGTGGAAGTCGTTGGGAATCTCACATACCCGGGTTTGCACGTGACATCTTTGGGCTTCAAAACTTCTACGGATGGGATTTTGATCGGAAGAGCTCATGCCGGATTCGGATTTTTTGCTAAGTGAGACATTTGTGTGCCAAACAATTATTTTATTATTTGGGGTCACCACGTGATTATTTTAGTCTTTTAAACCTGTTGGATGGGGGGTTACTGGGGATGGCGGTCGTTGGTCTTGTGGTTATGGTGGTTGGTGGGTGGTCTTGGGTCTACGGGTTTACTGGTAACAAGGAGACTTGGTTTTTACTCTTTCTGCTTAGTCGTCAGGTGGTTGGTCTTCAAACCCGAGGCGCTGAAGGCAGATATCATGTATCTTAGGTACTGTGTCAGGGAAGGGGGGATTGTTGATACGGTATCAATACGGTATTGTGACCATAATACGTATTACAACGGTATTGGGAGCAAAAAACGCCATATAATTCGGATTACAATGGTATTCAAAAACACCCTTCTTCTTCTGGCACTAAGTAGGCTCCGAATGTTATAATCCTACACACAAAGCCAGAGTGCCGGGCACGGGAGCAAAAACGGCGCTATCGACTTGATATCATGATGATCTCCCTGTCAGAACCACGCTATATGCCCTGCATGTAGCCCCGCTAGGGTGCTCACGACCTCAGACCTTGCGCGGTTTACAATTGGTATTATGGTTTACGATAGCCATGCCACCTAGGTCTAGGTCTAGGTGTCCGTCTATCAGTAGCTACTACGTCGATGTTTCCAAGCTGGTTAGCTCGCCGTACGTAGGTATATACCACGAGTCTGAAGCTATAGCTATAGCTACCCAGCCTCATACCCACAGCTACCAATACCTCAACCACCTCAGAGGAGCTCTATCCCCGCATTTCTTTCGTTTGATTGCATATTGCTTTCTCGTACGAACGTAAATTCTCCGGAAGTTAAACAGCAGTAATGGAGTCTCGGACCCACTAGGTATGACGACGAGGCTTTCCATCGCCCGGGCGTCGGGAGGATATCCCCGTGACGCTAGAGTGTTAATTTTCGTCCTCGTACCGAGCCCGCCGCGCTCAGTTGGATTGAGGGAATACTACATAGATTTTGTTTGTCTGTTTTACTTCACAGTGGAGAAAAATTGTCCGCAATGGAATGGTTTTTTCCCCCGCCTTTAAATTTTATGTTAAATACTAAGTACTAACTTGTGTATGTAGTGGTGGGCCGAGGGTTTTCGTATACGTAAGTTTGTTAGTAAGAGGGTGTGGTTTCGTACAGGCTAATTGTATGACGAAGGGCTTGAGGTCATGAGGACGAAACATCCACACCCGAGCTCGTTTCACTGTCTTTGGAGCCCCGGGGCACTGTCTAGGTGTGCCGGTGGTCATGGTAGACTATTAACATTTTCCTTCTCAATTCTCACGGGAATCGATGCATCACGATGATATCACTACATATCTCAATTCTGGGGTTTCAAAACATCGACTTCTTTTGGTTTTTCTAGAAGGGTTGAGATAAGGGGTATATTCGTATTGTTCGAGTAATAAGTTGATCGATCACCCGTCTCCACAAATTTAGAATTTTTAAAGTCTTCCGATGGAGAATAATTTGTTAACGCAAACATCGGATGACAAGACCTTTATTAATATTTCACACGACCTAACCAGAACAGCCGGAGGAGTGCCCTTTAAACGTTTGGCAAAGGGAAAAATAGCCTAGCTATGAAGTTTGCTTGTGTTGGGCTGTTGTAATTTTTCTTCGCTTTTTTCGAAAGGCCCAAGTGGGTCCTTTTCCAACGGGTGTTCGGATACGTCAGGGGAAAACTGGTGTGCCGGAGGATAATTCTCGATCGTTGGCTAAAGTTTTTCGTAACGTACTAGTGTGATGTGTGTGTGTGGGAAAAAAAATGTCACGTCAAACCGGCTTAGGCCTTTTAGGTCCCGCTATTGTTTCAAAAGCTTTAGTTTTTGATTCACTTTCTCTTCTGTGTACAATACGTGGAGAGGAAGGCCTTTGTATGATTCGATAGTCTGACAGTCGCACTCGAAAATACAGGATTCAAGAGCTCGTGAAAACTTTACTGTATGCATGTGACATCGAATCGAAAACAACAGATCTAACGGTCCCAAAAGTACGGGTTTTGGCATGATCGTGGTGGCTATGGCTCTTCTGGATCAGCCAGTTGATTTCAACCGAATTTAGAGTACGTAAGAGAAACTACTGATAATCATCAACCAATACTGGGTGATGGGGGGGAAGTGAACCAGAGTCGTATTCCGGTCGAACAGCTGGGATACATTGCATTGAGCAATCAGCAAGCTGGGCCTGGCCTGGAACGCTGGGTAGGTATGGATAGCTAGCTAGGTGAGCTTAGCTGGACAAAAGCTGCAGGACATGGAGCTTCAGCTCTTAATCTCAGCTTCGTAATAAGGGTCTGGCCAATGCGATGCTATAGCTTCCTTTTTTTTGGCCTTCGCGAAATTTCGAAAGGATCTAGCATTAATTAAAATTCAAACGCAGGAACCCAGGACAGGAAACGAAATCACTTGCATGAAGCGGTTGCATCCGGAGACGAGGGAAGAAAAGTGTGCGTTTGATTGTTCTGAAGGGCATCTAGAAGAAAAAATAGACAAAAATATCGATCGAGAACATTTTATCAAAAAGAATGGGCAAACCAGAGCTCCTCCGCGAATCAAACTCCGCGGACTGCCGCCCCGTCGAGTAATATTCTTTCCCTTCGTCTCGACCCAGCGTTTACGACGAAGGAAGCTATTCTAATCGAGCTAAAAAGGTCAATCGCAAATCTGAATTTCCCTCATCCGCTTGGAAGTTTGTTTAGAGCAAACACGGTGGTCGTCACCTTGCAGGCGCCATCGGCTAGCCTTTCGTGTGTATGCTACTGTCAAAGACCACACACCAAAAGTGTTAGGTTGCAAAATTCCCCACAGAATCCACACATTTTTCTTTCTCTCTTTCCCCTCTCTGTTGCGAAGTACCGAATTATTTCCCGTCACTGAATTCTTCTTCTATGGGCTTTTTCGCAGATCTCGAGCTTTTTTTGCCCATTCGTGATAGCTTCCTTTATGAATCCGAGGCAAACCGTGCGAGGTGCCAAACAGGTTTCTTGGTACCTTGTGCCCTATTTCGGCAAGTCCCGAGATCTCGCCAGACTCTGGGCATTGCCTCGATTCGACAATATATCAAAACATCGGAGGGGGGTAGTCAGCTGTCAGGAACCCAAAACCCGACTAGATCTTCCGAGAAATTGAAAAGTATGGGGAAAGTAGAAAAAAAAGGACTAACAAAACCAACCAACAAAGCCCTTTCCGACAGGACTCCGACTATAGCTAGAAGATTGTGGTGTGGAGTAAAAAGAAGTGGGTGGAAAGCGTCGGATCAACAACCTATCTTAGTAGATATCAGATACCCTGATTGCACAATTTGATAGCTGCCTAGACGTTACAACTGCACCGCAGGATTGGGAAATGGAACAGCAGGTATCGATCTTTGCTGTATGTACTCAGATAGGCCTATCCTAACCCCATCCACCTACACCCCCGTATCGATCTTTGATGTTTGCCCATATGTAATGCAGGGTGCAGAAGAAATGCAAATGCTTGAAGGTCGGGTCAGGTTCAGCTCGGGTCCCACCAGAAAACCCCGCTTTGTAATATATACGCGAGATGTAAGGTGGTTGAGATAGCCGGGGCGAGGCAAGAAGGGAAGGAAAACTCGGAATTTACTCTTGTAAATCGCTGTAGTATGTGCATGTCTTTTCGACTCGAGGCTTGGATGGACGGCGAAGGAGGGTGATCGTTAGCGATCGGTAATTCTTCTTTAGCCTCGCTCGCCTCGCTCGGTCTTTTAGAATGCCCACATGGCAAGATGCAAGAGGAGTCTGTGGGTTCTACTGTGTCATAGGACTGACATGCAGAGGGGAAATGCAAGGACACGACTGTACGGTACTGCATCCCCCGGCTTTGGTGTCGAAGGATTCTGGAGTTTCCAGTGTAACCGTGCCCTAAAAGGTTGGAGTGACCCGAAGCATGGAAGTGTTCTTGACTTAGGTTGATTGTTTAATGTGTATGTGCCACGACGTTGCGTTATCCTTAAGGTGTTAGTATTTTTTGACATACCTTGTCACTGTTTGAAGTTTAAGTTAAATTAACAGGCAGGCTGGTTTATGCGATAAGTAAGAGATGGGATGATTGTGCAAACACAAAGTTATTGGTCTAACCTTCAAAGAAAATGAAGGGATCTATATCCAGACGCTTTTGAGGGTTATTGTTGAGGATTGAGGGTTTGTGGGAGAGCACTCAGTCGGCTTGAGTCCATCGATGCGAGGGCGGTCTGTCGATCTCGTTTCGTCCTTGCATAAGCTTGGGGGAGTCCCACATCACCAGGCACGGAGAAGTCCTAAAATAATGACACAAAAAGTACCCAATACCCTTTTCGCAAATTTAAAGCATTGATGAGAAGTAAGAGTGTTTGTCATTTTTGTGATTATCTCAACTTTGATGCATCATGTATAATACATCTCGACTCGATAGCTTTTGTAGGATGATGCCTCAAGCAAGGAGACATCGAGCTCTAGCTCTCCTTGATCACTTGATTGATTGAGGATTCATTGTTTGTTTCGCAAGACGCCAAAGTCGAATGTTCAATTTTTGCTCCCTGTGGCATCAAAGGCCCCGAAGATTGCCTTAAAATCTCATTCGCAATTGGTCCCAACGGAGACCTATTCGCACTCTTCGAATCCTACAGGGCCAGGGGGCGAAAAAGAACCTGTGAACAACACAAAATCAGTGGGTACACAAACGTTTGGAATTCTTCCTATTCGGGTAAACCACCAGAAAACTTCCAGAATATTTCCTGTTTGGATAATATTACCATGTCGGTGAGGGTTTTCCCTGTCACGTTGCACAACTCGAGCGAGACACGGTCTTGCGATCCACAGCACACGACGAACAATGCAGCAGACGAACACGACCACACACCCAAGCTATCCGACCTGGTCTGCGAAAGCCGAGGGGTACAGGTACAAATGCAGGAGTGCATACGTACATACATCTGCACGGCGATGTCTACTATTCTTCAATTAGTGCTTCATTCATCTGTGCGTACGCACGACGTATGTATGTAACTGTTGACTGCACTACAACTAGGATCCTTCTCCAAGTCACACACAGAGCTCCATAGAATCATTCGATGCCGCTCGCCTGTGTGCAGATGTCAACGAACATGTCCCCATCTCCCGGTCAGGTCCTGCCAAATCTCTGGTAATGTGACACTAGAAAATCATACGAACCAGGTTTTATATGACACTTCATGGACAACGCTCTGGGCAAGGTACCGTACTGTCGAACCTGAAACATGCCCTGCCCAAGGGGTGGTCGTCCTGGTTTTTTTTTTTCGTGTGAGCGCACGGGAAACGAAAAACAAAAATGTTGAACAAAAGCCTCAATTCTTTTTTATCACCTGTTGCATTCCCCAGAAAAAAAACCTGCTGGCAATATCCGACTAGCCTATGGCAGGTGGGTCATTCAAATAGCCGTTATGGTAATTTTGCCGTTCTTAAATTTGCAATATCATAGCGCCAGCTAAGAGCCTCGTCTAGTTGAGAGGTTTTGGGATGGGGGGAAGGGCTGCCTATTGGCTCTGGATAGGCCAGCGAGGATGATGGAACCCGGGCCATGAGCACAAATCTATCGAACCGTGGTCTTGCAATTGGAGCTAGATATGAGGTGGAGAACGAAGACGAGGAAGAAGAGGAAGGGACCGATAAAGCTAGACAACGCCCGTGCAGCTCGCGATCCATCTTCCGATTTGTGGGGGTCAGCTAGAGGTCTCCACAATTTACACAAGTGCCGGCATAGAATTCTGGTTGCTAAGCTATTCGTAAACTCGCCTTTTTAGAAATCAAAATCCCCATAGCCACTGCGACCGAGACAATGATAGTAAAAAAGATCTTAAAACCGCGGGAACTATAAGTGTGGCGTGGATGTGACTATTTTGCATCTCCTTTTGTGAACGGGCGTTGGCGAATGGCTTAGCATGGGTTGAAATTTCAGGTACCAAAGTTTCTTCGAAGGGGGACAACCAGGCTTACCACGAACAAGGAATCTCGAGTAAGAAAATGGATCTTCAATGCGGCAGCCGCTGTTGTGAGGAGATTTTTATGCAATCTGCAAACAGTGATTATTTTATTTTTCTGGGGCCTCGAAACTAACAACCCAACATGATGTGCACACAACGTTGTCCTCGATTGACAAGTCTACACGATCGATTCGATGGCCAGAGTGACATCCGCCAGCTGGCGGGTATCCTGAATAGGATACAAACCAACGTAAGACATCAACGATTAGCAAATCGTTATTTCGAATTTTGACAAGTGTTGAGGGGGGAAAGTTTCATGTTTTTGCCGAAACCGGGGATTCGATCTCAAACAGATGATATTGATAATGACGACAACAAAGACAAGTCATTCGACGATAAGAATAGCCAGATATTTAGTTTAAAACGAAGGGATGAATCTAACCATCTGTCTAAAGAGCTAGCCAATAATGGAGATCTGAATTTTTAGAAGCGAGAAGAAATCTAAAACATTAAACATTTATCTTTGTCCCCTGGTTTACAATAACTTTTTTTATTATTAAAATTTTTTTCTTCGCGAGAGTGTTTTAACTTTAAGGTCTGCTCCATTCAGACCGATTAGCAGCACACCCTCCCGGTGTGCGATAAAAGAGTTCTGATTGGAAAGCTTCGTCGACGTTGTCTTTTCAGGGCCAGAACATTGGTTGATGCAAAGTCCCCTTTCCGCTTTAGTACCCAACAGCGACAAACATGCAGTGATGTTAGGCGTTGCGAGTCGGATCTCTGGCAAAGGGCGCAAATGTCCGAGGGCAACGATGCAAAAAGCCAAGGCGGGGGTGGAAGTTCCGTGCTCGATGGAGAAAGGGAGGGCAAAACCTTAAGCAAGGACGGTTGGGCGACAGCTGCGGTACACATAGGATATCGTCAAGAATTGTAGAATAGCATGCAGGCTATTCGAGAATATAATCGTAAAATTATATCTCGAATTTTCTGCAACACTCGATATATTTTGGAGAATACGAGGTCTCAGAAGACTTGAAGAACAATTCTGCACAGACCATGTCAGTTCTGGACGCAGCAGGGCCTTTGATATGTGATAACCATTGGCCCCCCAGTCGACCCAGGTTAATGGCAACCCTATACTATCGCAATAAAAATGAAAATATCCCTTGTTAACCGGCATGGCCATGCTGACAGCAGACAGCAACCAACCGGCAGCAGTAGAAGAAGCAGATAACTCCAGGGCACAGCAGATAGTGGCCAGCACACCCACCACAGTTGCAAGGGCAGTGTCAAGCGACATCTGATCCAGAGGTAAAAGTATTTGGTAAGGAGCAGAGACAAGTTCGACCTGAAGCGTTTACACATGCGAATGCTCTGCGGCTAAAGGGAACCAGCCAATGGTTTATGGGCCCAAGAAGTACCGGTCGAGTCAAAGGTACCTTGTTTCCAAGTAGCAGTGTGTGCATGATCGAGGACTGTTTGCTGGGCCTTAACAATTTTACCCCCGTCGACTCGAGGAGCCCTCAGCACACCATCCCTTTGGATACATTGGCCTCCGGTTGTATGCACAGTGGTAGTTAGCCCAGTCAGAATCATCAGCAATGGGGGAATTATTAAGGTGTAGTAAAGCGAAAGTTGACAATTCGATTGCTTTTTCTTGTCCCTGTTCCTGTCCCTGTTTCTGTTCCTATTCCTACTCAAATCTTTCGTGTTTGTGTGTGTCCCCTTTGAATTCGAGTCGTTAGTTAAAGCTAAAAGGTTTGCGAGTAAACTAGAAATTAGAATCGTTAGAACGGGGAAGGCCAAAAAAAGAAAACTCAAACCTCAGTGAAAAAAAGCACATACAACAGACACTCACACACCACACTAACCTAACCTTCTGACCCCATGCCACCCTTTACGGACGGTCAACTTAACATTGCTGGTCCTGGCTGGCCTGTACCTGAACAACCCAAAGCGAAAGGTGGTGTTAGATGGAAACATAGGAAGCCTGGTCGCTTTTAACCTCTTGTGATCCATATAACATACGCCCATCCCCTCCTCCTTCTGCGACAGCCGTTTTTAAGGCTGTGCTCGATTTTAGACATTGCAAGCCAGATTTTCCGGAATCTCTTGATAGCTTTATTTCTCCTAGGCATATTGAGCAAGGGGAGCTAGCAAGGAAGGGGCCGAGTCCTTTATTACCCAAACTATCTTCCTCATCTTTAATTCTTTTTTTTTTTTGTTCCGTGGTTATTTTCTTTTCTTCGGAATCATCCATTCGGCATTTTATTCATCTGCATCGTGCATATATTGTTATTATCTCTCTGACGAATTTTCTTCCCTCTCTCCTCTCTTTTTGATTTGACCGAAACTTGCGGCATATTTCTAGGCTTCAACTGCTTCATAATTTTATTCCGGCTTGGTTTTTTTTGTGCTTGGTTTTTTAGGCATTGAGAGTTTTGGGATTTCAGCTTTGACCTCGACGAATACCGTTTTGTGTGTTTCAATGTCTGGTGCTTGGGCGACAATTTTCTTATAACCACAACCACACAACATCTGCATCCTGGGATTTAAAACTACAAAGACATTGCCAGTTTCACTGCTACTTTATCCTTTTACCGCTTCCCTCAACCTCACCATCAACCTAAAAATCCGACAATGCCGTTTTTTTCATCCTCCTCGACATCAGTTAATGAGATAGTTGGAAGCCATGGAGGCAGTTACGCTCGCAAGGATTCCAAGCCAGCTCCTCTTAAGAAAAAGGATGCGGCACGTTCGAGACAACTGAGAAGGTCTATAACTGACTATACAATCCCACCTCCAAGTCCCAGCTATCAAAATGCATTTCCGAATGCTTCTCTTTCACAGTTGGATACATCGTTGCCACCTCCTACCTATGCAGAGCTCGACGAGGTTCGGTTACCACTACCAAGGTTCAAGGTTACACCACGACCCGAGGAAGGCAGAGAGGCTCTCCCTTCATATAAATGTACTCTATTGAAGGAGGCCATATTTGAACGAAAGATCGAAATGGACTCGCCATTCGAGAGATCTGGTGACAGTATGTTTTTATGTTTCTCCTCTTGTATCAAAACCGGTGGCAAATATCTGGACTAACACATATACATAGGGAAATGGACAAAGGTCTTTTGTGTCCTGAACAATACAGTGCTCAACCTTCACAAGGTCAAACGAACAGCAATGATCCCCAGAGCGGACCCTTTGGAGGAGGACCCAGATGACCCAACCGGGTATGCACCTGGCCAGTTGATCAAGTCTTTCACTCTTCAGCATGCGGAAGTCGGAGCAGCAAGCGATTATAAGAAAAAGAGCTATGTTATCCGTGTTCGAGCTGAGACACAACAATTCCTTCTCGCATGCAAGACTGTGGACACTTTCTTTGCTTGGTTGGAGGCTTTGAGTTCCGGGATCAATGTCTCCCTTCCTCTGGAAGAAAGAGTTCTGCCCAAATATCAAACTATCCCACGCAGGAGGAGAAGAAGACATAGGACTCACGGGGTCGCTGCTCAAGATGTTGTTCAACAACAGGAAGATATCATTCGACGACATTATCCCCAACTTCTTGTTGGTGATGATGTCGCTGATGCTGGTTTCGCCGACGTCGATGCAACCCTCGATCCCAATGACCGACCGGGAACAAGTGGAGGGTTGGATGCCATCGATGAACATGGTCATAGTTCGGATCTCGAAGATGGTCTTCAGCCTTCTGGAATTGCAACACCGGTTTCCCATCTAGAGTCTCATAACGGAAGCCTTGTAGACCTTAGCTCCCTTCGCATTTCAGAAGAGCAGGGTCGAGACGCTGAACACAACGATGAAATCAATATTAATGGCGAGAGCACCGAAGGCACTCGTACATGGTATAGCAGCCGACCGTCCACTGCTGCCACAACTGGACCCAGCAATCCCTTCGCCAACCGTGGTCATCTCGCCGGCTTCGCAAAGCACACCACCGCTTCCGTTCATGAGAGCCAGACTCGTAAATGGCGTGGAGGCCCTCCAGCAACTAAAGAGCAACATCTTCGGTTTGCGAAACGATGCATGTCTGTTCTCAACGCCAACACTCCTCGCCAAAGCAACTTTGTCATCGAAAAGGGCGTCCGATACGAAATCGTCCCCGGACAGTACAAGATGATCCCAGATGCCCGTATTACTCTCCCTTCCTACCAGAATCACAAGCCGCACGTTTACGCCCAGGCCGCGTTGATTGACCTATAGTCTAGGTGGTTGGCGGTAGCTGCGGCCCCGTGGAATTCGTCTCATACTCCGATTTACTAGTGGGACTAAGAATTGCAACTTTCATAATAATACAGGCTCTTTCCGTCATACCATAGCCTGGTTGATACAGCATATTGTCTTATTTTTTTTTTTTTTTTTTCTGGACTCTTCCTTTTCATTTTCATTTTCAACATACTACAGCGAGCAGTTGCATCTCGTTTCACAACTACAGTTTCATACATTTCACGGCGTTCATTAACAAAAATGCAGATTTTTTGCTTCTCTAGACCTAAGATACCACTGGGAGTTCTTGCATTTGCTTTTCTTTTGCTTTGCTTTGCCTTTGCTTCTAATCACTTTGGATCATTCGCTTGCTTTTTCAACATAGACACTCGTTTCCTGCCGTTTCCTTCGTTTTACAGCTCTGATTCTTCAGATTACGCCACCAAAAATGCATTGCGATGGAATTCAAAAAGTACTTGTAGCAATCGGTCACTGATTTTTGGTGCATCACATTCCTTTGCCTTTCCTTTGTTTTTTGAAAGTTTGCTCTAGGGTTACAAGGGAGGATTTGTATCTGAAATGTTATACTATACTATACTGCACAAGGGCAGGACCTTCCTAGCCTGTGCCGGAATCTAGCCGGCGGCTGGGTCACTAAATAATGAATACAAATACATTCTATGAATAATATACATGATAATGGCCCCTGTGAGTCGTAATGCGTAAACCTATATTTACATGTAGTTACGAGGATAGCTCGTCTTTTTGGACTGGTTCCTGGGTATCATTTATTTCCACCGTGTCAATAGGGTGCTCTGACGTGCTCGATTCGTTGTCCTGGGCCTCGCCGTTGGGAATTGCCTCACTGGCAGGCTGAGGTTTGTCATATCTCTGCCGTCCAATCCGTCGCATGATAAGATAGAACCCGCCTCCGACCGTCCTTTCCCCGGTCTTCGGCCTACATACCATCTCCCATTCGGCTGTAGCCTTTTTAGTCTGGTCTTCTTTGGCAACTGCATCCTCGTTTGCCAAAGTTTCAGTTTCACCATCCTCCGAGGACCGCTGAGAGGAGGCAGACTTGTGAGATTTGTTTGCCTTAACTCGACTTCTGACCAAAGCCGGCCGGACATCCCAGACTCTCGCACCAGCACCACCAACACCGTTCCCAAACTCGAGTACCTTCTCCACTAGGAATGGGAGCCGGTTGAACTTCACATGCTCAACGACTGCAGAAATCTGCGTTATTGATGGTGCCCAGTATCCTAGAATAGCTCCTAGATGCATATTTTCCTGGAGCAAGGGTAGCAGTGGTCGGATCTCCGGTAAATCAAGGACACAGGCGGACAGAAGTGCTCTTTTTCCTGGTCCTGTGGCTGGTTCAATCGTAACCGATGCGTCTTTAGCGGTACTTTCCTCAGATGTACCTTCTACAGTTGGTACCTCAGAGGCTTCGGGAGGTGGTGGTAGTCGTGCCCTTAGCCATGCCTCCACGTCATCATTGTAGAATTTAACACCTGGCCCGTCGTAGATCCCCCGTCTGAATCCCTTTAGTAGCTTAATGGCAGCCTCGTGGACTTTCCTATCCTTCTCTACCGAATGAAGGATTGAAACTGGGTTTTCTTTCCCCAGATGACCAGCGTAAAGCGCTCTGGCGAGATGCAGCGTCAACGACCCATGACCTGTTCCCGCTTCTAAAACTTCAAGTGGGCCATCTTCAGGATCAATCTCAGGTGACACATGAAGGTCAAGAGATTGAACAATCGCCGCAGCGTCAGCAGGATAGATTGGTGTTACTATCCTGTTGGACAAAACGATGTATTCCTCCATCGAAGGGAATGTTACGAGGTACTCGGCGCCTGTATGGTTACGTTAGAGCAAACAATAGAGTGCATAATGCAAGGTGAGTAACGAGATCGAAGCGCCCTTTTTGTTTTTTTTTCGTCTAGGATATAGGGTGTATATTGCATGCATACGCGGTGTGTTTCAGGATCATGCAGGATAGGAAGGATATAGTCTCAGGAACGGTTCTTGTGTTGGGGAAAGGATATACGAGTATGGGGTCTAGCGTACCTGTATGCGTCTTAACGATATCACGGACTTGGCGTCCGATAAGTCTATCGTGGGAGAAGTTTCCTTTGTGGGTGACTTTTAGTTCCCCGGGTTTGATATTGGGGATGAAGACGGAGTCTCTGGCTAGAGAGACGGATGACCGTGGTTTAAGATATACGCAATCACTTTCTGTGTAATATAGCCCATCGTTTAGTATATTTCCAGCACTATCGATAAAGGGATTGTATACCTCTAGTCGTTCTTGCATTCGAATTCATATATCGTCGGGATCCCTGGAGTATACTGGAGTATTGAAGTTCTGACCATGATTTTCCAATGATCCGGCTGGACCGCTGGCGCAGCCCATTCATTTTTTTGGATTTATAGTTTCCACTATCGTAACTCTTAGAAAAAGATGGACTATAGGCTATTTCTTAGGAGCTATCATAGAAGATAATTAATATTTATCTTGCATGTTATCTCAAATATATCTATTAGAATCGTAGAAAGCGTCGTGATGTTGTAGTTGTGTTGCGTTGCATCTTGAAAATTTTTGAAGTTGTGGTTTTTTGTGGTAGCACGCGAAAACCGGCCTGGCTTGTTTGGCAGCTCTTGGCTTATCGACAGGATCACGTCCTCCCCACCTTAACCGACAAACTCATCGACCTCCGGACGCGTCTACCCATAACCTATCCCGACCACCGGAATTAACACCCTTCATCTCCGACCCTATTCTTGGTTCCTTCCGAATCGCATTCGTTCCGATATTATTATTGAATGCGATATTAGTACCTCCGATTACCCAACTGCGATATTAAGCAACAATCCCTGAAGCTGGTGCTTCAGTCATATAACACATCAACATGGGGAAGCTTAAGCGCTTAGAGCTCAACAGTATGTTCTGAAAGCGACTTTTGATCAAGTGGTCAAAGAAAGAAAGATTGTTTTGGCTGATTAGAAGGAATGAAATTATGCAGACTTCAAGTCCTACAAGGGACACCAAAAGATTGAATTTGGAGATTCGTACTTTACAAGTATCATCGGTCCCAATGGATCCGGAAAATCGAATTCGTATGCTAGAGCTTCCCTGGATGGTGTTTACATTGGAGCCGTGGAACTGATACATATCGGATGTGTAGCATGGACGCAATCTCTTTCGTCCTCGGAATCAAATCTGCCCAACTCCGATCTGCCTCCCTGAAAGACCTCGTCTACCGCGGCCGAGTCCTCAAGCAAAACAAAGTTAACGGAACGATACATCCAGACACGAATGGCGAAGACTCCCTTCTCGTCGAGGATATCGCCGATGCCAGTGCCTCGCAGGCGGACCCAAAGACTGCGTGGGTTATGGCCGTCTACGAGGACGACGATGGAGAAGAGCACCATTGGAAGCGATTGATCAGTTCCTCCGGCGCTAGCGAGTACAGGATCAACAACAGGGTTGTTACGGCTGCGGAATATAATGCGGCACTCGAGAAGGAAAACATTTTGATCAAGGCCAGGAACTTCTTGGTTTTCCAGGGTGATGTTGAAGCTGTCGCATCGCAGTCGCCGAAGGATCTTACTAGATTGATAGAACAAATCAGTGGATCGTTAGAATGGAAATCTGAATACGAGCGTTTGAAGATCGAGCAGGATCGAGCAATAGAGCTCTCGAATGCCAATCTCAACAAACGACGTGGTATCAACGCGGAAATCAAGCAATACCAAGAGCAGAAACGAGAAGCAGAGAATTATGAGCGAAAGGCGAATGAGAAGGACCAGGCTATCATTACACATGTTCTCTGGAAGCTGTTCCACTTCCAGAAGACAATGGAGGATAACAAGGCCAAGATTGCGCAACAGCAAGCAGAGATGCGGACTCATAAGCACGCCTACGACAAAGACAACAAGGTGTACGAGCAGGCGAGGACAGCTCAAGCGCAGGCTAGCCGAACAATCTCAAAGAAGGAGAAGGAGATTAAGAAGAAAGAAGCAGCTATCGAGGACAAGGAGGTTTCCCTCTTACCCGTCGATGAAAAGATCAAAGCGGCCCAAGGCAAGGTCCAGGCTGCGGAGAACAGAATCAGGGAAATAAATCGAGATCATGAAAACCAGAAAGTGTCGATGGAGGATTATACAAAGCAAATCAAAATCGTCAAGGCAGCCCAGGCCAAGTTTGAAGCCGATCAAGCGAGGGCGGCGGCTCAATCTGGCGTCGCACTGTCAAGCAAAGATCTTGCCGAATACTCCAAGCTTCGTGAGCAGTTCAGCACCAAGGCTGGGGCTGAAAACATGAAGCTAGAGGGCCTTGAGCGTGAGGCTAAGACCGAGAGTGAGACGCTCGAAGCGTTGCGCAACAAGGTCGCTGGCCATGAACGACGACTCGAGGCCGCTAACACTGAGCTCCAATCACTAAAAGCGAACTTCGAGGATGCTGACAACGAGTTCGAAACCGTCAATCAAGAAGTCCACCAGAAGAAAAAGGAGCTCAAAGTCCTCAACGATGAGCGCGCCAAGACTCAACAATCCAAGATGAAGCTCGAGAGCCAGCTACAAGAGGCGCTGAAGAAACTCCACGAGCTGGATGATGGCAGGAAGCAAAATGAAAAGGAAATCAAAATGCGTGAAACCGTTGCTACCCTTAAACGCCTCAACCCCGGCGTAAAGGGCAGAATCTCAGACCTTTGCAAGCCTAAACTAAAGAAGTACCAGGACGCGGTCTCTACGGCTTTGGGTAGGCACTTTGATGCTATTGCTGTTGACAACGAGAAGACAGCCCACGAGTGCATTCGATACCTGAAAGAGCACCGAGTGGCTGTTGCTACATTCATTCCAATGGAAACAATTGTCAACAAGCCACTTAATTCCAGCCTTAAGGGCATGCATAGAGGTATGCGGATGGCCATCGATACGATTGATTATGACCCATCAGTGGAGAGGGCTATGCTATATGCTTGTGGAAACACCGTAGTTTGCGAAACAATCGACGTCGCAAAGTATATCTGCTACGAAAAGAAGGTCGAGGTCAAAGCTGTTACCCTCGACGGCACTGTCATTCACAAGGGTGGTATGATGACTGGTGGCCGGGTTGATAAAAAGAATGCTCGACGTTGGGATGAAACGGAGGCCGATGGGTTTAGAAAGTTGGTCGATGAACTGAAGACTAAGATTCAGGATCTAGATAAGGCATCCTACCGTCCGGAGGAGGAGAGCCTGAGAAGTGATTACGATCGACTTGAAAAGAAACTAAGCAGTTTGCGAGACGAACGGGAGTTCATGAAGAGCGGGGTAGACGATAAAGCGAAGTTCGTTAGTCATCTAGAGAAGGAACTGAGCAGTCTCAAGCCGGAACTCAACAATGCCGAAAAGACAGTTGATGGTCTTGAGCGACAGATCGAAAAGCTGCGGGCCGGAATCCACCGTGTTCAAGACGGCATCTTCAAGGACTTCTGCAAGAAGGCGGGTTTGGAGAACATCCGATCTTATGAAGAGACACAAGGCTCGTTGGAGGCTACAGCTGCCCAGAAGCGCCTAGAATTCAATTCTCAATTGAAAAAGCTGACGACGCAACTTCAGTTCGAGAAGGACCGTATTGCCAATACGGAAAGCCGACTCGCCACCCTTGAAGGCCAAGTTAGGACAGCTCAGAAGAGGATTAAAGAGTTCGAGAAAGAGAAGGCAGAGGTTGCAGAGGAGCTCGAAGTGTTGAATGAAGAGCTTGAAACCCTCAAGGAAGACTTTGAAGCCGCTTCAGGCGAAGTTCAAGAACTTGCAGAGAAGGTCGCTGCTGCCAAGCGCGATGTCTCCAAACGAAGCAAAGAGATGGAGAACGTAGCAAAGATCGTTGCACAGGTGGAGAGTGACATTGAACGAATATCTACAAATCGATACGCATTACTCAGACGATGTAAGCTCGAGGAGATTAACATTCCCCTTACGGCTGATTCAGAAGCGTTGGATGCTGTCCCGATTGAGGATGCTCTTGCCCCACAAGCAGATCCTGATGCCATGGACGTCGACGAGGACCCACACACGGGAACTACTGGCGCTGTGGAAATTGAAGATTTCGGTGTCATTGTCGATTTCTCGGGCCTTGACGATAGTCTCCAGACAAGCGGCGACGAACGTACTGAGGAGGACTTACTCGACAGGATCAAAACAATCGAAAGCGAACTTGAGAAGCTTTCACCCAACTCTAAGGCGGTCGAACGTCTCGCGGGAGTTGAGGACCGGCTCCAGGAAACTGAAAAGGAGTTCGAGAAGAGCAGACGAGACGCTAAGGCGGCTAAGGACCGATTCCTAGCTGTCAAGGACAAGAGGTGAGGCCTCCCACTTCTCAATTTCTAGCCCATTCACTAATATACCCCTCCAGGACACAACTGTTCAATAAGGCCTTTGCCCACATCTCGGAGCAAATTGGCAAGGTTTACAAAGATCTAACCAAGAGCAAAACGTTCCCTCTCGGTGGCACGGCGTGAGTATTCCCCTTCTATCTACTTTGGAGATCGGAACTGAGGCCCTTTTCCCTTAGCTACCTCGATATAGAGGACCAGGATGAACCATATCTCGATGGAATCAAATACCACGCCATGCCCCCCATGAAACGGTTCAGAGATATGGAGCATCTTTCTGGGGGTGAAAAAACAATGGCTGCACTGGCCCTACTTTTCGCCATCCACTCCTACCAATCCTCTCCATTCTTTGTTCTCGACGAAGTTGACGCTGCTTTGGACAACGCCAACGTCCAGAAGATCGCTAATTACATCTGCAACAACTGTGGGCCGGGATTCCAATTTATTGTTATCAGTTTGAAGACCGGTTTGTTCCAACAGAGCCAGGCTTTGGTTGGTATTTACAGAGACCAAGTCGAAAACTCAAGCAAGAGTTTGACATTAGATGTAAGTCCGCCCTCAGATAGGGTACTGTTATTTTCTTACAGCTTGCTGACCCATTCGTATTATAGTTACGAAAATATGTTGAAGCTCAGTGATAATGATTTGGAAGATGAGGGGGGATTGATTGATACGTTCTATGCACATATTTTGCTTCCCTTGGCTATGCTGAAATTAATAATGTGTTTTTTTTATTTCTCCAGCAGGAGTGTGTGGTTTCTTGATTTGTTTGCCTTCATATTTTACTTCTACACTGTAGACCTTTCTATTGCTTTTTTTTATGGGTGTTAGCCAAATCTGCTTTCCTCCTCCCTGCGTTCTCTTTCTTTCTTTCTTTCAACCTAGGTATTTTTCAACCTGGAAATATTCAGGGTGCGGCGAAGATACCTTCCGAAATACGACGATACTTTAATGAAAGGCCTCCTGAATCTTGAACCGTAAGAAGAAATCCTGAATATGAGTCAGGATTGAAGTCGTAAATACAGTTCAATATCTGTCCATCAATGACGGTGTGATGCACGCCTCGGGACTTAGCTGATCGACGGACTCATAAATGTCCAATATATAGAGGGGAGGACTCTCTGAAGCCCTCCCCCCTGTCTCGAGCACCTGGAGCCGGAGCTTACATGTACAACCTCCCCGCAACGGTAAGGTGCACCGATACCGTACACAAGACTCACTCATAAGAGCGAAAAGCCAACCTAGTTACATCTACTATTGTTCTTAGGAGCCCCCGTGGCCTCCAAACCCCAAGGATGATGATAAATCCGCCTCAATGTTTACGGTGGGTCCGCAAGGACTCAATTTGCCTTCGGGTATAGGACCATGGATGGTCTGGACTGGGTGGCACTTATAGCTAGTCTCGTTCCCAGGCCATGCGTGGTAGGGTATCGGTAAGGCCTTTTTTAAACCCCATGGAGATATATATAGCTAACGCACTTTCAAAGTTCGGAAATAGGGATTGGGATGGTAATTCGTTTGGACAGTCTTTTTAAATACATTTATCATCTCACCTGCCCCCCCACAAGCTTGTCGTCCGGTAAACCATTCTTGCCTTCCCACTAACACTTCCCCGGTACATCCACGAGATAGACAGGTGCATACAGGTGCCCCGGGCGCCAGTCGGGTGAAGAACAGGAAGGGGATAGCTGTATACAAAGGAGAAGTTGAAGAAGAAGAAGAAGAAGAAGAAGAAGAAGAAGAAGAAGTTGAAGAAGAAGAGGCTGAAGAAGAAGAGGTTGAAGAAGAAGAAGAAGAAGGAGGAAGAGAAGGAGGAAGAGGAAAAGCAGGCAACCCTCCTACAAGATAAACGGTCAGTCGTCTGGACCCCCCAAAATTGAAGCAATTAGGTAAGCATTATACTGACTTACCTGGATTGAAGGAGAGTTGTAAGGCATGCTGCGGTGGTACCTGTCCTAGGCAACGGATTCTCGGTGCTAGGTGGATCCTAGCCTCTCATATACCCTCCCGCCCGCCACGCACCCCTCCCTTGGACCTCAAACTTGCACCTCAAACACAGAAGAGTGTTACAAGCCTTGCACTCGAACACCAAATCCGGCTTTTGAGCCTTGCATTTCGCACACTTCAGCCAATTCTCTTCCCTCTTTATGAACGCACCGGCGTGGAGGCAGATGGTACCTTCTCTGTAGCGTATGAGATCGGTGACGAACTTTGGGGTCAGTTCGCCTGGCCCGCCGACGTCTTTTTGGTTGAGAGTCCTGTATCTATCCTCTCTTTCTGCCAGTCCCTTCAGATGGGGGTGGAGATCCCAAAAATCGGGTTCGGTGAGCGAAGTCTCCGTCGCGAAATCGGTCTCGACCGGGATAGAGGTTGAAGATGAACCCACTTTCGAGGTGTCCGCCGAGGGAATTGGCGGCTTGGGAGTTGGTTCTTCGGGAGGTTGGTTGTTCGCGCCGGGCTGGACCACGATCTCGTCGAAATCGAGGAGCAAGAGTTCTTCCTCCTCCTGTTGCTGCTGCTGCTGCTTCTGCTCCTCCTCCCCCTCCCCCGGATAATCATAAAGATCAAGAAGGAGATCCTCCTCTTCGTGCTGCTGGGGCTTCATCTTTTATGGTCGAAAGGTGGCTTCGATGGCGCCGTAGCTAGTGGTTAGGATTCAGAAGGAACAGTGAGATGGTGATAAATACAAAAAGACTCCATCCCATTGGGAGGTCTTAAGTTTGTGGGAAACTCTCATGGAGACGTTATCCTAGCCCTAGGGGAACTAAACATTACGTCTTTACTACAGGTGGGAGAAGCCCTAACGGGGGCTACGGCTTAGAGCCGGCGTGGAAGCCGGTATGCGCTACCTACAATCTACGGAGGAATGCTGAGAACTTGTGGTAGTAAGGATGATACTGTTATACTGGGATCTATGGGGTGACCCCACAGAGAGGCTTCTACAAAATTCTAGCAAAAGAAGGCAGAATTAGGGCTAGCCTCACTGTTGGGCTTGATCTCATGAACTGGTTAGAACAGCAGAGAGCCAGCGTGGAGTTCAGACAAATAAGGGCCTCTTCTTCGTGCGATAGCAGCATTGAAGATATAGCAATTGTAAGTTCGATATCGTCCCTGAGTTTAAGTTTGCCTCGGGCTTCATTTTTTATACATTCAACATTCTATTGGAGTACGTACTTTCCAAGAAATGCCAGAAACGTTTTTTACACATCTAGGTACATACTATACTGCCACGAACGAATAACAATGTCATGATGTTAAATTGTATAGAGAGGCTCATTCATGGATGGTATGTATCTTACTGCCATCCCAGGGGTCAACAGCGCCGAATAGCTACGCATACCAACAATGGTCCTTCGAAAGCTGATTTCGACAACCTGCTCTTCCGCGTGGACGCAATCTAAAACTGACACAGTTTTATTTTGGAAATATTGAGAAAGCAATCAGGTTGCGTTGGCCTTGTTGAAATTTAGAGTTACACAGAGGCCGGGGTCCTGGTCTTGGTGACGTTTAACCTGGAAGTGGGTACGGCGATCGACGAGTCATACCGTACGCAGATATGGACGCGGCTCATGTAACGTCAGTGGATTCAGTTAAGTGGACAAGTATTCAAGTTTCGAGTTTTATACGAATTTTTGGATTGTGGCGTCTGCGAGCACATATTCATTGACGGGTGTACCCGGGTGGTCCAGAGCGCTAGTCAATTCCCTACCCGTTTTATAATTATGTCTAAAGAATGGCCATTTTACGAAGGACTTTCGAATTCGACGATGTCGACTTGGCTATAAATTTGCAAAACTTCGCGGCAATATACGATATCGTGCAGTTGGTGCTATTAAATTTATTAAATACATGATATTTCGGTAACCCTGGTACCGTGGCTTCGAAGGGTTTCGAAATATAAACTTTATGACTTCGTACCTTCAACTAAACTCAACGAGATCGATTCTAATTTCAAGAAAGCAAATAAAATATTAATACAAAACGCCTCTCCATTTGATTCAATGCAAAACCCCTTAGAATTAATGCTCGTGAAACCCATCAATAACGGCCATGCAAAGTTTTTCGTGATTTTATTCGTTTTTGTTTTTTTAGACACCCGTAATATGAATTATATATTTCCTATAGGTGCCTGTTTTCCATTTCCTGCTGGGGGTTGGACCGGTGCCTTTGTCGGCTCTGACGTTGAGGTTGACGTCGAGGTTGTAGGTGCGGTTGAATTATACGGCTTCAAGCCAAGCTTCACCACAAGGTCATACAGTCGGTAGTCGCATTTGGGTGTCTCCCAATCGTCTTGGACTAAAGCGTATGTTTCCGTCTCGTTCCCTTTCGGCTTTCTCGGGTTAATAGCCCAATACCCCCAATCCGCATCCATTTCCTCCAGAAAATTCATCAAGTTGGTCCAGTAGTTCACATCTCCGGTGTTCGGTACATCGGGAGCTCCAAACTCCCCAACCCAAACGGGTGCGATATCTTCTTCCAAAAGAAACCCCCAGTTGTCGTACATGTCGTACGCAAAACTTGCGTAATCTCGGGACCAGTAAGGCCCTTTTAGCAGCGACCCCCAGCCGGACCATCCGTAGACGTGCGCGGAGTATACAACACGGCCTGGGATTGGTAAGTTTATAGGTCGAGATCGGACACCCTGCAAATAGTTCGCGGAAGCGACGCCTTCGACAAACATCAGCCAGTTGGGTTGCAAAGCGTGCAGTCTGTTAGCTGCTCTTTCGGCCGCCGTGGCCCAGGAAGACCAGAGCATTTTGCCCAGCGGAGACCGGTTTTCGTTCCTCAGATCGGCGCCAATCACGAGTGGGTTGTCAACGTAAACCCGCATGACCTTCTCCCAGTTTTGGATCCACTGTTCCTCGGTCTGGGAGATTCGACAAACTTTTCCAAGGTAGTCGTTCGCCCAGGTGGCATCGCAGAGATTTGCGTCGCAGCACCATCGGGCTTGTGTGATGTGGTTGTTTACTATTACTGCGATTCCTTCGTCGGTGAGGGCTTTTACTACTGCGTCGAAGATATCCAAGGCTTTGACTGTGGGAGTGCTGTTGTTGGTGGCTTCGTTTTCATAGTCCACACGGTCGAAGTTACTAGGTGGATCCCGTGTGCGCTGTACATTTTCGCCCTGATCTAGTCCTCCACTACCCTCTCTCCGTCCCCTCCAGGAGATGAGATCTGGGTTTTCCGACCAAAACTTCTCCGGGACGTCCGGGTTCGTGAGAACCAGTTCGTCAGAGTACGGAAGCCTTACGCTGTTGAACCCCATCTCCCTGATCGTAGCTGCGATTTCCTTTCTATGTCTGACATCCAGTCCTCCAGGGACAAAATCCTCGTCACTGGCGCCGTACCAGTTGATGCTCATTAACTTCACCCTCTCCCCTGAAGAATCTACTATGTTGCGTCCTTGGGTCTTCAAGGGGAATTTGAACGGTGGTGGTTTCTCTTCTTCCAGTCCATTTGCTGTCGTATTTGGTCTCCCAGGGCAGTGTAGTTTTGAAGCAATCTCCCTGGGTGTCGGATAACCGTCGAGAGAGGCGTAGAAGTAATTCTGATGTAAGATATTTCTGTATAATAGATACGGAACAAGACCGGCTACGAAAAGAGTCGAGACTGCGAGGAGGATACCAAATCTCCTCGTCGCCATGACGGAGTGAACCGCCTCGTGCGGCGGCGGCGGCAGTTCATCATCGCTCATAGTTGGTAGGGTGTTAAAGGGTACGAAAGTGAAGAATTCAAAGATCTTGAGGAAGAGATTTTTTATAAAATTTGCGTCGGCGCTGACATGTGGTTGATATTTATACGTAAATGTGTGTTGCCCCAAGGCTCGTGGATGTGTGAAAAGTAAGAGTGAGATTTTGATATTGTATATTTCGAAACACTAGGAATACATCTACACCGCCTCCGACATACGAGATTTGCGGCAAAGCTAGAGGAATTCGAAGGAGAGGTTTTTTTTCCCCTCCTCTCTTTTTTTCTGGGCACGCGAGTCGTTAAAATAAGAAACTGGGGCAAAGACCGGTTCCAAGTTTTTTTTTTCCTTTTAAAAAACAAGAGGCCAGCGAATATGCAGGTTCCAACAAACACCTGTTAGTTAAAAATGTCCCGCGTGGATCCGCTTGGTCAGCCGTCGCCGCCCCGTACGTATGATCCTCTGGTTCCCTTTCTAACTGCGAATGAGTAAGTTGACATTGGTGTGTGTAACAGGCAACTCTCCCCCTTGCAAATTCCAACATAAAACGGTCTGCAAACATCAACAGCTTGCTCTTCACATGCATTCCTCAAACCTCAAACTCGTGCAATATTAATCCCCCAACTCTGGTTTGTAACATTATCGATTACATATTAATCATCTAGTTAAGACAACGTTAAAGACAGAATATGCAACATGCAATGAAATCTATTCACTCCCCGCCTGTGACATTTGTGTATAACTAAAACGAATTCCTGTGGTTAGTAGGACCGAATGATACTGAATTAGTTGTAATTAGGAGGATGACGACAATGACAGAATTGAATCCACTCCGAGCCAGGTGGTTAGTATGGTAATATAAAAATATAACGAGTCAAATGAAAAGAAAAAAGAAGGTGCCCCGCTAAACGTAATGGAAAAAAGTGCAGATGCATGCCAATGCTGACACGGGTCGCGGCACAAGACAGAAGCCGACCGCCGAGGGCAAGATAACTCAAAAGGGTTATGGATTATCGTCATGCTGGTTGAAATAGGAAATTATCGTGGAAAGTGTTGCGTGGCCGCTGTTGCATTTTGGACAGGCAGCGAGAAGTGTTGCGTTGTCGTTGACTCGGAGTGTTACACATCCGAAGTATGCCGGTCGAATCAGCCCGTGCGCCCAGATCGAAAAGAAAGCTGCCACTTCAAGTGCCGAAGCTCCCACTTCTGGGCTTGTCCCTTAAAAGCTCCAGGGCACCCATATTTGAGTATTTTGGGGTTTTCAGACACTGTTTCAGAGACGCCCCTCCTCCATTCGGACGACTTCTTCGACAAGTATTCTCTTCGGCTTCGCACTGACCTTGTAGTTCAGATCAACCGACCAGAAATGGGAGAAGGCAGCATGCAGCAATGGGAGACCGCCATAGATGAGACCCGCGACCGGGAAAATCACATAGTCCAACCAAGTAATAGGGGACCAAGGATCTCTCCGACTGATCTGGTCTTCGATGTCCCGATATAATCCGGACTTCTTCAGTTCTGCTATTCTCACATCAACACATATCTTGTGGTAACGCTCATAGCAGAAGAAGAAGTAGCAGAGCATAGTCAAGAAACCGAAGGTTCTCAAGTATGCCATGACGTCCATGGAGAGCTGAACCCATCGGCTGACTGCCGCTGCGGGATTGATGGCGAGGTAGATCGATGAAGTGATCAAGATGATGAAGAGGTGGGCTGGGAGAAAATGGGCTTCGAAGATACGAGTCAACAGGTCGATGTTGCGGAGCGTCAGCTTGTTACCTTCTTCGATTTGAGCTCTGAAGAAAGAGAACTTGGCCCCAAGGGAGATGTTGGCGTGGCTGTCGTAGCACAGGCTATTGACTCGCTCGCTGGTTCCGAGCTGCGACCACTGCTGGATCGCGAACCCGGTATCAAGGCAGCCCCACATATGGCGAAGAGCCTGCTGGTAACGAGCCCGGAGGCCATCAAACCAACCCCAAATACCCTTCTTCCCGCTCGCAACATTGCAGTGGCTTGCTGGGCTGGCAACGCATTCGATATTGAGCTTGCCGTTCATGAGGAAATACGACTTGAGCATCATGTGCATATCCTCGCCAATGGCTTCTGGGCCGGTATCCCATCCCTTGACAAGGTCGACAACAGGGAGGGTAAGGGTGTATACCGAGGTTGGGATGGCGATAGTATCGATTCTGGGAGTGATTTGGAAACAAGACAGACCAGCGCCGCACCACATGAGGTCTGCGACACGAACGAACCGTGGAACCTGGTGGGCATTGCGGTCAAAGATGATTGGGGGCATGTACAGGGTCATATCGAGAGAGTCATCCTCCAAGGCGTTTTCAATGTGGCGACGTGTGATTATATCGAAGTAAGTGCTGAGCAAGTGTGTGTCACCTAGCGGCGGTCTTGTCAACAAAAGCTAACTAGAGGAGTGGTGTATAGCATAAACGGAAAGGGCACTCACTATCCATGACTGTCAACAAAATATGTTCCCAGTTTGGCCTGTCTGTGTACTTTTCCAAGAACCTTTGAGCAGCCCAACCGACGTTGCTACTCTTTCCAGGAGCCTCGCCCTCGAGTGAAGCAGGGTGTAGGGTGAACTGCATATCCCGGAAACGTTCGCTGAACATGGCAATCAGTTTAGTCGCGACGGTCTTAGCGTTCGGGTCTCTTTCTTCCATGGCAAGGCAAACCTAGAATCGGGACGGTCAGCAAACATGACTTCACAGATGCAAGAAGGTTAATATGGAAGCCTCACATCATAGTGGCTCCGGGCCGACTGGTGGCTTGCAAGGACTTTGAGAGTATCTTCGAGAACCTGAATGTCCTCCTTGTAACTGGGGATGATGATGCTGTGTACGACATCAGGCTCCACGGGTGCACGGTCCCTAAGTTGGTGATACTTCATGAGGCCATTCTGCTCAGTGGAATCCTCATCGTCTTCTTTTTGGAAGACGGTCTTGATAGGTCGGTGGGTGGTATTGGCACGGAGAATCTCTCCAGAGGCCCTCCATACGCGCCACGATAGACGAAGTGGGAAGAATGTAGCGAGCAGATGGAGGAAGAGGCCCCAACTAACGAAGAGGACTTGTGCAACGACGGGGTACTGGCCAGTGATAAGCTTTGTGGGAGAGTTCGCTCCGAACCACAGAGTTTGGAGGATTTCCAAGGCGCATTCGGCAAGTACCAGAAGACTGATAATCGACAAGCCGGGTAGGCATCTGATGATCCAACTCGGCGAAGGCATAGTTGTAAGAACGAAGAGGAAGAGAAGGATAAAAGCGAAGCTGATCTATATGGATAGGTTAAACGGATAAAAAAACTTAAAAAATGAAAGCTCCCGGAAAGAAAAGAAATAGATATGGCGAAAGGTATGGCACAGTTAAAGAGGGGGGGCTAGATGGTATATAAGAGGCAGAGGAGGGCTATGGGTATGGATATTGGTACGAGGAGGAGGGACTCGATCAAAAATAGAAAGGTGTAACCCTGTATTGTGTCCGTCAATGACTGGATCAGAACTGGAGTCTCACCGCCGAAGGGAAGTATAAATTGGCGAAAAAGACTGAGGAAGGGAAGGGACTTGATTCGGAAATATCAATTATATTGCCCGAGGTTGACTTGCTTTCCTTCTTTCACATTCGATAAGCTATTTCCCTCCTCCGCGCCTCCTCTCTTCGAGTCCGCCATGGGGAGTCCTCGATGATGAGCATGTGGTTCACATAAGAAGGCATGGCTGGCCTACCCGTCCCCAACTCGAGCGGCTCCTCCGCTCCTCCTCTTCTTCCTCACATTGTATCCTCTCATCCTGCCGCGATATTAAGTATTTGCGATCTTAAGTAATGGGTGCGATAGTACCAGGGAGGACACCAGCTGAGGTGCAGTTGAGAGGCGGCCATTCTTTTGGGTGTTGCAAATAGCACGACGAGAACTAATCAATCCATGATGCACCTGGCGCAGCGGATAATTCTGATTGGCTAATCTAGACGTTCGCCATGGGAGGTCCCATGGGGCCTGTAGGTCCCCACTTCCTTTCTTTACGCCCGCTAGTGCAGTCGCTCGAAACCTTTTTTTTTTTTTGTTTCTTCTGCCCAAATCCCTCAGAAAAATGGCATTGTTTGAGGGAAACTTTGGATGAGATAAGCTCGTGGGGTCGTTTTGCACAGCGAAGGACCCTGTCATCTCCGCCCCGTGATTGAACGACAACTGTCGACATGCATTGCATTACTGCGAACACATCTCATTTTTTTATTTTATTTCGAAACCTTCCGTAAGATGACATGATTATAACAATTTTTTTATTTTTTTTATTATTTATTGTTACATACTTTTTTTTCTTGGTTCGCAGAGAGCATACAGAATCGGAATTCATGTATGTCTTCTCGAATAAGGAAAAGTACCCAGAATATTGGCATTCGCTACGCAGTCTTGGGGCTGTGCTTCTTTCATCTTAGCTCCGACGAGCCTCAAAA